>CM055095.1:14818142-16214237 GCA_029204225.1 Diphasiastrum complanatum | reverse complement strand
GGCGCCCCATTCTAGGTGTCAAATAGCCTAGAAATGCATGTGGGAAAAGTAGGTGGGAGGTAGGTGGTTACAAGATTCAAACTTGACTTTTATTTACATATGATTTTACATGGTTAGAACTTGGGAATTCACCCAAGTGCAATCTTCCTAAGGAAGAGCCAAGGTATATGTCCATCTTGTTTTTGCATAATGTCCATCGATTCCTAGCCCCTTTTTTCTAGAGGTTGTCCATCCTCAATCATGGTCATTGGCACTTATTTTCTAGAGGTTGCTCATCCTCAATCATGGTGGAAAAGGCCACTAGGGTGATCAGACCGTAGGCCTTATCCCATTCTTTATAGACTCCTCTAAGCCTTCATTATAGACTTAGAAATAAACCTTCTTTATAGACTCTTCTGAGCCTTCTTATAGACTTTGTCAAAAGCCTTCTTTGTTGGTTGATTCTGACGGATCCCCAAGATACTCGGACAGAGCAACTCAAGAGCACCTCTCACCTTAGACCGAGGAGGTCTCTGAGAAGACAAGACGAATGAAGACTGAGAGCCGAGTATGAGAGCCAAGAAATGCTAGTTAGTAATAACAAGCCATAACTGTGTAAGCCTCATGGTGAATCCCGAAAGATGGAATGACCACGTAGGAACTAGTATTTCTAGGCAAATGTAATAGATGCAAGTAGACCCCCTCTTAAAGAAAGTAGAGTGAGCCACCTTTTGATGGTGACCTCTATTGGAGAGCATTATTCCACATGTAATTTGTGAAATGTGGAAATTCCACAAGGATGCCACCTAAGAAGCTCTCTTGCTTATTTAAGAGACTCCTCTTTGTGTAGAGGAGCTTTTTGTGAATTGTATCTACTCCATGCTGAAATGAGAAGAGCTTCCATGAGTTAGATGCATCCATTGAGCTCCTTGATCATGATGGTTTTCTTGAGTGATGCCCCTATGATCATGCCCTTCCATTCATATTGTGTGCGGTTGTGGATTTAGAGTGGATTAGATTTCTTGTTTTCCTAGTTGTGGATTAGTTTTTAGTTCTTGTTGTGAATTAGTGTAGGAATCAGTATTCAAGTAAACTAAATAGCCTAGAAATGTGGCATAAGGATGTCCAAGAATCAAAAGACTGGTTGGTTTCTTGATTCTTGGACTTCTAACATGTTGTAGATTAGTTCTTGTTTCTTGTTTTGTCAATTTATGCAAGCATAATAGTGCTTAGGATCTTATTTCAGTTCATTTTGCAGCAAGGTAGAAGTAGGAATCCTTCGTGGTTCAACTGAGCTGTAACGTAGATCATTTGTTGAACGCATTGGCTTGCATTTTGGTTGATTATGCATGTGCATTCAGTTAAAGAGTGACCCATCCGGATGTCCTCTGACAGGTAGGACGATATTCAGTCCCTTGTGCCTGATTTCAAGTTTTAAATAAGAAAGAGGAACTTAATCTAGAGCCCACCGTCTCTGCTGATAGACTAAAGAAGAAAGAAACAAAGAAAGACTAGTTAACAGATTCTATAGGCTCTGAATCTATAAACATTTGGCACCACTGCTGCTTGAACTCCACACCTCATAAATCCATACCTGCTGCAACAATGTTCTTGAACAGATCCATAACAGTTCTCATCTGCAGTCTACCTTGCAAACGAACTACCCTACCTGCAAAACGACTGCAAGAAACAACAACTGCAGGGCAAATAGACTTGCTTGCAAATTCGTCTGAAAACCAACTTGCTTGCACTCGAACCTGCAAACCAACCAGCAAGCCACAACAACTGTAAACACCAATGCACGGCTGGCCAATCCATTTACGATCAGACTTGCTTTAGTATCAAACTGCAAAACCAGAGCCCACACCCACAACTACACTCCTTCAAGCGCCCTGTCACGCTCCATTTCCTTCATATCTCAGCCGACCCTTCCCTTCATATCTCAGCCAACGCTTTCCTTCATATCTCAACCGACGCTTCCCTTCAAATCTCAACTAACATTTTTTTTTTTCAAATCTCAACCGACGCTTTTTTTCAAATCTCAACCGACTTGTTTTTTTAGATTTCGACCGACGGGTTCGCATCAGATCTCAACCGATAGGTTTTCGATCAGATCTCGACCGACGAGTTCGCGTCAGATCTCGACCGACGGGTTCGCATCAGATTTCAACCGACGAGTTTTCAATCTGATCTTAGCCGATGGATTTGCATCTAATCTCGACCGATGGGTTCGCGTCAGATCTCGACCGACGGGTTCGCGTCAGATCTCGACCGACAGGTTTTCGATCAGATCTCGACCGACGGATTTTTGATATGATCTTGACCGACGGGTTTGCGTCAGATCTCGACCGACGGGTTCACGTCAGATCTCAACTGACGGATTTTCGATCAGATATTGACCAACGGGTTCGCGTCAGATCTTGATCGACGGTTCTGGGTCCAATCTCGACCGACGGAATTCCTCACCATCTCAACCGACCAACTCCATGCCAGACCACAAATCTTCAAACGACACCTCTGATTGGCATTGTGACTGAACCACCATCTCCCCAAAGCCTTAGAGGTTGAAAAAAAAAATGGCATAAACACCAAAAAAATTTCAAAAAATAAAATTCATACCACTAGAAAGCAATCTTCATACTGCACCTTCACTTCCTTCAACACCCTAAAAAATCCAGAAACACCAAAAATCCTAAAAAATCCAAAAACACTAGAAACATATACCCAACCCAAAAAAGACACAACAGTACCCAATGAACCAACAAAAAGATCCTGAAATCCCAGAAGATTATCCATACGAGATCAGGCCCCCTGTAGTTGAACAAATCAGACGTCATAGGTTCTACCAAATGCGGGCCTAAATACACGAGCCATCCACAAACCCATTCGAGGGACAAGAACCTGGTAGAGCTGAGTCTTCACGAGCACAAGCCCATTCACCAGGAAAGAACCGACCTTAATAGTGCTTCTACCACTCACAGAGCTCATCTTGAGAGACGTACACCCAAGCTAGATCTACCAAAGTTTGACGGTAGTTCGAACCCTCAACGCTTTTTGCAAATCTTTGAGAATGCATGTGATGTGTATAATGAAACATCTCCCGATGCTATGGTCCAATTGTTTTCAATGACTATGATCACTAAAGCATGTGATTGGTTTTTCAACCTTGATCGTGAAGAAAAGACAGACTGGTCAATTTTAAAAGAGTCCTTTGTCAAGCATTTTAAGCCCTTTCGCTTGATCGAGAGTCCTTTTGTCAAATTGAGTATCATCAAGATGGCAAAGGATGAACGTGTACGAGACTATATCGAAAGTTTCAAACGCCTCAAAAGTCAAATACAAGAACATCCCTCTGAACAGATGCTCATCATCTGGTTTTTAGTCGGCCTTCCAAGATGGATTAGACGTGAGCTTAAATCCAATGATGAATGTATGAGCCTCAAATTATCTATGTCTGATGTCATCAAGGAGGAAGATGAAGGATCAGATGTTGACGAATCAAGAGAAAAACAAGCACCACGTGCTCCTATCCATGTGTCGAAGCCGATCGAGGACACCCGAGATCAGCTTTCGAAATCCAAGTTGGAGTTGCTTAATAAGCAACACCAACTACAGTTGGAGAAACTCACCAATGAGTTTCAAACTATCCTGAATTCTATCCAACACAGTATGTCTGGTCAGCCAAACCCTGCACATGTACCTTATAGACGAAAAACAATATGGTGCCCACACTGTCGGGCTACACATCTTGTTGATGCTTGTCCTTCATATCGACCTATCCAAGCACATACAGTTCAACAATATGAGGAACAACCATCACAATCTGGAAATGCCTTGACTTATCAGGAATATCCATCTAAAAGTCCAGAACCATTAGCCATACAAGATGTCTTTGCCGTTATACAAGGGCCATTGCACACCAAATGTTTCATCTGTGGTGAAACTTGCCACTTCATGGTTGATTGTCTAGTCAAGAACAAGTACCATGCTACGTGTCCCGACTGTGTCAAATACACAATTTCAAAGACTGTCCGAAACAACCAACTAAGATCCTACCTGCCCGTCACGTCAGTTATGAATCACAATAGGATCTTCACGACAACCACATGAGCACCATAGCAACCAACAGGTAAACCTGCTGCTCAATCTAGAAGTTTCTTGCAAAATTCTACAATACAGCAAAATACACCAGCTCCATAATGCAAAAAGAAAATATGAAATGCGTCCTTGTTGACAGAACATAAAACCGATATTCCGGAATCTGCTATCATGTTCAACCAAGAGCAACCTCCACAGGGAATTGATAGTTTTTCTCCCTTTCTGCAAACGCAAGTCTATTTGTCTTTCCACATGCTCATAACATTTCCAATGTGCCAATACACAATAAATCTATGATTCGGAAATCCATATAGAGATTCGGTTCTGAATCTCTTACTCAGAGAGGTCCTCAGGACATGGTACCTCAATCATCATTGCATCTCAAGCTATATCTTACAACATCTGCTATCAACGATGGTAGATTCAAGTGTCACTACCTGCCTTGTTTTTGACAAGGGCTTTTGAGAGTTTTTTTCATTACTCTAACAGATCAATAGACACATGAAATTGTCCAGGTGAATTATACATGTTGATGAATGACTTCTTGTTTGACAAATGCTCTACGACTTTCACTCTCTGTCACATTGTTATCTTCCTTGTTTATTTTTTTGTCATTTTTTGATTTCACACTTTTTTCTAATTGCATATCTTTTTCTACATTTGTTTTTAGTTCATCAAGGATAGCCATTGCACAGGAGACATCATGTAGCGTATCTCAAGAATAACTTGTAATTAATCTATCAATTTTCCAGTCACCTTATATAGAGTTTCGGATTTTTGTGCATCCACCAAATTTGCACAGTCCATATCACATCCGAGTTGATTCCTGCATCTCATTGCCATATTCATCTTCGAGTCAACTACAGCAAGATCGAAACAAATTTAGTTAAAATTTGTTCAATCTTAGTCCAGTCACATGTTCAACGTGTTTTCAACTATGTGTTCCACACGCCGATCCAATCTTGAGCATGAACAGTTACCAATAACCACATCCCCACCAACAGTTTTTTTTTTTTTTTTTGGGGGGGGGAGAGTGGATTTGCTTGGATCCATTGGAGCAGTTGCACTGCCAGCAACAACATCAGCAAGATCGACAGCCAAGGTCACAAGTCTAATATGAAAAAGACAAGGCTAAAGAAGGTAGATGGGTAATCCAAAGAGACTCAATCAGAAGAAGTACCCTAGTCACGACGAAGATCCTTCAGAAAGAGAAACACAAGCATTGGGAAATCAGTCTCCTTCTTCAACCAACCTCTCGTCATACATCTGCATCCATTCTCATTCCTATCGCCCACACCATCTACCGTTATCACTACCACCCTTCCTTCCATCTGTTTGTTTATCATCAGTTTATTGTTCTTATGAGAAATCTCTAGTTTTTTTATAGTCCTATTGAAGCAGTTGAAAGATCATTGCAAATGTCTTGCGGAGACCAATTGCCACCTACAATGGTTGATCAGCCAAACGAAGACTTAAGAAGCAGGCGAAGTAGCTAGAAGAACTAAAGAGGAAGATCCAAGAAGCTAAGGAGAAAAGGACGAAAACTTAAGCAACAGGTGAGTCAGATCAATTTTGATCAAAAGAAACTATTTGGAGCAATGATAGTTGAATCCCCTCCTACGAAGCCCAAAGAGATCCAAAAGTAACGGATCAAAAGAAAGAGCTGCAGAAAAGAAAAATGAAGACAACCGTGAACCTACAAAATAAAGCAAGCTCCTCACCCAGCAAGTGGTGGTCAAAGCTCGACATTGCAAGGGTCCAAGGCTGCAACTGTAGAACTATCAGTTCCTTCATCCTTTCACCAAGCCTTCATCATGTTTTCTGACCGTTATCAAACCGTCCATCCAAATCTGTTCCTACCACCAATTTTTAATGAGTCCATCCCCTTGAGACTGATAATCAAAGTTTGTGCAACCTGTAGATCGAAGGTTTTCCTTGAGACTGAAACTTCAACTAAGAGAAGAACCACGAAAACACTCAGAAGCGAATGGAGGATATAGACCTCCTAGAAGATAAAATCTGCCAAGAAACCAACGATGAAACCGTCAATGGTAGATACAAGTGACAAAACAAAGAGACACGTGGAAAGCACTCGAGCATGCAAGTTGTGAAGTTGCTAAGAGCTCTCCACTTTGAGAATGTCAACCACCTATAGCAATAAGACATTCTAATCCAATTGCGGCAATTTGTGAAAAACATTTTTGTGATAAAGATTGGCGACAATAAGCACTTGGTTTTATGTAAGCGAACGAGGATCTACGCTTTTCCAAGTGACAATCGAAAATGCCAATGCAAAGCGGAGCGACATCATCCAATATGAGTTGCAGTGGGTCCTGCAACACATCAGGGGTGGGATGATGTTGGCTGATTATGACGAATCCCCAAGATACTCGGACGGAGCAACTCAAGAGCATCTCTCACCTTAGACCGAGGAGGTCTATGAGAAGACGAGATGAATGAAGACTGAGAGCCAAGTATGAGAGCCGAGAAATGCTAGTTAGTAATAACAAGCCATCACTGTGTAAGCCTCATGGTGAATCCCGAAAGATGGAATGACCACGTAGGAACTAGTATTTCTAGGCAAATGTAATAGATGCAAGTAGACCCCTCTTAAAGAAAGTAGAGTGAGCCACCTTTTGATGGTGACCTCTAGTGGAGAGCATTATTCCACACGTAATTTGTGAAATGTGGAAATTCCACTAGGATGCCACCTAAGAAGCTCTCTTGCTTATTTAAGAGACTTCCTCTTTGTGTAGAGGAGCTTTTTGTGAATCGTATCTACTCCATGCTGAAATGAGAAGAGCTTCCATGAGTTAGATGCATCCATTGAGCTCCTTGATCATGATGGTTTTCTTGAGTGATCATGCCCTTCCATTCATATTGTGTGTGGTTGTGGATTTAGAGTGGATTAGATTTCTTGTTTTCCTAGTTGTGGATTAGTTTTCAGTTCTTGTTATGAATTAATGTAGGAATCAATATTCAAGTAAACTAAATAGGTTATAAATGTGGCATAAATCTTGCATATTCTCTAACATTCTAGTTCTTGATGTTCTTGGGATGTCCAAGAATCAAAAGACTTGTTGGTTTCTTGATTCTTGGACTTCTAACATGTTGTAGATTAGTTCTTGTTTCTTCTTTTGTCAATTTATGCAAGTATAGTAGTGCTTAGGATCTTATGTCAGTTCATTTTGCAGCAAGGTAGAAGTAGGAATCCTTCATGGTTCAACTGAGTTGTAACGTAGATCATTTGTTGAACGCATTGGCTTGCATTTTGGTTGATTATGCATGTGCATTCAGTTCAAGATTGACCCATCTGGATGTCCTCTAACAGGCAAGACAATACTACATCGATATTCAGTCCCTTCTACCTGATTTTGGGCTTTAAATAAGAAAGAGGAACTTAATCCAGAGCCCACCGTGTCTGCTGATAAGCAGAAGAAGAAAGAAAAAAAGAAGGACTAGTTAATAGATTCTATAGGCTCTGAATCCGTAAACATTCTTGTTTACTATCTTTAAGCTTATAAAGCTTCTTATTTCGATTCTTGTTCTTCTGGCACTTTCTCGAGTACGTGCACATACCCTCAAAGAGAGGTCAGTCCTTAAGCCCAGAGGGCTTTTTATTCTTGTTCTGATTCTTCAAGTACGTTCGTGTGTACCTGCACATCCTTTCAAAGAAAGGTCAGTGTTCATGATCCAATCAAACATGGTTCATAGAAGATTCTTAGTTCTAAAGGTATCAATGTCTGTTACTCAATTCATTTAAGAAATAAATTCATATAATATCCTAAGAGAATATTGATCATTGATAGTTTTATATCATCAAAGTCTATCTGGGCTTTGAAGCTGGGAAAGTCTTAATTACTTTGGGGCAATTTGTCTCTACAAATACACCCCTCCAATGCATAAAGTGTTGTCCTCAACAAAAATTTCTCAACTAAAAGTCTTAAATCTTTTAAAAATTTCTAGATATTCTGATATCAATCTATGTTTATGTTTATTTCTTTCTTTCAAATTTGATCTTATATGTTAAGATCAACTTTGGGTGAAGAGTCTTTTCTTTCTTGATCTAGCTCAATCTCTTAATCTATGAATTCAGATTTAGCTTACTGAATCTATCTCAGGTAGATCCAATCATTTCATTTTCATCATGGGCTTTAGATTGCTCAAAAACAATTTCATAGTAAATTGTTTCTTTGGGGATTCAGGAATGGGTTAGGGTAAAGTGGTTTTAAAGTTTTCAGTCCCCATTACTCCTTAGTATGTTGTCATACTAGTCATGGTCTTACATAATGTCTTAGGAGGTTAAACTTCTTATTCATGGTCTCAAAAGATGCTTGAAATATGGTTCCATCTTAATCAAGAAATCATTTCTAAGAAGAAACACTTCTATACTCTAAACATGACCTTCTAGTTCTCCGCAAGTAGGCTTCTAGTGCTTCGTTGTCATCTGGTTCTTCGTCATGCCTATCAGGAGTCTTTTTCTTCTTGATCTTTTCCATGCAGTTCTTGCTTTTTGAAGCACAAGGCCTCTTAAACATCGGGTGGAGCTTTATGTTCTTCTGCATGCATAAACATACAAGGTCTTCACGTCAAGTTCACGGAATATTAAACCATAGCTCTAATACCAAACTGTGAACTCGAGGGTGAAGGCTTGTCCTAAGTTCTCCAAGGCCAAAAGATTTTTTTTGGCTTATCATTCATGTTAAACCAGTCTCGAATCAACTTAAATGAAAAATCAAATAAGACTATAAATCAAATTAGACCTGGAAATTAATACTCAAAAACATTGCATCACATAGATTCATTCACACAACAATGAAAGCACTAAGGGGTCAAGATGGGGACCCACCCCCCCCCCTCCCCCCCCCCAAAAAAAAAAAGGATTATTTTTTTGTCATTATGCAAATCCAATTGGCCAATGCCAATTACATATACAATGGATTCCAATAGGGGTCTCAGATGTAGGAACATCAACTTCACATAGACTTAGTTCATATTCAATGATCTTAATTCCATATCTAGCTTAACAAAAGCATAGAAATCTCTTCATAAGTCTTAATCTTTCCAACATGCAATCATGTTGGATTTTAGATTCTCGTCATGCAATCCAAATGGATCTTAGATTCCTGACATGCAAACCTGATGGTTCTCATATTCTTGTCATGCAATCATGAGGGTTCATAGATTCTTGACATGCAACAGTCTGAAGTGACATGCACGGTCATAAGGCAATGCATGGTGTGACATGCAAGCTTCAAACCCAACATGCAAGGTCTAGATCTGACATGCATGGACAATAGGCCACAGATGGCATGACATGCAAACTTCAAATTTGACATGCAAGCTCTAGATCTGACATGCATAGACAATAGGCCACATATGGCATGACATGCAAGCTTCAAATCCGGCATGCATGGACATTAGGCTACAGATAGTCTGACATGCCATGGTACTGATCAATCATTCTTACATATGGATAATAGATTCAAGAGTATACCATGGGACCAAAATGATTTGTACCTGCTCAAACAGTGAGCCAAAACCAGAAGACTGTGTATGCACCAGTAAACTTACCACCGAAGAAGATTACCAACAGCTATTATGATGCAGTGCACAAGGTCATTATTCACCCGACTGTCGGAGCCTCGCCAACCAATCGGTTATGTTTCGTTATGCTCAAATTGCTCAGGAGAAGGCCTTGCTATAGATTGCCCAAAGCCACAAAAGCCGAAGGCGATGTACAAATATGTCCAATCTACCACTCAAAAAGACTTTAAAGATCATTCAGACTATGACCAAAATGCTGCCAAATTATTTCGAAAGGATGTTGCAGATGAAGCCAGAACTCTAATTGAGGAAGAAATCAAGTCTAATCCACTTCAAAAGAAGGTTACTTTTGAAGAGAAGAATGATTATGTACCAATAAGTTCAAAACTATCTAGAGATGTGGTGGACTTCAAGCTGACAACGAAGAAGCAATATGATATCGTATCAGATATTGGCTCATTACGGCCGAATATTACCTTCGAGCAGCTATTATCTAATAATAACTACTATCGGAAGCAGCTAAGGAGTCTATCACAGACAAAGAGGAGGAAGAAGATTTATGCATTGGCCACTCACTCCGATACTTCCACTTGCACCATTTGAGAAGTGGGACATTGACTTTGTCGGACCAATTAATTTGGTCATTGTATCAAACGAAACTATATATTGGTAGCGACTGACTACGCGACAAAGATGGTCGAAGCAGAAGCAACGAAGAACAATGATGCTAAAACTGTTGCAAAGTTTCTGTTTCGGAATCTCATAACTCAATATGGTTGTCCTTTGGAACTGGTAAGCAGATGGACTCATTTTGATTCATCTGCTTACCGAGCACTTCATGATCAAACATTGAAAAACAACTCCATACAATCCAAAGGCTAATGGTTTGACTGAAAGAGTCAACATATTGTGTAAAATCTTAAACAAGATCACCACAATGCACGCATCAGATTGGGATCAAAAGTTACCATTTGTTCTATGGGCATACCAAAATGCTGAGAAAGTGACCATGAAGCAGACACCGTTCTATCTGGTTTATGACATGCACCTGATATTGCCTATCGAATTTGAAGTACCGACTTATCGTGTATAGGTTGAATCTCGATCTGAAGAACACTCGAGCTTAAAGAAGAGATTCTTATTGATCGAGCTAGAGGAGAAAAGAAATCAAGCACTGATTGACACAACGAAGGCTCAGTTACGACGAAAGATAAACTTTGACGATTCGATAAAGAAGGTAGTTTTACGTGAAGGAGACTATGACCTCCTGTACGACAATCATCGTATGAAATTTCCAGGCAAGTTGCATACTCACTGGGTCCTTACAAAGTGATTGAAATCTCCGACAATGGATCTCTCCAACTAGCAGATTTATAGGAAAATTTGCAACCGATAAGAGTAAATGGCTCCTGGGTAAGGAAATATTACTTGTAAATATTTATATTATCTATTTATTATTATTATTCTATTCAATAATTATTTTAATTATTTATCTATTTTTAAATTTAATTTACACTATTTATTTATTCATTCATTCACCTATTCGATGCATGTTTGATAGCTTTCCTTCCGATTGTTCATTCCTTAGTTGTCCGATATATCGGATGAGTTTTATTTTTTAGTACAAACGGTATCATAGAAGAATATTCTATAGCATTGAATAGTCGGTTTATTGATTCTATATTTATTTCTCTGATTAGACGTAGGACTTTTAGCAGACGTTTTGTCTATTGACACGTGTATGCATAAAACTTTGCGCCACCTTTATTACTCATTTTTCTGACCATTTTTCTACTTACACCAATTTTCTTGTCATTTTTGTTTTACCTCACCAACGTATTTGCTTTGGTAGATAGTCGTTGTACTGGTTGATGGATATGTGCCTACATATGAGGTCATTTCTGCTGTACCAAATAAGTTTTTAGTAAACAAATAGTCGATGAACCATTTGGAATATTTGCGCCCATCTATGATACAATTTACCTCTTGATTTGTATGAATTTTGATTGCTATACTATTGCTAAATTGATAGGAAGCTTATGTGCCCTTTTATAGTGATAATGGACTCTTTTTGAGTAGTTCTTATGGCATTTATACAATAAGTTGTCTTTATGATAGCTTCTTCATGTTTATAACAATAATGGTGGCAAGTTGTAAGATACAAGTAGAAGGATACGAAACAATATTACGATACAGTAATCTTTCTTCCTTCACTTACTAAATACAAGTTTGCTTTTCGCATTGTCACTTTGTATGCTCAATTACACTACATGGAATAAACGACATGTTATACTTCACCTTACATAAGGTATGGGAAAACTCATGTATGATTAGCATTTACCTATACGACTTGTTTTTAATCTCGTAGACTAATATTGCCTCTAACATCACCTTGTGTTGAACCTATCAACATCATTAGATGGATTTGCTCCCTTCTAAGTGGAACATAGACAAGTCACAAGATATCTCATCACCACACATTCATGTATTACACTGATACCACCATATGGTTCTTGGAAGTATGCTACCGGCTAGTATTGTAAACCTTTAAAATTAGAATGCATAATGAGAGTTACATACGTAGTACCTTATCATAAGTAATCATATTATGTGAGACTTTACATGCTTGAGGAACTGATATGAGGTTATTAAACAGATAAATTGTATTGTTTTATATCAAATATTGACATACTTTGCTTACTTATGATAACAAAAAGTCGCCTAATAAAAAATTAGGCTAAAAATAAGAATTTAGGTCAATTAAAGGCAAAGGAACACGAGGTTAGGTCCAGGTAGCTTATATGGCATGGATTTGCCCAAGCTGCCTTGTATTATTGGTCTTTCATGCTATGACATGAAGTCCAAGGGATCAGCATGGCACGGATATGCCATGATATCCTATACTATGCATGGACTTCAAAAAGATCGCCTTATGGTGTTTTAACATGGTTTTTTTTATCTCATAAAAGTGATATTGTTATTATATGCTTGAATACGGTCCCTTGCCCTTACATTGATCAGTACGACTTCTGCCTTGATATGGTTATTTAGGGCGGAACGTATTGCTATCATAGTGTATGGTAAGGAAGATTGGACTACACTTTGAAATACTCAGTTGTTGTGTCATCTTGAATCTTGTTTCAGACATGGATAACAACTAATACTTAGCTATGACACCTTATCTTCTTCACCATACTAACTCATGCGGTTTTGTGTTGTAAGATGGTCGCAAGTAAGAACTGTGCATCTTTAAACATGTTTCACTTTATGGTACTCTATACTGTAAGATTTCATGCAGCTTTTTATTACCTGTTATGCTATAAAACAAAGGATTCAAAAGGTTTGGTCTTGCTTTGTCAAGGGGGACTATGTGAAATGTTTTATTCTCTGTCTCTCTCTCATTTTTTCTCCCTTTTCTAACTTAAATATTTTCTCTCTCTACTTCTTTCTCCCTCTCTCAATTGACCATTTTCTCTATCAACCTCTTTCACAAAAAAAAAAATTCTCTTTGTATGGAAATCTCATTATATATGTATGTAATCAAAAGCAATTTTTCATTTTTTCATTTTTTTGAGATTTTGACATTTGAACAAGGATGAGTGGTCCCACCAGGTCATCTCTTCAGTTAGCACCCGAGGGTGGATTGGTAGGCTTCTCTCAACAATCCCTCAATACTATGATGCCTATAACGTCTTTGTTACCAAGCGGAGTAGCTCTTTTGCCGACGATCAAAACTAGTGAAATGGGTCTTGATCTACAATGTGCGAACCCGGAACACCAGATGACATTTAGTTCCCTACTGCTGCAGCAAAGCTCTTCGCAGTTGTCTGTGCCTGTACTTGGAGGTGATGGCCATTTGGGGATGCTTGCCTCATTCAGTGTATATACTGGAAACTGCACTGAACAGCAGTTGGCTGCTTCAGCAGCTGATGGTCAGCAACAAGGAGGCAATGGGGACGATCAAACTAGTTCGCACTAGTCAACCTATCTCTTATTTCGTAAAAATTGATATGTCAAAGCTCGTATGTGTTAATGGGAGGCGGCTGATGGCACGATGAATTCGAATGGACGCTGGCTTCTAGAGACAGACAATATCGGGATTGCGTGCGAATTCTAGGTCATCTCTTAAGTACGATCATCTTGGCAGACAATGCAGTTCATGCTTTTTCAAGATAGATCAGAAATTAGCTTTCACTTTATCGCATGGTCACTTTGGCCTCTTGATAGTCTTCGTTTCAACATTTACTGGAGATCTAGGTTGAAAATCGTACATCAGCATAAAAGGACTGTAACCTGTAGTAGAATGTTTTCTGCTATTATATACAAACTCAACCGGTGGGAGATAACCTTCCCAATGAGATTGCTTGTGAGAAACGAACGTTCTCAAGATATCTTCCATAGTTTGATTAGTCCTTTTTGTCTGGCCATCTAATACTCAAAAAGTTTCAAGTTTATGGAATACTGCTGACCAAAAGTGACCTGTGAACTTAGGATCTCTATCACTAACAATGTCACTTGGCAGACCATACAAGCGAAATAATCTCGCAACAAAGACCTGGCCAATTCAGAAGCCTTTATAGTTGACTTGACTGGTATGAATATAGGTAACTTAGTTAACTGATCTACTACAACCCAAATAGAATCATTTTGTCGTTGGGTCTTTGGAAGTCCAACTACAAAATCCATAGATATGCTTTTCCATTTCTTGTCAAGGATATCTAACGGATGCAACAAACCACCAACCTTTGCTAGTTGATAGGGCTTGCATTTAACAACATATGACTCGACATATGGCTTGAGCGTTGGCCAATAAAATTCTCTTTTAACCAAGTCCAGAGTCCTGTGTATACCGGGATGTCCTGCACAAGGTATGTCATGACGTTCAAACAAAATCTTACGTTTGAGCTCATCATCACCAGGTACACAAACTTTTCCATTCCTTGATAGTAATCCATCTCAAATGGTGAATTGTTCCACAATCTTCTTATCTTTCTTAGTTAGTTGAGTCCCCTGTGTTTCTAAATCAACACTGTCCACATTTCTTCCGGTTCTTCCAAATGTGACCAAAATGGGAGTCTGATTCATATTTTCCTCTCGGTGAAAGATATAGATTTGTAGAAATCTAAGTGAATGACAACTCATTCAGTTCACCGATCCAACTAAGAGCATCTATGGAAGAGGGTGGAGATGGGTCTCCTTCTTGACCCTTCGTCGATGATGAACATTAATGTGACATGCTTTTCATTTGCAAGCCAATTTCCATTTTTGAAAGTATGGCATTGTATGTGAGTAAAATTTGATTATTTGCTATTATAAGCATTTAAAAATTAGAATATTCATCAAGTTTAGTTCACAATTCAAGAGAGGGTTAGCAATTCTTTTGAAGCAAATCAAGCACTTCATTGTTGGTGTGTTATTAATCTATTTTGTAACATGATAGCATTCTTTCATCAAAATTGAGACTACTAAGAGAATACTAGTATGCACCATTGATCATCTGGGTAAATCCAACTTATCATGTTCTTCCATGATGCAAGCATTGGTCACATTATCTACAACCAAGTACTGGATATTAGAATATCAACCTTGGAGTTGAAAAAAAAATGTGAATTTTAGGTGTGCACCTCAAAGTCTACATGAATGAGGTTGGAGACTCCCCAAATCATGTTGTTTTGGAGAGTTCTATAATAGACAAATACAACCTTGTTGTTACCCTTATTTTTGCCACCTATCCTATAGATTTTATCTTTGCTAGAGTGCAATGGGCCAGAAAAAGGAAGGATTGACTCCGTTTTAGTATAGCGAGGTAGGGATTTGATCCAACGGGAAATGTGTGATCTAAAGGCAAACTATGTTGCTATGAACGAGGGAGCAGCAATTTATCAGGCTGCCTCCATGTTGCCCTCTTTTGGCGGATGGAAACTATCAATAAATCCTAGAAAATGCAAGTGAAACTAAGTTAATCTACTCCTACTTCATCATGGCTGTTTGTGGACACTATACCCTTGTTTGCTCTTGGCTTCTTTGGGTTTCAAGCTTCCAACGTAAGGAAAATCCCACCTACAGTGGCTTAAGGCCCATGATATGGATCTAACACCTAATCTATGGGCTGCAGCCAAGAGGGAAGGAAGAAGAGGGGGACAAGCCATGAATGAACTTGGAAGTGGGTCTTCCTAAGCGCAATTCCATAGCTTGGTGGTAGAAACCTACACAGCAACACATTCCTACAACAAGGGAGGATACTACGTATGTCTAGCGATCAAGGCATCATACATACATAATAAAGGAACAAGCATCAAACATAAAGCATCAAGCAATAAGCAAAACACTCGCCTCACAGCTCTCTCTCTCTCTCTTCCTCTCTCAAAGCATTCACACAATCACAAAATAGGAGAGAACTCAACTCTTTGATTGAACAAATGAAATGTAAGAACATAAAATACAAAGGATTTCACCCTTTTATAATTGGGTCTAAAGGAGTTGAAGTGGCACTTTCTTATTGGCTCATTTCTAAACTTAATAGTTTAAGTTAACTTGCTTTTATTTATTTTGCAAGTAACTTGACTTTACAATGCTTTTGCAATTCCTACTTGAGCAATGCAACATAAATCTCCTATTGTGCTTCGAGGCGTATTCACAATATTTTGCGCTTTGCACAATATAAGTGCACCATTGGTGTCTAATATTATAATTACATTACTACTAACAAAAGGGATAATGCCACTACATGATTTTTTATAAACAACGATGTTTTACTTTTATTATGAAAAAATGTTCATGACGCTTTAAAGGGGCTAGCACATTCATGTGCTAGCCTACATTTTTTTTTAAAAAAAAGTGAAATTTAAAAACAAATTAATTGAATAATTTTTTTGGAGCCAATTTGAGTAACACATAGGTGTGCTAGTCAAGTTGGCTCCAAAGAAAAAAATTGGCCTTCTATTTTTTATTTTTTCTAATTCTTTTGTGGGTTAGCATGCCAACATGCTAGCCTTTACAACTCCAAAAACATTTTTCTATGATCAAAATAAACCTATATTTACAAGGTATAAAAGTATCTTTTGATAAAATTATTCAAGTGTCTTTAAGTATAGATTTGTATTTTTATTATGAAAAAATGTTCAAGAAGCTCTAAAGATTAGCCAACGTGCTAACCTACAAAAAAATCTTTTAACCAAAAATTTAAAAAAAAATACATTAAATTTTGTTTGGTGCCTATTGGAATAGCATTACTATCCAAATTAGCTCCATTTAGATTAATTTATATTAATTCTTTTGTAGGCTAGCACGACAGTGTGCCAGGTCAATCAAAAAAACATTACATGCACTTGTAATTTTTTTTCACCTTTCTTTACATGCACCCTCAGGTTGGAAGGTGGATGTAAAAATAGTATTATGTGAATTCTTTTTTCAAAAAGCAAAAAAAAATTCACATTTTGAAGGGCTACATCTTTTTGTAACATTTTTATCTACCTTCCAATGTCTACTTATGATATATGTCTTATGTGACTGCTAGATTCTCATAGGGCACCCTGTGGGTTTCATAAAACATATAAAATAACTAAGCATTGGAATGTAGAGAATAACATTATAATAAGAAGTCCATCACACAACACAAAAACCCTTGGCAAAAAATAGCTTGGAACATTCAAACATATTAGGCCTATCATTATAGTCTGCATCTTCTGCTAGTGTTATGATAACAATGTGTAGCATTTGGCTCTCTAAAAGTTGGGGAGACTAGGCTAAACACTGGGTCAAACCGACATTCAATTAATCTCACTTCAATGTGCACTAGCCCATGAATTTATGTCTTCAATCATACAATACAATTCAAATCAAGTTCAAATTATTTATATTGAATACTTCATGGACTCGACAACTTCACCTTGAAATATGATATGAGCGATTTGTTCAAAAGATTCCTTCATATTTTTGAAAATGATTAAACCTTGCAAAAGTTCTCATTCCTCAAAATATTTACGAGTTACTCAGAGCAAGTGAATATAAAATTGCCCACAAAACATTGAATCTCGCATTATGAAATTTGAGGAGACATAATTACCCATAAAGTCTGTTAAAAATTCACAATTCTAGCTTGACTAGTTTTGGTCATATGACTTGTAAATAGTTAGATGGTCATGATGTGGCTTGTCACACGTGCCAAATAGCATAGGATTCCATTCATAAGGATGTTCTCAAGTAGACCTAAGTGTTAGAACCTTTGGAATGAGTCCAAATTATGCTTAGATACAAGGGAGAAAAAATAGGAGCTATTTTTGGTAATTTTTGCATTGTTGAGGGATCTCTAAGATTCCAACCCTAACTTGGTAGGGATGAAAGATCCACCAAAATTAGCATTAGGGATAGGTTTAGGGCTACTCATACCTGCCCAAAACCGTGATGGATCATGTATATATAGGTGATGATATCTCACCAAAATCAATCAAGCAATTTCATGTTTTTTCTCTCATAATGGTGCAATTGCTCTCTATGTTCATAATTGTTTGAGTACTTGTGATTACTAATGATTGTAGGATTGAATGTAGGTCTGGTGTACAGTACTCAGACTGTGGGAGGCCGTACTTTCACACGTGTGAAGCCTTCTTCAAGGATTTGGGCCATTTAGTGAGGTTCAAGCATAGATTTTTGATGGTTCAACTTGTGCTAATCTTATGAAATCATAATCTATTGTTTCCCTCATCATTTCAAGTGTTTTAGGATCCTTATTTGCTGTAATTTTTACATGGTATCAGAGCCTAAAGGTTGAAATGAGCTAAATCCTTGGTTTTCATTCAATTTGATCACAATTTTTTTTATCTAAATCTTGTGTAGATTGGATCTTAGCATCTAGTATTGATTCTAGAACTCAAAGTGAGTCAAATACATTGGAGATTGGTGTTGTGTGACTTCATTTGCAGGTGTTTAGGTGTCTAAAACTAGAGGCAAAGTTGAATTTAATTCACATTACCAAGATAGCAAGTTTTGCTTGCTCCAAGCATTGATTTCTAAGCGAGTTTTGGAGGTGATTTCATAGAGGAGGCTTTCTAACATTCAAGCAGGGGGAAGATCAGAGTTTTGGGGACTCTTCAAGGCTGTTTTAAGGTGTAGTAGACACCTCCTAAAGTAATTTAGGTTCAGTCCAACCATTGCTTGACTTATGCACCAAATTAGATCAATTTTTCATCAATTTTGATCATTTTTTGCTTGTGATTGGATAGTAGATTGTGTTGCATCCTCATTAAGTTCCATTTAGATCTTTTACAAGTGATTTTGGAAGTATATTAGGTTGCTGAAATTCACTCTTGATCAGATCATTTGGAAGCTTTAATGTTCTTTATAGAAAGAGGGGCAATTCTACTAGTATTGTCTACTTCAATCAAGCAAGTGCATTGTTTCTAGTATTCTATGATTTGATTTTGTTAGAGATCATTCTTAGATCTTTATAGGAAGTCTATTACTGATCTTTTCAGGTCCCTAAGAAGTGGGATAAGGTAGACCTTCAATCAAATCAATAGAAGTAACTTACATTTGTGTCAAGTCCTTGATTAGGAGACTAGATGGCATCTATAAATGCATATCTTTTGGATACTAATGAAAGGCTCAACAAAACTAACTATTCCATATGGAAAGTTAGAATGAAATCCATCATGATCATGCAAGATCTGATGGAAATTGTAAATGATAAGGAGGGTGAACCTATTCATCCTCAAGAAAAAGCCAAATACATAAAGAGGTGCAATGTTGCACTACATTGCATAAAAATGAATGTCGCAAATGAACTCTTAAGAGAGGTAGGAGATTGCACTTCAGCTCAAGATGCTTGGGAGACTTTGCAAAAGGTCTATGAATCCAAGAACCAAACTAGAATGTTACCTTTGAAGAATCAAATCTGTAGAAGCTATCAAAAGAAAGGAGAGAGTGCACATACTTTTGTCCTAAGAGTAAAGGAATTGAACAAAGAGCTAGCCTTTATAGGTGATCCTATCAAGGATGAAGAGTTTGTTCATATTGAATGGACTAAGCTTTGAATTTGACAATTTGGTTCAGGGATATGCAATTATGAGTAAGCTACCCATACTTGAAGAACTCCAAGGCACACTCATGGCCGAGGAATAGAAAAGGAGCCAAATGCAAGAGAGGATGGATAGGCTTTCCATCCAAGGTGGAGATGACCAAGCTCTCTTCACCAAAGGCAAAGGCAAGTCCAAAGACAAAGGATCAACATTCAAGAAGTCTACAAAGCTTGAGGATCAAGAAGGACCCTCAAAGGCATCTCCATCAACCACCAAAGTCAAGAAGGACAAATCAAAGGTGAAGTGCTACTATTGTAGCAAGATAGGGCATTATGCCTCGGAATGCTTCAAGAGGAAGCAAGATCAAAGCCAAGCCAACATGAGCAAAGAGGAGGAGGAGGAGAGTTCACATGAGGACTCTCTCATGATGTCCATATTTTCTTCAACAAGCTTCAAAGAAGAAGATCCTTGGTGGATTGACTCGGGTGCTAGTTCACACATGACTAGTAAAAGGGAGTTTTTCTCTTCTCTCTTATCTTATGATGGACCTATAAAGTCTATCTATACAGCAAATGATGAAGCTTGTAAGATTGAAGGAGTTGGTAGCATTCCCCTTTGCTTAGGATCTTCCAAAAAAGATCAACATAGAAGGTGTTTTGTACATTCCTACAATAACAAAGAATCTACTAAGTGTTGGTCAAATGGTAGACAATGGTTTCAATGTTGACTTTGCTTCAAATGAATGTTTCATCAAGAAGAAGGGTAAGATAGTGGCTAAGGGCACTAGACTTGGCAAACTTTATAAGTTGGATGCCTTTGTGGATACTAATGTTGTCATGTTGGCCGAGAAGAGCAAGATATCTACCTTTACTTTATGGCACAAAAGACTTGAACATGTCAACTCGGGTTCCATGGAGGCTATGATCAAGGAGGAGTATGCTTTAGGCCTACCAAGGTCTATTGGGAAGGAAGACAAGGTTTGTGAAGCTTGTGCCTTATCCAAGGCACATAAGAAGGTGTTTCCTAACTCCATCACAAAGTCATCTCATCCTCTTGAACTCATACACTCGGATGTGCACATTGCTAGCACCAAATCTAATGGAGGTTCATCCATGTTTTTAACCTTCATTGATGACTACTCAAGATATTGTTGGGTGTTCTTACTTTCCTTCAAGTCTCAAGTATTTGATACTTTTGTAAAGTTCAAGTTGTTTGTGGAAAAGCATCATAATCATAGCATCAAGATTCTTAGAAGTGACAATGGTGGAGAATTCATCTCCAATGAGTTCAAGGCCTTTTGTGAGGAGGAAGGGATCAAGAAAGAGACTTCTTGTCCTTACACTCCTCAACAAAATGGAGTTGCTGAAAGAAGGAATAGAACATTATGTGAATGTTCTAAGGCTTTAAGATTAGATGCTTGTTTGCCCAAATCCTTTTGGGGTGAGTCTCTTGTATGTGCAAACTACTTGATGAATAGGGTGTCTTGCAAAACAATTGAAGGCAAAACTCCTTATGAGATGTTGTATGGAAAGAAACCCAATCTTAATCACTTGAAAGTTTTTGGGTGTATATGTTATGTGCATGTGCCATTGGAAACAAGAACCAAGGAGGATCCATCTTCCACAAGAGGGATCATGCTTGGATATGCAAGCTCAAGCAAGGGCTACAAAGTCTATCTCCCATCCTTGAACAAATTTGTTGTTTCAAGGGATGTCATCTTTGATGAACATCATATGCATATGCTTGAAGAAGGCTCAAGTGCTCCAACAATCAAGAAGAAGATGGCCGAGGAGCAAGATCTTGGTTTTGAGGAGGAGCTCATGGAGGAGCAAGCACCAAACCCACCTATCACACCAAGGAGATCTTCAAGGGCAAAAGTGGAGCCATCAAGGCTCACATATCAAGGCAAAGGACAACAAGTTGAGGGTATCTCATCCACTTCTTATGCTTTATCTAGTTTTGAAGAACCATCTAATGTTGAAGATGCATTGAACTCCAAAGAATGGTATAAAGCTATGTTGGATGAGTATGATGCCTTGATTGAGAATGAAACTTGGTTGCTTGTAGAGAGACCTCAAAGGAATGTAATAGGATGCAAGTGGGTCTTCAAGCTTAAGTTGAATGCAAATGGGAGTGTTAACAAACATAAAGCAAGATTAGTTGCAAAAGGTTATGCTCAAGAGAGAGGGATAGACTATGAGGAAACTTTTGCACCCGTGGCCAAGATGGTCACAATAAGGCTAATCATTGCATTTGCATCACATTTTGGATGGATTCTATGTCAAATGGATGTCTCTAATGCTTTCTTGAATGGTTTTTTGGAAGAGGATATCTATATGGAGCAGCCACAAGGGTTCATCAAGCATGGAATGGAGAACAAAGTATGCCATCTCAAAAGAAGCATCTATGGCTTGAAGCAAACCTCGAGATCTTGGAATTCAAGACTACATTGCTATCTTATTTCACTTTCTTTTGTTCAAAGTGAATATGATCCCACTATTTACATTAAGTTTGATGATGTTGGTATTGTACTTTTACTCATTTATGTAGATGACATCATCATTAGTGGAAATAGAGTTGATGGTATTGAAAAAATCAAGATAGATCTATCCTTAGAGTTCAAGATGGTAGATCTAGGGTGTCTTCACTTCATTTTAGGCATAGAAGTACTTAGAGGGTCTGATTTTATCTTTATAAGTCAAGTAAACTATGCTCAAAGTCTTTTGAAGAAGTTTAAGATGGAAGTATGCAAAAGTGTTGACACACCAATGGAGCAAGATGTAAAAGTGCCAAATGAAGATGATGAAAGATCCTTCATGGACATCACTTTGTTTAGGCCCATTCAAAAGCCATTGAATATCCATTGGAAAAAGGCTAAGAGGATTCTAAGATACATCACGGGTACATTGGATTTTGGGATTCTATATAGAGGAGATGTGATTAACCTTCATGAATTTAGTGATTCAGATTATGCAGGGGACAAGAGGGATAGGAAATCAACAAGTGCCTATTCAACTTTCATAGGAGAAGGTGTGTTTCATGGCTTTCAAAAAAGCAAGAAACTATATCTCTATCTTCAACCGAGGCCGAGTACAAAGCTTTGACAACCACTACAAAGGAGGTACTTTGGATCAAGAGATTATTGGTGGAGCTAAAGATCATGGATTCAGAGGAGGCACCAATCATCTACAATGACAATATATCAGCCCAACACCTTGCATCTAACCCAATCTTCCATGCAAGATCTAAGCACATTGAGATATGCCATCACTTTGTGAGAGAAATGGTGCAAGCCAAGGAGATTGCTTTGGAGCATGTTCCAAGCAATGAATGTGTAGCTGATCTACTTACTAAACCACTTCAAAAGACACCTTTTATGAAGTTCAGATCATCACTTGGAGTGATTAGTAAAGCAATGATTGAACCAAGCTAGATAGTGAGGAGGAGTGTTAAAAATTCACAATTCTAGCTTGACTAGTTTTGGTCATATGACTTGTAAATAGTTAGATGGTCATGATGTGGCTTGTCACACGTGCCAAATAGCATAGGATTCCATTCATAAGGATGTTCTCAAGTAGACCTAAGTGTTAGAACCTTTGGAATGAGTCCAAATTATGCTTAGATACAAGGGAGAAAAAATAGGAGCTATTTTTGGTAATTTTTGCATTGTTGAGGGATCTCCAAGATTCCAACCCTAACTTGGTAGGGATGAAAGATCCACCAAAATTAGCATTAGGGATAGGTTTAGGGCTACTCATACCTGCCCAAAACCGTGATGGATCATGTATATATAGGTGATGATATCTCACCAAAATCAATCAAGCAATTTCATGTTTTTTCTCTCATAATGGTGCAATTGCTCTCTATGTTCATAATTGTTTGAGTACTTGTGATTACTAATGATTGTAGGATTGAATGTAGGTCTGGTGTACAGTACTCAGACTGTGGGAGGCCGTACTTTCACACGTGTGAAGCCTTCTTCAAGGATTTGGGCCATTTAGTGAGGTTCAAGCATAGATTTTTGATGGTTCAACTTGTGCTAATCTTATGAAATCATAATCTATTGTTTCCCTCATCATTTCAAGTGTTTTAGGATCCTTATTTGCTGTAATTTTTACAAGTTGCAGCAATAATACTTGTAAAAAAATTCAGCCATAAAAAGAGACTTCCTCGCCATCATTTACGATTGAGAAAAAACTTTGTGAGTGCTTTACACTCAATTCAATAACCATTTAATTATGGCTTGACCTAATGGCCTCGCCATAAATTGATGTCCGTTTTACCAAGTGCAAAGGCGGCCACTACAAAGACCACTTTCCAAAACCATTCAAGTTTGAATTTAATGCTCAAAACATTCCACTTTACTCAAGTTTATAGTATTTACGTGTCTTCTTTTATCTCTGAAGCACTTGTCTAGTTCTCATAGATAGGGGATCTAGCTATTATACTCAATTATCCTCTTTAATATGTGTACGGGAAAGCACCTCAAAGGGCCTGCTTACAAGACATGCACAAAGGAATAACAGTGGAGCAAAATCAGCCAACCAATGAAAACCTACTGATCAATCTCCAATAGCATCACCTCCGAGACACGGGATAGGATGCAAGTGTGGAGAGAGGAAATTAGAAATGATGCAAGCATAGAATATTTCCATACATGCTTTTCATTAATATTGATACCCTACATCGTGCCAATAGTCGTCCTAACCCATGCACTAGTTGCACATGCCATTAGATGTGTGATTGGGTCCTCACAAGATTATTAATTCCATTTTTGGTGTAGTCCAAAATAACGAGGCGTAACTAGAATACCATGCATCCAAGTTTTGGATTATGTCAATCCTATATGCAAGATGTGGATGTAATATTCTTCCCTCCTGGAATTGCTTCTGTTCTCAAAAATGGAACTTAGGAAAATTCTCCTTTATGCTTTCAACCCTCTCACAAATCATCATCCGCAGTTCAACCCTTCCACTGAATCAAGCACTCAGAGATAGAATGATTTCTCAATTGTTTATCTCTGGTTCTAAGTACTCTCTTAGATTCCAAAGGTACACTAAGCGATAAATCTGCTAAATGGGATAACTCCTCATCAGATTCAACTGTATCACTTTTATGTAAACTTAATTTTAACTGGCTTACATAAAATATTGGGTGTGTAGTAGATTTGCCTTCAAGATCTAGTTTGTAAGCTGAATCAATTTTTTGTACAATCTGAAATGTTCCATAATATTCAGTAGACAATTTATAATGTTTGCATGTTCATAATGTTCTAGAATCTTTTGGAATTCTAAGATATACTCAGTCATCAACTTTAGAATATTTGGAAGATCTTTTAAGATCGCTATCTTGAGCACTACGAATACTATCCTTTGCCACTTGCATCATTTCTTGCATATAATGCAAAAAATCCACAACCTTGTAGATCTTAACAAATTTCATTTTCACATTAACCAGAGATCTAGGTTGAAGACCGTACATTAGCACAAATGGACTGTAACCTGTAATGTAATGTTTTCTACTATTGTATGCAAACTTAATCAAAAGAATGTAATCTTCCCAATTAAGTTGTAAGTGAGAAACATATCTTTCATAGTCTGATTAGTCCTTTCCGTCTGGCCATCCAATTGAGGATGAGAATGAGGATGTGTAAATTGTAATAGCTAGCACCACGGCACTAAATTTTCTTTTACTGCATTATTTTTGACTAATATACAATAGTATACACTGAGAACGACGAAAAAACCTCTTCATGACAGGCGCTCTACCTACAAACTTTGGAGAGATGGAGCATAAGCCTTCGACAACCAAATTGCAAGTCTTATAGCCTGTTGAGAAAGAAAAAAAAGGGTTCTAAACAGGCTAGATTGACTCTATCAGAGATCCTCATACTTATTTATCATAACAAATCACCAAAAAACATGAAAAAAAAAACAATTTTTAGGCCTCCTAGGTGCACGTCAAAAAAATTTACGACAAATTTTTTTTTTACCGCCCCCCCAATGTTGATTTGACGGCCATCATGCCCTTCAAAGGCCAAATTAAACGTATTTGACAGGCCCTTGCAATTTTGGGCCATCAACACTGAAGTGTAGAATTTGTAGGAAACCAGCAAAGTGATAGGGTAAAATTTTTTTAAAATTCGAGAGAAAAAAAAAATTAAAATGTCATACACGAATGATAAATAATGAGTATATCATATAATATATAACTTCACCCTTTTCAAATTTCAAGTTTAACATTAGCAAATGCAATTTGAGAACTCAAAAGCATGTCCTTGAAGACTCAAGTTGCAGCGTGGGTTGCGGCCCCACACTTCAATATTGTGAAAAATTGCCTACATTGGCAAATCTAGCCATGTAGAATATTGTACATTTTGTCAATATTGTTTGTTGGTTACTTGAATGGCCAAAGTGCCACTTGTACATACACACCTAAAGTAGGTTACCACGAGTCAAGAGGAGTGGTTGTGTCTATTTGGTAGTGATTCCTACTTTGTAGGATCTAGACCATGATTTATGATGAGATTTGTACCTACCATGCACCTACCAAGCATGACTCTTGGATCTAGACTAGGGTTTTCACATTAGGGCAAGAAAGTGGAGTCTACTTCCTTATTACATGCTGGATTTTCACCTAACTTTGCAAAGGAAGTGTGTTTTACTATGTATTTCCATTCTTCATAGTGAGAAGATAGAAACTTTTTGGAGCCTCAAGGAGAAACTCGAGTTTCCTCTCATTGTATGGTGATTACTCTATTTTTTCAATGAAACCCAGCTTTGGCACTTTGTAAACACTGTCTACAGGCCGTACTACAGCCTTATTTCCACACGTGTGGAGTTGGATTAGACTATTTGATCAATGCTTTGATTGTCTCTACTTGTTTCCTATCAAGTTGCTAAACTAGATCTTGTTTTCTGATGACTAGTTTCTGATAGATTGTTTAACAAGCATACAATCACCTTGTGGATCATTCAAAGATCCATTTATGGTCCTTAGTACTGTACTTTTCACATGGTATCAGAGCCAAGTACAAGGCCATTGATCTGTGTTTGAATCTAATCCAATTTTAGCAGGTTTTGGTGCAAAAAGCTAGTATTGGAAGGGCGAGCTGGTATTCAGGTTTTGGTGAGGGGATTTGATCCCAAACTTTTTCAGGATCAAAATCCGTACTGTTCACATGTGTGGGCATCTCTGAACCAGCATTTAATAACCCATATTCATTGGATCATAGAGAATTCATATGGTGTCAGTTTGATGTAATTTTTGGTGCAAATCCTAGGATTAGCTACCAAGATCACTTGCCATTGATTAGTTTTGAATTTGTTTCATGAAAACTAATTAATCTAGGCTGATTTCAGACCTTCTTAAAGTGGAAACCAGGTCTTGAAAGTACATCAAAGTGAATGAGAGAGATAGAGTCAGTTTTTGTCCAAGAATAGCCAAGATTGGCAAGATTTGCTTGAGTGTAGTTTTCATCTCATCTTATCTTCATTCCAGCTTGTGAGGGAGTGATAGAACTGTGATTACAAATCCATCTGTTGGATTAGAAGTCAACATTTGAGTGAAACACTGCAAGTTAGAAACCTTTGTGAGTTTCAGGTCCAAACAAATTTATATCTTGTGTGTAGAATCTTGCTAGTAAGATGGGATCAGTGGGAGCCTACCTTCTAGAAGCTAGTGAGAGGTTAAATTCTACCAATTATGCTATTTGGAAAGTGAGGATGGAGTCACTAATGGTGCTCCAGGATCTTTATGAGTTTCTAATAGATGATGAAGATGAACCTCTAGGTGCACAGGAATTAGTGAGATACAAGAAGAGGTCTAGGCTTGCACTTCACTGTATTAAGATGAATGTAAGCAATGATCTTTTAAGGGAAGTATCATCATGTAAGAGTGCTAAAGAGGCTTGGGAATATTTAAAATCTATCTATGAGTCTAGTAACACTTCGAGGGTTCTCATGCTTAGGAACCAGATTCTACAAAGCATGAAGAGGAGTGATGAGAATGCACAAGATTATGTGCTAAGAATCAAGTCTCTTAATAGGGAGTTAGCTTCCATTGGAGAGAAGATTCAAGATAGTGAGCTTGTTCAGATTGTCCTAAATGGTCTAGGGAGTGGCTTTACAAATTTGGTCCAAAGCTTTGCAATCCAAGACACTTTGCCTACTATAGAAAAGCTACACAGTGTATTAGTAGCTGAAGAGTGTAGGATGTTACATACCAATGCAAGAATGAATGCTATTTCTCTGCAGGATGGTGATGAGAAAGCTAATTTCTCATTTAAAAGCAAGAAGAAGACCAATGGCAAGAAGAAGCACTTCAAGGAGACCAAGGAGGAGGATGAGGCTTCAAGCTCAAAGGGCAAGATCAAAGACAAGTCCAAGTACAAATGTTTTTTCCGTGGAAAGAAAGGACATTTTGCATCAGAATGTCTCAAGAAGAAGAAGGCACAAGAGAGCAAACAAAGCAACATTGCACATCAGGAGGAAGAGGAGGATGAAGAGTCATCCTTGATGGTTTCCAACAAACCACCATCATCCAAGAGCAACACCAATGATTCTTGGTGGATTGATAGTGGGGCAAGTTCCCACATGACATATCAAAAGGACATATTCTCCACCTTACTTTCTTACAATGACTTACATAGATCAATCTATACTGCAACTAGTCAAGAATGTAAGATAAGTGGAATAGGAACAATTCCCTTGTATGTGGGATCATCCAAAAGGATGAATCTAGATAATGTTCTTTATGTTCCTAAGTTAACCAAGAATTTGCTTAGTGTTGGCCAGTTAATGGATAATGGCCTAGATGTACAATTTAAGCATGGAGTTTGTTCCATCCTTAGAAATGATGAATGTATAGCCAAAGGCTTTAAGCAAGGTAGATTGTTTAAGCTTAACTTGGCAAAGGTGGAACTGTGGCACAAAAGGTTGGGCCACCCCAACTACAAAGCCATGGAATCTATGACTACAAAGGAGCTTGCAGTTGGACTCCCCAAGCATTTGTCAAAGTGTGGGAAGAGATGTGAAGCATGCAGCCTCTCAAAGGCTCACAAGCTACCCTTCTCAAGATCTACATCAAGATCAAACTCTCCTCTTGAACTCATCCATTGACTATGATGAGACTTTTGCTCCTGTGGCTAAGCTTGTTACTATCAGGTTGATCATTAGTCTTGCTACAACCTTCAATTGGGAGCTATTCCAACTTGACTTCACAAATGCATTCCTCAATGGTTATTTGGAGGAAGAGATCTACATGAGGCAACCCGAGGGCTTCATCAAGGCAAAGCATGAAGGAAAGGTGTGTTTTTTGAAGAAGAGCCTTTATGGGCTCAAGCAAGCACCTAGAGCATGGTACTCTAGGCTAAACTCTTTTCTCATTTCCATCAATTTTGTAATGAGTGCCTATGATCCATCATTGTATATAAGTTTTCATGATGGCATGATTATTATTCTTGTTTTGTATGTAGATGACATTATCTTGAGTGGTAATGATCTAGATGGAATTAGAGATGTAAAAATTGCTTTAGCAAAAGAGTTTAAGATGGTAGATCTCGGCCTATTGAGCTTCATTCTTGGAGTAGAGGTTATTAGAGGATGTGATTTTAGCTTCATTTGTCAATCTAAATATGCTACATCCATCCTAGATAGATTTGGAATGAAGAATTGTAAAGGCATTGAGACACCAATGGAGCAACATGTAAAAGCATCTATTGGTTGTGATGAAGCATCCTTTGAGGACATCACATTATATAGAAGGCTTATTGGCTCCTTGATCTATTTAACTATAACTAGACCTGATCTTAGTTATAGTGTTGGAAAGTTAAGCCAATTCATGCAAAGTCCTCTAGTTTCACATTGGAAGATGGCCAAAAGAGTTCTTAGATACATTTCATTCACTAAGAATTTTGGTATTTTGTATAGAGGAACTAATCTTGGCTTAAGAGCCTATAGTGACTCAGATTTTGCAGGTGACAAAGTGGATAGAAGATCAACAAGTGCCTTTGCCACCTTTCTATGTGATGGAGTAGTATCATGGCTTTCCAAAAAGCAAGATACCATCTCCCTATCTTCCACAGAATCCGAATACAAGGCCTTGACATCAACATGCAAGGAGGTCTTGTGGCTCAAAAGGCTATTGGTGGAGCTTCATGTCATGGAGGAGGAGATCCCTATCATCTATTATGACAACCAATCAGCCCAATCACTTGCAACTAATCCTACATTCCATGCAAGGAGCAAACACATTGAAATTGCTCATCATTTCGTGAGGGAAAAAGTGCAAGCTAAAGAGATCAAGCTCCAACACGTGCCATCATCAAGTTGCTTGGCTGATTTGTTTACTAAACCTTTATCTAAAGATTCATTTGTCAAGCTTAGATCTTCAATTGGAGTTATTGATAAAAGCATTGTGATCTCCAAGGCTAGATTTGAGGAGGAGTGTGAAAAATTGCCTACATTGGCAAATCTAGCCATGTAGAATATTGTACATTTTGTCAATATTGTTTGTTGGTTACTTGAATGGCCAAAGTGCCACTTGTACATACACACCTAAAGTAGGTTACCACGAGTCAAGAGGAGTGGTTGTGTCTATTTGGTAGTGATTCCTACTTTGTAGGATCTAGACCATGATTTATGATGAGATTTGTACCTACCATGCACCTACCAAGCATGACTCTTGGATCTAGACTAGGGTTTTCACATTAGGGCAAGAAAGTGGAGTCTACTTCCTTATTACATGCTGGATTTTCACCTAACTTTGCAAAGGAAGTGTGTTTTACTATGTATTTCCATTCTCCATAGTGAGAAGATAGAAACTTTTTGGAGCCTCAAGGAGAAACTCGAGTTTCCTCTCATTGTATGGTGATTACTCTATTTTTCCAATGAAACCCAGCTTTGGAACTTTGTAAACACTGTCTACAGGCCATACTACAGCCTTATTTCCACACGTGTGGAGTTGGATTAGACTATTTGATCAATGCTTTGATTGTCTCTACTTGTTTCCTATCAAGCTGCTAAACTAGATCTTGTTTTCTGATGACTAGTTTCTGATAGATTGTTTAACAAGCATACAATCACCTTGTGGATCATTCAAAAATCCATTTATGGTCCTTAGTACTGTACTTTTCACAAATATTCCAATTTCCAAACCTTTTATGTGTTAAGTTAGTGTGAACTATAAACATTTTATTTAGAACGTCAGCAGATCATCAAGCTAGCACGTCAGCCCACTAAGTCTAATCCAGTTGTCAGTAACAAACATAATATTCTCTCTCACAACTAAGACAAGGATCTGCAATGTTTTAGACTAAACACCGTGATTAGTTAGGATAAATGATTCTTTTAATCATCAGCTACATTGTATATATACACATGCAGTATCTGTAGCATTATAGAGAATTCTGTTGCATGTTTTGCTTAATGGAAATCAGTTGATCTTTTCTTGTCTTCTCTTGTAGTCTTGATAACACATTATGCTAAGTGTTTATCTATGTAGTTCACGAGTGATTGCCATATGCTACAACATTTCTCTTCTCTGACATGAGCTACGTTCTTTGTAATGGTAGCTGTATAGATCTTGTATTGACTGCATGCTAGTGAATCGATCTTGCTATAGACTGAGTTATAGACAGCAGTATCTGCTGTGTTTTTTATCATCATGGTATCAAAGCAATCTTAGGAGAGCTCTTAGGAGAGCAGAAGCCTAGGTAGATTCAGGTTACTAGTGTGTCCAATTTAGTACAACAAATTTGAGGAGAGAAGATGGCAGCTATACTGATGCAAAAGAACACTATGATGTTTGATGGCACAAACTATCGCTTCTAGATGCATAAGACCAAGATGCTCATGAAGGGTGAAGGTTTGTGGGAATTAGTGGATGGGACTGATTCAGAACCAGAACCAAGAAATGTCAGAGCTCTGAGTGATTGGAAGAAGCAAGATGACAAAGCTGCATCATGGATTGCAATGTCTTTATCGGAAGAGGTATTGATGAAGACTATTGACTGCAATACTAGTCGTGAAATTTGGGAGAGACTGAAGGCTGACTATGAAGGGAAGTCAGGCATTCAGTTTTGCACCTAAATTATCAGTTGGTTACCATGAAATGGGATGGTGGTGACTTGCAGTAGCATGTCAATAAGATGAAAGAAATATATGCATCGTTAGCAGCAGTAGGAGCTGAGTATCAAGTTCTTGAAGTGCAGCAACTACTATTTCTTGTGAAATCTTTGCCCAATTCATATAACTCTCTCAAAACGATTTTGATGAGGTCTCCAAATACGTCCTTTGAGAATGCAGCTAGAGCTATTGCAGATGAGAAGATTTTAAGAGAAGAGACAGAGGGAGATGAAGACTTGGAGAAAGCCATGTTCATAAGGAGAGGCAGCTCATGCAAAACACAGTCAGGAAAAAGACGTGATCAAAGAAGTTCAGATGAACAAGATGAGAGAAAGCAGGAACCCAGAAGGAAGAAGGGCATATGTTTCTACTGCAAGAAAGAGGGACACTATGCCTATGAGTGCAAGAAGAAAAAGTCTGACAAGGCACACAAAGCAGATGCCAATGTTGCAGAATCAAGTGAACAAGAAGGTGACAAAGATATGGAGGAGGCATACACCATTTTTGAACTAATTATTGATATTGCCTGCCTAGTCAAGGAACACACTTCTGATTTGATTCTGGACACTGGTGCAACATCTCATATTACCTGGAGGAAGGAGATTCTTGACAACTACAAGCATTGTAATGTGACAAGAAAGGTTGCACTAGGAGATAACAGTTAGCACAAGGTTGAAGGCACTTGAAGAATTCTTCTGGAGACCCAAAGTGGTGACAAAGCTTTGGAGGAGGTCTTGTATGTACCATCATTGAGGAAAGACCTGCTGTCAGTAGCCAAATTGACAGATATTGGCATGAACTTCAATTTTGATCATGATGTATGCAGGATAAAAGATCGAAAAACAGGTGTGACTATAGCTACAGCCTGGAGAAAAGACAATTTGTATCGGATGTCAATGAAGAGGAAGATAGATAAAGGGTTGATCACTTCAAGTTGTGACAATAACACTGAGTTATGGCACAGGAGATTGGGTCACCTAAATGTGAACTCATTGGTGAGTATGTAGAGAAACGAATTAGTTTCTGGACTCCAATTTATAGGAAGTGATCTCAACTTTTGTCAAGCATGTGTACTAGGCAAGCAACACAGAAATCCTTTTCAAGGACAAGGAGTGCATGCCAAATCAGTTCTTGAATTGGTACATTCTGATTTGTGTGGCCCTATGAAGGTGAAATCTCTGACAGGTTCAAGGTATTTCATGTCCTTTATTGATGATTATAGCCACATGACATTTGTCTATTTTTTGAAGCTTAAATCGGATGCTTTTGAAGCATCAAGACATTTAAGGCTTTTGCAGAAAGGCATATAGGAGCAGAGATTAAAAGACTACGGTCTGACAATGGAGGAGAGTATCTGAGCAATGCATTCAAAGAATTTTGTATGCAGGGTGGTATAGACATGGAGCTTACAGTACCATATACTCCTCAGCATAATGGAGTTCTGGAGAGAAGAAATCGGACAATTATGGATGCTACCAGATGTATGCTTATTCAGTCAAATTTGTCCATGAACTTTTGGAGTGAAGCAGTATATACTGCTGTGTATCTACAGAATCGGACTGTGACAACCAGTGTAAAAGGGAAGACACCTGCAGAAATATGGACAAATAGAAAACCAGATCTTTCTCATTTGAGGATTTTTGGGTGCATTGCATACATGCATATTCCAAAAGTAAAAGTGAGTAAGCTGGATAACAGGTCTGTGAAAACCATATTTGTGGGATATTCCACTGATTCACATGGATACAAATTATATGATCTGGAGAGCAAGAAGATTCTTGTGAGCAGAGATGTGAAGTTTAATGAAGGAGAAATCTCTGAAGGGCCAGAGAATGGTAGTCCAGAATTTATGCAGTATCCAAGTAGCAGTCTGACTAAAGAAGGGGAAGAGGAAGCACCTGTCCCAGATGTCCCAGCTGAAGCAGTTGAGGAGGATACTGAACCTACTGAGCAAAGGCGAGTAATGCCTCCAAGAATCCGTAGACCAACACAAAAGGTGATTGAGAATGCACAATTAAATGCCATTGATTTTTGTGGAGTTACTGATGAACCCTCTACATATCAAGAAGTTGTAAGCTGTGATGAATCAGACAAATGGCTAAAGGCAATGATGGAAGAAATGTCATCAATGTAGAAGAATAATGTCTGGGAACTCTGTGTTCTGCCAGAGGATAGAAAAGCAGTTGATTGCAAGTGGGTCTTCAAAAGGAAGACAAATGCAAATGATGCAAAGCAAATTCTAAGTTGGTATCAGAGCCGTACAGGGAGTGTACACAGTACAATGTCGTCGTTGAAGAGAGCTTCGGGAGAACTGTCTTCTGAGAGTTCGAGGTTTTACGGCGGGTTGAAGACGGAAAGAGAAGCACTGGTGCACGGTTTCTAATTTATAGAGGCTTGCTAAGCTCAGCAGAGGGATTATTAGCATGTGCATAGCATCAAACAGGGAAAAATTTGGTGAAAATTTGACAATTTTGAAGCCAGTTGAAAATTGAAACCGGACTTGGGGTTACGTTTTTTATACATAACTAGTGATTTCTTCGCTGTTTGTGCACCGTTTTGGATGCCGTAAGGACGGGAAGGAAGCTAATCACACTGTCAATCAGCCATGGAGAGATTCTGAGGTTTATGTCAGAGATTTGTCTCCAGACAGTTAACCTAGCAGATTTGCGGTAAAAAGGTGAAAAAAGCCACTTTGTCAGTTGCTGCTAAAATCACCGTTTCTCCACGGAATTTTCTGACTGAACACTCTACAGTCAAGGATTCAGTAGGGCGACCCTGCTCCAGGCCTCAGATCGTGCTCAAAACGATCCATAGGAGAGTTTAATCTGATAATTTTCAGAGAAGGGAGGCGCGGCTGCATGCAAGGAGGTCGCGGGCTGTTCGCGCGCCCAACGCGATAAACAGCTTAGTGTACCGAAGACCATAACGAGTGCAGGAGTATGGTTCGATGCCCAGATGTACTTTGGACCTTTAGATGAGGTGTCAAATAAGTCGACGGTCCAGAATCTGTGATGGGAAAGAAATTTGAACCACAAGATTTGGTTCAGCCATTGGATGAGCTTTGAACAGGGCCCTGAAGAATTGAAGTGCATTCTGGCCTTCAACTTCATTAAAAAATTTCCATACTGAAAGTTGAGTTGGGTCCCTTCACAAGTGAAGAGTGAAGTTTCTTCAAAGTGAAGAAACAGTTCAAAAGCTAGAAAAGTCCCTATTTTTGGGTCCTTTGCCTGTTTTGACCCAAACGAAAGGCTATAACCTCCAAACGAAGGGCACCTGGACTGTACCTACAAGTACGGTATAGCAAAACAAAGTGGTTGCAGCGGAGAAAGTGTTCGGAGTACGCCAGAAGTAGTTTCACCATTCCACTTTGCACGTTGTTGGGAGTTGACGACTGAGTGCATTTCGGAAGGCGACGCCGATTTGGCTTTCAAATTGGTGGAAAAGCGACGAGTGGCCTGGTAAGGACAAAAGTGCAGGTCATTATTTTCAACTTCTGACATCACTGTTGGCCTCGACATACTGTTCTTAGCCTAAGGCAGAAGTTTCAAGCAGTTTTGCGATGTCAAATATGGGAGAGTCCATTTTGAGTGAAAGTAACAAATTGGACGGGATTTCCAACTATGCATTGTGGAAATTCAAAATGAAAAACATACTGATGGAGAAAGACGTATGGGAAGTTGTCACAGGTGATGAGAGAAGGCCGCCAAATGAAGCAGACATCAAAGTGTTCGACAAAAAGATGAGGAAAGCTTTGACCTTCATTAACTTGTCAGTGAAGGATCACATCATTACCCACATTTGTGATGCCATTACACCCAAACAGGCATGGGATGTGCTAAAGGAGCAGTTCCAGATGTCAAATCCGTCAAGAATCATGTTTCTAAAGTCAAAGTTGAATAGTGCCCGCATGGAGCAAGGAGAGCACATTCAGACGTACATGACCAGAATCAAGACAATGAGAGATGAACTGCATTCTATTGGAGAGTGCATACGTGATGTGGAGCTGGTGCATAATGCATTATGCGGCATTACAGATGTTTGTGAGCAGAAAAGCATCAAGAGAAAGATTGCCCACCTTTGATGAGCTCACAGGAATCTTGATGCAGGAAGAGCAACGATGAGAAATGGTAAAAGCTAGACGTCAAAATACTGACGATCAGGCACTTGCGACACACCAAAAACAAGGCAAGGGCAAGGGCAAGAAGAAGTCTAAGCAACAATTTGCCAAGTCTCACGAGGATGAGGGATCTTCCAACAAAACTAAGAAGAAAGGTAAGTGCTTCCATTGTGGTAAAAAGGGCCATTGGAAGAGTGAATGTCGCAAATTCCTGGCGGAACAAGGCAAGGGAAAACCAAAACAAGCAGGTAACCTTGTCGATGAGAGTGAGATTGAAGACTCTAGCATCTTCATATCTGCATTGTCATCTAATCAAGATGATCAAGCATGGTATATTGACTCAGGAGCCACAAGACACATGACAGGTAACAAGAATTGGTTCAGTAGTTTGAAGGTGTTGGATAATGGAACATCTGTTTCACAAGCAAATGGTGAGGTGTGCATGATCAAGGGGATAGGCACAGTTTCAATCCAACTGCTTGATGGCAAAAGCAGGATGATCAGGGAGGTACTTTACATACCAGGTTTGAAGAAAAATCTATTTTTTGTTGGAGTCATTACTGATCAAAAGTTGAAAGTAGAATTCACCCATGATCGTTGCTTTGTGAAGGATGCGAACCAAAAGTTCAAAGTTATTGTGAATGGAGTAAGAGAGCCCAATACAAAATTGTACAGGTTGAATGCTACAATCAAGGGGCAACATGGACTTGTATCATCCGTTCCTTCGCAAACCGAGTTGTGGCACAAGAGGCTTGGTCACTTGAACTTGGGAAGCCTCAGTTTGATGAGAAAATTGGAGATGGTAACAGGACTACCTACCATAGAAGATTACTTGAAATCGATGTGCGAATCTTGTGTATATGGGAAGCAGCATTGAGAGAAGTTCAATAAAGGGGGTGTTGCAAGAGCAAAGAACATCCCGGATTTAATCCACACATATTTATGAGGACCATGTCCTTAGGAAAAGCCTTCTATTTCATGACCTTTAATGATGATATGTCACGTAAGACGTGGATCTACTTCTTGAAGAAGAAATCAGATGCATTTGATAACTTCAAAAACTTGGTCGAAAATCAGACAGGTAGGAAGATCAAAGTCCTAAGATCAGATAGTGGAGGTGAGTATAAGTCTAATGACTTCAATGATCTTTGTGATCAATGTGGGATTAAAAGACAATTCACGCAAGCTCATACTCCTGCTCTCAATGGTGTAGCTGAGCGCAAAAATTGTACGATTATGGAAATTGCCAGATCTATGCTAGTTGAGATATAGCTACCAAAAGATTTTTGATCAGAAGCATGTAGCACGGCAGTCTATCTTCAAAATAGAAGTCCTACCATTGCCATACCAAAAATAACACCTGAGGAAGCATTCACAAAGAAGAAGCCAAAGGTGAACCACTTGCGAATCTTTGGATATAAGGCCTTTGTACACATTCCTAAGGAAGAGAGACGTAAACTTGAGCTATCAAGTGCATATTCCTAGGATATGATGATCGCGTGAAGGGCTATAGATGTTTTGATCCAGTCGAAAACAAAATCCATATAAGCCGAGATGTTATCTTTGATAAATCCAAGATGTATGAAGACGAAGATGCTGAGAAGATAGACACATCCAGTAGGAAAGATGGTATAGTGAGGATACCACCTGATGATGATCCATTCATTGACCTTCCGAGTGATGAACATGAGGATACATCTCAAGATACTACTACTCAACCTCAAGAAACAAGTTGGAGAGGTAGGGACAAACCTTTTGGTGCAAGAAGGATTGAAATTGCAGGTGACAAACGCAAGGAGAAGGATGTACGGTGGGATACATTTTCACCAGGAAGCCGATCACCTAACAGAAAGCTCCCTAAGTGGTTTGAGAGATTGATGGAGAGCCGCAACATGGATGACTTTCCAGGATCATCTAACCAGGGAGAGCTACGAAGATCAACAAGAGAGAAGATACTACCTGAAAGGTATGAAGCAAATTATGCTCTCTTATCTAGCATTATTCAAAGCAAAGATCCTTTGACTTATGGTGAAGCGAAGGATGATGACATTTGGATCAAGGCCATGGGAGAGGAGATGGAGTCAATTGCTAAGCATAGCACATGGGACTTAGTAGAACCACCAGTTGACAAGAAACCCATTGGTTGCAAATGGGTATACATGACTAAGTACCATGCAGATGGAAGTATAGCAAAGTACAAAGCAAGATTGGTGATCAAAGGGTATGCACAAAATAAAGGCATTGACTATGAGGAGACCTTTGCGCCGGTTTGTAAGTGGAATACTCTACGTCTACTTATTGCTTTAGCTTCACATTTTGCCTAGCCTTTGCATCAGATGGATGTGAAATCTGCTTTTTTAAATGGTGAGCTAGAAGAAGAAGTGTCCATGGATCAACCTGAAGGCTTTGTAACGAAAGGACAGGAAAATAAAGTATGTCGCTTGAAGAAAGCACTTTATGGTCTTAAACAAGCACCACGTGCGTGGTATAGCAGGATTGATGCCTACTTTCGTTCAAAGGGGATGGTGAGAACACATTCTGATCCAAATCTATATGTCTTATGCTTTGATGGTATGGTTGCTTTGATTGCTCTTTATGTTGATTACTTGATTATTATGGAAAATAATCAAGAGATGATAGACATGATCAAGAAAGACCTCATGGAACAATTTGAGATGACGGATCTCAACTTGATGCATTATTGCCTTGGAGTAGAAGTGTGGCAAAAAGGACATGAAGTGGGTTTAACACAAGTGAAGTATGTCAAAGAGTTGCTACACAGGTTTAGGTTGTAGGATTGCAAACCAGTAAACACTCCTATTGGACCAGGTAAAAGGCTTTCTAAGCTTGATGAGTCATAGTCATTTGATGCTACGCGCTATATAAACAGTTAGTAGGGAGCTTGATTTACCTTACCACAACTAGACCAGATATATGCTATGTTGTTGGTATTGTAAGTCAGTTTATGGCAGCACTTACGGAAACGCATTGGAAGGCAGCTAAACGCATTTTGCGTTATGTGAAAGGCACTTCAGAGTTTGGCTTGATTTACAGGAAGCATGATGGTTTACCTGAGTTGTGTGGCTATGTGGATGCGGACTGGGGAGGTGACTATGATGATCGTAGATCCACCACATGATATATATTCCAGTTTTGTGGTAATTGCTTTTCCTGGTCTAGTAAGAAGCAAAGTACAATTGCTATTTCCACCACAGAAGCAGAGTATAAGGCAATGTGTAGTGCAGCACAAGAAGCTATATGGTTGAGACAAATCTTGGAAGAAATTGGCATGAAGCAGAAAAATCCCACGACTTTACATAGCGACAGTCAGAGTGGCATTCAGCTAGCAAAGAATCCAGTGTTCTATGCGAGAAATAAACACATTGGGATTCAATATCACTTCATACGTGAGAGGCTGCTGAGTCGTGACATTTATGTTGTTCATTGTAGCACAGAAGAACAACTAGCTGATATTTTCACTAAGCCACTTACTGGAGAAAAGTTTGATAAGTTTATATCAAAGCTTTCTGTACTTAAAGTTTATTGACTTTAAAGCTATGTATATGTGCTAATGTACTGTGGGTCCTATCAGTGGATAAGGATCAGTTGGCCTCGCCACGAGGCAAGTCGACGGGACACGCGTCCCGCCAACGGCAACCTGGGTTGCCTGAGTGAACAACTATATGTACAGTGTAATTTCATTTTGAGAAACACAGTTGCTATGTGAGCTTGTTGAGGAGAGTGTTTTTTGGTGTTACTATGTAGCATGATCTGTGTTCCTGTGCAAAGCAAATTCTAAGTACCTTGAATGTCAAATTTCAACAGTGCCGCTTGCCCTTCAACCAAAGGCCCTTCTGTGGCCTCCAAGGCCCTTTCTAGAGGCCTAGAAAATTCTGAAACTTGTAGCAGTCAACATCTACATTGGATGCTCCAGCAAACATTTGAGGTAGCCAATAGTTGATGTCAAAACTAGGAGCTTTTTGGATCATAGTGTACTTAAGATTGTCAATGGCAAACCAGCCCAAGACTCCACCCATATATCCAAATAAATGTCCAGTTCTCATTGTCTGATTAACTCTGTTAGGTGTCAGATTGATCTGCAAATCTGGAAACATTCTAAATTACAGAGGAAAAGAAAAATATACCAAAGCTACTAAATTTCAGTTCATAAAAGCCAAAGAGCATTCTTAGTTTACAGGGAAACAAACATGGATGATTCAATTGAACAATAAATTGTGTATATTTGTTGAATACATATTTGATCCGCCTCACACTCACACACATTGGCAGACCAAATTGAGAAATGTCCCAAAGCTAAAAGCTCGCCTTTTGGCTATATTTCTCTAAATATGCAAACTAGAAACTGGAAGCTGAAACCGAGTGGCAATTCCATCCATGCAGTTTACCCTGTGGATAGTAGTCCCTCTTCATGTATGAAGCTGTACTACTTGTAGCCAAGAATAAAAAATTATACAAGTACAAAAATCGCCTCAGGTTCTGTGGTCTTACTATTTTATATACAAGTTTCTCTCCAGGAAGTAATAGGCCCACATGCTCGTCAAGAAGATCCACATGCTCGTAAATTGATGGTTATGATTTTATTCGCTGTCTTGTTGGAGTGGGTGGTGAAAATATGTCAGTAAAATAAGTGCTTGAGGATCGTGCAAATTACTAGAGGACCATCAATTTTGATTTGTGTTGAGAGGTGAGATGATGTTTCGCCTCAGCCAGAGCTGGTATATAGTCATATGGAATGTGTCATAGTCTTCAGGCTTTTTGTGCCAAGAAAAATGTTTTCTAACTTTCAAGACATTCTCATGTAGCTGTGAATATGATGCATCCGAAATTGACAGCAGTATGTCTTTCAACTGTGGAATATCCATATGGCTGATGATCACTGAAAACTTCGACCAGTCAAGTACATTAGCAAACGGTAAATCATAGTAATCAGATATAAGGACAGGAACACACCCATAATGAAGAGCATCCGATATCCTTGCGGTATTTACGTCGTACCCTTTGACGTGAAGACAATATTTGCTCCTCCTAAAAGCTTCAGGGTAGCTGCCACGAATTTTATCTGCATATATGTCCATGTCTGTATCATTTCCCCAGAGACTGATCAAATGTGAGCGGACACGAGAATTCTGGGCTCTACCAGCATAAAAAGCAAGCCTTTTCCTGCATTCAAGTTAGCAAAGTGACCTTTCAGACTTGACTAATTGATGATCAAGACAGACAGCTTCTATGAAAATGAAGAAACAAATGGTGCCCTTACTTTATGATAGCATGAAGCCGGCCAGTCGATTTTGTATAGCTTAAGGATCGACTCACTCACAGCATCACATGCATTGATCCAATAGCCCCTTGCAAGTGATTTAGGGGTGAAAGGATTGTGGTCACTGCTCAGCCATAGTTCCATGCTGTACGGAAAATGCTCATTTGAGCATCGGTCCGTACGCATTTTGTTTGGATAATGGAACACAGGAGAAACGTCCATGTTCCAAACGGAAGGTGATTTTTTTTTTCAAGAGGAGCCACCAGAAGCACGCCCTAGGGCCCTATTCCATGTCTGGATCCTTTGGATTATTCCTCTGAGAGGTTAAGAGATGGTGGTCGTGGATTATCCAGAGAAGTGGATCTTACGAGAAGCTTTACTGGCTATGGCAAGTTTAAACAGAGATCCCGTATAATTAGCAATGGAGGCAAGTTTGCAGCTGCAGGCACGTTATGTGATTGTGGCAATTCTAATTCTAGCAATTACGACAAATGGCTTTATGAAATGCCTGGTTCGTCACATTAGACTGCTGATATCAATCGTTCCAAAACTCAGAACGGCCAGGCCTCTACCAAGCAAAAACTTGCTGTGATTTTTTTGCTTTTTCTTTGGTTTTATGACACGTGAATTATCCTTTGCGGGGAAAAGGCCGGCTTCATGCCCATAAACTTCTTTCTGCTGAACAATGCGTGAGCTTTCTCAGACAAAAACGACCCTTTGCAGGCAAAATTCATATCAAATATAAAAGTGGGGCAATTCTGCCCCAAAAAGCCCTCTAAACTGGACTATAAAACACCAGTTCGGGCTTGGAGGCTGCATTATGTGCCTGCTGTGCTGCCTGGGCCTCAAGGCTGGTCTCTTGAAATCGATTGCCTGGCCCGTAGGCTTGGACTACCACCCCGAACTTGGAAGCTTAGTCCCTGGAGACCTAGCCTGCTTCGCGCTCACAGCAGCCTCTTCTCAGGACTAATTGCTTGTTAAACAAAGATGTAATCTGATCGTAATGCTTATCAATCTTTTGAAGGTTGAAGTGGCAAGAGAAAATTCGTTGACTCCGCGTTTAACGAACTCGTAAATAAGCCAAATTTCATCTTAGCGACTGGTTTCTACGAGTGAGCATGAAAGTTATAATCAGATAACTATGCATCCCGCCCCGTAGTTACCAACTGCTACTTAACTTCCTCAGAAAGAAGCAAGCTAAATCACAAGGAATTTGGCAAATGGGCGCTAAAGAGGATAATGAAAAAAAGTGGAATTGAAGTATCTGCTACTTATGTTCCTAAGAAGGAAGCCAAATTACAAGGAATAAGACACATGGATTGTAAAGAGGATCATCAAATAAGGGGATTGAAGCAAATATTCTAAGATCGTTTGACACTAAAAAATTCAAAACACAAAGTCACACGTGTGCTGGAAGTCAAGCAACATCAATAGTACTACAAGCAGAACAAAAAGAATGCTAGCTTTGGAGTACCTTTGTTTTGGAGGAGTGATTTGGGGCTCAGGTGGGCGTGGCCAGACCTGAGCCAGAGGCACATCTTTGTGTGGAACATAAAACTTATGATAGTTGTTGGAGGAGCATGCCACCTGCATAGCGTTTCTTTGCAGATACGGAGACTTGGCAGAGGCCTCCTTACCCACAGAGTGACAACAGACATAAAAATGATCAGCTCCATGAGATTTGTTCCAAAAGTCAAACTCTCTCGTGATCCTTTCCACATATTTGGCAACAAATTCAGGGATGGTGGTGTCCGATCGAATTCGAGGATCGTTGCGCATCACATTTATGGAGAATGGCAAGTAAAACAGATTTGCCTCCGAGGGATTGCTAGTGAGAAAATGGCTGTCAAGAAGATTGATCTTGAACATGTGCTCACTGAAGTAGTTCCCTAATTTTGGATCGTAAGGGTGCTTGTGCCGCATAAAAACGTTGGCATAGACGTCATCGTTGTTGTAGACGTCTTGGTAGACATAGATTCTAAACCTCTGAAGCATTTCTTTGTAATCATGTTCAAACAGCTTCCAATTATAGTACAATTCACCATTTCTCTTCTTCTTCAGGGAAGGAACTCCTCTCACATTCTCGGAGGCAGAAACAGCTAGCTGATTAGTTTCAGCCGGTTCTACGGATTCCCGATCCACAAGCTCCAAACTACCATTGCTGTCTGAGATCGACTCCCTGTTGATGCTGGTGGATAGCGAGCTCTTGCCACCAGTGCAAGCATTTGCCGCATCACAGGTTTGCCGAGAATCAGCAGGAGGAAGAAAGGCAGGACGGGGATGATTTCCCAGCAGACCCAGCTGCGGATTGAGATGGGAGACGAACGTGAGGGCAAGGAGAGCCAGGGACGTGAGCGCGATCAGCAATTGCCATCGCCATCGCCCGCGCACTCTTACCGTCGTCGCCATTCCTCCCTCTCCCTCTCCCTCTCTTTCTCTCTCTCGTTCTATTTCCTGAATTCTGAGAGAAATTTGAAGCCAAGATGATCGTGGGCAATAGCATTGTATTAATGGGATGAGACGACGGTTTCAAACAAATTTTAATCACAACAATAATGCATCATTTCTAAAGGGGGGCCGTGAACTTGGGCCCAAATAGACTTTGATAATGGATCTTGATTTTAAAATGGGGGGGCCTTGAACTTAGGACCCAATAAACTTCGGATAAATAACAACACTAATCATGAAATTTTTGAGAAACACAACTTTGCCTGCCCTTCAAACTCTAGCAATCAGTAGCTCTCATGAAGTTGTTGACTTCCATGTGGCACGCTAGAAATACATTGTTCATTCATTCAAATAAGAGTGAATGAGTAATTTAAGTGTTTGCCAGTTGACCACAGGAAAAGGAATCTCACGAGGCATATTTGCAAATAGGATTACTTGAATTACTCTATATAGTTCTTAAGGTATGTCTCGATATCAAAAAACACAATCTTTTGATACATTTTCTTAAAGATGAGGTGTCTCTTTTAGGTTTGTATTGAGGAGTGGTCTTTTCAATAACCTTTTCACCTCATAAAGTAATCTAGATGTAAAATTATAACAAGGCTATTAAGCCAAGCCATAGAACCATGTGCAAAGATCACTATAAAACCGTTTCTAAGCATACAAGATGGAGATGCCTATTTATGTGCAAAGATTACTATAATGACCTTTGTAAACCCAAAATATGGCAATGCCTATTTATGTGCAAAGATCACTATAAAGACCTTTCAAAGTGTAAAAGATGGCAATAAAGACCCCTATTTAATGCTCAAATTCTTGTTACAAGTCTCACTTATGCATCTCCATTTGTCATAACCTCTTTACTTAAATTTATTTACATCACTTTTATGAACTAGATAATGGTTGTTTGGAGGCCCATTGTAAGACTATAGTGGCAAGTCTTCTCGTCGAGCCATGGTAGTGGAGAGACGAGAAGACGACCCATTACATCCTTGCTATCGGCTATCAAACCCATTATCGTACATAATGTGTGTCACGATAGTCTTAAAAGAAATAAACAAAAACAATTTCAAGATTGCATCCATATGTTAGAGCTACGTAGTCAATTCATCCATGCAATTTAAGTATTTTCGAGATTTCATCCATGAGGACCTTCTATGTTGAGGCCTAAAAATTAGAGCCAATTAGATTTGTTAAAAAAAATGAGGTTCCATTATTATTCCATTGGTGGTCATCTAACATGAACTCAATATAGATCGTTGATTTATGTAAGATTTGAATATACACGCATTATGAGCACAATGGTCTTGTGTAAATTTTATATACTTTTGATTTCATGATATGCCAAAAAAATAGGCGAGATCACTTTCAAAGTTCATGATGTGGGGTTCAACATTTTTTGGGCAAAATTGTCCCCACGGGTTAAAACAAACAAGGAATGGACATAATTATAGTTTATTGACGAATCTCAACGTTTGCACCATTTAATGCTCTTCAACAATGTGAAGCAATCTTCTAAAATACAACTTAAATTTGTGCATCTTCTTGAACTTCAAAATCTATTTTTTCATTTTCCCATGTGACAAAGTTGCTCGAGATCTTTCAAATCACCTTATCCAGGTTGTTTTCCCAAATGTAGCATGCCACATTTAGGGACTCAATGATGGCATGTTACATGGTAGGTAACCTATTATCTTATCAAGTGAATCTCACTCCAAACTCTAGTGAACATATGTCAATTAGAATGCTAGAGCTTTGTAAAGTGTATATGTGCTAGGTTCATCACATTTTGCCCAATCTCACAATGAGCCATCTAGGGCGAGCCAAATTCCCAAGGTGAAACCAAACCCAACCAATCCCAATTGTGTAGTATAAGTTTAAACTTTTTGTTTTTGAGTTACAAGTAAGGTTGTGGCCTACCCTTTTTGGTGATGACATCATCATTATTTTTAGCCAAGTTGCACGTGATAACTTGGCCTTATTTACACATGGAGAGCATTCAAATTACTACTAATTAAACTCTCTTGGGCTAGGTGGTACAACTTTTCTCATGCTTTTTATAGTGGAGATGTAATGTGACTTTCAACCTCAAGGCTAAAGAAAGGAGATGTGAACCAAGAAGCAACTACAAGATGGATTCATTTATGCTCTTAGGGAGCATAATGAGAGAGACCATTTTCAAGACATAATGTTCTAGTAGCCATTAACTTGCTACTAAGGAACCCAACTTCACCTTCTCCTGGTACAATACTAAATGGAATGTTTCTGATCCCCCCCATTTGTGGAAATCTAGATTTCGTAGAACCCACAACATCAAAACCGGCAAGCTAATAATACTTTCTTTGAGAATCCTTCAGCTCTCTCTCCATGTTCATGCGAATTACAGAGGGGATGTGTCACATGCCTGCTCTAAATGCAAAATATTTGATGAAGATGTGACTCACCTGTTCTTCCATTGTTACTCTCCGCCTTGGAAGATTGTGACTGACCTTTTTATTGCTCGTTTTCATACCAAGTTTAAGAGATTCAGCCACTCAGGTTTATTGTTGAATGAATTTGTTTGATGATGGAAAGGCCAATTCCTTCTAGCAATGTATCAGGATCACAACCTTGTGGCACATTTGGTTAGATAGAAATAGTAGAGAACTTGGGAATGGTGATTTCTACATCTCCCCTATACTCCTCTTTAAAGAGGCTGATAAGCTTATGCTTCTTTAAGTTTTAATGATTCTCTGTATATTGTAAAAAGTCTATTAATCTATGGTCAATTTTATTCAAGAGAATAAAAAAATGTTAAAGAAAAAAAGGTGGGTATTGGGGTTTGTTTTACGCATTACACTAGCTTTTTCCAAAGTCATCCCCCTAGGCTTTTAGTTTGTGTTGATTGGCAAGGTGTCTCACATAGAGTTTGTATTTAAATATACATGTTAATTAACCTCTAGAAGCTAGTTGCTTGCACGATGTAAAACTTTTATAATATAACGCCTAGAATAAGAGAGCATCACACTACCTTCTTTTTAGTATGCATTGCCCCAACGTGTATGTAATTTGGTGGCAAACACAATGAGGCACATCACGAGACTAATTATCTACTTGATAAGTGAATACTTTGTATAAATAGAAAGCTGTTTGGCCTTCAAATGCTCTAAGGCAAATATGTCATTTGGGATCCACTTGTTCATTTGTATAGGTGGTCGCGGTCCCCACTCCCCCTTTAAAAAAAAACAAACCCCCACCCCACCCCACCTAGAAAAAGAAAAACCCACCTAATTGATGTGGGTTTGTAAGGTGAAATGTCTCAATTAGTATGCATTCTTCATGCATGTATCTCTAAATGACTTTACAAGAGAATGATGTGAGGAGCTCATAATTGACATCATCTAAAATGGACCATATAGAAAGTGTGGCTTAACTCTAATGTGACACAACAATAAGGAGAGAGTGGTCCAAGCTAGTTATCAAATTTATATTATTTTCATATCCCTAGTAAAGTAAGTTTAGTTGTTCTTGCCTTTATAAAGGACATGTCCTTTCAAGGAACTTAATATGATTGATAATACAAGATTCAAATAAAAAGTACATAAACATCAAATGTTGTACGCAAGGAACTTTAAATTCTAGGACCTAAAACATAAATATCAAATGCATGCACTTGTTTGCTTTTATTTGCCATACTATAAGATGAATGCTTTGACTCATTTTAATGACACACAAACCTTGAGTTTTTCTATTGTATTATTATAAAGAAAACTCTCTTATCCTTGTGTGATAGCTTATTGTGGTAAGCTATTTTAACAATTCTTTTACAGCTCAAGTTTTTCTTTTCAGGTTAATTGGGCTAAATGATGTATTTTTGTTTTTATAGTTTCAAATGTGCACAATAATGCTCAGCATGATCTTTTATATTTAATGTGCACAATAATGCTCAACATGATTTTTTGTATCACCTTCTTTTGCATGAATCTCTGAAAAATAGTACTTAACTCGTTCTTTTTATTCTTTCTATCTTCTAGCACTTCAAGGCATGGAAGATAAATTCTTTGAAACAACTCATAATCATTAAAAGACAAAAACGTGTTTTTTCAAAAAAAAAAAAAAAAAGTTCAAAATTTATGAAAATTTATTACAAAACGAGACATTTTGACCCAAAAAAACAAAAAAAGTAAAACCATGCCAAAAGAATAGGAACTTTGTGCTAAAACCACTAAAATAAAAAGGTTCATGTAAAGAAAGTACAAAAAAAAAAAAACTAAAAGGCCAAATTAACTTTTTGAAATTATTTTGTAGATTACAACCCATGTTGATTGTGAGAAATCTACTTAAATAATAAAACATTCATTTTTTTTCTTGAAGAAATTGACCATCAATTATAGACTTTTTACAAGATACATAGTAACAGCAAAACTTAAAGAAGCAAAAGCTTATCAGACTCGTTAAAGAGGAATGGAGGGGAAATGTAAAAATCACCATTCCCAAATTCTCTACTATTTCTGTCTAGCCAAATATTCCATAAAGTAGTGATCCTAATGCATTGCCAGAAGTTATTAACATTTTCATCATCAAACATGATATCATTCAACAGTAGGTCTAAGTGGCTGAATCTCTTCAACTTGGCATGAAAACGTGCAATAAAGAGATCAGTAACTATCTTCCAAAGCGGAGCATAGCAATAAAGAACAAGTGATTCACATCCTCATCAAATATTTTGCATCAGACATGTGACACATCCCCTCTGTAGTTCACTCGGACACGAAGAGAAAGTTGAAGAATCCTCATAGAGAAAACTCTAAGCTTGCCACTTCTGATTTTGTGGTTTCGCCAAAACCTAGACTTCCAGAGATGGGGGGGAGTCAGAAACATTCCAATTGGAGTTATACCAGGAGAAGGTGAAATTGGTTTTTTTAGTAGCAAAAAAGACAAAGGTGTAGAAAATTTTGTCTGACTTGTCAAGGGACTTAGAATTTGCTTTGCACAGGGACACACATCATGCTACACAGTAACACAGATAGAAATCACTCTCCACAGCAAGCTCACATAGCAACTGTATTTCTCAAAATGAAATTACACTGTACATATAGTTGTTCACTCAGGCAACCCTTGCATGACCTAGGTTGCCGTTGGCGGGACGCGTGTCCCATCGACTTGCCTCGTGGCGAGGCCAAATGATCTTTATCCACTGATAGGACCCACAGTACAGTAACACAGTGATTCTACTTTAATTCTAACTCTCTCCCTTAAAGTAGATTCTTTGCTAGCTGAATGCCACTCTGACTGTCGCTATGTAAAGTCGTGGGATTTTTTTGCATCATGCCAATTTCTTCCAAGATTTGTCTCAACCATATAGCTTCATGTGCTGCACTACACATTGCCTTATACTCTGCTTTTGTGGTGGAAAGAGCAATTGTACTTTGCTTCTTACTAGACCAGGAAAAGCAACTACCACAAAACTGGAATACATACCTTGTGGTGGATCTACGATCATCATAGTCACCTCCACAATCCGCATCCACATAGCCACACAACTCAGGTAAACCATCATGCTTCCCGTAAATCAAGCCATACTCTGAAGTGCCTTTCACATAACGCAGATGCGTTTAGCTACCTTCTAATGTGTTTCCGTAGGTGCTGCCATAAACTGACTTACAATGCCAACATCATAGCATATATCTGGTCTAGTCATGGTAATGTAAATCAAGCTTCCTACTAATTGTCTATACAGCGTAGCATCAAATGACTATGACTCATCAAGCTTAGAAAGCTTTTTACCTGGTTCAATAGGAGTGTTTACTGGTTTGCAATCCTGCAACCTAAACCTGTGCAACAACTCTTTGACATACTTCACCTGTGTTAAACCCACTTCATGTCCTTTTTGCCACACTTCTACTCCAAGGCATTAATGCATCAGGCTGAGATCTATCATCTCGAATTGTTCCATGAGGTCTTCCTTGATCATGTCTATCATCTCTTGATTATTTCCCGTAATAGTCAAGTCATCAACATAAAGAGCAATCAAAGCAACCATACCATCAAAGCATAAGACATAAAGATTTGGATGAAACAAAAGTAGGCATCAATCCTGCTATACCACGCACGTGGTGCTTGTTTAAGACCATAAAGCACTTTCTTCAAGCGACATACTTTATTTTCATCTCCCTTCACTACAAAGCCTTCAGGTTGATCCATGAACACTTCTAACTCACCATTTAGAAAAGCAAATTTCACATCCATCTGATGCAAAGGCCAACCAAAATGTGAAGCTAAAGCAACAAGTAGACGTAGAGTATTCCACTTACAAATCGGCACAAAGGTCTCCTCATAGTTGATGCCTTTATTTTGTGTGTACCCTTTGATCACCAATCTTGCCTTGGGCTTTGCTATACTTCCATCTGCATGGTACTTAGTCCTGTATACCCATTTGCAACCAATGGGTTTCTTGCCAACTGGTGGTTCTTCTAAGTCTCATGTGCTATGCTTAGCAATTGACTCCATCTCCTCTCCCATGGCCTTGACCCAAATGTCATCATCCTTCGCTTCACCATAAGTCGAAGGTTCTTTGCTTTGAATAATGCTAGCTAAGAGAGCATAATTTGCTTCATACCTTTCAGGTTGAGTCTTCTCTCTTGTCATTCTTTGTAGCTCTCCCTGGTTAGATGATCCTGGAAAGTCATCTATGTCGCGGCTCTCCAACAATCTCTCAAACCACTTAGGGAGCTTCCTGTCAGGTGTTCGGCTTCCTGGTGAAAATGTATCCCACGGTACATCCTTCTCCTTGCGTTTGTCACCTGCAACTTCAATACTTCTTGCACCAAAAGGTTTGTCCCTACCTCTCCAACCTGTCTCTTAAGGTTGAGTAGTAGTATCTTGAGATGTATCCTCATGTTCATCACTCGGAAGGTCAATGAATGGATCATCATCAGGTGGTATCCTCACTATACCATCTTTCCCAGTGGATGTGTCTATCTTCTCAGCATCCTCGTCTTCATACATCTTGGATTCATCAAAGATAACATCACGGCTTATATGGATTTTGCTTTCCACTGGATCAAAACATCTATAGCCCTTCACACGATCATCATATCCTAGGAATATACACTTGATAGCTTTTACATCAAGTTTACGTCTCTCTTCCTTAGGAATGTGTACAAAGGCCTTACATCCAAAGATTCGCAAGTGGTTCACCTTTGGCTTCTTCTTCGTGAATGCTTCCTAGGTGTTATCTTTGGTATGGCAATGGTAGGACTTCTATTTTGAAGATAGACTGCCGTGCTACATGCTTCTGACCAAAATCTTTTGGTAGTTTCATCTCAGCTAGCATAGATTTGACACTTTCCACAATTGTACAGTTCTTGTGCTCAGCTACACCATTGAGAGCAGGAGTATAAGCTTGCGTAAATTGTCTTTTAATCCCACATTGATCACAAAGATCATTGAAGTCATTAGACTTGTACTCACCTCCACTATCTGATCTTAGGACTTTGATCTTCCTACTTGTCTGATTTTCGACCAATGCTTTAAAGCTCTTGAAGCTATCAAATGCATCTGATTTTTTTTCAAGAAGTAGATCCACGTCTTACGTGACATATCATCAATAAAGGTCATGAAATAGAAGGCTTTACCTAAGGACATGGTCCTCATAGGCCCGCATAGATATGTGTGGATTAAATCCAGGATGTTCTTTGCTTTTGCAACACCCCCTTTATTGAACTTCTCTCCATGTTGCTTCCCATATACACAGGATTCGCACATCGATTTCAAGTGATCTTCTATGGTAGGCAGTCCTGTTACCATCTCTTTTTCTCATCAAACTGAGGCTTTCCAAGTTCAAGTGACCAAGCCTCTTATGCCACAACTCAATTTGCGATGGAATGGACGATACAAGTTCGTGTTGCCCCTTAATTGTAGCATTCAACCTATACAATTTTGTATTGGGATCTTACTCCAGCCACAATAACTTTGAACTTTTGGTTCACATCCTTAAGCAACGATCATGGGCGAATTCTACTTTCAACTTTTGATCAGTAATGACTCCAACAAAAAGTAGATTTTTCTTCAAACCTGGTCTGTAAAGTACCTCCTTGATCATCCTGCTTTTGCCATCAGGTAGTTGGATTGATACGGTGCCTATCCCCTTGATCTTGCACACCTCACAAACAAATGTTCCATTATCCAACACTTTCAAACTACTGAACCAATTCTTGTTACCTGTCATGTGTCTTGTGGATCCCGAGTCAATATACCATGCCTGATCATCTTGATTAGATGACAATGCAGATATGAAGATGCTAGAGTCTTCAATCTCACCCTCATCGACAAGGTTACCTGCTTGTTTTGGTTTCCCCTTGCCTTGTTCCGCCAAGAATTTGTGACATTCACTCTTCCAATGGTCTTTTTTACCACAATGGAAGCACTTGTCTTTCTTCTTAGTTTTACTGGAAGATCCCTCGTTTTCCTGAGACTTGGCAAATTGCTGCTTAGACTTCTTCTTGCCCTTGCCCTTGCCTTGTTTTTGGCATGTCGCAAGTGCCTGATCGTCAGTATTTTGACGTCTAGCTTTCACCATTTTTCCTGCATCAAGATTCATGTGAGCTCATCAAAGGTTGGCAATCTTTCTCTTGATGCTATTCCACTCACAAACATCTGATAGGGTTCTGCAATGCCGCACAATGCATTGTGCACCAGCTCCACATCACCTATGCGCTCACCAATAGAATGCAGTTCATCTCTCATTGTCTTGATTCTGGTCATGTACGTCTGAATGTGCTCTCCTTGCTCCATGCGGGCACTATTCAACTTTGACTTTCGAAACATGATTCTTGACGGATTTGACATCTCGAACTGCTCCTTTAGCACATCCCATGCCTATCTGGGTGTAATGGCATCACAAATGTGGGTAATGATGTGATCCTTCAATGACAAGTTAATGAAGGTCAAAGCTTTCCTCATCTTTTTGTCGAACACTTTGATGTCTGCTTCATTGGGCGGCCTTCTCTCATCACCTGTGACGACTTCCCATGCGTCTTTCTCCATCAGTATGTTTTTCATTTTGAATTTCCGCACTGCATAGTTAGAAATCCCGTCCAATTTGCTACTTTCACTCAAAATGGGCTCTCCCATGTTTGCCATCACAAAACTGCCTGAAACTTCTGCCGTAGGCTAAAAACAGTATGTCAAGGCCAACAGTGATGTCAGAAGTTGAAAATAATGACCTGCACTTTTTCCCTTACCAGGCCACTCGTCGTTTTTCCACCAATTTGAAAACCAAATCGACGTCGCCTTCCGAAATGCACTCAGTCGTCAACTCCCAACAACGTGCCCAGTGGAATGGTGAAATCACTTCTGGCATTCTCTGAACACTTTCTCCACTGCAATCACTCTGTTTTGTTGTACCGTACTTGCAGGTACAGTCTGGGTGCCCTTCGTTTGGAGGTTATAGCCTTTCGTTTGGGTCAAAACGGACAAAGGACCCAAAAATAGGGACTTTTCTAGTTTTTGAACTGTTTCTTCACCTTGAAGAAACTTCACTTTTCACTTGTGAAGGGACCCAACTCCAATTTTAGTATGAAATTTTTTAATGAAGTTGAAGGCTAAAATGCACTTCACTTCTTCTGGGCCCTCTTCAACAAGCCTTCAGACTCCATCCAATGGTTGAATCTGATCCAACTATGGATATCCCTTCTAGGTAGCACAATCTGAGTCGTCAATCTTGTAACTCCTCTATCCAACGGATCTAAGCACTTCTGTGCACCAATGGAGAGTCTTGTAGACACTGTCCACTTCAAAACGCTACGCTCTCACCCTGGTTCGACGCGTGAACAATCTGCGACCTCCTTGTCTGCGGCCGCGCCTCCCCACATTGATTTTTGTTTGATCTAACTCGCATGTGGATCATTTTAAGCACGATATGAGGCCTGGAGCAGGGTCGCCCGTCTGATTCCAAGTCTTTAGAGTGTTCAATCAAGAAATTCCGTGGAGAAACGATGATTTTAGCTCAACTTGACAAAGTGGCTTTTTCACCTTTTACCGCAAATCTGCTAGGTTAACTGTCTAGAGACAAATCTTTGACATAAACCTCAGAATCTCTCCATGGCTGGTTGACAATGTGATTAGCTTCCTTCCTGTCCTTACGGCATCCCAAATGGTGCACAAACAACGAAGAAATCACCAGTTATGTATAAAAATCGTAACCCCAAACCCAGTTTCAATTTTCAACTGGCTTCAAAATTGTCAATTTTTCACCAAATTTTTCCCTGTCTGATGCTATGCACAGGCTAATAATCCCTTTGTTGAGCTTAGCAAGCCTCTATAAACTAGAAACCATGCACCAGTACTTATCTTTCCATCTTCAACCCGTCGTAAACCCCGAACTCTCAGAAGATAGTTCTCCCGAAGCTCTCTTCAACGGCGATGTTGTACTATGTACACTCCCTGTACGGCTCTGATATCAGCTTAGAATTTGCTTTGCACAGGAACACAGATCATGCTACACAGTAACACAGACATAAAACACTCTACACAGCAAGCTCACATAGCAACTGTGTTTCTCAAAATGAAACTACACTACATAGATAGTTGTTCACTCAGGCAACCCATGCATGACCCAAGTTGTCGTTGGCGGGCCGCGTGTCCTGTTGACTTGCCTCGTGGCAAGGCCAACTGATCCTTATCCACTGATAGGACCCACAGTACAGTAACACAGTGATTCTACTTTTTAATTCTAACTAAGGGCTCTAAAAAGCCATTTATTACTGCAGTCAGAAGAGGTAGAAGTAGACAAAGGACCAAGGTCACCATGAGAAAAGGCATAGGAGAGGAAATTTGTTTCACGGGCGGAAAGACCAAGTCCTGCATTAAGACGAGAAAGACTGATACTTGGCATCAATTGAAGAGAAAGAAACATAGTGTCTTCTTTCTTGGATAGCCAAGAAACTGATCCTTCACCAATAAAGGTAACAAAAGCATTTGTGAACATCCTATCCCGCTTTTTTCCAATAGATTCTGAATTTCAAAAGACAAACTACCCCTATAAAACAAAGGCACTATTGTCCATATCATGAGCATATCCATGCTTTCTAGTCGTATCTCACCAGAAGCCTAATATGACACTTACGCGAGCAAAGTAATTTATTACCATGGTTGAATAGTGCGAATACATATGTATTAGGGCACCTCTGCGCCATACTAATCCTTACACTCGTTTGCTTACGCAACTCTGGTTATGAATCACTACAGTTCGTCCTGAGCATATCCATGCTTTCTAGGAACGTTCAAGTCAGTCCATGGTAGGTAGGAATACGTTGGGAATAGGTGCAGTTATCGACTAATTAAGGAATGCAAAGATTTATTACCAAGGTATTAGGGCAGATTCGTGCCATTCTAATCCTTGTGTAAAAAGTTACGTATCTTACGCATGTCCACGTCTATTAAAGTTTTGTTGAAAACCCTACTTTTTGGATCTGGGTATATATGCTTAAAAATAGTGTAGGATAGTACTTTTACGGTTAGTGATAATCAAGAAAACCTACTCACGTTTTCAAAGTTTGAAAGTGTATTTAAATGGTAAGGTATATGATAATCCATCAACATAAAAAAAATGAACCATTATTTGCACAATCTAGAAAAGGATAAATTCTCTTCTTGAATGATTGTCACAAAGCATATATGTAACATTTGTGGCTTATGCGTGAATTGAGTTCATTGAAAATACTCGTACCTGTATGATTGTCTATGTATTATCCTAAGACGATGCCATGTTATTCCCACGAAGTGTGTGTTATCTTTAAGAAAAATCAATACATAATACTCTCATTATATACCATAAAGCAAGCCTACTTCCGAATCGTAATTAAAATGAATACTCATCCTCTTCTATCAAAGCAGGAGCTTACTTACTAATGCTTACCATGTCCTTCAAGGTGTCATCAAGTAACATACCTATTTAGACACTTTTCCATACATGGTTCGAACTTGAACCGAACCGAGTGAATTAGTTTGTCGTAGGTAACAATCGGACAAAGTGTAGATCCTCGCACAAGAATGCTACATAGTCAAAGAGGAGATTAACCTTTAATGCAAATGTATTGTTACTTTATTGAAAGACAAAGCATTGCTTGTAAGAAACACTTCAATTGTATAGAAGAGATCATAATGCATTCTATGTATGTAGTTGGTCGTTGTCTAGATAGCTAGAGTGCACCCTCAGTCATGATGAAAAAATTGTATTTGAATCATACAAAAAATGGCGTTTAGCATCGAACATCAAGAAAAGGTCCTACATCCACACCATACTAGACTTTCCCTTTGTATTTTCAAAAAAAACTCTCCTTTTTTTAGTTATGCGCTTTACGAAAAATTTTAAGCTTAGCCACAACTTATGGACATGAGCAGTAGCTTCCCCCTCAAGCTACAATGTTACCTTCCAAAAAGCTTCATGACATACTACTATATATGTGAGACAATTTAGTCTACTTCCCACACCAGATTGTGAGAATTGTTCACCACAAGGCTCTTGTTTGGACAACACCCTAACAGCTTTCATTCCATTGCAACCTTCATACGGTAAGAGACATACACATACTCTACTTTTGCTATGAATCTTCTAAATAGATTCAACAATGAACTACAAGCCTTTTCTATGCTTTGTTTAGTTAGCATTGTGGTTTTGTTATGTCCATGACCAGAATATAGGATTCAGTATACTCCTAGTCTTGGATACTCGGTACTCTAGTGAATCAAGTTCAGTAGTTATGCCGTGTCATATTGGATATGACCCTCAATGTGATTAATGAACTTGTGAGGTCCAGACACACTAATTGGAGTTAGTACAAGGTTTGGGACAATCAATGCATGTAGCAAATGAACTTATCTATAGGGGAGTTGGGACCTTGCCAAACTATATGCACAGGAGTGTCTTAGGCCTATATAAGGAGGACGAACTCGCCAGGTTCATTGCCAGGTCATCTCCTTACTCTCGTGCTTCCTAATCCTTGGCTTGGGGGTGAAGCTTCTAGAGATTGATTGGTTGCTTCTACTTGGTTGGGTGGTTTCTCCATAGTGTGTTCTCCATTGTTTTGTCTTGTAAGCTGGATCTTGAGGAGCTTTCCCTTACATTGGTATCAGAGCAAGGCTTACGAAGATCGGAGAACTTGGAGAGATGTTGTTTTTTGTCAAAATTTTGGTGTGGATCAATTGGTATTCTCATCCAGGCGGAGAATAAGTCTGCAAGTCGGTGTATTCTCTCGGTTTCTATTTGCATGTTGCTAAGATCCATTTCTCTCAAGATTTTTTTGGTTTTTATGGAGAATTGTCCTCGGAAGCTAATTTGTGATGGCTTTTTGGAGCTTTTTCTTGTGTAGCTCAAATATTATGTAGATCTGAATTTCCGGCAAGTGTACTTTCATTTCAAGGATCATTAATCATGCATGCCGGTTCTTTCCAAGATTTATGGTTCTAGGCTATGTTTTTGGTCAAAATTTGCTTGTTTTTCATGCTTTTTGACTAGAAATTGATAGTAAGAGCTAAAATCCAGCAAGATCAAATCATTAGGATGGATATAATTTTGTAAATTGAGTTGCACGTGGTCGAGAAAGAGTTGCATGTCATGGATTTTCACTTTATGGTGAAGAAAAAAATCAGAAAATAGCTAAAAATCACATTTTTGTTGGTTCTTTCATAAAGTTGGATAGTAGGTTGCTGTAAAACGCCCTGCAGAGCTTTCCAAAAGTTAAATCAAAGTCTTTTGAAGTTTTTCCTGAAGTTAGAGCCAAGAATTCCATGAATTGAGTGTGTAGAAAGCCGAAAACAAAATTGCCTTTTTTTAGTGATATTTGGGGGATGGATTGCTCAAAATCCATAAGGGGATCAAGCTGGAAAATTATACAGCCTATTTAGCGTTCCTCTTGACCTATCCAACAAGCTATTAGACTTGTAAATTGATGGCCGATGGCTTATGCTCCGTCTCCATCAAGTTTGAAGCTAAAATCACTCTTACAAATCAAGAAATCTTTGTTCTTAGCCGATACTGCTTCTTAGGACGTGTATAAATGCTTCACGTAAGTTTAATAGACCATTTCAGACTGTTGGTAACATGACTTTTGGGCCGGTGGCCGGTGGCTTATGCTCCGTTTCCATCAAGTTTGAAGCTAAAATCACTTCTACAAATCAAGAAATCTTTGTTCTTAGCCCATACTGCTTCTTAGGACCTATATAAATGCTTCATGTAAGTCTAATAGACAATTTAAGACTGTTGGTAACATAACTTTTGGGCTTGTGGAAGTGTATGTATGATATTACAGTATATGGCCTTGAGAAAGTGCGCTCTACTATAGATTTTCAAACTATTCTCACACGTGTGAAGCCTAGGTGTCAAGCTGATGTGGCAAGAATCTTGGTCACTTGTTCTCCCTCCGCACTGTGTGCTTTACAGCGCCTAATTTGGTGCACTATAGCTCAATTGTGAGCAAAATTGACAAAATCTGTAATTGTTCTGATTGCATGCTAGCTTTTTTCCTAAATTGTAGTACTGTGCTTGCATGGATTGATTGCATGTTGATTCTTAGAATGTTTCTAACAAGCATGAGGGATTTACATTCGTTTTGAGTGGTCATACGCATGTGCTGTGACGGTTGGGTCACAAATCAGTGAAATTGGCTGACAAATTCTGTAAAACCGAAATTTACGTAAAATTCTGTAAAGTAAAAAAAAAGCAGTTGATGTCGCGTGTCTTGCATGCCGGCGGACTGACATTATATTAGTAAGCTGTGAATTGATTTTTCGATTTCGATTGTCTCAATATTAACAGTGTTTTTTACAAATTATAAAATTACGTAAAAAAAAATTAAATCCAAAAATTCAAAATTTTTGATTATTTCTAGTTTTTAAACTGGTTATAAAATGAACTAAAGTTAGTGAATTGACCATACTGGAGTCAATTTCAGTCAGATTTGGTCAATTGTACTTCACTTATAGTTACTCTGATTATTAACTAAATGTAGTTATTTCTTGAAATAGATAATTCAAGATGGTCGAAAAAGCTGCAAATCAAGCTGTTCCAAATCCAACTACACCATCTTATATGCAGATTTGCCAACAATTGAGTAATGCACTAAATGACATGAATAATCAGAATAATATGAGAGATCAACAAATGGCAGTTCTGTTGAATTAAGTTGAATTGTTGTCTTCGCTGAATCTCGGTTTTCAACCGAAGACTTATTTGGGACAGAAGAAGGAGAAGAAATCGGAGGTAGTGAAGGACTGGCTCGTTAAGTGGACTAGTTACTTCAGTTTGCACAGAGTTCCAAATGAGAAGAAAATTGAGAGTATAGTGTTATTCTTACGCGGCAAGGTGTCGTCATAGTGGTGGAATTTGCCAGTCAAGCCCACTACCTGGGATGCTTTTGCGGAAGACTTTAAAAAAGCTTTCATAATAGCTGATGACGTCAATTACTACCAAAAATTTGTGAATTGCAAAATGGGTAGTAAGAGTTTGGACTCTTATATACAAGAATTTATGGACCTCTAGAATAGAGTGCCATCATTCGATGTGAAGTTGGCTATATGGCATTCGTCCTAGGTTTGTCTGCCGGCTACTAGAACGAGTGTAGGAGGAATGTCCTTCAATGCCTCAAGGATGCCTTTCGGATTGCAAAAGCATACGATTCCACAATAGTGACGTCCAGGAAGCACCTTCAACAGATTTCAACCACTTAAAAAACCAAGAAGAGAAAGAAGCGCAGTCCAGACCGAGCGGGAAAATATTTTGATGAATAGGACCGATTGACATCAGAACCCCAAAAATAGAAGTAAAATAAGATGAAGAAATCTATGTCTCGGATGAAGGCTAAGAAAGAGAATCTCTGTTTCATTTGTAATAAGCTTGGACATATGATGAAATTTTTGTCCAGAAAAAACGAAACCTGCGACATAGATGATTGAAATCCCTGGAGGTAGAGGTAAAACTTTAGAGATTAACCTGATGGATTGTGAGTGTGAATGGTCTTTTAGTATTGCTTCTTTCTTGCCTAATGAACTTTGCCATTTAATTGGCACAATTAAAGATCAAGAAGTAAGTATTTTATTAGACAATGGTTCTACTCATAATTTCATTAATTCTCGTCTTGTGCAGAAACTCATCTTGGAAACTGAAGCCAGTAATCATAGATACAAAGTTTATCTAGCTTCAGGAGCGGAGTTGGAGACTTGTAATGTGAAAGTGCCGAATCTCTCAATTTTGATACAAGAACATAGAGAATTAGTTAGTTTTCATGTTTTAGACCTAGCTCGTACTGATTTAATTTTTGGATATGAATGGTTATTTAGCAAATCACCTTCTCTGGCTATTGATTTTAAGAAGCATGTTCTCACTTTCAGGAAGGGCGGTAAGGTAGTTACTTTATTTGACAATAATTTTGTACATCCATCGGATGGGCAATGGAAGCATTTGATTATTCACTGTATGAAGTTTTTTCAGTATTTGCTATTCCAATTTTGGATGTTTCTGATGTGTATCTAAATAGTTGGGAATTCTCTGCAATTCTTAACTCAATAAGTTTAGATCGCGAATGAACAATGAAAAATCATATCATAAGTGAATTTAAATATGTTTTTCCATCAGAATTACCTCATGGTTTACCACCATCTAGGTCAGTAGACCACATGATAGAGTTAATTCCAGGAAGTCATCCTATCTCTAGACAACCTTGTAGGTTCTCTCAGAAAGATGAGATAGAGATTTCGAATCAAATAGAAAATTATCTGAGGATGGGACATATACAACCTAGTAAATCACCATGGGGCGCTCCTATTCTTTTGAAAGCGAAGAAAGATGGAGGTTTCCGGATGTGTGAGAATTAATTGGGGTTGAATAATGTGACTGTCAAGAATAAATATCCATTACCCAAGATGGATGACCTTGTAGATCGCTTGGGTGGAGCTCAATATTTCACTAAGATAGATCTCAGAACAGGGTACCATCAAATTAGAATTAAATCTGAAGATGTCCAAAAGACAGGATTTCGTATGAGTTCTTAGTGTTGTCGTTTAGGTTGACGAATGCTCCAGTGACATTCCAACAAATGATGAACGATTTGTTTTGTCCATATTTTAAAAAGTTCGTGGTAGTATTCCTAGATGATGCTCTCATCTACAGTAATACCTTTGAGGAACACATAGAGCATTTGAGAACTGTCTTGATGAAACTTTGGCAGGAGTTAATCTACGCTAAGGAATCCAAGTGTCAATTCTTTAAGCATGAGCTGGTTTATCTCAGTCATAAGATCATTGTTTATGAGATCCAGATTGATGAGGATAAAATCAAGATAGTGGTTGATTGGCCGGATTTCACAAACTATGAGACAAGTTAAATCATTTTTAGAATTTACGGTTTTCTTTACAAAATTTATTGAGAATTATGCTAAGGTAGCAGCTCCGCTAGATAATCTAACAAAAAGGATTGTTAATAAAAAGCAAAAGAAAAATCAACCTACTCCGCATGTTGTGTTGAATGAGGAATTGAATCGGTGTTTTGAAAAACTCAAAACTCTGGTTGTTTCAGCTCCCGTATTACAAATTGAAAATCCGGATTTACCTTACGTCATGAGAACTGACGCAAGTGATATTGTAGTTGGAGTGATTCTATTATAGATGGGTAGGCCACTAGCGTTTGAAAGCAAAAAATTCACTAGTCCTCCATTGCATTTTACCACGCAGGAAAAGGAATTATTTGTAGTTATCCATGCACTTAAGACCTGGAGACACTGCTTGTATGGTAGTAAGTTTATAGTGTATACAGATCACCAGCCTCTTAAGTATTTTGCAATCAACATGATCTTGGGAGAAGGAAAGTTCGATGGGCTGAATTGATGCAAGAATTCAATCATGAAATTTGCTATATAGAGACAGCTCGAATCAAGTTGCGGATGCTCTTAGTTGGATCGGTTGAACTAAACAAGTTGTCATTCACCCAGATTTCTATGGATCTATATCTTTTGATGAGAAAAAAAATATAAAATCGATTCTCATTTTGGTTGTACTTGGAACATTGTTTGGACCAGAAGAAATGATGTTAGCCGATATTTTCGCACAAAAAATCGGGCTAATATTGAAGTTTAAATTCGCAAAACTGGAAAAAATCGACATGTAAAACCCGGTTGTCAGAGAAACAATTGGCACAAATTTGCCTTAGAACTAGGTCTCAGCCCGCCCTAAAGTGGCTAGACACAATTTAAAACAAAGAAACTGACTTTCGAAAAACCCGTCAAAAATATTTTGTGGTCAATTTTTGTAAAGACCAAGCCAAAAATGCCGGTCCACCTAGAATTGGGTCCCAACCCGCCCTAAATGAGGCTAGAGAAAAGTTTGCAGCCTTAGAAATGGCTTGTGATAATGTTTTACGGCTTTTTGGCCAGTTGTAAAAATAGTCGACATAGCCGTGCTAAAATCCTACCATGTACAGAGTATATGGTTGTCTAGTGCATTTTCAGAAACCGTGTTAACGAGTTGAGAGAAATACATATCTTAAGAGTAAGTGGAGAGGTTACAACTCAATGACTAACTTCAATGACTATTGCTTGATTGCTTTTGAGGTTAGAGTATGTTCTTGAGCCTCACTGATTTGAAGTTGAGAGTGAGGTTGATAGCCCAAAAGAGAGGGGTTGTGATCTGGTCTAGAGTTTTTGTTATGTGTAAAACAATTGTTGTGGTGTGGTTTGTGACAAAGTTAGTTTTGAGGGTGTTTGTTTGAGTGGTTATTGGAAGGATTGTGTGATGGATGATCCTTTGTGAAAAGGTTAGACAGGAAAGATTCAACTGTAAGAGTTTCCAATGATGAATATAGCCCCATTGTCTACACAGTTGCTACGGTGAGTTGTCTGCACGATTTCACCCTTCGAAGTTTGCACAACCTGTGGCTATATCAACCAGGTGAGGCCATGCTTGTGGTAATGTGGAGCTCCCTAGTGCTGCTATCTACATGCAAAAGTTTGCTGATGTGCTCGTTGGAGGCTACCTAAATTGCTCACTATCTGGCTACCTTGCCTCTGTTCGTTGCTCCTACAAGTGCTCGCTGCCTCCGTTGCTTCACCTGTGATCTGCCTGCAGCTCCTCGCTGTCTCATCAACTGCTCGCTGCCTGCTCCTACTTCCTTCTGGCTGCCTGTAGCTACTCGCTGCCTCATCTACTGTCCGTTGCTGTCTGCGGTGTTGTACCCTCGCAGCATCTATGATCTGCCTGCAGTTCCTCACTGTCTCATTTGTGATCTGCCTGTAGCACCTCTGCTCTCTGGGTGCTCGTTGAATGCCTCCTACATGTCCTCGCTACCTCTGTCTGGCCCTCGCTGCCCCTGCAGCTCCTCGCTCACTGGAGGTCTTTCTGCTTGCCTACGGCCAGTGCCTACCTGCCACATGATCTAAAACACCTGTACTACCAGCCCATCTCTAAAAAATACCTCGTTGCCTGTCTGCGGCCCACTAGCAGTCAAAATCTGGAAGAAAAGCGACCTACAGCCTACCATGTTGCCGTCTTGCCTCATTGGACCTGCCTGAGATCCTTGCCGTGGTAGGGAGCAACAAATCACAAAGTTTTGATTCCACTAGAAAATGACAAACGAGAAAGACAATTTGGAACTCAAATAAGAAGCGCTACGGCCAAACGGTTTTTGGAAAGCAAGTGAGAAACAAGAAAGGGATTGCGATTGAAGGAGTGAAGAAGCATTCATGACTAAACGGTTCTTGCGGCAATCCGGCTTCCCAATTCATCACTAAGGTAACTGATTTTCATCTCAATACTGTTATATAGTATGTTGTTCGGATGCATACTGGTTATTAGTTAATCGGTTTTGCTGTGGTTCCACTTTTCCATAAAGTCGAGGCGTGCAGTATTAAAATCTAAATTGTGTGGCAGAAAACAACGATGGGCTCCGACAATCCACTTTGAGGTTGTCCATGATGTGAAGCATGATTCCCAGGAGCCTCCCATCATTGCTGCACGAAAGTATAAATGAGCAACCGGCAACTGATCTTTGATATTCTCTAAGGCCATCGGCTTATTTGGATTGAATGCTAGAGGAGGGAGACAATAGTCCCATCTAGTTGCTACTGATGCCAACAGAGTTAGATCTTTTGCAAATAGTGTCGATTGTCGCACCGTTGGATCTGGAGAGTGGACATACTCTCTCTGGTACGTTTGGAACAGGACTTGTCTTGGAACTTCGCTTAGCCTTCTTAGCAAGAATTGATCGTGGAGGTGATGACTTCTGAGACGATGATGTCTTGCTAGAATTTTGACTTGTAGAATCATCCTCGACTTTTCCTTTGCCTTTATCCAGTAAGGGTGGCACATTCTTTGAATCAATCTTTTGAGGGGGATTTTCCCATTTCAGGACCGTATTATAATGTTGTTTAGCTTGTTTCTTCGTCATCGATCCTATGCTGTTGAACCTTTTTGTCTAGTGAACCTTCGCCAGTCCTATTTTTAGGTTCTGATTTTTTAGATCGTCTCTGTCAAAATTTGGATCAAATCTGATATATTCTGATTTGAATTATGAGAAATTTTTAATTTTGAGAAGTATTGGTTGATTGAATTTCAAAATCTTTTTCATGATATAGAAATCAAATTTTTGGAAAGTGGAATAGATCTAGCAGATCTGATCTGAGATAGTTTTTGATTGAAAAATCTAGATCCAATCTCATTGTCTACTTGATCTAAATTTGTAAAGATGGCTAATCTGGTCGGATCCATATGATTTAGAATATGCTCATCCGTAAGTTCAGCATTGCCATCATAAGTCAAGGCATGACTGACAGGTATGAGATCATCTTCAATCGGATCTGGTATAGATTCCGTTGATATCTAGGCTACATTCAGCACATTCAGTGGAAATGTGATTGGTGTATCCAAAGTTCGATCTAATAATGAAACCTCGCTCAAATCTGATTGATTATCTTGTTGACACATATATCCTATGGTACAATCAATTGTTGCAAGAGCTTCATTCCAGTTGACAGTATTTGTTTGAGAATCGTAATGAACTCCCAAATTTTTCGCTAGACGGTCACAAGTGTGATCCGTTGTTGACAATTCGTCATCTTCTTTTTGAACCACTGGTTTGATAGTCCAAGTTGTAGGATCAACTTTAACTGCATGTTCATGATTTTCAAAAATGATTTTTCCGGTACCCCAGTTATGAATTACTTGCGCAACTCGTAACCATGGACGTCCCAATAGAACTCGGTAGACATTTGGCGCTTCTGGTAAGTCCATCACTACGAAAGTAATGACGAACTGTACTCCCGCAATTCTGATAGGTATTGAAGACTTAGAGGTTGACTCTTCAAAGTTCATTAGTCTAAATTTCATTTGAATAAACACTTTTTGAAAGTGTGGGAAAGATAGAATGCGAGTTTGAGTAGATTCAATTTGAATAAGTTGGGTACATTGAATCAAGAACCAAAATTAGTAGGGTTAGCATTTTGGTGGGAAAGCCAAGTGTCCAAATAGGGTTTGGACCTATTATAAAAGGATGTAGCTCGTGGAGAGAGTGATCTTCTCTCTTCTCTATTTCATTTCATGCTTATACATGGTTCTCTTGGGTTCTACTATCCATTGGTGCACTATCTCGGTGATTGCTTGCAATTCTATGTGTAGAATGATCTATATTTGTTATTTTTGGATCCACACGTGTGAAATACAATAGCTTGCTGGTTTTGTACGGACAACAACAGTACATAATCATTTCATTCAAGTTTGATCAAGTTCTATTAGTGTTTGCATCTCAAATTGTGTGTAGATGCTGATTTTTCTACATTGGTGAGATTGGTAGTGTATTTCTCTTTCTAATTAAAGATCATTCAAGTAGATTGGATCTTAAGGATCTGAAATCTTTCACATTTTGCACATAGATGTGTAGAAATCAGGTTAACTCCTAAACCGCCATCTATCACAGCTGCTTCCTTCGGTTGTCTATGCTATATCGGCAGAGTGATATTCTTTTGTTCACTTTCCCAAGTGGCTCCAACATGGAGTACTTCGTTAGATTCTTAAAAACCAGCACAAAAAAGTGACTCCTGATAGACTTCTGGTTCTTCTTGAGCTAACTTTTGCGCTAAGACTTCTTTTGCTTTTGACACCAACTTCAGGAACTCTCCCAATGAAATATTGATCTTGCTAGACAAAATGGTCATGAGCAGTTCTGTTTGCGGTGCTTCCGGTTTAGTCATCTTGAAGGGTTCTTCATGATGATGCAACTGGTCATTCATATCCGTACGCGAATTTCTTGGTGGCTGCAATGGTGAAGAACGAACTTCTGCTATTGCTTTAGCAACTTCAAGCTCCTCTTCTTCTTGTAGATGTTTAATCCACTGCCTCGTATCCTGATATCTTCATTTTTTTGCATTAAGATTTGGATAGACTCCCGATGCTGTTGGTGTATCATTCAATGGTATAGAATCAGCAGGTACTGGATCCACTACTAGTTCTTTCTGCTTCTGTGCTCTGGTGACCACCATCAAGGGTGCACTTGGTTTATTCTGAGCTGTTGGTCTTCGCTTGATTGTTATCAAATTTACAGGAGCTGTAGCTGGTGGTGGCTTTGGTCTTGCTGGATAGTCTTTATAGCAATGCCCATAACCACAGTCACGACATAATGGTACAATTTTTTTTTTATTTGAACATTTTGCGACTGTGTGATTTTTTCCACATGCAAAGCATCCAAGTGGTGCTCTGGTCCAATTTCTAGAGGCTTGTTGTTGAGCGACAACATGAATAGCATACTGTTCTAAAGATCCTCCTGAAGATCCACCTTCTTGCTCAGTACCATAGTTCCATTGCTCAGCACTTATGTACGGTTCTGGTTTCATCAAATTGGCAGGAGGAGCGGAATGCTTTGTGGGGCAGGTAAGGCTAAACGTTCCGAATTTCCAAGAGCAGGTTGTCGTTGTCTAGCTGCTGGATTTTCTCCATACTATGGTTCTCGATATCCCATTTGGGCATACCGTTGCTGAATTATCCGAGGGTTGAAGTTGCAAAAAGTAGTCTCATGATCAATCGAATTACACAAATGGCAAACACTGATCTCCATTCATTTTTTCAATTGAGGACACTCATTCACGGTGTGATTTTCTGTACAAATAGAACACCAGACATTTTCCATGGTAGGAAAAGTTTCGCAAACTTTTCAAGTTCCTTGTTCGCTTGTCCGTGGAAATTTTCCAATGCTTTGATCTTCTCATCAAATTGCGACTGCAAAGTTTTCATCTGTTTCTGCTAGTTCTTCCCAAGTTTCTCGAACTCGTTGAGCATCATTTCTGCATTAGCGTTGGCATTCGTTGATGCAATAATGGTGGATGTCGTAGTAGTCTGCCCTGCTGTATAAGGCAACATACTGATATTCGGCTCATCATCTGAATCTCCATCCTCCTCCTGAATTGCATCATCTATAGCATTTTGCAAGAGTGCATACTCATTATGGCGTTTCAGCTCACGTCTGATCCGTTTAGGTAGACGTGACAAAAATCACATAATCATGGCATTTTCGTTAATCAGCTCAGGTTCGCACTCAGATCTGAGGCGTTTCACCTGTTCAATGTAATTTCAAACCATTTCCCGCTTTCCCATTTTAATTTTACTCAAAAGTAGGAAAGGGTCTTCCATAAACTTTCGCGGTTTGAACCATGTGATAAGGGCTTGTTTAACAACCTCTCAATCTGTATGTTCAGTTTCATCTTGATTATAGTACCAATCTTGTGATGCGCTTGTTAAGACCACAGGAAACAGCTTAAGTTTATCTTGAGGATAAATCTCGCCATAGACTTCATAGGATTCAGCATAGATCTGAAGAAATCTAATTGGATCTGTTAATCCATTATATTTGGGTAGATCCAAACGGGGTGCTCTTCTAACAATAATTGGATTGACTTCATGTGGAGCAGCTCCTTAAAAAAACTTTCTGATCAACTTTTCTGACAATTTCTTGGAAAATAACCTTCGTCGACCTCTCAGATGAAAGATCTGACACAGATAAAACTATGGAAAATCAGAAGAAAGGTTTCTGACACAAGAGAATATAGTTTCTATAGTTTGGCAAGGGTAAAATCAAGATTTTCTATGATCTGAACAGAAGGAATCTTTGCCGAACTCAGAAATAGTATTTTACTATAGATAGATTGTTCTAAAAACTCGACGAAGGTTCTGGCGAAGGATCAAGAGTTATACTGGTATTTTTGCAAAAAAGTGACTTTTTTGGCAAAAATATGGCAATATGACTACTGATCCTCTGAAAACCTTTCTATTTTTGATATTATTCTTCGCAGACCTGGTAGTATATAGATTTGAATCACACCTATGCACAGTGAATCGAGCGAAGATTTTTTTTTGTATTTTTAGTATTTTGGTATTTTTTGATGGTTTTTTTGATGTTTCTGAAAATCTGCTAAGAATTAATCTTCAACCTTCAAACTGAAGGTTCTATGAATAAAATTGAAGGTTTCTGCAGCTCAGTGAAGGTTTCTTGAAAGAGGGCAAAACGTTATAAGCTTTGATGACGCTTTTTGTCTCCTTTTGACCAAAATCTGACAAATTTGACCGATTTTTGTTGTTTTTTCTGATATCTTAGATCCAATGGATCTTAAGATTGGTGATCTGAATAACTTTCTCTATTTTATAATCAGATTAGATTTCAAACAAGCAAATCCACTCAAATCAAGCAAAATCAATCCCAAACTAACTCTAAATGTAGATCTAACACTATTCATGCCACGACAAGATGCCTAATGCAAGCTAACCATCCAACAAACATGCTGCAAACTGAAAAATTGGCGTAACTCCCCGGCAACGGCGCCAAAATTGTAGTGGGTTTCTTTCCTTGCCTAACCTGAATCCAAGATCTAGTCAATCTAGCATCAAAGAGACGAAGTTAGTTGTCACGCGTAGGTTTGTTCCCATGAGAGCGATATTATAGTTCAGATTTCAACATGAATGGAGGATCCAAGTCTAACACTAACATCCATTAACCTTAAACATTAACACTGCACATCCATTAACACTACAATCCACAATAGAAATAGCTTACTCTTTCTCTCTCTCCCTTTCTCTCTCATAAAAAGTACAATAACACACAATCCCAATAACATTCAGATCCAACAACTAGCAAACTCAAAGAAAGCATGAGAGATAGAGGAGGAAAGAAGAAGAGCAAGGACATTCATCAATCCAATTCTGAAGAGAACCAATCTGCTTTATTGAAATGAGGAAATGAACATGTGTAGGAACTTGAGTTGGTCCCTTTTTATAATAGAGAGGAGGACCCTGGCCTCTGAATCCTATTGGTCCATTTCTACCTCCCTAATTATTCAAATTTAAAAAAGTGTGGGAACCATCCAAATGGAGGGAAACCCAACTTTATTCAATAACTTGACATTTAGACCCTGCGACATTAAAAGTCCCACAAAAAGGCCTAAAGTCCTTTTATTGACTTTCTAATTAATCAAATCTCTATGTGATCATTGGGTTGGACTTACACATGCAGGGTGCCAAATCCCTCTCACTTATTAACTAGAGTTAGGGTTGCCTTGGGATCCGCAAACCCTCCAACAAATATGAATGCTAGAGCATGCTAGATTGGATTCTACACCAAAATCGAGTTTCTTGTGTATGTAGATTGGATCTTTTGTAAATCAAAACTCTATTTAGAGTTATATTTTTGATCAATTTTGATTTACAAGCATACTTACCTACCCATGTAGCAATGACCTGATCCTCTCTTTCAACCTGTTTCAATGCACAAAGCACTCCTTTGAACAACAACAAATGTTTTCAAAAGGAAATCACAAAGATATGAAACTTCTCAATTTTCTTCTAGCATGTATACCAATCAATTCAACACATAGAATAGTGAAATCTTGATCAACCTATGATCTATCCTCAACCTAATGACTCTTGCCACTTCCTAAGATTGAAACACACTCAAATGAAGTTCAGTAACCTCACAATCTAAAGATCCAATCAATATTAGAATTTTGACAAAATCACAAAAAATTGATTATTTCAAAATCTACATGCAATTGCCTATATCTTGATATGCAATCTTGTAGCCACCACTAGGCTTTTCCAATGCTCTAAAAATTGTCCATTTTCAGGAGAGGCCAGCAACACAACAAGATCAAGTGAGGTATGGCAAGAGGACCAAGAAGGCTCTACGCATGATAAAGATGAATGTTACCAATGCGCTTCTCAAAGAAGTTGGTAAGAGTACTTCATTAAGTGAGGCTTGGGAAGCTTTGAAGAAGCTTTATGAGTCCAAGTATACTTCTAGAGTGTTGACTCTAAGAAGGAAAATCTTTTCTTGTTTGCAAAAGAATGAAGAAAGTCCAAATCCTTTTATTTTGAGAGTGAAATCATTGAATGATGAGTTGGCTTGCATTGATGAGAGCATTAAGGAAGGAGAGCTTGTTCAAGCTGTTCTTAATGGATTGTTGGATGCTCATGCTAACATTGTTCAAAGTATTGCTATTCAAAAGACTTTGCCAAGTTTGATCGATCTTCAAGAGATCTTGATCAATGAATAATATAGGCTTCAAGCAAGAGGTGGATCTTCATCAACATCTCAAGTTGGAGAGGAGGCTATGTTCATCAAGGGCAAAAGCAAAAGCAAGTGGTCTAAAGGGCAAGATCAAGGGGAGGCTTCTTCAAATGGCAAAAAGAAAGATAGATCAAATCTCAAGTGCTTCTATTGTGGCATCAAAGGACACTTTGCAAGTGAGTGCTACAAGAAGAAGAGAGATCAAGGAGACAAGCAAGGTAATCTTACTCTTGATGAGGATGGTTTGGATGTTCAAGATGCAAATGATGATGCTTTTGTGATGTATTCATGTATGCTTGCTAATGATGGAGATCTAGATCCTTGGTGGATTGATAGTGGAGCAAGTTCACACATGACCTTTCACAAAGGGTACTTCACTTCTTTGTTGGCATATGGAGATGACAAGAGGGTGATCTACACAGCCAATGATTATGAGTGTGCAATCAAAGGGATTGGCACAATTCCTATTTCTCTCTCTACAAATAGGAATATTCATTTGGAGGATGTTTTGTTCATTCCATCTATTGCCAAGAATTTACTTAGTGTGAGTCAATTGCTAAGTAAAGGCCTCAAAGTTGAGTTTGATGGAGATGCTTGTATGATCAAAAGGAAGGATATCTTGATTGCAAAAGGTAAAAGGTAAGGGAAGTTGTTCAAACTAGATGCTTATGTCATTGCTAACCAAGTTGGATGTGTTGCAAGAGAGCAAATACCTATTCAAGAGATTTGGCATAAAAGGATGGGACACCTCAACTTCAAGTCATTGGAGGTAATGGCTAGGAAACAAGTTGTGATTGGTCTTCCAAGTTCCTTAAAAAGTATCAATCATGTTTGTGAGTCTTGTGCCTTGTCAAAGTCACATAGACTACCTTATAGTAGATATACAAAATGTTTTCAAAGTGTACATTCGGATATTCATGGAATTACTACAATTAGCAATAGTGGAGCTAAGATCTATGTAACTTTCATTGATGATTTTAGTAGATTTTGTTGGATCTATCTACTAAAGAGAGAAGATGAAATGTATGATGTATTTTTTAAGTTCAAGAATGCAAGGGAGAACCAATTTTCTACAAGGATCAAATGCTTAAGGAGTGGCAATGGTGGAGAGTACATGTCTACCAGGTTCAAGGCCTTTTGTGATGTGCATGGGATCAAGCGGGAGTATACAACACCAAGGACCCCGCAAAAAAATGGAGTGGCTGAAAGGAAGAATAGGACTTTATGTGAAAGGTGGCCGAGTGCTATTTTGGATGGAAGTACACCTTTTGAGATGCTATTCAAGAGGAGGCCGAGTGTCAACTTTCTTAGAACTTTTGGATGCACATGCTATGTCAGCATTACTCTTGATGTCAGGACCAAGGATGATCCATCTTCAAGGCAAGGTATATTTGTTGGATATAGTGAGGTGAGTAAAGCCTACAAGGTTTACATTCCTTCTACTAACAAGGTGATTGTTGGTAGAGATGTCATTTTTTATGAGGGAACCATTCCAAAAGTATCTTCAAGCATTATTGATGGTGATGTGGATGGAACTGACATTCTTGATGTTGATGGAAAGGATCCTACTTTGGATGGTGATGATGAAGGACCATCATCAAGTCAAAAGCCAAGGAGAACATCAAGGGAAAGACAAATGCCTTCAAGGCTCACATATGATGAAAAGGGTAAGTAAGTAGTTTTTGAAAATTATTTTGTTTTTCTAACCTCTTTTGCTGAACCTACATGTGTAGATGAAGCAAGGATCAAAGAGGAGTGGATATGTTATGGCCATATTCAGCAAAGGATATGGAATATTCCTAATATGATAGACCGACCAGCTCAAGTGTTCGAGATTATTGGTCACGCCTAGATTTAATTCCACGTCGAGGCTTGTTTGTGACTAATGACATTGAGAGGACCCAGACACTCTAATTGAGACATATGGAGTAGTGCATGTACGTGTGACAAATATAGGTAGGAGGAATGCATGAAGAGTTGTGACCTATTTATAGTTGGCCTACATGGGGATTGCATGGGTTCATGCACATGATCCTACTCTCTATATATTGAGGTAGTGACTATTTCGTCAACGACTTTGGTCTAGGTTACTAGTAGAGCACTTCTCCTCTTGCTATCACATGGATTGGGGGCTAGATCAGGAGGATTCTCCAGGAGGGATCTCAGTTTGGTTGGGTGGTTTTGCTCCATAGTCTCTCTTGTTCTGTTTTCCTATCCTCATCTTAAGGGTTTTCCCTAGTGGTCCTTACATTGGTATCAAAGCCCAGCTAAGATGTGGTCATGGATGAGATGGAGAAAAGTTTTACATTAGATTGGAATTAGAACGCACTTGGATTCACATCCCGGATGGAGTGTTTTTTGAAGGGAATTTGGGTTTGGATTCACTAATTCCTGTGTGAAGCATGCTTTTCAAACTTGGTGGTAGAGTGCTCTTCTTCTTGTTTGAATTTGATAAAGATGCTAAGAATTAGAGTGAGTTCATTCTTAATTTTCTTTGTTTTGAGAAATTTTCAAGGATGTAGAATGATCTACAAGAGTAGATCCGATTGCTTATTTCATTGATGGGTTTTGCTTATTAAGAGGGTTAGATTGCATGCACCAAATTGAAATGTTCCAAAACATGTAATTTTGGTTATAGTTCATAGATAAATTGGTTGTAAATCGATTTATCCGGATAATATGGGCCTTGTGTAACAAGATTAGTGATCAGTCGGTTGCATGTTGAGGGTGAAAAGTTTTCTTCCTGAATCCTCCAGAGAACTTGCTTGGTTGGAACATGATTGAAAGTGTAACAGTCTAATAATTCGTTACTTTGGTAGAACAATGTGAGCAATGCATGTTGGTTAATGAAAGCCACCTTTACTCTGTTTGCTAATGGATCAGGATTTGTGACGCTTAGGTGAAGGCATGCAATGGCTTTTGGTCTTAATAACCCTGTAGTACCTTCAGGTCAAGAAGGTTGCTGACCAAAATTTGCATGGAGAGCTTTGTCTGAACTCCAAGTTTGCTTATGAGCAGCCATTAGATAGTCTGTTTCTGAATTGCAATCATATTTTGAGACAATGATTAAGCTGTGAAGTTCGGGTTATTTCCCAGGTGTAGTCCTGTAGGGGATGAAACTTGGTAGATTTCTGAGGGAAATTACCTGCCTCAGCTTGTAATTTCCTTCTGGAGTCTGTTCTATCTGTGACAGCGTGTGTGGAGAGCGAGACAACTGGCTTTTGGGTTCCAGGATTACTTGACCGCCTCCTTATCACTGATCTGGTTACCTTTTGGCGCGCTCCCCTGCTGTGAACATAGGAAATGTAGATGCATCTGGGATTGAAATCCCAACATACCAAACTTTGCATCCTATACCTCATTTTTTTTGGGAGTGTGATCAGTGTATTGTAGGTCTGTGAATGACCGAGGCTGGGCGTAGTTGAACGCTGTATACTCCTGTTGCCGAAAGATGGAGCTCTCACGCATATGAGTTGTTGAAATGCGAGGTCGAAGGTCGAGGAGGTGCGCCAGCCCTGCCTCAGCTTGTTCATCCTCTCTCTCTATTTCGATGGTGGATGCGGCTGGACACTTTATGAAATGAAGTTGTGGCAGCCTAGGATTAGGGTGAGAAACCCTTAGGGTCTACACATGGAATTTGTAACCCTTGTAAAGATGTTTTGGTTTAGGGTTTTAATTGAGAGCATGACATTTTGTGGGCCTATGGTTTTTTTAATGTTATAGTTGATTTGGTGCATGTGGTAGGACAGCAGTTTGGAAAATTGCATGAATGTCTGTATTGATGCTTGTTGCATGCCAGTTGATCGAGGTTTTCTAAGGGCTTGACCTTTGGTAACTTTATAGTTGGTTTCAAAAGTGGATTAGGAATCAACGCAGAAAAGTTAAGTTACTAGCGCCCAGTAAGAGGAGTTTCGGTTTCTTGGTGATCGGTAGTCAATGTTGTAACCTTGATTTTTTCAGATATTGCTTCCCCATTTTGATAGGAGGAATTTGGTTTTTCTTCTCCATGGGCAATATGCATGTTTTAGGCCTTATCAGCTTGACATTAGGCTTTTTAACTTTGGTGTGTTACATCGATAGTTATCTGTAAGCCAGTTATTGTGAAACTTTGGTACTGTTGTTTTTGGTCAAGCTGTAATAATCGGTCTGAATTTTTCTAAACTGATCTTGACAAAATGACGGTAGTGGTATGGTTCTCAGGCATGTATCCAATAAAGGGGTTCGATTCCTTGGTACTATGCTATTTAACCACTTAACTCTGGAGTTTCGATACTCCCAGTAAATTGAGTTAAATGGTATTTATGGTGCTTCCTTTTGGACTCGGTGGAGCACCTTTAGGCTTATCCTAAATGATTTTGATCTTTAAATTGGACAAACTAAAGCTTTTGAGATACTTGTTAAAGTAAATAAATGGAATAAAGGTCATAATATTTGGAGGTAGCTCTATATCGATTAAAAAACAAGTGTTTTGAATATCGTAAAAGAGTACCCGGATCCAAATTTTATGGATTTTCCATTAGTTTCAGACAACTTTAACGAAGCAATACTTAAGCTAGTGTAGTCAAAAGGGTAACAGCCTAGCATTTACTAGTGTCAAAGGAGTTTTTGGTATCTTCGCTGATGAAATTTTTCGGGTGACCAAAAAATCTAAGGGAGGAAGAAAATGAGACATCTGAGTAGGTAATGTGATTGTGTTATAAATTTTGGATTGGTAAATAATCCCTGTAAGAAAATTGCATAGCACAAGTTTATTGAATTCATTAAGTTGAATTTATATCAAATATCTATAGGACCATGAGTTGATCCTAATTGTTATTGGAAATTGTGACATGGAACGAGAATGACACTTGGTTCACATTTGTATTGTAAAGAGCCTTATTCCTAAGAGTTGGAACTCTCGGATGGTAGGAATTTGGGAATAATGGTACCAGCCATATAGGTTGTTTTATGTGACAGTAAACCCATGTACAGATTCTTGCTAAATCACAATTGATCCATTAGAAACAAATATGGGGGTACTCTTGTACTTGGTGGAATAGATATGTGCATATTTGGTAGAGGAAATCCAGATGGAGTTATTAAGATCTCTAGATTATCGGATAATGCGGTCAAAGATATTCTTGAAGATCAGACTCTATGTTTGGTTATAGGATGGTCAGATAATCTTTTGATTTTTTGATGATCTGATCTAAAAGCAAAGAACTTTCTTGGAGAGAAAACTGTTGGTATGGGACATCAATGATTTGAAAGGAGAATTCTTGTGCGAGAATGATATGTAGACCAGTGGTTAGTATTTACATTATTAGTAATGCTAACAGTTGAAACCATCAGTCAAATTTGTTTAGGGTATTTGGAGAGGTTATGAGATATAGATCCGGATCCCTAAATGGTATCTCATAAATTTTCAGATTGGAAACCCTTAAAAACTATTTCTCTTCTAATTTAAACCTCTACTTTTGAGAATTTTCTGAAATACGAGAAAATTGGACTGAGATTCATATAATTCCTTCCAGTGTAAAACTGGGTTCTGAAGGACTGTTAAAGTTATATGAATTTATGCTTCCATTTCAGTTTTGTGAAAAAAGTTAAGAATCAATTGATGTTTTCAACTGATTAAGTGGAATTTAGACTTCTTGAGCCCAAATGCTTATCTCTATTTGATAGTGGATTATTGAGAGTAATGTTTCTATTACTTGGGATTAAATATTTTATGAATTTGAGGAGAAAGTCCGGCTTGTAATAGTATTGGTGGATACTCATTACTGACTCTTTCGAATCTTTGATATCTTCTACGTTGTCTCCTGAGAACTTTTTAATCGAAATTATGAATTTTCCTTTAAAAGGAGGAGAAGAAAATGATAGGAATAAGACTTGCATGAGATCAACCAATTGCATAGAATCCAGTATGTGTGCAATGGTGGAACTATCCAGTGGGAATAGAGGAAATCTCTAGTGATTGTTTTGAATAATCTGGAACTAGAGGAGTTTTGGGATTTTTGAGCTGTTAGATATTCATGATTATGGATAGTGATGATAAAGATTGATTCAAGATTCCACTGATTGGATCAGATGGAGTAAAATTTTAATCTTAACATTATATCCAAAGACATCTGTATAAGTCAGTCTAATCTTGGTTTGTACACTAAGATCTGAAGTAGGTTGATTGGTTGAAGAAATTATGTTTGTGAGTATGATGGTTGAAAAACTTGTGATGTGGAAATATTTACTTCAGAGATTTTCCAGATGTTGCAACAGAGATATTCTAGATTTAAAAAATTGAAACACTTTAGCCTTAGAATTTTCTGAATTCCAAGTCCATTCCCACCAATAGTAATTTATGTGACATAGCAGTCTTTCAGAAGAATAATTTCATGCTGGAAAGAATCATATAATCCAGTTTGATGTCTATATTCAAGAAATCACTAAGAAGTAAAGGATTAATTAAGAAAGCGAGAAATAGATTTGAGGGCCTCTGATTTTGTAAATAATGAGATACCACATTGGGATCTAGATTAAACCTCAAAATTTTCCAAAACTGTATCGAGGACCTAAAGCTTTAAGATACGTAATTAACAATTGGTCATACTGTACATATCGGGACTATTTACAAAGGCAAGTGTAGGGGGTGTCGGAAGTAACATAGATAAACCACATAAAGAATTGTCATTCACTAACAAAATCATCTAAATCACTTCCAACAACAGGAGGAGGGGAACTAATATTTACGGGTTTAGGAGGAGGAGGAGATTTAGGAGGTGGAGTTTATTAGGAGAGGAAGATTTAGCTGGAGAAGTTAAAGATGGAGTGGAAGGAGAAGAAGGAGATTAAGGAGGAGGAGAAGGAGAATTAGGAGGGGAATGAATAGAAGAAAGAATAGTATTCAGAGGAGTTGGCTTGGAAAAATCCCTTGCTTTAGATGGAGGGTCAAGAGACCTCCTCTTCTTTGAAACACTTCCATTCTGTATTCGAATAACAAGCCGGGTTGGTTGAGATTGCTTGTCCTCATATACTGTGTGCAGCGCTTCAATTGCTATTACCGTCCATCTCACATCTGCAGATAGACTTCTTGTCACCTGCCTGATGGACCTCTGCATGTGAGATTTCAGAATCAGAAGATTATTTGTCTTCTTAAGCTTCCGAATATCCTTGAGCCATGGAGGGTCTCTTCTTTTGCCCCTTGGCCTAGGAGGAGGTGGTGGTGGACGAGGTGGCAGTTGTGGATTTCCCTGACCTGCACCTGAAATTGGTATTCCACCTGAATGCCCACGTGTTGTCTGCTTGGTCTGCGCCATTAATGTGTAGTAGCGGATCTGCGCGCGATAATGTTGATTACAAGATCAGACCTCAGGTCAGACGTGTTGAAGCGATACCGGAGCTCAACAATTACGTAAGCTGGTAGCGGATGGGTGCGTGCGAGTAGTAACGGATTGAAGGAAGTTGGTTTTGAGCGCGCTAAATCGATATCGCATGGATGCAATTAACTATAAGCAAAAAAATTTCAACGTCATCGATTAGTATATATAGAGAAAATTAGGTTTTGCAAACCTAGTGACTCGTATTACGATGATGATTACTCAGAGGCTTGTCAATCAAATCAATCTAAATATCCATCAGTTTTCAAAATGATTAGTCCAAATCGAATTAAACAGATTTAATTTCAAATAAAGTATGGTCACATCTAAATTCTCCTCGTTCACGTTTTTCAATGATATCCATTAATCAATTGTTTATAATTTTTTTAATGATTATTCTAGGAGGCTAGTGATTTTCTATTTAATGCATTCCGGCGCAGGTACAGATTCTAGGGTCAGGGCTAATGATGATTAGTTGAATCTAGTACTAGACTAGTCAATGTATTTTAGCTTAGGTACAAATTAGTCTCATTCTGATTGGTGGATAAATATAGGCTGTAAATCACAATTCATTAACCCCACATTTGATCTAACAGTTTTATTTTTTCATATCGTGACTAGGTACTAAAACACACCATTGATCATCAGATCTTTACAGTCCTAGAATTCCTTTTCCAAAATTACTGATGTCCCATAAGCTGATGACGTGGACTACTACTTAAAGTTCGTGAACTGCAAGATGGGTACAAAGAGTTTAGACTCTTATATCCAGGAATTCATGGACCTATGGAATAAGGTTCCATCATTCGATGCGAAGTTGGCATTATGGCAGTTTGTCCTAGGTTTGCCAACTGACTATCAGAACGAATGCAGGCGAAATGTGCTTCAAAGCCTCGAGGATGCGTTTCGGATTGCGAAAGCATATGATTCCATAGTGCTGGCATCCAGGAAGCAATTTGCGCAAATTTCAACCACTTTGAAAACCAAGAAGGGTAAGAAGCGCTGTCCAGACCAAGCAAAATATTTTGACGAATTAGATCAAGCAGCATCGGAACCCAAGAAGCCGAAGAGAAAGAGATTCAAAAAATCTGTCCCGAGAAAAAGCTAAAAGAGAGAACTTATGTTATGTCTGTAAGAAGCCTGGACATATGATGAAATTTTGTCCAGAAAGGAAGAAAGGGTCTGCTCACATGATAGAAATCTCAGGAGGCAATGGTAAGACTTTGGAAATTAATCGGACTGATTGTGAGTGTGAATGTTCTTTTAGTACTACTTCTTTCTTGCCTAATGAACTTTTCCGTCTAATTGGCACAATTAAAGATCAAGAAGTGAGTATTTTATTGGACAGTGGTTCAACTCATAATTTTATTAATTCTTGTCTTGTGCAGAAACTCAGCTTGGAAACTGAAGCCAACAATCATAGATATAAAGTTTATCTAGCTTCAGAAGCAGAGTTGGAGACTTGGAACGTAAAAGTCTCGAAGCTCCCAGTTTTGGTGCAAGGACACACAGAATTAGTTAAGTTTCATGTTTTAGACCTAGCTCATACTGATTTAATTTTAGGTTATGAATGGTTATTCAGTAAATCGCCTTCTCTGTTAATTGATTTTGAGAAGCATGTTCTCACTTTCAAGGAGGGTGATAAGGTAGTTACATTATTTGGCAGTAATTTTGTACGTCCGTTGGATCAGATTTCTACAATTAATAAAATGGAAGCATTAGATTATTCTGAGTATGAAGTTTTTTCAATTTATGCTATTCCAGTTGTGGATGTTCCTAAAATGAATCTAAGTGGTTGTGAATTCTCAACAATTCTTAACTCAGTAAATTTAGATCATGAACAAGCAATGAAAGAACAGATCATAAATGAATTTACGGATGTTTTTCCATCTAAATTACCTCATGGTTTACCACCATCTAGGTCAGTAGACCACATGATTGAGTTGATTCCAAGAAGTCAACCTGTCTCTAGACAACCATATAGGTTTTCTCAGAAAGAGGAGACAGAGATTTCAAGTCAGAAAACTATTTGAGGATGGGACGTATACAACCTAGTAAATCACCATGGGACGCTCCTATTCTTCTTAAAGCGAATAAAGATGGAGATTTCCGGATGTGTGGATGAAAAGGGCCTTAATAAAGTGACTATAAAGAATAACTATCCATTACCCAGGATGGATGACCTTGTAGATCGCTTGGGTGGAGCACGTTATTTCACTAAGATAGATCTCAGGACAGAGTACCATCAAATAAGAATTAAGTCAGAAGATGTCCAAAAGATAGAATTTCGTTCTAGATTTGGTCATTATGAATTTCTAGTGTTTAGGATTTGTAAGCAGGATCTAAGGAGCTTCCCTTATAGTGGTATCAGAGCCAGGCTTACAAGCTTGGAGAGGTGGTGATTTTCATTGGAGCTTGGTGTTATTCAAATAGTAATCCATCTCGAATGGTGAACTGTTCTACAATCTTCTTATCTTCCTTAGTTAGTTGAGTCCCTGTGTTTCTAACTCAACACTGTCCACATTTTTTCTGGTCTGAACAATGTTCCAAATGTGACCAAAATGAGAATCTGATTCATATTTTCCTCTCAGCGAAAGATATAGATTCGTAGAAATCTGGGTGAATGACAACTCGTTCAGTTCACCAATCCGACTAAGAGCATCTGCAACTTGATTAGAGCTGCCTCTTATGTAACAGATTTCATGATCGAATTCTTGCATCAATTCAGCCCATCGAGCTTTTCTCCCCCAAAGATCATGTTGATTACAAAAATACTTAAGAGGCTAGTGATCCTCGTTCCAAACAACAGGCGGACTAGGTTGATTCTTTTTTTTTTATTATTAACAATTTCTTTTGTCAGATTATTAAGCGGTGCTGCTAACTTAGCATAATCCTCAATAAATCTCTTGAAGAAAAGTGTAAAACCTAAAAAAGACTTTACCAGCCTCACAGTTTCCGGAATTGGCCACTCAATCAGAATCTTGATTTTATCCTCGTCAATTTTGATCCCATTTACTGTGATTTTATGACCGAGATGAAGCAACTCTTGCTTAAAGAATTCACACTTGGACTCTTTAGCGTAGAGTAACTCCTGACGAAGCTTCACCAAGATAGATCTCAAGATAAGGTACCATCAAATAAGAATTAAGTCAGAAGATGTCCAAAAGACAGGATTTTGTTCTAGATCTGGTCATTATAAATTTCTAGTGTTGCCATTTGGATTAACGAATGCTCCAGCAACGTTTTAGCAAATGATGAACGATTTATTTCGTCCATATTTGGAGAAGTTTGTGGTATCCAGTTATTAATTTCCTGGATAGAATTTATTTAGTTGAATTCATAACTTATATCTTTGTAACCATTGAGTTATCCACAGTTTTGGATGTCAATTGTGATGTTAGAAGTAGAATCTGATATATGGATTACATTGGATCTGTTAGTTGATAGAAGATTGTCCCTAGAGTTAATGCTCTTGGATCCAAGGGGATATGAGGCTTATCATTAACCAGAAATGATCAGAATGTAATATTGAACAATGTTAAAATTTCTGTTTAGATCACAAGATCAAGTGTGGATTGTGGAATCCATCTGATGGGCATGCCAATCATCCAAATAAATGGATTCTCCAGTGTTTGGGAACAAAAGATAATATCCTATAGTGATTTTAAGGAAAACTAGATGATCAATGGATCTCTAGAATTTCAGATAAGGCGGTTGAGGGTTTTCTGGAAGGAAAAGCTGATGGTGTGGGACATCAATAATTTTGGAAAGGAAATTCTAGGACTGTAAAGATCTGATAATCAATGGTGTGTTTTAGTACTTAGTCGCGATATGGGAAAAATGAAACCGTTTGATCAAATGTGGGGTTTTGGAAAATTTTGAGGTTTATTCTAGATCCCAATGTGGTATCTCATTATTTACAAAATCAGAGGCCCTCAAATCTATTTCTCACTTTTTTAATTAATCCTTTACTTCTTAGTAATTTCTTGATACAAGACATCAGACTGAATTATATGATTCTTTCCAGCATGAAGTTATTCTTCTGAAAGACTATTATGTCATATAAATTACTACTTGTGTGAATAGACTTGGAATTCAGATAAATTCTAAGGTTTAAGTGTTTCAATTTATTAAACCTAGAATATCTCTTGTTGCATAAATGGATTTCAGAGGAATGATACTTCTGTCACTAGAGTTGCAAACATTCGAAGGGGAATCTAGGTTGTAATAGAGTGAATCCTTTATTGGAATGCACTTGTTACTGACTTTTCTTGGGTTTGGATATTTTCATAGACCATCTTTCTAGTTAACTTTTATTGAAATTGATAATTTCTTTAAAAGGAGAGGTGAAGTGGTGGGATAAAATTCTAATTGGAAATCTGTGGATTGCATAGTTTTGAAAGAGAATTAACTATGGTATAAAAATGAGATTTGGTCTGAAAGTAATTTCGGATAGATTCAGAGTAAGATACCTAATTGGAACTTTTCGAAATAAGAGAAATTCTCTAGGGATTGTGTGGACAATCTGGAACAAGTTTGGAATTTGAATCATTATCTATAAGTAGTACAATAAAAGATCAAAGTTTACTAATTCCATTCTGATTGAAATAGAAGTAAGTTTGATCAGAATTTGAGTCTGAGAGTTTTATATTGGATCAACCTAATCTTAGTTTAAGTACTAGGATCAGAGAGGGGTTAATCAGTGGAGAAATTATGTAATTAGAGGTAAGTGGGATTGGAAAACTGTTGAGAGTGAATTTTATTCGTCTAAGAGATTTCTCGGATATGTTATTTACTCATGAGAAATAGAAAATATTTTGAAGCTGAGTTACAAGATCTCAGTGAGATATGTGAGTAACATATGTGGGTTCTGGAGGAATCTACCAGATAAGAATGTGTTTATGTATTGGGTCATAATGAGATTATTCACGTATGTGCACGATTAATCTTGTATGAATCTACTGTGTATTCCTGGTTACTAGGGTTATCTGGTGCACTTAACCTAGTCGGTGAACATAAGCATATGATCAAGTATTGTTTTGACAGATACTTGCAGAGCTAACAAATTTTTGTATAGAAGATTAATGGATTAACTTATAAATGATTTGGGTAAGGATCTAAATGTGGTGTCATACTAGTATAATTGAATTCTTCACCTAGACATTTGAGATTTCTGAATGATTGGCAATTAACTTGAGTAGTTGATTACTCCAAGGTGAAGTTAACTGGTAAAATGATCAGTGTGAAGAGGATTCACCAGAAATTGATGGTTTTTTGAATTATATTGCTCGTAAGACGCATGATTAGTGAATCATTTTGGTTCATCAGTTAAAATTATGTGTATTGGATATATAGTATTCTTGGGATAGAGTATTCCTTAGTTAAGGGATAGACTCAGCTCATTAGTGGTTGTGTCCCAGAGAGCTCGATTGGACAACAAATCATAATGAATCCAAGAATAATAACTGATTTGAAATTCAGCAAGACTTTGGATATCTAGATTCGATTCTAGATTGTAATCTAAAGTTTTATTTGTAGTTGAAGATGATTGTCATTTTGGTATGCGTTCAGTCTTTAATTACTAATGGTTTAGAACTTGAATCTTGCACTTTAGTTAAAGAATCATGTTTGAAGAATATTCTTAAATCCAGTATTTTCTTAGTGGAAAGATTTTGGAATGATTCTTACTTTTCCTGAGTTATGTTGGACATATACTCCAGTATCCTGTAAATGATTAAGTATGGTTTTGGATTCCAGAAAATTATGATTGACGAATCATTCCTAAGATATAGTGCAAGTAACCAAAATCTTGAATATGACTCTATCTAGGAGTAACCTTATGCTTGAAATTCTGATGATCTAGATTTCATAATTATTTTGTGTAGTTGGTGTACTATGCTTGAGTTGGGCTCACCCACCCAAGTTTGATTCTTTATGATCCCACAAGTTGATAAAATAGATTGAATCTTGTTCAAGATCCATCCATGGGATACCATGGAGATTTGAACTGAAAATGATGTACCATTATGCAATTTATGCTTGTTTGGAGGCCCATTGTAATAAGAGCTAATAAGACAGGGACGGGGGTGCCTCACATCTTGCGAGCACGGGCCGCATGGATGGCCGTTTGGCCTCGATGGGCTCTCAGCCACACATTTTTTTTTTGTTTATTTTTTTATAAAAATGGGCTGCCTGGACGCCATGTGTCCAGGCAACCAATTTCTATCCCATAAGCATTATCAACATTTTTGCAAGAGGGGATATATATAGAAACTCCCCTCACTCTTACATGTGTGTGTGCGTGCCTGGGCGTTGGGGTGCCCGGCGCCCTGTGCGGCTGCCCGACGCCACCTGCGCCTTGCCAGTGCCTTGCCCGACGCCACCTCGCAGGTGCCCGATGCTGGCGCCGCCCGCCAAAATCAGGCGCACCATGATTTTTGACGGGCACCCAACGACTGACATGCGTCAGCTGCTGGAGGGCACCGGGGCCAAACCCCTCCCTCGCGTGGGGCGTGCTCGTAAGCTCCAGCGGTGGGGGTGTGGCTAAAAAACAAACTCATAATATTAGAATCATAAATAATTCTTTTATCAGTCATAAAAGTGTCTCGTTTTCAGTCAGGGTACCCAACTTTCAACTTTCAAGAGAAGATCGATCGACCGATCGAACCAAAAAAGCCGGACAGAGTTTGAATGCAACATTCATTCTTTCCCATTGCAGTAGTCCATAAGAGGTGAGCGCTGATCGATGCAGGGCGGAAGCTCTCGGTGGCGGCGAATTCTCAGATTAATTGTGAAAGCTTTGGGCGATGCTGCTCACAGCGAGGAACAGTGGCGATCCTATCGATCCTTGTGTGATGGCTTTTCTCGTGAACGCGGGCCTGTTCCCTGTAGACACAGCGCAGGAACGGGTTTTCTTATTGGAAAATTGCTGAATCAGGGAAGCAATTCCAGGCCAGTTAGACCCAGCATTATGATGCAGCAGGTTCGCGATGCCAAGGTTTTGGGATCAGATGTAAGGACTACGTACCTTATGACTATAGATAAATTTTTGTGTTGCAATGGATTGGGAAGCCGGAATTACGTTGCATTTGGATCAACTAACTTCTATTGCTTGTATCAATTCTAATTGTTTGTCACCATGGGCTGTCGGAAAAATCTTTTGAAAAATTCTCCAAGGAGCTTAAAGGAACTAGAGTATGTGCATTTTGTGAGAAGTGATAAGTCAATGGATGATCGTCGAGCTGCACATGAGGGGACCATTTTCAGCTGAAGATGAAGGGTAACAACTACCCGGAGGAAGGGAACTACCTAATGACGCAGATCGATGAGCTGGAGGAATAGGAGCGCGGCCAGCAGCAGGTTCTTGGCATACAGATGGAGCATGCCAAGAACCCACGCAAAAATGACTAGATAATGCATAGGACGTTAGTGTGATAAATAGATTAGTGAAACTCGTGATTAAACAACTTTTCTTTTTTATGCATGTCAAGTGGTGAGAACCGAAGCTCTGATAGCATCCTTCTTTTGTTTGGGATCAGCACCTTATGTATTTCTGTATTTTCAGTACTCAAATATACGACCTCACTTTTGTCTGTCAGCGACGCATTGGATGCACTCTAATTGTCTTGTTTGATTAGCCTCTTGGTTTGTGTGCCAATCTTGCAATCGTTTTCTTCTATGACTCTGCTGCATGCTTTCACATGCGTTATAGTGAATCTAACAAGGGTTATGGGCCCACACCGCATGTAGAAGATCTCAACAAGCGATTGATCAGTCGCGAACTGTCTTGTCGTTGCATGATTGATACCATCCTGACAATTTTTGCAAAGAGAATGGGAATAGAAGAGAATTTACCTGTCCCTACAATCCCCAACAAAATGGGTTAAGCGAGAGAATGAACAGAACCTTGTTAAACAGCATGAGATGTATGCTTCATGCTAAAGGGTTACCCAAGTCATTTTGGGGAGAGGCATTGGCCACAGCTACTTATATCTACAATCGCTTGCCTGTAGAAAGAATCCATTGGAAGACACCCACAAAAAAATGGACTGGGAGGAAAGCAAATTTTGAGCATGTCACAACTTTTGGATGCCTATGTCACGTGTCGGTAGAAGGGCCTGGCAAACACAAGCTGGATCCCAGAGCTAGGCGAGGTTTTTTTGTTGGATACCCAGGAAATCAGAGGGGCTACAGAGTCTATGTACCAGAGCTCAGAAAGGTCATTACCTCTCGGGATGTGGATTTCCACGAATCAGAGTCCTAGTACAGCTCAAGAGATATCCCACTTGCAGAAGCACAGACTAGTTATCTCGAGCTTTCGACCACACCCGTCATGGACCAAGAAATTGCAGCACCAGCAAACATGGCAACAACAGAGAGCATGGAGGAACCAGCATCGGCAATAAGGAGACAAGAGCAAGGCCGCAGACCACAGACAGAGAATGTTGAAGCCCCAATGATCACGGAGCTCAGGCGATCTGATCGTGCGCAAAAGGCCCCAAAGAAATACGACGATATGATCTATCTCATGGAGGAGGCCAATGATTTTATCCTGGAGCCCAAGACTCTAAATGAGGCCAAGCAATCCAAGTATTGGCCCCAATGGAACCTTGCCATGGAGGAGGAGATTCAGTCAATGCACGAAAACAATGTTTGGAGCCTGGTGGATCTATCTAAGGGACGAAAGGCAGTGGGATGCAAATGGGTTTTCAAGGTCAAAATCCAGCCTGATGGGAGCATCAACAGGTTCAAAGCCAGACTGGTCGCCAAAGGGTGCTCTCAAACTGAAGGAATTGACTACAATGAGACTTATGCCCCAGTTGTAAGAATTGCATCCATTAGACTGATGCTTGCACTTGCCACTCAGTTCGGCCGGAAAGTTTGGCAGTCTGATGTGAAGACTGCCTTCCTCAACGGCATCCTCAAGGAGACAATCTACATGATGCAGCCACCTGAATTCAATGATGAGTCTGGATCAGTGTGCTGCCTCCATAGAGCCATCTATGGCCTCAAGCAGGGATGTAGAGAATGGAATCAAAGGTTTGATGAATCTGTAAAAAGGATGGGTATGAAAGGATGCCATATTGACGGCAGCATGTACACTTCAATCGAAGGTGAGACTGTGGTCCTGCTTGCAATCTATGTGGACGATATACTGATTACCGGCAATAGTGATCAAAAGATCAGGGAAATACAAACAGCATTGGCTCAAGAATTCCGAGTCAAGGAGCTGGGGGAAGTAGCCTACTGTCTGGGAATTGAAATAGCAAGAAATATCTAGCAAGGGACAACCACACTCTCGCAACAAAGATATGTCCAAGATATGATCATTAGATATCGAATGACAGAAGCACATCCAGTGAGCACCCCAAGCGAACGAGGTTTGGATCTGAACTCAGACATGTGCCCAAAAACAGAACCTTAAATTTTGTTGAATTTCCGAGAAGCCATTCAGGAGCTTGGTAGGGTCATTAATGTATGCAGCTGTGTGCACCCGCCCAGACATTGCTTATAGTGTCAATAAAGTGAGTCAGTATGCACACAATCCAGGAAAGACTCATTGGAAGGCCGCCAAACGGATTCTGCAGTATCTGAAAGGGAGCCTGAACCAAAGCCTGTGCTATTACCAGTCCACTAGAAGGATTGTTGGGTATGCCGATGCTGATTGGGGAGGGGATTCAGACACACGAAGATCAACCTCAGGTTTTGTCTTCATGTGTGCTGGAGGTGCTATAACCTGGGGTAGTGTCAGACAAAGGAGTGTTGCCACTTGCACCATGCAGTCAGAACACATGAGTCTATGCCACGCTGCCAAAGAGGCAATGTGGCTGCAAAACGTTTTGACAGAATGGAGTCTCTCCCAAAGGACTGTGCTGATCCTAAATGATAACCAAAGCTGCATCTCAGTCACTCGAAACGGAGGAAATCACAAAAGAAGCAAACACATAGATCTACAGTATAGATTTGTGAAGGAGCTTATAGAGGAAGGGAGATTGCAAGTTGAATATTGCCCTACTGAGGAGATGATTGCGGATATATTTACAAAATCACTCCCTAGAGACTTGCATCAAAATTTGACTTTTAAGATGGGGATGCGATCATCCATTGAGGGGGAATTTGATTAGTCAATGGATGATCGTGGAGCTGCACATGAGGGGACCATTGTCAGCCGAAGATGAAGGATAAAAACTACCCGGAGGAAGGGAACTACCTAATGACGCAGATTGATGAGCTGGAGGAATAGGAGCGCGGCCAGCAGCAGGTTCTTGGCATACAAATGGAGCATGCCAAGAACCCACGCAAAAATGACTAGATAATGCATAGGACATTAGTGTGATAAATAGATTAGTGAAACTCGTGATTAAACAACTTTTCTTTTTTATGCATGTCAAGTGGTGTGAACCAAAGCTCTGATAGCATCCTTCTTTTGTTTGGGATCAACACCTTATGTATTTCTGTATTTTCAATACTCAAATATATGACCTCACTTTTGTCTGTCAGCGACGCATTGGATGCACTCTAATTGTCTTGTTTGATTAGCCTCTTGGTTTGTCTGTCAATCTTGCAATCGTTTTCTTCTATGACTCTGCTGCATGCTTTCACATGTGTTATAGTGAATCTAACAAGAAGAACCATATACGTCTTACTTATCTATTTTCAAAATACACTTGTGCTTGGCTTATGCCAAGATTATGCGGTTGGTAGCACGAGTTTGCTGGAAGTGTATGTGATTTGTGATAGATTTCTTATGCTCAGCCTTAAAAAAAATCGTTAAGTAATGAGCATCTTGAAAACGGAAGGCCGACAACATGTTTTCGGACCTTCACATTTTTCCTTTGAGTTTTCTTGTGCCTTACACGTTTTTAAGGCACCTTCGCCTTTTTCCGTTTTGTGCCTTTTTCGCACCTTCGCGAAAAATGCGACACAGTGGCCAGAATGCCTTAGAAACCATTTAAAGGCACCTTCGCCTTTATCGCCTTTTTCGACGCTTTGCGAAAAATGTGACACAGTGGCCAGAATGCCTTAGAAACCATTTCTGGCCTACCTTCGTCTTTTTCGCTTTTTCCCTACCTTCGGTTTTTCGCTTTTTTCTTACCTTCGGCTTTTTCACCTTTTTCCTGCCTTCGCATTAAGGGCACCTTCAGGATTTAAAATACCCTCAGTCTAAGGGCACCTTCGGGTTTTTTGGGTTTTTTCCCACAGTGGCAGACCGACGTCGCCAACTTAGCAGTAGGACTGCTAAATATCCCAAAGGCGGTTACCCACTTTGTACATATACAAAGACTGGCGTAAATGGCATTTAAGGCATGTAGGATATTTGTTTCTCAGCACTTGTAAATATATATACAAGCTGAATCAAGCTATGTAAGAGTTAATCGTGTTCTTTTAATCAATCAGAGTTATCTGTAGCCAACGTTATCACGCTCAGCAAGCTGAAGTTATTACTTCAAGCCATTGTACTCACTGTTGATATTAATCAGAGTGCAATTTTTGTCTCACTACTGCGTTGTTCATTTGCGCAATTTGTATGATTCATTCTACTTGAATATTTCTGTTGTTAACTGTTGCGTTTCTGTTCCTACACGCCTACGCTCAAAGCCTTGAGCTTCCGCTGCCAGTAATCCCCATGTTTTACGACATAGTATCAGAGCGGGCATTTCAATAGTCTGCATTTCTACTGCGGATTATCAGTCTTGTTTCTATCAAGACGTCTTTCTAGCAAACGCGCAACCAACAATATTCCGACAATCGTTTCTACCAATGATCTAGTCCAACCAGAATGGATCCATCATCTAGTTCATCTCTCATTGACAGACTCGATGGAGATAACTACCATCTCTGGAAATTCAAGATGAAGGTTATACTTCTAGCCAAAGCACTGTGGGACATCGTTGATGGCATAGAGCTCAAACCAGAAGGTGATGCAGCCATCATCACCAAGTGGAGATTGAGAGATGGCAAAGCATTTGCCATGATCACCCTCAATATCAAGGATACTCAGATCAGCCACATACGTGCTGCTCAGACCGCTAAGGATGCATGGGACATCATAGCAATTCTCTACGACATCAAAGACGTTACTTCCAAGCTTCATCCGAGGGAGAAATTCTTCACCCTCAGAATGTCTGATGCAGATAGTGTTTCAAGTCATCTCAAAACCTTCAAAAATCTTATGGAGCAAATGACTGCAACTGGCTCAGTCATAGAAGATTCCGATGCACTCATGACTCTATTATCGAGTCTACCTGAAGCCTACGAAAATTGGGTAATGGCAATTTCTACCCAGGAGCACCTCACTCTATCAAGAGTAATTTCGCTGCTCCTACAAGAGGAGATTAGAAGATCAGCATCTTCCTCAGGCTCAAGATCGGATCCTCAAGCTCTATATTCAAAAAATCAGAAGTTTAGATCCAAGAGATCTACAAAGTCAGGCTATATTGACAAGAAGAGCAACATGCAGTCTGGACCAAATTCCAGTTTAGGATCGAATTCAAGCTCTTCCTCATTCCAACCAGTGCAGAGACTTTTCTGCAGATACTGTAAGAGGACTGGCCACGAAATCAAGGACTGCCGAACTTTGAAATACAACAACGAAAAGAAGAAGCAGTTCCAACAACAAGCACATAGTGCTACAACCAGTCACTCAAATCAGCAACAAGAAGAAGAAGATGAAGCAACTTTCATGAACAAAGAAGGAGAACAACAGGATATCGATTCCTGGTGTCTAGATTCCGGAGCAATTCAACACATGACTCACCATCGCGACTGGATCAAAGACTATAAGTCATTCACCCACTCTCGAGTTGTGCAACTTAGAGACACCTCATCACATTCAATCGAAGGTGAAGGAACAGTCAGAGTTGAATTCAAAAGAGGTGAAGTCAAGTTGCTTTCCAACGTTCTCCACGTTCCAAATTTGACCAAGAATTTGTTCTCAGTTAGCAGAATCACTGATTCAGGTCGGAGGGTCGAATTCGATACAGACGGCTGCACAATTCTTGACAAATCCCGAAAGGTTCTATCCTACGGAAGAAGAAGCGGCTATCTTTACAAACTTAGCTAGCTCTTCACACAGCCACTTCTGAATCAACTGATATGCTGTGGCATTTCAGACTTGGCCATCTTAACTTCAACAATATTCAGAGTCTAGTACAAGATTTGCCTTCTGTCAGCAAGCCAACTTCTCCATGCGAAAGCTGTATTATCAGCAAGCATGCTAGAAGTCCCTTCATTTCAGACTCAGTTCATACATCCAAGGACTTACTTGACCTTGTGCATAGCGACATTTGTGGCCCGATGCAGACTGCTTCCATAGGGGGAGCTCTCTATTTTCTAACCTTCATCGACGACTTCTCTCGAAGAACTGCTACCTACTTTATGAAGAACAAATTTGAAGCATTTAAGTTCTTCACGCAGTTCAAGGCATCTGCGGAAAATCAGACCCAAAGGAAGATCAAAGCTCTACGCACAGATGGAGGGGGAGAGTATATCTCCACAGAATTCAAGGAGTTCTGCAAGGCCACTGGGATACATCAACAATATACAACCAACTACTCACCGCATGACGGAAGAATCGGACACTCATCGAAAGTGCCAAGAGCATGATGGCCCATGCCTCTCTTCCAAAGAAATTCTGGGCAGAAGCTGTTACTATGGCTGCCTATTTGCAGAATCGATCCATCACCAAAGCCCTGAATGGCAAGACACCTTATGAGGTGTGGATAGGATCGAAACCATCACTCAAACACATTCGAGTGTTTGGATGCATCGCTTTCGCTCAGATCCCTGAAGATCTAAGAAAAAAGCTGGATGATAAGAGCAGGAAGACAATCTTCATAGGCTGTTCCCCAAATCAGAAGGCATACAAGCTCTACAATCTGGATACCGAGAAGGCATTCACCAGTAGAGATGTCATTTTTGTGGAAGACTTATTCATCGACCACAAAGGGAAAGCTGCTGATAATTCCGACCCAAGGATCGAGCAACCAGACAATTCCGATCCAGGGATTCAACTGCTGAACAACGACACTGACTCAGACAATGAGTCAGAACCTCAACGAGTCAACCCACATCAGAGGACCGAAGTTCAATCTAGAAGGTCGAACAGGTCCAGACAGCTTCCATCCAGATTTATGGATGATCCGGCCTGCTACTTATTCGATTCTCTGATGGAGAATCAAACATGGACAGTCACTGAGCTGCCAAAGGACCGAAAACCAATTCCATGCAAATGGATATTCAAGGCAAAGTACGACGCTGAAGGAAGGCTAAATCGTTACAAGGCCAGGCTAGTCGCCAAAGGCTTTTCTCAGATTCTAGACCTGGATTATTCAGAAACCTTCAGCCCAGTCGTCAAACATGCGTCGATCCGCCTACTCCTCTCCTTTGCAGCCGCAATAGATCTTGAAGTCCACCAGATGGATGTCCAGACCGCTTTCCTCAATGGAACCATCGAAGAGGAAATCTATATGACGCAGCCAGAGGGATACGAACTCAAGGACATCAGATTAAAGCTCTAATCAAGGGCAGTACGTTTATACAGGTTGCCGGATGTTTCGGGTATAGGGTGGTCTAGTTTAGGTGCATCAATTCCTACTGGATTCTGTCGTGGATATAAAATTAGAATGGCTTGTCTTGTTACAGGAGGACTCTCTCTCTCTCTCTCTCTCTCTCTCTCTCTCTCCACCTGAGATCACAACAAACCGAATTGAAACCATAAGGAACCGTACTGAATCATGCTGAACCATACTAAACCATACTGAATCGTATTGAAACATACTTAAACGTATTGAACCATACTGAATCATGGCTGAAACATATTGACACATGTCCTCTCTCTCTCTCTCTCTCTCTCTCTCTCTCTCTCTCTCTCTCTCTTCATTTGAGATTACAACAAACCGAACTGAAACCAAAAGGAACCATACTGAACCATACTACGCGTTGTAGAATCATACTGAACCATAGTAATACTGAATCATGGCTGAAACCCATATCGAAGAGAAAAGACACATGTCCCCTTTGTCATGATCGGCCTCCGTGGTTTGATGACGAGTGTCGTTCACTACACCTCCGTGTTACACATGCACGCACACATGATCCACTTATTCTACCCATTGTTCGTCGATCTCTGAGCTCTCCATCGTACTCTCCACCGCAAAAAGCGTGCCTATGAAGAGCAAAAGGGGAGAAGCCTTGTTGCTTCCCTATCTAGTTCCTCTACAGGTTCCTTTTGGCGTGCATTTATCCCTCATGCTCCACCCCCTCCACATACGCCACCTCACTATACACCATACCTACTGACTCACCCATTTCCATCTCCCCCGCCCATGTGAATTCACCTTCCTCACCTCTGATATGGTCATTGAGGCCATAAAGAGAATGAAGACCCACCACACTAGAGACATAGAAGACCTTGAATCAGAACTTCTGCATGCTGCAGACCTACTCTCACCCATTCTAGCCACTTTGCTTAGTTGTGCTCTCATCTCGGGCTTCCTCCACTCCTGGTGTACTAATATCGTACATCCCATCCACAAAAATGGTGACCCCATGAATCCTGGTAACTACCGTACTATCATGATTGGCCATATCATAGCGAAGTTTTATGGTACTATACTTTAGTTAGCGATCAGCTTTGAGGCTGAAACTGGGAGACTACATGCATTGGGCCAGGTTGGCTTTCGTGCTCACCACTCTACCACAAATCATGTCTTCACTCTTCGAGCTATCATTGAGGAGGCCAGACATAGGAGATAGAGGGTTTACTGTTGCTTTGTTGACTTCAGGAAAGCCTTTGATTCTGTTCCACGCTTTCTTCTCATCCAGCGACTACGTGATCTTGGCTTCTCCATTGACACAGTTCTAGCCGTGCTGGCACTTTATGAGCGAGTTAGTGGATGTTTTCGGGGTGACACTGGTCTGTCAGAGTTATGGACTCGGCTCATTACATTCGCCGCATCCATTTACATTTACTTTACTTTATGCATAAGCAGGCCTTGGGCCCTTTTTTATTCATTAGTGACACTTAGACTATATGGTTGGCCTTTGGCCTTATTATTCATTATTAGGCCATTTGGACATATTACTGGAGAGTGGGGGCCTTCTTGGAGGGCGCACTATTTTCCCTCCCAGTTGGGCCCTAGCCACCGGAAGCTTCCTTTTAGGGCTTCCTCTTGGTTATAAGTAGGGAAACTGTGTCATTTGTTATTCAGCTGATGATATTGATCTCTCTCTTTAGTCTCCTTAATCTCTCTCTTTCCTGCTTTCTAGGGTTAAGTCTTGCTTATGTGCTGCTTTCATAGCTTAAGTCTTGCTTATGTGATGCTTTTATAGCTTAGCTTTAGATCAGCTGTGGCTTTATTCGTAACTGTCAGAGCATATATGGAGCACCATCGGGGTGAAATAGGGTTGTTCCCTTTCACCTACACTATTCGGGCTATATATTGATGAGCTTGAGAGAGTCATTGAGTAGAGTGGTGGTACAGGTTGTCGACTTGGAGATATTTTGATTGCCATTTTCCTATATGCAGATGATGTCGCTTTAGTATCTTTGACTAGAGAGGGATTACAGAGACAGTTGGATAGTTTTCATGGTTTCTGTACTAGATGGGGTTTGCAGATTATTGAGAAGACCAAAATTATGGTCTTCAACACTTCTAGGGCTTTCATGCAGCGACATGAGCTTTTTCTAGATGGACAGGCGTTGGAGATTGTGTCATCCTACACCTATCTTGGAGTTCTTTTCACTGGTCCTATATTTGGTATGAGACATGCAGCTACAGCCAGACTTGGGAAGGGACATGCCTCCTTGGTCCAGCTTGAGCGAGTTGCTTTCAGAGATTTATTCGGGACGCCCCGAGTAAGTGTCTATTATTTGATACTTTTGTCTCCCCCACAGCACTGTATGCTGCAGAGGCATGGTGCCCAGGGCTGATTGGGCCAGTATCTCACGCCTACAGGTCCTTATGTTATCATGGATGATACGGGCTAAACCCTTTCTCCCGCACCAGATTATCTTAGCAGAGTTCGTAGTTCCACCTCTATAGCTCGATGCCATCTTTCGTCTTATCACATATATACAACGTCTTAGGCTACTTCCCACTCATGCCCCTCGGGCAACACTCATATCATCTCAGCACCTTTATAGTCTAGGCTATCACTTGCCATGGTTCTCACAGGCATCACGTCTATTGGATACTTTTGGCAACTCTATTATGGACCTCCCATCGGGTACCCACGATTATATCCGACATTTCCTCTATAGAGCATATCTTCGTCGTACATGGCAGGGCCGGTTAGGGGTTAAACGCGACGATTACAGGACTCATTTCTTGGAGATGGATCATGTGGGGACCCCAATGTTACCACGTTATTTAGACTCGGGATTATCCCATGGCTTGAGATTCACGTTGGGCTAGTTACGAGTCTCATCACATCAGCTTAAGATTGAGATTGAGATTGAGATTGGACGTTTCCATGGTACCCCATGAGAGGAGCGGATTTGCCAGATATGTTCACTGTCCGAGGTGGAGTCAGAGGAGCACTTTTTTTTCAGATGTCCAGTCTATTATGAGATCAGAGGGAGATACCATTACCTCTTCCGAGAGGCTCCGGTCACACTGCGGTCCCTTATAGCATATGATGATGTGTCGCACTTATGATCAGAGAGATGTTTTTACTGCGATGCACAACTCCAGATCACATCGTTTTTCTCCCACATGAGACCGCGTACGGACCTTATATTGGATGATAGTGACGACGACAATTACTCTTTACGACATAGAGACCAGAGACGATGTACTACACGTACTCATACTTATATTGCCCGCAGAGCCACTACTCAGAGACGACCTTCTTGGCGACGTCAGCAACATGTATCGAGGCCACCTCCACGCATTTATCCTCATCACATCGTTCTTTGGCAGTAGCAGTACTTGAGGACACTGAGATATACCATTGTCATATTGGCAGCATTAGACATTAGACGTAGCTACAGTTGTAGTACATTGACATTTCTTTTCTGTTATGGAGGCGTTTCATACGCTCCCGCTGTACCATACACTTGATATGTATTTTTCTTTCGTCTTATATGCCTATTGGTGGAAAAGACATTAATAATAAAATCTTTCTCTCTCTCTCTCTCTCTCTCTCTCTCTCTCTCTCTCTCTCTCTCTCTCTCTCTCTCTCTCTCTCCATTTGAGATCACAATAAACTGAACTGAAGCCATAAGGAACCAAATTCTATTCTTCCCAATAGCGAAACCACTGTAGCTATTCGACTCCAGACACTCCAGAAGCACCTGTTTCTTTCTCTCCATACACCTTGGTTGGTCTTCTTTGTGAAGATCAACTCCGTATATTCGAATACCTTCACAATCACAGAGAAAGACTTCCCTCTCATGATTCTCCGCTTCTAGCTGTGCAAATGAAGGCTGCATACTTCCATTCAAGAACTCAAGAATGAAGTTGCAATGCTGGAAACGCAGGAGGTTCAGGAGCAGGGGCACCAGCCCCTTGCGACGAGGCATTTTCAGATCTTAGACAGATGCTTTTTCCGACAGTAGGGAATATGGTAGCGCTGGCAATAAGGCAACGGAATACAACTGCTCATAAGTGTCTTGTGATTGACCGTCATGGTCCCTTATCACATCAGATGGCAATCCATAAGGCTAACCAGCCTCTTCACAAATATTTGAGATAATTAGAAGCTTTATTTGACATAAAGGTAGCCAATTTGGTTAGTTGATCAAGCACTACCCAAATCGCATCGTCACCTTCTTGAGTTCTAGGAAGACAAATCACAAAGCTCGTAGAGATACTCTCCTACCTCTTACTAGGAATCTCTCAACGGATGAAACAATTCACTTGCTTTTAAATGTTGCTAAAAACATTTGTAGCTTCATGAATAGACACTAATGTATTACCATTGTAGAATTGTAAATGTGGAAGAGTTATAACAAGAAATTTAGTCAAGTATAAATGATCTTGTAGCTAAAGCTCTAGATGAGGAATCTTCTTAGGGCACTTCGTGGTATTAGTTCCTGCAACAAAGTGGATGATATATGTGATCTTGCTTTTGTGGGGACTCATAGCTTTTGCACCGAATGAGAATCAAGAAAATTGTGATTCTAGCCATTGTCCAAGGTCACGTTCATTATTTTACCTAATATACTCCTATCAAATAAAATAGATGATTAAGTCCTATCGAGATTCATAACACAAAAGTTAACTAAATTTAAATGATCCTACAACTTAAGCTCTAGTTTTAGGAATCTTTTGATGCCAAATCTTGGTATTTGTCTCTGTAATGACGTGAGTATGGGAGTTGAATATTAATATTGCTCTTTTTCCTTTCAATGTACATCAACTATACACATCATAATTTGCTGGATGTTCATTAGTTTCATGTGGACCTTAACTAAAGCTTATTGTGCACTTGTCAATCTTGAGAGGTTTCTAATTTAAATTTCGTGGGTCTCTTCTCATGCAGGTCAAGCAAGGATTCATCATAGAGAGAAAAGGTCAGACCACAATGATGTTTGATGTACCAAAGTTCAGTATCCCGCTTTTTTACCTTGAACAATCTGACTTAAATTTGAATGCATCTTTGTGCCAGGTTCTGGACCTATTTTGTTATATGACCAATTCCTTTATGTATTCGTGTAAGCTTTTGAGGCATGCTTATGTTGGTATATATGTTCCTTGTTTTTTTTTAACTTTGACAAAGGTTTTTTTGTGAATTGACACAATTTTGGTGTTTTGGAACCTGGTTTGAGAAGGACGTCTACTACAGGTATGGTCTAAATATTGCCTTAACGATTTTTAGCTAGCTAGTGTGTTTACAAATTCAGTTCAATCAAAGTATATCTTAATGGTTATTGAGCTCCCTCTGGAACCTGTACTCATGCTTTATTAGGTTTCTTATTTTAAACCTTATATCATGATGACTCATCTTTAGATTAATTATGACTTTTTATAGGTGCTAAAGACACAACATACCCAGCAAGGTCGTGGAGGAGCAACAATTCAGGTTATGTCCAACACCTTCATGTCTTTTTCAAGTTTTTTCATGTAGAATGGTGGAGCTCCAATGCATTTTTTGATAACTTAAATAGCTCCTTTCTCCCATTCACTGTTTGTTACGGAAAATGGAAGTAGGGTTAATTTAGTCGTTGGAGGCATCTTCATTAAATTCATGAATCAAATTGGTGCCCAACCAAAGCTACCAAGCTTCTTGGAAGGTAGGTCGAGAGGTATATACTCAACATCACTTGCGACTCATGGTACATTCCATTCCCTTCACAATATATCAGCAAAACTTCAACATCAATATCAATAATTCTCAGCAAAGCCTTCTCCCAACAAGAAAACCAGTGCACAAGTATATCCTTAAAGACCAAAAGAATTGAAAAGGGTTGAGTTTTTTTTAAGCCTTGGGAAAAGTTCAACAGTCCAAAAGTCCTAGAAGGCCCCATCAATTAAGCTCTACCCTTTTTTAGAAACACTGCTATTCATTGATGTGCTTACCGATGTTCTTCGATCAATGCAGTGTTTTCTGATCATTGTTGTAACAATTCTTAATGCATGTTCGGTTACTACTTTTGCATGTCCTTTTTTGATGTTTTGTTTAAGATAGCCTTCTTTTGGGAAGAAGGAAGTGCCACATAATGTCACATTTACAATCACTATTTCCGTGCTTCTTGTGATTTTTATGCTAATATTCACTATGTGAATAATAGACTGTGTTATAGCTTCTATACTTCAGACTTTTGGAAATTCAGATTGAAGTTGGCGATTGCAAAGTCAAGCAGACATTGTTATCTGTGCTACTGTTTGGCATATAGCTTCATAATTGTGCTTCGTTTCTCATATCCAGTTCAGATCTCCTCAAATTTTTTTCTTTTTTTTGTGGAGCCTTATCTTAAGCTTTATTTATGTCTCATTTAACTTTGTAAGATTTCTACATTGTTTTTGCATTCACCAATCAAAGGACCCTTAAAAATACACAATGTCGCGGAGAGTCAAATTACAACATCTTCGAGACTGTTAAATTTCGCAGCCACTCGCATCTGTGCTATACTTGTCCAAATAGCATTTTTTGTTTGTTAGCTGAAGAAACAAAGAAAGCTCCTTAGTAGGCTGTTTTGTGAAATTTTAGAGCAGCTCTTAGGTCAAAAAAGCCTTGCAGTTAATTTTGTGGAACATTCTTGAAGTTTTTCAAATGCCAATGAATAGGTAATAGGCCAGAGAACAGTGTTTGAATTTTGATTCTGGTGGATGAGCAGGTGGAACTCCGTGATCTTCAGAATGGCCTGAAATCCAGTGAGCGTCTCAGGACATCAGAGGCAATAGAGAGTATGTATGATACTGGTGCAATACTACCTTTTGTGCTTCCCACTTTCTTTAGCATAGTCCTTCATAACATATGTCAGTTTCAGCAAATTATGCGGCTGTGAAGGTACATAGCAGAAATCAAAATATTGTATGCTCAATGCCATAATGAGTATTTTTCAAGTAGCTGCTCTAGAGGGCTGAGCAGGAAGCCTAAAGTGGACTAGTATTCTATCTAGGTCTGTTAGACTTCTCAGAGGAGTTTGCCACCTAGCGTTCACAGTGTAGCAAGCCAGCCTTCCTTTGCATTCCAAATTCAGTATGGAGAGCTGTAGATAACATTCATTTGTTCTCTTTATACTCTGACAAGCTTCTTGAATCTTGTTTGTGTTAGCAAGAAGTTTGTTTGTGTTCCACATGCTAAGGAAAAGTTGAATAAAAATGCCATAAGCATTTGAAGCAATTCATTCTCACTTGAAAAGCTTCCTAGTGAGGACTTTGGTCTATCAACACCTATTTTATGTACTGCTGTCATCTTTTAAGAATTGGTTATTGAAAAAATGCTGGTTTACAAAACAGTTTGACCAGCCAAACATTTCATCAACACGGTCAAGAGTGGAAATAATCTCTTAACAATTCAAACAAGCTTATATGGCAAGTTGGCAACTTGTAATGCTTTATTAAGAGAAATGTGATTCTTGACAATTCCAAAGCACAACAATTATTACTGGAAAATGTCTGGTTTGATGAACTTGGTAACAATGCAGACCAGCCCATAAGGCAACTTGTAATGCTGACGATATATTCAGAAAATCGTAGTTCTCACAGATCGTAGCAGTGTTCAGAATGCACATAGAAAAAGATCACAAATTAACAACCTGAAAGAAATTGGAATTTTAGGGTTAAACAACTTCCCATTCAACGGCAGTAGCTACTAGCACCCATATCAGCAGCCACAATAGTACCAACATAGAAATCCTTTTACACCAAGGTGTCTCTTCACAAGCATGATCAACTTGATGATCTCTACACATGTTGTGGACGAATGGAATGTCAACATTTCAATTGCAGCCAATGTCACCACCAAGCTATCAAGAATTTGCAAAATGGAGTCCCTATTACCCCAATCAATGTGTCAAATCAACAAGACATTACAAAACAAACCCAAGCTGCCCAATGGCCAATTGACATACTTAAGTAGTTGAACAAACTATCATGGTGGAATAGCCACAAGAAGAAACTTTTGTAGATGCCAATACCCACATTTCTCATTCTGAGGTCAAAATTGAGAAGGGGGAAAGAATGTACTGGTATATCCCTCACCCCTCCCATTTTGACATATTGTAAGTATTGATCATTGGTCGTTCTTTCTATGCTCTTGCTACCGTAGTATCTTCTTTAGGGACTAACTCAAGGGTGTCTAGCCGTATGTTAGACAGTTGGTTGGGTGGTTCGTGTCACAACCTATGCTCTTGTGTGCTCGTCTCCTATCCAAGAGATCGTAGTGGGTTTAATACATATATATAAAATTAATTATAGGGCATGATTATTCCTTGTTGTTTTTGTTTCTAAGAGAAATGGTAATTTGCGAATTTGTGTTGACTATCACAAATTCGAATCCTTGTAGTCAAGGATCGATTTCTACTTCCCTTCACTAAAGCCATATCGAATGATGTCGCAAGACACTATTAGAAATAAATGACTATGCTGAAGTTAATCCATAGGTTACTTTGACCCAAAAGGTCGAGATTTGTGTAACCATGGGTATTTGGTTATTTAGGCCATCTTAAGTTTGTCTTAAGTTCAGTTGAACCCAATTTTGGTCATGTACTGACTCGTGGGTCCTTGGGGTCTAATTTTGTTTAGGGGCCCTATTTTGACTTTTGGGGGTGCCTTACATTTAGTAAGTGGTTAACCTTAGGGTTTAGTGGCATTTGGCCACATCCAGGTAGAGTACTTAGATGCTCATTGTGTATTCCATTTTGGACAGTTGGCTAAGCATTGCTCTCCATTGCTCTTGTTGTTGTTTTCTCTCTCTCTCTCTCTTAGAGTTGGGCGCCCAGCCTCTTCTCTCTTGTTTTCTGTGGAGATTGATTGATAACTAGATCTTGGTGACTTGACTCTTGCTTTCCTACATGGTATCAGAGCTACCGGATTTGCAACAAGCTTGTTTGTTGGCGCCCTACCAGAAGAGGAGCTTCTCTGCTTTTTGTTGTGAAATTTCAGCATCCTGCTGATCTTTCCAAGCGGAGTTTGGATCAGCTTTTGTCTCTCTTTTCAGGTTGAAGGAGGGCGCCCAACAAAGATCTTGGAGGAGTAATTTGTGGCACCCAAAAATCAGAATCTCAAATCTGAGCAACCAGTTTTCAGCAAGTTTGGAGGAGGGCGCCCAAAAATCTGCTACTGATTTTTGGTTGTGGTGTCTCCTTATCTTGCTATTTTTGTTTTCAAGTTTGCATTTGCATAGGAGGGCGCCCAAAATTCAGCAAACCCTATTCAGGGTTAGGTCAACTTGTGGCTGGAAATTTGCAGATTCTCAGCAAGCAGTAGGGCGCTTTCAACAGCCCTATTGGAGTGTGTGTTGATCACACTATTTAGCTTCCTAATTGGGTTTCGGTGTAGGCTTCAATCGAAGCTAACCTAATTTTCAAGAAGCTGGTTTTTTTGTGCAGAAAGACAGCCATCTTTCCATTATCTTTTGGGCACTTTGGTTGCAGATTGAAAGACATCTTGTGCTCCTACTTTCAGCTCTTTGTTTGTTGCAAATTTTTTGAGTAGATTTGGTTGTGGAAAGGCTCTTTCCTATCTACTACAAGCTGAAATTCTGTTGGAGGTAATGGCTAAAGAATCGGAAGCAGCTATCAGTTCTTTGTTTAGTGAAGATCGGTTGGATGGCACAAACTACTCCTTGTGGAGTTACATGATGAAGAATCTTCTCATAGCGAAAGGGCTGTGGGATTTGGTCAATGGTGATGAGGAAAGGCCTCCGTCTTTGGCAGCCCCTACACCTCGTGGATCATCATCATCAACATCATCTTCTCCATCTTCGGAAGAACAAAAGAAGTGGGATAGAAGGGATGCACAAGCACATTCTATGGTTGCTCTTGCTGTGAAAAGATCTATCTTACCTCATATTAGGTCTTGTAAGACATCTAAAAGTGCGTGGGATACACTTTATACTATGTGTAGAGTCAAAAATCCAGCAAGAGTGGTGTATCTCAGAAATCAACTTTCTTTGTTGAAGATGCAAGAAGGGGATCAAGTGACCAATCACTTGACGAAGATCAAGGATCTTCGTGAGGAGCTTCTCAATATTGATGAGATAATTGAGGATGCTCAATTTGTTTCCATTACTCTCAACTCATTACCTTCCTCTTATCTTCCATTTGTTTCATCTTTGAGTATCTCTCTTGGGGGACATCAACTCTCCTTTGATGAACTTGTTGGGCTGCTTCTTCAAGAGGAGCAAACGAGGCAAAATTTTGCGGGTGACACTCAACAAGATCAAGCTTTCTTCACGAAAGGCAAGGGCAAAGGCAAGTCAAAAGGAAAGGGGAAGCCTCCTTCCAAGGATGAGCAAAAGCCCATTGGAGGTCAAGATGTCAACACTCAAAAGAAGAAAGGGAAGTGCCATTATTGCAAGAAGTATAGGCATTACATCAAGGATTGTAAGAAGAAGCTTGCGAAAGAGGTGAGTAAAGGAATTGATACTAGTGCTTCACTTGCTACTTTGGAGCAAGAGCTTGAAGCTAGTGGTGATCTCTTCAACCAAGACTATGCTTTTGTGTCTAATATTACTTCTACATCTATGAGGAATTCAAGTTCTGTTTTGCAAGATGCTGATTTTCAGCCCATTGAATGGGTGATTGATAGTGGTCAAGAAGCATTCACTAAATTAGTGAAAGTGCAAAATGGAAGTAAGGTACAATGTGCAGATGATGCATCTTATTCTATTCATGGAATTGGAATTGTAGCCATCATTCTGCCTAATGGTGAAAAAAAGTACATTAAGAATGTGCTTTATGTTCCGGGAATCAAGAAGAATCTTCTTTCGGTTTCAACTATGTTGAAGCAAGGACTAGTTGTTGAGTTCAAAGAAGATAAGTGTCTTGTCAAGGATCCTAAAAGATCACTCTTGATTATTGTTTCGGGAACAATGCATGCTGGCTTATTCATTATGGATACGTATGAGCGACGAATTCCCTCTACATGTCTTGTTGCTTCTACATCACAATCATTGAAGTTGGCTGAATTGTGGCACGCAAGGTTTGGGCATCTCAACTTTGCAAGCTTGAAGAAGCTGAAGACATTTAATATGGTAGAAGACATTCCTACTATTGAGCAGCCGGAAGGGCATGTATGCGAGGGGTGCATACTTGGAAAGTTTCAAAGGAAACCTTTTCCAATTGATGGAACTATAATGGTTCTTGATAAATTTGATTTGGTTCATAGTGATGTTTGTGGTCCAATGAGGACCGAATCCATAGGAAAGTGCATCTATTTTATGACTTTTATTGATGACTTTTCGCGTTTTACATGGATCTATCCTATGAAGGCTAAATCGAAAGTTTTTCAACGTTTCAAAGATTTTCTAGCAATGGTGGAAAATCAGTTTGGGCATTCTTTGAAGACCCTACGCACCGATCGAGGAGGCGAAATACATTAAGAATATGTTCGGTGCATTTCTTCGAGAAAAGGGAATTTTACATCAAATGACAACTCCCTATACGCCTCAGCAAAGTGGTGTTGCCGAGCAAAAGAATCGCACACTTATGGAGATGGCCCATTGCATGCTCAAAGCAAAGGGGCTGCCCCACAAGTTTTGGGCTGAAGCGGTTATAACGGCAGTATACATAAGCAATCGTTGTCCTACTAAAGCATTGAAAGTATTAACTCCTTATGAAGTTTGGTATGGAAAGAATCCTACAACCTCACTTTCGCATTTTTGGTTGTACGACTTATGCTTTTGTTCCGGATAAACTTCGTACAAAGCTTGAGGATGAAAGAGTTAAATGCATTTTTGTTGGCTATAGTAGTGAAAGCAAAGGCTATAGGCTGTTCAATTTGAGCACTAACAAGATTATTGTTAGTCGTGATGTGCATTTGGATGAAAAGAATTCATTAGATGTGGCCCCAACTCATATCTTGAAGGGGGACAGCCCACATAGTGTGAATGTTGAAGTTTTTCCAGATTTGGTATCATCTTTTATTGCTGGAGATAAGGGGCAGCAATCAACCAGTTTCGACCTGCTCAACACCTCATCAAGTTTAGAGCCTAATGTTCATCAAGAACCGCTCGTTGTTGCTCAAAATCAGCCTGCAAGAACTGTTGGACAGCAAAGATCAGTTTTGGAAGATCTTGGACAGCCAAGTGCAGTGTCGGAGGATCTTGGACAACAAATTGTAAGAAGAGACATGGCTGTTGGACAACCCAAAACAGTCCCACGGTGGCTGTTGTCGACTTTGCGGGACAACAAAGTAATGAGCAGCAGATTGATGCCGTAATACTTGATCTTTGTATGATTTTTGAAACCTCAGATTTAGGCCTATTGCACTTTTATCTTGGTTTTGAATTTGTACAAGAAGGGGCTGGAATTTTCATCTCTCAAGAACGCTACATTGGGCAGATTTTGAAGCGGTTCAAGATGGAAGATTGCAAGCCGGTTGCTACACCTATGGAAACAGGCCTGAAATTAAGTAGTCAAGGTGATGGTCAACCATTTGATACTACTTTATATTGTCAAGCTATTGGCTGTCTCATTTACCTATGTAATTCAAGACCGGACATTTCTTATAGTGTCTCACTCATGAGTCAATTCATGCATGTCCCGATGACATCACATTGGAAAGCATTGAAGAGGATCTTTCGATATCTTCAAGGAACAAGAAGTCATGGACTGGTTTTTCTTGCTTGTGATGATGCATGTTTGGTTGGTTTTAGTGACTCAGATTGGGGTGGAAATCAAGACACTAGACGCTCTACAAGTGGACATTGCTTTTTCTATGGAAATTCTGCAATTTCTTGGTCAAGTAAAAAGTAGCCCACTGCTGCTGCTGCTTCTAGTGAGGCAGAATATAGAGCGATATTTTCAGCCACAACGGAGTGTTTATGGCTGAGAAGACTACTTGTTGACATGAAGTTTGGTGAGCCCTCAGCCACTCTTATCTTGAGTGATAGTCAAAGTGCTATTGCCATTGCACGGAATCCTGTTTTTCATGCGAGGATGAGGCACATCGAGATCCATTATCACTTTGTTCGGGAGAGACTTCATGATGGCGACATTTTACTTGACTATTGTCCTACAGAGGATAATATTGCAGACCTCTTCACTAAGGCGTTGCCTAGAGTCAGATTTGAAGCTTTATGCAAAGCTTTAAATTTAATACCACGTGGTGGTTTTATTACATAGTGAAGATTTCAGTTTTTGCATTGTCATTTAAGGAGGGTGTTAGAAATAAATGACTATGCTAAAGTTAATCCATAGGTTACTTTGACCCAAAAGGTTGAGATTTGTGTAACCATGGGTATTTAGTTATTTAGGCCATCTTAAGTTTGTCTTAAGTTCAGTTGGACCCAATTTTGGTCATGTACTGACTCGTGGGTCCTTAGGGGTGTAATTTTGTTTAGGGGCCCTATCTTGACTTTTGGGGGTGCCCTACATTTAGTGAGTGGTTAACCTTAGGGTTTGGTGGCATTTGGCCACATCCAGATAGAGTACTTAGATGCTCATTGTGTATTCCATTTTGGACAGTTTGGCTAAGCATTGCTCTCCATTGCTCTTGTTGTTGTTTTCTCTCTCTCTCTCTCTCTCTTAGAGTTGGAGTTATGGACTCGGCTCATTACATTCGCCGCGTCCATTTACATTTACTTTACTTTATGCATAAGCAGGCCTTGGGCCCTTTTTTTATTCATTAGTGACACTTAGACTATATGGTTGGCCTTTGGCCTTATTATTCATTATTAGGCCATTTGGACATATTACTGGAGAGTGGGGGGTTTCTTGGAGGGCGCACTATTTTACCTCCCAGTTGGGCCCTAGCCATCGGAAGCTTCCTTTTAGGGCTTCCTCTTGGCTATAAGTAGGGAAACTATGTCATTTGTTATTCAGCTGATGATATTGATCTCTCTCTTTAGCCCCCTTAATCTCTCCCTTTCCTGCTTTCTAGGGTTAAGTCTTGCTTATGTGTTGCTTTCATAGCTTAAGTCTTGCTTATGTGATGCTTTCATAGCTTAGCTCTAGATCAGCTGTGGCTCTATTTGTAACTTGGTATCAGAGCACTTTCCTGATTGCTGAATTTCAATCTGATTTTCTGATTGGGTGCTCATTTTCCTTGCTGATTTTTCTCTCTTTGCTGAGGGCTTTCATCTCTTTGCTTCAGCAACATTCAGCACAGTTTGGAGGAGGACCAGCTCCCATCAGAGCATTTTCCTTGGCGGAGCTTTAGCAGATAGTTAGCGGAAGTACTTCCGCTAAATTTGGCGGCCGGAACTTTTCCCTCATCTCTTTCGTCCGTTCCTCCTTCCATTTTCAGCCCTCCCTTCACTTCTGTTTGCAGGCTGTCCAGCCGCTTCATACTTGTCACTTTCGTCTGTTTTTGTCTCCGTTTGCAGCCATTTTTCACACCTTGTTTGCAGGCTGTCCATCGCCCATCCTCAACCAAATTTCACGAAATTCCGACTCCGTTTGATATTCCAATTTGTCACTTGCCTCCCGGCTGTCCAACGCATTTTTACAGCCTTCATTTTCACTTTTTTCATTTGCTGATTGCTGTCCTTTCTTAGTTGTGATAATAGTGGTTTTAATAGACTAATTTGGGGTGATGACAAGAGTCCGCTCTCTCAAATATTCGTCTATTCCTTCCACTATCATTATGGCACATTCACCTACCCCGAGTGAGACTACTTAGGAAGCCTTATCCGATCAGTTCAGGCCTCGTTCTTCGCTTCGATACCGTTATGACCGGCTTTGCTACTATGCAGTCACAGATTGATTCTTTACAGCCTCATGGTCCTGGTAAAGCTCCTGTTTTTCCTTCATTTGGGACTCCCCCTCCATTTGGATTTCCATCTTCCTCTGCTAGTCAGCTTGGTGGTGGACAGTTCATTCCGCCTAACCCACCTCCTGGTTTCTTTTCACGTCCCCCACTTCCTGAGCCACACTTTGCTCGAGACTTTCGTGATAGGGTACAACTTGCTACCTATTTTGGTTCCTCTGACGGGAACTTATTAGAGAATTGGTTTGCTAAGCTTGACACATATTTTCAGATCTACCCTAAGACTGATCCTCAGAAGATCCAGTTGGCTGCTTTACATTTAGATGGACGCGCCGCCACGTGGTGGCGAGTTTATAGAGCTGATCCTGATCGGGAAGGGCTCCATTTATGGCATGCTTTTCGCCGTAACCTCCGTCATGCTATGATTGATCCTCAGTGGCTCGACCGCCAACGTGATACATTCCGTAGTCTCACTCAGACCAGTGATCTTGCTTCTTATACAGATCAGTTTATGGAGCTTTCTTATCTTTTTACAGATCTACAGCCCACTGAGCTTATTTCTCGTTACATTGCTTGGCTTCGTGGTGCTTTACGTTATGATGTTTCTTCCTTCCATCCTCCCACACTTGTTGAGGCGATGTCTCTTGCTAGTACTTTACAGCATACGTACTCTGACACCCTTCCTTCCCGCTTCTCCCGCCCCCGTCCTTCTGCTTCATCTTTTCTCGCTACGTCCACCCCTACACCTGCCCCTTCTGTTCCAGCTCTCTCCATTGTCCCTTCGTCTCCTCATCCTCCGACTCCTCGACCTGCTTTTGTCCAACGTTACACGTCTGCAGAGTTCGCTGACCTTCAGCAGAAGCGTCTTTGCTTTCGTTGTAAGAGTCTTGACCATTTTGCCCGTGATTGCCGTCAGCCTCTCCCTACTACTACTGCTGTTTTTTACCATGAGGGCACTACTCCAGATGATTCCGATATCTACATTCATATTTCTGATGAGCCTGACCTATCCTCGGAGCCGTCCACTGATTTACTTCCTGCTACTTGCCATGCTCAGCTTGCCTATGCTACTTGGACAGGGCGTCCTGGTCCTCGCTCCATTCGGTTACGTGTACGTATTACAGCAATGAGAACACCTTAAAGAGTCTCCAAGGATGGAAGTTTCTCCCTGACAGCATAAGTCTGCACAATATTGTCATACTAATCTCTAAGTCCATTAAGGACTACTTGAACAAGTTCAGTGTTCTTAAGAGCATCTCCAATACCAGCTAACTCTTGATGAAGATCCTTTACTCTCATTACATAAGATGAAGCACTCTCATCTACTCTCTAGTAACTTAGAAAGATGTGATTTCTAAGTGTAAGCAATCTAGAAATATTCTTAATTTTATAGATTGTTTGAAAATGTCCCAAGCCTCCTTGGCAGTGCTGCATGTACTGATCTCTCTTAACACTTTATTTATGACATTCATTTTTATGAAATGAAGAGCAATTCTGGTTCTTTTATTGAATGTTGTAGCTTCATTAGGTGTTGCAGGTTTTTCTTCAGCTCCACTTACTTCACCTGTTCCCGCTTCACAGCCTCTCACAGTTGAGTTCCGATTCTTTTCCTAGTTCTCAGATGTTTCAGCGTTTACCATACCGCATTGGAGATTTTTCTGGACAGGCAGATCTTTACATTATTCCTATGGAGCATTATGATCTTATCCTTGGTGCTGATTGGTTTGCATCTCTTGGAGCCGTTACACTGGACTTGACACAACAGACATTGACATTTGTACATGATGCAGTTACACACACACTTGTTGGCATTGATTCTCAGGGAGACTTCCAGTTGATTACTGGGAAGCAGTTTATTCGCAGCCTGCCGAAGGCTCATTGTGTAGCCTTATTATGTGTTCAGCGGGCAGTACCAGTTCCTCCAGTTTCTACTCCAGTAGCTGTTCCTCAGGTGATCTCTGACTTATTACATTAGTATGCTTTTGTTTTTTTAGAACGTACGACGCCACCACCATTACCGACGTGAACCATCATATTGATTTGCGTCCTGGTTCTGCTCCTCCTTCCCGTCCCCCTTATCGTATGTCTCGATCGGAGTGTGATGAGCTTGAGCTCCATATTACTGCCTTGTTAGATCAGGGTCTCATTGTTCCTAGTCACAGCCTTTTGGTGCCCCTGTTCTCCTTGTTAGTAAGAAAGATGGTACCAAACGCCTTTGTATTGATTACCGTGCTTTAAATAAGTTGACTATTCGTAATCCTCTAAAATCTTTTCCAAGATAGACCTTCGTTCTGGATATTACCAAATCAGGATGCACCCTTCTGACGAACATAAGACTGCTTTTCGTACTCATCTTGGTTTATATGAATTTCGTGTGCTTCCTTTTGGTGTTACTAATGGCCCTCCTACGTTCCAGAATGTGATGAATAACGTCATGCGTCCGCTTCTTGGTCATTGTGTCTTGGTTTATTTTGATGATATTCTTATTTTTAGTCAGTCTCTTGCTGAGCATGTTTCCCATCTTTCCTCTATATTTCAGTTACTTGTACATCACCAGTTATTTGCTAAGTTTTCTAAATGTTCTTTTACTGTTTCTGAGATCGAGTTTCTTGGTTTTCTTGTTTGTAATGGACACATTCGTCTGGACCCTCATAAGGTTCAGGCCATCCAGGATTGGCCTATACCAACTGATATTCATCATGTTCGTATATTCCTTGGGTTAGCCACTCACCTTTGTCGTCCAGTTCCTCATTTTGCCACTATTGCAGCTCCTCTTCATGCACTTTTGAAGAAGTCTAGTACTTTTCTTTGGACTTCTGATTGTCAATCAGCGTTTAATACTCTTCGTCGTGCTGTTGTTGATGATTCTCTTTGTATTCCTAGTTCCTTGGGTATCCGTTCCCAATTGTTGTCGGATGCTCATTCCTCTCCTATTGGGGGTCACTTTGGTTTCCGGAAGTCTTATGCTCGTCTCAAAGACCATTTCTACCGGCCCTCTCTTCGATCTGAGCTTCCTGTACTTATTTGTACCTGCCCTTTTTGTCTTTGTAATAAGTACTCCCGTGCTAAATCGGCTGGTTTCTCCAGAATTGGCCTATTCCTCATCGCCAATGGACTGATATATCTATGAACTTTATTCTTGGCCTTCCCCATACCCAGCGTGGTCACGATTCATGTATGGTGGTGGTTGACAGGTTCTCCAAACAGGCACATTTTATACCAGTTCGCAGTACTATCACAGTAGAGCAGTGTGCACGTTTGTTCCTATCAGAGATTTTCCGCTTGCATGGATTTCCTCGTACTATCCTTTCTGATCGGGATAGTAAGTTTACATCTATATTCTGGACAGAGCTTATGCGTATATGGGATGTACAGTTTTATATGGGTTCTACTTATCATTCTACTTCTTAACAGGATCCTTGAGGATTATTTACGCTATTTTGTTACTCCTTCAGGGAAGGATTGGGATCAGCATTTATGTTTAGAAGAGTATAGCTATAATAGCTCTGTTAGTACCAGCACAGGTGTCTCACCATTTTTATTATCTCATGGCTATGCACCTCTACTACCTGGCATTCCTCTCCCTCCTGAGGATACACCTGTCACACTTGCATCTTTTCTATCAGGTGCTCGAAAGCTTATTACCCGGGCCAGTTCTCATTTACAGCATGTTCAGCAGCATTATCAGACCTCAGTTGATCGTCACCGCCGCCATGTTGAGTTTCAGCTTGGAGATATGGTTTATCTACGCCTACGGTTTGTTCTACTGAGAAGCTTGCACCACGTTATTATGGGCCTTATCGCATTTTGGAGGTTCTTAGTCCAGTTACATATCGCTTACAGCTTCCTGCTTCCACACGCGCTTGTGATGTATTCCATGTCAGTTTATTACGTGCTGCTATTGAGGATGACGCTCCTTGTGATGCTGAGTTTCCTACTGCTCCAGAGTTATTTCCATTTTTACCTGCTGCTATATTACAGGTTCGTCTATACCATAGTCGACGCCGCTGGCAGATTCAGTTTTTGGTCCAGTGGGATGGTCGTCCTATTGAGGAGGCCACATGGGACCCTATTGATGTCTTTCATCATACACCATCACTTGCGGATCAGGCTCGTGCTCTTGCTGCACTTGTTGACTCCTCTACATCAGATGTTTTTGGAGAGTTATGGACTCGGCTCATTACATTCGCCGCGTCCATTTACTTTACTTTATGCATAAGCAGGCCTTGGGCCCTTTTTTTATTCATTAGTGACACTTAGACTATATGGTTGGCCTTTGGCCTTATTATTCGTTATTAGGCCATTTGGACATATTACTGGAGAGTGGGGGCCTTCTTGGAGGGCGCACTATTTTCCCTCCCAGTTGGGCCCTAGCCACCGGAAGCTTCCTTTTAGGGCTTCCTCTTGGCTATAAGTAGGGAAACTATGTCATTTGTTATTCAGCTGATGATATTGATCTCTCTCTTTAGCCTCCTTAATCTCTCTCTTTCCTGCTTTCTAGGGTTAAGTCTTGCTTATGTGCTACTTTCATAGCTTAAGTCTTGCTTAGGTGATGCTTTCATAGCTTAGCTCTAGATCAGCTGTGGCTCTATTCGTAACTGTTGGGCCCTTTTTTCTGTGGATATTAATTGATAACTAGATCTTGGTGACTTGACTCTTGCTTTCCTACAGACACAAACTATATGGTTTTTAAGTAGGCTTCAATGGTTATCATCAATTTTTGATTTCTCAAAAAGATCAAGAAAATATTGCTTCTATCACTTAAGAGCGTACTTATGCATACAAGTCATGCCTTTTGGACTTTTCATTTGCTCCGACATCATTCCAAAGGTGATGTTACAGGCCTTTTATGACTAGTGGGATAAATTTATGAGATATTTCTTGGATGATTTTATGTATTCACATTCCACTTTCCAAGACATTATTAGGGCACTGGCTGAAAACCCATTTTGGCCCCCCGGATTGGAATACACGAGTTCACATTGATGCACATACTTTACAAAGGATGTGTTTTTGCACAACCAAGTGATCAAATGGGATATGATCACCCGGATTGGACTAAGTGTGTCCGCATTGATGTAGATACTTTATGTTTAGGATTTGTCTTACCAAGTGATCAAATGGGATATGATCACCCAATCTATTATGCTAGCCAACTTATTATTGCCAAAGTTATTTTGCCATTGTATGTTTTTTTAGGGGAGGTTTGTTGATTAAGATTAGGCACATGACAGTTGGGACGAGTAGCTCTCCTGTTACAAGACATTGCTTTATTACCAAAGTAAGAACATCACAGAGATACCGCATAACCAAAACTAAGTAGTCATATGACAATCTCTACTAACATCATTGTCACAACCGATAAACATGCCCATAACTGCTAGTCTAGTCCATAATGCTATCTAAATGATCGCTACCCAAGGAGTACACATCTGACCTTTTTCTGTGTATCTTGACACTTTGTATTATGATAGTATAAATATATTAATCTTCTGAATTTTTCCTTTAGTTTAAATTGCAGAGGCTTATATAGATGAGAAGGTCTTGACGTTCTTGTATGACGAGGGAGAGAACGCGACCTTGATGGAGTAAGTTAACAACCAGATCGTTGTTGTTTGGATTGAATTTCAGTTTGATTTGAATCAATAGGCTGGGATTGTTAGTGGAAGTTCACAATGTGGTTGATTAGCAAACTTTTCAGATCTATGGTTTAAAAATCAAATTAACTCATGTTCTGGGTGCAGTCCTAGCAGCTATGAGCAGATCGAGGTTCCTAAAAAGATTTTCGGAACTGGAGCTGTATACTTAACAGGTATGCTCCTTGTGTGTGGTTGCACTTGGCCCAAAAGTAAATTATTTCATAAGCTTAGGAGATGCTCGGTCTTTGCTCACCGAAACAAAATCTGAACTGAGATGAGATAAGTTCTACCTATAATTTGGATATGTGTTTTTCAGAATCTATAGATCTTATTTGAGCATTGTTGACCCACCTTTCTGACAACGATTCCAATTTCCTACTTTACTTGTCTACATAATCTGGTAGCAAGTCTAGTTAGCATTAGATTTTGTTACAACCCTTGCACCTAGGTGATAGTGTTTACTGAAGAAGGATAGGGAATAGAGGAGCAGAGAATGGCATGCCTAGTACTGTGTATTTTCTTTCGTTAAGTGTCAAATTGGAGTGACATGAGGATTAGTATGGGACATGTGGCAATGTGGCTGGGAATCACCCCACTAATGGTCTAGGGAAACAACGTACCTACTTCAGGTGGTACTCAGGTATATATAGGGCTTCCTGCCTCTGCCTACATCCATTTGGAAGTAGGGTTGGCAAGGCGTATACGAGTACAACACTGGGTCGTGTGAGAGAATTTTTGTTGTCTTAATGCTCTAGAGATTTCAAATATGACACTTGGAATCAGAGGCTAGTAGAGAATCAAAAGGATTTGGGGGGTTTTAGCCATATCTTGAGCTATTGCGTAAGGATTATAGAAAAGAGCATGCAAGGACATTTTGAGGAAAATGAAACAACAAAAAACCAATCTGTTAGATTGAGAGAGTCTGGATAGCTTGCAACACAAGAATTCTGTAAGACCATCAAAATTTCGAGAGTGAACGCAAATAGGCTGCATATCTAGAGTCAATAATTGTAGCCTGTAATGAACTGGTAATGGAGTTTTTTATAAGACCAATTGTGAACAAAGAGTCGATCATTTAGGTTGGACAAGATTGATTGCTGGTGAACAACACAAATGTTGTAAGAAAAAATAACTAAGAGGATGTGAAGAAACATGAGCAAACCAATCGCGGGACATCGTTCTAAGCAAAGAAGCTGATTTGAGGAGCCTCTTTGCTGTTTGTAAACAACCAAAATCATCAAACGAATTTGAGGATTTATTTATCTAGACCAACAAAAATTAAAGCATGCTCGAAATGCACTGCATCCTTGGACATGGAGCTGCAAAGTTTCATAATAATAGAGAACAACTGGTTGCAACACCAATTCCTGAGGTGCATGAGAAAAAAAGGAAGATTATGTGCAATTCGTTAGCTAACGATCAGCATATTGTGAAGGTCTTACATTCCAGTCATCATGAATCTATGAAAACATCAATGGATGGTATAAATCAGCTTGGTAGTCAGCAGCCCTCCTTGGAAACCAAGATGCATTGTCATGCTCTCTTCTATTTGTAGGTTAAGGAACATTCTCCCGAGAATGAGGAAGATCGTAATTGGCGGCTTTGGGAAGAGTGCCGGATTGAACACCCTTACCCAGTATCGGTCCAATTATAGAGAGGCCATGCTCAGACTCTCCATAAATGATTATCAGAAGAGGAGAGGATTTATAAGGGGCTTGGTCACAATGTTCGTGAAAGAGGTCATACCTCGGCAACCTCAAACTTTCGAGGAGGCAGTTAAGTATTCCTAGATGTATGACAATCTCCTCGAAAGAGACCGTAAGGGGAAGTCCGAAGCAGCAGAACCGTCAGCGGCTACCACCTCTAAGGGTAAGAGAAGCTCACTAAGAATAAATTTGTGAAAGCAAAAAGATTTAAACTATCACCTGCTGAGCTTGAAAGAGCTAAAAAAGAAAAATTGTGCTTTAATTGTCTTGTAAGCGACCACTCTTGATTCCAGTGTCCACTTCTTGCTAGAAGGCAAGAAGGAGATAAGAAGGGTGGCTCTCGAGGACCTAGTGGTCAAAAGGGAGGACAAGAGAAGAAATTACGCACCATTGAGGTGAGTTTTGACCAGCAGACATAGTCTTGTGTCTCCACTGTCCTTTGGGCCCTAGTGTCGAGAGGCATACCCTGTTTTGACTACATGGGATGCTTGCTGGTCGTAGAGTTCGTATTCTTGTCGATGACGGAGCAAGCCATAACTTTATCAACTACTCGTTGGTAAAGAAGTTAGGGCTCACGACCACTATTGGTGACCAGAGATACGTTTTTTCCATGGATGATGGCCTACGGAAAAACGTTTGGGACTCCGTCGTTCGTCAGGTACCCTTGACGATTAGAGAGTATGAGGATAGCCTGGATTTGCTGGTTATCAAGCTAGCTATTGCGGACATCATCCTAGGTAAGGAGTGGCTATACGATTTGGGATTGTCTGTGATAAGAAATTACCAGGGGGCTATATTGCATTTGAACATAATGGCAAAGATATTGAATTATACAATGAACCTGGTATACCGGAGGCACCCTCGATAGCAGCAGTGGAGCTGAGGAGACTCCTTTGTACTGAGGCCGTTGACCAGGTATTTCTCTGTTCTTTGCATTCTGATTCAATATCTGTTTTTCCTTTAGTACTTGCTTCTACTTTAGATGGGCTGCACCGATCCTTTTAGTTAAGAAAAAGGATGGATCGATGTGCATGTGTGTTGATTATCGTGCCTTGAATAAGGTCACGGTAAAGGATAGATATCCTCTTCCCAGGATAGATGATTTGTTTGATCACTTATTAAAAGTGAAATTTTTCACTAAAATTGATTTACGATCGGGATATCATCAGGTTCGGATCCGTGCGGGTGATGCCCTCAAGACTTTCCGAACTTGGTCAGGACACTTTGAGTTTTTGGTTCTTCCCTTTGGGTTAACCAATGCTCCAGCCACGTTCATGAGGCTTATGAACAATGAGGCCCTATTCGGGTAATTTTGTGTTAGTTTTCTTGGATGATATTCTTGTCTTTAGCGAAACTGAGGAATTGCACGCGGAACACCTCAAGAAGGTCTTCCAAATGTTAAGAGCGAATTCCCTTTTTGCTAAGAAAGAAAAATGTGAATTTTTCGTAGGAAAGGTAAAGTACTTGGGGCATGTGATCACGGAATCAGTATGGATTCTGAGAAAGTGGTTGCCATTTTACAGTGGCCAATGCCTAGTAATGTGGAAGAGTTGCAAATCTTCCTAGGCCTTGTTGGGTATAAGGTTGAAATGTGCAATAGCTTCAGCTCCTGTCTTAAGATTACCCGATCCTACTCAGCCATTTGTGGTTGAGACAGATGCCAGTAAAGAGGCTGTTGGTGTGGTTCTATTGCAGAACGGACACCCATTGGCATTTGAGAGTAGGAAATTGGATGCGGCTCAACGGAATTATTCCAGCTATGAGAAGGAGCTGTATGCTATAGTTTATGCCCTCAAGAAGTGGCGACACTACTTGTATGGGGCAAGTTTTGAGATAGTCTTTGATCATGAGAGTATCAAATGGTTGTCTTCGCAGGGCGAGTTGAAGGGTCGCAAAGCTCGCTGGGCCGAGTTGCTCCAGGAGTTTGACTATCAGCTTCGCTATAGGAAGGGACGCTACAATGTTGTAGCAGATGCCCTTAGTAGAAGACTAGAGTTGCATGCACGTAGTTTTATGGTCTTCCACAGTGACATTTTGGAGTCATTGAGAAATACGTGCGTGAAAGATTCTCACTATGCACGTGTGTGGCAGGAAGTACTTCAAAGAAATACAGCTGTCGCTGTCGCACAGGATTCGCCGGGTGGTCGGCAAGGACCAACCGTAGGAAGCAATAGCGAACAAGAGTCACCGGTTCGACTGGGCCAACCGAAGAAAGAAATAGTGACCGCGATGGAAGAACTTTTCCATTGAGGATGGGTACCTTCTTTACAAGGGTAGAGTTTGCATACCTAGGGACAGTGATTTCAGGCACCAAATCTGAGAAGAAAGTCACGACAGTCCTAGTGCAGGGCATCCGGGTATTAGAAAGACGTATGCCTTAGCAAGGAAGGAATTTTACTAGCCTAGCATGAGTAAAGACGTCCAAGGGTATGTATGAAATGCCATAAGTGCCAGGCCAATAAGGTGGAACGCCTTAAGATAGGTGGCCTCCTACAGCCATTAGAGATACCCGATGGCAAGTGGGAAAGTATCAGTATGGATTTTATTGTAAGTTTACCTAAGACGAATCGAGTAATAGTGGACAGGTTGAGTTTATCCTGACTAAGACTACAGTGAGGGCGCCTGAGTTAGCCAGGCTCTTCATCAAAAATATTTATAGGCTCTATGGACTTCCATCAAGTATTGTTAGTGATAGAGATCCTAAATTTACCAACAATTTGTGGTGAGAGGTGTTTCTTAAGTTAGAAACTAAGCTAAAAATGGATACTTCTGACCACCCATAGATGGATGGTCAAACAGAAAGAGTCAACCAAGTCCTAGAAGATCTGTTGAGAGCTTATGTGCGTAGGAAACAATCTAACTGGGAAGAATATCTTCCATTGTTGGAGTTTGCTTATAAGAGCTCGAAGCATGATACCACTGGGTATAGTCCAAGTATCAACCTCGAGCCCCAATGGTAGTGGGACTTGAGGGATTGCATCACCTTAACAGGCAACCAACCTGTTTTCTTGGCTTATACTTGGCTTTTGGCAATCGATCTTGTGCAAGTTCCAATTGAAACTTCTTGTATGTCTTTGTATGCCAAAAATTCATCGAATTCATCAAATTCTTGAATGGAAAATATTACCCTCAAAATTCTACGATTTTGCAAGTTTTTCTCACTTTAAAATTTTAGTATATCTTGTGAACTTTTGTACACAATGAGATTTATAGACTTAGTCATGGTCTATGAATCTCTTGCTTTTTTTTCTAGAAATATTAAGCAACGTTAACATAATTGTTATATGTGATACAGATGGCATGGCTGTTACTGCACAAATCTATGAAGGAAGTCCTCTGTCAGCTAATGTACCAACTCGAGTGACGTGCACCGTTATAAAAGCTGAACCCTACATGAAAGGAGAAACTCAAACGCCAACGTAAGGTCTTTGTCCTTGAATTAAACATGCTTAAGTGCTCATGATTATGTTTGGAATGTATCTCGGATATGTGATGATCATTATCTGTTCTATTTGCCAGAAACACTAGGCGTGTTTTTCAATGTTCTCTTTTGTAAAGATGGGTTTTAGTCGCATGATTACGACAAACATTTATGTCAAGCAAGTGCATTCTAGAGATGGTAGAATGGGTTTTCGTTGTAGAGCCTCAAGGTTTTGGGCTTGGTATTTAAGTTAAACTGATTTTTCTAGGCCAAAGATCAACTTGGGCCTAGGAAGCTCCAAAGTGAATTTGCTCTTCTATATCGATTGTGTCAAGGTAAGTGAGCCTAAAAGTTGGTGGCTGACTAAACTCACCTAATGACCTATTGTCTTGTCCTCAGCTTGGCTCTTGGAGATCTTGCATTTCTCCACAAAGCCTAAATGGGATGTGATCTTCCGCTAGTGAATTTGGAGTTGAGGGAGACATATCTTTGTCTGTAGGTTCCACTTTTCCAAGAAAGAAGCCGCTAGATGACAAGTTTGATTTGCAAATGCATTCCAAGGAAAATTCAAGAAGCAAATGGAAAGATAATCAGAAACGTATAGCAGCTTTTTATCTGCTATCTTAGAGCCTTATTGCAGTATGCTGATATCTAGAGTTGTATGAAATTAGAGAATTGATCACTTTTCTGAGATTGTTGCCAGAAAGCCAAAGTGTTGCTCTAGATGCAAATTTAAGTATGTGCTCCCTATACTTAAAAGTAAAAAATAAGCAAGTAAGAAAATTGAATGTCTTTAACTCTGTTGACTCGAGTTCATTTAGTGAATCATAAAGAAATAAGTTGCTTTTAACTTTGTTGACTTGAGTTCATTTTCGGTGAATCATGATTGAAACATAACTAAAATTGCCAATAATAGCAGCTGACTTGCAAAACGCTTTTGTTGTTTGAGTTTTTCTTCTTGGTCAGTCATGATTGGTTTAGAGGTTGAATTTGTTGATAAGATGGTAGCTATGGCTTGCAGATACAAACGTGTGGTATTGGAGAATGGTCAGCAAATAATGGTTCTCTCTCTCTCTCTCTCTCTCTCTCTCTCTCTCTCTCTCTCACACACACACACACACACACACACACACACACACACACATGCGCCCACTCTTGTTTACAAATATTCACATTTACCCACCTACTACCATACATATTTGCAATGTATTTATACTATGTAAATATAGAAGTGACCCCCATCTGGTTTTTACTGTACCCAAGGTACACACTTTGCTGTAAAGTTTGAAGCATGGAAATGATAAAACAGCAACTTTTGGGGTTAGTTTCTTGATCAAGTGAATGTGACAGTATCTACAGTAAAAAAAAAGGTGGCACTGCATACAATATCTAACTTACAAAGATTATTGTGACCGGAGTCAATATCCTAGTGAGGTAAATTGTACAAGCACAATGTAAGTATAAAATTTAAATACACATGTGCAGCCTTTTAGTTTGCCGTTGAGCAAAGAGTTACATATTGCCTTAGAGAGAATTTATTGTCTCCCAATCTTGACCCACAGTAGGAAGAGAATCAGCCAATTCGAAACTCATAACGCTCAGCACCTAACATAAGATAGTCCCATTGTTGTGGTAATTTTCAAGTGTATGTCTTAGACATGAGGAGAACAAAGACAATAATTATCTAGCTAGTCAAAATATCCCTATCTAAGATTGTTTTTCTGGAATCTGTCAGTTAAACTAGTTTTTTAAATTTAATTGCAAGGAAGTGGCCGGCAATAAAACAGGTGCTCATGTAACAAAGAGTGACCTATTATTTTCTACTGTAGAAGTGCATGTTCTTGTTAGTAGTGTATTATACGTTTTAACTGGAGTTTACGATTAATCTTTTGAGGTTATCTTTTTGAGTGACCTACTGTGAATTCTTCTGGTGGTGTTGAGTTATCCCCACTGTATGATGCATAGATTCTTGTTTCATACTTTTTGGTACGGAATGTAAAAAAAATTGATTATTTTACAAAAATTTCTTTTGATGTAAAAAATCTTTTTGTACGATCAAAACAAAACAATTCTGGTGCATACAAAATGTCGTTCCATAAGTGTATATTTTGTACTATGTGTTTGAAGCACATTGTGAGGCAACTCGACTTTAAAATTTGGATTCGAGTCAAAGAAACAAAAAAGAGCATCTACTTTTAAAAGGTAACCATGGCATATTTTTTTTGGATGGAGTTAAGAAGACCTTCACAAGCAAAGCATCACGTGGAGCAAAAATTTCAACACATGATGATCACATATAGCAATCTCCAACTAAGAACATTTTATGAGCAACATTCTTACAACTAGAATCAGACAAAGATCTCCGACAAAGAGTTGTTGTGGAGCCTCCTTCAAAGGACACGAGAGCAGACAATGTAACTGTGGTTCTCCAGTAACTTAATGGATTTAGATTAGTTTGAAGGCCTGTGAGATAACCTTCCAGGAAGCCATTGCTAGGAATAGGGCTAAGATGTCATATCCTTATCCAGAGTTTACAAGTTTCTAGAAGGGCCTCCATTCACCGACTCAAACAAAGCTACTTAGAGCCTTGAACCTAATTGAGGAGCTTATTCAAAAGTATTGAACTAGGGACATATTAATTCGGTAACTATAGATCGTTCTTAACTCTTTCAATCTTGAAAATGGGCATAGAACCAAAAAACATTAAATAAATGTCTTGGCCCTCAATGCGGGCATTCAAAACAATGATAACCATTATAAATAGCATGCCAAGTAATGGCCAAAAAAGCTCTTTGGATTTGGTGCAAGAAAAGCACTTACTTGAAAAATGATATGGCTTCTGCTAAAAGATTGCTGTCTGTACCCTAAACTAAAGCAACGAACTCTGCCAGATATACATGCCGATAACCTAATATGATGTGGTCCCACTTGGCCATCCCAAGTGGCATATGATGAATGTGCATGACACTTTACAGATTTGATAACTCTTCAATGACCTCTACATACAACTCAAGATCATCAGCCTCATGCATGTGTACATCGATGTAGCACTAGGTGGCGGTTTTGCAATCCTGAGCCTGATGATCTGGACTCCCAGACTTCAATGATATATTGTTCATACAGGTCCTAGTCATAACCCCTGGAAAGTACCTTCTGAGAAATATAGGACAGTAACTGGTACTGATCTAGTACTAGTACCAAGATATCAACTGATAGAAAAATAGAGAATAATAGAGCATATTGTGATGGAACCGATCGTCCTGGAGTCCCAAGCATCTATTGATTGTGGTACTTATGCAGTAAAGTAGCAACAAGATACATAGCTTTTGATAAAGAAAGGGAATGAAAAGAAGCAACATCATGTCTGGGTGGCTCTCTCAATCCAGATATGCATAGTTATATATAGTGAAACAACCTCAACCACTGGAAGATTCGGAGATAAGTGCGAAAATTTTGTGAACCTTTTAGTATAATTTCATAAGCCCTTGCTTGTTGTAACATTTGCTAACCACTGTGGATCAACCATAGCATCTCTAATCTGAAAACTCTCCAATTCATCAAACCCATCCTAGATGCATCTCATGTAGAAGTCCTCCACCAAGTTGCAGCTCTGCCATCCAAATATATTCTTGGAAAATGAATCTTCCGCAAACTGCTCATGGGTTCTCTGATAATGGAGTATATAGTTAGTTGTACTTTGTGCTTGAAATCATGCATAAGTGACGTCTTGTGACCATCAGGATGTACATTAGGAGCAGCAACTGATCAAGCAACCCAAGAAGTAGAAAAAGAACGTGCAATAGCAGGATATCCTAGGCTATGGAGATAAGCATGCATAGCTCACATACAAATCTTCCTGTGGTGAAGTCATTTTTTCCTCAAGGAAGTAAGTGAGGCATTAAGCTCTTCAATAGGAGAGAAGCTAGGAATAGCCCAAGTCGTAGGCATGATGATCAATTGCTCACATAATGATAGTTTAAGCTATGAACTAGCCCCCTGGTTGTCGATAAGCTTTAAGAGATGCAGTCAACAGTGGCTCACTGTAGCTAAACTATTGTATAAGGGAATACATCATTGCTTTGGGCAAGCAAAGAAAACAGCAAGTGTAATCTAAGTAACAAAATTTAACTTGGAGATCAAATGCTGCCAACCAAAGTGAACTAGAAATAGTTCACTCATCGCAGCTGGAACTTGTGTGCTTTTAGGTGGATCGTTGCTGCCAAATGGATATTGAGGACAATTACTGATGGAAAAGGCCTCGAATAAATAGATCGATGCAACCAATGGAACTGGAGGGCAGTCCTCTATGGAAATGACATCAGGTAAAATGGATCACTGCAGAAATGAGATGGGAACCAACTATAACTCACTCGTTGGTAGGAAAAGTATGAGTGAAAATTCCTGAAGAATGGAAATTAATGAAGCTTTCTCTGATGGTAAAAAGGCTGGCAAAGAATTTTATCTGTTGATAGATTCAACAGATAAAATTCAAGCAAAACTGATGTTTAATGAGGGAATCACTGGAAGAAATGCTCAGTGAGATGGATCATTGGTGATGAAGTTTGCAAATAGCCATATTGTTGGTAGAAAGAGAAGGTGGAGATCATTGGCTGCAAATCAAGCTGAAGGAGGAAGAAGATGATGGATCCAACTTGTTGGAGGAGACAAAAGATGTCAAAATACATGGGAAATTCCTTTGATACCAAGCTAAAAACACGTTGACAAGCAAAGCATCACATGTAGAAGAGATTGCAGCAAATGATGTTTATATAGGAAGACATTGTATAGGAATCCTCGTCTAGAGCCTCCTCCAAAACACTCGAGAGCAAACCAGATAAGTTTGGTTTTCCTGTGAGTTAATGTGCTACCCTAGAGGCCCTTAAGGGAACCTGCCAAGAAGTTACTGCTAGGATTCTGGCTTAAATCCCGTGTCCTTACGAGCCTGAGGGTGTCTAGAAGGGGCTGAATCTAGCTCAACTAAATGTACTCAGAGCCTTGAACTTAATCCGTTGGGCCATCATTAAAACTACTGATCCGTGGCCAATACAGACTCAGTAATGTAGTAACTTTAGAATTTCCCTAACAAATTTATGAAATATTTCAAACAGCTAGCATCTATATGAGCTTTATTTTCATTTTCTCCAATCAAGCATCAATCAATGTTTCAATAAGTAGCAAAGCTTGGAAAGCTTAGAGGCACACTCAGTAGCATTAGAGACATGAGTAACTGTTCTGATTGATTATGTGATTGGATTTATAACTATCTTGGAGCTACCAGGAAAATTGATTCATAAGAAACTGGGAAGTTAGACTATGTTGCTTAGCTCAGAAAAATAACAGAATGACAGCATAAGTTTTCTTGGTAACGGTAGTATTATTGAAGGATTATAGATTAATAAAATCAAGTCTAGGGTATTACAAAATCGTGAGTGCTCACATGAGATTGAAAATTAGAAAGCAACTTCAAGGTTTGCTTGGAGAACAACATATTTTAGAGCTCTTTTAATTCAAATCACATTGAAGGTTTTCAAGCTTGTTTCAAAAAGAAAATCTTTACTATAAAATGGAGGAATTGTCTTGTGCTTTCTTGAAACTTATGAATGGCATGAAAAGGAAGTCGGCATACCAAAAGAGGGGAAGTGTATGGAAGATCAGAAGACAATAGCAATGCAGGAGTAGATGGCTTGGCTAAAATCAATAACAGGAAAACAATCTTCTGAAGAGATTTTTTTTGAGTATTTACTAAGATTATCGAGCTCACTAATTTGAAATCTTGTGTCTTGTATGGTAAAAGAGGTCCATATAACTTAATTGGCATTTTAAGACCGTAGAATCATCACATAGCACTGGTAATTTTATGTCTGTATTTTAAGGCGGTGGAAAGTGTAAGAGAATGCCTTCTTATGTTGCTGTTGTGTGAATTGTCATCACTAGAATCATCACATAGCACTGGTAATTTTATGTCTGCAGGCACCTCCTTTTATTGTGGCTGGAGATCGGATAGTAGTTGATACCACCAATAATACATACATCACGAGGTGAGTTTGTGTCTGCAGTCAGCTGTCTTTCTGCAAAGTACCACGATATGATTTGTTACTGTCTTGTCCCTTTCTTCCTGACTTTCAGCTGGTTTTATTTTGTTAGTTGTGCTGTTTTCTATATTTTCGTTCTTTGGTGTTGTATGGAGATGAGCCTCCTCACCTGTCAAGTTGTCTGTTTTTCAGGACAAAGAATACTGAGTGAAGAATAGCAGCTTTGAACTTACATTTGCAGTGTAGACAATATAGAACTGGCATTCACCCATTCTGCAGAAATGGTCATTGTGCATGACCTAAAGCTATTCATGTTGTACAGTCCTTATTGCATTCAAGGTTGTTCTAAGAGCAACCAGCTAGCTTTCCAATAACATAGATGCTTAGAATCTATTTAGGAATTTACTATTTATGTGAATTTTCTATGAGATTGTAAAGCCTATTTTGCTAAAATACAGCTTATTTTTTTTTCCTAGAGGTCCAACACTTCCTGACCCCTTAATGCTTAGGCTAATAATTGGAAATACTGATAAGCTAATCTGCTCAAAATAAAACAGAGCTGCTTGCATGTATTGCAACTGGAGTTGAATAAGGCACTGGTCCAAAATTTTTGGTGTTTTTTGAACCAAAAAATCCAAAAGTAGTTTCTCTTCAAGAAGATAGTTTTCAGAAGTAAAACGAGTTGCAAGAGGAAAATTGGAAGTAGCAGACGTTCTTTCTTGCATTTCCTTTTTGTTTCGTCGTTTGATGATTTACCATATTTAACAAACTTGAATGGTGTTGCAGATGGTGATCGAGAATGAAATTTAGCATTTTGTTATCATTCAAAAAAAGGGTAGTTCACTTAAATCTTGTCACTATTTCATGCATCCAGCTAATTAAACTGATGTAGTCCACTTTATTATAGAGATAGTAGATGCAAAATATCCAGATTAACTACATGCAAGAAAAGGTTTTAGTCACCTACGCAAGTGTATTGTTAGTCTCCGGCTAGCCTGAGGTACACTCTTCTTTGAACAACTATATAGCTGGCATGTGGTGCACGCACAGTCCACCAGCGCATGCCACTTGGGTACTCATGGGTAATGTATGGTGATTGCGAGTATTTTTTTGTTCACATATTCTCCATTTAGTTCTCAATAGATGTTGCCTTAATTTAGAAGCTCCAATTTGGATGAACTATTTCAGTTTCCAACCAAACTGTACGTGGTAGGACAGAAAGTTGGAAATTTAGATACAGTTTTTTTTATCCTTGATCATTCACAGCAAAACAACAAGAATTTCACCAAAGCTTGCATCCTATGAAAATTAGATAAGGATTTTTTTTGTCAAATTGGACCTTTACTATGATAGTCAACTCCATGGACAATCAATTGTGTCTAAAGGATGTAAGTAGCTGGAACATAGTGGCCTACTGCCCTCAACTTGCAGGCAGACCCCTTGCTAAAGATTTAACAGATGAAAAAATTGACAACATGGACCCAAATCTCCCTAGAAACATTTACAACTTCTACTAGTCTAAGGAACTTAAGAGGTCCCTCCAACCTTGATGGTAGCTGTCAACAATCTACGATAAAACCAAGGCTGGAGGCAGCCCTACAAAGCAATGCTGATGGGGGCAATTCAAATTGGCCAATTCATCCAATTCATTTGAGAAAAAATTGGCTACTTTGGGGGACCAAAGAATCATTTCAGTCTTTTATTTTGGGGTTTATTCATGTCCTTTTATAGCATAAACTAATGATGGTTTAGTGTAGGGTGCAATTATAGATATGTACAAAGCAAACTATAATCAATTGAGTCCTCTTGATTGTTGATTTCTATATCATAGATACTGAATGCTTAGTGTTTTGACAACTCAAAAGCTAGAAATTTGGAAAGCTCTTTGAAATTGTTTTGAAACATACCAAGACCTTGGTCCTTGTTTCAGTCCATAGAGACTTTTGAACAAAAGACAAACTTTTGATTCATCACCTTCTTTCACAAAACCTGGAGGTTGCTCCATATAAATCTCCTCCTCAAGGTAACTATTGAGAAATGCATTAGAAACATCAACCTGGAACATACTCGAATTGTGAAAACATGCAAGAGATATGAGTATTCTGATTGTTACCATCTTTGCAATTGGTGCAAAGGTGTCTTCATAATCAAGACCTTTGATTTGTGAGTAGCCTTTGGCACAAAGTCTTGCTTTATACCTATTGATAGATTAGTATTTGAACTTTGAACCTTAAAATTGGATCAACAATTTAAATGCTAATTGTTATGACTTATTATTATTAATAAAATTGAAGAGTTAATAAAATCGGTTTGAAATATGTAGGTGGTTTTTGATAGCAAGACACATCAATGTTCACACTTATACATCTAGTCCTCCAACACTATACATAGGCAATCAACCATCTATAAAGAGACCTTCAAACACTAGGATAATTTGCACATATAAAAATGATTTGGACATTGATTTATTAAAGATTATACTTGAAATGAATCATAGTTTTTAAGGAAAAATATCTTGAAAAAAAAATTGAATGTTTTTTTGAAGATTCAAACTAGGCCAGTTCGACGAAGCATTGTTGAAATTGTTGAAACAAAGAGGCCAACTTCACGTCACTGAACTCGAGTTCTCTTTTAGGTAATACACGGGCCACAATTAGAAGCAAGTATATCTAAAATTGAAAAAAATATACACTAGATCTTACCTGTAGGGTTTTTGCACTCTCTTACTACAATCATCAACCTCTTATCCAAACCCTAAGATGATCCATCACCCAAACTTTATATACATTTTGAGGTGGGCCCCATTTTTTACCAAACAACATGCTATTTTGGGATCCGATCTTAACTCCATGTAAGATGAAAAATCCTCTCCACGTGAGAAGTGATCCTATGTCCCTATGTCTTAAATACTAAATGTACATCACATCTAACATTTTTTAAGTGTGTGAGTAAGTGCCAAGAACCACATACAACATGGAATTCACATTAGAATGCTTAAATAGTATTTACATTCTTACACTCTCTACTTGGGACTTTCTTTCTCTCACAAGTATAGTCTCATTCTTATGAATATATCTTCTATCTAGAGTCATATAGGAGACAAATATCCCCTCTCAGCTTGCAAATACAATCATTTAGCCCTTGCAGTTTAGGCGGCTTGCTTTGGAGGGTGTAGTCAAATTCCTAAAGGGAGATTATCCACTTCATTAAGCACTCAGGAGGTTCTAGGTTATTCATCATCAAGGTGACTGCAGTACTCTTGGTAAAGAAAGTCACTTTCCGATGTAACAGGTCATGTCTTGAGAGGAAGAAATACCTTGGTGCATTTATTCATAGAAAAAACTAGTAGGTACATTGATGAAAGAGATTATACACCCTGAAGGGAAAGTTCAAGAAAAAGTAAGCTCAAACAAGAGTGAAGCTTGTAGTAAAGCTAAGATTAATCCCGATCCTTGCATTAAAGATAAAAGTGCATAAACTATGATGATGTCAGTGGGAAAATTGAAGAGGTGAAGTGAAGAGGTGGTGAGTCGGCTAATGAAGGGAGATGAGATGTTGCAGACCCAGCCACCCTCGCCCGTTGCAGGATTGATAGGGCCTGAGCACGATGCAGGGCAAGCGTAAGCTATTCCCAAACAAAATTAAAGTATAATATATTTGACATATGTCCAAATTGCATGTTTCATTGGATGATTACTCGAGTAAGACACAGATCTTTGTCTAAAGAAATTCAAATGCATTTGGATGTTTCAAAAACTTCAAAGCTTAGGCTCAAAATCAAACAAGTGCAAAGGTCAAGGTGCGTAGTTCTGATAGTGGTGGCAAATACAAATCAACTAACTCTTATGGTTTTTTTGTAAGGAACATGTCATTAAGTAGTAGTTCACTCAATCATATACTCCACAACATAATCGTATTGTGGAATGCCATAACCACACTATCATGGGTTGTGCTCAAGTAATGATGGAGCATAGTGCGACAACACCCTATCATTATTGTGGCACCTAACAAAACACCCAAAGAGACATTGAGAGAGAGAGAGAGAGAGAGAGAGAGAGAGAGAGAGAGAGAGAGAGAGAGAGAGAGAGAGAGAGAGAGAGAGAGAGAGAGAGAGAGAGAGAGAGAGAGAGAGAGAGAGAGCATTTGCCAATATGATCAAAATATTGTCTTCATGCTTGCATCCATGAAGTATTCCAAGTTCCAATGGTTGATGGGGTAAGGGAGATAGGAAGAACGAGAATGGAGAAGAGAGCAGGAATATTGCGGAACAACTGTCCCGTTCTAATCGGCTGCTAGGTGCAAAACCAGTCTAATAGACAGCTTATGCTAAAGATAATCACAACTTTATGCGCTCTGATTGCCCAACAGGATCTTAAAAATTAATTCATACTCCAAAACAAGAGTACAGTCCACCGAAGAGATTGGAGATGGTTTGTGTGTGGTACTACTGAAATCAGATTCAACGTGAAGTATAGTTCTGAAATAAATGGAAGAGCAATGTGATATCGCGAGTTCCTCAGGCGTCAAAGACAGCCATCGTCTGATCAGAAATTGAGGAGTCGTAGACGTCCGTGTTCTGATCAGAGTGAGTATACAAGCGCGATCAAACATCAATGAAAGTGCATTCAATCACAACATGCATTCATCTACGTAGTATACATATAAAAACAAGCTGCTGCTATATTACACTGAAGCACAATACAAATGGCAATTACAACAAAAAATGACGGCGTAATTGGAAGGCTCAAATAATGCATCTCATGGATGAAGCAACCAACAATCTGTGCTTGGATGATCTATTTATATATTTCATCCATGTATTAACTATAATAAATGCTTGTCACCTAATTAGGTAAGCCGCTTGTACTTGGAAGTATATGGCTTCTGTGACAACTGTACATAGTGTATATTGTCAACCCATAGGGAATGTTGACGTGGATGAGGGCGTTGCAAATTCTCTCACTTCGCTTTATAAGGGAAGTGGCTTTCTCTCACTTCGCAAATCTAGGAAGTGGCTGGGAACGTTTCTCGTTCAAAGTAGATGACCTTCGACATTTTTCTCTCTCTTCGGATTTTTGCGAAAAAGGCGAAGGTGCCCTTAAAAAGGCGAAGGTGTCTTTGAAACAGTTCAACATGAAAAATGGATGACCTTCGGAAATTTTCTCTCTCTTTGCGAACTTTTCGCGAACAAAGTTGAAGGTGTTAAATTCTATTTGAACTTTTGAATTGTCGCGAACATTTCGCGAAAAAGTCGAGGGTGTTTTAAAATAGTTGAACTTTTGGACTGTTGCGAACATTTCGCAAAGTTGTCTTGAACATACTTCATGTCTGCAGACTGTCTCGAAAACAATGTAAATCTGCAGACTTGTTCTAAATGCAAGTTTTGTGAAAGTCCTTGAAGATGGCCAAGTCTTCAAGACTTCAAGTTATTAAATTTAACATTTGAACTTAAAATTATAATGGGATTGGTTACCCTTTGCTGGTGATCAGCCAGAAGTCCGTTGTAGACGTTCTCTAAGTAATTGGTTGTCTAAGTTATCATTCACCAAGGAGGAAACTGTGGGCTTAATTTCCAATAGTCCCCCTTAAGGTCACAGTTGGTGCCTTGGTATCTTCGTCAGATTCAGCATGCTGAAAAACTTCTGGTGCTTGATATTGGGAAGCGCTTTGGTGAAGATGTCTGCGACCATTTCTATTGTGGAGCAATATTAAAGGATCACTTGCCCTGAGAAAACTTTCTCCCAAATGAAATGATACTGGATTTCTATGTGCTTGGATTTGCCATGAAATCTGGGGTTCAATGATAGTGAAATACAACTCAAGTTGTCACACAGAATGGTGGTAGCATTAAACTGAGTGTGATGTAAATCATGAAGTAACAACCTGATCCATATAGCTTCTTTTCAAGCTTGACATGCTGCGATGTACTCTGCCTTTGTCGAAGAAAGCGCAACTAATTTCTGTTAATTGAGTTCCACGAAATTGGTCCCCCTGCCAGATAGAAACAGAACCTGGAGGTAGATTTTCTGGTAGAAACTGTTCCTGCCCAATCTGAGTCAAAATAGCCTCGTAGGATGAGTGGGTTGACAGCATTTCCATTGTAACACAAGATGTGATCTAAACTTCCCTGAATATATCTCATCACTCTCTTCAACACTTTCCAATGAGAGATCTTGAGATTAGACATAAATTGACTTAACATGCTAATAGTGTATTCTAAATCTGGTCTAGTACACATCATTGCATACATTATAGATCCGATTAGTGAATCATAAGGGTACTTCGCTAAGTCGAGTACTTCACTATCAGTCTCAACACAAAAACGTTTAGTCAATACTATACTTGGATCCATTGGGGTATCAATTGGTTTGTAATCAGACATATGAAACTTTTCTAAAATGCCTTTTAGATATGCCTGCTGGCTAAGATAGATCTTATTTAGAAGTCTATTTCTAGTAATGTGAATTCCTAGCAAAGAATGAATAGCTCCTAAATCAGCTATGTCAAATTCCTTTGACAGATCACTCTTAGTAGTGTGCAGTAGAGAAGTGTCGTTAGACAGAATAAATGCAGCATCGACGTGAGCTGAAGCTTGAAATTACAATGGGTCATTAGATTTGAAATGGGCACCTGAACCAGCAGAGAACCACTGGTCTGTCTCAGAGCTAGAACGCTTGATTCTTGGACATAAGTCTCCTCAAAGGTAGAGTAATATAAAATGGGGGGACCTATTGGAAGAAGTGAAGACGGGCTCATGACTTGGGAATTTCACGAGGCACACTAGTTCATTTTCTATGCATGAGGTATACTCTTAAGTTTTATATTATTGTTGCAAATAGGAATTAGATATGGAATGGACATTCACTTTGCTAATGCTTATAGTTGGAAATGAGTAGTCTCGTGTCGTAGCATGTGTGAACTCTAAGTTTATGTGGTGTGACGTAGTGGGTAGAATACATGTGTTAGGGTGTGATGGAACTTCGTATTACCATTTTTTCTATGACGCTTATGTGCTAAAGCATCGATTTTTAAGCTTTGCCTAAATTGGAACCACACTGCAGCATGAGTTTATCCATTGCACCTTGTTATTTGCGTTCAAGTCATAAAGCTCGACCTCTTTGAAACACAAGAGTGGGATGTCCACCAAGCATGGCTGAAATACGCCACCTTGGCTAGGGGTCACATTACTCACACCCGCCATCAGAAATGCCTAGTGAAATACCTAGGCCCGACGGTCAACAAAATGTCACCACTCCACAAACAGAGCGGTGTGTATAATTTACCACCTCATGATACCCTTGCAACAGACCGAATCATTATACCAGTGGTAAACCTATACATGATTGGTTTACATTACCCACCTTTGTCAGTACTATATTATAGTGTTGAATGAAGAATTTATATCACACATCATGAGACATGTAGGACAAGACGATTATGATGATGCTTACACCTCCTCTGGCCATACCTCTAGGGGCCTAGAAAACCCCTATTGGCGGGAGGAGCACGTGGTGGTTGAGATGGCCCACGGGATTGGAACCGGCACCTCCTCAACCATTCACGTAAGGGCAGTGTGGACCCTTCCCCTTTTAGGGCCTTCTGACGAGACCAATCCCTATCCGAAAAACCCCTAACACCAGGGATTTTTGCATCATAGAATGCAATTCTAGTCAAGACTGTGTTCATTTTTGCTTGTTTTGGTGAAATAGTCTGGATTAATTATTGCATAGTGATTCAAATTGATTTTATAGGGATCATTTTAAGAGGCATTTATGTGCATTTGATTCCTTTTGGTTTAGGTTAGGTGAATCCAAGTACCTTGTGAAGTCGAGATCAAAGAGGAGGCAATTCTACATCCAATTTTCACTCCAATTCATGCTAGTTTCCATTTTTGTTGTTTCAAATAGATTTTATTTAGCTCAAGATCGAGTAGGATATTGTTGAGAGATCAAGGTTTGAATCTTATTAAGTCCCTAAGTAGTGGGATAGCTAGATTTTCAATCATTTTTATTTTGCATCCATTTTTGTGATTAAGCTCTTGATTAGAGAGAGATGGATTCCATAAATGCATATTTCTTGGATCTAAATGAAAGATTGAATGCTTCTATTTACTCTATTTGGAAGCTAAAAATGGAGTCTACTCTTGTCTTGCAAGATCTAATGAAAATTGTGAGTGGTGAAGAGGATGAGCCCATTCATCCTCAAGAAGCTACAAGATACAAGAAGAGGTGCAAGATTGCCCTCCATTGTATAAAAATGAATGTAGCAAATGAGCTTCTTAAGGAGGTAGGTGCTTGCACCTTGGCTCAAGAAGCATGTGAAACTCTTAAGAAAAATATGAATCTAAGAACACCTCAAGGTTGCTATCCTTGAAGAACCAAATCCTTCAATGCTTCCAAGCCAAGGGAGAGAATGGTCATTCATATATTTTGATTGTTAAAGTCTTAAACAAGAAGCTTGCAATCATGGAAAAATTTCCCTCTCTTGAAGATCTCCAAGGAGTCCTCATGGCCGAGGAGAGTAGGAGAACACACATTAAGTCAAGGATGGAGAAGCTCTCCTTAAATGATGGAGATGACAAGGCTCTTTTCATCAAGAGCAAAAGAAAATCCAAAGGCAAAGGAGGTGCATTCAAGAAGAACCAAGTCAAAGGTGAAGATCAAGAAGGATCTTCAACTCCAAGCTCAAGCAAGCCCAAGAAGGATAAGTCAAAGATCAAGTGCTACTTTTGTAGCAAGATGAGGCATTATGCCTCCGAGTGCTTCAAGAGGAAGCAAGCCCAAAGTCAAGCGAACCTAGGCCAAGAAGAAGAGGAGAGTTCACATAAAGACTCTCTCATGATGTCAAGTTTTCATCTTCAAGCATGGAAGGAGAAGACCCTTGGTGGATAGATAGTGGGGCTAGCTCCCACATGACAAGTAAGAGGGAGTATTTCTTGGCTTTCTCAACTTATGATGGTCTTATCAAGTCAATTTTTACAACAAATGATTGTGCTTGTAAGGTAGAAGGAGTAGGATCAATACCTTTATGCTTGGGATCTTCAAAGAAGATCAAGATGGATGGTGTACTTTACATTCCTAGCATCACTAAAAATTTACTTAGTGTAGGCCAATTGCTTGACAATGGATTTCTTGTGAAGTTTAGCACAAATGCATGTATCATAAAAAAGGATGGCAAGACCATTGCTAGAGGCATAAGATTTGGTAGACTATTCAAACTAGATTTCTATGTGGACACCAGCATTGTGATGATAGCTAAGGAGAGCAAGATTTCCAACTTTGATTTGTGGCATAAAAGGCTTGGCCACATCAACTCGAGATAAATGGAGGTCATGTGCAAGGAGGAGTTTTTCTTAGGCCTTCGAAGATCCTTAGCAAGAGAGGAGAAGGTATGTGAAGCATGTGCTTTTTTCCAAAGCACACAAGAAAGCATTCTCAAGCTCCATCACAAAGTCAACTCACCCACTTGAGTTGATCCACTTGGATGTACACTTTGCAAGTACAAAGACTATTGGAGGTGCCACCATGTTTGTTACATATATTGATGATTACTCAAGGTTTTGTTGGGTTTTTCTTGCTTACATCTAAAGCACAAGTGTTTGAAAGTTTTCTAAAGTTCAAAGCCTTTGCTGAAAAGTATCATAGCCACAAAATCAAGACTTTTAGGAGTGATAATGGTGGAGAGTATATCTCCTATGAATTTAAGGATTTTTGTGATCAAGAAGGGATAAAAAATGACTTGTCTTGTCCCTATACCCCTCAACAAAATGGGGTAGCCGAGAGGAGGAATAGGACATTATGAGAATGTTCTAAAGCTTTGAGGCTTGATGCATGCTTACCAAAGTCTTTTTGGGGAGAAATTCTCATTTGTGCTAACCATTTGATGAATAGAGTTTCATGTAGCTCTATTGAAGGCAAAATACCATTTGAAGTCTTGTATGGGAGGAAGCCCAATCTCAAGGACTTAAGGGTGTTTGGATGCATTTGCTATGTGCATACACCTTTGGAGACAAGGACCAAGGCAGATCTATCATCAATGAAAGGGATCATGCTCGGTTATGGTAATGCAAGCAAAGGATACAAGGTATACATTCCATCTTCAAACAAGTTTGTGGTTTCTAGAGATGTCATATTTGATGAGAGTAAGATGCATACTAAATCACCTATCAAGAGGGAGATGTCCGAGGATCAAGACAATCTTGATCTTGAGGAGGAGCAGGAGCCAAGTGTACCAATTGCTCCAGTTTGAGATTTTCTCACGTACAAGAATTTGTGAAATATCCAAGCTAGATTTTGTCAATTTTTCACACTCCTCCTCAAAAACTAGCTTGGTAAGGTACTAGATCAAACAAGAGGCTTTGTGAAACTTGTGGAGTGGATCCTTTGGTATGAATATCATGTGAAAACCAACCAAGGGATCCTCCATAGCAGAAACTTCACCATATCCATGATAAAACTTCTTTGGTAGAAATCACTTGCCAACTCCTTTGAAGAGCATTATTCCACCAATTTGCCACCATATCCTTGTGTTCCATCCATGCTTGAAGATGATCTTTGACTTGAGAGTTCCACTTGAATGAAGATGGCTGCACCATAAAGAGTGAAATCCAAGGCTTCCATGCCTCATAAAGATCATAAAGATCAAGATCATAAGATGAACAAATGTGATGATTATCAAAATTTTCAATTCTAGCTTGACTAGTCCACATACTATGAGCTTTTTCCATGATGAATCTAATCTCAAAATCAAACACTATCTTGATATTCTTGTGGCTACATACATGCTCAAGGATGTAAGTGCCCTTTGTGGATGATTCACTTACTCTCTTGTTTACAAAATGCCTCACTAAGAGAATACTCTTGATGACACACACACTTGCTTTCTAAGTAATTTGGAAACATATTTAAGCCAATAATGACAAGAAATATGTCCATACTAGAGGCATGATACAAGACAAGCATTGTCTCACTCCAACTTTGAGATGTAGAAATCTCAACAAAGCAAGATGGTACATCAAGTAATGGAAGAAAAGCAAAAGTGAATGTGTTGAAGTAGATACAAACTGAAAATTTCCCCTCTTCGCCATTTATTGTGAGCCACAAAGACTCGGCCTTGCCTTTTGAAGATCTCCTTGGAACCATGTGTTGAGAAGACTCCTCCTCAAGCCTTGGCAAATCTCCATCATCCACTTGGATTTTTGGTAGATTTGAGAATCCTACCATCATCCCCTTGATTGAGATGAGATCCTCCTTACTCCTTATATGCAAATAAATATTGGCAAATCATATGGATCCAAAAATCCCCAAAGTATCAACTATTGCAATCTTCATATCAAGCACCATTGATAAGGGATACCTCCAATATAAGTCTTCAAATAAGAAGTCACTTGAAATCGCACCATCTTTGCTTTTACATGATGAAATGAGATCATCCAAATGAACAAGATAAGAGAATTGATGAGAAGTAGACCTCCTTGGCAATAACTCTCCATGTGATTTTGCCAAAGAACCATCTTCATGAACCTTACCATATTGGAACATAGGTTGAGGTAGATCACTTGCCTTCTCCTCCTTGAGATGATCCAAGCTCCTCTTGGCCACACTTCCACAAGGATTAGCATAAATCTTGAAAATATTACCACATCTAGTCCCACTTGCTACCACATCACCATCCATCTTAACCAAGCAAGCATATTTTCCAAAATAAACTTGGAAACCATCATCTAGCATTTTGCCAACACTAATGAGATTCATAGTGAGTTTAGGCACAAAAAGTACATCTTTGAGAATCATAGTCGATTCAACACCAATTGGAACACTTCCAATTCCTTCTATCTTGCATTCACCATCAATAGGAAAGAAGAACTTGTTAGAATCATTATAAGGTGCAAGATGAGTGAAAGACTTTCTTGAACTATTCATATGAGAACTGGATCCACTATCTGTCCACCATGAATTTTCATTCTCAAAACTAGAAGAAGAGTACATAGACACCATGAGAGAACCTTCTGCATAAATCCCTTCTATCTCACCTTCACTCTCCTTAGTAAGATTGGCTTGCTTGAGGAACTCTTTCTTCTTGAAACAATTAGAACCAAAATGCCCCCCTTCTTACCCCAAAAGAAGCACTTCTTGTTGGATTTGCAACTTGTTGATGTTTGTGATGACTCCTCATCACTCTCCTCCTTTGAATTGTCCTTCTTGAAATGTTGATGATGCTCTTTGCTCCCTCCTCTTGGCTTGTCCTTTGTAAAGTATGCCTTCACCTCTTCATCATTCTTCAAGGAAAGTTGATTGATCCTCATAAGCTTGTTCTCTTGCCTACACTCCTCATAAATGAGAACTCCTTGTAGTGCCTCCAAGCTTGGAAGCTCCTCCTTTATTGCATAAGATTGGAAAAGGTTATTAAATTATTCCTTCAACCCATTTAGGATCACTTGCACTAGCTCTCTTGGATTGAGGTGGTCTCCTATGCAAGCACGCTCTCTATGAAGATCTTTGACTCTCAAAACATAATTTGAGACAATCTCATCACTCCTTTGGAAGGTTTGAAAATTTTTATTCCTTATTGTGAGAAACCTTGATGTGTTCCTTGCCTCATACATGTCCCAAGCCTCCTTGGATGAGGTACATGAGCCAATCTCCCTCAACACTTCATTGGAAACATTCATCTTTATGATATGTAGGGCCACCCTAGCCCTTTTTTTGTACTTTTGGACCTCTTGGAGAACTTTAGGCTCCTCCTCAAATCCTAGCACAATCTCATCACATCTTGGAGCACCAAAATGGAGTGCATCCTCACCTTCCAAATGTGCATAATTGGAGGTGTTCAATCTCTCACCATGCTCCAACAAAAAGGAACCTGAGGAAGCCATCTTCCTTTGATAAACTCACTTGTAATGGATCAAAAGGTGTTGCTTCTCTCTCAATAATAGATTCACAAAAGGTGTACTATCAGCTCCAATATGAGATCTTGCAACTTAGTGTGAGACCTATCTCACTAGGTCTACCAATCTCTCTCAAGCTAGATCAAAATCTCATCCCAAAATGGAGCAAGGAAAAATTTTGGGTCAACTTGAATCAAGTACACAAAACCACTCAAAACCATCCACATTTGACCCAAATATAATTGGATTGCATGAAACTATGTGGCTATGACCTCAAAAAATTGTCTAGATCTCAAATAGACAAGATTGGCAAGCTTTTTCTAAGTGCTTGGATCAAACAAGCAAGATATGAGTCAAACTATAAGTGTCCAACTTGTTTGGGTGCCCTACACACCTTGATTCAATTTGCTATAAATTTTGATTGGCACATTTAATTGTTGTGAAACAAATTGCAACACAATCTTGACTCTACTAGCTTTCTAGGAAGCTATCTAGCATAGATTTTGGATCTATCTTGGAAGAGAACCACTTGGTCAAAGTTGGTTGTCCTTCACACATATATGAGCACTGAATTCTGTACAATACCAAGCCAGGCCCAATCTTTATGATTATGACCCCTCTTGATCCTAAAATCACAAAGATAGCAAAGGAGATGCAACTACACTCTCAAAATCTTGATTTCAAGGCAAATTTTCACATCACTCTTGATGTATGCATGGATATCTTAGGTAGGCACTAATACCATGTTGAATTTCACACGTGTGGGAGTGCCCAACAATGTGATTGTGATATGCTAAGACTTGGTGATTGCACATAGATCATACATAGATTGATAATCAAGATCTATTTCACAAATCTAAGGCAAGAGCTCTTTGTAGCATGCATACATCAACCAAACAAGTACATTCACATGTGTGGAGATTTGTACAACACAAAACTAAATGTCGAAAAGTCTTCCTCGAGTAGAGAGAGAATCCAAGTACTAACACTTGGGTAGAAAGAGAAACTCAAGATTGCTCAAAATGTGTAGAAATCTCAATAACTCCAAGAAACTTAATTACAAATGAACTAAGACTCATATATGTAGCAACTCAAGGTAGAGGGGAGTGAAATATGATTGGACCCCTTCTTTACCTCCTCTAAATCCTATTGGTTGAGTGATATATGTGCTCTCTAACTTGATTGGACCAATTTGATGGATTCCTAGCTTTTGATTGGTCACTAACTCTCATGCCAACACATAGTGATGAGTCTGATGTTAGTCATTTAAGTCAATGTAAGTAGATAAATGTTGTTCTTGAATGCATTCATGTCAAGGTTAGATTAGAGTGTTGTGGCATTCAACTATTTTATTATTATTAAAGGCCATAGATATTGAGCTAGACATAAACTCATAACTATCTTAATGTGTCTTTCTTCTCAAAAACTCCAATGTTTGTAAAGATGGTTAAAAGGATACTTCTTGGCAATGCTTGGGAAACCTCCTCGGAGTTATCCTCAAAAAACCTGCATTCTAGAGAACTTTTCGATTTTTTGAAGACTTTTACTCATAAAGGGTATATATGCTTATATAAAAAATCGTTAGACATTTTATGATGTCGGTTTTTCAGAAAACTTGCCGGTTCCATTCCTATACTTGCCGGTTTTTCCAAGCATTGCTTCAGTTCAAGAAAACATAAAGACAAACTTTATAATGCAAAAGATATATAATTCTAGTTTATAATAACGATGACTTAAACTTTCTCCATGATCCCAATGCATGCATAAAATAGATGTAAAGGTTCAAACATTTAGGTTCTACTTTCAAGGTAATCACCTGATGTAGATATGCTCACACATGCATATATGTGCAAAAAAATATCAGATTTCATGCATGCAAAAAGTTTAATGGATTTGAACAATTGTGTGATTGTTGCCATATATGTGTAATATGAAAAGATAAATAGTTTATGGGTTATTAGGATTTATCTAGAAACATATAATATAGGAGGCTTATACAAATAGACTATATCATTTTAAACAATCACAATAAGGATGCAATGAGTGTTAATCTTGTTCATATTGAAAGAAGAAATTTTTGTAATATTGATATTTCTCATGCATTGACAATTGGTTTCCCACATATAAAAATATGTCGACGACTCAATGTTTGTCATCCCATTAATATGCATGAACTTGAAACCATTTTTCAACATATTTTAAGAAATTGATTTATGTAATTTATTATTCTTAAGTTCCCTACTTTGGTCATTCATTTTTTAATATATTTTTCAAGATGAATTTAGGTAATTAATATTCTTAAATTCCCTATTTGACGTAGACACACCTACAACTTCTAGAATAACGTGTATAGCAAGAGTTTTATATATTAAACAAACTGTCAACTTTAAAGTGCATATATGATGACAATATCTATTTAAAGTATTAGATAAAAGGTTTTAAAAAATCATCGTACTTTGAAGTCAAATATTCTCAAATGCTGGAAAAGAGTGCACAATTACAAATGATAGTACAAAGTAGAACGTGGAGCAAAAAGTATTATAACAATACTTTTAGCACAAAGAAAATACTTGATGTTGATTTTTTTACGGAAATTATGGAGGGTAGTTAATTTGGGCAATTTTACAAATTATGAGCAAGCTCTCCAAACTAATATAAGGTTTTCTTCTAATTGGTTGATCACTAGAAAAGCTATGCTCAAGACTACTAAAAACCAGTAGTATATGTTTATGTCTTTTTTGTGCTCAACATTTTGTTCCCAAATAGCATACATATAGAGCACCTTCTTGAAAACATAAATAAGATAAATACTCTACATATGCTCACACATGCATATATATATATATATATATATATATATATATATATATATATATATATGTGTGTGTGTGTGTGTGTGTGTGTGTGTGTGTGTGTGTGTGCAAAAAGGTGTTAAATTTTATGCATGCAAAAACTCTAATGGATTTGAGCATTAGTTGCATATCACATTGTTTGTGTGATTTTTGCCATATCTGTGTAAAAACAAAACAATTCTTGGATTACTAGGATCTATTTAGAAACATATAGTATAGGAGGCTTATACATTTACACTATGGTATTTTTATCAATCATGATAAGGATGCAATGAGTTTTATATTGTCCATGTTGAAAGAAATGATAAAATTCTATATTACAAATATTTCTCAAACCATGACCATTGGTTTCACATATTCTAAAATATGTCAACAACTCAATGTTTGTGATCTCATTAATATGCATAAATTTGAAAATTCCATCGTCATTCATTTTTAACATATTTTAAGAGGTTAGTTCATGTAATTTATTGTGCTGAGTTCTCTATTACAATCTTTCAATTTTCAATATATTATGAGAGATTAATTTATGTGCTCTATTATTCCTAGGTTCCTTATTTACCATAAACACACCTATGAATTTTAGAAAAGCGTAAATGACTTGACTTTTACGAATCATATCAACCTTCAACTATGAAGTGCATATTGTTGGATTTATTCCTTTTCTTCTTAAATCCCACAGTTAATTTAGATTCATTCATGTTGCAGCTTATTTACTCGCATTGTCGCACAGTCTGCAGAAATACACGAGAATTGAAGGCATTTACGTATGTGACATTCAAACTGTTGAAAATCTAGCAAAATAACTCCAATTTATCCTAGAAATGATGGAGAAAGCACCTAATTAAGATCCAATAGCTAGAGCACAAACCAATTTATTGATTTCTAGCTTATCTTGGCTTGAACTCCACTTTATTGCTCCAAAATCATGCAAAAAGGTTCACATGTGTGGATGTAGGGGCAACTGCAGCCTGTGTACTGTACCAGCACTCTCTAATCCTTCTAATCATTGCAAAAAACCAAATGCCAATATCAATCATCAACCAAATAGCAGACCAAAACTAGTCATGAAGGAAGATCTCAATTTTCTCCATAATTGGATGGAAAATCCATCACATACATAAGTGCCTCCGGGATATGAGCATTTAGGGCTATCTCTGATCCATCCATGACCTATCCCTAGTTTCTAGCCTAATAGGTCATAAGATCCACCCTAATTGGGGGTCGAGATCTTGAGATCCAAAACAATATAGAAATTGCTATTTTTAGCTCCTATAATATCTCTAGCCTATCTATGCATAATTTGGCCTCATTTCAAAGGTGTCATTCCAAAGCTAGGTTAGGAATAAGACTTATGAACCACAGATGCAGCCGTACCCAGCACCATATCAGCAAGGGAACCAGATGGCACCACTGTCATTTCAAAGGCAAGTGCGATACGTACTTACCAAAGGATGTCTACAATTTTTGCAGGTGGAGGGGTCATCGGTATTTTAACTGTGTTTCATATCATCGATAGTGTGTCAAAAATTTGGAAAGAGGATTGCCGCCACCACGGTTGAATAACCGCTTTAATGACCAAAACACCATGCAGAATGCACCACAAAATCCTAGAGGGATGAATGGTCATGAGCAACAAGCACCCATACACTCGACACAAGGACAAAGGGAGGGCAATAAGACATGATATATATGATGAAGATGTGGGGCCAACCGAACATCTGAGATAAATGTCGGTCAGATGGCCAAAGTGACTCAAGAGGTTATGAATTAACTCCAACAGTCTCAAAAGACCTAATTCCTCTCGAAAATTAGTTGATGTTGTAGTGGACCAAATTGCTAATTTTGTGAGCAATTATAACTTCCAGGTTACAGTTGCTTAATTGATTCAGATTGCACCTTTTGTGGCGGAATCCATTTGTACCAGGCTGCCTGGGTGTAAGCTATCAGATGGACTACATTCAACAACAGTTAACACCATTGTGCAATCTACGGAACAAAACATTGTTCTGACTTTGGAGATTAACATTCAAAGCATTGATATTTGAGGCATCCAGATCGATGGAAGAGTGGGCGTCAATATCATTTTTGAAGACACGTACAAGAAATTAACCAATATATCCTTAAAAAAGAGTCGATTAGTCATTCATATGGCTAATCATACAAGGGATTCTCCAGTGGGAGAAATTTGGAAGGTATCGATTACTATTAAATAGTTGCAGTTTTTGCTGAATTTTGTTGTTCTACGATTACCGCAAGGAGCGGATGTATATCTAGTCTTATTGGGAAGGCCTTGGCTACGAGCCGCAAAGGTAGTGCATGATTGTGTTGGATTAGTCTCCTTCTTACTAATCGACTAATTGGTTTTAATCTTCATCCATTGTTTATCCAGTTCTGCGGATTTTCCTGTGTCTTAACATACAAGTGTTTTTACATAGTCTGCAGAAATACATGGAGTTTGACAATAGTGTCGCGTTTTTTGCCTGTCAGGAATCTCGTGGAAAATTGTAGTGTCGTTTTTTTTCGTATTTTTTGCCTGTTAGGATTTGCGAAGTAATATGCAAAGTCGCATTTTTTGCTTTTTCAAAAGTGTCTCAAATGTTAAGAAAATGACTCTGGCAATGTGTGGGGCTACCGTAAATGAGATTTAAGGACATTGTCGAGTTTTTCGCAAAAGCCGACACTGTCCGCATTTTTGCGACAGTGTCGCCTGTGGCAGTTTTGGTTCATTTCTGCAAAGTGACAGTTATAGTTCATTTATGCAGATAGACTGTTTACGGCCAATTCCCACCGCTTATCAGCAATCAATGACAAGGAACCGGATGAATGCCAGCGAACGCTAGCCAACTGGCAATTGCATTTGATGATCTAATTGCTTAGTGTATATATATATATATATATATAGCTCTTCATATTCATACATCTAATCATTGAAGTCAAGAAGTTCTCAAGTTTAGCAAGTATTGTAGTTAGCTCTCTATCAAGCTTTCAAGCTTGAACTCTCTTGAGCATTCTAGTTCAGTCTTTTAGAGATTTATTCTAATGTTGCTATTGCGCTACTGCTTATCAGTAGAGCTTCTTATTATCAGACTTATTCTCAGTTACTCCCAGCTTAGAGTGCGCGGTTTCTCTCTGCTATTGTTTTGCGCTCATTAGCATCTGATTTTGTTTTTCTTGAATCAATACTATCTTCTTATTGCGTTCAGTATATGTCAGAATGCATGCATCTCTGTATTGCTTTTGTAATTGATAGAAATTGTCTGAGAATTCAATACTTCATGTTTGGCTACGTAATCACTTAGTATCTAGCGATTCCAAAGCTAGTTGCTAAAGATTGAACGTGATTTTCATCACTACTGCTTTGTTCAATTTTTGATAGGCGTAGTCATGCACTAGAAGTAGGAAGTTTCAGCTGATATTATCTAACCTATTTTCGACATGATATCAGAGCATTATATCATGGTATCAGTGTATACCTACATGATATCAAAGCATTGATTCTTCTTCAGAACCTAATACTATTTCGATATCAGAGCAAAAGCTCTAATACTTGATATCTTTCGCGATATCAAATTGATATCAAACTCTTCAGTTCCTTTCAACCTTTTAGTATCAAAGAATTGATTTCTAGTTGTTGGCGTTACTACATCTTAGCGTCATTGATACAATCGACAGACTAAGTTCCAGATGGATTCTCAAAATAAAGCTGGTCTCATTGCAGACAAGCTGAATGGGTTTAATTATCATTGTGAAAATTTAAGATAAAGACCTTGCTAATCGCCAACGAGTTATGGGATGTTATTACAGGTACAAACGATGACTCAAAGTGGAAATCAAAGGACGGTAAAGCTTTCACGCTTATCATCCTCAATATATTAGACGTAGCTGAAGCTAAAATGTCAAAAGATGTTTGGGACATCCTGAACTCACTATATGATGTGAGGGACAAGGAAATTCTTCACATTCAAGATGTCTAATGGTGATTCTCTTCAGAGTCACATTAGTGAGTTTAAGAATCTCTTGCAACAGATGGCCGCTATCAGATCAGTCGTAGATGATCAAGACGCAATTATGACTTTGCTTTCAAGCTTGTCCTCTATATATGAGAACTGAGTGATGATCATTTTGACACACTCAGATTTAACTCTTACTAGAGTTATCACTATGTTGCTGCAAGAAGACAATAGAAGAAGTCAAGACACTTCGTCTACTTCCTCCTCTCAAACTCTATATATTAACAAAGGCTCTAAGCGACAGAAGCAAAAAAGCACCAAGAAGACTGCAACGAATCAGAAGCCGACTCAAAGTCAAGAACAATCATCAAATCCATCACAATCAAACATAATCTCTAACAGATTAAGATACTGACCGAAGGCGACTGCCAACAACATGTAGTGCCTTAATCCTAATTGTAAAGTACATGTTAAATTAGTTAACCATGTGTATATATTCAACAACTTATTAGTTGCTCGGTTAGCTCCAAAGACATTGAATTAGCTGAATCATCGATCTAGTCGATCAATCGAACATCTAGAGTGCAATTGCTTTGTTCTTTCTCTCTGTTACTAAAGAGTATTGTCTCAGGAAGAACACGATTCTGTCTGCATTCAGACTGTATTTTTTTCACGACTAACTAATCATTGTTCCATAATCTAGGTCGTGTATGATGTGATTGAATGCTCATTTTTATTCATGTTCAGATTGATTCATGCTTGAAGATAAACTTATTCATAGATTAAATTATTCGTATGACTGATAACATATGTCGATTTGTCGCTCTAGTTTCCGCACCTAATACGCTTCCGCAAAGCTAAATCTAAAACCAAATTAATTCGTGCATGGCTATGGAATCGACTGTGTCGATCCAGTGAATTCGAAACTGTGATCAAGTAGGACAAACTTTGATCTATCGAAGTTGGTCTGAATCCGATATACGTAGTTGCATGCATCGAGGATTCTACGCGCCTGCTCTTCCACTGCGCCACAACAAATCGTCGTAGAATCCCAATAGTTGGTAGCTCCTTCCAATTTGTGATCAGCTCTTCTCTCTTACATATCTGTAAGAAGAAAACAAAAGTATTAATGTACATTATCATTGTAGACTATTTTACTTCCATTTTGAGTATTATGTAAACATACTATAATCACCAAATACTTACATTTTTTCTATTGATGATGAATTTGAAATAGTTGGGTAGGTCATTTTGTAGTAAGGCAAGCTCTATTCTAATATAATCATAAATGCTAAATAATAATAATAATAATAATTGACCTGGCCCAATTATTGTGGAATTTCCATTTGCTTCGAAGCCATTTGACTTTGTTTTACTAATTACCACTCTGTAGAGTCTTCTCTTACTTGAAAAAAATCCTATGCAGCTCACAAACAACTGAAACAGAGTTTTGCTACACTCTTTCCAATCTCTTTTTGCTAGAATTCCTCAAAAGACTTTCTCACCTTGAAATAAAGTTCTCCACAAGCTCAGATGCTAGATGAAGGCCCCAACACAAAGAGAAAGAGGAGCCACAATATCACACATTGTATTATCCAACAATGAGATGTGTTACATTGATATGGGTTTACCCTATTCACTAGCTAATAGGAGCCTATAGATAGTCTTACTAGGCTCAATGTCCAAGTTAGGGAAACTAATGAGCTATTTTATTATATGACCATTAATAATTATTGTTACAAAGATTACTTAATAATCATTGCTCACTCCTATTACTCGTGTCACCATTGCAAGCATCCTATTGCTCACTCATGTGTCACCATTGCCAACATCCTATTTTGGCAATTTGCAATTGAAAATCATTGTGAAACCAAATCCGAAGGCCTTCCACAATAATTTGGAGTTGCATGATTCAAAATGCCACAATACAAAAAACCAACAATCTTTAAAAATGAGGATATCTAAACATCATTTCCAAGAAGCTTTTTGAGCAATGGAGAAAATTCACGAATCATTGATAATGTTGTGACTAGGTGATGCTCCAAAAACCTTCTTGGAAAATCACTTCCAAAATTTTGGTGTTTTGGAAGATTTTCGACTTGTAACGTTTGTTGCTTTCTAAATCCTACAGCTCAAGGACAATGAAAATGACAATACAATTATTGCTCCCAAGGAGCTTCAACATGCATTTGTGTAGATTTCATATATTATGAGTAGATGAAATGCAAGTATTTTTTTTTGCTATGGTATAGCTTGCACATGACCTTTATTTGACCTCATAAGCATTTTATTATTTTCATGATTTGTCATCTACATGGGGTAGTTGCCCCTACCTAGCAAGGGCCCCTTGCTAGGTAGGGGTAATTCAAGCCCATTAGTTGGACACGGGACATTGGTGGACAATTTAAAAAAACAAAATGGATGCATGATCCCAAATGGGCCAATTAGCTTAATACTTCTCACTTAGAATATTGATTGTCATCTCACTTGCCAAGGCTTTAAAAATATTCGACAAGAGACAGGACCAAAGGAAAAGCCAATTGCCATGGGTGAAAAAACAAAAGGGCTAGAAAAAGCTAATTGATGATAGTGTGAAACCACCATTAAAGAATAGAGAAACCACCCCTAAGAAAAAAAGAGCATTGTTTGAAAAAGTCTACAAAGTGTAAAAATGAAATTAGGAATAATTCTTAAAAACCTATATCATGAAAATTTTGATGAGTTTTTATATGGCCATAGAAGCCCTTTTATAGATGATAGTCCCTACATGATTTTTTCCTAAGATAACTTAAATAAGGTGATTAACACATCATGATAATCTTTGCATTACGCAAGACATTTAATGCTTTGAAAAAAAAATTGCATTTTATAAAAATTAGAGAACAAAAAAACTTGGTTATATGCTCAAACTCACTTAAAATTAACACCTCAGATTTTACAAGATATTAGAGTAGTTTATCTCTCCTCCTGCAAAGGTGGAAAAGGTGCCAAAATTTTTTTGCTTCATAATGGTCTTATAAAAAAAGCTCAACCTCCAAAACGTTGATAATGTTTTTTAATGTAGATTCTACCGCATAATGGTCATGTGAAAAAGCAATCATTACCTTTTACGCAATGGAATGAGGTGGGCAGATGACACTGTAATTTGTGTCCGATAAAAAACCATAGTCCCAACTTTTCTTGGCCTCGCTTGTGACTCACCATGAGGCAGAATGTGATTGCTCGGCTCATTCCATAATATGGCAAAACTAAAGAGTAAAGAGAAGGAAGGTTTTGTAACTTTCCTAGTTCCTTGGCAGTGGGCACCAAAATGAGAATCTGACAACCTCACGAGCCTCAATTAATGATATGGCTAGCCTCTGAGCTTGTCTGAGGAGTCAGGCGCCGCCTGAAGGCAGAGAAAAGGAAAGGCTGAAGCAAGGCTGGCCTGTAGCCAGTAGGATTAGTAGGAAGATGTAGTGTGTACCATGGAAGAGACAAGGGCAGTTAATTCTGTGGCGACAGGCCACGGTAGTTTGTACCACGGGAATCAGAAAAAGAGCGTTAATAAAAGCTTGAATGCAATGTGCATTATTTGGTTTTCGACGTGGGCATTGATGAAGCATTAAGCACGACTGTGTACTAAAACCTGACTTGCGCCTGCCCTGCACTGCACTGCAGCACCAGCAATAAAAGAAGGGGAAACAGAAGAAAGTTACTCAGAATCCATCCAGATTCTGACTCCACAAAAATACGATACGTCAACTTTCAGTTTTAATGCATTCCACCTTTTTCTGCTATGGCGCGTATGCGTATATATATATATATATTTTTATCATGTCCAGAGTCCAGACACCATAGACTCCGTGGAAACTTGAGTCCGTTCCTTTAAAGGCCTTCGCTCATCTCTAAAGCCAGAGGATGGATGCTCTGGAGTCTATTTCTTGCACAGGAGGATCTTATCACCTGTCACGAGTGTTTAGATTGTGCCACAGTGTTAAGATTATCCATTAACAAAACTGTTAAGATCAACAAAAACGCATGTCACAAATTTATTGAATAAAATTTGTGATTCTTTAGTATCAGATTGCAACATACTTAGTTGTTTTCACATTATAATATGGGATGTGGAGGTAAGCTGGTTAATTGTTTTCAGATTTTAGTTGTCTTGGAATGTGACACAATTATTAGCATTTCATTTTCTTGCCTCAAAGATCGAACTTGGATTTAGAGTGTGTGCATCAGTAATGCTTCTTGGTTTCCAAGGGGAGGCTCGAACCTGAGACCAAAGAAACTTTGGATGTCAAGCTAACCAACTGAGCCAACCCTGTTGGACGTGCATCAGTAATGACATGACATTACAACAATATAGTGTTCCAAAAAGTCTACATGGATGCATGCAAGAAAAAGAAAGGGACATAAACTTTTTGCTATTTATGACTTGCATATATAGGTCCATCTAAAGTGTGACATCCATGCAAAAAAAAGAGAGTAATGTGCATTTTTCCCTATTTACGCATATAGAGGTGCATCTTAAGGATTGGGTTCTTGCAATAAAGTCCTTAGCCATGTGGCAAAGCTTTTTGTGCGCACATATTTTGATGATTTAAGACATCCGTCGAACATAGCCGAAAGTTGGCCAGAGTTTAATGTCGACTTTCATAAAAACTCCATTGACCAACTTGAATCTAGAACACATAACAATGCCAAAAACACTTTAAGTGACAATTATGACACATGGAAAAAACCAAAATGTTGGGCATAAAATATCTCGTGCATAAATGTCACATGATTGTGCTATAACTTTTAGTATTATCAATTCATGGGATCACAATAGAATTGAATGAGGGTGGGCAAGCCCAACTCAAGAACGATACACACATTGAAGATCACATCGATTGTGCTATGAAAAAACGTGTCTAAAAAAAAGTAGAATCTCATGCCCATCCGTAAATATTTGATATAAATATATAAAATGCACAAAATGAATGTGTGATGACATTAGTATATTGATTGAATAGATGAAAGCTATTTGAGTTTTATTAGGTTGGCAATTTTCATGTAGATTCATATATTCATTAGCATTAAAGCCTTAATAAATATAAAAAGTATGACACAAAAACCATAACGGCTAAGAGAATGACTTCTATATATCTTTCAATAAACAACATGATCCAAGTTCTAATTTTGCTAACATTATTTGACTATTTCAACAATCTATTCTTTGGGCTAGAATGTAGTCAATCTTGTACATAAGTAGAGCATACTTTCCTAGTTTTATTAAACAATACTTACCAAAATAAATTTTAGGATTTGATTAATTTGTTATTATGTTTTAAATCTCTGATTTACTCAATAAAACTTGGTAGATGTATGAGTTTAGAAAATACCTCAAAAGTTCTAATAGTTTGCATTAGGCATCCACTTGCTCGATTAAAATTGAATAAAGATCTGACAACATCAACAATTCATAAAATCACTATACTTTTGAAAATGTTGATGATTGAAACAGTGAAATAAAACTAGAATTAATGGTCTTTTGTTGGTTTATTAAGCACATTACATTTATAATTGTTAGTGGTTAGTTGTTATGTTCATAATTTTTTGCTAGAAGCAAATGAGAAGTGGCAATGTACTTCTCGAGAATTTATAGATATGACGATTATGCTTTTCTCCATGAATTTTTTATTTGATTAAATCGAAAACAAGTAGAAAACATTTTTTCAAACTAAACAAAATAAATTAAATTTGTGTAGTCGTTTTCTCTATTTTTCATCCAAAACAATTGCTAGTTGTCTACAACTAGCCACATATTTAGCAAAATATTAATGTTTCCCTTCTCACTCTTTCTTGGCACTTTTTATGGCAAGGGTGGGAAGTAGTGCCTTGAAGAGAATGTGTGATGGAGTTCGTGCTTGTGTTTATTTCGAAATACACCCTCCCCTATTTAGTGGATGTTGTGCGATTGAGAATACACTACCCAATTTGCTTTGACTATCATTTTGTGGCTAGGTTCATGTTTTTTTAACATTTGTCTTTGGATCATGGCTCATAGGATCAGGAGGAGCATTAATTCTGAAGATAGTAAATTCTAGAATACAATAATGAAGAATATAGTGTGGCCCAATGGATGATTTAAAGTTGGTGTACATGAGGTTGGTTTAGTCTAAGAATGATATATAGGTAAGCTGAGTTTTGAAATTTTAATATTATTCATAGATCATCATACACATTAACACACTCAAAAAGCACTCTCCCACACCAAAATCACATAGCAAATGTATATCTCAAAACCAAAAGCACTATACCTATAGCTTCTACTTTGGCAACCCATGCATGGCCCAGGTTGTCGTTGACGGGACGTGTATCTCATCGAATTGCCTCGTGGTGAGGCCAACTGGTCCTAACCGGACCCACAATGCAGTAGTGTGAGGAATTTACATCATTAGAAATAGGGCTAAGCACCTAGACACATGGCATGTGCCACATCATCACTTACAAGTAAAATTATGACAAACTAGTCAAGCTAGAAATTTCAACACTCATCCTCCCAATTTAGCTTGATGAAACTATTCTAAATCAATAATTAATACATGCATAAAAATACATAATTTAGGTTCATGGAGAAAAGGTGTCTTCGAGGTTTTCATTGGTCCACGTTTGTCCTGAAACGTATTTGAAGGGCATTTGAAAATATGTTGAAAAGCAGTTAAAGTGAGGACACACTCTCTCTAGAAATTTCTCAAAAAATAAGTTTTTAGAGAGAGAAAATCATGAAGGCAGGAGAGAGAAATCGCAATGGCAAGAGAGACGAACACGCGAGCGTGAAAAGTTTACATTGTTTAGGGTCTTTTTTGGTATGGGAGAAAAATAGCGATATAGTGAGGTGTTGGGGGGGGGGAGAGAGAGAGAGAGAGAGAGAGAGAGAGAGAGAGAGAGAGAGACAAACAAATATAATTAATAATCATTTATTTTTGTATGACATGAAATTTTCTGGAGCAATAAGCGAGCCACGTGGTCACGGAAAAAGGAATGTATGGGCATATATATATATATATATATATATATGCATGCTCAACCATGGACTTTTTTTTTTATATATAGAGTTACGCCACTAGTGGCTTATACACAATATATACAGCCTGGCCATGCCATCTAGGCAATGCCAAGATCGAAACAAGCTCCTTACAATGTCACTATGTAGCGGCTGAGATTCGAGCCTGCGCCATGCTGGTCGCAGTCAACCACTCTACCCAGGCACCGCGCTGCGATGGACAACCATGGACTTTTAGGAGAAGGGCACTTATTAGATGCTAACCAATAGTAGTTATGCCACGTGGAACACTTGTGCGAGCTTCTTTGCCTCCCTTTGAGACTTTGCTTAGCCATCAGCATGCTCATTTTCAGAAGTATCTTTTGGAGCGCTTCCACTCACATGCTTTCACTCAACTTCTCAGTGATTCACCTTCCGATGAGACTCGGGCTCGCCTTTTGTCTTGTGCAGGCCCAGGTGCTGGTGCTTGGCTTGTTGCGCGCCCTGTTGTTCCACACTTGCGCATTTCTTCAGAATTGTTTCTCACTGCTCTTCGGGTTAGGTTGGGTCTCCCTCATCCAATGCTGGCAAATTTAACAAAATGTTCCTGTGGTCACCCTGTTGATCCTATTGGCACTCATCTCTTGCGTTGCCCTTCTGGCGGAGAGCGCACTGCGACTCATGATTCCATTCGTGACATATTGACATCTATTGCACATGAGTGCGGCTTTCATGTTGTCCGGGAGCAGAACCACATCTTGCCCGTGTCTGATTCACAATCGCCTCGGCGTCGAGTTGATCTTGTTCTTTCGCGCGAGGAGATTCGCACGCTTGGGGATGTTGTTGTTGCTGATCCTTCGTGGCCTGACCTCCTTCGTCGTGCTTCAACTACTCAGGGTGCCGCTGCTTCTCATGCAACTCTAGATAAAGAGCGAGATTATTCACATCGCACTCCTGGAGAAGACTTTATTCCTTTTGCTTTGGAAACATATGGGTGCCTGCATAAGAAATTCGATGATTTTCTATCATCTTGTGCAGGTTTTGCAGCGAAACTCCAAGGACGTGGTGACTCACCTTTATCTATCAACGAGTTTCTTTGACTTTACAACGCACTCAGGCACTTGCAATACTTTGACGTGCCGTAGTTGCAGGAACGGCTGCTTCACAGCTTCCTGCAGTACCTAAACTTTCAACTGTCTTAACTAGCCACTTACACCAAGCATCATGCTTTATGTAAATACTCTATGAGATTGTTGCTTTGTTATAATTGTACAGTATCTCAATTTGCATTATGGCCTTTACGCTTTTAACATGCATTCCTTTGTACTTTGATGGTTTTCCCATCTTTTATTAATAAAAACAGGAAGTTACCTTTAAATACTAAATTAGTAGATTGCCATTGAGATAGGGTCGTGGGATACGTGGCTCGGCGGATTCGAACTCTGGTCGAGACAGGCCATACTCTACGCTGGCATCGTTCCTTATTGGCAGAGATGATTGAGCAGTCTACCGTTGGCTTCTGCTGTAAACGTTCAGATTTTGCCACGTTGCTGACATCGACCTGACAGAATATGCCACGTGGTAGACATCCGAGTGGTCGTGGGTGAAATATCCCGTGCCCCATCGGAGCGCTAGAACAGCAGCCTTTCCCGATCCATGCAGAAAACATAAAGGCAGAGAAACACAGAGGATGATGAAGGAAGAGCTGGAAAGCTATGGCGGAAGAGAGGGAATGTGCGAAGATATGAGCTGTAGGATCAATGGCATTGTGAAGATATCAGATTAGAAGAGCAGTAGCTACAATTTGAGTGTACATTGTCTTGTTTTGAGCAAGAATGGACGGCCTCTTACAGAGGACTATGAGTGATCACTGTGGTAGAAACAGAAACAGAATGAAGTGCTTCAATGGAGCTTTGTTTACTCGTTCTGTTTTGAGAATCTTTCAAAAGAAGAGTAATCAGGTGTTTGTTCATTGTGTAGCTCCGGTTCTTGCATGTCAAGCTTTGGTAGGTTCGAAGCGCAATGCTGTTTTGCTCGGATCGAGTTGAGATGCTCCAGTTTTAGTGTCTTTTGCTTGGCTAGTCTGTGCATGGAAATACAAGACATCTCTGTCTGAAACCTCTTACCACATTCCACTCTGAGCGTCCCATTGTTTTATAGCAAGATCAAAACAGGAGTGTTCTTGATTTGAGTGGTAGCTCAGCAAACCAGAATCTGCTTATTTGGTGAAACATGAAGGAATACAAATCGGGAGAGGCATCATTCACTTCTTTTGTGTTGCTTTGTCTTTTCTTTCTAGTTTTGGTTTCCATTTCTGCAGCAGAGCAGGTTCCATGGAACGATGACGTTTTGGGGCTGATAGTGCTAAAGGCAGATTTCCATAGCCCCAATGATGCTCTCAGCTCATGGAGCGTAGACGACGCCAACCCCTGCAATTGGACTGGCATCACCTGTAGCTCCACCAGCGGCAGGGTGATCGAGCTTTCTCTAGATGGTCTTTCATTATCCGGCACGATCGGGAGAGGTTTGTTCAAGTTGGATCAACTGAGATCACTCTCTTTGGCTAACAACAATCTTTCAGGCACAATCAGTCCGGAAATAACAGCTCTACCATTTCTGAGACAGCTTAATCTGAGCAAAAATGCACTCTCTGGCTCCATTCCTTCAATGGGCAATCTCACCTATCTACGCATTTTGGATCTTTCGTCCAACTACCTGGTAGGATCCATTCCTTCGGAGCTCTTTCAGGGCTGTAGTGGTCTTCACTTTCTTTCTTTATCAGGGAACTCGTTGGAGGGTGACATTCCTGCAACGATCAGTGCTTGCAGAGTGCTCTCAAGCCTCGATCTTTCCAGCAACAAGCTCTCCGGATCGATTCCTTCGAGTATGCTTATGCTATATTCTCTCAGGATGCTAAACTTGTCCTGCAACACACTCCATGGGTATATACCTTCGGGAATTGGATCGTTGAGAAAGTTGACTCACCTGGATTTGCATAGCAATGGCTTGAATGGCAAAATCCCTCCAGAAGTTGGCGGCTGTGCCTCATTGATCGTCCTGGATCTCAGTAATAACTCTCTTTCTGGGGAGCTACCATTCCAGTTGCAGAATCTGATTTCCTTGCAAGCTATTAGGCTTAGTGGTAACTATTTATCCGGCACCATACTTGAAGGTTTTGGAAACATGTCAAAACTAATAGAACTAGATCTGTCTGAAAACAGCTTTTCAGGACAGATGCCTTTGTCTCTTGGTTCTTTGGATGCTCTGCAATCTCTAAATCTTGCAAGAAATAGCCTCTGGGGTGCTATCCCTCGTACTTTGGCATCTTGTACAGAACTGTTGAATTTAGACTTAAGGGACAACGATCTCACTGGTTCAATTCCAACTGAGCTTTTTGGTATGAAGCTATTGCAACTTATTGTATCAAACAATCAGCTCAGTGTGTTTCCGAGCGACTCTCCAGCGTTCTGCACCAGCTTGCAAACTTTAGATCTATCAAGGAATGTCCTGGTGGGTGGCATTCCCGCTATGTTAAGCCGTTGTTCGCAGCTCCAGGTTATCAATCTGAAACAAAATTTATTTTCTGGACAAATTCCCATGGACATTGGCAACCTCAGATACTTGAAGTTTCTTGACTTGAGCTACAATCAGCTTTCGGGAGCTATTCCACAAAGTCTGGGCAATGCGACTCTTCTCGTGCAGTTACATCTGCAACATAATGTGCTTTCTGGACAGGTTCCTCTGGATCTTGGCAAATGTACAAACCTCACGGAGATGTAAGTACGAACTGCTCAAAAGGTGGAAATGACAATTGATAAAGATGTCTTTTTGTCGGATATGGCGTGATCTTTTTGTTCTCGTAAGTTTTTGTCCTCTATTGTACATGTTGTATGTGGTAACAAACTGTCACTGCAGGCACGAGTCGCTGTGCCAAGTGTTCGGAGCTTGTCTTCACTGACCGCTAACATTGATCTTGACTGAGCCTGTCCTGCCCCTTCGAGTAGTTTAAGTACGTAAGATTCAAGTCTGCAACCAAGGTATTCAGCAATCTGTTCTGCATGTGAATATTTGTGGAGAAGATTTGTGTATGCAATAGATCGGTATGGGGTCCCCTCATAACACGAGAGAGTTAATTCCGTGATATTACTTTCCCTGGTTTATGAAGTGGTATTTAAAATCGAGACTATCTGATCCCTTCAATCCTGGAGCTAAAATCATAATCTTAACTCCCCTCTGAGGAAGCCATTCTGCCCATCTGAATGCTGCACACAACCATAGTCTTTTTGGCAAAAAATGAGAAAGTCACCTCAGAAATTCCAAACGCTGAGGCTGCTCGGAATTTCTTCTGAGGGCATCTTCTGAGTCCATATTGCCAGTCAGTCATCTTTTCTCCATTCATCACTAATCTTCTGTCTGGCTGCAGAAGCACAAACCTGTATACAACCAATGCGACTTTATGTACATGTTTGTGAAGCATTTCCTGCCGAGTGCCAGTATTATGAATCCTGTTTACATTCGTAATACTGGTAAAATTCATATATTTGTTGCTTATTTGGTGTTGAGCATTTTAGACTAAGTGTCTGGAAGTTCTTTTTGGGGAACCTCAACTTAAAGCCTTGTGTATGCTCCCAAGTTGAGCTTTTGTATCGTTCCTGAAAGCCCTTCCAGCTTTATTTTTTTGGTTCAGCTGCGACAAATAGAAATCTGCCAAAATTAAGCTGGTTTCACATCCGCTCTGCCCTGAGAATTCCCTTTTTACCTCTTCAGTCAGCCTGAGCATCTTTGTTGATGCAGAGAGTTAAAGTTTGATGTAGATGCACAGAGTTAAAGTTTCTTTCAAGGGAATTTTGTTACTTGCTTGTGCAAACTAATTCAGCTTTTAAGCACCTTGTATGAAACTGGAAATCTTCACTCAAGCTAACCATCTATTGAAAAGGGACACTGTAATGCTACATATTGCATGTCCTTTTGGGTATGTTTAGAATAATTTCATGGGGTTGTACGCTGAAACTTTCTGGCTGGATATTGACTTTAGAGATCTGTTCACCAGATTTGAGGGAGAAATGAAGTTGCAAACTGAAATATGCACTACTGTATTAACTAAATACAAATCAGGCTGCTCTTTGTAAGTTCATGTGATACCAATTCTATTTCTTAGGGACTTTTTGTGAAACCTGATAGTTTTATGCAAATTGAAATCTTTGTTTGAAAGTTGGTACCGTTCATGTTGTGATTTTAGAGCCTTAGAAGCAAAGTGATTGTCTTAGGGATGAATGTTTTAGGATGGGTTTGAAAGCACTTTATTTGAATTTGCTATAATTCTTCAATCACTCCAGCAGTTCTTCGAAGAGTGTTTGATTTCATTATGTAAGCTTGCAAGATGAAGCCATCGAAGTTCTTGCGTTTGTATCGAGATCCTCTCAGAAGTTTGTAACCCTGTTTTTACATGCATCCCATAGGAACTATTTCCAGCTTGCCTCGTCCTCCGGATGTCTAGAAGTTCCCCATAGAACTTTACTGTTGCACAGCCATACGTTTATCTCTCCGTCCTGGCCATTGTCAGATAAAGCTATCATAAGAATCCATAGAAATTAATTAGACAGGTAGTGTGACCTGTCACTGTTTAAAGGAATTGAAGATTTAGTCTTTAGAGAAACCTATAGACATGTAAGGCTGTTCAAAATGTATAAAAATAGTGGCTCCAGAGTTCTATCCTTATTGTCAATATGATCTCTTTGTAAGCTTGAGCCTGATGCAGTACCTTAAAAAGTGTTGTGATGCCTCCGTCATTCATTGTTACGCTGTTTATAGCCATTAAAATAGCAAGCATATTACCCTTCTTACATAGTTAGAGTAACTAAGCAGCTACAGTGGTGCTTGATGCAGAGATTTGTCACACAACAATTGCACTGGCGTTATACCAGTTGGATTGGCAAAAATTACTGGCCTCCAGTATTTGGATGTTTCTTTTAACAATCTATCAGGTGAAATACCTCAGAACTTTGGAAAGCTGCAAAATTTGCAGGGTTTTAATGTTTCACACAATAAACTCTGTGGCCCTATTCCAATTGGTGGTTTTTTTCCTCACTCCAGCAAGACATCTTTTAGTGAAAATAGTGAATTATGTGGAGTAGCTCTGGGAACTGTATGTCCAGTAGTGCCAAAGCCAATTGTTCTCAATCCAAATGCCAGCCGTACCCCCAATCCTCTCACTAGACCAAACAATCATCCCACCAGGATTGTACTAAGTATATCGGCCATAATAGCGATTTCAGCTGCTGCAGTGATTGCACTTGGAATCATAGTAGTCACATTGTTGAATATTCGTGCACAAACTCATCCTAAACCCAATTTCTTTGTTATCGAGAGTTTGCCTGCCTCTCCTAGTGAAGAGCTAGCTGTTGGAAGGCTGGTTATGTTCACAGATGGTTCAGAGGTCAAGGCTGATGATTTTTTGCCTAATGCAAATGCTTTACTTAATAAGGGCTTTGAGATTGGGCGTGGAGGGTTTGGAGTGATGTATAAGGCAATTCTGGCAGATGGGCAAGCTGTTGCAGTGAAAAAACTTATGGTTGCTGGTCTGGTAAAGTCTCAGGAGGAATTTGAGAGGGAGATACAAGCACTTGGAGCTATTCAGCATCCTAATTTGGTCAGTTTGCAAGGATACTATTGGACTTCGAAGATGCAAATCCTGATATATGATTATGTTCCTAATGGAAATCTGTACACTAGACTGCATGAACGAGGAATGTCAGAGGCTCCACTGAATTGGTCTGAAAGATTCAAGATAGCCCTTGGTACAGCGTATGCATTGGCGCATCTTCACCACGAATGCCAACCCCAAGTGATCCATTATGATGTGAAATCAAGCAATATCTTACTGGATGAACATTGTAGACCCCGAGTTTCAGATTATGGCCTTGCAAAGCTGCTCACCATGCACGACAGGTATGTTACGAGCAGTAAATTTCAGAGTGCTCTTGGATATATGGCACCAGAATTCGCTTGTCAGAGCTTACGCATAAACGAAAAATGTGATGTTTATGGTTTTGGAGTTATTCTCTTAGAGCTTGTAACAGGTAGAAGGCCAGTTGAGTACATGGAAGATGATGTGGTCATCCTCTGTGATTATGTGCGCTCATTGCTGGATGACAGCAAAGCACTGTTGTGTGTTGATTCTACTCTCAGAACTTATCCAGAAGAGGAAGTTTTGCCTGTGATCAAGCTGGGGCTGCTGTGTACATCACAGATTCCATCCAACAGGCCTTTCATGATGGAAGTTGTCCAAATCCTTGAGCTTATCAAGCCACTTGAGGATATCAAGGATAACTTCTAGTTGAATTTCAAAAGTTCAGCACTCTTTCTGTGATTGTAAACTGTTATTTTTGTGTTTTAGGAAGATCTGTACATTATGGTATTGCTCATAATTGGCAAATTGTGATCAGCTTTCCAGGACTTTGCTCTGTGAAGGAGACGAATTTCTCCCTGACAGAGCTGAAAGTCCTGCATTTTGTTGCCAGATATGTCCTTAAGAGCCTACAGTCAGTGATGATCATGTCTTTGGTGCAATTTTTGTGGAAGCAATGAGGAAATTGTTTGAAATTAACAGTTGATCATTGATCATTTCTTGTTACACGAGGATATCCAGAATTTGGACTTGATCAATGGACGAATCAGCATCACATTTTTTTACAAGTGTTATTTCTGACTGTTACAGATGCAATTGACAAACAAAAATGCTAAATTTTATCTAAGCATGTGATATTGAAAAAATACGAATTATGTGTAAGCATCAACTTTGAGGTTAATTATATGATGAGACAACAAATTTCATGTTTATACATTGAATTCTCCAATGTTGAGTGATGATGGTATTCTTAATAAACAGTCTCATCACCAGTCATTTTGGTGTTTGCAAATAGGAGAATATTCCAATTTTTACAAAGGTCTGCCTGCATTTGTTACTAATCAAGTACGTAGTTGGTTTGCTCACAAATCTCTCATGCTAGGTTTTTTTCTCCAATTGTATCCTGAAATATGTTCTTGACCTTGAGATCTCTTGTGAGATTCCACGTGTCTGTACAAGAAAATAGGAACATATAAGAAACTACTGTGTCCTAATGTTACAGTTACATTTAAGATGAAGTGCTGGCAATGTTATGGAAACCTAACTGTAGTTATCTATAATGTACAGCATTCTGACTGTACATTGGGAGACAACCACATAGACGGCACAGCCAATTTTTGAGCCTAGGTCTTCTAGATGTCCCTTTTGTGTGCAGGCCAAAATTTAAGACCTGGGTCTTCACTGCCACATGAACCACTCTGAACCGACTCCTTTTTTGTGAGGAATTCAAACATATTATTGAAAACCTTAAAATCTTTGATCTCTTCATTTTCTTTTGCTTTTGTATAGAACAAATTGGAGTAATGCAGTCATCTCTATCACTAGCATTTGCAATGGTTTACTAGGGTTTGATACGGTTCAATAAGGTCTGTTGTGGTTCACTAAGGTTTAGTGCGTGAGGTTTCGAATGCATTAGGATTTGGTTCATGAATTTTGCATGTAGGTTTATGCAAAGATGATACTAGTCGGGGCAAAGCTTACGGTGTACGCAGTTTAAAAAATAATTGACTTATGAAATAATCAAAAGATTTAAAAAATTGACTTATGAGATCATCAAAAGATTTTGCTAACGGCAAAAGAATCTTCATGAGCCTCACATAGAGCATACTGAGGAACCTTTATATGTTAACTAGGTAGATGAATTTTTTGGACTTAACTTTTAAAGAAGGACAGTCAAAAGATAAAAGACATCTATTGAAGTACAAGTTTTCAATTGTGACATACATCTATGACTGAGCTACATCGAAAATTGTGGGATAAAGAAATGAATGACAATAATTCAATATGCTTGGATCTTTCAATTACTACAAGTAGGATGCAACAACCCATAAGAGTTCCCTTCCTACCAATCTGGCCTTCCATTGATCAATTGACCCATCAATCAGTTTGTATTTGATTCAATAAATCCATTGGAAGAAACGACATTTTTACCAATTGGTAGTTTTATAACAATCCATTTTTTTATGAGAGATTGATACTCTTTGTCCATTGCGGATTTCTACTAATCTATATCTAGACTAGAAATTGTTTCTGAATATTCAACTGAAAATTGGAAAAGATAACACGAGGCATCGAAAAACTTTGTCAACTTGATCTTCAAGGAGTTGGCCGTTGCAATTGATTCAACTCATTCTCTTTGAAATCATTGATTGTGGTAGAGTTGAGATTCGAACTTGATGCGATATCATGCACTAATTCGGCATCTGTAATGTTCTCTTTTCCATTCTAATCATAAAATTGATCTTTGAGATAAATAACATCCCTACTTGAAGTAACCTTCTTAGTCAATGGGTTATAAAGTCTATAAGCTTTATGATTAAGAGAATAACCAATAAAGTTAGTGCTAGTTGTAGTTAGCTATCTTCTTAGATCTGCTAGAATTTGTGTGAATATGGTACAACCAACATTTCAAATATTTTTGATAGATGGCTTCGAACTTGTACATACCTCCTCTTTAGGTGTTTTGTCAAATAATATCTTGGTTGTGATTCAATTATGTAAGTATCTAATTGTTGAGGCAGCTTCTGCCCAAAAAGTCTTCGATAATGATGCATGGAACAACATATTTTTTGCACTTTTGATGAGAGTTTGAATTTTTCTTTTCTTTCAACCACTCCATTATGTGGAGAATAGTCGGTGGTATAGTATCACAAAATACCATTTGCTTTGCAGTATTCTTTGAATTTAGTTGAAATGATTTCACCTCCACCATTAGTCAAAACTGTCTTAATCTTCAAAAGACTTTGCCAAGTGTTGAAGACTTGCAAGAGGACTTGGTGGATGAAGAACATAAGATACAAGCAAGAGAAGGCGACAGTTCTACTCATGGTGGAGAAGAAGAGACATTATTTTCGAAAGGTAAGTTCAAAAGCAAAGGCAAAGGCAAAGGTAAGGGGTTCAAGAAAGGCAACTTGGATCAAGGTTCTCGTACTTACACTATCATAGGTAGTACATTACACAATCGTTGTCTCATTGAATCCCATATAACTGTCCCTATGAGACCTGTGTAGCTGACCAGCTAGTCGGCTCTAATATAAATGTAGCACAAACATCCCAAAGGGAGTCGGGAACCATGAGTTAGCTTCCCAACTTTAACACTTGTCCGTCCACTCCTTTGACATACAAGCAGCTAGTAGGCCAACATACACCACGCTTAATCATCTTCAAGCTCTATCACAAACATTGAGAGCCAATCTGATGTGAAAGATTTCAGATCAATTAAGATCCAACTTCATAAAATGATCTTGGGTTAGAATGACAACAACTCACCAATCTTGCCAATGTAGAAAAACCAACATCTACACTATGAATGAGATGCAAACTCTAATAGTTCTTGATCAAACATCAATCAAAACATAAAATAATATTATTGTCCATACAAAAATAGTAAGCTACTGTATTTCACACGTGTGGATCTGAAAATAGCATTTAATGAACATTCTACACAAAATTGCAAGATATCACAAGTACCTCACTATATCCAACAAATAAACCTTTCCTTGAAGATGGATCCTCATTGGTCCTATTATCAAGAGTTATGTTGACATAGCATGTGCATCCAAAAGTTCTAAGAAAATTGACACTTGGCCTTCTCTTGAATAGCATCTCAAAAGGTGTCCTTCCATCCAAAATAGCACTCGACCACCTATTGCACAAGAAATTAGCACACAACAATGCTTGATCCCAAAATGGCTTATCAAGGTTAGCACTTAACCTCATGGCTTATCAAGGTTAGCACTTAACCTCATGGCTTTAGCACTTTCACATAACTATTCTTTCTCTTGGCCACTCCATTTTGTTGTGAGTTCCTTGGTGTTGTATACTCCCTCTTGATCCCATGCTCATCACAAAAGGCCTTGAACTTGTAGATCTAGATGTAGATATAGTATAAGGTAGTCTATGTGACTTTGACAAAGCACGAGACTCACAAACATGATTGATGCTACTTAAGGAACTTGGAAGACCTATCACAACCTTCTTTCTAGCCATTACCTCCCGTGACTTGAAATTGAGGTGCCCGATCCTTTTATGCCAAACCTCTTGAATAGGTATTTGCTCTCTTGCAGCACAACACAAGCATCTAGTTTGAATATTTTACCTTTTGCAATCAAGATATCCTTCCTTTTGATCATACAAGAATCTCCATGAAACTCAACTTTGAGACATTTACTTAGCAATTGACTCACACTAAGTAAATTCTTGGTAATAGATGGAATGGACAAAACATCCTCCAAATGAACATTCTTATTTGTAGCCAGAGAAACAGGAATTGTGCCAATCCCTTTGATTGCACACTCACCATTATTGGCCGTGTAGATCACCCTCTTGTCATCTCCATATGCCAACAAAGAAGTGAAGTACTCTTTGTAAAAAGTCATGTGTGAACTTGCTCCACTATCAATCCACCACGAATCTAGATTTCCATCATTAGCAAGCATACATGAAAACATCACAAAAGCATCATCATTTGCATTTTGAACATCCAAACCATCCTCATCAAGAGTAAGATTACCTTGCTTGTCTCCTTGATCTCTCTTCTTCTTGTAGCACTCACTTGCAAAGTGTCCTTTGATGCCACAATAGAAGCACTTGAGCTTTGATCTATCTTTCTTTTTTCCATTTGAAGAAGTTTCCCCTTGATCTTGCCCTTTAGACCACTTACTTTTGCCTTTGCCCTTGATGAACATAGCCTCCTCTCCACCTCGAGAAGTTGATGAAGATCCACCTCTTGCTTGAAGCCTATATTCTTCATTGATCAAGATCTCTTGAAGATCAATCAAACTTGGCAAAGTCTTTTGAATGGTAAGACTTTGAACAATGTTAGCAGCATCCAACAATCCATTAAGAATAACTTGAACAAGCTCTCCTTCCTTAATGCTTTCATCAATACAAGATAACTCATCATTCAAAGCTTTCACTCTCAAAATAAAAGTATTTGGACTTTCTTCACTCTTTTGAAAACAAGAAAAGATTTGGCTTCTTAGAGTCAACACTCTAGAAGTAGAATTGGATTCACAAAGCTTCTTTAATGAATTCCAAGCATCCTTTGATGAAGTACTCTTACCAACTTCCTTGAGAAGCTCATTGGTAGCATTCATCTTTATTATGTGTAGAGCCCTTTTGGCCCTCTTGTCATACCTCATTTGATCTTGTTGTGTTGCTGGCCTCTCTTCCAAACCTACAACAATATCCAAAACATCATTCATCTCAAGAAGTGATTCCATCTTCACTTTCCACAATGAATAGTTACTTGAGATAAGCCTATCATTGGCTTCCAACATGACTCCACTTGATGTAGCCATCTAACAATGACATGATCCTCTCTTTCAATGTGTTACAATGCACAAAGCACTCCTTTGAACAACAACAAATGTTTCCAAAAGGAAATCACAAAGATATGAAACTATTCAATTCTCTTCAACACATATGCCAAGCAAATCAACACATAGAATAGTGAAATCTTGATCAACCTATGATCTATCCTCAATCTAATGACTCTTGCCACTTCCTAAGATTGAAACACACTCAAATGAAGTTCAATAACCTAACAATCTAGAGATCCAATTAAAATTAGGGTCTTGACAAAATCACAAAAAATTGATTATTTTAATTTTTATATGCAATTGCCTAAAACTTGATATGCAATCTTGTAGCCACCACTTAGGCTTTTCCAATGCTCTAAAAATCGGTCGAATCCAGTAAGTATGGTGTGAAATCGGAATTGATCAAGAATATAATCCTATTTAAAGTTTTGATCTACAAAAGATCCAATCTACATATGCAAGAAACTCGATTTTGGTGTAGAATCCAATCTAGCATGCTCTAGCATTGATATCTTCTCCAAATCATTGATAGATGTGAATGCTTCATTCAAAACCTGAAATACAAGCTCTGATACCATGTGAAAGATTTTAGATCAATTCTCACCAAAACTCGTGTTCTATAGTTTTTCACACTTTCCAAAAGTGTTTATTCAAATGCTTTTAGACTAACATAACTTTGAAAAGTCAAACTCTAAGTCTAATATAAAATTGGCCTCAAATGAACTTGGTATTGAATGGATTTTGGTCACAATGTCACCATCAACAATGTTGGGCCCAGTGGTGTTGGGAGCAACATGATTGTTCTTGGTGCTAGTGGTGCAGGAAGTAGCACTCATTTGTGCCTTGACATTTGACTCTTGGGAAAGTTGAAACTAGAGGGGATTCAATGTGCACATATTTTGCATTATCAAGGGGGTGTCCCACTCGTTGTAAGGGCGGCTCAATAAGCATTAAGTGAGCCTAGCTAATTGAAGTTGGTGCTCCAACTCCAATCAGCTGCCATTCAATTCACACTTACCAAACAATTTATTTTTTTTTGGTTCTCTTTGTGAACATCAATGTCAAACATAACTACGAAAACCATATGCAATGATGATGTACACCCCAAAAATAAACTTGAAGATGATAACATTTAATAATCAGGCTAGGAATTTGAAATGCACATTTAAATTTCAAATTGAAAGGTTTTTTTTTAATGTTCCATGTACCTATCAATTCTAATTTGACATGAAGTGGGGGTTTAAGTGCAAAAGCCCAAATACGCCCACCTTGATTGATGGAGCCACTTCAAGAGGCTTCTCCCCCATTTCACAAGAGGTGGGACTTGCCTCGGTGGCATTGAAAAGTGTCTACCTTCTTAGGTAACTAAAAATACCAGGGATTCCGGAATACCTTAGGCATCTTGAGTGGCCCTTTATTTCCCCTCCAATAAAAATAGAAATGTCTCATCTAATTTGAATTGAGGCATTAAATGCTTATTGGTACCTACTATGTCCAATGCTGTAGTATTAAACGAAGACAGACAGATAACTCTGAATCAGTGTTCGGGAACCTTTTTGATTACCCTTCAAAAATCGATATGCGAAAAAGTTCTTTGGCCTCTATTGAGTGACAAGCTCTTACTTGCCAATTTTCCCTATAAAACCCAAGATTTATGACATAAAAAATCCTGTACAATTTTTGCCATGCCGGTTTTTGGGAAAAGATGCCGGTTCCATTCTTGTTGTACCATGCTGGCTTTCAGAACAATAATTCAACAAAATCCAGCTATTCACGAGGAACATACAACACGCATCTGAGTCTCTGACAGAGATGGGTTAAGCACTTATCCGTATCACAGGCTGCTAGACTTATTTTTTGAACAGTGCCGTTTGACTAGTTCCTGTGGAGCAGTTTGAAATTCGAGCCCATGTAAGAAAAACACTATTAGCTTGGCATTGAAGCTAATACACTATGTCTCTAATTCAATAGAATCTAAATTGAATCCATAAAACAGCGATTAAGTCTATGTCAGTTATACTTGCCTAGCTGAGAATGTCAACAAAATCTTCATAGATTCAATTGTTACCCAGACTGGAGTACTCATGTGTCATACTTACTTCACTCTAATACTAAGGATGATCAGGATACGATTTTTTACAGAAATAAATAATATGGTAGAATTTCTACAGTCTGAAGGTGATTTTGATATGCAACCTAACACGGTTATGGAAATTCAGTCTGCAGTTTTCATCACTAGAGTAAACGTATATATCGACCTCTCATCTCTTATATGCAAGTAACATCTCTCTAGTAGTGGGCTGAGAACACTAGTGGGCGGGTTAAAACTCAATAATATGGTAGATAACAGGTCAAACAGCTCTTATCCCTACATGATGTTCTACTTTCTACAGTATGCAGCCATTTAAAAAATGTAAACTAAGTCCGAAGACGCAAATCTTCGTGTATAGATGATGAAATCATGGCTTATAGCCTCGTGAAATTGTTTCTGATATCAGATAATCGTTTACCCTTAAAAACTTTTAAATACATCTGACCATTCCTTGTGAAACCGGCATTTTCGAGAGAGGAGCCCTCATATTTCTCTGAGAACGGGTTCAAAAGATTATTTCAGGATGGTGACTTCTGAAAAAATGGCTCGTGTTTTCTTCTGTAGAAAATCAATGTCCAACGAAAATGGTTGCAATGTTTTAAACTTGAAATGTAGGATTGCACTAATGTTGTCACTAGAATGATTTATGTATGGGATTCTTTCGAACCTTTCCATTGAGCCATTTTTATTGCAAGATAAGCCAATGGAAAAGTCAATGGAACCTTATGTTAAGGATAGGGATGCTACCTAAAATGGCAGGTGTGACCTTGGTCAAACTTTAAGGAAGCATTTATGGAAGTCAAAGCACCCTGAAATTTTATGACATGGCTTAGCTCAGTTTTTGCAAAATTTCAGCCTCTCAGAAATCATTAACGTTCTGAGAGGCTGAAATTTTGCAAAAACTGAACATGAACATGAACGACAATGAATTATTTATGAAACCTTAGATATATATCTTTCTTATCAATGTACCTATTAGTTATTTCTATGGATAAATGCACCAGGGTGTTTCTACTTCTTAGAAGATTTTGCTCTTCTTGTGAACAATATCTAGTTATAATTCTTGCAGTCCAAAATTATTGTCGTTCTGAGAGGCTGAAATTTTGCAAAAACATGAACGACAATGAATTATTTATGAAACCTTAGATATATATCTTTCTTATCAATGTACCTATTAGTTATTTCTATGGATAAATGCACCAGGGTGTTTCTACTTCTTAGAAGATTTTGCTCTTCTTGTGAACAATATCTAGTTATAATTCTTGCAGTCCAAAATTTCCAAAATTGCTAGATGATTATTTAATCAGAACACATTCCTACAAGGCCTATTAAGTGCTACAGTTAAACAAGGACAGTACTAACACAAATTCATGTTAAATCTTCTTCAAGCAGTATATTCCCAATAAGGGAGACTTTATTTCATTTGCTAGCTTTTGCACACTTTTACTGACAGTTTATTGTTTGAGGAAATCTAACCCATGAGCCTCTTTAGTTGTAGGGTTTTGAAGACAAGAATTTTCAAAGAACCCAGCAACCTTCCAAACTAGAAAGATTGTAGAGCTGATTTCAAGAATGTTTTACAGCACTGCACATCAAGGAAAAAGGGCTTACTAGACTCTTGCACTTGGCTTTCTTTTATACTGCACTGCACAGTACATATGTGCCATTGCGAGCACATACGACATGTATGTAGAACCTAGATTATTGCTTCACATTTCAGTCTGCACTGTTGTGCAATCAAAGCCTTCATTTTTTGTGAGAAATTTAGAGAGACCTCTCCAAGCAGAATCTCGCTAACAATATTAGTTGTCCTTGTATGCAACCTTTCCTGCGCAAGGCTGCACGATCTGCCCGCTGTCAAAAAATTTCCGTGTAACATAAAAATCTTGGCCTTAATTTCAACTTCAAGTTGGGAACGGGCCCATTTGTTGCCCTTCTGGCCGCCCAGCAGAGGGTCTCACAGTGATCTCTTGTGAAATCAGAGTCTTGATTTTTGTGAGGAGTTTAGTCAGACCTCACCCAGCGGAATCTCACCAGCAATATTAGTTATCCTTGTCAAAACCTTCCCTGCTCAGAAGGTGGTGCAATCTGCCAGCTATAAAAAAAATCATGGAACACAAAAATCTCTGCCCTAATTTCAACTTGGGAAAGGGCCCGAATTAAGACGCACTCCAATTATTGCCTTCAACAATGTGACATTGCGACAAGCATGCTGCTAAATTCTAACATCAATGAGCTATAAAATTTAAGTAATTCTACTAACTCCTGAGGATGAGCAATAACAAGGGATGGTTACATGATCACCAATGGTTGATGCTAGGATATCAGCACGATTGAACATAACTGTAAACACATACACAAATTAATTGATGAATTCTCAGTTACAAATTGGATGCTAGATGTTTAGCGCAATGCTATGCAATTGCAATAGGTACAATATTATCACAGGTGCTGGTCTCTTAATGCTTCTATGCGCTTAACGCTTCGTCTGCTTGGCATGCACAACTACGCTGGAGCAGTTTATTCACAGAGCAGTCTTGGTGAATGAGCAGCTTACTCACAACAGTCTCGGTGAATCATAGGAATAGCAACCTAATTACGCGAAATTTGGGCTTCGATGCTTACTGAAACGCATTAAGTGCTCTCAAGCATGAACCAAATCTCTACTTTACAAAACAGATATCTGAGGAAGAAAAAAGAAATGACAACTTTGAACGTGATCATCACCAAGTCGAGCAAGCCAAGCGCTGTCACCGAAAAGCACGAAATATCCAATCATTCAGAGCCCGAAAAAAAAGGGTTTATGAATCTGATTCATTGCTTTGCAAATGTTGCTTCAAACGAAACAGCTCTTGTTTATTACGATCAGAAAAGTATACCTGACGCAGATCCTGTCAAGAGGCCAAAGTGACCATGCGATACAGTGAAAGCTAATTTCTGATCTATCTTGGCAAAAGCATGAACTGCATTGTCTGCCAAGATGATCGTACTTAAGAGATGACCTAGAATTCGCACGCAATCCCGATATTATCTGTCTCTAGAAGCCAGCGTCCATTCGAATTCATCGTGCCATCAGCCGCCTCCCATTAACACATACGAGCTTTGACATATCAATTTTTACGAAATAAGAGATAGGCTGACTAGTGCGAACTAGTTTGATCGTCCCCATTGCCTCCTTGTTGCTGACCATCAGCTGCTGAAGCAGCCAACTGCTGTTCAGTGCAGTTTCCAGTATATACACTGAATGAGGCAAGCATCCCCAAATGGCCATCACCTCCAAGTACAGGCACAGACAACTGCGAAGAGCTTTGCTGCAGCAGTAGGGAACTAAATGTCATCTGGTGTTCCGGGTTCGCACATTGTAGATCAAGACCCATTTCGCTAGTTTTGATCGTCGGCAAAAGAGCTACTCCGCTTGGTAACAAAGACGTTATAGGCATCATAGTATTGAGGGATTGTTGAGAGAAGCCTGCCAATCCACCCTCGGGTGCTAACTGAAGAGATGACCTGGTGGGACCACTCATCCTGTACAAATGTCCTGCAGATCCTGCTGACGAGAACGCCCATAGCTGCTCAGTTGGACCGGCAACCAGAGCCGCTACTGTCGAACATGGGTTCGCAGTAACAGGAAGCATCCAGATTGTTCCAGGAATGGAGGTCCAACTGGGCGATGCTCCCGGCGCTACAGCCCACATCCCCGCTGCAGCAGGCACCAGGTTAGCCATGCCACCGCCTTGTGCTTCCCCTTGAGAGAACTGCGCTGCAGCATGAGTATTTCTTGCTGGACGATCAAGATCTTGCTTAAGGCTACTGCGCAAATCTCTCAGCCTCTTTCTGGGACCAGAGCTGCGAGCTGCTTGATCGTCTCTGCCTTCCGATGACGTGCCTAGTAAATCTTCGTGCTTGCATTGCAAGATATTTTCCTGTTGACTGACTCGTAAATCATTGTGTGAGTTTACCCTTGCTTTCGCCTCGATTACTCTTTGGTTGGTGACGTCCCACCCATCTGGGTTGGGAAAAAGCTCCAGGTGAGGACCCGCAAGATCTGCTACAGTTTGAGAGACGTCCTGCAGTACACTTGAGGAAGATCTTTTAGCAGTTGTCAGGTCGCTTGAAGAGCTGCGAAGTGGCCCAGTCATGGCCGTGGCGAGAGCAAAACCGGTGCCTGTTCCTGTGGCAGCTATGATCGCTGGTTCAGCTTGCCGCAACAACCATCCAATCGTTTCGCCGTCTGATTTGTGGCCCAGTTGGCGCGTAAGCTGGAAAATCCTTGCAGCACATGCTGCAGGCATTCGTATCCTTCGCCCACGTCCTTCTACTTTAGTATGTCGATCCTTGCTGGATGGCGCTTTTCTCGTAGAAACGGCAGCTGCTTGATCAACAGAAACCATGCTGAGGTGCTCTTTTTGGGTTCTGGGTAACCTGATTGCTCTTGACCTGCTCCGCCCACCTGCTGATTTTCCTGCTGCAGAAATTTCTGCACAGATTGCTATGGTGGGCGCTTTCTCAAGGGGTGGATCCACCTCTGTTGATCTGGCGGTACCAACGGCTTCTTCACCCATGCCCTCCATAGCCACTGTTATCAGGGCAGCTGTTCTTGTGGATTCTGATGCACACTGTAACTTGGTGATGGTGCACTTTCTGACCTTATTATATACCTCCCGCACCAAAATGCCTGTGAGAATCTGGTTGTGAAGCTCCTGTATGCCTCCTGGATTCCATAGACTTATTCTGCCCTGAAGATTCTCACAGTCTGAGTGAAAGCTTGCGTATACCAGATGAACATGATTTCAGATCAAACAGGCACACTTAAGACTTTCTCTAACTATTTGTAGGACAGCTTTTCAGGTACCAGTAAGCAAATGCTTTTACCTGATCTTATGCAAAAATATGACACCTAAATGTAGCCATGACAGAAGAAGCTACCAGAGAACCTCATTACAAATACCTTTTCATCACAGATTCTTCTTCTTCTTATCTTCTCATCATAATCTGTTAATTCTTCTACAGACTCGAAGAATTCTACAAGATTCCAGTATAAATTTTGAATTTGAAAAACTTCTTTTAAGCTACTAAGAAATCTATACTTAAAAAATTCTGCAAACCTTTTCACACTTTGTAGTAATTCATCCTTAACTATTGGAGGATAAGGATTGATAACTTTGAGTGACCTTTGCACTGAGTAAAATGGCTCTAAAATTCTGAAGAAACCCTCAAGTCAACCTATAATTGAATAGTGGGTGTAGAGGTCACTAAAGAGATCTTTTGCAAGGTAAAGGATGGACAAAAAGGCCACTTCTTATGGCTGAAAATTTATAAACAATCTCATCTATGCACCTTTTTGAGAACATATCTCTCCTGAATTTTCTTTACAACCCATTTATCGGCACAACATTTCTTTAAAAAGAAAAAGTACGTGCTTTTTGCTTTGTATTTTAATTTATTAAAGAAGGACAGCCATTGCAAGATTTAATCGTCGTCAAAAATGTGAATGAATCTTCCTCGTGATGGAAGATAATAGTATCTCCTTGGATGAACTATACATGTGTATGTACATGGCAAACAAAGACATTTGAGTACGGTCTTGTTTCAAATCAAAAAATAGTTCCTCTAGAGACTTTGGGCAGCTTTGTATTCAAGACTCACAAACTCATAATTTCTTAAAGAAGTACAACCTTTGCAAGATTTAATGATCGTTTCAAGCAAATCCTTTACTCATGCAAATCTCTCAACATCTCACAAACAAAAAATTTATTCATGAATGTGAACCTTTATAAGATTTAATAATCTTCCACAACATGAAGGAATCTTCCATGTAAATCCTTTACTCATGCAAAAGCTTTACAACTTCTCCCCAGAACAAATAAAACATTAGTACTTCTTGCAAGACAAGTCTCAAAGGCATGATGGGCTACTTCTTGCAAGACAAGTCGCAAAGGCATGATGAAGCCCATCACGATGAGATGTGGATAGGATAGACTTGATGCTTGTTGAAATGGGCCATGGAAGGCCTAGCGCTAGTCATAAGGCGTGCACCTCCATGCTTTACATTAATGCATGGACAAGATTTTATATGGAGTCACATTTAAGGGATATAATAACAAGTCTTTTTGTGGAACCCCATAGCGACAAGATAAAAGAAAATTGATCACGTCACACAGCACAAACCTATAGAGCTTGAGTATGTAAATCTTACAAAACATTTTGGTCGAGGACCATGTCATTTGGCATAATAACGTCCCAGAGCTCGAATTGCGGCTCCATAAATCAATGGTCCAAATTGAGTGAGTTTGGTAAGCACGTCACCTAGCGCATAATAACAAGGTCTCATTTTTTCTTACAAATATGATGGAAGGTGAAGCTTCGCCTTTGGGCCCTCATGTACGGAATGCTGAAAATACATGAAAGCAATAACATAATCAAAAAAATAATTAGCTCTCTGGTTGACTCCACACATTCAAGCTCTAAGGTAGGCTTGTGCCATGTTGCATGAAGTCATGGACGATAGCTAATCGTGGGCCCCATATATTTAAGTTCTAGGCTAGGCTTGTGCCATGCGACATGAAGTCATGGGCCATAGTTGATAGTGGTCTCCATATATTTAGGCTCTTCACCACGCTTCTAATTTGTGGCATAAAGTTATGGATTGTAGGTGTTTGTGGAACCCACATACACCGTTGCTAAGCGACGGTATTTTTGCTGACCATCGGGTCTAGGTATTTCGCTAGACAGTACCGACGGCGGGTGTGACTAGTGTGACGCTTAAGCAAAGCGGTGTATTTCAACCGCGGATGGAGTATTGAAATATTTCATCATCCATCATGATTATGAACGGACAATTCAGCGCTCTAAAGAACCACTAGGAATTGCATATATCTATCATGGGGAAAAGTGGTAAGTTTGCCTTGGTCACAACGGGAGAATGCGTAGGAGATCAAATTAGCTTCAAGAGCAGAGAGACCAAGATTGTAAGAGTAGGAAAAGTCCATCTAAGATCTCTATATGAGAGGATACAATGGACTCTTTCTTCACCGAGTTCCCGAGGCTTGGAATTAATGGTAATAATTTTGGAAAAGCAAAACAGTTCCAAAGGATGAATAAAATTACTCTCTGTCCACTTAGTAAGTTCTCTCGTGGATAAAAGGACTTTGCCAAATAGCATCAAAGACATGGAGAAGAGCTGTTGTGAAGACAGGAGTGGCATAAGTTAAGGGGGGAGAACAGGTTGGGAAACATAGGAGATGAAGTAACAAAACAAAGAACAGAGGCCATCAATAGTATCCAAGGTTGACGACAAGAAAGTTGGAGTGGATATGCCTGAAGAGACGATTGAGAGAGGAGAGGGAAGGATCAAGCAAACCAAGGCCACCAAGTTTAGATTGAGAATCACAATTGTCCTAGTTAAGGAGACTAGGGGTTTCAAAGAAATTTCCAAAAAGTTTTAGCAATCGAGAGCATATAGGAGGGAGGGAGAGACCAAAGAAACATGATACAACATATTATAATATGTATCACATGCTTGACATCACTACTTCATTGCAATTACATTACATAAATATGCATAGATCTAGAGATGCACAAGAAGTGGATACCAGATTTATGTACACAAAATAAAAAAATTGTGCCCTAGTATTTCGAATTATGTTGTCAAAGCTCCAACAAATTAATCATTCAAAGAATGTGTTGGATAATGAATCATTAATACAAGTGGCAAACACATAAGGTCCAAAAATGACTATTAAATGTACACAAATGTACCTTGAATATTAATGTCATAAATAGACCAAAAACCATTGGTGCATCTAAATGGTCCTTGTTAGTAAATTGGTCTTTAGTACATCAAAATGGACTTAAGATGATCATATATGAGAAGGCACCATCTCTCTCTCTCTCTCTCTCTCTCTCTCTCTCTCTCTCTCTCTCTCTCTCTCTCTCTCTCTCTCTCTCTCTCTCTCTCTCTCTCTCTCTCTCTCACACACACACACACACACACACACACACACACACATGCTACTATATTTTATGATTCAGAGAAGCTAATGATTTACTCATATTATTTGTGTCTCTCTTTTATATCATGTGTTCATGTTCCTACAATGTAATTGATAAGTGAATGCTTTCACTTCTGTGATTCTTATTGGAGCCTTGGCATTTTGCGAGTAACAAAGATAATTCAAATTTCATACTAGGAATTTTTTTGTAAGTCACACATCAAATAGAGAATGATGTAACCCCTTACCACCCAACCACAAATGATGCAGGTTGTACACACACTAGTCAACACATGCCAGGCCAATAAAGGCTTATCCACAACCATGCACAGAAATGCATGATCGCATGCATCACGTCAAGATACATCATGTCAAATTAAGGGTGGAGACACCACCACGCAATACTTATCAAGCTAGTACAAAGTCAGATGATGTTCCATCAAGTGTGCCAAGATACCAGCACTAAAGAAGGCTATCAAGATGCCACGCTCTCCAACATAGTAGAATTGTGAATTAGAAAGATATCGCAATTGAGTAAAATGTATTTCCCACTACAATCGGGTTAAATATCCCATCCAAAAATCTCCACAACCAGGACTCACTCTCGAAAGAGCACTACATCAAGTCATGAAGACATTGGGATCATATGATCATGGATCTTACATCAAAATTGAGGATCTTCATCACATGAGTTCCATGGAATATACGCATGCATACCTATGCTATGCATCTGATGTTATTAACATTGTTCAAAGTAATGTTTAATTGATACCCCTAAATGTTTTACTAGGCTCATTAAAGTCAAGCCCGCATGCTATGATTAGGGGCCTTTTTTTGGTCGTGACATAATTTGACTGAAGCATAACTCGAGGTAAGTTAGACTAGAGTTAAAGTTAGACCTATCTCAAAGGTCGACTAGGGCACATGAATATACACACTCAGGAGAAGAGTGACAAATGTACATACATGATAAAGCAAGTAAAAAGTATAGGCATGCATAGGGTTAACTTATCATGGGTAGATGATAGCTATTCTTACATGACCTATTTTTAGTAGTTGAATCATAGTTGCACAAAAACGCGTTTTTGAAACAGAAACATTGCAAAAACAGAACATAATATATATATATATATATATATATATATATATATATATATTTAAAATTATGTACAGTTTTGAGCATGTGTATGGGTGCACCCATGCATCCTCCTCCCCTCACCCATGCATACACTTTTTTTGAAAAAAAAAGTGAAGAGGAGGATGCATGTATGGGGCACATCATGCATGGCCCTCCTCCCCATGCATGCACTCTCCAACCTCCAAGTCAAGATACCACTTTTTTATTTATTAAGCACAGTTTCAAGATAACCACTTTTTTCAAAATAGCCACCTTTTACATTTACATTATCACCTTATGATGGATGTGTAACCGGCCACTTCATGGGCATCTCTCTCTCTCTCTCTCTCTATCGCGAATGGCCGCTCTGTCTCTCTAGATCGCGACTGGCAGCTCTCTCTTTGTGTTTGTGTGTGTCATGGATCGCGAGTGGCAGGCGCTCTTTTATCATTGTGGATCAGTCGCAGGCCGCCGGCGTTCTGTTTATCATTGTGAATTTGTGGACTTTCTTTATCATTGTGGATCAGTAGCAGGCGATCTCTCTATCATTGTGGATCGCGACTGGCAAAGCTAACTCTATCTCTCTCTCTCTCTACATTGCAGGTTGCGGTTGATATGCGAGAGTGCAGAAGCCCTGAAGCTGCTTATGTTTCGGGTTGGAATTGCTTATGCTTTCTTGCGCAGCTTCACCACCCTGCAACAAGATGCAAATTTGAGAGATCCTCATTGCAAATGCGTTCCGTGCAGAGTGCTCTGCACAGAAAAGCTCGAAAGGAGCTCTCTGCTCGGTTTGCTGGCCAGCTTATTCGCTATGAGTATTGATTCAGCAGCAACTCGATTGCCACACTTGCAAACTCTGCTGAATTCGATGCATGCGACGGTTCCAGGCCACATGACGACATTTCAGGTAGCAGCACAGCTCATCTCTTTAACACAACCAGCAGTTGGAGGGATACGAAGTGACTGCTCTTCGAATTTGGCACAGCAACTGACATTGGAGGTTTGCACGTCTACTTTTGGGTAACATAATCCGGATGTGCTTAGAGCACTATTACAGTCCTATTCCAATAAGGAGCACTATTGCTTCTTCACCGCTGCCCTCTCTCTCTCTCTCTCTCTCTCTCATAAAAAACATCCAAAAAGTCAGAAACGTCACATGCTCTTTGTAATGAAAAATTTGCAGATTGTGAGAAATCTCTCCGGAGGAAAATCATGCTCAGAAGATACTGTGGAGCCAAATGCTCGCAAATCTCAGCTGGAGGGAGCACAGGTTCTTTCTATTTGTTGTCAGGCCAGTAAAACTTCAAGTCACAGTAGAGAAGATATGTCTACAACCTGTGGAACTGGCACAGATTTGAGGAGCAATCATGCAGCTTCTGAGAGACAGTTGCATAAAATTCTACGAAATAAGCTAAAAGTTATAGAAAGTTGTGATCGAGAGCTAAACCAACACATATTAGAAAGTGGTCCTATAGACTTTACACTGGATCCTAGGTGTACGAAATGCCCAAACTTTGGTGTATTGTCATCAAACATTTTACGTTTAGTCTATACATAATTTGTCAAGTAAGATGAGGAGATTAAACAGCTGAATGTTTCATAAATGCCACATTTAAAGGCATCACTTTCAAACCGGTCAATTGAAAATTACATAAAAAGCACAAAATGAATTGCTCAAATGCACTGCTTCTCATTCTGATCAATGTTAAAACATCTGATACCTTCTTGCCTCTTTGTGACCATGGCTTGCAGTTGGCTAGACCAATATCTCCTTCATAAGGTGTAACAGTGAGTATCTGACAAAGAATGGATCCACATTTCCACCACATTTTGATGACCCGTTATTTGCACTGTGATATCAAAACTTGATTAACCGCATATTCAGCCAATCAAGTTAAATGGACTAATTTCAAAGTTGACAAAACAGAATAGCAAATCCAATACATGAGGAAGTTAAAGAGCCCAATTAGGAAGGGGGCACGTATATGACCACTTAGAGCTGGAACATCGTACACAGTGCAGCCATAGTCCTTCCAGGGGATCCTCATACCTGCATCCAATTGGTGATTTACATATATTAAGAATACTTCAGTGAACTACAGAAAGAAAGTCAATTGCCAATTGATTGATATTTATATAACGTACTTCAGTGAACTACACAGATTAAGTCAATCTACTGGATGTTATACTCACTTAAGATGTTACTTACATGAACAGGTTTGATACATTTACTTGAATTTATATTACTATCTTTATGGCCTTTCAGTTGCTTTAATCAGCTTACCCAGAGGGTTCTAAATTTGGGCAATTCGTACACATAGGATCCAGTGTAAAATCTATAGGACCACTTTCTAATATGTGTTGGTTTAGCTCTCGATCACAACTTTCTATAACTTTCAGCTTATTTCGTAGAATTTTATCCTGCTGCAACTGTCTCTCAGAAGCTGCATGATTTCTCCTCAAATCTGTGCCGGCTCCATAGGTTGCAGACATATCTTCTTTACTGTGACTTGAAGTTTTACTGGCCTGACAACAAATAGAACGAACATGTGCTCCCTCCAGCTGAGATTTGCCAGCATTTGGCTCCACAGTAATTTCTGAGCATGATTTCCTCCAGAGAGATCAAGAGACTTCTCACAATCTGCAAATTTTTCATTACAAAGAGCATGTGACGTTTCTGAATTATGGGATTTTAGATTTGCAGACTAAAGTTAAAAGTTAATTGTTTTGCTAGATTACTTTATAGTGAGATTGATTAATGATCTTTTGATTGATCTCGAATATAATTGAAAAATGAAATACTTTGTCATTTTGTTTCTTAGTGTTAATGCAATATATAACAAGGGTAAAGGGTTTAAGGCAAAGGGTCATTTCATGCATGTTAAAAAATGAAAAAAAACAAATATTTGTAATTTAAATTGCAAATAAGAAACATTTTCAATTAATATCTTGAATATGTCACCTTTGATAGAATCTTCATTTTCATCTGACTGTTCCAAGTAGAAGATCTTTATCGTAAACTAAGTTGCATTTTTGACCCCTCATGGTTCCGAAACTGTCGTTACGAAATTGGGACGTTCCTGACCACAGAACCACACACACACACACACACACACAATGACAACTTTCATTATGTGTGTGTGTTCCTCTCTCTCTCTCTCTCTCTCTCTCTCTCTCTCTCTCTCTCTCTCTCTCTCTCTCTCTCTCTCTCTCTCTCTCTCACACACACACACACACACACACACACACACACACACACACAAGTTCAGTATCTCGGTGGCCTGCATGTCGACGCCTTCTCCTTACTGCCAAGAGTATCATCTGCACATTCTGGACCCCTTGCTCCTAAAGCACAGTTAATAACTAGCTTCATTGTATCTTTCCATGAGACTTCTTGATAAGCTATAGAGGACTTGGAACGACTTATTGTATATGCAAAGCTCGGTTGAAGGGTAGAGTATGAGAGAGAGAGAGAGAGAGAGAGAGAGAGAGAGAGAGAGAGAGAGAGAGAGAGAGAGAGAGAGAGAGGTATCAACATCTACGAAGTACCCGTAGGTCCATTAAACACATCGCTATTAATGTCTACAAAGTACCCATAACAAGGGAAGTAATAAAATTAGTATATGTTGTCCTATATGTTATATGTCATTTTTCTTAAGCTTTAAAATTACATCATTCTATTATCTCTACCTCCAAGTGATTTTGACCAAGGTTATATATAATTGCAAATGACAATAAGCTACAATCTGATCCAATTATGAGGCCTATTTGTTATTTAGGCATGCCTTAAAACATTGATGCACATAGGAGATGCATAAACATGTCAATTTCTACAAGGTACCAAAGAGCTAATGTGAATATACCATTCTAAATCCTCAAATAATGTCATCTTGCGCTTGGAACTATATATTGAGCTTTTCAAAATCTAGAATTGAAATCCACATGTTTGTTCTTTCTTTCACTAGGGATGTGTGTGTGTAAGTGTGAGTGGGCTAGAGGAGGAGAAAAGAAATGGGGTGGAGTAGAGGAGGCTATTGCGGGAAATAAATCAGGGTGGTGGGTGGTAAAACAGATGGGGACCCATGTCAAAGGAAGTTATGAAGGGGGCAGATTGGAGGGAGAGAGAGGGGCCGATACACCAAGAGTGACGGAAGGATTATTGGTCGACCATACTTTGGCTGCATCTAATCATGCTCGCCTTTGGCGGGCACTCCCCACACATTTACACATATAAGAACATTGCCCCTACCACCTTTGACCTTTAGCCGCTCGACATCGACTTTTGGATCAATGCACACACACACACACACACACACACACACACACACACGGAGTTTTGTGTAGATTTTTCTATCATTTTCGGACGTTTGTAGTCCCACCACCTACTCTGTGTTTACTTTATGAGCAGAAGATCGAAAAAATCCAGTATCGGAATTTTTCGATACCCAAAGATCGAAATCCAAAATCAGAATTTTTTGATACCGGATCGACTCAAAAAATCTGCAACTTTTCGATACGGGTCGAAAAATTCATACATTTTCGATACCCAAAATCAGAATTTTTTGAGATCCAAAGTCAGAATTTTTCGATACTGAAACTCAAAATTTTTCGAGATCGAAAATCAAAATTGTTTGATACCCAAGGTTCGTAATTTTTTGACACCCAACATCGGAATTTTTTGATACCCATCGGCTTTTCTCCTAAACCATTGCTGCCACCTGTCAACGACTCAAATTTTTCCAAAGACTCGAAGTTTTCCAATGGATCAAATTTTTAAAATGACTCGAATTTTTCTTAAGACTTGAATTTTTCCAATGACTCGAATTTTTCCAAAGGATCGAATTTTTTCAAAGACTCGAATTTTTTGGAAGACTTGAATTTTTTCAATGACTCAAATTTTTCCAAAGACTCGATGTTTTTTGAAGGATCGAAGGACCCTTTGTACTATCAAGTCGAATTTTTCAAAAGACTCGAATTTTTTCGAAGACTCAAATTTTTTCAAAGACTCGATTTGTTGTTTCAAAAAACTCAAATTTTTCCAAAGACTCATACTTTTCCGAAGGCTCAAATTTTTTCAAGGACTCAATTTTTTTCAAAGACTCGAATTTTTTCAAAGACTCAAATGTTAGATATTTGAGATGCGAGACGTGCGAGATCAGCCACCATCCAAATCATCGGCCGCCACCTAGATCGGCCTCCATTGCCCGTCAATGACGGGCACTCATTACTAGTATATATATATACATATATATATATATATATATATATATATATATATATATATATATATATATATATATATATATATATATATATATATATATATATATATATATATATATATATATATATATATATATATATATATATATATAAGTGAAAAAAAAGTGCAATTAGGACCATAAATGGATTCATTCAATCCATAAGAGTGATTGGTTGCATTACTATCTTTATCTCCATCAAAACTAGCACCTAGAATTGACACAATGTAGATCTATAAGCAAGAGCAATCTAAACAAAGTATTTAAAGATCAAAGCGACTTCACGTGTGAGCCACAACCTAATGTATGAACATAGACCTCAAAGCAATGTCCTAACACTAATTGAAGCATTGGATCCATATATATATATATATATATATATATATATATATATCAGACATGAGGGTCCGGGCCAAAGTGCCCGCATCCGACGCTTGGACCCGGACGCATCCGACCCTTGGACGCGGGGTCGGACGCGTCCTTTTTTTTTTTTTTTTAAAGGCTGGACACGTCCGGGGCCCAAAACGCGTCTGGGCCCCGGACGTGTTTTTTAAAAAGAAAAAATAGAGCAAAAACTCGCGGGCCCGGAGGACAATCCGCAGAACCCGAGAGCAAGCAGAGGGCGGAAGAGGGAGAGTGTGGGAGAGCTGAGAGAGAGAGAGAGAGAGAGAGAGAGAGAGAGAGAGAGAGAGAGAGAGAGAGAGAGAGAGAGAGAGAGAGAGAGAGAGAGAGAGAGAGAGAGAGAGAGAGAGAGAGAGAGAGAGAGAGAGAGAGAGAGAGAGAGAGAGAGAGAGAGAGAGAACGACGATGTAGAGCTACGTGCGGACTGGTTCACATACATCCACCTCCTCAGCAGCGACACTAGGTTCCGCAGCAGGATCGAGGTGCAGAGGCTCGGTTACAAGTAAACTCTTGATCTATCGCACGCTGTCGTTCGTTCAATTTCTCTGCGCGGGCTCAAGTGTACTCAAGCATATTGTTGCTCAACTGTAGGCACTCTCTGGGGCTGTTCGGCGAGGACCTTGCACGTGTTCGAGAGAACAGACTCTTGCTTGTATCATGGTGGGAGAGCTACGGCGCCGGACAACCAGACCTGAGGACACTCGCACTCTGAGTCCTTTCACAGGTGTGAAGAATTGCCAAAAATTGGCAAATCTAGCTTGATCAAAAACCATGTAGAATAGTGTAAATTGTGTACACAAGTGGGTCCCACACATGTGAGGCCATGATGCCACATGGGAAACCCATCCTAATGTAGGTTAGGTCAAGTCAAGAGAGTTGGTCATGTCTATTTGGTGGTCATCCCTACTTTATAGGACCTACACCTAAGTTTAAGGTGAAAATTTGACCAACTAGCTACCTACCAAGCATAACTCTAGGAAATAGACTAGGGTTTCATTTTAGGTCAAGGAGAGTGAGTTAACTTCCTTATTACATGCTGGAAATCCACCTAACTTCAAGAAGGAAGTCGAATTTGCTATGTATTCCCTCTCTCCATAGTGAGAAGATAGAAAATTTTGGAGCTCATTGGCAATCTCAAGCTAGTTCACTATGTACATTGAGTTTTTGTGATCCAAATGAGACCAAATCAATTTCTACTTGTTTCTCAGGTTGAAGGCCGTACTAAAGCCTGTACTACACACGTGTGGGCTCGGATTTCAATGTTTATCAATGCTTTTGATTGTTAGTGCTTGTTGTTTGTCAAATTGCCAATCTAGATCAACTTTTTTGTGTCTAGTTTTTTGATAGATTGTTAAGCAAGCATCCAATCACTCTTGTGGATCTTTTGTAGATCCATTTATGGTCCTAAAGTACAGTACTTTCACATGGTATCAGATCCAAGTACAAGAGCATAAGCCATTGATCTAATGCAAATCCATTTTTAGCAAGTTTTGGTGCTAAAAACTAGTATTGAGAGGGCAAGCTAGAATCTTGATTTTGGTGAGGAGATTTGATCCCAAACTTGGTAGGGGTCCAAATCCGTACTTTCCACATGTGTGGGCACCTCTGAACCTGCATTTAATGCATGGTATTCATTTGATCCAAAAAAATTCAATTTGTGAGCTATTGGTATAATTTTTGGTGGAGATCCTAGGATAATCTACCAAGATCATTTGCCATTGATTAGATTTGAATTTGTTTCATGGAATCTAATTAATCTAGGCTGAGTTCAAGTCCTATTAAGGTTAAAAACAGGTCTTGAAAGTACACCAAGAAGGAAGAAAGAGATTAAGTCATTTTTTTGTCCAAAAATAGCCAAAATTGGCAAGATTTGATTGTAAGTAGATTTCACATCATCTTATCTTCATTCCGACTTTGTGAGGGAGTGCTAGAACTGAGATTATAAGTCCATTTGTTGGATTAGAAATCTAATTTGAGTGAAAAACTACAAGAGAGAGACCTTAGTGAGTTTCTAGAGACAATCAAATCCATTTCTTGGCAAGATTTGTTTGAAAGTAGTTTTCACTTCATCTTATCTTCATTCCAGCTTTGTGAGGGAGTGATAGAACTATGATTATAAGTCCATTTGTTGGATTAGAAATCAAATTTGAGTGAAACACTGCAAGTGTGAGACCTTTGTGAGTTTCAAGTCAATCAAATCTATTTCTTGTTTGTAGAAGTCACTAGTAAGATGGGATCTGCTGGAGCATACCTTCTAGAAGCTAGTGAGAGGTTGAATTCTACAAATTATGCTATTTGGAAGGTTAGAATGGAGTCACTCTTAGTGCTCCAAGACCTTTATGAGTTCTTGATTGAAGATGAAGATGAACCTCTAGGTGCACAAGAGTTAGCTAGATACAAGAAGAGACCTAGGCTTGCACTTCATTGTGTGAAGATGAATGTGAGCAATGATTTGTTGAGAGAAGTATCAGCATGTACTAGTGCTAAAGAGGCTTGGGAGTCTTTAAAATCAATCTATGAGTCTAGCAACACTTCTAGAGTTCTTATGCTTAGAAATCAAATTTTGCAAAGCATGAGAAGAAGTGAGGAGAGTGCACATGATTATGTACTCAGAATCAAGTCTCTAAATAGGGAGTTGGCTTCCATTGGAGAGAAGATTCATGATGGAGAGCTTGTACAAATTGTCCTTAATGGTCTAGGAGATGACTTCGCAAATTTGGTCCAAAGTTTTGCCATCCAAGACACTTTGCCAACTATAGAAAAACTTCACAGTGTATTAGTGGCTGAAGAGTGTAGGATGCTCCATGCAAAATCTAGGATGAGTTCCTTGTCTTTGCAGGATGGTGATGAGAAAGCAAATTTCTCAGTCAAGGGCAAAAAGAAGACCAATGGAAAGAAGAAACATCCAAAGGAGGCCAAAGAAGAGGATGATGCATCAAGCTCAAAGGACAAGTCAAAGCAAAAATGCTTCTTTTGTGGAAGGAAGGGGCATTATGCATCTGAATGCTACAAGAGGCTAAGAGCACAAGTGGAGGAGGACAAACAAGGAAACCTTGCAAAGGAGGAGGAGGAGGATGAAGTAGATGTATTCTTGATGGCATCTACATCCTCACCAACAAGCAATAGCAATTCAAGAGACAATTGGTGGATCGACAGTGGGGCTAGCTCCCACATGTCTTGTGAAAAGGACTTTTTCTCAACCTTACACTCATTCAATGATGCTAAAAAGTTTGTCTTTACTGCAAATGATGAAGAGTGTAGGATAGATGGTGTTGGCACCATTTATTTGTATCTAGAATCCTCAAAATGCATGGATCTAGAAAATGTCCTTTATGTACCATCAATCACCAAGAATATGCTTAGTGTTGGTCTACTCTTAGAGAGTGGTTTGGATGTCCACTTTAAGCATGGTGTTTGCTTCATCTTGAAGAATGATGTTTGCATTGCAAAGGGATTTAAACATGGAAGATTGTTTAAGTTGGAAGCTAGTGTTGCTTTTGAAAGAATGAGCTTGGCGAAGGAGGAGATCACTCAAGAGGAGATCTTGCCAAAGTGTGATCTTGCTTGCATTGAGGAGGAGCATCAAAAGGAGGAAGATCTTGAGGATCAGCCTCAAAGCATGAGAGTTCCAAGGGAGTCCTCAATGACAATGGCCGAGTCATCAAATTGCATGCAAATTGTCCATTCAAGTGTGCATCTTGCAAGGGTGGTGAGCATTGGAGAGTCTACTATCTTTGAATACTTTTTGGAAAGTATTAGTAGACATGAGGTGACTTGTTTCTTACCTTTAAGATCCATGTTATTTATTACTTTGTATGACAAGACAACGAAATGGGATGCTTTGAAATCTACATTTGTTGTTGATAAAGCAATTTCATTGGATAACTATTTTTGTAATAGTTTGAATAGAGTCATAAAAGATGAAACATCATTTGCTTTGGAAATCTTTGTGTCCACATGCTTTGTGCATGATCATTCCAATGTAAGGACCAAAGATTATCCTATTTCAATGATAGGAATAATGGTAGTGTTTTGCTCTTCAAGTAGAGATTGTAGAATCTACTTGTTTTCAACCAAAGAATTTGTCAATGGTGGAAATGTGATCTTTCAAGAGTGGAAGATTTATAAACTTGAAGAAGCACCTTTGGATCAACACCTTATTCAATTTATTGATGGTTTGGAGTCAAGTCAAGTGGAGGAGCAAGCTCAAGACCCGAGGACTCCAAGAAGAACCTTTAGTATCAAGATGGAGCCATCTAGGCTCAATCATATGGATCAAGCAAGACAAGTTGTCTTTGGCAACATTATTTATACACTTAATATTTTAATTGATGTATCTTCAAGTTCACAAAATGCCTTGGAATCCATGGCTTGGCATGATGTTTAGTTTTGAAGTGTGCTACATGTATATAGACACATTTATGGAACATCTTGTAAGGGATCCTCTAAGAGGTGGTGAAAGATCCTTCATGGACATCATTCTCTATTGGAGTCTCAAAAGTTCCTTCTTTGTAGCTGGATTTTTTAGACACTTCTAAAAGCTTTCATTGATCTATCAAGAGAGTTGTAAATAGATCAAGCTAAATTTGAGGAGGAGTGTGAAGAATTGCCAAAAATTGGCAAATCTAGCTTGATTAAAAACCATGTAGAATAGTGTAAATTGTGTACACAAGTGGGTCCCACACATGTGAGGCCATGATGCCACATGGGAAACCCATCCTAATGTAGGTTAGATCAAGTCAAGAGAGTTGATCATGTCTATTTGGTGGTCATCCCTACTTTATAGGACCTACACCTAAGTTTAAGGTGAAAATTTGACCAACTAGCTACCTACCAAGCATAACTCTAGGAAATAGACTAGGGTTTCATTTTAGGTCAAGGAGAGTGAGTTAACTTCCTTATTACATGCTGGAAATCCACCTAACTTCAAGAAGGAAGTCGAATTTGCTATGTATTCCCTCTCTCCATAGTGAGAAGATAGAAAATTTTTGGAGCTCATTGGCAATCTCAAGCTAGTTCACTATGTACATTGAGTTTTTGTGATCCAAATGAGACCAAATCAATTTCTACTTGTTTCTCAGGTTGAAGGCCGTAATACAGCCTGTAGTACACACGTGTGGGCTCGGATTTCAATGTTTATCAATGCTTTTGATTGTTAGTGCTTGTTGTTTGTCAAATTGCCAATCTAGATCAACTTTTTTGTGTCTAGTTTTTTGATAGATTGTTAAGCAAGCATCCAATCACTCTTGTGGATCTTTTGTAGATCCATTTATGGTCCTAAAGTACAGTACTTTCACAACAGGTACGTTGTCTTGTCTCATTCATCCAACCAGTTTCGCATTTTCTCTACAAGGTCGGTACTCGTTCGAGTTGTTGCCAATTAATGCAGGACTGTTCTGCTTGCGTGTGCAAGCGAAACAAGTCAGCGTTCAGCCTTGTTCACAATAACAGACGGAACCGTTTGATGACGGAGTGGTGCAATGATCTGGTGTACTGCACTAACGACGGAGCGGTGCAATGATCTGGTGTACTGCAACACCAACACAAGAGTGGTTCGACGCATCACGGAGAGCATGAGGGCAGGAGGCGCACACGCCCTACTGCTGCATGTATATTTTGTTGCTCTATCATTTTGCTTTCGTATTGGTTTGAGACATTCAGTTTAATGCCCTCACGGTTGCTTCGACTATTCTCACGAATGATTGACTTGTGTAGGTCAATCCCGATGAGTGCCTGGTTGCAGCGGCAGATCACGAGCCAGAGGTTGATCCGAACGATGCTGTTTGGCGTGCTCTGCGGGGTGATCCCGAGGATGATGTCGATGCCGATGAGACCACCACCCTCCCTGTTGACGTTCCATTGCCCTCCTCTGATGATGAGCCCACATATGATTCAGACAAGACGATCGACCTAGCAGGGGATGGTCCACGTGCCCACCCAGTACCCCCGCTTAACGACCCCTTTCAAATGATGGCTGGTCAGAGTTTGCGAGGGAGACAGAGGCTGCTGCCCAGAGACATATAGCGCAGAGATGACTCAGAGCATCACAGGTAGGCAGTTCCTCCTAGAGACCCCCCCATGGCAGAGGGAGACCCCCAGGCAGGAGTGTACTAGACATTAGAGGAGTTCTCAATATCAAAAAGACTCTTTAAGGAATGCCATGTAAGATATACAAAAATATCAAAATAAATAAAACAATATTGTTTATTTTCTTGCCCACACCACTCCCAACGCCTCCCCAACTCCCAATGATCTAACCATAGTGTCTATAGTCACAGTTAAGAACTGTTAACAGTTCGCAGTATAACTTGACTAAATTCAAAAATATTCCCTCCATTGGTTACGAAAAGGGCAATATTTTCACTGGATCTAGAATATGACCGCCATCCCCAAATTCGAATCAGGAAAAATTGCAAAATGTTTACATATGCATTCCTTCCACGAGAATGAAAATATGAGCGCCAACTACCTATTGGAATGAAAAAATGAGCGGCATTCCCAAATTTGAATCAAGCATACAAGCATGGAGATTGGATTGATCGTACATAGTATATAATATAATCAAAGAGGAGTATTTTGTTTTGCTTCATAGAATCTGGTCATAGTACTTTGATGCAACTGATTACTCTATTATTTTTTTGATGATGACATTATATCATCTACATGTGAATATCCCTGTTGATTTGGCACCTTTGCAGAGAAGAGGAGCCAAAGGAGTTCAAATATCTGCTGAAGATCGTTCTCGTTACAAGGCAGAAGGAAATAAAAACGTGGATTTGTGGACAGATGGAACATTATATCCACAAGATCCAAGCACTTTGACACATCCCACATTCTCTTCAATAACTCATTTAGTTACATGGATATGCAATGGGCATAGTGGGTTACTAGGATATTGTGAAAGATTGCAAAACCATGAAAAACAACTTTATATGAATAAAGTTCACTTTTTAGAAGGTGAGTTAATTCGGATATCCTCTTATTGTCAGAATAGAGATTGTCATCTCCAAAAGATGTTAGAAGAAAATGAACAAGTTAAAAAAAATAATGAATCATTACAAAAGATAACAATCAATATCAAATCAGAAGTAGAGCAAATGCAATCAGTCTTACAGTCTATTCGTATTGAAAACTTACAATTACTGAAGGATGTGGATTTGGTAAAGAAGAAGGCTGAAAGTAAGAAGCGAAAGCGACAAAGTTGCAAGGATATTCAAACGCTTTCAAAAGGAGGTTATCGAAATAGAAGGATCCGTGCATTCAAGTAAGCATATTCTAAATTTTGTAAGTTTTTCAATGACATTGGATTTAATTTCAGCTATGGTGATATTCTGTTAACTATCTATTTTTTTTGCAGATCTGCATTAGTAGCTCCTCGAAATATTAAAGACAATGCTTCACTAGGAATGTCATTGGGCACAATATTGACTTGCAAATCCATTGAGCGTATCATGATGAACAATAGGATTTCAAATGTAAAGTGTAAAATAGCAGAGTCTTTGATGGTGAACATTCAAAATATTTTAGATAAGACTATAGTTCAAGGTGCTTGTGATTTTGCAAGTATTAGTAGGGAAGCATATGCAACAATATTTAAGCTAATTAGAGAAGCTTTTAAGCAAGTTCAAATTAGAAAAGTCCCAATCCCTAGGACATATCACTTGAAGAAAGAGAGAGATACATTACACATAGGTATGCGTAAGATCACTGGAATTCCATTTCATATTGAGGAGGTGTAAAAAACTGATGGAAGATCGATATTCTATAATTCATCAAACAATTTATTTGTTGATCTAAATTACTTGCTGAGATACATCGTCACATGCTATGATATAACCTATGAAAAGGTGAATGGCAAAATAATCATAGTACTTAAGTTAGATGAGTCAGAAATTGTGAAAGGGCAGAAGATGGAAAGGGTTAGTATAACTCTCATGAATGGTGCTCTATCCCAAACGGAGAACCAAGAAGGTTTCAAATTCAGTGTCCAGTCAGAAAATGATATATGGTGGTTGGCAGCGTTTCAGGTAACTAGCCTCATTATTACATTACATTCATTGAATAGTATTAATACATTGCAAACTAAGTATGATTAATTCTTTGGATAGGTGCTGAAAGAGGATCATGATATATTATCATGGATATTCTCAAGGACATCTTATCCTAGGATCATCAAGGACCATATGGATGGAGGATTTCTCAATGTTCCAGGAGCTGGAGACTTCAATGTTGAATGGCACTTAGCAGGTGATTTGAAAACATTGAAATGTATGTATAATGTCTCTCACGGTGCTACATCAAAACACCCTTGTTTGTACTGCATGAAAATGGCAAAAGATGTAACTAGGAGTACAAGAATTACTAGAGAATATGCAGATCCAAACTGGAAGCCTGTGCTGCCTATCCCCTTAAAAAATGTGCATGTTTGAACTCTTCATGTAAAAGTTAGATTAATAGAAAAGATCATTTATCTTCATATAGTTTTCGCTTGGAATACTAAGCCATCGTCATTAGCAAAGGAAGCTATCTCTCGATTAGAAGATGTTTTATCAAAAGCAGGACTCCATAAAGGACATGTCAAAATTCAAAAAGATGAAAAGCTTTTAGGAAAGAATGGGAACATGCCAACTAAGCCAAGCATAGGAGGAGCAAAAGCACGTCGTTTTCTATCAAATCATACTGGTAAGGCTTCTAATATTCAACACTCAGTCTGGACATATATTATTGCTACCACTCAGGACTTCGAGAAAGACGGCAAAACCAGAGTACTAAAAGTTGATGTATGGAAAAAGCTTGATAGTATGATTGCTATTTTAAGAAAAGAAAAATACTCTGATATTGATAAGAAAGCTGTCCAAAGGACTTGTGTCGAGTTTATAAATGCAATATCAAAAGCATAAGGAGAAGATCACATCACTCATTACATGGTTAGTATAAAATTTTCAAAATGCTTTCAAATTTTCATATATTTCTAGACCTAAACATAAGACTAACATTATGATTTTGACATATGCAGCACATACTAAGAGACCATACAATTTTTTTTGCCAATACATATGGAAGCTTGAGTGTATGGTCATCACAAGGGATGGAGAAGTCACACTGGCAAGCACGAGCAGCATTTCATAAAAATACACAACATGGAGGAACCAATGAAAAACGAAACTACATTTGTCAATTGTTTCAGTGGTTCTACCGTAGAGTTCAAATTCGACATATAACAAAGTCCACACAATACAACAAGTTTAGAAAAGCATGCAAGTTCATACAGAAAGAGAAAATTAGATGATTGTTGAGTAGAAGATCATGATGACATGTTCAGAATTGCTTTGCAAATTCATTGAACAAGAGAGGAGCAATACCCAATGTAAATGTATTGATTGTATTATACAAAGTGTCAACTATTCATCATCAGATCTTGTATCATATTCTATGGTAGTATTGTCATGAAGAAATTCTCTGCTAGCGTATGCATCTAATAGATGTGCATTATTCTTATTTCCACTAAGCTCAATATAAGTGGAATACAATGAATAATGGGAGCTCCTTAAAGGAACATTCCCATCAGTAAAGCCTAAAATGTTCAAAACATAAGATCTTTTGACAAAAATGATCTTATTTGTCTTAACAAATTTATGTCCTCCTAAATAAAATGATAAAGCTTTAACTGCCATTATAAGACTCTCCCCGACTTGGCTCATCTTGGAATGAGCAATACAGATCTCACTCTTCAAGAAATGCCGAAGATAGTGGCCCAGTCCACTGTCCCTCTGGAACGAGGATGCGTGTTGTCTGAAACCACCTCGTCTCGTAGCAAATTCATCTATTATGAGAGCATCCTGCAATAGGAAATATGCTAGCAAAAACACATTCAGTGATTGAAAACATTAAAATGCAAGGAAGATTAAACACTTACACATTCTTCATCATCATCAGCAACCAGATCAGGATCATCAATATAATGACCACGTACTGAAGTGGAATCATTAGTGAAATGCATTAATGATGGACGAGGGAAGCCCATCTGGGATTGAAATGCTGTGAATTCTTCATCGGATGGTCTGCCTCGCCCATCCTCAGCTATATTTGATAAAGTCTTATTCAGGCATTCTTCACCGGTCATAAGACCCTCCTCATCATCAAAATCAATACCAGCAACAAGGTCATCTATCTCAAAATCTACAAAGTCGAAGAATTCGAAAATTGTGCCGGATAATAAGCATAGAACCTCGTCCTCACGATAGTCAAAAAATTTACATAAATCAGCAATAGTAAAATATACATCGTCATTAATATAATATACAAGCAAATTGAAAAGACATTTCGAATCCTCCATAGATTTGGATTCATCATCAGATGTATTTTGGCCAATGAAAGAATCTCGGAGAACATCAATATTTAAATCAACGAAGTCACTTTCTTTATTAGGAGTGTGGATAAGAAAGTGACTGATATCCTGAATGGCTGACTGAATAGAGGAGGGTGCAAAAGGAGGGTCAGCAACAGGAAACTCATCATCATCTGAGATCGGAACTAAAAGAAAAAGTACGAAACCACTTTGATATTCAACCAATCGACATTTCTTGTTGCAATACGGACACATAGAGCTACTTTTGAAAAGATCAAACAATTTGGTGAACATTCTATCCAGTCTATGTCTAAAAGCTGGGAAGAAATGAACAAGATTAGTATAATGCATGTACTGGAGTTGACCTATGGAGAAAACATGCTTGCTAAGTATATCTCTGAATCCGACATAATGTTCATAAAATACGTCAGAATTTGGTTGTGCAGTCCTGAAAACATGTAGATAAGGCCTGAATAGGCTGTGGAAGTAGTCCAGATTTTCAGTAATCCCAAATTCACTCAAAAATGAACTCAAGCCTGATTCTCGTGAGGATGATGAGGAAGAGGCCATGGCAGTAGCGTGAATATCGCACTTGTGCGCGCGGGAGAACTGAACCAAAACTAACAATCAAAATGGCGCAGAAGCTGGATATGTACGGCAAACAGATACTGATTATCGCACTTCTGCGCGAGTAGGTATACTTGCAAGCAAACAGACAGAAATGAGCGCGCACAAAAGCGATATGTCACGAATTTCGAGAATGCAAAAGGTAAAAAATTATTCGGTTTCTGTGCCATTTATACTAAATTTTTGCACGTGTGGTCAATGGACTTATGACACGTGTCTACTTTCAATTCGACAACAGGCACAGGCACGTGTGAGATGACACTTACACATGTGTGAAATGACACCTAGACACGTGTCGCGTGTTCATTCGAGTGCTTATAAACACGTGTTGTTGTCGCATTCGGTCGTACAAATCTCACACGTGTAGTGTGACAGAGTGACACATGTCGCACTCGCATTTGTCCGTACAACTCCCACACGTGTGACAGGACGTTCTTTCGCACGTGCGAACTCCGATATAAAATCACAAATTTTGATGAATTTTTTTCACTTTTTTTTTCGCTTCGCATATCATATTTGTGCGCGCCCTTCACGATCAAATTCCTCCTACTACCTTCCATGCGCACAAGTCCGATACCTCTTCCTACGTGTCACCCCATATCGCACTTGTGTGTCTTTCCTCAAATCTAATCGTTTTCTCTGATAATCGGCTCGCATAGGTCCGATATACAGTACATTCTGTCCATATATAGCGGTCCTCTGCAAGTTCTTTATCATTTTTCCTTCCACCGCTTCTAACCCTCTCGACACCACTAACCCCCCATTTATTCAATGCCAATTTTCTCCTGAGTCACAATTGAATTGCTGAAGCTAATCGTTCCCCTCCTCTCTCTCCTGAACTTGATCCCCAAATTCAGCATGAGATTGCCTCTGAAGCACCATCCATCCGGCACAGAATCACGCCTATAGAACCAAGCAAGGAGTTGCGCGCCTCTCAAGAGTTTACCAAGAAATATCCAACGACAAAAGAGCGAGGTTGCTACATATTGCCAGATTTGGACCAGTGTCAAACACATAAAAAAATGTCAACAAACTATTGGATCCACAACCTCTCTGGCGCCATCAACTCTTTCTCAAAGTAAGACCTCGATGGCATGGTATATCAAAGCTCTCTGTGCACAAATCCTTATTACTATCCAGTAGCGAGGCGAGAACCGTTTCCTGCCACCAAGGCCAAGAATAGGATATTTTGGCCCAAGCTCTTAGGCGTCGATACCGACAACTTAGTCGAAGACATGGTCACCAACTGCCGTGTATTCTACTAGAAGCACCATGGCAACCCTGACCACGACGTCAGATATTTTGCGGACAATTGTCGTCTGGTAGCATTTCTGGCAAAACTCAAGGGTTTTTGGGATCGAGGGCTACCCTTGAGATCAATAAACCACTGCGAATGCAAGAAGACCACATCAGCATAGCAAGGCTTAATTATCGTGCTGCACTCACTTCAACCCTGCATGTTGATATGGTGGAGCTATGGAAAACCCACAACTTTCTACAGGGGGTATGCTCCATTATTACAAACCAATGCCCTTCCTGAACAAACTACAGTGGCAAATGATGGAGGGCATCAGCACCACAATCTACCACTCCCGACAGCAACAGTCTCGCCTCCAAAAAGCACAGAAGATCCAGGAAGAAAAGGCTTTGATTGGTGTGGGACCACCAATTTACTGAGGGGGATAATGTTAGCATCTGTGCTAACACAGAAAAAATAAAAAAGAGAGAAATAAAACTCCATGGCATGTGTTTTGTAAGTCTACATACGAGTGTCTGTTAATAAACTTCTGCCATGGCATGTGTTTGTAAGCCCATGAGTAGAAGCTTAAAAAATAATCAAATAGCTTAAACTTAGATTTAGAACTTAGTCTTGGGAAACTTAAGATTTTAAATATTTTGTCTTAAGTTTTTCTAAGTTAAGAAACTTTAAACTTCTAAATCTTAAGTTAGAAGTTCTAGAAAGGCTAGAAATAGATTAGTCCCATAAGTTAGTGGATACTTATGGAAGACCCTCCTTGCCATAAAAGGAGAGGTATTTGTCTCGTAAATAACACTTTTGAGATTAAGCTATCAAGTTCTCTATTTTTTAGATTATCTTGGTATTTCACTTATGTTCCCATTGGAAGGTGCATAGCTTGAGGGAAAGTACTCGGGCCTCCTCTTGCCTCTTTTCATTGGTTCTTTTATTGTGGTATGTTTTTAATTGATTGATGCTTAGTAGCAGCAATCTATCTTTTCAATCCCTTTGGGTGTTAATCTAGGATTTAGTTTAATCACCTTGCTAGTTGGGTAAGCCTTAGTAAGGTTTTGTATTTTGTCATCTTAGTTAGTTTCATTTCTATTTCAAGCACTAGTTGGGTAAGCCTTAGTGCTTTCGTCATTATTTTCTATTTTTGCACTCCATTTTAAACTTGGTAGAAACTTAGAAAGTGGAAAATCCTCTCTATACTACACCACATCGTGAGTAGATCTAGCCAAACATTCGCAAATCAGATTTACTTCCAACACAGCCAAATTGCTTCCTTTGTAGCATTTGTGGGAGCAATGCACTCTGATTCAGTTGATGATAATGCTACTGAGGTATGCTTTCGGCTGTTCCACGAGATTGGGCCTTGATTATATAAAAATACAAACCCAGAAGTCGATCTTCTGGTATAGATATCCCCTACCCAATCCGCATCTATGTATCCTTCAAGTATGTTGGAGGTTGGCTGCCTCCATAACAGATGCTAAGATGTTTGGTTGCCTGGATGTACTTCATGACTTTTGTGAGCGCTTTCCAATGGTCACAAGTGTCTGATTCTTCCATTCAGCTACACCATTGGACTGAGGTGAGTAGCTTGTTGTGAATTGTTGTTGTATTCCGTTGGCCTTGCAGAACTCCTTAAATTCGATGGAGATTAATTCTCCCCCTTCATCTATGCGTAGAGCTTTGATCGTCCTCTAGGTTTGATTTTTTGCAGACACCTTGAACTACGTGACTAATGCCTTCAATTTGTTCTTCAAAAAGTAGAAGTCATCAATGAAGGTTAGGAGGTATAGAGCTCCCCCTTTGGAAGCAGCCTAAATCAAGCCACAGATGTCGCTATGTACAAGATTGAATAGGTCCTTGGAAGTATGAACTAAGTCTAACATTAACGGACTTCTAGCATGTCTGCTGATTATACAGCTTTCACATGGAGAAGTTGGCTTGCTGATAGGAGGCAGATCTTGCACGTTGACATTTGATGAATACTACTGAAGTTCAAATGGCCTAATCTGAAATGCCAAAGCATATCAGATGATTTGGAGGTAGAAGTGTAAAGAGTTTGATTGTTGAAATAATAACAGTGGCTGAGTTTGTAGAGGTTGCCACTTCTTCTCCTGAAAGCTAAAACTTTTTGGGATTTGTGTTTATGGTGCAACCGTTTGTATCGAAACTCTTCGACCTGAATCAGTGATTCTGCTAACTGAGAGTAGATTCTTGGTCAGTTTTGGAACGTGGAGAACATTGGACAGCAATTTGACTTCAATTTTCTGAAATTCAATTTTGGCTATTCTTTCACCCTGAATAGAATGTGATGAGTTGTCATCAAGTTGCACAACTCGAGAGTGGGTGAAAGATTTGTAATATTTGAACCAGTCTTGACGGTGAGTCATGTGTTGAGTTGCCCCAGAATCGAGATACCAAGAATCGATATCCTGATGTTCTTCGACCTTGGTTATATAGGATGTTTCATCTTCCTCTTGCTGCTGTATCGAAAAACTGGTTGAGACAAAATTTGCTTGTTGTTTAAATTGCTTCTTCTTCTCATTGTTAAATTTCAAACTTATACAGTATTTGATCTCATGTCCAGTTCTCTTGCAGTATCTGTAGAATAGTTTCTGCTTTGGTTGGAAAGATGAAGTGTTTGAATTCGACCTTGAGTTAGAATTCGACCCTGGGCCAAAATTCGAGCCTGATTCAAAATTTGATCCTGACTGCATATCACTCTTCTTTTTGGATCTGAACTTTTGATTTTTGGAATATAGGGCTTGAGGGTCCGACCTTAAGCATGAAGATGATGCAGATTTTTTATTTTCTCTTGTAGAAAATGCGAAGTCGTTGGGTCTAATTTAGACTGACAGTATCGAAATTTATAAGTATCGAAAATTCACAATGACTTGAAAAATGTAGAATTTTTCGAGTCGATCCAGTATCAAAAAATTCTAGAAACTTCAATCCTGGATTTTTCGATCCTCTGCTCAAAAATTCGAGCCTTCAGTTTCTTGTTTTTCAAGATGCTCATTATTGAATGGATATGAGGTTGAGCATCGAATTCCAACAGGACTGTCAACACGAAGTCATTGGGTCAGATTTTAGACCGACAATATAAAAATTCACAAGTATCGAAAAATATAGATTGACTCAAAAGATATAGAATTTTTCGAGTCGATCAAGTATCGAAAAATTCTAAAAAAAAAAAAAATTCTAAGTTTTTCGATCCTCTGCTCAAAAATTTGAGCCTTGTATTTTTGGTTTTTTAAGATGCTCATTAATGAATGGATTTGAGGTTGAGCATTGAATTCCAACATTCCTCACTAAACTAACCTTTGCGATTTTGTGTGGTGGGATGGTGAACGCCTTCAAATAAGTCTGACCTTACTATGATTTTTTTTAGTATCGTATGATCTTTCCAACTCTATTTTTTCTTGTTGGTTTATGAATGAAGGTCTCAAAGGGTTTGGTCTTGAATTTTCAAGAGGAACTATGTGAAATTTTGTAATCTCTCTCTCTCTATCTCTCTCTCTCTCTCTCTCTCTCTCTCTCTCTCTCTCTCTCTCTCTCTCTCTCTCTCTCTCTCTCTCTCTCTCTCTCTCTCTCTCTCTCTCTCTCTCTCTCTCTCTCTCTCTCTCATGCCCACAACTGATCTCAGATTGATTATCCTGCTAGAGGTCAGTAGGCCTACCTCGACCCATAACTTAATTATCATTATGAGGGGTTCGGGGCCCTCATGTACATATGGTCATAATTAATGATTGGAGGCCTAAACTCATGATATATCCCAAAACTATAATGGAAGTGACCACTTTCTAGGGCCGATACCCTTAGACAACTCAATTAGAATTGACTGCCAAATTTGAGGATGATGCCCTTAGAGTAAAGGCAGTGCCCTTAGTCATCATATCATGCCTTTAAGTCACATAAGACCTTACACTTAGCTGATGGGGCCATACGGAGAACTAATTGGATGGAAAAAGAGACATTAATGAGAGCCAGCATTAGAGATCAGGGAACATGGACCTATAAAGCTAGCCGATCGTTGAACCAAAGTGCTAGCACCCCCTCCTTACAGTCGTACTTTTGTAAGCCTGGAAAGCTCTCATCGGCTCGGGAGCACGGGGTAACAGAGAAGGCCTTCAAGATTGGATGTGGCGGAACCTCTATTACTCATGTAGGGCCATCAGACTTGGTGCCCCTTGACCCTTTTAGGACTTTTTGGCTGGACCAATCCCCCGCCAAAAAAGGCCCTAACATTGAGGAAGAAGGTACTGACACTCAGAATGAGTGAAGGCACCTCAGTCAGTGACCATCTGAATGAGTTCAAACAGTTGCTAAACCAACTGGCTGCAATAGGTTTGCCTATCTCAGAAGAAGACTCTACCATGTCTCTTCTTGCCAGTCTGCCATCCTCCTACGACAATTTAGTGTTGCTTCTTAGCAATACTCCTGTGTTGTCTCTCCAAAAATTGATAGCAAGACTGTTGCAGGAAGAAGTTAGGAGGAAAAGCTTGTCTACGACAACGAGTACCAAATCCATGGCACTCTGCTCAAACAAGCAGTAGTCCAAGAAAAAGAAAGGCTTAAAGGATAACAAGACAAAGGCAAAACAACCAGTAGCATTGGAGAGTAGTTCAACTCATAATTTTATTAATTCCTGGACAGTAGTTCAACTCATAGTTTATTAATTCTTGTCTTGTGCAGAAACTCAGCTTGGAAACTGAAGCCAGCAATCATAGATATAAAGTTTATCTAGCTTCAGGAGCAGAGTTGGAGACTTGGAACGTAAAAGTCCCGAAGCTCCCAGTTTTGGTGCAAGGACACATAGAAATAGTTAATTTTCATGTTTTAGAACTAGCTCGTACTGATTTAATCTTAGGTTACAAATGGTTATTTAGTAAATCGCCTTCTCTATTAATTGATTTTGAGAAGCATGTTCTCACTTTCAAGGAGGGTGATAAGGTAGTTACATTATTTGGCAGTAATTTTGTACGTCTGTTGGATCATATTTCTACAGTTAATAAAATGGAAGCATTGGATTATTCTGAGTATGAAGTTTTTTCAATTTATGCTATTCCAGTTGTGGATGTTCTTGAAATGAAGTAAATCACCATGGAGCACTCCTGTTCTTCTTAAAGCGAAGAAAGATGGAGATTTCCGGATGTGTGTGGATTACAAGGGCCTTAATAAAATGACTATAAAGAATAAATATGCATTACCCAGGATGGATGACCTTGTAGATTGCTTGGGTGGAGCACGGTATTTCACCAAGGTAGATCTCAGGACAGGGTACCATCAAATAAGAATTAAGTCAAAAGATGTCCAAAAGATAGGATTTCGTTCTAGATTTGGTCATTATGAATTTCTAGTGTGGCCATTTGGATTAACGAATGCTCCAACAATGTTCCAGCAAATGATCGGAACGATTTATTTCATCCATATTTGGGGAAGTTTGTGGTAGTATTCTTAGACAACATTCTCGTTTACAGTAAATCCTTGGTGGAACACGTAGAACACATAAAGATCGTCTTGATCAATCTCCGTCAGGAGTTACTCTATGCTAAAGAGTCCAAGTGTGAACTCTTTAAGCAAGAGTTACTTTATCTTGGTCATAAGATCACAGTAAATGGGATCAAGATTGATGAGAATAAAATCAAGATTGTGATTGAGTGGCCAATTCCGGAAACTGTGAGGCAGATAAAGTCTTTTTTAGGTTTTACACTTTTCTTCAAGAGATTTATTGAGGATTATGCTAAGTTAGCAGCACCGCTTAATAATCTGACAAAAGAAACTGTTAATAAAAAGAAAAAGAGGAATCAACCTAGTCTACCTGTTGTTTGAACAAGGAATTGAATCAGTGTTTTGAGAAACTTAAAACAATGATTGTTTCAGCTCCCGTGTTATAAATTGCAAATCCAGATTTACCTTACGTCATGAGAATAGATGCAAGCGATGTTGCAGTTGGAGCGGTTCTATTACAAATGGATAGGCCACTAGCATTTGAAAGTAAAAAATTCATTGGTCCTCAGTTGCATTATACTATGCAGGAAAAGGAATTGTTTGATGTACTGCATGCACTTAAAACTCGAAGACACTACTTGTATGGTAGTAAGTTTGTAGTGTTTACGGATCACTAGCCTCTTAGGTATTTTTGTAATCAACATGGTCTTTGGGAGAGAAAAGCCCGATGGGCTGAATTGATGCAAGAATTCGATCATGAAATCCGTTACATAAGTGACAGCTCTAATCAAGTTGCAGATGCTCTTAGTCGGATCGGTGAACTGAACGAGTTGTCATTCACCCAGATTTCTACAGATCTATATCTTTCGTTGAGAGGAAAATATGAATCAGATTCCCATTTTGGTCACATTTGGAACATTGTTCAGACCAGAAGAAATGTGGACAATGTTGAGTTAGAAACACATGGGACTCAACTAACTAAGAAAGATAAGAAGATTTGGAACAGTTCACCATTCAAGATGGATTAGTATTTCGGAATGGAAAAGTTTGCGTATTTGGTGATGATGAGCTCAAATGGAAGATTTTGTTTGAATGTCATGACATACCATGTGCAAGACATCCTGGTATACACAGGACTCTGGACTTGGCTAAGAGGAAATTTCATTGGCCAAAGCTCAAGCCAAATGTCGAGTCATATGTTGTTAAATGCAAGCCCTGTCAACTAGCAAAGTCTAAACGCCATAAGGCTGGTGGTTTGTTGCATCTGTTAAATATCCCAGATAAAAAATGGGAAAGCATATCTATGGATTTTGTAGTTGGGCTTCCAAAGACCCAATGGCAAAATGATTCTATTTGGGTTGTAGTGGATCGGTTAACTAAGTTAGCTACATTCATACCAGTCAAGTCAACTATAAAGGCTTCTGATTTAGCCCAGATCTTTGTTGAAAGATTGTTTCGGTTGTATGGTCTGCCAAGTGACATTGTTAGTGATAGAGATCCTAAGTTCACGGGTCACTTTTGGTCAGCAGTATTCCATAAACTGGAAACTTCTTTGAGTTTGAGTTCTTCTGATCATCCTGAATCAGATGGCCAGACAGAAAGGACTAATCAAACTATGGAGGATATTTTGAGGACGTATGTTTCTCACAGGCAATCTCATTGGGAAGATTAGCTCCCATTGGTTGAGTTTGCATATAATAGTAGAAAGCATTTTGCTATAGGTTATAGTCCTTTTATGCTTATGTACGGTTTTCAACCTAGATCTCCAGTACATGTTGAGATGAAGTCTGTTAAGATCCAGAAGGTTGCTGATTTTTTGCATGATATGCAAGAAATATTGCAAGTGGCTAAGGATAGTATCCGGAGTGCTCAAGATAGAGCTAAATACTATACAAATCTTAAGAGATCTCCAAGAGTTTTTAAAGTTGATGACTGGGTATATCTTAGGATTCCAAAAGATTCTAAGATGTTACGTACAGAGAAGCATTATAAGCTGTCTACCCGTTATTGTGGACCTTTCAGGATTGTATGTAGAATTGGTTCTTTGGCGTATGAACTCGATCTTCAAGGAAAATCGACTGCACACCCAATGTTTTATGTAAGTCATTTGAAACTAAGTTTACATGATGGTGATACAGTTGGATCGGATGAGGATTTATCCCAATTGGAAGATTTGTCGCTTAGTGTACCTTTGGAACATGAGAAAGTGCTCAAAACCAGAGATAAACAATTGAGAAATCATTCTATCTCTGAGTGCTTAATTCGGTGGAAGGGTCGTACTGAGGATGATGATTCGTGAGAGAGAGTTGATAGCATAAAGAAGAATTTTTTGAATTTTAGTTTCTAAGGATAGAAACAGTTTAAGGAGGGAAGAATGTTATGTCCATGACCAGTACATAGGATACAATATACTCCTAGTCTTGGATACACGGTACTCCAGTGAAACAAGTTGTTAGTTATGCCACGTCATACTGAATGTGACCTGAAAGTAACTAATATCCTTGTGAGGCCCAGAACGCACTAGGTGGAGTTTAGACAAGGTAATGAGACAGTGTATGCATGTGTAGAGTTATCACTAGCAATTCTATGAATAGTTGGTCCATGCATAGGACTCTATTCTAGGTGAATCTATGTATAGGAAACATAGGACTATGCATGGCTATGTGCCCAGGATGCATTAGGCTCTATATAAGAGGACCAAACTTGCCCTACTCCTTATCATAGTTCTTGATTCATTGCCAGGCTCTCACTCTACATTCATGCTTCTTGTTCCTTTGCTTGGGGTTGAGACTTCTAGAGATTGATTGGATGCTTCTACTTGGTTGGGTGGTTTCTCCATAGTGTGTTATCCTTTTGTGTTTAGGATTTGTAAGCAGGATCTAAGGAGCTTCCCTTATAGGGGGCGTGTTGGAATTTAATCTAACTCCTACTCATTCCAACAGCCCTTCTTCCTTCTCTGAGTTTTACTCTCTCAAATGAAACCTGCAAAAAATGAACTGTTTTTCAACAGTCTGCATATTTGAACTGATTGTCGCTACAGTCTGCATTTTTATTCAGGTTTTTTCATAGGCAAAAAACCTGACACCTGACACTGTTGCTTCTTTTTACCTTCCTGAGCATCTAAGTGTTTAGCGACACTTATGTAAGTTGTTTTTCGGCCATTTAGACACTTTTTGCAAAAAATGCGACACTGCATTTTTACATGCAGTTTCTGACAGGTGACAATTAGGGCAAAAAGTGACACTGCATTTTTACATGCAATTTCTGACAGGCGACAATTAGGGCAAAACATGACACTGCATTTTTACACGCAGTTTATAACAGGTGAAAAATACGGCACTTGCCTTTAAAATTGTGAAGGTGCCCTACAAATGTCAACGGTGTCCTACAAATGTCGAAAGTTGTGCTTAACTAAAAGCAAAGGCCAAAAAGCCAAGAAGTGTCGTGTCGTCCATCTGCGGATTTACAAGGAATTCCAAATACCAGATCATTACGTCTTCACGCTCCAACAATAAATTGATCTATTGATCAGTTTATCAGTTGTTAACTGCTAAACTGATCAATCACGCGCTTATCAACGCAATTGTATTGTGATCTGATCGTTGTTACTACAACTTTATTATACAGATTTGCTATTGTTCTACATCCTTTTTGCATTCTTGTTGAATGATAATAACTCTCACTCCTCTTACAAAAACATCATTATCAGAGAAATGTATGGCTGTCTCTGACGCCTAAAATATTTTCTACATTCTCTTCTTAATCAGATTATCAGTAGTAGAGGATTGCATGGCTGTCTCAAACTTCTACTCGTTTCTGCAATCTCTCTTTCATGGCAGTCTGAGACTCCTACACTGATAATCTTATTCAACACAAAAGAACAACTCGTAAACTCCATTTTCTAAGTAATCCACGATCTTGTTATTAAAAAATTTTGTTTCATCAATTGACATCAATCCAAAACATCAATAGATGTGGTATTAGAGCTAATAATTTCCGTTTCTAGCATCCCACAACATGGACCTTGGAGGGTGTAAGTATACCTATTGGGCTAAAACTAGTGCATGCTTGATTGCGTGATTAGTAACTACATGTTGTTGGTGTGATTCCTCCTTCCCTTGAGATAGATTGATCCATAGCTTGGGGCTAGATCTAGATTTAGTTGGGTCAGTTTGTCCACCATCTGATTCTTTTGTGTTGCTTGTTCCAGCTTGCTTAGTTTTGAATCCTTGATTTAGGACTTTATATTCATTAGAACTACCCTTATTGCCTTGGCTTCGACCCACTTGGTGAGGTAGTCGGTGGCCACGATTATGTATTGAGATTGGGTACTTCTTGCTGTAGGGTGAATTGGACCAATGTAATTCAATCCTGACTTTTCAAATGGTGCTTGGGCTAAGACCGGGTGTAGAAGGTCATAACTCTATTTGAAAGTCAAACTCTAATAACAAAAGTAGCCATCGAGTGATTCTCCCTGTGTTGCAAGTTTTGTTAACAAGTAGAGCAAGGGGTGATGGTCCATAAAAAAGACAAAGTGTGTGGCCATCAAGTAATGCCGAAACTTCTTAACCGCATATATCATTGCCAGTGCTTCCCGCTCTGTGGTTGAAAGATTCATTTCTGTATCACTGAGTTGTCAACTTGCAAATTGGATCAAAAAATCCTTTTTGTGTTCTCCTGGCTGGGTTAAGACTGCTCCAATTGCATACTTCAATGCGTTTGTATGCACATGAAACTCAATGGACCAATTGGGCGGATGTAGGATTGGTGCTGAGACCAATGCATCTTTAAGTTTTTGGAAAGCCTTTAGGGATTTCTCATTCCAATGTGGATCCGTTGTGAGTTTGTAAATTGGTCGTGCTAACTCCGCAAAATCTAGAATGAAAATCCTGTAATAGTTAGCATGACCCATAAAGATGTAGACCTCGCGAATCGTTCCTGGTGGTGGTAGATCAACAATGATCCTGATTTTCGATAGGTCTGTGGCGATCCCGTGTCTAGACACTATATGGCCCATAATCAAGCCATGTGTAACCCAAAATTGACATTTTTTTGGATTCAAGGAGATCTGGAATTTGCAACATTTTTGTAGCACCTTCTCCAGATTGGATAAGTATTCAGAGTTTGGTCCATGCACGCACAGATCGTCCAAGAAAATTTCCAAAAAATTTTGCAAATAATCTTCGAATGTCGCCCGCATGACTCGCTGGAAGGTGCTTGGGGCATTACAAAGCCCGAATGGCATCACCTCATAGGCAAAGGTTCCTCATTCCATGGCAAATGCTGTCTTATGCCAGTCTTGGGGTGCTATTTTCACTTGATTGTAACCGCTAAAGTCATCTAAGAAACTGTAGGCTTCGGCTCCAGCTACTCTGTCAAGGACACTTTCCGTAAAGGGCAAAGAGAAATGATCCTTTTTGGTGACTGATTTAGGGCCTTCAGATTCACACAAATTTGTATTTTGCCATTCTTCTTGGGTACTATAACTATCGGCGATACCCATTCAGTGCGCTCAATTTTGTAAATGAAATCTATGTCTAACAGCTTCTGTAATTCTTGCTTGATCAGTTCCGTGTAGTTTGGGTTGTAGTGATTCTCCGTCATCTGAGTAGAGGATGACGTTGTATCAGAGTTCATCCTTATTGACTTCAAGGAATCCAACACTTTATTCTTGTCTCTTTTTGTTATATCGGTGGATTCGTCCTTGTTGTCTTTCTTCGGAACTGGTGTGACATTCGCCTCGTGGTTGTGGATATCAACATCCACTATAGCTATAACTTCTTCGGGTAGATCACTCCATCAGATCACCTGGCTGTAGCATTGTTTCACCTGGTTCTTCTTGTCGGTAGGTGCCTTTGGTGGATCTATCCTTGAAACTTTCACCATAGCAGATTTTTGCGATGACTGAGCTGGTACTCTCTTAATTCCATAACGATCCGAGTCCATGTGTTGTAGGACCTACTCATCAGCCAGTTCAGTCTCCTTCTATTAACCACGTGGAAAGGTGATTCATGATGATGCAATCGATCATTCTGATCAGTGCGTAGTGGTGAGCCCGTTCATGGTTCCGGTTCTTCATCAACAAGATGTTCCATAGGGTTGGCCTTTTCTTGCTCTTTTTCCTCCGCTTGTGCTCTCTGTACCCAATGTCGTATCTTCTGGTACTGCCTCCTTTCTTCCCTCGCATTTGGATATGGCGTTGAAGTTGAGGGTTGGTCATCAGTGACCGATGGCAGTGGTGAGGGAGCCACTCCCTTCCTCTTCTACGCTCACGTAACGGCTAACACAGGGGCATGGAAATGTTGCTTTTCCAATGGCATCCCTGCTGGAACTGTTGCTCGTTGTATTGCAGTGAAGTTCAATGGTGTGCTGGTCCCAGGTCTCAAAGGACAATTCTTGAAGCAGTGTCCATAACCGCATTCCCGGCAAAAGGATGTATATTGTCCCTTGTAAGGACATTCAGCAATTCTGTGTCCTTCGTCACATCCGTAGCAGCCGTAATTTCTTGCGTCTTGACGCTGAGTTTGAGCTGCATAGGCCGCAATATCTTCATTTATGGCAGGATCCATATATGGTTCATCCGGCCCATACCATTGCTGCTACTGAGGTTGAGGTGGTACTGGCATCTCTGGTTCTGCTGCTGTCAAGTTTATGTCGGCCCCTTGTTGATTAGCTGGCCCTTGTGGTGTAGGTAAGGCCATGCGCTATTGATTAATCGGCGCGCCATACCTCGATGCCACATTTGGTGCCCCTTGATGATATGGATAAGAAGTCTGATAAGGACTCCTCTTCTGTTGGACAATCCGAGGGTTAAATGGGCAAAAGGCCGTATTGTGCGATGTTGCGTTGCACAAATGGCAAAATCTATGGGTCAGTCTCAAATTTTGCTTTAGGATCGTGCACTCGTTTGCTGTATGGTTTTGTGCATACTGAACACCATACATTTTCGCGATGGGGATACTATAGCTGGTTTTGTTCCGGTAAATTGGACGTTGTTGTTACAGTTTCCTGTAAGGCTTTCAGTTTTCGATCAAATTGTGCCGTAAGTTGCTCCATCTGCTGTTTGTGTAATTTTGTCATCTATTCCAACAACAATTCTGTGGATAGAGTGGAAACATTTAATGATGATGACGCTATCGAGGAAGTAGGAGTATGGGTGGTTGGATATTCGTCGTCTGATCTCTCATCCTCTTCCCTGATGGCATCTTCCATAGCTTCTTGTAGAGTAGCGTACTGCTCCCGTCGTTTCAGTTCTCTCGTGATGCTACATGGTAGCCTTGCAAGGAGCCACATAATCACCACATGATCAGGAGTTAGGGCTGCACTGCACTCGGATCGTAGATGTTTGACCCACTCACTATAGTCCCTGACCCTTTTTCTTTTTCCCATCTTGACCTTGTTGAGCAGGAGAAACGGGTCTTCTAGGAACTTCCTTGGTTTAAAGCGCATGATGAGAGCCGCTTTAACCGCTTCCCAGGTGGATTTTTCTTCCTATGACAAATTGAAAAACCAATTTTGAGCCACCACTACTAGTGATATGGGGAATACCATAATCAACTTCTCTACAGGTGTCTGATCGCCGTAAATTTCACAAGCTTGCTCGTAGATGTAGAGGAAGCGGATGGGATCTGATGATCCGTCGTATTTTGGTATCTCCATCTGAGGTGCCCTCCAGACTGCTTGCAAGGGAGCGACAGGTACGGGTTGACCCATTGGATCCATTGGCACTGGTTTAGGTTCTGCCCCTTGTTAAACAGCTACTAATCTGAGAAGGTGTGGTGCTTGATTCACGATCCTTCTTGCTACTGATCGTCCAAATCTCAGATTCATCCGATGGTGGAGTCCAAGGTAGTTGGATCTTTTTGGTACAATGGGATGTAGTCTGGATCTTATGGATTTGATCAAATTGATAGGCCGGTATTGAGGATTTAGGCCTGGTACGGTGGTTTTTCCTTGATAACTTCTTACTCCTTGCACTGATTGTCGTGAGATTTTGATAGTAGCTGGATCTGATACAAATCTTTTCACTGATCTAGTCTCCGAGGGTTTCTAGTGCGAGGGTTGGCTGTGCAAGGGTCCTTTAATTGTTTTGCAGTCAAGTAACCTTGATATCTTTTTAATTACTGGGATCTAACTCTTGCAAGGATTACAGAAGGTTTATCTAAGGTAGATCTGACTCTGAAAATCTCTGTGAGGGTTAACTCTCGTATTAAGTGAAAATTTCACTGTTTGCGACGGTTCAAAACCACTAATTTGGCTTGATCTTCACCAATAATCAGTAGTAACTCTTGCAGGCTTCATCACTAATGGAAATTGACATTCTGGATCGATTGGAGTGGTCTACGAGAGTTCTCTCTGGAAAGATTTGATGGATTTTCACTTTTTAGTGATTTTTTAGCACTTAAACCCAATTTTCTATTCACTTGAATCAAACTAACTCTCGCAGACTCCTCTGTGTCCTAGTCTCATTGAGATAGAACTTCAAAATTCTCTACGAGGGTTCTTGACCACTAGATTTGAAAATTATAGTGTTTGTGAGGGTTCTTTGGTACTTTCCCGTCTTTTTTCCACTGGGAACTCTCGCACAGGCACTTAGATTTTGAACTAACTCTCGCAAGCTCCATTGTGTCTTAGTCTCAATGAGATGGAACTTCAGGGGACTCTGTGAGAGTCCTTATGAAGATTTGAATTTTTTTGATTTTTTACAAGGATTTTTTGAATTTTTATGATTTTTTCTCTGATTTTTGCTATCTGCTTGGAACTAACTCTCACAAGCTTCTATCCAGGTCTGGTATAGTACCCTGAAGCTGTTATTAGTCATGCGAGGGTTATCTCTCACTAGTTTTGGAGAAAACAAAATCTGATGGGAAATTTGGCTCTTTTTTCCTCCAAAATGCAGATTGGTGTGTTTTTTGGATTTTCTTAGGTTTTGGTTTGGATGTCAAGCCCTTAGAGGCTGTTCAAGGCCTCCTTCACCCTCTCACACCTCCTCCACTAGCTGGGAACAGTCCAAACACAAGAAAATGCAGAAAACTAACTCTTCCTGCCCCAAAATCCACCTAAAATTACTCTAAAAATTGCCACAACAAATCCAAACATGCCAAGGTAAAGGCCATACAGACCAAGGCTATGAAAAAACTACTGAGGCAAGCTTTGATCATGAGAACTAGCTTTGACTCATTGAGCACCTGAAATAAGAACCTGAAATGCAAATATATAGGAACAAGAATCGAAATTGAAGATGCATGAATATATAAAATCTCAATATATTTGTCTGTACATGTGAAATACATATTGGCTCATCCACATGAAGGGAGGCCATTCATTGTTCTGCATCATCTATCTTTGGCTCTATGATCTCTAAATCTAGTTCTCCAGATGGAAGAACCTTTGCTGGACTAGCGTCTAGAATATCTACAGGGTAGGAATTTTCCATCAATATCTTTAATGCTTCATGTTGAAAATGCCAGATCCCTTGTGGCGTGATTGGTGTGCAAGAAACCTAAGAAAACAAATTTTATAAGAAAACTTGGATTAGAAACATATGTCATGAATATAACAAGGATTGGAAACTGACAATAATAAGTTCATGAATTTTTTTAAATAAATATATGACCTTCTGTATATCTGGAATAGAGTCTTGTTGAGCGAGCCACATAAAGAATGATCTTGCATTGAAGACTGTATACCATCCGCAACTAACACAAATTTGTTGTTGGGAGGACTGCACAAACAAACGAAATAGAAAAAAAACGTGTTAATGTACTAGAATATGATGAAATATTGTTTCAATGCACTAGGAGATGAATGAAATTTTACAAAGGTTGCAAGTGCACGTTGAATCGATATTAGAAATTTAAGAACAAAAAATAATGAGATATTGTTCAACGTGCACTGTGAGCGTCAGTAATATAGGAAACATTAAAACGCACGCTGAACCGATATCTCAGACTATTTAGATGCTCTTACTCAAGCTTATCAACTTATGGAAGGTTCTGGATCTCTTCCAAAACCTAGATCGCTAGTCTTTTCATGCCACTCCATTGTTTTTTTATGAACGTGTGGTTTATTAAATATTTAAAAGTTTGTCTATCCATCAAATTGTAAACAGATCGATCCATCCTAAAATACTTTGTTTTTCTTCAAATAAATGTGTATTTTTTATCATGGAAAAATGTTAATGAAGTTGTTAAAGCTACTAACATGTTGATATGTGTCCGACACCGAGGTTAATGGACCACATAATAGTGATCACTCACCATGGTGGGCACCTAAAGCTTCTGCACAAGCCGAGCATTTAAAAAGTTGTGAGTACTTCATGAATCATACAGTACATTTACGTTTTTCCCTAAAGCATTGCCTCTAACTCAAAACAATTGATAAGGCTTGAAAGAAAGTGTAATGAAGTTACAAGTACATTCACAACCATTTAACAAATCAACTTGCAATTTACCTACAGGTAAATCCATCGTCATGAAACTTGATGATTTATTTTTTTTCTCAAGACACTGTTTAGCACAATGCCCAGGTTTGTTGCATAAGAAGTAGAGATTCTCCTTTATTGTCACAATCCACACTTTGTCAATTACAACAGGCTTCTTCTTGTTTTTCTTCTTCTTATACTGGTACGCAGTAGCTTTCAGTTCGTCAAAGAACAATTTTTTCCTCTTATTATTCTTTGGCTTTTAAATCTTAGGCTTCTGGGCCGATTGGACATGCCTATTCTTCCGTGAGGCAACTACAGTGCTATCATAGGCTTTAGCTACATGGATAGCATCTTCCAATGTGTGGAGGACATTCCATTTACACTCATTTTGGTAATCGATTGGCAATCCATAAATGAATTGCCATTGTGCAAGTTTCCGATCGACGAGTGGCACCTTGGTCAAACAATCCAAGAACTCTTGGAGATAGATGTCCAGTTCTTGGCTACCCATCCGACAATTGATGAAATGAACCTACATCTTTGAATCGTCAATTGCGACAAATTTCTTATAGAATTCATCTAGGAATCTAGCCCATTTCGTCGGTTTTCTCAAGAAACAACAAATTAGATAAAATTTGCTTCTCTTCTGGGACGTTGTGCAACCTAAAGTAGCTAGACCAACGATTTATCCAATCTTTTACAACTTTGGGGCACTTAAATTTTTTTTCACCGGTGAAAATATCCGATTGGTAGCCCAAGTTATGCGAAATAAGTGTTTGCAATTGGTTAAACAAGTTTTACATCTGATTATCCCTTTGTTTGTTACTTTGATGAAGTTCCAATTCTGTCTTGCTTAAGGTGAGAAACAATGAGTTTGAGTCAAGTGGGTCATCCCCATCGGGTGAAAATGGGTGAATTTTTGGTGAAATGGGAAAATCGTCCCCCATAGCAAGAACTTCATCAGTTGTCATGTGCCTAGAAAAACAAATTTTTTTTTGTTAATTACAAGATTATTCCAAGTATAACTGTTTATATAAAAGCAATATTAGAACTCAAAATGGGCCCTTTGTCAAGATGTTTTTTTTTTTTACTTCGCACGCTTTCAACGCTTATGTGTCCCAATCAATGGTGTCCATCTGTGACGAACTGTAACAGTGGTTGACGAACGGAAATTGTTTTCGCCTTTCCCGGCCAAATTTTTGTGATTTACAAAAATCCCGTCGGGCAGAACAAACAATTGTGATTGGACCACAGTTACTGCCTGATTACTCTTTCAATGCCCGTATTTGTACACTCGATGTTGATTTGACATCAATAGTCATAAACTGTAGTTAACTAGTCCTTGTAGTTTATGAACTTCTTGTCATTCTTAGGTATACCTCTCATTCTCTTCCATTTTTTTCCTCTATGTTCTTAGCTTCCATAGACATATTTTGGATTTTCATTCATAGGTGTACCTCTCATTCTCTTCATTCTCTCCGTTCTCAGCTTGCGTAGACATATTTTGGAGTAATGGCTACACATAATCGGAGACCAAGGGGAACCATTGATGCAATCAATATTTGCAATGCAAAAAATGCAGAAGATCAATGGATACCAAGAATATATCGTAAGTATCAATGGATCTTTATGCATCCTTCCGAAAAAGGCTCTTTCCGAAAAAAAAAAAATCGGGTAACATATATAGAAGCTCTTGGAAAGGCAGGATAATGGATTTAAAAGTATCAGTTGCCGGTCAATCTATCACAGAAGTTTTAGTTCAGCATGCTTATCTTCACAAAGAGCTCTTACACCTATATTCCTGATAAAAATGGTTTAGTGGGTAGATTAGAGCCATATCCTCTACCGGATTTTTCGAGTGAGAAATGGCTTTTTCGAGTGAGAAATGGATTTCTCCAGATTCAGTAATTTCAGAAAATTTTCGATCTAGACTTTATATGGATATTTAGCAGCTTTAGCAATGTCTTAGAGTGATGTCTATATGGAACAACTAACTTAACAAAAATAGCGAGGAATTTGGAAATGGTGATTTTTGCATCTCCACATGCTTCTTTGTGAAGAGACTACTCGATTAGTTGCTCTTTGAGATAATGTCTCTTTGAGATTAGTTGCTCTTTGAATTGTCTCTTTCAATTGTACTTTTGTATAATGTTCTTAGTCTATGGTTAATCCTTTCTCGGAAAAAAGAAAAAGAAAAAAAACCTTATATTTTTGCAATCAATAAGATGGCATGTCATATATACCATTAGAACCTATAAGTCATTTCATGGGTGAGAAATGTGCCACTCAAATAACTATGGCCCAAGTTAGAGGCTTATGCATCATTTATATTTGTACTATTGTATGTCAATGGACCAAATGGGACGCACATTAAATGTTGGACACTATTCAAATTTAAATAGGCATTATTTTATGCCTCGAAACATATTTAGAGGTAAAGTAACTAATTCATCATTGTGATCGGTGAAACCCATTCTCATTGTGTGTGTGTGTGCGCGCGCGCGTGCGTGCGTGTGTGCGTGGTGCACGCGCGCGTGCGCACGTGTGTGTGTGTGTGTGTGTGTGTGTGTGTGTGTGTGTGTGTGTGAGAGAGAGAGAGAGAGAGAGAGAGAGAGAGAGAAGTTCACAAAGACGTTTGTTATTTTTTAAAGTCGTCTTTTGGGGCATCAATTGCCTTCCAATTCTCTAGCTATGGATTACTTGGGAGTATCATAGCTCTTCCAACAGGCCAAGAGTTGATTGTTGCAAAAGGTAACAACATGGTGTATTTCCAGCTGAAAGCTGATGAGTTAGCAGTCTTGAATTTCTATAGATTTACTAGGGTTTGAGTCTCCCCTACTAGATGGTGTAGAGTAATCTTCCTTGGGGTAGCTAGGTTATCAACAAGTTACAACACCAAGTCATCTTTCCAAACTTAGTACTCAATGAGAGAAAACAGCACATGAGAATCCCAAGGTGATGTACAAGCAAATGTGACAGTGATTTGTTTCTCTCTTGAATAAATAAGATGTATCCTCCTTTGAGGAATGCCATTCTCAAGGTACCAGTCGGCATTTGCAGGTACATGGCTCATGAGAGAGCGAGAGAGAGAGAGAGAGAGAGAGAGAGAGAGAGAGAGAGAGAGAGAGGGCACAATCTACAAGGCTGAATCTTGACCTATTTGGTTGCAAGCACATTCCGCCCCTTTGGAATCAATAGCTTCCATTTTGCTTCCTAAATCAGCTCTTCTCCTCTGAAAGTTTTGCAGGACATCTGCTGTCCAAGTTGAGAGATGAGTTTCATTGAGCCCTACAGAGAGATCTTTATGAAAAAGTAGACATGGCAAAACTTCCGTCACAGGGTAGGGACAATCCGGACCCTCTGTATCATGCCAAGCTCCCTCATGGTGGAGACCAGTCCAGTCCGTTAACCACTTATATATATTCTGTCCTATGCCTGCAAATTTCAACCAGCCCTTGGGAAACATCTCCATCACACTGCTTCCCCTTGACATAAACATGATATTGGTCAACTGAGCTCCATGAGAGGTCACCAGGATATCAGTCCTGCTCAATAGCTTCACCTGCAGCATGAGCAAAATTATCAGCAGCATCACAAAATAGCAACATATATGATCTTGGGCGTACTCTATTCTTCGCTTGCTCTCAAAGTTCATTAAGCTTGTTTGAACTGCAGAATAAGAGCTAATTGTCAGTTATGTTATTGCTAACTTGTAATCGTTAACTAACTGGTATTTCGGCTTCCCTACCTACAGTTATCTGCCTCTGTTACGTTTGTTGTAACTGAGGTGCTGCCCCACATACAAGTTAGTAACTAAGAGCAGCTATGGAGGAGAAGAGAGATGCAGCACAAGGAGGCAAACAGAACACAGGCCAGTGATAGTTGGAGGAGAAGAGATGAAGGCAACTGGAGGACTGTGGGAGTTGGATTCAACACTAACTGAGGCACAAGTTAGCTTAAGGAACCTGTTTCACATCAGTGAGTGAGAAGCACAAAATGGTCTAGTCCAAGTTAGTGCTAACTGAATCAGTTAGCTAACTTGTGTGAGTTAATTGTAAGTGGGGCAGCACACTTCTCAGTTAGCTTTAGCTAGCACTAACTGAAAAGTACTAACTTGTAAGTGGGGCAGGCCCCTAAACTTCATATGTACTGGTGAACCTTTCTTTGCAACTCTGATGTTTGCAGCACATAAGGATAGTAAGGTAGATTGAATTGGCACATTTACTGAGCAAACAATATTAAACAGCTCCTAAGGTTGATGAAATCTGTACGTGAAACCCAACAATCTTGATACACAGTGGCAAGACAAAATAGATATTGCTCCAATCTTGTCATAAAAATCACTTTCCTTCGGCTTCATTGTTCCATCCACACAATTCTTCCGATAATTGTGATATGATTCTAATGTAATAATGTCTCTTGCAACCCAAATTACGAACACAAATCACAACTATGGCAACACAAAAACATACTCAATGAAGTGTAGATTAAACAGTAAAGAACACCACACAATCAACAAGACTCTTGTGTGCATGTCCTTCTACAATAGAAACCTGCTAAGCATCTCCTACAAAGAGAATTATAGACATCAGAATCAACAAGCTACCTAATGACTAGTCGAGATCCTATGCCGGGAAACCTTCTAGGAAAGGTTATTGGGTTCCAAAAGCGTTTGTGCCGTACGTCTTGGTCACTGGCCCAATAAGTCTTAGACATGTCCATAACTATGAGTGTCTGACAGCAATGTCATGCTGATTGTATGGTGCCCTTTATAGGAGATTACTATTTGATCATCATTCCATCGTCTATCGTTCTTGTGTCATTCCTGGTTTGTGAAGTGCATTCAAAACTTTATGATTGTAACTTTAACAGCTCCACCCCACAATCTCAAATTACCAACTTTCTCATACTGTAGCCTAACTAAATGCTAGGGTATCCTATACACTAAAAATTCCAATCATCGTTTCAAGTTTCAAGAGTCTCAAATGTCAGTCATTCGATATATTTGAAGATGGTAGTTAATATGAAAAGTGCACCACTCCAACTGAAACTTATTGACATAAAGCACTTGACTGCAGCTGAGCCAAGGGAGTTGATATGACAAATGCAGGTGGTCACATCTTTAAGGGAGAAGATGACGAGTGATTTATGCTTGAAAAGGCTAATTGATATGGAAAAGGCAACATGAAGATGAAAATGAAGGAGCTAATTGCAATTTGCAATAAAAAAATGAAAGCTTTGTATTCTCAAATGAAATTGTAGTAGATCTTTCTGAAGATGGCGGCTCCAGTAAAATCTTCCCATCAACAATGAAGAAAATAAAATAAAATTTGCAAAACATCTTAAAAAAGAACGTCTTATGTGCTGATAAGACAAAACAATGGTGGCAAGAAGTTAGATCTATGAAACTATCCAAATAACACAAAAACGTGCACAACCTGGGAGTCACTAAGGAACTATGCACATGAAACACATTGAAATGGGTACGAACTGCCCAAAACATATCGAAATGCTAAAGTTGTGTGTGTAAACAGTTTGAGGATTTACTGACATACATGATAAGAATTTGAGAAGCAAATTTTTTCAGATAAGTCTTGTGTACTTGACTGGTAATGTAATGTACCTGCTCACAAAAACTTAGGTTGCTGATGTGCACCACCTCCAATCTACATCCTTTGACTCTTTCACATCGGGAAGCCACCACGTTTATTACACCCGAATCATTATTGAAAGCCCTAGGTCCAGTTCTTAAAAGAATAAGGAGATTTATGGCCCCTTCTTGTCTGGCAGCAATACTTTTTTCAACTTCTACTTTGCAGAAAATGCGAACCCTGCAACGAACCATGTCAAAAAGCTTATTCAAATTTTGTACAGATGTACCACCCAATCCGCGCCTGTGCACTACTGCGCGTTCAAAACAGACAGGCCTTCCTGCATAATCTAAGGTCTCAATTTCCAGCTTCCGACCGAGAGAAGCATGCAGCACGTTATTAAGCCAAGTTCCCATTGTTGTCACTAGCTCACCCCAGTGATAAAGTACCAGCCTATCAGGAACTATACAGCCATTTTCTGAACGCCATGCTGCAAAGTTAACCATTGCAGACATGCCATGCCAAATATTCTCATAGTTCCAATAGTTGTCAGCAACCAGGGTAACTCCAGGAAGGAAAACAGAATTGGGAGGTAAGAAACCCTTCCAAGCAAAAGCATATTTATTCTGTGTGCCATCACTGGTGTGATTTCCTTGCAGACAAAGTACTCTGCCATTAGATTCTTCTGATGGAAAATCAAAAGCCTCAGGTTTTCCATTTTCAGGATGGCCGTGAAGGGAGCTCATGAACCAATTGGTGTCTTGGTTTGTCTCGCCAGGCTCTCGAGTATCTTTCAAGTTCAAAAAGGTCACTGATTGAGCAAGGTTTGTTTGCAACTGCTTCAATTCTTTCTGCAAGTGCTCTATAGTCCGTTCTTCATCCATGTTAGGTTTAGAAGGTTGCAGTTGCTTCAAGGACAAGGAAAGCTTCTCTCTAAGAGATGATACTTCCAGTTTCAGAGCTTCAAGTATACCAGACTGAGTATCATGGCAGTCTAATTTTTGAGTATGTAAGATATCATTCAGGCAAGCTAGTTCAGCTTCAGTCAAGTCAACCTTTTCGTCCCCATTGAACCTCTTTCCAGACATACATGGCTCTAAATGCTCAAATTTCTCTTCAACCTTCATCGAATTGATGCTCCCCAATTTTCTTGCTTTAGAATCTGATTCTGGTGAAAGTTGAGTGTAGTTGTGGTGTTTTTGGTACCATGCTGGACTAAGATCTGTCCAGTTTTCTACTCGAGCATAGAGGTCGTTCCATTTTCTCTCAAAAACCAGAAATTGAACCATTATCACCAGTGATGAGAAAATAAGCAAATAGATCTTGAATTTGTCACTCGCTATTCCCGGGTGATTCCTTGAATACAGAGTAGCCATTTCCTTCTGTCAACTTGGAGCTAGAGATGGGAATTTTCAATCATTTACCTGCACACATTCTATGGTGGATGAGAACGAAAGAAATGCTCAGAATAGCTGACCGAAGAACTGACGATGGCAGCAGGGAAAAACGACTCCAATGAGACTGGTTTCATGAAATGGAGCCATCACCTGCAAAAGAATCGTAATCTGTAAACCTGTGAGCTGGTGATGTTGTTACATATGGCAAAAACTTCTCATTGATGGCAAATGCATGAACAAGACAACCCACAAGGTGTCAAATGCAAAAGGTGGCAATTAAGCCAGGAAGACATGCGAATGTGTCTAAGCAGTTCAGAGAAAAACTATGATAGTACAGCTCTCAGGACAAGCTCTTTTCGACAGCTAACAGAAAAGCAGTAAAATTAACGATCGGTAAGTTAATTTGCTTAGGCGTGACAGGCAAGAATGGAAAATCGACGTAGATATCTAAGAATCAAAGCTCAGCTTCACATTCCTAACTACCCAGACGGGATCAGCATTACCGACAAAAACATTACTAAAATTTTCTTTCTCAGAAACGCTTAATTTTATTGCAAAAACACTCACGGCTGTTATGAATACAACCAATGCAACCCAAATTGCTCAAAGCAGATTACGCATTGGCAAAACAAAATGACGTACCGACGATCCACCTTATGCGGGGAGCTAAAAACCCCCGAAGAAGAGCAGAGGGATCAATAATCCCATGATCCGGAGATTTGTCAAGTGAAAAACAACGAGGCCGAAGCAATGTGGATCTTATCATCTATGAGAACAGGAGGTGCCAAGAGGTGGTTAGGTAATTGTTCTACATAGAGTGATAGTAAGCGCCATCAGTTGCTTCATCGCCATCCCTGCCATCAAAGCTTGAAGAGAAGAATCGATTAAAACTACAATAATAATATGAGACAAGATCGTGTCGTCAAAGCGGAGATCGCGATCCAGATCCCGTTCTCTCGGAAGCACGATCCCTTGCTCTGTCTGAGCCACCCTTTTTTCTTTTGTCCCAAGACAAAGATAGCTATTCTATGGTCAATGCCCAATTTTTTTTTCCCTTGTTGCACATGGCATGGCAGGTGGGGGAGAACCCTTCTTTTGTTAAAGAGCTCTCTCTTTTCTAGGATTGAGCTAAAATTTTCACTTTCATCATGTGCATCAACAAGACTCCATGTGCATGCCTCACTAGTAGCCACTTATTTTGCTGGGTCTTTTCATCATGTGGCAACAAGAGTCCCATGTGCATGCCTTAGCAGCATCCACTTATTTTGCTCGGTCCTATCTGTTGCCACCCATCTTTTTAGGTCTTTGGCAAGTGAGATGATGAGAACAAACCCACGGCTCTTTCACACTAGTGCCAACTTCGTTTGCTCATGCCTTTATATGGTCCCCCACATTAGAGGAGTTCTCAATATCAAAAAGACCCTTTAAGGAATGCCATGTAGGTAGGATATATTGTTTATTTGCTTGCCCCCACCACCCCCGAGGCCTCCCCAACTCCCAATGATCTAACCACAGTGTCTATAGTCGCAGTTAAGAACTGTAAACTGTTCGCAGTATAACTTGACTAAATTAAAAAATATTCCCTCCATTGGTTACGAAAAGGGCAATATTTTCACTGGATCTAGAATATGACCGCCATCCCCAAATTCGAATCAAGAAAAATTGCAAAATGTTTACATATGCATTCCTTCCACGAGAATGGAAATATGGGTGCCATTTCCAATTATGAACGCCATCATCACCTTGGAATGGAAATATGAGCGCCAACTACCTATTGGAATGAAAAAATGAGCGGCATTTTCAAATTTGAATCAAGCATACAAGCATGGAGATTGGATTGATCGTACATAGTATATAATATAATCAAAGATGAGTATTTTATTTTGCTTCATATAATCTGGTCATAGTACTTTGATGCAACTGATTACACTATTGTTTTTTTTGTGTTGACATTCTATCATCTACATGTGGATATCCCTATTGATTTGGCACCTTTGCAGAGAAGAAGAGGCAAAGGAATTCAAATATTTGTTCTCGTTACAGGGCAGAAGGAAAAAAAAACTTGGATTTGTGGATAGATGGAACATTATATCCACAAGATCCAAGCACTTTGACACATCCCACATTCTCTTCAATAACTCATTTAGTTACATGGATATGCAATGGGCATAGTGGATTATTAGGATACTGTGAAAGATTGCAGAACCATGGAAAACAACTTTATATGAATAAAGTTCACTTTTTAGAAGGTGAGTTAATTCGGATATCCTCTTATTGTCAGAATAGAGATTGTCATCTCCAAAAGACGTTAGAAGAAAATGAACAACTTAAAAAAAAATAATGAATCATTACAGAAGATAACAATCAACATCAAATCAGAACTAGAGCAAATGCAATCAGTCTTACAGTCTATTCGTATTGAAAACTTACAATTATTGAAGGATGTGGATTTGGCAAAGAAGAAGAAAGTTGAAAGTAAGAAGTGAAAGCGACAAAGTTGCAAGGATATTCAAACGCTTTCAAAAGGAGGTTATCGAAATAGAAGAATTCGTGCATTCAAATAAGCATATTCTGATTTTTGTAAGTTTTTCAATGACATTTGGATTTAATTTCAGCTATGGTGATATTCTGTTAGCTATCTGTTTTTTTGTAGATTTGCATTAGTAGCTCCTCGGAATGTTAAAGACAATGCTTCACTAGGAATGTCAATGGGCACAATATTGACTTGCAAAGCCACTGAGCGTATCATGATGAACAATAGGAGTTCAAATGTAAAGTGTAAAATAGCAGAGCCTTTGATGGTGGACATTCAAAAAAAAATTTAGATAAGACTATAGTTCAGGGTGGTATTAGCAGGGAAGCATATGCAACAATATTTAAACTAATTAGAGAAGCTTTTAAGCAAGTTCAAATTAGAAAAGTCCCAATCCCTAGGACATATCACTTGAAGAAAGAGAGAGATACATTAAACATAGGTATGCATAAGATCACTGGAACTCCATTTCATGTTGAGGAGGTGTATAAAACTGATGGAAGATCGATATTCTATAATTCATCAAACAACTTATTTGTTGATCTAAATTACTTGCTGAGATACATCGTCACATTCTACGATATAACCTATGAAAAGGTGAATGGCAAAATAATTATAGTACTTAAGTTAGATGAGTCAAAAAATGATATATGGTGGTTGGCAGCGTTTCAAGTAACTAGCCTCATTATTACATTACATTCATTGAATAGTATTAATTCTTTGTACACTAAGTTTGATTAATTCTTTGGACAGGTGTTGAAGGAGGATCATGATATATTATCATGGATATTCTCAAGGAGATCTTATCCTAGGATCATCAAGGACCATATGGATGGAGGACTTCTCAATGTTCCAGGAGTTGGAGACTTCAATGTTGAATGACACTTAGCAAATGATTTCAAAACATTGAAATGTATGTATAATGTCTCTCACGGTGCTACATCAAAATACCCTTGTTTGTACTGCATGAAAATGGCAAAAGATGTAACTAGGAGTACAGGAATTACTAGAGAATATGCAGATCCAAACTGGAAGCTTGTGCTGCCTATCCCCTTGAAAAATGTGCATGTTTGCACTCTTCATGCAGAAGTTAGATTAATAGATAAGATCATTTATCTTCATATAGTTTTTTCTTAGAATACTAAGCCAGCATCATTAGCAAAGGAAGCTATCTCTCGATTAGAAGATGTTTTATCAAAAGCAAGACTCCATAAGGGACATGTCACAATTCAAAAAGATGAAAAGCTTTCAGGAAAGAATGGGAACATGTCAACTAAGCCAAGCATAGGAGGAGCAAAAGCACGTCGTTTCCTATCAAATCATATTGGTAAGGCTTCTAATATTCAACACTCAGTCAGGACAGATATTATTGCTGCCACTCAGGACTTCGAGAAAGACGGCAAAACCAGAGTACTAAAAGTTGATGTATGGAAGAAGCTTGATAGTATGATTGCTATTTTAAGAAAAGAAAAATACTCTGATATTGATAAGAAAGCTATCCAAAGGACTTGTGTCGAGTTTGTTAATGCAGTATCAAAAGCATGGGAGAAGATCACATCACTCATTACATGGTTAGTATAAAATTTTCAAGATGCTTTCAATTTTTCATATATATTTAGATCAAAACATAAGACTAACATTATGACTTTGACATATGTAGCACATACTAAGAGATCATACAACATTTTTTGCAAACACATATGGAAGCTTGAGTGTATGGTCATCACAAGGGATGGAAAAGTCACACTGGCAAGCACGAGCAGCATTTCATCGAAATACACAACATGGAGGAACCAATGAAAAATGAAACTACATTTGTCAATTGTTTCAGTGGGTCTACCGCAGAGTTCAGATTTGAGATATAACAAAGTCCACACAGTACAACAAATTTAGAAAAGCATGCAAGTTCATACAGGAAGAAAAAATTAGATGATTGCTGAGTAGAAGATCATCATTGTAAACAATCTAATGCAAGGAAGTTTCAACACTTACACATTCATCATCATCAATAGCAACCAGAATAGGATGATCAATATAGTGACCACGTACTGAAGTGAAATCATCAGTGAAATGCATTAATGATGGACGAGAAAAGCCCATCTGCGATTGAAATGTCGTGAATTCTTCATCGGATGGTCTGCCTCGCCCATCCTCAACAATATTTGATAAAGTCTTAGTCAGGCATTCTTCACCGGTCATAAGTCCCTCCTCATCATCAAAATCAATACTAGCAACAAGGTCATCTGTTTCAAAATCTACAAAGTCAGAGAATTCGGAAATTGTGCCGGATAATAAACATAGAACCTCATCTTTACGATAGTCAAAAAATTTGCATAAATCAGCAGTAGTAAAATATACATCATCATTAATATAATATACAGGCAAATTAAAAAGACATTTAGACTTCTCTATAGGGATCGATTCATCAGTAGATGTATTTTGGCCAATAAAAGAATCCCGGAGAACATCAGTGTTTACATCAATAAAGTCACTTTCCTTATCAGGAGTGTTGATAAGGAAGTGACTAATATCCTTAATAGCTAACTGAACAGAGGATGATGCAAAAGGAGGGTCAACAACATAAACTTCCTCATCATCTTGGATCTGAACTAACAGGAAAAGTATGAAACCACTCTGATATTCTACCAATCAACATTTCTTGTTGCAATAAGGACACGTTGAACTGCTTTTGAAAAGATCAAACAATTTGGTGAATATTCTATCTAGTCTATGTCTGAAAGCTGGGAAGAAATGAACAAGATCAGTATAATGCATGTACTGGAGTGAACCTATGGAGAAAACAGGCTTACTAAGTATATCTCTGAATCTAACATAATGTTCATAAAATACGTCAGAATTTGGTTGTGCAGTCCTGAAAACATGTAGATACGGCCTGAATAGGCTGTGGAAGTAGTCTAGATTTTCAGTAATCCCAAATTCACTAAGAAATGAACTCAAGCCTGAATCTCGTGAGGATCCAAAAGAAGAGGCCATGGAAGTAATGTAGATGTCGCACTTGTGCGCGAGGGAGAACTTAAACAAAACTAACTATCAAAATCGCGCACAAGAGAGATATGTACGGCAGGTAGATACCGAATATCGCACTTGTGCGCAAGTAGGTATCGTTGCAAACAAACAGACAACAATGTACGCGCACAAGAGCGATATGCCGTGAATTTCGAGAACAAAAAAGGTAACAAATTAATCTGGTTTCGTGCCATTTATACTAAATTTATGCACGTGTGGTCAACGGTCAAAGGACACGTGTCTACTTTCAATTGGACTACAGGCGCTGGCACGTGTGAGTTGACCCTGGACACGTGTGAAATGACACCTGTACACGTGTCTCGTGTTCATTCGTTTGTTCGACAACACATGTCGCTCTCGCATTCGCTCGTACAAATTCCACACGTGTAAAGTGACAGGGTGACATGTGTCGCTCTTGCATTTGATCGTACAAGTCCCACACGTGTGACAGGACTTTCTTTCACACGTGCGAGATATAAAATCACAAACTTCGATGAATTTTTTTTACTTTTTTTTTTTCGCTCCGCATATCAAACTTGTGCGAATCCTTGACAATCGATATTCTTCCTACCGCCTTCCATGCGCACAAGTCCGATACATCTGCCTATGTGTCTCCTCGTATCGCACTTGTGTGCCTTCCTTCAATACTAATCTATCTCTCTTATATTCGGCTCGCACAGGTCCGATATATTGTACGTTATGTCCGTACATATCGGTCCTCTACGAGGGCTTTATCATCCTTCCCTGCTCATCCTAGCTATCACGCACAAGTCCGCTATCCCATAATACACTTCCATGGATAGGAGAAAGCAGACAAGGAGGAACTTCTTCTCTGGTGGCTCGTCCTCAGCTCCTGCGGTTGCCATTACACCTCCCGCTAGACCTAGAACGCGCAACCGTAGTAGGTGGCTCTCTGAAATACACAAGTATCAGAGATCAACCGCTCTTTTGATTCCAAGAGCTCCATTCTACTATGTTGTCCGAAACATAACTAGAAATGATCTCGGACAGCTGGTTAGATTCACACCCAGTGCTCTTCAGTGCCTTCAGGAGGCTGCATGAGCCTTTTTTTTGAAGATTCATTTTTGCTGGCAATCCATTCCAAGAGAATCACCATAATGCCCAAGGATTTTCAGCTCCTAATGAGAATGAGGGAGAGGTTTTGCAAATTGCACGTATCTCAGCCTGCTGCTCCCAGACCAACTCCTCTAGATAGGACTGATCTTCTTACCAAGCGTCCTAGGAAGCAGGCAGCACCCAAGAGAGCTCCGAAGAAAGTAAGGAGGGTAGACACCACATAATCTGTGAAGCCTAACCCGGAATCAATTGTAGATAACGTTGCTCTTGATAATGTTGTAAATATAGCTACATATGTTTTGGATACCCTTTCAATTCATGTAGATACTACACATCCACCTCCTCCTCCTCCCTCAAATCTTTATACATATATAGATTTGGATGATTATCTTAAATTTGAGAAGGACATATCCGATGCTATAGATACAATTGGTACTCCTTTTTGTTTTAGACTAGATGGACTAGATTTTAGTATAAATTATAGAGTTCTTGATTGTTGGGATCTGTGCTGAGTAACTTTTTGCTTCAGGCCTTCAAGGAGAATAATGACACATTGTCACAATGTCTGACTAGTGTATTGGTGATTCTAGCATAGATAACAGTAACACAAAATTACTAACCATTTAGCCAAACAGCTTCTTGTAACTCATTGTTGTTGAAACCACTTATTAATCGGCAAACCGATGTACGTAAAGATTTGAGAAGAATTTTTCTTTGCTCGCCCATAATTTCTGCGAAAAAACTTAATGGTTACTAATGCCGGAATATTGAATTTACGCCTCCTTCTCTGCCTTCAGTGTAAGGCACTTTTTCGGCACTTTTCGTCTTCTTTACTATCTTGAATCTAAGGGCGTCTTAGGGATTCACGTACCTTTAGTGTAAGGGCACCTTCAAGAGTTGCAAACCTTCAGTCTAAGGGCACCTTCGGGTTTTTTGGCTTTTTCGCATTTTTGCTACATTGGCCGACCGACGTCGCCAACTTATCAGCAATCCTAAAACAGCTGGACAACCAAATATCCCAAAGGCGGTTCGCGGTTACCAACTTTGTACATATGCAAAGACTGGCGTAAATAACATTAAAAGCTTGTAAGATATTTTTTTTGTGTCTCGACACTTGTAAATATATATACTAGCTGAATCAAGCTATGTAGGTGTTAATTAAGTTAATTGAATTTCTCTTTTTCAATCAAAGTTATTTGTAGCTAGCGTTATTACTCTCAACAAGCTGAAGTTATTACTTCAAGCTATTGTACTCACTATTGATATTAATCAGAGTGCAATTTTTGTCTCACTACTGCGTCGTTCATTTGTGCATTCTGTATGAATTCTTCTACTTGAATATTTCTGCTGCTAACTGTTGTGTTTCCGTTGCCGCTCACGCCCACACACGATTTTATGACACATTATGTATGCACTTAATAGTTTAATTGATGTATCTTCAAGTGCACAAAATGCCTTGGAATCCATGGCTTGGCATGATGTATAGTTTTTGAAGTATGCTACATGTATATAGACACATTTGTGGAACATCTTGTAAGGGATCATTCAAGAGGTGGTGAAAGATCCTTTATGGACATCATTCTCTATTGGAATCTCAAAAGTTTCTTGTTTGTAGCTGGATTTTTTAGACACTTCTAAAAGCATTCATTCATCTAGCAAGAGAGTTGTAAATAGATCAAGCTAAATTTGATGAGGAGTGTGAAGAATTGCCAAAAATTGGCAAATCTAGCTTGATCAAAAGCCATGTTAAGTAGTGTAAATTGTGTACACAAGTGGGTCCCACACATGTGAGGCCATGATGCCACATGGGAAACTAATCCTATATTAGGTTAGGTCAAGTCTATAGGGTTGGTCATGTCATTTTGGTAGAAATTCCTAGATTATAGGACCTACACCTAACAACTAGTCACCTACTAGACATGACTCTAAGAATTAGGATAGGGTTGCAAATTAAGGCAAGAAAGCCAAGTTAACTTCCTTATTACATGCTGGAAATCCACCTAACTTCACAAAGGAAGTCACATTTGCTATGTATTCCAAGCTCCCATAGTGAGAAGATAGATTATTTTTGGAGCTCATTGGCAATCTTGAGCTACTCCACATTGTACATTGAGTTTTTGTAACCTAAATGCAACCAAATCAATTTGTTGTTTCTCAGCTTGTAGGACGTATTACATCTTGTAGTACACACGTGCCAAGTCGGATTTAGTGATTGATTAATGCTACCGATTGTTCTTGCTTGTTGATTGTCAAATTGTCAATTTAGATCAACTTTTTTTGTGTCTAGTTTTTTGATGATTGGTTGTAAAGCAAGCATCCAATCACTCTTGTGGATCTTTTGTAGATCCATTTAATGTTGAGAGAAAATTTTGTAATGTGGCTTTGCTATGTTGAAGCCGAGTCAAAGATGATGGTTGTGCACTTGATCCATGACGTTCTTGCAAAATAGATATTGTTGACTTTCGTAAATGATTGGTCATTGTCAACTTGAAATTAAATGCAAGTACATCATCGATTCTTGGTTGATTCTTTGTTGAACGCTTCCGCTTGCCCTTTGAATCTAATTGTAACATTTCTAGCTCGTACCTTCCCAAGAAAGCATTTATTGAAACAGTATGCATCCAGTGCACATGTACAATCTTGGTGTCGTCGTCTGAATGAAGTCAATCACTTTAGCAATTCAAAATGGATGACTTTCGTTATTTTTTTGATGCCAAAAGTGCAATGAGACTCCCGACCGTTAATTCATTGAGGTCAGAACCATTTAGCCTTGGTAGCGTTTACAGTTTGTCGACTTTTTCTAGGACCCAAATAAATTTGACGTTTGTCATTCTGCAGAAGGGATCAAATACTCAGCCTATTGGACAACAACAGAGGAATCAACTGTCGTTGTTGAAGTTAAAAATCTAAACGGCCAGTGAAACTCCTCAGACAAGTTTGCATCTCCCAAGTTAAGCAAACTTAACTTTTGCTCTTCAAAAAAATCCGTCCACCAATGTCGATCAAACTCATCAAAAAATTGGTATGCTGCTTGAATGGTCATTTTCAAAAAGTTTAAAGCCGCAAATGGATCAACTGGATGATGTTCTCTTTGAGTCTTTTGCTCTTCCATTGTAGAAGTTCGGTGACACAAAGGTGCAAGCTTAATTTGAGAAGAAGACACGCTTTGTAAGAAACGAACTCCATCAGGTGGTAACCATTCCGTAGAGTTAGAAAATTGCTTTGCCCACAACAATGTGATGCCACCAATATCATTTTCAATTTTGAATTGATGTTGAAAACTAATATCATTTATTGGTGCAGTGCAATGTTCCTCCGCCGTTTTTATGTAGTCTCTAAAATCAAATGTGCGTCGTAGTAAAAACACATTTGGTCTAGGGGTGTACAATTCCTCAATAACACTCTGCAGTATCGGCAAAGAGAAAGCTTTTTTGCGTCTCAGCTTTTTGGAAAAGCAGCTAAACAATTGGTCGATTTGATTGTGAGTATGACCCACTAGTAAAAATCCTATTTTGATTTTTTTGAAAATTTTTAAAGCAACCAACATAGACAAATATGCCAGCACTGTTTGATTTTTATTTTCTCTGGCAGTATTATCAAGTTGCAAGTAAAGAATCTCAAGAAGACTGTTTTCAAATTCAACTTTTATTTTGTGAATTATGGTAATGGTCAAGTTTGGATCATTTCGAACATTGGGATAATTAAAATACACTTTAGACTGCAAGGTGTCGTTGAATATAAGAGCTCCAACTAAATGAACTTGGATGAAATCCACTTCGTTTAGATTTTTTGGCACCCTCACAAAATGTGGTAATAGTGTCTTCTTTTGATCCATATCGTCGATTACGAGACCCAAATACTTTTGAGGAAACTCCAAACACTTTTTCCTGTGCTTGGCAAGCTTTTGTCTTACTGAAAGTGTTAACAGAAAATCAAACTGGGTGTTTGAAAAAAATAACAAAATGTAGTATCTAGCAAATACCTTTTTCCTGTGGACTTTTGGCTTGTTCTCTGAGCACTTTTAACTGTTCGCATATGCTACAAACAGACATTCTGGATTTTATCGGAATTTTTACCAAACCAAAATCTTTCTTCCACAGTTTCACGAAATAAGAATAAGTTAAATACTGAACATTCTTCGACATTGCAAAATCTTTGTACATCATGAATATTTCGAATTTAATTCAACAGTTTGTGTCGAACTTGGAGTCACCTCGTGTGGTACACAGTTGTAATTTTGATGTCGGAAGATGAACTCGTAGAAATTTCGTCGTAATAAGTTACAGCAGGAGGAACTAAAGAAGATGAACTTTCCATTGCTAAATTAAAATGAAAAAGTACTATGAAGTCAAAATTAAAACAATTACAATTTTACTTTTAGTCACGGGACTTGATTAAATAAGTCAACAAAAAACTAAAAAAAAACTGAAGACTTAATTCTATGTTGAACATAGAAAAGCAAGTATGCTAGTTTGAATAGATTATGATAACCAGAAAACAACAGAGCAAACAAGAACATTCGAAGACCTAAGCATGAAATGTTTCTAGACTGGCAACCACATCTTTAAGTACTTAGACAAAGTGTTCAGGCGAAAGCTAGGTCCTAGAGACTTTTGAATTTAGGGTTACTTTAAAAATTTTGCTGACATTATGCTCTAGGTAAAATTTTGGTAAGGCCCATGTCCTTAATTAGTTTGCAACATTTAAGGCAAAATACGAGAGAGTGAAGTTACCTAAACCTTGTCAAAATACCCCATGTTGTAATACGTTCAAGATCTTAAAATTTTAAACTAGTGTTCGTGGTTTTGCCGTAGAAAATAAAACTAACGTGTAAAATTAAAACTTACGTTCATTTTTGGTTGACTACCAAGGTCAAACACAACAGAATTATATTTTTAGTTTCTTAAGCAACCCGAAACAAAGAATAAATGAATTTTGTAAGTCAACGTTGAAATCGAATCCTTGTTTACAGTGCACAGTCGAAAACAATACAATATTTGCTTTAAGTTTCCTTTTTACTTCGCCCCATTCCAAGCTAAAACGAAGATGTTATTAAAGTTCCAAATAAATTCAACTTCGATGACGAGCATGGAAGGAAAAGCCACAATTTAGACTTAAAGGATGTCATTCATCCTTTTCCATCAAACTCAACACATGAAAGATGAGACTCACCCAGTTCCCATACAGTATTTAAGGAGCACATACATGGCATAACTCACCTTTGTCTGTTCATTTGCTTTTCTTGCGCTCTCTGGCTCTTGGTTTTAGCTAAGCGACTGGTCTATTAGACAAAGCATAAGCTTCCAAAGATTGCTAATTTTAGGACTGGCTCCCGGAAGCTGACATCTCAAGATTCAAGTAAGTTAACCATATTTTACAACTTTCCAGTTTAGCTTTGATTTTTTGAAGCTGTATTGTGGGGCCCAAGCCATGCTCAACATAGCTTTATTTTGGTCTTTGGCTAAGCAACATGTTCTCCCCACTTATGCTGAGCATAAGCTGAGAGCGGACCTATGCTCAACATAGGTCCTATTTGAACTTATGTTGAGTATAGGTCGTCCATCGACTTATGCTGAGAGTCCGCTCTCGACCTATGCTTGGACATATGCTCAGCATTTGTCCAAAGAGGAGCTATGCTCAGCATAGATACCTCTTGACTTATGTTGAGCATAAGTCGAGAGCGTACCTATGCTGAGCATAGGTCCTCTTTGGACTTATGTTGAGCATAGGTCCGCTCTCGACTTATCCTCAGCATAAGTCGAGTGCTGACCTATGCTCAGCATAGGTTCGCTCTCGACCTATGCTGATGTTAGCCGATATTTTTGCACAGAAAATCGGGCTAATATTGGCTTTTCAAAAAAATGGCAAGTTGTAGAAAAATAGCCGGTATGACCGTGCTAAAATCTCACCATGTACAGAGTCCATTTTTACTAATATATGATCACTCAGTGTATTTTTCAAGAAAACTGTGTTGTTGTGGGAGCCCTAGTCATGAATGCCGCAAAAGTCAACCACAGGAAAAAAAAATCGAGAAAGAAAAGTTTCGGGCAAAAACGGGACCGGGAAACATGGATTCAGTGTCAAGGAATCACAGAAACCCTAACTGCAAAATTTGGGCAATTTACGGGCAATTAACGAAATATGCGGGCCAAGGAGTTACCCAACAAACCAAAAACCTAGACAAATGAGCAGTAGGTGCACGGCCCTTGAAAAATCGAAGAAAGGCAAAAAACACAAGTACCCAAGGAAAAATGAAGGTCAGCTACTAAAAATAGGGGTTGAAAAAGGGCCTCACCCAAAATTTGGATATTAAATGCCAAAACACCTTGGAGGCTAAAAAATTTGGGAGGTACACCCACTAGCCATTGACATTTTGGCCTTCTAGGGTGTACAAAAGGAGAAACTTGAATGGCCTCCCTAGCCTTTGACAAAAATGGCATCTTGGCTAGTTTTGGAAGAGAGCCTTGAATGCACCACTCCCCCACTCTCTTATGGAGGCCACTAGGTGTACTATCAATTGGGTTGGGGACAAGTGGCAAAGAGGGCTTGAAGGGCATGAAGAATGGCAAGATGGCATTGTGAAGGGGATGCATTGGATTTTCCTATAAGAAGGAGCCAACTCCTTGTATTTCAAATGTTAGGACTTTTGTATGTTAGTACTTTTGTGGGTTAGTATTTTTAGGAGTTGGTACATTTGGGAGTTGAATGTGGAGAGCTTGTTTGCTTGAGAGAGTTCAATGTTGGTTAGTTCCCCTTTGTTATTATGAATGCTTGTTGCTCAATGCTAGTGTTGGAATGGATGCTTGAAATTAGTTCCAATTTGAAGCCTGTCAACGGCCTCCAAACCCTACCTGCGGGTTATACCAGTTGTTTGCGGCCTGTCCGAGTTGTCTGAAGCTTGAACCAGACCTGTTGCAGCCTTTGATCATTGCATGCGCCCAAACAAACAGAGATTGAGGTCTGATTGCAGCCTGTTGTGGGTGGTGCAGCTTGAATCAGACCTACTGCTGTCTGTTTACCCATTCTCTGGCCTGAGCAACCTGCCAACGAGCCATTTGTAGCCTGCTATCTTACCTGCACCTGCCTGAAGCCTAAAACAGCCTGTATGTGGCCACTTTGTAGGCTGCCGCCCATTTTCCTGGTCTACCTGTGTTTTTCAGACTTGTGTGCAGCCTCCCAGTATGCCTATGAGTTGTCTGTGCCCTGCTTGCGGCATGGAATCGACCACAAACGTTGTCCGGGGATTTGCCTAGCTGTCAGAGCTATGTATATCCTGTTGGAGCTGCGGCCATCTGTCAGCCCTCGCTGACCTTCTCACGGTCCTCACTGATATCTCTACACTGGCTACTCTCTGTCTGAAACTCTTCCAGATATACCTCTATGGGTTTTATCCATCCCTACTATGACACAATATATTGTGATCCTTTTTTTGAACAAGTAGACACGGAAGTATCAGGTTTGTGCTTATTTGTGGGTTTACCGGTAGTATGGACTCATAAACACTTGCTTGCAATGGGAATGTTTTTGCTTAAGTTCAGTAATTGCAATCACCTAACTAGTGAATGGATTGTCGTAGAGTATGGGTCGATTGCGCATTGTAGTGAATCGTTTTTTAGCACAAATCTGAATTCAGTTCGAAATCATAATATTTTATAAACATGCGGTATGGGTAATTAGAACAATGAGTGCTTATTTCCAACTGGCTTAGTGAAAGTTGTGTAGTAAACGACTTGTTTCGTAATGATTTAGAATGTGTTTTGTGGAGAGAACCGTAGGTTAAGTAGTTTACATTTTGCTGAGTTAGATTTATTAAACACTTATATGGAATCGTCAAGTTTTTGAAGTGTTTCTTACGTTTTTTCAATTATGAAGCGTATTAATTGGACCTGACCTCTGTGAAACACCAGAGCGGGCCGTCCACCATCCACGGTTGAGATACACTGCCTTGGTTAAGCGTCACACTAGTCACACCTGCCGTCGGTACTGTCTAGCGAAATACCTAGACCCGACGGTCGACAAAAATATTGCCGCTTAGCAAACAAAGCGGTGCGTATAACTTGCACCCCACGAGCACATCATAAACAGTAAATCAGTTTCCAGCCCATGTGAGATTTTTACTAACTGTAAACCGAATTCAATGGGGAAAGAGATGTTAGCAAGATCCTAACGTGAATTAGTGATCAGAATTTTTACAGAACCACTGTAACCCTAGAAAGCTAGTGAATCATTGCACCAAAAGTGACAGCACCCCCTCCTTGCAACCGTATCTCTAAGAGCCTGGAAAACTCTCATCGGTTGGAGAGCACGGGGGCCTTGACCCTTTTAGGACGTTTTGGCTGGACCAATCCCCTGCCAAAAATGGCCCTAACAGCTGAGCATAGGTCCTCTTTGGACTTATGCTGAGCATAAGTCGGGAGCCAACTGATAAATTTTACAGTTTTTAGGACAATAATGATTGTACTTTACAATCATATAGAGTTATTGGTTGCTTAATCAATGGATCTATCAAGTTCTACACATTAGATCTTGATCTAGATTCACTACACTTGGATTTAAGCAAGAGCAATGGATCAACACATCATAAATTAGTGAGAGCGGCCTCACACGTGTGGAGTATTGTCCATAGTACGGCCTGCACCTGAAACAACAAGTACAATAATCCTAGATAGCAATCATTCATAGAAATCACAAGACAAATGACCATAAACCTCACAAAAGTGTAGAATGCAAAAGTCTCATCAATCTTCTTAGCAAAATGATGATCCTTTCATGGATCAAGTACATCCACAAGTCTGGTACAGTCCAGCAGGTCTTCACACGTGTGAAGAGTGCCACATCACTCAGATCTATCCATTTGATCCATCCTTGATCCTTATCCAAAGTTGACCTTCTAGAATATGGCTAAAATCCAAAAAGCTAGTCTCCTAGAATATAGGAATATTCCCTATAAAATAGGATCTAAGGAAAATGGTCAACTCTTATCTTCTAATACTCTATACACACGTGTGAACATCCACTTGCCATGTGGGAGCATTTACTCATGCACATGCAAGGAAAAGCTAATTTCTAGGTGACTAGTCAACTTGACTAAAAACTAGTCATATCATGTTCACACTAACTAGATTGATACAAAATCAATTTAGATATATACAAGTATGAAAAGAACATCCTTTCACACGTGGGAACAGGCTCCACATGTGTGAAATCAGATCATCAACATTATTCTAATGTTTGATCAATATTTACAATAACCAATGTGAAGTGAGAAGTGATAATTTTCAACACTCCTCCTCACTTCTAACTTGGCAAATCTAATGTACATCTATCTACAATTCCTAGAGCATATCTTAACTTAAAAAATGGATCTTTGGACAATGGCTTGGTTAAGATATCAGCTATGCATTTGGATGATGGTACATGATGTAGTTGCACCTCCTTGGATTGTACCTTCTCCCTCACAAAGTGATGAGCTATCTCAATATGCTTTGTTCTAGCATGGAAGATAGGATTTGAAGCAATTTGTTGAGAAGCTTGATTGTCACAAAATATGTAAGGGATCTCCTCGGCCTCTAGCACATGTAGCTCCATCAAGAGTCTTCTTAGCCATAGGAGCGCTTTGGTTGTTGAAGTCAATGCCTTGTACTCGGCTTCACAAGAAGACAGTGAGATTGTATCTTGCTTTTTGGAAAGCCAAGATATTACTCCTCCACAAAGAAATGTTGCAAATGCACTAATGGACTTCCTATCCATCTTGTCACCTGCAAAATCTGAATCCGAGTAGGCTCTCAAGTGCAAATTAGATCCTTTATAAAGTATGCCAAAAAATCTAGTACTAGAAACATATCTAAGTACTCTCTTGGCACTTTTCCAATGATGAACTAAAGGAGCTTGCATACTTTGACTCAACTTACTTACACAAAAACTTAAGTCAGGTCTAGTGATGGTCAAATAGATTAGAGAGCCTATTAGCTTTCTAAAGAGGGTGATGTCCTCAAAGGATGCTTCATCACCTTCATTAGTTGTTTTCACAACATGCTCCATAGGGGTGTCAATCCCCTTACAATCTTTCATACCAAATCTTTCAAGAATGGAAGTAGTATACTTAGATTGACTTATGAAAGTACAATTGCTACTTCTAGACACTTCTATTCCAAGTATAAACTTTAGGAAGCCTAGATCTACCATCTTGAACTCACTAGATAAATCAACTTTTATTTTGCTTATACCTTCATCATCATTTCCTGTCAAAATGATGTCATCAACATAAAGTACCAAAATGATGATCATTCCTTCATAACATTTGAAATATAAAGAAGGTTCATAAGCACTTAGTACAAAGCCAAGAGTATAGAGAAAATCATGCAGCCTAGAGTACCAAGCTCTAGGTGCTTGCTTCAAGCCATATAGGCTCTTCCTTAAGTAGCACACCTTTTGCTCCTCACCAACCTTGATGAAGCCCTCAAGTTGCATCATGTAGATTTCCTCTTCTAAGAAGCCATTCAACATTTGTCACATCCATTTGGTAGAGATCCCACTTGAACAAAGTAACAATGCAAAGCATTAATCTAATAGTTACAAGCTTAGCTACAGGTGCAAATGTTTCTTCATAATCCAATCCTTTTATTTGAAGAAATCCCTTAGCAACAAGCCTAGCTTTGTACTTACTAATAGATCCGTCTTGATTGTACTTTATTCTATAAATCCACTTACATGCAAGTGGTTTCTTCCCTCTTGGAAAATTTACAAGATTCCAAGTATGATTTTCTTCTAATGCATCATACTCTACTTGCATTGCATCTCTCCAAACTTTAGATTTATATGCTTCTTCAAAAGATGATGGTTCTTCAAGCAATGTAGCTAAGAAGGAGTAAGAGGTAGAAGGTGTAGAGTCTTCCTTTTGCTTTCCCTTGTCCACATAGGTGAGCCTTGAGGGCTCGGCCTTGCTTCTTGATGATCTTCTCGGCCCCTTTTGACTTGGATCCATGTCTCCATCCTCAGGTTTGTCAAGATCCTCCTTGGGTTTGTCAAGATCCTCCTCGGGTTTGTCAAGATCTTCAATGCACAATGGGTTAGATCCATTTGACAAGCTCTTAGCAAATTGTGACTCATCAAAAAGTACATCCTTGCTTACCTTTACTTTCTTGGATATAGGATCATATATCCTATAGCCCTTGCTATTTTCTCCATAGCCAACAAAGATCCCTTTGAAGGAGGTAGCATCTTCTTTCCTTCTAGTCTCCAAAGGGATGTGAACATAACAAATACATCCAAAGATCTTAAAATCTTTTACATTGGGTTTCTTATCAAACAAGGCTTGATAAGGTGAGATCCCATCTATAGCACTACTAGGAAGTCTATTACACAAGTAATTAGCACATGTTATAGCTTCTCCCCAAAATGAGATGGGAAGTGATGCATCAAGTCTTAAAGACTTTACACACTCGCATAGACTCCTATTTTTCCTCTCGGCCATCCCATTTTGTTGGGGGGTGTAGGAACAAGTGTATTGCAACTTAATGCCATTGATCTCACAAAAGTCTTTCATTTTATTGGAGGTGTACTCTCCTCCATTATCACATCTTAGTGCTTTGATGGAAGTACTAAGTTGTTTCTCTACTAGACACTTGAACTTAATGAAAGCTTCAAAACAAGACTTTTCTTTGATAGTAACTCAATCCATGTGAATCTAGTACAATCATCTATAAAAGTTACATACATCAAAGCACCTCCATTACTTGCATGTGAAAAACTATGTACATCAGAATGTATGAGATCCAAGGGATAGGTAGATCTTGATGAAGATCTCTTGTAAGAAGATTTGTGTGACTTTGCAAGGCCACATGCCTCACACATCTTTCCACACTCCTTGAAGGCTCTTGGTAGGCCGAGAGCTAGTTCCTTGCTTGCCATTGACTCCATAGATTGGAGATTAGGATGGACTAATCTCTTATACCATAGCTCCACTTGAGATAGCTCCTCCCTAGCCAAGTTCACACTTTCACTTGCAACATTAGCATCCAACTTGAAAAGTCTACCTTGCTTAATGCCACTAGCTATGCACTTATCATTTTTCAAGATGGAACAAACTCCATTCTTGAAATGTACATCTAGTCCATTGTCCATTAATTGTCCTACACTAAGCAAGTTTCTTGAAATTGTAGGAACATACAAAACATTATCTAGATCTATCCTTTTTGATGTGCCTAAGCAAAGATGTATAGAACCTATGCCATCGATCTTGCATGCTTGATCACTAGCCGTGTATATTGACTTCTTAGAGTCATTACAAAATAGAAGAGTAGAAAAATAATGCTTGTTAAAAGACATGTGGGAACTAGCCCCACTATCTATCCACCATGTGTCTTGACTTGAAGTTGGTGTATGATGCAACCATTAAGGATGTGTTGAATCCATCCTCATCTTCTTCCTCTTGAGCAATGTTCCCTTGATCTCCATTGGCTTGTTGATTCTTCTTCAAGTAGCATTCTGAGGCAAAGTGTCCTTTCTTTCCACAAAAGAAACACTTGAGTTTTGCCTTGTTCTTCACTTTGCCTTTGGAAGTAGATCCTCCATTCTTCATCTCGGCCTCCTTGACTTGATTTTTCTTGAATGGATGTTGCTTCTTCTTGCCTTTAGATGTAAAGTTAGCCTTCTCCTCTCCTCCATTAAGTGACATGCTATCCATTCTTGTCAAGAGGTGTAGAATCCTACTCTCCTCGGCCACAAGAACATTGTGCAAGTTTTCAATGGATGGAAGAGTGTCTTGAATGGCAAATGATTGGACTAAGTGGTGAACTCATCACCTAGACCATTCAAGATGATTTGTACTAGCTCTTGATCTTGGATCTTCTCTCCTATTGCACTTAACTCCTTGTTAAGAGATTTGATCCTAAGGACATACTCTTGTCCACTCTCTCCACTTCCTTTCGTGCTTTGGAAAACTTGATTTCTTAGCATGAGGATTCTTGAAGTATTATTGGATTCATAGATTCTCTTTAATGAATCCCAAGCCTCTTTGGATGAGGTACAAGAAGACACCTCTTTCAAGAGGTCATTGCATACATTTAACTTTATGCAATGTAGAGCTAATCTTGCTCTCTTCTTGTATTTGGCTTGTTCTTGGGGAGTTTGAGGCTCTTCTTCAACTCCTTGAACTATGTCAAATAGATCATGGATCACTAGGAGTGATTCCATTCTCACTTTCCAAATGGAATAATTTGTGGAAGTGAGTCTCTCACTTGATTCCATCAAATATCCACCCATGGATGACATTGTAGAATGAATGCTCTTCTTAAAATCACAAAGATTTCTGAATTTTAAAAGATCTATGAAAGGCCTAAAGCTTACAAGAATGCCTATAGGCTTGTCTCTATCAAACTAGCACACAAGCTTGAATGATACACAAAGATCTTGCCAAAAATTCCTAGCTTTCACTCTCACAAAAAAAATTGCTTTACACTTTTCTTAGAGATTTCACTTCAACTAAGGATCTGAACAAATCAGCCTCTAAGCTTTGATCTTAGACTCTAAAAAATAATGCTTCAATGATCCAAAACTCTATTTGGTCATAGGTATTAGTTAGATTGAATCTAGATCAATACTATGCTTCAAAAAGCACAAAAAATGAACTAGTATTGTGATTTTGGGACCAAAAAACACAAAGTAACTTGAAATGAAAGTTGTTGTATGGTTTCACACGTGTGAAACGTACATACACAGCCTCCAAGTCGTTTTGATCCAAATGAATTCAAGCTATCACTCTAGATGAACTCGCCCTCACTAGTATTGGCCAAAAACAAATTTTGCCAATGATCTTTACAAGATTTATGATTCAATGATCACTCTCTTACTTAGCTCTGATACCATGATAAATTTTACAGTTTTTAGGACAATAATGATTGTACTTTAGAATCATAGAGAGTTATTGGTTGCTTAATCAATGACTCAGCTAAAAGTTTGTCCGCCTATAAACCCTTCGAATCATCAAAAAGTAGACATGACTAAGCACATGCTTTACTTTACCAAGGGTTGTGATGGCTAGAAACTCACGGACCTCTTCCTCTGGACTGCTGATACTTCTGGAAAAGAGCCATCTACCTTCAAAGCACAAGGACACGTGCTTTAGAAGGTAGCGATTGCAGACGAGGATGATGGATTTACAAACCTAATTGTAAGAGCTATTGACAAGAAGATATTTTTCTACATTCTGAAGAACAGGTTTATGAAGATTTGTCTTTGTGAACATGCCATACTTCAAAACTTCTTCGATGACGCCCTGAAGATGATTGTAAGTTCAATTTGTTTTGCATGAAAACAAAATTTGAGTATTAGTTATCCCTTTTTGCTTAGCATGGGTATGGTTTCTTTGTAATTACTTTATTTTATTTTTTTCAGACATTGAAAGCTGCAATACAGATGGTTGCTGGAGCTCTGGAAAAAAAAAAAAAAAAGAGGACCCTGTGCTTTCTAAATCTGCGAGATCATTATCCTCTCGCAAGAGCCAAGCACCCAAACACTTGATTCTACCACTGGATCAGGATTAATGTCAACTTCAAAGAGAAAACGTAGTGGTTTGGAAAAAATCAAAGAAGCATCCTCCCCACCTTAATCGAGAGGATTTAAAACAAAGCTTGCTAAAGAAGTACATCCTAGCTCCTCTAAGAGACCTCAGCCCCAGACCTCTAATTTAAATTTACCTGGGGCTAGAATTAATCTAGAGCCAGCTAGCAGGGATGTTGCCAAAATGCGCCAAATTATTGCATGAAACTAAAAAAATCCAAGCCACAATGTTCATTCTTGAACATTGAACAATGTGATAGGCCTCCAATTGACCGAGTCACCGGTGATAGGCCCATGGAGGTGAGAGAGCCTAATTCCTCTCATGTACATAATTTAGAGATAAAATTTAAAGTCCACACCCAAGCCATTGTTACCCCATTCATTGTCCTTGTGGACCCTGCTGATTGTCCGACATTAGCAGATTTGATGTCCAAATTATAGACACCTACAATTTTTTTGTTTTGGGCAGAATCCATAATTTGCAAGCCAGAAAGGAGCTCTCCGTAGAGTATCCTCATGTACAGTCATTTAGACAAGTTAGTGCTATAGTTTTTGATGAGTTGACCGTTGAGGAAGCCAAGCTCCTTGCTTGGGATCATAATATCGACCAGGATTACAGGCTAAAGATGACCGTTATTGAACGAGTCAGATTTTTTCACAGAGAGTACCTGAGGCTTCACAAAAAAGGAGACAAAACAAATATACAATTCCAGTGCCTTTGTGCACAGGAGACTAGGCTTCCATTTGATGAGAAAAATCCAACCTCCTCACTTACGAAATATGACAATGTCTTTCAATTGGCCTTCCGAAAAGGGCAGGTGATTATTGTTCTTAAGAATATTTTTGTTATTTCATTTTTTTGAATCAAATTACAGTCCTTTGACAAATTATTTTTTGTTTCAGATTTGGGACCTTGTCGATAAATTTTTTGACAAGTGGGACAGATTTGAGATAAAATGACAACTTTCAAAAGAGTCGTCCTTCCAAAAGAAAAAATCCACACAATTAACTCTTGCCCCCATCTCCCAAGATATGGGGATATCAGAGTGGAAGAATATGCAAGGCATCCCATCAAAGGATGTGGTTGTGAGTGTCCTGTCGAGAGTTGTCGACGGACAACTCAGCCTTATTGAGATGGGAAAAGAATTTCAAAAGTAATTTTGATTTTCTAAAGCAAAATTCTTATTTTTTAACTCAATTGCAAAAACTTGGATCTAATTATTGTTTTTTTTCATACACAAGCTTTTCATGAAAGTGCAAGAGTCTATGGTAAAGAGCCTGAATTGCAAGGATCGGGAGGAATGCCAATGGCTGTACCCAAATAACTCAAAAGATGAAGAGTTGCAAAGATTTCTTATTTTATTTAGAGATATGATAACTTTTTTTACATAAATCGACTTTAATTTACCAATTTGCGAATATTGTTTATGCTAAGCATGGGTGTTTGTTTTTAACTATTTTGTAGATTGTTAGTTTGAGATCATTATTCATGCTTAGCATAAGTTTTTATCACTTTTAATTTCAAGTTTTGCATTTAAAAGACCCATGCTTAGCATAGGTGTACCTCTGATATCCTTACTTCTCTTTTAGATAATTGTTTTTAAGATTGTCATTCATGCTTAGCAGAAGTGTATTTTTAATGTTTATTGTTTTCTTTTATATTGTTGTTTTTTAAGATTATCACTCATGCTTAGCATAAGTTTATGTCACTAGTAACAATTTTTACATTTGAATGTCATGTTTAGCATAAGTGGATTTCTACTCTTGTCAAATCTTTCTAAATTATTCTTCTTAAAATTTCAGTTTAACATTTAGTAAATCCATGCTTAGCATAAGTGCTTCTATTTTTCACAAAGTTCTGAAGATAAAAAGACTGGGCAGCTTCCTGAGCAGTTTAGAACTCACCTGCAAAAAGCTAAGGCCGAGAAAAAACACAAAGAATCTCAACAGACTGGAGACTCAAACGTTGATGATGATCCCAAAGAGACGTGTATTCCCAAGTTTGTTGATGATCCTCCTTGTTTTTATACAACAAGGTGATGCCAGAGAGATCTCCAAGTTTGTAAAAAGAAGACCTTACACTCTCTGCATCGCTGATGTTCCATATGGCTTCAAACTTGCGGCCTCATTGAATGATGATCGTTTAAGTACACCGAAGTAAAAGATGATGTTGCTGGTTTCTTGGAGATCGCTACCGCTCCGCTCTGGAGGATAGTGATATTTCACTCCAGTTGGCAACAAGTAGGTGTTCACAAAGCCCTACTGGAAGTCTGCAATGCAGGGATAAAGAACGCCATTTGGTAAGTACTGTTTTTAATTAAACATATATATTTACAAGTCTTTTTAATATTTTTAAACATGTTACATTATTTGGTTTTTTGATTATTTGCTTTCAATGTTTGTAGGTACAAGCCAAATGTGCACAATTCTGGTGGTGCACGTCTTTCTAATGAGATCGAAGATCTCAGCATCAATTATTTCTCTACCGATGGAAAGAGATCCATGTTGCACTACAACACTGCAGGAAACACGAATTTTAGAAATCATTTTGATTTTTCTGCAGTGACCAAAAATTAAAAAATCCGATGACTGGTTCTGTGGCTTGTCCATATCAAAAGCCACAACAGATTGTAAATAAATTAATTGGTTCTCATCCCGCAAACTGGATTTTAGATTTGTTTAGTGGTAGTGGCACTACTAGTGCATGTGCTGTCCAAAAGGGCAGACATGTTGCGGCCATAGAATTAGATGAGGATTTATCAAATTTTGTTAAGATGAGACTAGCTGGTATTCCAATTTTGCTTGATGAATTTCAAGAAGTTAGTAAATTAGGCCCCTCTGAAGGTGGTATCGCTCCATTTGTTAAGGAGCCTCAACCACCTACCAGTGGTGTAGTTGGTGATGAAGGAGAACTGGAAGGGTTGCTACTCCAAATCCTGATGATTCGGTTGAAAATTTTTGAGACTGTAATTGAAAACATTTATTTATAAAAAAATCTCTTTATTCGAAAGATTACTGTATTTTTTGTACAAAATATTCATTTCTTAGATGTTTTTAATTTTCTTTTTGGTAAATGCTTTTGTTGAATAATATATGTTATAAATTTAGCATATTTTTTGGATACTATATTTGTTTAGTTTACTTGATTGTTAACATACAAATATCAAATTTTATATAGGTTGTCCCTGTTGTCAAATTCATGTCAAAGTATTTTTTGTTGTTTTTTTAGTAAAAAAAATAATTTTAAAAATGTTACAATCACTTGCTTAATTTAACAACTATTTTTCATAATAACAAATTGCACATTAATGATATTTTTATTTTTTGACCCATTTCAGTGTAAAAATTTTAAAAATAGTTTGCAATACTTCCAATTTAAATTATTTGCTAAATATACAATTTTGCAAAATAATGAAATCATTTACAAATTTAGGGTTAAAAAACTTTTTGAATTTCAAAAAATTATAAATTCACACAAAAAAATTGGGTCTTGTGCCATTTCTCATTTCATAAGATTTCTTGTTGCTCACACAATTTAGATTCCTTTGAATTTGACTTTCAAATTTTTGAGTGAATAAAAGGTAGATATGCTTGAAATTAACATGACGCAATATCAAAGCTTCACACTACAAAATGTATGAAGAATATAAGAACTTTCAATTATTGATCACAAGTGAAAACGACATTCAACCAATGTCTCAATAGTTTCTTAATTAAGCAAGTCATTATCAAAGAAAAATGGCGCTCCATTAATAGTCACTAATCTAAAAGCTCACTTGCCCATTACAGTCGTACATCAATCACTAAACTGGCATCCCCAATCTTTCAATGCTTCATAATCTTACAAATTCAAATAAACATTAAAATTTTCACTTGATCAAACAATGACCAATAATTGGTTGTGCATAATTGCTGTGAACTCCTTGGCAAGCGTTGTGCAAAAAGTTTGTGATAGCATCATAAGGCATCACCTCCTTTTATGTGAATGATAATTGTATAAAGTAGCTCATGCCAAAACCACCAATAAGACTAAGCAAGTAGGTAGCACTCAATCTGGACTTTTGCACCCCGTGAGAGGGTGATGGTGCAGGAACAAGGGGACAAGCCAAACCCTGAACTCCTTCAACACAATAGTCATTAAAAAGGCCACCAGGGAAGCTTCCATAAAGATTGAGATAAGAAAAGAACTCATCAGGACAATCTGTAGATGCATTATTGAAATAAAGGACAATGGGACAAACAACTGCCTTGAAGCCTTCGCAACATGGAACTTTGGGGAAGTTTGGTGCCTTGCAGATGCTAATGCACGGAGTATAATTTAGATTAGCCATATCAATAGGACAAGCTGCAATTCACCAGAAAGACAATAAGGTTCTCTTCTGTTGCTATTTCAGTAATCAATGCAAATCATACAAAGAATGGGTTATAGCATTTAAAAAGAACGTCTTGCTTTTTATTGTGAGCTGAAGTTATGGAAAAGCTGATCACCTCTTTCCCTAATATGGAACATTCATAGTTGAGTCTTTGCTTAGGGATGATTATTTGTAGTAGATTTGAGGCCTACTCTTTTTAAAACTTTGTTAACAATCCAATACTTCAATCCTGAAGATACAAGCCTTTTTGCAGGGACAAAAGTTTCTAGAGTTACGAAAACTTGAGGCTGCATTTCATTTCTTTCGTTTATTTCCAAAAGATAAACCACTTTCGATAGTTGATAGTGACAGTTTGCTTTTTCAAATTTCCATATAACTGAAATTGGAAAGCAACATCTCAAGAGCAGAGTTACTAGTCCCGTATAACTCTAGAAGCACAATAAAGAATACAAAAAAAAAATAACCTCCTACGATGACTATAGAAATCAAAATAAGAAATCCAATCCTGAAAGCAAAAGTTCTTCAATTTGGATATGAATATGCATAAACAATTCACACCTCAAAATTCAGCGTGGATGGACTTTCTACTAGGCTTCCTCGCTCACGAGCTTGTATTTCTCTTATCCAAAAATTGTGCAACTGAGAGATCCTATAATAGAATTTGCCCATCACTTCACCCCTCCTTTTTAAAGAAATTTCTCAATTTCTTATAAAAACTAGCTAGAGAGATCACACATGAAAATATTTGAATCATGAAAAGTCAATAATAAGTGCCTTCCCAAAAAGGATTCACTCTATTATACACATGGCTTTTCTTCCAAACATTTTCAACATGAGTGACAATAACCACCGTCCATCCGAGATCTATCTATGCATAAGAGGCAATCTGGGTTTAAGAAAATTAATATATAATAATCTTGGAACGTCTCAAATTCCAAGCCTTAATCATGCAAGTAGTAATTCACATGATGATAACAATCCTTTAAAAAAACAATAATTTTCACGATCATATGAATTTAATCTGATGTCTTGTATTCGAGAAATTCAAAATAAGTGAGGATTTTTTTGAAAGTGAGAAATAGATTTAAGGCCTCAATAAGATGACTATTAAGCATCGTTGGCATGTGTTTGTGGATTATCGAGGCCTCAATAAGATAACTATTAAGCATCGATATCCTATGCCACGTATTGATGACTTGCTTGATGCTCTCATGGTGCTGTTGTGTTTAGTATGATATTCTTGAAGAGTGGGTATCATCAAGTTAGAGTTCGCGAAGAGGATGTCCATAAAGCCGCCATGTATTGATGTTAGGAAAGGGTCATGTCTAAGTGGGTGCTTGAGGATTATGTATAAGTGAGCCTAGAGAGAGGCATTCTTCACCATAATCTATGCAGCAAGTGGCTGGGAGGAGACTTAGCAGCAGTGCTCTTATGTGTTTATGTGTATCTTGTCATGTACTTTCAATTTGAAGAGAAATCAATAAAGTGGATATTTCGTGCCTGCTTTGGTTTGAGTTGAATTTAGATAGCTTTGTGATACAAAGGCACCTACCCTTATCCAAGGGTCACGCCATTTAGCCCCCCAGAGACTAAACGAGCACATAGGGGACATTGAAGTACTGCCAGCTACATAGGTATGTAACATGTGACCTTTGTAATCACATTGTAGGTAGTTGGCATTGGACTTTCAGAGTTGTGCTTAGCTTTGGCATGGGGAACTGCATGACCTCCAAAAGGAGTTAACCGGTTAGCAAGACGTGTCATATGCACATTGGGACACTTGGTCCGGTGTATGAGTGACACATGTTAGACGATCCTTCTCCTTGCTTGCTTATGGGTACTTGGCAAGCATTGACTGTGCATGGAGTTTGCCATGTGTCGACGTGAAGAAAGGTCAAGGTTAAGGGGGAGGGAGTGCTTGAGGATTGTTTATAAGTGAGCCTAGAGTTAGGCATTCCTCATCACCTTCTATGCACAAAGGTTGGGTGGAGACACTGCAGCCAGCTCCTTTAAAGTTTGAGCAATCATTGAATATACTTTGTTGTGAATCATTAAAAGATGAGATTTTGGCTATTAGTTGTGCAATACTTTGTGTGTGTTTTCAAATAGTAGTTTTCAGATCGTCATGATCGCTAATAGGAGGCTACAATGTGCTGAAACTTGTGGGAATATACAGGCTGATCATCGCTTGTTAGGGCTGGCTGTCTAGTGCTGAAATTCAACAAGATTTGGGCTTCTTTTGAGGCTGGAATCTACTTCTGGCTGTTGGTGAGCATTCGCTTCCCAGGAACAGAAGTAATAGTGTAAACTAGAGTGGAAATTTGCAGCCATAGAATCTAAGTGGGTTCAGATTTCTACGCAGGTCTATAGCTGCCTTATGTGTGATTTTTGGGCTTCCCAAGCAATCTTTTTGACTAGGGTTAGGCGCAGCTGGCTGTTGGCAGGCTACAGCCCCTCATCGCCCATTTACAAGGGTGTTTTGATTTGAAATTTGTGCTCCAAACATATCAACTATAGGGTTTTAATTTTGTTACATTGATTATGGATCCCTTACAAGGCACATGCATATAGATATCTAGGATTGAGGAGGTTGCTGCTAAGGTAGAAGATGCCATTGGAGGTAATATCGCAACAAATCTTTGATTAGTTGAAGGCTAGTAGATTTCCATAGGAATAAGAGAGGGTAAACGAAACAACTATCATAGTTGTTGATCCAGTGTCGAGTGAGAAAGAACTGGCAAGCCAGGCGGGTTAAGTTGATGTAAGAATTGATACATTCTTAAATTGACAAGTGGTGCACGTGCAATTTAGTGACTAGCCATGCCACTTGGGAATAGCTTGACACATAGGCATGAAATATAGATGTTGCTAAGACCGTCAAATCACTTCTCTGATGTATTGGACCAAGCATCCCATATAGCATAGGACACTTTGACCAGTCAACTACTTAGAAGTCATTGCAGCAGCCTCTATCTGTTAACTAGTGACCTACAATTTTGTTGCCACAGGTTGGTGACCAAGCCAATTTTAACATTTATATTTATGTCTCCACAAGCTTACAAAGGATAAATGATATAACAAGATATGACACTAACCCAAGAATCATAGTGAAAAACAAGAAATAATGCTAACAATCCCCAATCATGTTGATGACACAATAGACAAGAAACAGAACAATAGACTGTTCCTATTCATGTGATTGGGCATAACACGTAGCAAGCATGGCTCTCTTTCAGAAAGGGAGTAGGAGGACAAAATCTTACACTAAGCAAATGAGCCAAAAGATTACTTTATTTTAGGGTCCTTCAAATGCATAGCACATTGTGGCACATGGAACTCATGATAGACTTTTGCCACTTATCACATTGTTATGAGTGTATACTTGTCCATTAACTTGAATCTGTACAATTCATGGACTACTAGTACTAGCCTTGGCACTATTGCCCATGCAAGTACGTGTAGTGTTTTGCTAGATCTTTGCCAAGTGTCACATTTCTCAAGCGGATATAAAATTGTAACTATCTGATCAGGTATGAACCTAATATCAAAGAGTCGGCCTGCCTGGTCCCAAAAATCAAATACCCTCAACCCTTATTAATAATTTGCGGGTATAAAAATCTAGAAAATCTATTTGATACCGTGTAATAATCATTCCGGTACCCAGTCAATACCGGCCATCACCAACCACATGATGAATAACTGGATCCATAGTTGGACCCTGGCATTTGACATATTTGTAGTAACTGTAACCACCGGTTACATTTTAGGTACATAAATTCATCACTGCATGAATATACATGGCCAATAGGATGTATGTGTGAGCATGTGCATGCATGTATGCATGCCTTAGGTGCATGCATATGCATACATGCATGACCACATCACAAAGATGGCCAAAAAAAGCATGATCCTTCCACATTTGCACAGGCCCTTTAGGTGCATGCAGGGGCATGCACGATTGCATGCATTCTCCCTAGCTTTATCGTGAGGTGAGTGGAGTGGAGACTGACACATGCATGATCAACTGACATGCAGATGTTACCATCCTATATTAAAATCTTGACTTTCAGATCTGCTTTGGTCATTTCGGGGCACCTAGTGGAGTTCAGTTCAGTGTTGACTAATCATAATATCTCACAGGCTATTGTGAACTTTTGATTATATCAAAGAAAAAACATTCTGGTCATTCTATGAAACTACTGATGGAACGTGCAAGGTGTAAGAGGATGTGCATGACTGGTCCTAGTCGTGACCATGTGAACCAGGATGTGTGAACTCATCATCCAAATGTATATTTGTGAATGAATTTGAATTTGTTGCTTATAAGACACATGATAAGATTTTAAAGGAATTTGTTTTAGATTGAAATAAGAACATAATGCCAAGTTTAAGACAACCTGAAAGACCATGCCGTCCATTAACCAGCTGCTTCCTCTTTGAATCCTTGGTGTTGCAAAAACATTTATTTGATCATCAAAATGAGGTTTTTTTGGCTTTTAAGAGGTGGTTGAAAAATCATTCCATTAGATTATGTACTCTATCAACATTGATTCTAGGTTAATTGTCACCCAATGAAGGGGACTAGGTATACACATCAGACACCTTTGGTTTTAGAGATTGTAGCATATTTCTTGTTTCCTATGAATAGTTTAAAAGCTGGGATTTTTCCATGGATTCTTGTTGACAGTTGCATAAAATGGATTTCAATGATTGTATAACTAGAATAGGGAGGATATGACAAGAGTTTCTCCAACAGTCTTACGATTAGAAGCTGAAGGCCAACAATGGAAGTGTAAGTTCTATGTGATCCGTCCTTGAAAAATGTGAAGTCTATGGACCCCACCAACTATAAGAAATGAATCTTTTGACTGTTCATCGGGTGGTACACAAAAACATTATCACGAGTCTTAACTTAAGATACATAGGCCAAGCATTTGACTTGATTCGTGTTTCTCAATTGTAATTGCGAGTGCAAGCTCATGAGTGAGGAAGCCTGGTAGAAATTCCATCCATGCTGAATTTTGAGGTGTGAATTGTTTATGCATATTCATATCCAAATTGAAGAACTTCTGCTTTTAGGATTGGATTTCTTATTTTGATTTCTATTTCTGCAGTCATTGTAGGAGGTTATGCTTTAAGTCAAATTTTGTATTCTTTATCGTGCTTCTCGAGTGATACGGGACTAGTTACTCTGCTTTCTAATCTCAGTTATATGGAAATCTGAAAAAGCAAAGAGTCACTTTCAGCTAAGTGGTTTATCTTTTGGAACTAAACGAAAGAAATAAAATACAGCCTCAAGTTTTGGTAACACTAGAACTTTTTGTCCCTACAAAAAGGCTTGTATCATCAGGATTGAAGCATTGGATTGTTAATCTCTTTGTCTTTAGCAAAGTTTCAAAAAGAATAGGCCTCAAATCTACTGCGAATAATCATCCCTAAGCAAAGACTCAACTATAAAATGTTCCATATCAGAGAAAGAGGTGATCAGCTTTTCCATAACTTCAGCTCACAAAACAAACTACAGTAACCAGTTAACTTCAGGAATCAGAAATTAGAATCCATAATATATCATGATTCATAACATAATAGTAAATACATATGCCAGGTGCCTCATGAGTCCGGTCACCAATGTAATGCCACATGCGACATGTCTGATGATAAATCATGATGTGTAAACAGCTCAAGAGTCAATGCTCATCAATACTATGTAATTACAACTACTATGATCTATCTACAGAGTCCAAACTACTAGTAACTAATCTACAATGTACATTATGCACTCTAAGCTCTCCTAGGCCTGAGTCTCCTCCTGCTCGTTGGTGTTGTGGAGCCTGTTGTGGTCTCTCGAGTGGCAGCAACGAAATCCTCATCGGAGGCAGAGGTATGATGCCCCTCATCCTCATCCCTGCCCTCCTCGGACTCCTCATCCACATACTCCTCCTCTTCTGAGGACTCTGACCCTGACGATGCCTCTGACTCAAACTCGTCGTCTTGTGAGCATGGGAGCTGCTACCCTCTCTTGCCCTCCTCCTGCGCTCTGCTCGAGTGACAGGTCCTGCACAGTGCACACAAGGAGTGACAAACGTATTATTGCCTGAAAATTAGTAAATTACAATAATTAGTTCGAACTTCGAAAATTTAATTCAAGACCTTAGACAAGTGACACATTGTCAACTTTGAACTGACAAGCCTGAAGTGACAAGTCAGAAGCATGCAACGTCAAGTTGTCAACCTTGATAGCAAGTGCTAACTTCTAAGAGCCTAGAGGCTAGAGCTAAATCCTAATTTCTCACCTGCACTCTGCATGGCCTCCTCATGGAGGATTGCGTACACGTCCTCCTCTGCCTGGTCTCTCGGTGGCAACTTTGGAACCTTTGCCACATCGATTAGATCGGGATTAACCTACGCACATGTCACAATGCACATTGAAATCAAGACAAAATTTGGACGGCCGAGTCCCAACAAAAGTTAAAATTTAGCTACATTCTACTATGATCTATTTAGTATCTACTAACTGGGATCACATGTTAGAAATTATAATTTATGGCTCTACGGTGGTCTGGAGTCTACCCAAAAGTCTGAGGTTGGCGTGTACGTACTACACCAACCTCTCCAACTGTGCAGAGAAGAGTCGATTGCTCTACTTCGTGTGAATCAAGGAATGAACACTCCAGTTTCTCTCACAAGCGACTGCAATGCAGTCCTGTGAGAGAATCTGATGATTCATATTTCAAACATTAGTTACAACTTAGAGGTTTCAAGTTAGTACCAACTAGTTACTAGTAACTACTAACTAGTAAGGCTTAAGTAATAAGCGTTGGCGATATACCTCTCTGGGCTACTGGTCGAGCAAAGGCTCAACTGCTCGCCCAGCTTGTCCATGAACTCATACAAGAGGCCCAATGTGCAACCCTCTCGATCTGTAAGGCGCAGGACAGTGTAGATAGGATGTAGGCCCACCACAATGGATCATGCCTCATCTCAAAATGATGAAAACATAATGGTCTGCTCGAATCCCTTACTCCTGGGCTCCTGGGATTGTCCCCACTGCGCCCACTCAACGGCAACAACCATCTGCCTCAAGCCCTGATGAACTTTCAACAGTCATTCCAGGACCAGGAACATAAATGCAAACCTACACAGGGCACAAGTGACAAGTTCTAACTTCTAACAACACAATACATGCATGAAATATGATGCATTGCATTGAACATTCAAGAGTAGGTACATTGAACATTCAGTGCTCGCAAAGTTACAAACTACAATAGCCATTACTAGTAACTAAACAGTAAATACTTACCAACAGAAGCGCACTCAAATTTGAGTTGCAACTTGCATACCTAGTGGGGGTAGGTCTCAAGATATCCAAGGTGGACTATCTCCTGAACATGGCCAAGACCCTGGGCCTCTTGGTGACGAATCTCACCAAGGACCGTGCGGTACGTACCACCTCTGCAATCCATGGTATCTTGGCCACATCCTCGACCAACAAGTCCAGGCAGTTTGCAGCACAAGGTGACCAAAAGATGTGGGGGTAGGTCTCATTAACGAGCCTACCCATGGAGACACAGTTTGACGCATTGTCTATGACACCTGCACAACCATAAAATGCAATGTGCATGACTTTGGAATTCCGAATTCAAGTGAACCATAATCCATTGTTAATCAATCGCCATTGAACATTCAACATTAACATTTGCAAATTACCATTATAGTATAATATATATACTTGTACAACGTGTTGTGGTCCCACCTCCTCAATGGCAGCTCGAATGTGTGAGAACATGTACTCGCCCGTGACTGCCTACCCAGAGGTGTCGATGGATCTGAGAAACATCGTCCCCAGGCACAAAGACACCAAGATATTCAATATGTGGCACCTCCTCGAATCGCTCCATTCAAATTTCATGGCAAGTTGCAACCCTGAGCAGTGATCCCTCAATGATGAATGATCATTTGAAAATTGACAATCATGATTCATGATTAAACATAAATGGCTATTAACAAGTAATAAGTATGCAATGCCACCACAATGTATGAAAACTGTACAAATTACAATGTACATACTACATATCAATGGTCAATCATCATAGAGTCTTTAAAGTTTACAGTGCATAAAGTTAAAAGGATAGTAGTACGTACTGGGCCCATGCCTTCCTGAGAGGCTCTAGCTTCTGGTCAACAGAAGCCCGCTCATCAAGAAGTCCCTTCGTCCTCAGGTGCTCACAAGATGGCCCCGGCCACACCTACCCAATCGCACTCACTGTACTCATCGCCCTTCTCTAGGAGCGACAGTGGACACATAATAGTCCCTAACCCCCAGCTGTGTAGTGTGGCCCTGTCTACCTCTCCCTCTTTCAAGTGGCTGATGTGGTGCCGGTATGGTCACGGCTGGAGGTGGTGTCGAGGATCCCGCACTAGAAGGCGGGTTAGGCTCATGCCTCATCTGCAGCTCTGTCCTCCGAGCCATGGGAAGCGAGTTAAAACTTGATCAATGTTTGTTGTGTAAGAGTTGAATGTTTACCTCTCTGTCTGGGCCCCATCCTCGAACCTCCTCCGATGCAACAGGAGTGAGTATCGTGTCAAGAGCATGCATGCAAGGGGCAATCTCGTACCCCCTCAAACGTAACAAATGTGCCCTCATGCGTGTGGGCCCTCCAGTGTAAGACTGGTGACAGTATCTGAAACTCTATCTCTTCGTGCCCGATGTGCCATAGGCCGCAGCGATGGTGACGTGATCCCACAAGGGATCTCTCTCTCTCTCTCTCTCTCTCTCTCTCTCTCTCTCTCTCTCTCTCTCTCTCTCTCTCTCTCGGGCGCAAACAGACCGCTCGGGATTCGGGTTTTTTTGCAGCAGACGATTCGTGCAACCTTGACCTTGAGAGAACTCAAACACTCCTATTGAGATATGTGGAGCAGTGTATGGCGCGTGATGGTTGTACGCATGAGGATAGCACCACGACAAGAGATGAAGGTGGACATGAAAAGACATCGAGGTGAAATTTTTCTTGTTGAATTTTTAATTTTGGAAGTGTCCTTGTTTATAAAATACTTAGGGTGGTTTTTTATGTATAAAAGGCAAGGTCGTGTAGATCAGTGTAAGCTTCACCCTGCGGATGAGAGGGGTATAGGCCCCATGACGGGGAGAGAGTTTGGGAGGAGGGTCCAAAGGAGAGAATGCTTAGGTTTAGGGTTCAATTTTTTTTTTTTAAATAGGTCAAGAATTAGGGTAGGAAAAATTTGGCAGGGTGTTTTTTGGGTTTTTTGCACTTTTTCTAACCTATTTGGCAAGGGTAGGGTTAGGGCTGGGCAAAGGTAGGGTTAGGTCAAATTTGTTTTTAGAGTGAAATTGGCGAAACTTCAAAATGACAAGACTGAAAAAAAATTTACAAAGAGATGAAACTTCAAAATGAGAGATATTGAATGTTTTTCTTCAAGGCTCATTGGAGAAAGGGCAATTATGCACCAAAGCAATAAAGATATGACTTATGGCTATGGGGGCCAAACCAAACATGAATGTATTAAAGTGCAAGATTTGGGTAGTGCCATCAAGGGATATGTAGCTAATGAACCTAGGTTGAGCATGGCAAAATCAAGGTTCCCCACGACACAGGTGTCGTGGGGTCTAAGTGTCGTGGTGTTGTAAAGCTACCTTTACAAGCTTTACTTCCGGCGCCAGCTATGTCCCCGGCGCCAACGGCGCCGGCGCTGCTCCCGGCGCCAAGTTCCTATGGCTGAAAATCTTTGATCGGTTCTAGCGGAGTCTGGGGTTCATCAAGACAACTGTTGTGCAAGGTGCTGCCCACAGTGTAAGCACGGGTGCGTCCACGGTCGGGGTGGTCGGCAGAACGGGGGACTTGATGAGTCAAGGTGCTGCCCTTGAGGTGTAAGTACGGTCAGTTCTCGCGGTTCGGGCCTGGCGCTGTCTGCACGTAGGACGGATGAGGCAAAGTGCTGCCTAGGGAGGTGAAAGCACGGTCTGTACCTTGTGGAGTGCGGGGCGACATATTCGAACTATACGAGTTAACCATTGATACAGAGATGCTGCTCGAATTCGGGTGTAAAGCACGGGTGGTTAGCTGCCGGTGAGGGATAGCTGCCGATCGTTTAGCTATAAGGGCTATCGACCAAAAAGTGGTGGGGCGTGACTGAGGCAATGTGCTGCTTAATGGTGAAAGCACGGATAGTTGGAAGGGTGTCCTATGTGGGCTGATTCCGTGATCGATTCGTATGGGCGCGGCCAGGCAAAGGTCCGTTGGCAGGACCATCTCAAAGGGGGACCTTGTCATTGTTACTTGTTAGTAAACCTGCCTGAGTGTCTTACTTGTATGTATTCGTGGTGAGTCTTAGTACTCGTGCTTTGCCTGGTTTGCATGATTGCTTGTGATACAAGGAGCTGATGGCTCGAGAAGGAACCTTTTCTTTTGAAGGCTGATACCATCAAACAAAGAGGACTACAGAATCTGTGGGGTGGATTTGCAGTTCAAGTACTCGCACGTGAACGGCAACGAAACGACTCAATGTTTGCAAAGGATGGATGGCTAGCCTGTTTCTTGGGTTAGTTTCATTTGCGACAACGCCCACCAGACGCAAGCAGGAAGTCAAAAGTTGGAAAGGGCAATTTCAGGGGAGATCTTCTATGGAGCAGTTGGTCTTCATTTTGGGACGGCCACCTTCAAAACTGAAACTCACTGAGCATGGGTGATATCCAGTATCAGTTGGGTTTTTCCTCAAAGGGGAAAGACTAGGATCCTCTTCAGAGATTGGCAACAAGTTGGATCGAGCCATAATCCTAGCAGGTGGGAAGCAAAGTGTTGGAAAGGCTTTTTGTCCGAAGAACTCTACTCTAAGTCCGATCAGCTGATTTTATAAGTGGAAGGGAACTATCACACATACACCTCTCTCTTGGGGCTAATTTTGAATGAAAGTTGATCAAAACGGGGAGCAAATTCAAGGTGACCTAGCCATACTCACAGGAGGAGACTGGCGAACTTTGGACCTAATAAGTTGACAAGTTTTTGTTGTGGAAAGGAAAGTTTGTTATAGGCTTCTCTGGACCAGCAACGATGAGGAAACATATGAGTACGTTGGCTTGTGTTACGTGTAAGGCAGCTGATCAATGAAGGAACTGTGAAAGTTGAGTCTTGCATGAGAGACTTGGTTTTTCGAACGGACGCTAAGGGACAGTTTGCGTTGAGATCGGACTAGTGCAAACTCTGGGTGCATGTGTCTGATTCAAAGAGAGCTACAAGCTCGATGTACACTTCTTGTTTTGACTGTGAGGCAACTGATCAGTGATGGAATTGTGAAAGTCAAGTTTTGCGCGACGGACATGGTGCTTCAAACAAATGCGAAGAGATAGTTCGGATGCGGATCAAACTGGTGCGACCCTTTGGCTTTCCACGAGGTCAATGGTTACATTTGGGCTGATTCAAAGAGCTACTTCAAGCTAAGTGAGAGGTGCATTGCGGAGTACTCAATCTTTGCCTACCTTAAAGAGCCAAGATGGAAAAGTATCAAGATCAAGCTGGGACAAGGAGAGAAATCAAGGTGCAGAAGCAACAAGGCACGAAGTGGACCATAAAGTGGGCAATCAAACGATAAATCCTTCGGCTTAGGGAGCCTTGATACCTGTGCAGAACTGAACAAATCTGGAGCTCAGGGAGCTCAACACAAAGTGCATCAAGGACAAATCAGGAGCTCAAAGGAGTTCCAAAGTCGAAAGTCAGAAGCGACAGCGAACATTTCAAAGAAAGGCCTCTGTCACCAGTTAATAAGGTTCTCGGGTGTTACGAAAGCGATATCAAATCTACGCTTTTCCCAGACAAAGATATATTTTCAAGTTATGTAATTTTTCAGTACAAAGAGCTGAGCCTCCGACTTGTGCTGTGCCAGCTTCAATGTTAAAAAAAAATGGCCAGTAAATTGAGTACTGTGCCAAGTAGCTTAAATGTATAGTTGTTTTAACTGGGAGACACCTTTACTTTAATCTGACATCTGATGAGGACATCAGATTTTATAAAGGTGGGGTGGATGTTGTAAAGCTACCTTTACAAGCTTTACTTCCGGCGCCATCGGCGCCAGCTATGTCCTCGGCGCCAGCAACGCCCCTGCTTCTCCCGGCGCCACTGTGACCAGAATCCAGCCGGCGCCAAGTTCCTATGGCTGAAAATCTTTGATCGGTTCTAGCGGAGTCTAGAGAGCTCAGATCGATGTGCAATCACCTCACACGATCTAGGCATGATTAAAGGAAGCCTGGAGATCAATAAAATATAGAGAGAGAAAATGACTTTCTAGAAAGAGAAAATCCTAGAGAGAGAAAAACGTGCTTTACCAGCTTGGGTAGAGTGCTTGGTATGAGGGGGGGTGCCGAATCACACCAATACTATAGGAGAGTGCGGGTTGCGACTCAAGGCGAGCTCCAACCGAGTCTCAGCCTCCCTTGCTGGAATGTTGTCATGGCTCTCGCCTTGGCATGCTAGCGCCCCGGAGACTAGGGTCGGTCACACACTTGAAATGTAACCTTCTCAGATTTATCAATAAAGTGGGATTTTCCTCAAACTGACTCTGATTACCTTCTGAGTTTCAGTGTTCGGTAAAAGCGCCAGTTGTAAGGTCGCTTTCAAAATGTTTAACTTGGCACATAGTTGAGGGTCGTATCCCGGGACGCCAGCGGTATGCCGTCGGGACCATTCGGTCCGTGGCGCCAGCGGTATGCTGTCGGGACCATTTGGTCCAGGAACTGGTTGTCTCCATATCTGTCGCGGCTTGTGGTTCTGAGTGTTCCCTGCATGAACGTGAATGGGTTTAGCTCTTGGGGAACGGGCTCTAACCTGTTGGCTGAGTTGGATGGCTTGCTTGGGTGGAAGTTACCTGTTTATGGCTGTCCAGTCTGGCGTGGCGCCAGGTTGGCTTCCAGCGCTCGTGACGAAGCTTTCAGTTGGTTAAGTCTGATGTAAGTCAGACCGCTTGCTTGGAATGGATGTTACTCGTTTGTAACGAAGCTTCGAGTTGGTTAGGTTTGATGTATGTCGGGCGGCTTGCTTGAAAGGAAGTCACCCATATCGGGACCCCCGATCTGGCATGGCGCCAGGTTGGATCTCAATGTTGGTTTTCGAAACTTCAAGTTGGTTAAGTCTGATCGTGTTGGCGAGTTGGCTGCTTGTATGTCAAGTGGGTTTGGATGGCAAGAGTTGAAGGCTGGGAAGCTAAGTCGTGGTTCTCGGCTCCCTTTGGGATGCCTGCGCTACACGTGGCAAGTGCCGTACCATGGCACGTGTGTCGTGGTACGGCACCTGTATATTTTTTGACTTGAAAAGGGGAATTTTATGGTTTTCTTTAATTAAAATAAATAAGTTGCCGTGGCACTGAAAAGGTGCAGCACCTGTACGGCACCTACGGCACCTGTGCCGTACCACGGCACCCGGAACTTTGGGCAGAATAAATCATTAAACCATATAGCTGTGATGCATTAGCATCAAACAAGGTCAATAATCTAGTAAAGTCAATTCAATAGAAGATATAAATTTGATATAGTTGAGGCTTCAAATTTAGCATCATCGTCATAACATGTGCAAAGAAACTGAATAGGTTTCCAGATGGGCTGAATTATTTTTGGATATTGTAACACAACTGAAAGAAATGATATGGAAAGCCAACTGATAACCAAAGGGAATCAATCCAACTGGTAAACAGGAAATAGCACAAAACTGATGAAACCTACATGTCCTTGGGTGAGGTTGAAAACGTACGTATCTTAGCTTGAAGAAGATGTCGAGCACTTCCAACCGTTTCCAGTTCCGGGACCGTGTGTTCTGAGAGCTGGATACGTTCCTCTGCTATTATTTGTGTGAGAACATTAGCTTCTTCGTATATGTTAATTTATTTGCACAAGAGGGGAAAATACTCAATCGACACTCGGAGGTTAACGGAATTTCACTAGGCTCCATAACATGAAGAAATCTCGTTAAATTTAATCAGAGTGACTGCAGGACATACCTTTCAAATAATAAGCAATTATTAACAAAAGGGCAAGAAGACAGCAATAAGCTACAACAAACTGGCATTGCGCACTACAATCGGTATTACTCTTTATTTTTATAACGCATTTATATCTTTCTGGGTATTGCTCTTTATTTTAATAGCGCATTCAGATCTTTCTCGGGAAAATCAACAAAACGTGTAGCCGAAATTTGTCCATTTTTTAGAAACAAGTCTAATTGCATGAGATCATACACTTTGCATTTACTCTTCCTAGCAAAATACGCTGGATAACGGATATCGCTAACCTTACTGCAAGGACATAAACGAGATCTTATAAAATAAGAGTGGTTCAGTCCAACTTAGCAGTCTAAAGTGGTGATACCTGGCACAGATTGCAAGGCTGAGGCAGAAACCAAGAGCAAAAGACAGTTCACTGCGATCCAAATGCAACCGGCAGAAACAGCCATCTTCACCGAGGCCAGGGACACAATGCAGAGCTCCTTTTGGGCGATGAGATGGAATGAGCAACAAGATCCCGATTGCGATCAACCTTTCGAAAAACAACGCGCACAGCACCTACTTCCCATCAATGCCATCTCTGTTTCCTTCTCCTTGCCCCTCTCTCTCTCTCTCTCTCCACAGCTCAGCTTTGATTCCCCGCCGATTTGGCCGTTCAATTTTCTTCTCTGTTTCCCTCGGTCTTTGTACACGTTGCCCTAACCCTAACCCGACGGGGTACTCTTGCGAGGTAAATTGGCCTAGATTCATTCCAGCACTATAGCCTAGTTGTCTTTGTACAAGTGCCCTAACCCTAATCTTTGTTGTGGTTGGTACACATTATACCGATGCAAAGCTATTTTTTGAGTGGTTCAACCTTAGTAAGATGTTGATATTTTTAAGGTAATAAATTTTGTTTATTCTTATTTTGGAATCATGATTAGTTTTCTATTTTGTTGATGTTTTTAGCCATTACTAATACATGAATGTTCTATTTTGCAGTTTACACTTCCTGAGTACACATCAAGCCAGGTGTACAGATTTAGACTCATTCCAGCACTATACTCTAGTTGTCTTTGTACAAGTGCCCTAACCCTAATTTCCACTATGGTACTCTTGTGGAATAAATTGGCCTAGATTTCATTGGAGCACTAGTCTATTGAAGATGCCATACTTAAAGCACCTTAAGGTCTACATGGAGTGAGTTTTTTAGCCTTTTAATCTTCAAATCAATTTTTTAATTTTTTTTTTTAAGAAGGGAGTCACTCGGTGCGTGAAATGCGTGTTTTGTTTTTTTTTTTTACATGCAACTTTCGAATGGAATATAAAATAGATTTATGTCAGAAAAAATAGTAAAATATGTTTTTGCGCCAGGGAAATTTCGTTCCCTCAGTCGTTCTAACATGAGAAGGGTAGTCGTTCTAGGGCTATTGCCCTCGACCGAAGGCCCTTCTCCGGTGAAACGACCTCAAAGGACGACTCCCACCCCCACTCACCCCCATAAAAAATGATATCTATTCCCAACAAAGTGCCCATAAGTAATTTTGCATCCATAATGGTAGAATGGTACAAAAATAACCTCAAGCCATTTGACATCTAAAATGCTTGCAGGAAAATGGAACATGCCGAGCAGTGGCATATTCTTCTCAATTCAACACTGCCCTCGAATTTTGGCTCGCCCTATTGATTTCCAGAAAATTCTTGAACAAAGTTCTCAATAAACTCTAGGTGGTGCTCTCTATAATGCCTGATCTTTCTCAACATTGCTTGGGCCCTAATGTTATTCTCTACTCACTAAGTTGACTTTTATTGTTATTGGAATCTGGCATCCAAATTCCACTTTAATCATTTAGTGATAATATTTTTATTCACGAAGAATTTAGCATCTAGTTCGCCACTTACTAATAATACTTTCTATCTCATTCGTACAATACTATGAATAGGATTGTCAATAGTAATATTTTTATCTAAGTTATATATTACATATATGACAGAATAATGTTTGTACAAGGTTACTGTAGATATCTCAAGCTTCGACTCCGCATGAACTAAAAATTTAAATGCTAAAAAAGATTAAAAAATACATAAAATGAATCAATGGAAATATTTCTTGCTCAAACTCACGTTGCAATGTCACATAAGCTTTGGGCATATCATGACCCTAGCTTATGACCTCAACTAACAATAAGGGATTGGCTTGGCATTTCATTGTTCATTCTTGAAGTATATTAAACTATGCAAAATTGCCATTTCTTAGAATTATCCAAAGGGGTTGGCTGAGTTGGTTAGCTTGGCATCCAAACTTTCTTTGGTCCCAAGTTCCAACCTCCTTTGGGAACCAAGACGCATTTCTTAAAACTTTATGAGATGCAATGAGAATTTAAATGATTTTGTGGTTTTTAGAGACCATTGTAAGAGATGACAACCACATTATGACTTTTGAAAGATGTTGGTATATTGTGAATCTTGAAATTCATAAAAACTTTTAGAAGCATAATATGGCCCCTATAAATAGTTCACTAAGAAAATGGAGAAGAATATTATATAGGCTATAAAATGTCCAAAATTGTGGGCCATAAAGAAATATTATTACATAGTGTGAAATGCTTTGTCAACCCTTTGTGATTGGAAAATGATACTTAAATGACCTTCCCACCTTTAAGAAATGTTTGTGTGTGTGTGTGTGTGTGTGTGTGTGTGTGTGTGTGTGTGAAGAGAGAGAGAATGTGCGAGATTAAATTATTGTAATCCCAAGGTCTAAGGGTTGATATTTTGCAAGCTTCAAATAAGTCGTTGAGATTATAACAAGATTGTGTGTCAACAAGCAAATACACGTTCTTGAGCAACAATGAACCACATTCTAATTGCAAAATTGAAGTACACCAATTATGAATGAAACAAATTCATCTACCTTATATGAGAAAAAGTTGAGAGCTAGAAAGGCCTTTTATGATCGAATACAATAATACTTTGACTATGAGATAATATGATGTATACAGTGATACTTGAGAATATGGATAGGGGTCTACTTAATCAACCCAAAAGGTAAGGTCGAACACTTACATGGCAACCAAGGTCCTAAGTTCTCGTGTATCATCCATGAATTGGCATGTCCAATCAAGTACACCAAACAAGTTGCTAGCAAATGTGTTAGCCAACTTTTTCTCCCTCCAAGTGTTACCCTTGAGCTTGGGACCTTAACCACCTATAAGATTTACTCCATGCAATAATGGTTTCATACCAAACATATTCACCTTTGATGATAATTTATGAAACATATTAGATCTAGACCTACACCATAGTCCACGATTCTCTTAGAAGTGCTTTTCCAAGAATGAATCATCTCTTAAGATTTGGCATTGTAAAAGATGATAGCAAAGTGTGTATTGTTTTGTCCTTATGACATTTCCAAATGTCTTCTCTTATATCATTCAGTCATTTGATATTATCATCTCATTGTTCAATTCTACCTTGTTGTGTTTAACATACATCATAATTGTATGATAGTTCAATGACGGATTTTCTCCTCAATTGGTTATGCTCTCTAGCAACGCTTCCAAACTTTTAGCATTGTTGTAGCATGCTAAACACAAAAGGGATAGAAAATGTAGTATACAAGTTTTATCATTCCCACAAAGAGAATAAAGAAAGTGTATTTTGACATTATTAATGAAAAATAAGAATATATCAAATTAAATTGATGATATGTTGATGCTATTGATTAGGAAAAGCCTCATTTTCAACATATAAAATGTAACCTAGCAGCCAATATTGCCCATATCTGTGATGTATAGATTTTGTTGTTTGATAATATATAAAAGAAGTGTTGGTGATACGACTTGTTCTATTCACAACATTGACATAGAAATAGTCTTCCATAATTTAATTCAGTGTATCACCATAAATTTGTTCATCTCAAACTAATTATAGTTGAATGAATATTGAATATTTAGTTAGAAAGGCAATAATTAACCATTTCTTTCATGATTACTTATCATTTCTTTTACGATCACTTTCTTTCCCTAGAATCTAGATAGTTGGGCAAATCTTTCTCGAGCCCTTAGCTACTATGTATGTACTTTTTCTTTTTGCCTTAAGTTACTGTGATATACAGTTGGTGCGAGGAGCAATTATGTACATCCTATCCCATACTAGGATGCAACACACATGCTAATACCGCATGTGGGTGTGCGCATGTGGGTGTGACCCCATGGATCGTGTTCAATAGCAAATCGACTGAACCTGACATGCTGACCGCTCAGTTATGGCATCAAAGACTAAGACATTTAAACATGAGATCGATCTTGTATATGGATCACAATAGCATGGTTAAGGATTCAACATTCAACATGTCTGTGAGATGTGCTTAATAGAGAAACAGTCTAGATCAAGATTCCTAGAGGGGCAAGCCACTAGAGCTAAGTCCATTTTAGAATTGATACATAGTGATCTGTGTGGCCCTATGAGTACTCTCTCTCTCTCTGGGTTTAGCACTATATTTTATCACTTTTATCAATGACTATTCGAGATTCACCAGTATTATATTCATTAAGAACAAGTTTTAGACATTCACCTACTTCAAAGAATTCAAGCAGTTTGGTGAGACAGATACTGGTCAAAAGCTCAAGGCCCTTACCAAAGATTCATGTTTGGTGGCTAGTATACATTTTGTGGAAGAGACTATTTGTCAGACGAAATGTCCGACTACTTATCATCATGTGGCATTCATCATCAGTTCACCGCCAGCTACACACCACAGCAGAATGGAATAGCCAAAAGGAAGAACCGAACATTACTCAATGCGGCATGATCAATGGTGTCAAATGCTCAAATACCCAAGAATTTTTGGGCTGAAGCAATTTCAACAGCTTGCTATCTGCAGAGTCACTCATGCACTAAAGCAGTCAACTCAAACAATCCATTTGAAGTCTACCATGGATACAAACTGAGTTTGAAGCACCTCCAAGTGTTTGGTTGTCTTTGTTATGTGCAGATTCCTTCTGATTTGAGAAAGAAACTCAATCATATTAGTTGCAGAAGTATCTTCATCGGATACTCGACATTGCAACCGGATCTATAATGTCAAATCGAGCCAAATCATAGTCAGTCGAGATGTCGTCTTTCTCGAAGATAGATTTTACGACTTCAAGTAGAAGCAGCAATGCAAAAATTCGTTCCAATGACTTCAATCACCATCGACAGGCCTCGACCTACGACTGTTCCAACAACAATCGAAGACACTCATGTCCCACAGCTAGGAGAATCATCGTCTCAACAACCAACCATTATTTGAAGGTATACTCAACATCGACATGAGCCTGATCATTATGTCCCTCAAGTATTCATCAGTCATGATAAACTTGCCTCAGTAGAAAAAGTGTTGGATTAGTTTCCTTCTTACTAATCAACTAATCAGTTTTAATCTTCATCCATTGTTTATCTAGTTCTGCAAATTTTCCCGTGTTTTTACACGGTCTGCAATTTTACAAGTGTTTTTACACAGTCTACAGAAATACATGAAGCTGACAACAGTGTCGCATTTTTCGCCTGTCAAGAATCTCATGGAAAAATGCAGGGTCACCTTTTTCGCATTTTTTGCTTGTCAGGATTTGCAAGTAAATTTGCAGAGATGCATTTTTCGCTTTTTTCAAAGAGCCTCAAATGTTAAGGAAATGACTCTGGAAAAGTGTGGGGCAACCCTAAAAGAGATTTTGATGCAATGTCGGGTTTTTTGCAAAATCCCGACACTATTGCCTTTATGCGACAATGTCGCCTGTGGCTGTTTTAGTTCATTTTTGCAGAGCTACAATTTTAGTTCATTTATGCAGACAGATTGTTTACGACCAATTTCCACCGCTTATCAACAATCAATGACAAGGAACCGGATGGATGCCAGCGGATCACCAGCCAACTGGCGATTGCATTTGACGACCTAATTGCTAGTTATCAGAAGAAGCATTTGAATAGTTAGTTCTCTCTCTCAAGCCTCCAAGCTTGAACACTCCTGAGCATTCTAGCTCACTTCTTAGAGTTGTTTTAGAGATTGCTATTGTGCTATTGCTTATCAGCATTGCGCATTAATTCAGACTTTCATTTTAGCCGCTCAGAGATAGCATAGAATACGCGGCTTCGATCCGCAACTTATTGTACTCATTTATTTTTGTTTCATTTTCATACTGAATCAATACTATCTTTTATTGCGTTCAGCATCGTCTCAGAATTATGTGTTTCTGTAGTTCTTCGCGACTAATAATTTGCCTTGTGATTTGCAACTAATTATTTGTCTAGCATTTCGCGACAAATTATTTATCTGATATTTTTTGATGCATTATTGTTTGGCTACGTAATCACTGTAGTACTGATGATTCCAAAGTAAGTTACTATAAGATCAAACGTGATTTCTATCACTATTGTTTTGTTTGAAATTGATAGGCGTAGTCATGCATTGTGAAAGAGAAAGATAGTTTATTCCGCCACACATGAAAAGTTTTCTTTCTAGACACTCGAATTATTTTCATTCGTTTCTTTTCCAGTTCGTTTCTTTTTGAGTTTGACCTATCTTCACAACACCTCTTTCCAACATGGTATCAGAAAATTCCATTCTTATATCAAAGCTTCTATCATAGTATCAGTGCTAGATCACTATTTCCTTTATCTGAACCACCACGGTATCAGATTTGTGATCTCTATCAAGGCATAATACTATTTCGATATCAGAGCGAAAGCTCTAATACTTGGTATCTTTCGCGATATCAAATTGATATCATAATCTTCAGTTCTTTTCAACCTTTCAGTATCAGAGAATTGATTTTCTATTGTTACCATTACTACATCTTAGCGTCATCGATACAATCGACAAACTAAGTTTCAGATGGATTCTCAAAGTAAAGCTGGTCTTATCGTAGACAAGCTGAATGGATCCAATTATCATTTGTGAAAATTTAATATGAAGACCTTGCTAATTGCCAACGAGTTATGGGATGTTGTTACAGGTACAGAAGTAAAACCTAGAGACAACACATAAGACTCAAAGTGGAAATCGAAGGATGGTAAAGCTTTCGTGCTTATTATCCTCAATATATCAGATACACAGATTGGACTCATAGTTGAGGCTCAAACTTCAAAAGACATTTGGGACATCCTGAACTTACTATATGATGTGAGGGACGTAACCACTAAGTTACATCTACGAAGGAAATTCTTCACTTTCAAGATGTCTACTGGTGATTCTCTTCAGAGTCACATTAACCAGTTTAAGAATCTCTTGCAACAAATGAAGATATTTTATAGGTATTGCAAGCGCAATAACCATGAGATCAAGGATTACTGAATTCTCCAAGCGAAGAATGCAGCCAAGCAACCTGATCAACAAGCAAACACAGTCTCATCATCTCCCCAGGTCGAAGTGGACGAAGGCGCATTCATGATAAAAAATCAAAGCACATTTTTGGATGATTCATGGTTTCTGGATTCTGGAGCAACTCAACACATGACCAATCAACGTGAAATCTTCAACTCCTACACGTCTTACAACATGAAGAAATTTGTTCATCTTGGTGACAATAGTACTCACACTATTGAAGGTGAAGGTACTGTAAGATTACGATTCCAGCATGATCAATTCAAATTACTATCAAAGGCCTTATATGTTCCTAAACTCTCTACAAATCTGTTATCAGTAAGTAGAATTACAGATTTAGGTCATAAGGTAGAATTTGAAACTGATCAATGCAAAATTATTGATAGGAGTAATAAGATCCTTGCACTCAGCAAGAGGCAAGGTTACTTATATAGATTGGCACATTGTTATTCTGAGTCTAGCCAAGCCTTGAAAACCTCTATTCTAGTCAGTAAAATATTATTATGGCATCATCGCTTAGGACACTTGAATTATGCATATGTTTTGAACATGTCCAGACAATCCATGGTTCTTGATTTCCACTATCCTTTTGGTAAGATTGATCTTCTTGTCTGTCATAGCGGCATCTTTGGAAAGCAGACTAGGATTCCTTTTAGATCAAACCATAGGCATGCAACAAAAGATCTGTTAGATGTTGTTCATATAGATATATGTGGACTATGCAAACTCCTTCATTGTTAGACGCAAAGTATTTCGTTACTTTTACTGACGAATTCTCTAGAAGAACAACTGTTTATTCCATTAAACAGAAATCAGAGGCTTTCATCACATTCAGATAATTCAAAGAGCATGTTGAGAATCAAACTGGCAAACGAATTAAAGCACTGAGGCCAGATAACATGGGAGAATACATCTCCAACGAATTCAAGGAGTATTGCCTTAACAACAACATTGATCAACAATACATTACCTCTTATTCACCTCAGTCAAATGGTCTTGCTGAGAGAAAGAACAGAACCTTAGTTGAATCGGCAAAGTGCATGTTATTACATGCGACACTTCTGAAGTGCTTCTGGGCCGAAGCTATTTTAACAACAACCTATATTCAGAACAGATGTCCTACTAAAGGCCTCTCAGACAAAACACCATTCGAAGTTTGGACAGGTACCAAACCTTCTTTATCAAACTTACGAGTTTTTGGATCTACTGCTTTTGCGCAGATTCCTCATGATCTCAGGAAGAAGCTCGACTTCTAGAGTATAAAATGTGTTTTCATCAGCTACACTACTTCAGATCAAGCCTACAAGTTGTTCGATCCCATCGAGTTGAAGATATTCACTAGTCGAGATGTCATCTTCATCGAAGATCAATTTCAAGACCTCCAAGGAATGGGCAGTCCCCATGTAACCGACCTGTCAGATTCTCCTGACACATTGAACTTTCCAGTTCCTCAGTCGACTATTCCCATTGAAGGTCCAAGCTCTTCTACTTTTGACGAACAACAAATCAACGACGGATCAAAAGATGACGATGTTGCAGATCAGCAACTATAGTATGATGGAAATGATCAACTTCCTCTATTACCCAAAAGATCTTCAAGGACTAGCAGACCACCTGGGAGGTATATCGACGTGTCTGCAGCCTATCTTGTTTAGGAACCGACAATTGTCCAAGAGGCACTCAGTCAACCTGATTCAGATCTCTGGAAAGAAGCTATGGATAAAGAGTATTCATCTCTTATCAAGAACTAGACTCTGGGCGAAGCTCATTTATGCCTTGGTATACAAATCCACAGAGACAAAAAACAGAAGTTGGTCTACATTACACAATAGAGGTACATCTACAACATGTTAGTCAGATATAATCTGATGAATTGCAAGTCAGCTCTCTCACCAATAGAACCAGGTCTCAAATTGTCAAAGGACCAGTGTCCCCAAACAATTCATGAGAAGGAGCAGATGCGTGAGTATTCTTACCATTCTATTATAGGAACTCTTATGTATGACGTGATCTGTACCAGGCCAGACATAGCTTTTGTAGTCAGCTCTCTCAGTCAGTTTATGACTATTCCTAGTGTAACACATTGGAAGGCTCTTATCAGAGTCATGAGATATCTTTGAGCTACTATGGACTTTTGCATTTGTTATGGAGCAGTCGACAACGACAAACTCAATTTACTCAGTGGTTACATAGATGCAAGTTGGGTAGGAGATGTAGACACTCGTAAATCCACTTCCGGATTTACATTCTTCCTCAACAATGGTCCAGTTTCCTGGAACAGTCACAAGCAATCTTCAATAGCTCTATCTTCCACTGAATCAAAGTATATCGCAGCCTCTCAAGCTAGAAAGGAAGCAATTTGGTTGAGAAACTTACTCTCAGATATCGGTCTGAATCAATATGCCCCGACGATATTATTTTGTGATAATCAAAGTGCCATTGCTTTATCAGCCAACCCTAGATTTCATTCTAGGAGTAAGCACATTGAACTGTAGTATCATTTCGTCAGAAGCAAAGTTCTCAACGAGGTCAGATTGCCATACTGTAGAACACAAGATATGACAGCAAAAATATTTTTACCAAAGCATTAAGTTTGGATACACACAGAAGATTCTATGTAGAACTAAGTTTGAAGGTCAAGGCATTCAAGGATTCAGAAGGGAGAGTGTTGGATTAGTGCATTGTGAAAGAGGAAGATACTTTATTCCGCCACACACGAAAAGTTTTCTTTCTAGACACTCGAATTATTTTCATTCGTTTCTTTTCGAGTTTGACCTATCTTCACAATACCTCTTTCCAACAACAATCGAAGACACCCATGTCGCACAACTAGGAGAATCATCTTCTCAATAACCAACCATTATTCGAAGGTATGCTCAACATCGACATGAGCCTGATCATTATGTCCCTCAGGTATTCATCAGTCATGATGAACCTACCTCAGTAGCAGAAGCACTATCGAGCTCAAATGTAGACAATTGGCCCACAACCATGAATGTTGAGTATAATTCACTGATGAAGAACAAGACCTGATGTCTTGTCAATCCTCCGCCTGATGCAAAGGTCATTGACACTAAGTGGATCTTCAAGATGAAGCTGAATCCAGACCAAATGGAAAGCTCGACTAGTCATTAAAGGATATGAACAAACTTATGGAATTGACTACATTGAGATGTCTAGTGTAGTAGTAAGACTTCAGTCAATTCGATCATTACTTGTTATCGCAGTTGTCGAAGATCTAGAAGTTCAGCAGATGGATATGTTCAAGCAACATTTTTAAACGAATATATACAAGAAGACATCTATATCTATAAACCCGAAGGTTACATCCTTCAAGGCCAAGAACACAAGGTATGTAAGTTGCAGAAAGCTCTCTACGGGCTGAAGCAAGCTCCAAGGGCCTAGTTTGATAGAATCAATCGATTCTTTTTGCAGCGTGACTTTACTTCAAATTCTGTTGACTCTATTGTTTATCTCAAGCACAGAGGTTCAAGCCATGTTATAATAACTTTCTGATCATCAGCAATTCGAATCAGTTACTACAAGAGACAAAGTCTCTATTGTCGAAGGAATTCAAAATGACTAATTCAAGCCCAGTGCATTACCTCCTTGAGATCGAAATAACTAGAGACAGAACAAACAAAAGGATCGCAATAAGCCAAAAAAGGTATCTAACCAATGTACTCTACAGGTATGGCCTGGAAAACTGCAAGTCGATTGACTTGCCTATGGATCCAGCATTCAAACTATCAAAAGACATGTGTTCGAAGATCGAAGCAGAGAATAAGGAGATGTGAAAATACCCCTATCAGTTGATAGTTGGATCAATCATGTATGTCATGGTCTGCACTTGATCCAATCTTGCCTACACAGTCAGCAAATTGTCACAATATATGACGAATTTTGGCCTACCTCACTAGAAACCCACGAAGCACTTTGCTCTATGCTATAATGAAAATATAGAGAATGCTCTAATACTTAGTACTCTGATTGGGCTGGAGACGTGGACACACAAAAGTCCACATGTGGCTACTTATGCTTTCTAGCAGGAGGACCCATCTCATGGAATAGTCGAAAGCATAAATGCATTTATTTGTCTTCCACAGAGTCCGAATACATTGCAGCCACCTCTGTAGTAAAGGAGATTGTCTGGCTAAGAAGATTGCTCCAAAATCTGATGTCTCTCAATTCAGACCAACTATACTCTATTGCAACAATCAGCTCTGCATTGCTCTATCTTTGAACCCAGGAACAATTCAATTTCACTTTCATAGAGAGGAAGTCCTAAACAAAGATGTCAAATTAAGTTATTGTCATACTGATAGTATGTTGGCTGATATTTTGACAAAACCTCTGTCAAGGGTAAAACATTTATCAAAATTATGTACGTGGATATTTTTACTTCTTTCAAAAGATTATTGTATTTATTTTAAAAATGATTGTCTTTTGAAAATGATTTCTAAATTTTTTTCTGTAATTTAAATTTATTAGTCATTCATATTGGTTAGATAAGTATATGTTTTTAAATTTTACATTTGTAACATTTCTTTTTAAGAGTTAAAATATTAACATTTAATTGCATGCAAGTTTTTAAAATTATATCAAAATCTTTTAAATTGCATTTAAGAAAACTAAAACTTTTCAATTTTTAAATTCACCTAATCTAACAATTATTCATAATAACAAATTGCACACAACTAATGTTTTTATTTTGTGGCGATTTGAATATAATTTTTTTTAATTATCTTTCGTCACTCAGTCCAACTTTAAAATATTTGCAAAGTACAACATCTTACAAATAGTTAATTAATTTTTAAATTTGAGATTCAAGATTTACGTGAATGACCAAAAATTTGTAAGGACTTCAAAAAAATAGATCCTCCACCATTTTTCATTCTAAAAGATTTTGTGTTATTTGTTGTTACATCTCTCTCTATTTCTACTTCTCCATCCACCACCACCAAAGTTCCAAGTACCATTCTTTACTTGTACCCATTACCACTCCATCATCTGTTTCTAATGGCTTGTTTGTTCTCAACCACATTTTCAAATTCAACAAAATTTGTAGATACATAATTTTATTTGTAATAAGATAAATCTTGCACTTACCACCATAGTTGTCAATGAAAGTTTCAAAGTAGTAGGTACTTTGAATGAATTTCGTTTGTATTTTCTCACAAATATCTATGTAAATTAGCTCAAATATCTGTGTGGTTCTCTTGGCCTCATTATTTGAAAAATCTCTTTCAATGCTGCTTATTCTATCAATTTTCTACATTAGCTAGTTAAGCAGAACACATTGGTATTGAACACATTCATCTCACATCTAATGTTAGGATTTTCTCTTCTTTACTTCTTAGTCTCTCAACCCATAATATTATTTTTCCATCTAAAGTGCGACAACACCAGACATGCTACTTCATAGACTCTCAACCCTAAGTCTAATATTTTCCCTAGCATTTTCTCTTCAGTTAGAGTGCAACAAATGGGCACCACCAAACATGGTATTTTTTTTTGCGCTCCATTTGTATGCTTTGTGACGAGGTGGTTGAACTCAATGTAAGAGCAAATTTGATAACGTAAATATCAAATATACAATGTATCTAAAACATTCTCAATGTGTAACTAAGAGTCAAGTTACGTACAACAAATTATGACCAAATCTAGCTAGTTTAATTTTACACTAAAATGACAAATCGTATTTACATTTTTAACACTCCATCAATCTCTCAACAATATGTTCAACCAAAATCATAATATGATCGTAAGTTGATAATTAGTCTAGGTAAATAATTAGAAATTTGCGAGCCTTAAGGTTGCTAATACCTAGGATTCACCGATCTCAATAAAATGACAAATAAATGTTGGAAGCTTTAATATTGTTATGTATGCATTTTTAGCTATATACATTGAAGTCTAAGATTTGAACCATGATTGGATGATTTAAATAATAATCTACAAGTGATCAGGCTAAACACTATCATTAAACAATCACTACTAAATAATGTAGTCACACCAATTTGATTTTGCTTTTGACCATTTTTTATTTAATGTATACTAGCAAAATCTAAAGTAATACAAGCAAAAAATTTTTTGGCTTTAGAGGATTTCGAAAGCACCAATGACAACCTTTCGAATATGCAAGATATAATATTAGGTATTATTCCCAAGAAGGTCTTTAATGTTCAAAGCAATTCACTTGACACACTCCAAACGTATAGGAAAACTCCACTCGATCCACTACAACATTCATTAAAGAGATGATTTATGCTTATAATTCAAAATTGGCATTGATTCAATTTTGATAATGTTCCTTACTCTTTGGTCGTTCTTCAAGAGCACAACAGTTATGTTGAGAACTACTTCGAACTATCAAAGAATATAGGCCATACACAAAATTTCTATTTCAATAGTCAATACCTACTAATGTTGAGCTCCCAACTTTTATACCTACTAATTGCTCAACTTGTGTAGTTGTGTCTTGGTCATGGCCTCTATTTCATTCAATATAAAAGTAGGCCATGTGTATTGTTTGTTTACAACGAATTCTTGTCTCTTGAAAGCCACTGTGAGCTTTGGCATGTGAATGTATAGTTCTACTAACTGTTAGGGTTAAAGACAAACTTGAATAACATTAACAAATCCAACGAAATTAGCAAACTTTAAGAATATTTTTAAGAAATTTGTAAGGAATTTCAAAAGGACTAGATCATGATTGTTTGGAGGCCTATTGTAAGGATATAATGGCAAGTCCTCTTGCCGAGTCGCGGTAGCGGCGAGATGAGAGGACGAGCCATTATATCCTTGCCACGGGCCGACAAACGTCCGTTGTTGTACATAATGCGAGTCACGAAAATTCAAAAAGAAGTAGAAGAAAATCATTTTCAAGTTTTTGTTAGTGATTCCATCCGTCGAGGTGACTTGTTTTCAAGATTCCATTCATGAGGCCTAGGTATTAGGGTATAGGGTTTATTTGTGAGAACTTTCTAATAATTTAAGAGTTGAAAAATTGTAGAAAATAATGAGGTAGTCTTATTATTGCCCTAGATAATGGTGATCCCCAAGTTCAAATTTGTAGAAAATAATGAGGTCGTTTTATTATTGGATTGTCGTAGGTAATGGTGGTCCCTCAATCTCAATTGGACCATTGATTCCTGTACGTAAGATTTTTTTGTTGTTGTTGCAACGTGTTAAGCAACTAGAGGTTAGTTATATACAACATATATGCAACCTAGCAACCTATTTGGGCAATGCCATGTCAGGGCAAGCCCATAAGATGTCACTTCGGAGCGGTTGGGAATCTAGCCTACGCCTAGTGGGTTGCAGTCAACAACTCTACCCATACACGAGTGACCCCACTCAGATTGATATGTAGGTAATATTATAAGACGGGAGCACAAATTATGGATGCTGCACAACATCATTGCACATCAATGAATGAAAAGGCTAGAGATGCTTGGACAAGCCACAACCAAGAACAGACTTGGGAAGGTTTGGCAGCCTATCCCACCCTTCTGCAAAGATGACGCCCATGCCCATATAGAAATGAGGTTCAACATGACAGTGGAATGGCCATACTCCTGGATTGTCTGCCCTGAACCTTAAGGCAACCCAACCATAGGGAAATACAGGCACTGTGTTCTTCAGTGGCGCATTCTTCAGGTTGTAGCTATGAGGATCAGTTGCAGGATCAAAAATGCCTTTTCCGTATGCCAGCACCCAGAAATCATGCCCATGTAGATGCCAAGGATGGATCTCGCTGTTATTTGGATTGAGGGTGTTGGCATTCTGAATGATCACGTCCACCACGCTTCCAAACTGGAAGGTGTAGACTCCGCTGCCAACTGTGGCATTGGGATTTGCAGGAGGAGCATTGATGCTGAAGGAGTGGGTGGGAATATCAGGAGGAGGGATGGAATCGTAGGCTTTCTTCAGTCCGTATTTCAGAGCTGCTAGCACTGGTGTTGATGTGGGCACGTACGTGATATTGTTGATTGCCCACTTCATTCTGCCATTTAGTTTGTTTTGAGTTGTGAGAAAGATAAGCTGTCGATCTGGTTTAGGAGGTGGAGGTACCTCGTATCCTTTTCTTGCGACGATCAGCTTACTCTGGTTCAAGCTGTAGTCGAAGTCGTTCCAGACGGGGGTCACGGGGCTGGGGGTGGAAGGAAGCATGGATGAGGGATTTGGAAGGTAGTTGAGAAGGGCCAGACCCGTTGGGGTTGCTGGCTTTCTGCCTCGGACATTGACTGCAGCCCAGTAGTTTTTGGAGGGGTCCTGATTTGCCGTGAAAAGCACAGAATACGTTTCTCCCGAATACACATCAAGGTTTTCCACAACGACAGGATCTACATTGTAGCTATCTGCCTTCACGATCGTCATATTATGACCCTGCAAAAATTCAATTCGAAGCTCATAAGCCTTTCTGTATAGCATACGTGATAATACAAAAGAACTAGAGTAGAATTAGATACGCAAAATCGAGTAGCATTTATGCAGTGACATAAATGGAATATTATTGGCATGTTACGAGCTGCGAATCCATACCTCGAGAATGAAATTTAACGACGATAATGATGCAACGCTTGTAATACGTAAACGGTAAGTTTTTCCAGGTTCCACAGGAAGGATGTATGGTTGACATTGAGGATTTGAGCTGTTACAGTTGACACAATCGCCGGATCCAGCAACAGAGCCACTTGGCACAAGCGAACAGTTGTATCTACCACGACCCTCGATCAGCAGCGACTGTATCACAATATTGCGTACGATAAGAATTCATGTGCTCATGATCTTCACGTATTGAATTGTTAATGGTTACAGCAATCGTAAGGAAAAGTTTGTAGGTAAGCATAAACACCTGTGGTTCTCCGACAAATCTGAATGGGATGGCAAACAGTCCAGTTTCTTGATCATACATGGAACGATGCCACCAGTCATTAATGATGATGCTGAGCTCACCGTCATAAGCAAATGGTTCTTTTGCACCATGCTCCGGGTCAACGATAAGGGAACCATAGAATCCAGCCGCTCGCTGCATTCCAAAATGGCCGTGATAAAAGTACGTTCCAGGCTGCAAGAAATAACAATCAGAAAAACAATTGGTCAAGGAGGATCAAAGATTATGTACAGCAGCTAGCTCATGATTAATGATTGAATGTTACTGATCAGCTCCAGGGCTTGAAATCACAAACTTGGACAGAAGGCGTCATTTACAGATCAATACATAATATCCGTAGCAAACAGAATCTTACTCTGGACAGCATAAACTTATATGTGAAAGTCTCTCCAGGATTGATTGGACATTGAGAGACGAATGCGGTTCCGTCATACCACGGTGTTCCAACCTGCAACAGATTAGCAACTAGATATGTCACGTAGTGCAACTTACCTGAAAATAAATTCAAACAGGCCACAGAAGCAAAATGTGCATAACTCATCAGTTGAGAGTATTCGTTTACAGATAGATCTAGAGCAGAGACAGACTTGGTGGATGCCATGCCAGTGTATGACCACACCCTCTGTAGGTAAGCCATTTTCAAGCTCCACAACAATGGTATCACCAACACGAGCACGGATCGTAGGGCCTGGAAATTGTCCGTTGATTGCTATTATAACCTTTTCTACACAGTCTGGGGAGAAATACAAGTAGTCAACCTTCCATTTGTAATGTCTGATTCGCGGTCTTGCCTCTGTGGTCATGGCGAGATTGAGCACTACTAAGATTAAGAATGTCAAAACAGAAAACTTAGCAAGCGCCCATCCAGGTCCGACTAGGCTAGCTGATGCCTTCATAGTAGCTCGACTACTCACTGCCCAGCAAAAAAATTTCTGTTCAGCTCTTTTGGCCTTGGTGATATGTTATCACAAGCTTACAATCAGCACGACATCAAGCCTCCAATGCAGATTCTCAGTTGCTAACAGAATGGCTTGGAGCTGTCTAAAGGTGGAACTTCTTATGGGTTTGTTCACAGAGCTGAGCAGATGAACGTGGCTTTGCCACTGTACTTACAACAGGAAAGGGTAAGAGCGACGACTTTTCACGCGCAGCAAGCAGAAAGAGTCAATAGAGAGCACGAGGTCGAGTTCAAAGTCCAAACAAGTTCAATCTATGTGAAATCTCCCCATCACACTCCTTAGAAGTTACGAATAAAAGGATTGTATTGTGCACTCAATTTATAGGCATTCAAAGTATAGGAATGGAACTCGCATCTTTCTTTGAAAACATATTTAGTGAGAAACCCAAGAGGAAGTTGACTTTCAAAACATAGACAGGTTTTTTGCAAATGTAGGAAATTCTAAGTTTGTCATTTTCACATGGAGGAAATTTGTGTGTAGTAAAGTAGGAGGATCCTTATAAAAGTTGGGGTACATAGGTTCAGTGCTCGGGATAGCCGGCAAAGCATAGGAATGGAATCGTGCTCAGGAAAGTCGGCAAAGCATAGGAATGGAATCAGCATCTTTGATTTCATAAAAAACTTACAAGAAGTTGACTTTTGAAAAAATGACAACTTCTTTTCTATGCATGAAATTTTCTCTTTGCCCTTGAATTCATAGGTAGGATATTTGTGTATAATAGCGTAGGTAGATCCTTTTGAAACCTAGGTTACATAGGTTTATTGAGTTAACAAAATAATTTATTAATGCAAATTTCTAGTATTTTGTCGGCAAAAAATGCATGATCGGAAGGCAAAACAATTTAGAAATCAAAAACTTCTAAAAAATGTAGGAAATTGGAGGGAAACCCCAAAAAGGTTTCCCAAACATTGCCTGGCCTCATCTAGGATATCACATTTCTAGGCTTCAATTGCCTCAACGATAATCATTGAGCTTGACTCTTTATCTACTAGAAGAAAAAAAAACAAAATGCCTTTGCCTAAGGTCTACTCTATTGTTGACTTCAGATTGCCCCAATCGATAATCATTCACCTTGACTCTTTATTTACTAGAATAAAAAAATTAAATGCCTTTGCCTAAGGCCTACTATTGTTGACTTCTGATTGCCCCAATCGCCTTCTTAGGTGCTTGATGCGCATTCATTTGGCCTTTCTATTGATTTGTCAACGATGTAATTTGTTTCGACCTACATAAAATCCTTTTAAGTTTTATAAACTAATATTAACGACCATGTCAATGAATGAAAATCAAAACCTCCATCAAGTCATAAATTACATAGTGTAAAGACCCTAAAGGATTGCCCCTAAGATGAGGATAGGAGAACACAATAAGAGAGACTATGGAGCCAAACCGCCCAACCAATCCTAGATCAAACCTGGATCTAGCCTCCAAGCCATGCCATGTGAAGCAAGAGGAAAAGAGAGAAACTGGTAACCTAAACTCAATATGTCGACGAGAAAATCCCCACCTCATTATATAGAGAGTAGAGTCCTGTGCATGAAACCATGCAACCCCCATGTAGGTCAACTATAAATAGGTCCCATCTCTTCATGCAGTCCTCCTGCCTATATCCGTCACACAGACATGCAATGCTCCAAATGTCTCAATTAGAGTGTCTGGGTCCTCTCAAGGTAATTAGTTACAACAGGCCTTGACATGGAATTAAATCATGGCATAACCAATAATCTCAAGTACTGGAGGGCCGGTCTACCATATTAGGACTATTCCAGGTCCTTAACCGAATATGGCCATAACATTCTTCCCTCCTTGAACTGCTTCTATCCTTAGAAGCTCCTCAAGACAGGAAAGAATTATAGGAACAGTTCCTGTAACTTACAATATTAATCGAGGAAAACATTATTCTTAGTCCGACTTCCATATCAAACAATTACTCAGAGATAGACCTATTTCCAATAGTTAATCTCAACAGGGTGTAACCCTGTTGAGTGTAACCCTGTTGAGTGTAACCCTGTTCTGGAGTACAAATTCTGGTTTGGAAAAGTACATTAAGAGATATATTTTCTCAACAGGGTTACACTCAACACAAGTTAGTAATATCACCTTCATGTAAAACACTTACATGAAACACTGGGTGAAATAACTTAACTTAAGAGATTAAAGTTAAAGAAATAATAATTACAGTCTGAAATTATCCACAAACTCTGACAGATAATTCATAAGCTTTCAAGTACAAATATCCTTAGAATCCAATTCTAAGATATGATAATTCATTCAATTAGAATCTCTAGGAGAATCATTAAGATATAGAATGATTAAAACTCAACTCTGAGTATCCCATATACTCTTTTGAGTTAAATGCTCCTGTTTCTAGAAGAAAATAACATTCATTCATCTTAATAGACTTGTTTGTCTCCTATGATAACTGGAGATCCAAGTAAATGAAGAACTGTACTCAAGCATCTGCAGACCATAAACTGTAACAGAATAACATCCACTAAAATAACTAAATTCTCCACAAGTAAAATAACTTTCCTTGTGAGAATGTCTGTGAGATCCATAGGTTCTCAAATAAAATACTGGAGTAGAGAGATTCAAAACACTGATCTGAATTCTTACTCAAATAATAGACTAAGACTTAATTGTCACACTTATGAATCATTATAATCCTCTGACAACAATTAAGTACTTAATCATTTATAGGATACTGGAGTATATGTCCAACATAACTCAGGAAAAGTAAGAATCATTCCAAAATCTTTCCACTAAGAAAATACTGGATTTAGAAATATTCTTCAAACATGATTCTTTAACTGAAATGCAAGATTCAAGTTCTATAAATCATTAGTAATCAAAGACTGAACGCATACCAAAATGACAATCATCTTCAACTACAAAAAAACTTTCGATTACAATCTAGAATCGAATCTAGATGTCCAAAGTCCCGCTGAATTTCGAATCAGTTATTATTCTTGGATTCATTATGATTCGTTATCCAATCGAGCTCTCTGGGACACAACCACTAATGAGCTGAGTCTATCCCTTAACTAAGGAATACTCTATCCCAAGAATATTGTATATCCAATGCACATAATTTTACCTGATGAACCAAAATGATTCACTAATCATGCATCTTACAAGCAATATAATTCAAAAAACCATCAGTTCCTGGTGAATCCTCTTCACACTGACCGTTTTACCAATTAACTTCATCTTGGAGTAATCAACTACTCAAGTTAATTGCCAATGATTCAGAAATCTCAAATGTCTAGGTGAAGAATTCAATTATACTAGTATGACACCACATTTAGATCCTTACCCAAATCATTTATAAGCTAATCCATAAATCTTCTATACAAAGATTTGTTAACTCTGCAAGTATCTGTCAAAACAATACTTGATCATATGCTTATGTTCACCGACTAGGTTAAGTGCACCAGATAACCCTAGTAACTAGGAATACAGAGTAGATTCATACAAGATTAATCGTGCGCATACGTGAATAATCTCACTATGACCCAGTACATAAACACATTCTTATCTGGCAGATTCTTCCAGAACCCACATATGTTACTTACATATCTCACTGAAATCTTGTAACTCAGCTACAAAATATTTTCTATTTCTCATGAGTAAATAACATATCCAAAAAATCTCTGAGACGAATAAAATTCACTCTCAGCAGTTTTCCAATCCCACTTACCTCTAATTACATAATTTCTCCACTGATTAACCCCTCTCTGATCGTAGTACTTAAACTAAGATTAGGTTGATCCAATATAGAACTCTCATACTCAAATTCTGATCAAACTTACTTCTATTCCAATCAAAATGGAATTAGTAACTTTGGACCTTTTATTGTACTACTTATAGATAATGATTCTCAAACTTGTTCCAGATTGTCCACACAATCCCTAGAGAATTTCTCTTATTTTGAAAAGTTCCAATTAGGTATCTTACTCTGAATATATCCGAAATTACTTTCAGACCAAATCTCATTTTTATACCACAGTTGGTTCTCTTCCAAAACTATGCAATCCACAGATTTCCAATTAGAGTTTTATCCCACCACTTCACCCCTCCTTTTAAAGAAATTATCAATTTCAATAAAAGTTAAGTGGAAAGATGATCTATGAAAAAATCCAAACCCAAGAAAAGTCAGTAACAAGTGCATTTCAATGAAGGATTCACTCTATTACAACCTGGACTTCCCTTTCAAATGTTTTCAGCTCTAGTGACAGAACTATCATTTCTCTAAATCCGTTTATGCAACAAGAGATATTCTAGGCTTAATAAATTGAAACACTTAAACCTTAGATTGATCTGAATTCCAAGTCTATTCACACAAGTAGGAATTTATATGACATAACAGTCTTTCAGAAGAATAACTTCATGCTGGAAAGAATCATATAAACCAGTCTGATGTCTTATATCAAGAAATTACTAAGAAGTAAAGGATTACTTAAGAAAGCGAGAAATAGATTTGTCTGATTTTGTAAATAATGAGATACCACATTGGGATCTAGATTAAACCTCAAAATTTTCCAAAATACCCCACATTTGATCAAATGGTTTTAGTTTTCCCATATCGTGACTAGGTACTAAAACACACCAATATTGATCATCAGATCTTTACAGTCCTAGCATTTTCTTTCCGAAATTACTGATGTCCCACACCATCAGCTATTCCTTCTAGAAAACCCTTAACCACCTTATATGAAATTCTAGAGATCCACTGATCATCTAGTTGTCCTTCTAATCACTATAGGATATTATCTTTTGTTCCCAAACACTGGAGAATCCATTTATTTGGATGACTGGCATGCCTATGAGATGGATTTCACAATCCACACCTGATCTTGTGATCTAAACAGAAAATTTAACATGGTTCAATATTACATTCTGATCATTTCTAGTTAATGATAAGCTTCATATCCCCCTAGATCCAAGAGCATTAACTCTAGGGACAAGCTTCTATCAACTAACAGATCAAATGTAGTCTATATATCAGATTCTACTTCTAACATCACAATTGACATCCAAAACTGGGGATAACTCAATGGTTACAAAGATATAAGTTATGAATTCAACTAAATGAATTATATCCAGGAAATTAATAATTTGTATTAAGCAATTATTTACTGAGATTACCAAAATCCTAATTGCGAAATACTTTTCCCGTTCACACTTACTACCACTGATGTCCACTCTTTTTTCCTCCTTAGAATTTTCAATTCCCTGAAAATCTATTTCAGGTAAGGTACTAAGAAGACGTAACGACATTAGTAAATGTTTAAAATCAATTACTGTAGGAAAAAAAAGTTTTTAAACAATTTCATTTCTATCCTATACCTGGGCTGAATTACCGATATACAAAAATCAACTACTAGTATAAAACCAGATTTAGTCTTATCCTTTGCATATCATTCATCATAGGATTTAACTAGAAATGAAATCAATTTTATACTTTTGATCAGTTCCTATCAAGTACAATTTCTCCAATAAAATTGGATTGTTTCTTTTTTTATTGACTGGTTTGGCATAACTTCGTTATTATTAACAAAACTATCTAACTTGAAATACGAAATTACATGAATGGAAATCCTACCAATAGGATTTTAGAAATTCTTAAACTGTATCCAAACAAGATTCCACTGATCGGATAAAGAGTTCTATCCTCACTCATGTTATCTGGTCATTTCGTATTGTTTGACAGTTTTAAAATCAATGTTGACGAGTATCTTGTACAAACGTTAACTTGTCCCATTTCTAACGATTAAGATCAACTACAAATATACAAGAAAAGTAACCCATTCCAAATTTTAACTAAAAAAAAAAAAATTATATTTTAATCTGGGAAGAACTTAGCTTCCAAAGTTTAGTCACCACCAAACAATACCAGAAAAAATTAAATTTTCTTTGACTGGGTACTGTTTTGGAAAAAGCAACTCGCGAGGAACGAATATCTTGGTGTCAATCCTAAATCTGCGAACCTTAGTTCACTAACTCATTGTTAGGATAGCAAAATTTATATCATCCCACTCAATCTTGGTTATAGCCCAGAGAAACATCAGAATAGCTTCACTTATGGTCATCCATTCTAGATCAAATTGTTTCCCAGACATTACTGGAAAAGTAACTGACGATGGAATTCCCATTCCGAAACATAGGTTTTCTTCACATGTAAAACAATTCAATTTTCATTAGACCCCATAAAGGTTTATTTGAATTACCAAAATTAAAGCCCTAATGCAATGTCTATCTCAACAATGCAAAAAGCTATAACCCTTGCTTTAAGGGCATGCAACCAGTATTGATGCTAACAGCCAAGCAATTAGCCCATCCTCATGCACCAATACCAACTTTAACACCCGAAAAACAAAAATAAAATCCATGCAAAATGAAAAAAATCATACACCCCACTTAGGCTTAAGGGTTTTCAAATAGGATGGAAGGAGAGATGCATTCCTATCCCTACACGGCCAGCAGCCGCATCCTCTGCTTGTTTACTCTTCTTAGGCTGCCATCGTCGGAAGAATGCTAAAGTTTGCTGTCTCTCAACTGCTCCATCACGATTCCTAACCCTCTTCTTCAGAACCTCCAAGTGATTCTGGATAAGCTGTGCATTGCCTACTGGAAATCAACTTCCAGATGCATGTCCAGAGATTTGAAGGAACATGATGAGCAGGAGTTCAACCATAGAGTGATTGCCAGACGTGTACCGCTACCCAGAAGGTGCTTCAATCGCATGAAAGCTTTATGAAACAACCTATGGCAGCATAGGAAACTGCAGATCCATGCCACTCAGAGGTATGGCTTACTGGAAGGATATATCTCCTTCATTCAACACAGTCCTTGCCACTCCTGTTCTCCATCAACCCTCAAACAATGACATATCTGGACTGCAAATTTCAATGTAGGGCGGAAAACAACAGTCTTCTGATGGTTATTAACAGGAATCATGCCTCATAAATGGATGCCCAGCTTACCGATGAACAACGAGTACCGGTGATGCTAACAAATCACACAAGCAGTCGGATAAGAACAAATCAGGGGTTTCTAAAAAGTACAGTAATTAGGAACATAAATGAGCCTCCAAAAGACTCCAAGATTGATTGATTGATGATCTGATCTACCAATCTATTGCAAAACTAGTCATCAATTTCTTGATCTAGATTAGCAATTTGGATCACACAATCAAGAGAAATAAAAGACAATGATCAAACATACAAATTCGACTCCACATGTGTGAAGTACGGCCTCCAGACTCGAGTACGACTTGATATTAGAGTTTGAAAGTAATCAAGTTTAGCTCAAAAAAATTCATAAAATCATAGCACAAATGTGGGAAACACTCTAGATTGCCAATGTGCTCTCAAATCTTGATCTTGCACATATGGAATGATAGAGTGAAAGTACAATGAGGCTCTTTTCCTTAGATGTTAGGTGAAAATTCACCATGTTTCAAGGAGCCTAATTAACATCTTTTGCCCATTAGAGAAAATATTGGCCCAAAAAGACCCCTATAAAAAAATGCCCTGTAGGAGGGAGAAAAATAATACTAAATACTTTAAAATATCATTTTCTAACTTCGTTATGCATCTGTCTACACAACTTTACATGTGCATGAATCTACCTTATTCTAGCCGCAGTTCGGCCAGGCACGCGCGTGCTGCTTGCGCCGGAACCCTCGCGCAGCTTTCATGTAATGGATTTACATGGATTAGAATCAGATTGCACTTATTTGTGGATTTGACCCATAAATCTTGGTCAAAATTGGTAAAAAAAAACATGGTTTTTTGATGATTTTTGGACAAATTTTGTGGTAGATCTCAAAATTCTTAACCAATAGTCGGTAAGAACATTTTCAAAGGTGTAATGAAGCTTTCCTAAGGCTGTCATGGAGTTTGGTTAGGACTGGACACCATTAGAAGGCTCAAAACATCAAAAAATAGTGTATTTTTGGCGATTTTTGGGCATGAATACCTATCAAATGGGGGTCTGAACCTATTGGTTCTCATTACAAGCTTAAAGATATGATGGATTTTGTCTTTTTTGAGCCATCATGCATCCAATTTGGATGGGTGAGTCATGTTGAAGTTTTGCTTGTTGAAGGAGTCCAAAAATGCATTCTTTGTACAATTTGAGCTTATGATTGCTTGCTGGACCTGATAGAAGCTTCTATGCCTCTCTAATAAACATTAGTAGACTGCTTGTAGCCTCTGATTGGATGCTTATTGGGCTGGAGATGAATTTTTTATGGTTCCACCTTGGAAAAGTGCGCCCTCCTACTTGATTTTATGTCATTTCCAGCTTGCACGTGTGAAGCCTAGGTGACAGGGTGATGTAGCAAGTGCCTTGTAGACCCACTCTCCCTCCGTATTGTGCTTTATAGCGACCAATTTGGTGTCATGTAGAGAACGTTATGGCCGTCTGAAGTTTGGCAATTTTTGAACTAAAATTCGCAAAATTTTGGAAATGTTCTGATGCATGCATGCTTGTAATTCAGTGTGGTGCTTGTCCGTTGATGGAAATGTATGGATTAACCTATATGCATGCTTGGATGCATGTTGCATGCGTAATCAGTAGAGATCAAAAAATTTCTTGCATGAAGTTATGTTTGGTAATTCTAGAACAAAAAGCAAATTTCCTAGTGGCTAGGCTATTTACGAATTTTTTTTTTCATTTTTTTCGAAAAAAGTCAATGCATGTCAAGCTTGTTTCATGCAGGGTGTTTCGAAATGATCTTGATATGTGACAATGCTTGTGAATTTGGTAGATCGATCTTCTTAATCGATTTTCACAGTTGGTCCATTTCAAATGAATTTTGAAAATCCCAGTGCTACTTTCCTAGTTTCTTAACAATTTACGAAAAAATTGCTTTTTTCTTCAAAAATCATTGCATGTCATATCTGATACATGCCGGATGTTGCAAAATCCTTATAATATGTGATGGTAACTGTGAAACTACCAAGTCGATGTTTACATTGATTTTCACAGTTTAGGTCCATATTGAATGGAATTTGACAGTTTACGTAAAAGTAAATTAACCATGGATGTTTGGAATTGTTCAAATTGTTGGTTATTGATCAAACAAAAATCGCATGTAAAGTGAATGATCTTACTGAGTTGAAATCATTCATTTGTTAAGGTCACTGTACCCTTCACTTTTAGTTGAAGATTTTGTGAATCTCTCAATTATGGAGCATTTCTTGTTTTTATGGATCAATAAAGACCAAGAATAACATAAATCTAGCTGGAACAGTTGCTATGTTGATCCATAAGGGGATTTGCTAAGAATTAAGTGCGGCACTTAATGATTAAACAGTCAAAACTATTTGGTTAATTGGTTGTTAAGTTACTGATCATACCAAATTGAACTTTTTCCTAGTACAAATTTGGGGTTTTTTTAACCTGAACCATTTTTTGAAAGGGAGGAAAAAAGAAAAAGCCTGAGGGGTAGTTGATTGGTTGACTAAATTGATCAGTTTGATTAATCTACTTTCGATTCCTGAAGTATATTTAATTGCAAGTGAGAATAACAATTGAGAATTATTTAAGAAGACTGCCTATGGGAATTTGGATTCTTTTTCCCCAATGTTAATCAAATTTTCGTGAAATCGATGAATCTAAGAGAAAAGTGACTGGCAAGACTGATAATCCTTTTATGGAATCATCTATGTTTTGCAATTAGATTTGGATCTTGCAAAGTAAAGCAGATGGAAGGTGTTCCATACAGGAGTCTAGTAATTTGGATTCTTTCATGTTATAGAGTATTTCTTTATAATGACTGTAACAACCAAGAGAAATTCTAACCTGTAAAAAAAGTTCTTTTTACCGATTTTGAGATAGATATTGGATATCTAGGACAATATGATATTCGGTTTTGTTGACATCCATGTTCCTTTTGGGTTAGTGAATACACTTGTGGCATTTCAACTGTACTTGAATGATACATTTTGTCTCGTCCATGCCGGGGTACAATGCGAGTGGTATTATTTGAGTATCGCTTAAGGGGCATGAGGGATTTCAGTGGTTAGAAGTATCTCCTAGAATTGGTTGTGAATTTGATCCTACATCTGGGTATATGATAGCCAAATAGTCTTTTTGACTTTTTGGACAAAACAGATCTAGATGCAGAGGATTATTGGAGGAAAAGCTGGTGGTATGGGACATCAAGTTAAAATAGCAATGATCGACTTATACAGTGTTTTCTTATTTCGACGACGCCACGTATGAGCTCAGTTCTAGAATTATCGGGCCGTCTTTCTTTTACGAGTCTTGTGAGTGCTTTTAAGCAACTTTATCTTTGTACTTGCTTATCAGTTTGAATATACAGTTTGTGAGAGAGCAATTCTGTTGTCTTGTCTTATTGCACTTGACGTTGTGTTGTGGTGATTGATTCAGTCGAGTTTTTTAAACTGTATTCTCAACTTGGTATCAAAGCCCTTGGTGGCTACAATCACCAGACAGGAACAAAGAGCTGTGAATTCACAACGGTTTGTTGGCTAGGAAGCACAAAACCGAGTCTGTGGAGATTCGTGGAATGGGTCAAAACTGTAAAGACAATTCGAAGACAGGGAATTGTCGGCTGAATCAGAAAGCAAGCACAAACTGAAGCCCAAAATTCTTCTGGAGGGTTGCTTGGCGTTTGTGATTGGTTTGAATCCAATCGGACACCGTTTGAAGAGCAGTTTGGTGCAAAAGATTGCTTGTTGTTGGGCGACCTCAGTGGGATAGGGAGCTTTAAAAGAAATTCTGAAAAGGACTGAGAAAAGTCTCAAGAAAGGAGTATTCCTTGGAAGCCAGAGTTTGGAAGAGTTGTAATCAAGATCTCTCTGGTTTCTGAACCTTTCTTGGATCTGTAACCATCAACAAAGAGGCACCCAGCTAGTGCGACATGGCTATCAAACAGCCGTAGTGGGCCGTGGATCTAGGAGAGAATGTGAAACCATAGCCAAGAAACGAGGTGAAGGAGGAAGGAGGTGCCCGGGGTAGCACCACGCGGCCAGTGCGAGTAGGAAGACAGCGGCCGCAGGAGGACAACGAACGCAGGGATGCAGTTTAGCGCGCAAATCCGATGAGGTTCGTTGGATTGACTTGAAAACCAATCGATGGTAGAGGTTGACCATGGAGAGTCAACTATAGGCCGTCAGATTGAAACCAATGGTGGAGATGGGCTTTGAAAGGGCCCTGAAGAACTAAAAGGCAAAATAGGCCTTCCTTTCAATAAAAATTTTCAAACTGAAGTAATAGTTGGGTCCCAAGTTTTTGAAGGGTGAAGTTTCTTCATACTGAAAAAACAGTTCAAAAACTCAAAGTGCCCTTATTTTCACCTCCTTTAGCCTATTTTGGCCAAACGAAAGGCCTATAGCCTCCAAACGAAGGGCACCCTGACTGAACCTGCAAGTACGGTACGTCAAAACAGAGTGATTGCCACGAAGGAAGTGTTCAGAGTGCGTCAAAAGTGATTTCACCATTCCATTGGGCACGTAGTTGGAAGTTGGTGACGAGAAGCATTTCGGAAAGCGACGCCAGTTTGGCTTCCAATTTGGCGAAAGAGCGACGGGTGGCCTGGTAAGCCAAAAATTTCAGGCCATTATTTTTTATTTTTGACATCACGGTTGGCTTCGACATACACCTTTTAGCCTACAGGTGAAGTTTCAAGCAGTTTGGAAATGACAAACATCAATGAGGCAATTTTGGGCGATGCAAGCAAACTTGATGGGACTTCTAACTACAACATCTGGGAATTCAAAATGAAGAGCATTTTGATGGAGAAAGATTTATGGAAAATCGTAGCAGATATTGAAGTTCGGCCTATTACCACTCCAGGTGACATGAGGGCCTTTGATAAAAAGGCGCAGAGAGCATTGTCCTTGATCAATCTTTCAGTGAAAGACCATTTGATCACCCATATAAGTGTTGCCACGATAGCTAGGGGATCTTGAGAAGCTCTTAGAATGCAATTTCAGACTTGCAATCCAGCTCGAGCCATGTTCTTGAAGTCAAGATTGAATCCAGTCAGGATGGAAGAAGACGAATCGGTGGGATCTTTCTTCTCCAGGATAAAGGAGTTGAGAGATCAACTTGTGGCAATTGGAGAACCAATTAGGGATGTTGAATTGGTGCATACCACTATGAGCGGTGTCTCGAAAGGGCCACAAATGTTTGTGAGCGGCATCGCTTCGAGGGAGAGATTACCTACTTTTGAAGACTTTCACGGAATTATGTTGCAGGAAGAGCAGCGCCACGACGTGGTGAAGTCAAGGCAAACCCCACAGGATGATCAAGCCTTGCTTGCTAAAAGCAAGCAAAAAGGATGGAAAAGGATTCCCAAGAAATCCAAGGATGATGACGACGAGGGAGAGTCATCATCGAAGGCAAAAAAGAAGAAGAAAGGCAAATGTTACTATTGCCACAAACCGGGTCATTGGACATGCGAGTGTTACAAGAAGAAAGCGGACATAAAGGCGGGAAAGGTGAAACAACAAGGCAACATTGCCGAAGATGATGGGGAAGATGACGAGACAAGTGTCTTCTCGTCGACATTGGCATCCCAGGTTGATGATGGTGCCAGATGGTTCATAAATTCAGGCACCACAAGGCATATGATCGGGAAACTTGATTGGTTGGAGAAACTCTCACCAATCCATGATGTCCCGGGACAAGGTCACTCAAGCCAATGGGGAGGAATGCCAAATACAGGGTGTTGACAATGTACCTGTGTAGTTTCTTGATGGTAAAATCAACAATATCCCTAATGTGCTTTATGTTCCTGGACTCAAAAAGAGTTTGCTTTATGTTGGAGTAATGGCAAATCAACATCTTAAGGTTGAATTTGTCAAGGATGGATGTCTTATGAAGGATATGAACCACAACCATAGAGTGGTGGCGAAAGGTTATAGAGATAGTAACTATGGCATTTATAAATTGGCAAAACCAGGAGAATATGGTTTGGCTATCTCAACAGCATCTCAATCTGAGTTGTGGCACAAAAGACTTGCTCAGTTGAACTCTGAGAGCTTAAGATTGATGGCAAAGTTGAAGATGGTAATAGGATTACCAGCATTACAGGATGATCATCACGCCATATGTGAAGGATGCGTCATGGGAAAGCATTACAGGGAGACATTCAAGAAAGGTGGAGCTGCAAGAGCTAAGAAACCATTGGAACTTATTCACAGCGACCTGTGCAGCCCAATGAAGACCATGTCGTTGGGGAAGGCATATTATTTTATGACTTTCATAGATGATTACTCTAGGAGAACATGGATTTGTTTCTTGAAGAAATCTGATGCTTTTGCTCGTTTCAAAGAGTTTAAGACTTTAGTAGAGAACCAACTGCATGCACACATCAAAGTGCTAACATCTGATAGAGGGGGCGAACACAAATCTAATGATTTTGAGGACTTTTGTAAGGAACACAACATCAAAAGACAATTCACACAATCACACACGCCGCATTGTAATGGTGTAGTTGAAAGGAAAAACAGGACTATTATGGAGAGTGCATGCTCCATGATGAAGCAAATGGGCTTGACCGATTCACTTTGGTTGGAAGCGTGCAGTGCGGCAACGTTATTGCAAAAAAGAGCCCTACAGTTGCAGTTCCAAATGTGACTCTCGAAGAAGCATTTATAGGAATAAAGCCAAAAATCAACAAGTTTCATGTCATTGGATGTAGGGCCTATGTACATGTGCCAAAGGAGGAGAGAAAGAAACTTGATGCTAAAGCAATCAAGTGTATCTTTGTCAGTTATGATGAGAGGATGAAGGCATACATGTGTTTTGATCCTGTAATGAACAAGATTCACATAAGAAAGATGTGATCTTTGATGAGACGCATAGGTATGAAGATGAAGACCATGCAAGTGATGAAAGCATCAAAAGACTTCCAACAATTTTGGAAGAAGAAGATGAAGAAGATGATCCACAGGATTATGCACGTGAAGATGAGAGTCGAGAGGGTGAGTATGAGAAGACACCACCTATCCAAGAGCCTAGGGGAAGGTACTTGCCAATAGGTGCAATAAAGGAGAATCTGGTTGGAAGCAAGAGACATTACTTGGACACTCCTTGAGAGACATACTCTCCAAGTAGTGTATCACCTGAATCTAAGATACCAAAATGGTATGAAAAGATCATGAAGGACGGAAAGCTAAATCAACCAGGATCTAGCACACAAGAAGGAGTGAGAAGATCAACGCAGGAAAGGAAGTCTCCTGAACGTTATCATGTGAACTATGCCCTAATGAGTGACCTTTTGAAGTGTCGAGAGCCATCAATCTTTAATGAGGCAAAGGATCACAAAGAGTGGCAACTAGTTGCATAGATTTTTGAAAAAAAAATACAGTATGTGTGCAAAGGTAGAACTATCCAGTGGGAATAGAGGAACTCTCTAAGTGATGATTTTGGATAATCCGGCACTAGAGGAGTATTGGGGGTATGGAGCTGCGGGATATTCATGAATATGGGAAGTAGTAGTAAAGATTAAATTAAGATTCACTGATTGTTACAAAGTACCATTTTGTTATGGATTGGATCAGAGGAATAAAGCTTTAATCTTAACTTTATGTCCAAAGATGTCTGTATAAGTTAGCCTAGTCTTGGTTTGTACACTAAGATCTGAAGTAGGCTGATTGCTAGAAGAAATTTTGTTAATAAGAGTTAGATGGTTAGAAAACTTGTGATGTGGAATTCCCAGATATGTTATTTACTCATGAGGAATAAAGTTTGGTTGTAGCTGAGTTGCAAGATTCTCAGTGAGTTATGTGAGTAACATATGCGGATTATGGATATCTACCAGTTTATAGCATATGTTTATGTATAGTAACATACTTGGATATGTTGCTTTATGTACATCTTAATCTTGTGGATCTACAATATTGTGTTTCCTATGTACTGAGTTAATATCGTGTACTTAAACTAGTCAGAGTGCATAGACATATGAACTAGTAATGTGTGGAACAGTTATTTGCAGGTTAATGGTTTTTTCTGTGAAAAGGATAATTCATTAACTTAATAATGGTTTGGAAGAGAATCTAAATGTGGTGTTATACTAGTTTGCACTTAGACATTTAAGATTTCTGAATCATTTAAATTGACTTGAGTAATTGGATTACTCCTGATTTGAAGTTAATTGGTAGAATAAGCAATGTGAAGAGAATTCATCGCAAACTGTTTATTTGGATTTATATTGCTTATAAGACACATAATTTGTGAGTCATCTGGATTCATTTATGAGAATTGTGTGCATAGAATATAGAAGATTTTTGATATAGAATATTTATTGAAGGAGGAATATCCTAAGTTATTGATTGTATCCCAGTGAGCTCATATTGGATGACAGAGTCTAATTAATATCAAGGATTACCACTGAAGTCAGTTGGAATTCAGTAGAACTTTGTAATATCTAATTTTTGTTCTAGGTGATTGTATAAAGTTTATATTGTTCGAGACGGATGTTATAATGGTCTTTAATTACTTGGTTGATTGTAGAATTTGGAACTCATTATCTGGTTAAGAATCGGGTTGGAAGAATATGATTGAAATCCAAGAATTTTCTTTGTGGAAAAGATTTCAGAATGTTTTTTATATTTCTTGAGTGGTATGTTGTGCATATACTCCAGTATCTTTTAATGATTAAGTATGATTTTGGAATCCTGTAAATTATGATTGACGAATTATAAGATTCTAAATGTTATGATTGAGAAATCATAAATGGATACTTACTGGACATTAGAAGATTATATGGGAATATGATAATTCTTAAGATAGTGAGTAATTCTTGATCGATTGGAAAAGTTAAGGATTTAGATCTGTTAGTTGAACTCTAAATTTCGTTAATTACCAGTGGTATATAGAACTTAAATCTTGCACTTAAATCAAAGAATCTTGTTTGAAAAATATTTCAAAATCTAGTATTTTCTTGGTGTAAAGATTTTGGAATGATTCTTACTTTTCTTGAGTTATGTTGGACATATACTCCAGTATCCTTTAAATGATTAAGTATGATTTTGGATTCCAGAAAATTATGATTGACGAATCATATGAATCTAAATATTTATGGTTGACGGTTCATAAACAGTTACTTAATTGTTGTTAGTGGATTATAAGGAATTGTGATGATTCTTAAGTGTGATGATAAATTCTTGATCTATTATTTGAGTAAGAATTCAGATCAATGTTTTGAACCTCTCTACTCCAGTATTTGATTTGAGAACCTATGGATCTCACAGACATTCACACAAGATAACTATTTTATTTGTGGAGAATTTAATTATTCTAGTGGATGTTATTCTGCTATAGTTTATGGTCTATAGATGCTTGAGTACAGTTCCTCATTTGATTGGATCTCCTGTTATCATAGGAGACAGACAAGTCTATTAAGATAAATGAATGCTATTTTCTTGTATTTGGTTATAGAAACAGGAGCATTTAGCTCAAAAGAGTATCTTGGATATTCATAGTTGAGTTTTAATCATTCTATAGCTTAATGATTCTCCTAGAGATTATAGTTGAATGAATTATCATATCTTAGAATTGGACCATTTGCTTGTGAAACGGACATTCCATTATCCAACACTTTCAAGCTGCTGAACCAACTCTCGTTACCTGTCATGTGTCTGTGGCTCCCGAGTCAATATACCACGCTTGATCATCTTGATTAGATGACAATGCAGATATGAAGATGCTAGAGTCTTCAATCTCACCCTCATCACCTTGCTTTGGTTTCCCCTTGCATTGTTCCGCCATGAATTGGCGACATTCACTCTTCCAATGGCCCTTTTTACCACAAGGAACCACTTGTCTTTTTTCTTGGTCTTACTGGAAGATCCATCATTCTCCTGAGACTTGGCAAATTGTTGTTTAGACTTCTTCTTGCCCTTTCCCTTGCCTTGTTTTTGGCGTGTCGCAAGTGCCTGGTCGTCAGTATTCTAACGTCTAGCTTTCACCATTTCTCGTTGTTGCTCTTCCTGCATCAAGATTCATGTGAGCTCTTCAAAGGTTGGCAATCTTTCTCTTGATGCTATTCCTCTCACAAACATCTGATAGGGTTCTGCAATGCCACACAATGCATTGTGCACCAGCTCCACATCACGTATGCGCTCACCAATAGAATGCAATTCATCCCTCATTGTCTTGATTCTGGTCATGTACGTCTGAATGTGCTCTCCTTGTTCCATTTGGGCACTATTCAGCTTTGACTTCAAAAACATGATTCTTGACGGATTTGACGTCTCAAACTGCTCCTTTAGCACATCCCATGCCTGTCTGGGTGTAACAGCATCACAAATGTGGGTAATGATGTGATCCTTCACTGACAAGTTAATGAAGGTCAAAGCTTTCCTCATCTTTTTGTCGAACACTTTGATATCCGCTTCATTTGGCGGCCTTATCTCATCACCTGTGATGACTTCCCACATGTTTTTCTCCATCAATATGTTTTTCATTTTGAATTTCCACACTGCATAGTTGGAAATCTCGTCCAATTTGCTACTTTCACTCAAAATGGACTCTTCCATGTTTGTCATCGTAAAACTGCTTGAAACTTCTGTCGTAGGCTAAAAATAGTATGCCGAGGCCAACTGTGATGTCAAAAGCTGAAAATAATGATCTGCACTTTTCCCTTACCAGAGTTTAACCCTCTCCCCATTGGATCGAAGCCTTTACTACATCGATACTCACTTGGTTGGAGATCCAAGCCCCTTCTTTGCCCTCTTCATCGAATCGATTAGGGAGGCATGGAAAGGGTCCAACATTTTTTTGATGTCATTGTCGGGGAGACGGTGCTGAGCTACACTCAAGATGGATTTTTTGTTTGAATTTTCCTTGATTGTTCTTGTATTTTTTATAGGTTTTTGACTCGCCCTCAGGCCCTTCTCTACTTTTTTCTCATCAATTTAACTCGCCACTGTTCCAATGAGTTGAGCAGGTTTCCAGGTCCATTCTATGACCTCGGCGAGTCAAAAATTTTTGACTCGCACTAACTCGCCAACAACATCTTAACTCACCAACCCACTTTTTACACTTTTGCTTTGCCATTTGACTCGTACCCATTGAGATACTTCATGAACCAATTGACGAGAATCCACCCCCGATGGACAATCTAAGGCCATTTGTACTCCACGTAGTCTGGAACTTTTCCAAGATCGACCTCCAAAGGTTCAATGGGAAGGGAGATCCATGACAATTCCTACAAATCTACACTCAAGGGTGTAGAGCCTATGGAGACGACAACCCGCAAGAGTTGTCAAGATATTTCAATTTGTGCCTAACTGATACTGCAAAAGATTGGTACTTCAATCTTGAGCAGAATGAATGAGACGATTGGAACATCTTACAGGCCAAATTCATTACACATCTCCAAACCACCCGCTTCCTCTCCGATCCATTCCTGAAATTAGGACGTATCCGTATGGATAAGAAAAATGAGTCCCTATGTGATTATATAGAACAGATCAAGAGATTGCATGGTGGATGCGATCTTGATAGTGTCCTAGACCACAACTCATTGGCAGTGAAGGTCCTGTCAGATTGAAGTTTTAGCATGGATTGTCGAAACTCATACCATTTGTATTGTATGTCTCGAATTTGACGCCAAATCTATTGTCAGTCAGTCAAATTACTGATCTAGGACACAAGGTAAAGTTCGAAGCAGACACATGCAAGCTTTTTGATAAATGTAAGGGAGCCATTGCACTCGGAAGGAGGCAAGGATATCTCTATAGGCTTACTCACTGTTACTCTAAGAATGATCGTGCTTCCAGCAATTCAACATCTATGAATAAAGAATTAATTTGGACTTGGCCACCTTAATCATATATCGATTGCTAACATGTCTAAGCGTTCTTCAATGATTTTGACTATTGAACTGTCGACCTTCTTGTCTGCCAAAGTTGTATGATAAGACAGCAGACTAGAAGCCCATGTAAGTCAAATAGAGAACACACATCTTAAGATTTGCTAGACATAGTTCATACTGATATATGTAGTTTGATGCAGACACCATCACTGCTTGGTGCAAAAAAATTTATTACATTCATCAATGACTGTTCTAAAAAAACTGTTGTATATTTTATGAAGCACAAAATCTAAAGCTTTTCGATTCTTCTGAAAGTACAAAGAGCATGAAAAGTTGCAGACAAGCAAAAGAATTAAAGCCCTCAGTTGCGAAAATGGTGGTATCAAACATCAATTTGCTGCTTCCTATTCTCCACAGTCATCGATTAATAAAACATCGATTTAGACCATAACTATTCGATCTTTCTCTCTGTTACTATAGAATATTGTTTCAAAAAGATCGCGACTCTGTCTACATTTAGACTTGTACACATTTTGACTATAAATATTCGTTCCAGCAATCTAAGTCGTGCTGTATTGTGTCAAAATCATTTTTCTTTGGTTTCGTTTGATTAGCGTATGTAGTTAAGATAATTTGTAGATTAAATTATTCATATGGCTGACAATTCGTGAGAATTGCAATGCTCTAAGATCTATTCTATTTTGCTTTCGCAATTAAATCTAAATCAAGCTAATTCATGCATGTCTACGGAATTGACTGTATCAATCCAAGCGACTTCGAAGTTTGGATCAAGTAGAGCTATCTTTGAGTGATCAAAGCAAAGCTCAAATCTGATAGACGTAGATTCATGCACCAAGGATCACCAAGGATAACTCCAGTACTTCTTCTACTTCCATATGACACTCTCCTCTCCAACTTCTTCAATGCTTGGTCCCTCTCAAACCCCCTCACTCTTTGGCACAAAAGATTTTTTACCGCCTGCTCCATCCCTATAGGCAAACTTAGATACCTTGCTTCATATATTGTCACTAAATCCTTGGCTCTTTTTCCCAAGTGGCCTTTTTTGAGTGACCACCTTTGTTCGATTTGCCAATTGGAGGAGAAAACTACGAAGCACATATTGTAGACTAGTTGCAAAGATCTTTGAACCAACCTTGCACACCTTTTTAGTTGCTGGGGATCCCGTCCACCACTTGTTGTTATCACCATCTTGCTAGGTGACTTGCAGCACAAGGAGCCCTTTTCTCTTACTTTCTGAAATGTGTGTTGTTAGATTTTACAATTTTTACCTTGTAAATGCAATTTGTTTGATATCTATGTGGATCCACACATGTGAGGACTTGTCCACACATGTGAAATGTCACTCATAATATTCAAATCCATTGTACTTAGACTTTATTTGGATCAAATGTCAAATCTCCTAAACTGTAAGAGTTATCTCCTAGATTGTAGGAATTAGAAGGTCAACACTAGCCACCAATGGCCATGTGGCAAATTAGATAGATCCTATCCAAAGTGGATATGGATGAGTATAATGAGCTATCCCACACGTGCTGGAAGCAGCCTAGAGAGATATTATGATGATTGTGTACTTGATCCATGATGGATCCATTGTGATGTTAATGATGAGAACTTAATGATTTGGGAGCAATCTTGGTGTTTTCACTCTATTAAGCAAGTTCTTTGTGGATGAATGCTTAGGATTTCTCAAGTAAACTTATTTGCTGTTATCAGGTCGTACTTCACACGTGTGAAGCCTTTGGATCATTATTTTTGGTTGTTCTTGTTTGGATGTGTAGAAATTGTCAAGTAAAAGCTAGTTTTGGATGCTAGTTTTAAGATTGATCAACATTCCAAGTTGCCAATCACTCTTATTGATCTTTGTAGATCAAAATGAGTCATTTATTCTAATTTTTGACATGGTATCAGAGCCAAGTCTAAGAGCTTTGATAAAGATCCAAATCTCTTCATTTTGCACAAAGCATTGGTGCTAAAATCATTTTAATAAGGGCGACTCTAACCAATAGTTTACTTGAAGATTTGAAGTTCAAATGAGTGTGTAAAGTTCAAGTGTACTTCCCACCCATGTGAGAGGCTACTGGAACTGTACTTTCACCATATCTATTTGATTTTTCCATATTTGTGCTTCAAATTTGTGGTAGTGAAACTAGTGATTTGCTTTGAAAAAATCCAATCATCTCATTGTAGATTTGATGTGAAATGGTGTTAGATCTTTGATCAGCCTCTAAATCATTGAGAGTGAGCTTTGAGGCTGATGCCTTTTTAAGTCCTAAAGAGAGACTAAAACCGTACTAAACACCATAGGGAGGCATAGGCACTTCCAAGTGTCAAATCAAAATTTTCCAAGAGGATAGTGTATGTAGAATTTTTTTTCCCCAAGTCTTTTAGAGTTTAAGATCATTATAGATCTTACTTCTTGAGTTTTGTGAGATTCAATTACATTGGATCTTGAATCTATGGGTACACTATCTAAAATGCATCCATTAATTATCACCTGGATCTCAAGTGGGCCTTCGTCACCATGGTTTACTAGTCCTACGTCGACTAATGGCAATTTAGTTTTTCTTTTCTTTTTCCTTTGCAAAATATGTTTAATCTCTTTCTTATAGTATTTATTATCCTCTAATAGCTGTTTAAAAGTTATATTGGGCATTCTAGAGGCAAAATCTTCCACTATATCATATGAACGATGTCTAAGTGACAATGGGTCTCTAGGTATCTCATTACTTATAATTGGATCTGAGAACATTACTATTTTAACTTTCTTCATTTCTTTGTCTAGGAGTTTCTTAGCTTCTAAACTATTATCTGGTTCATAGTTTATTAGATCTATCAAAGTCTAAGTCTTTAGGAACTTGGCAATTTGCTCTGTAGGTTGCAGTTTAGTTGTCGCGTTTTTTGTGCTTTTCGCAATATTTGCATTTTTATCCTTCTTAGTTTCCTTTTTATCTCTAAGAGTTGTCATATTCTTCCTACTTCTAGTTGTGACTTTATTTAAATCTAGTACTAATTTAGGCCAATCTTGGTCTTGATTTTCTACTGTCTCAAACTCTGCTTCTATCCTTTGGACTACCATGTCAGTGTTAGATTTAGATGGTCGTGGATCATCTTCTCTAAACATAATAATAAACCGTGGTTTAGACCATGGCTGTGGCTGAGGACATTCGGCAGTGACATGCCCTTCGCCTTTGCCATTAGCACAAAGTGGTTCATATCCAAGGCTCACCTATGTTGACAAAGTTGAACAAAGGGAAGATCTTCATTCTCTTACCTCTTATACTTTTCTTACATCTATGCTTGATGAGCCAAGTTGTTTTAAAGATGCTATGGAGTCACATGAATGGAGGAATGCCATGAAAAGGAGTATAAGTGAAGACCACTTGAATGCAAATGGATCTATAGATTGAAGTACAATCAAGATGGAAGCATCAACAAGCATAAAGCAAGGCTAGTGGCAAAGGGGTTCTTGCAAACCAAGTGAGTAGATTCTGATGAAACTTTTGCTCATGTTGCTAAACTAGTTTCTATAAGGTTGATCATTTCTCTTGCAACTATTTCAATTGGCCTCTTTTTCAACTTGATGCGACTAATTAAGATCATCATTCTGATTTTGTATGTAGATGATGACATTATCCTTAGTGGTGATGATCATGATGGTATAAAAGGAGTGAAAATAGCATTGTCTAGAGAGTTCAAGATGGTGGATCTTGGTGTTCTTCATTTCATACTAGTAATAGAAGTATCAAGAGGCAAATATTTGAGTTTTATTTGTCAATCCATATATGCATCTTCTATCTTAGATAAGTTTGAAATGAAAGATCGTAAAGGAGTAGAGACTCCTATGGAGTAAAAGGTGAAAGTCTTTAATGGTGATGATGAAGCATCCTTTGAGGACATCACACTATATAGAAGACTTATAGGCTCCCTAATCTATCTTACTATAACTAGGCCTGATCCAATTTATAGTGTTGATAAGCTTAGCCAATCTATGCAAAATCCTTTGGTTTGTCATTGGAAAAATGCTGAAAGGGTGTTGAGGTACATCTTGGCCACCAAGAATTTTGGCATTTTGTATTATGGATATAACCTTGCTTTGAGGGCCTATTCGGATGCCAATCTTGCAGGTGATAAGGTGGATAGGAAGTCCACAAGTGCTTTTGCTACCTTTCTTTGTGATGGCATAGTGTTTTGGCTTTCCAAAAAGCAAGACACAATATCTCTATCTTCAACCGAGTCGAAATACAAGGCCTTAATATCAACAACCAAGGAGGTCTTGTGGTTAAAGAGACTCTTGGTGGAGCTACAGGTCATGGAGGCCAAGGAGAATCCAATCATATATTCTGACAACCAATCAAGCCAAACATTAGCAACCAATCCCACATTCCATGCAAGGAGCAAGCACATAGAGATTGCTCACCATTTTGTGAGGGAAAAGGTTCAAGTAAAGGAGATCAAGCTACGACATGTATCTTCTTCAGATTGCCTTGCTAATCTACTCACTAAAGCCTTGCCAAAGGTTTCATTTATCAAGTTAAGATCAGCGTTAGGTGTTGTAGATAGATGTACCATACATGTATCAAAGTAAAAATTGACGAGTGTTAGATTTTACAATTTTTACCTTGTAAATGCAATTTGTTTGATATCTATGTGGATCCACACATGTGAGGACCTATACACACGTGTGAAATGTCACTCATAATATTCAAATCCATTGTACTTAGATTTATTTGAGTCAAATGTCAAATCTCCTAAATTGTAGGAGTTATCTCCTAGATTATAGGAATCTAGAAGGTCAACACTAACCACCAATGGTGATGTGGCAAATTAGATTGACATTATCGAAAGTGGATATGGATGAGTACAATGAGCTGTCCCACATGTGCTGGAAGCAGCCTAGAGAGAGATTATGATGATTGTGTACTTGATCCATGATGGATCCATTGTGAGGTTAATGATGAGAAACATTGATTTAAAAGCAATCTTGGTGTTTTCACTCTATTAAGCAAGTTCTTTGTGGATGAATGCTTAGGATTTCTCAAGTAAACTTATTTGTTGTTATTAGGCGGTACACTTGTTGTAATTCACACGTGTGAAGCCTTTGAATAATTATTTTTGGTTGTTCTTGCTTGGATGTGTAGAAATTTTCAAGTAAAAGCTAGTTTTGGATGCTAGTTTCAAGATTGATCAACATTCCAAGTTGCCAATCACTCTTATTGATCTTTTGTAGATCAAAATGAGTCATTTAGTCTGATTTTTGACATGTGCAACCTCTTAATTTTTTGAAAGATATTTAACGACGTGAAATCAATAGGTTTTTGATGGATCCATGTCTCCGATCTCGACTGCTACATTCTTTCAATTTGATTTGCATTTTTTGAATGTTACTTAGTACTTGATGGACATGTGCACATAGTCCATTATTGTCTAGATCTGTATGGTGTTGACTGCCTCAACCTTTGTTTACCTTTTGTACTTGCACATTTGTGAAGATATACTAGTATTTTAAAGATTTGCAAAATATCAATAATAATCTTATGACCAACAAGACCATGAAAAAAGAGACATGCAAAAATAGTGGACTACATGATATAATGTCTGGCCAAATTAGAGCTAAAAATAAATGCAGCTCAAAACTTGCATGAAAGTGAAGCAAATATAAGTGAAAGAAAAAGATTCCCAGTATACAATGTCATGCCAATAAAAAGCCAAAAAATAGACAACAAAAGAGAAAGATTACATGATACAATGTCTTGCAAAATTGGAATCAAGAAAGGGATGCAACGTGATATAATGTCATGCCAAGAAAAGCCGAAAAAATTTCAAAAAGAGGAAAATTACGCAATATACTGTCCAATCAAATTGAAGCCTAAAAATAGATGCAACATTTTTGGCATGTAGGAAAGGTTGAGGGTCAAGATCTTTCCTATGAGAAGAGGCCCCTTAACTACTTGATTGAGGTCTTAGCTTGGATGAACAAGCAAAAACCACTTGTCTGGGTGGCCTACTATACCTTGATGAAGCTCGGAACTTTCTACGCCCATATATTAAATATGACTGTGGAAGAAAAAAAATGCAAAATCCAATGGTTAGATCCTATGATTCGATCATGCCATTTGGTATATCCTCAGTAACCTTGTTCTTTTTTAGTCCCTTACTGGTGTTCATTTACTTTTGAATGAATTTATCACTAGTGTTCATTTACTTTTGAGAATTTATTAGTGAATGAATTAAAAAATTGGCCGAAAACCCTCTTGGCCCTTGGTTCCCTACTTTGAATGGAAAATTCATTGAAAAGGCATTGAAATCTCTTGCTTTTTACTTGAAAACGTTGATGATGAGGCTAAAACCTCTCTCTTCCTGTGCAAAAAGCCTATGTGGGGTGGACGTTTCCTTCCTTGTGGAAGGGATGCTAGAGGATTTACAAGTCGCCCACAGAAACAAACTCTCCTATCTAATGAAAAACTTTCTTTCTCCTTTGTTACCAGTATTGCGACTCCAAAAAGCTCAAACATGTCCACTAGCAGAGGAAGAGGAAGATTTCAGTTTTCTTAGGTCATTTCGTCAACTGCTGCAAATGATTACTCGATTTGCCACTTACTGGATGATGATTGATTTACAAGAACTTGAAGAAGAAGAGTGTCAGGGATGATCCATCATGCGAATACCTCATGGAAGGCTCAAAATTGTCAAAACGTTATCCAATAGGGATATTTAATTCATTTTATCTATACCAATAAATGTCTAGATGCTTTCCCTATAAAAACTTCTTTTAGGAGAATGTTAGACATTTGTGATATTACTTTTGATGAAGATGTATGAGACTCTATCAAGTTTGGTTGGCGTTTTACTGCTAATTTTCCTCCACTCACCTATAGATACTTTCTGCCATCATAGCCTTGGTTGTTCGCTTACATGTACGTGTAATTATAGGGAAAGATTGGAACCCTTTTTACATAAAACATGAAATCATGTCATGACTTACAACATTGATTTGATTGTCAATTCTTGGCTTCAAAAAATGAACTCAAGAAAGGATTGAATCAGAAATTTTTTTTGCCAGCATTATCATGCTCAACGATAGGGTGAAGTTATCACTTCAAGCCACTGTACTCATTGTTGATATTAATCAGAGTGCAATTTTTCTCTCACTAATGTATTGTTCATTTGCGCTTATCTGAATTATTCATCTTAATTATCTCTGCTGCTAACTGTGGTGCTTCTGATCCTACACTCACTCTCGTTCAGACTTCCGCTGCCAGTCATCCTCACGATTTTCAACATGGTATTAGAGCGGGCAATTCAGTAATTTGCATTTCTACTGCGGATTATCAGTCTTGTTTATATCAAGACATCATTCTAGCAAGCACACATCCAACAGTTTTTTGAAATCGTTGTTTCTATCAACGATCTCACTCAACTAGAATGGATTCGTCTTCTAGTTCTTCTTTGATCGACAAACTCGATGGAGATACCATCTCTGGAAGTTCAAAATGAAGGTCATACTGCTAGCCAAAGAACTGTGGGACATTGTTGATGGCACAGAACTCAAACCAGAAGGTGATGCAGTCGACATCACCAAGTGGAGGCTGAGAGATGATAAAGCATTTGCCATGATCACCCTCAACATCAAGGATGCTTAGATCAGCCACATACGTGCTACTCAGATCACTAAGGATGCATGGAAAATCCTAGCAACTCTCTATGACATTAGAGACGTTACTTCCAAGCTTCATCTAAGGAAAAAATTCTTCACCCTTAGAAGGCCTGATACAGATAGTGTTTCGAGCCATCTCAACACTTTCAAAAATCTTATGGAGCAAATTACTGCAACTGGCTCAGTCATAGAAGATTTTGATGCTATAATGACTCTATTATCGAGTCTCCCTGGTGCCTATGAAAATTGGGTCATGGCAATATCGACCCAGGAGCATCTCACTCTTACAAGAGTAATTTTGAAGTTTAGATTGAAGAAATCTACAAAGTCAGGATATACTGACAAGAAGAGCAACATGCAGTTTGGACCAAATCATGGTTCATGATTGAACTCAACATCTTCATCGTTTCAACCAGTGCAAAATCTATTGTGCAGATACTGTAAGAGTACTAGCCATGAAATCAAGGACTGTCGAACTTTGAAGTACAACAACGAGAAGAAGAAGCAGTTCCAGCAGCAAGCAAATTCTGCTACAACCAGTCACTCAATCTAGCAACAGGAGGAAGATGAAGTAGCCTTCATGACCAAGGTCGAAGAACAACATGATATCGATTCCTGGTACTTGGACTCCGGAGCAACTCAACATATGACCCACCATCAAGACTGGTTCAAGGATTGCAAGACATTCACCCACTCAAGAGCTGTGCAGCTTGGAGACAACTCATCTCATTCTATCGAAAGTGAAGGAACACTCAAAGTCGAATTCAAGAAAGGTGAAGTAAAGTTGCTGTCCAATCTTCTTCATGTTCCTAAGCTTACCAAAAATTTACTTTTGATGAGTAGAATCACGAATTCTAGTCGAAGGGTCAAATTTGATACAGAGGGCTGCACCATACTCGACAAGTCCAAGAAGGTTTTAGCCTTCAGCAGACGATGTGGCTACCTCTACAAGCTTAGTCACTGCTATTCGATAAATAGTCAAGCTCTTCACATAGCCACATCTGAATCAACTGATATGCTTTGACATTTCAGACTTGCCCATCTTAACTTCAACAATATCTAGCAAATGTCAGCTCAAAGTCTAGTACAAGATCTACCTTCAGTCAACAAGCCAACTTCTCCATGCGAAAGCTGTATTATCATCAAACATGCTAGAAGCCCTTTCATTTCAGACTCAGTTATACTTCCAAGGGCTTGCTAGACCTTGTGCATAGCGACATTTGTGGCCCGATGTAGACTACTTCGACAGGGGGAGCTCTCTATTTCCTAGCCTTCATCGACGACTTCTCATGAAGGACTACTACTTATTTTATGAAGAACAAATCAGAGGCATTCAAGTTCTTCAAGCAGTTCAAGGCGTCTGTTGAAAATCAGAGCCAAAGGAAGGTCAAAGCTCTACACACAGATGGAGGGAGAGAGTATATCTCCACAGAATTCAAGGACTTATGCAAGGCCAATGTAAGGCCAATGGAATACATCACAATATACAATCAGCTACTCACCTCAGTCCAATGGTGTAGTTGAAAAGAAGAATCAGTTACTCATCGAGAGTGCCAAGAGCATGATGGCCCATGTCTCTCTTCCAAAGAACTTTCGGGAAGAAGCTGTTACTACAACAGCCTATTTACAAAATCAATCCATCACCAAGGCTCTGAATGGAAAAACACCCTATGAGGTGTGGACAGGATCAAAGCCATCACTCAAGCATATCAGAGTGTTTGGATGCATTGCCTATGCTCAGATCCCTGTTGATCTAAGAAAGAAGCTGGACAATACCAGCAGAAAATTGATCTTTATCGGCTATTCCCCAGATCGGCTATTCCCCAGATCGATTTTTATCGGCTATTCCCAATATCACAAGGCATACAAACTCTACAACATGGACACTAAAAAATCGTTCACCAGTAGAGATGTCATTTTTGTGGAAGACAAGTTTATCGACCACAAGGGAAAAGATCAATCGACTTCCAATCCCAGAGTCGACAACATCAAACTCGGGACTGATCAAAAGCTCGACACCGACTCCTCCGACAATGAGTTAGACCCTCGACAAGTCAAATCACATCAGAGGACCGAAGTTCAACCCAGAAGATCAAACCGGTCTAGACAGCCTCCATCCTGATTTATGGATGATCCGGCCTACTACTTTGTATAGGAACCAACCACTGTTTCAGAAGCAATGTCGACACCTGATGCTGACCAGTGGAAAGTTACAATGGACATTGAATTTGATTCTCTTATCGAGAATCAATCATGGACTATAACTCAACTACTATAGGATCAAAACCCGATTCCATACAAATGGATATTTAAGACGAAGTATGATGCTGAAGGAAGACTCAATCGATATAAGGCCAGACTTGTTGCCAAAGGCTTCTCCCAGATCCCAGATCTGGATTATTCAAAGACCTTCAGCCCAGTTGTCAAGCATGCTTCGATCCGACTTCTACTCTCCTTTACAGCTACAGTCGATCTCGAAGTCCACCAAATGGATGTCCAGACTGCTTTTGCTCAATGGAACTATCAAAGAGGAGATCAATATGTCACAGCCAAAGGGATACGAGCTGAAAGGCAAGCAACACCTAGTGTGCAAAATCCACAAGGCACTCTATGGTTTGAAGCAATCACCAAGAGCCTGGTTTCAGAAGATCAATGCATTTCTAATCGAGAATGGTTGTATTCCAAACTCGGCAGTCTCAAATGGTTAATTCAAGTTTGTTTTCCTTCATTATCATCACTCTTTATGTTGATGATCCATTACTTTTTAGTAACAACTTGAATTTGATGAAGGATATGAAATGCATGTTATCACAGAAGTACAAAATGGCTGATATGGGTCTAGTCCATTACTGTCTCAAAATCCAGATCGTCCCAGCAGACGAAACTTCAAAAGTCAACAACGATATCTCATAAACGTGCTGGAAAAATATGGAATGACCAATTGCAAATCGAACTACTTCCCACTCGACCCTGGTCTAAAATTGTCGAAGGAGCAATGTCCACAATCCGAGGCAGAGAAGGAAGAAATGAAGCAATATACATTTCACTCCATTATTGAGTCACTCATATATGTTATGCTCTGCAGTCGACCCGACTTAGCATACTCTCAGCCAATTCCTATCGAATCCAGGGCCAACTCATTGGAAAGCAATCTACCAATATTCTTGAAGGATATACAGATGCAAATTGGGTAGGAGATATCGACACCAGAAGATCAACTTCTGGATTTGTATTCCTATTGAATCAAAGCCCAATCTCATGGAATAGCCGAAAGTAGACCTCAGTAGCATTATCTTCAACCGAATCAGAATATATTTTACGCCATCCATAGCAAGGCCAAATCTTAAATTACGAGGTTCATTTTTGAACTCGAGCCATTGGTCTTCAATATGTTTGCATGCAGGTGAGTCATTGGTACTCGCATCACATCATCCATATATCGATTTTTGACATGCCAATCCATTAGTTGTGCCAAAGATTTACATCGAAATAAACGTGGCAATCGTGAGATAATTGGAAAATGTCGTAATACTTTTTGTGGCACTTTATCCCCTTGCACGTCATCTCAATAACGTGAAGCGTTACACGTTAGACATTGAAGCTTTTCCAGAATGCTCATCTCTATATAGAACATGGTCTTCTGGACATGCATGTATTGTGTCATAATCCATCCCAAGCACGTTCATCATCTTTCGTGCTTCTCACGTTTTCTTTCGGAAGTATTTCTATGCAACAACTTGAAAAAAAATAGCAATGTGAGTTGTTAGAAAAGAAAAGAAAAAATCAACTTGTAAATACGCTATAAGATCAACTCGTAAGTACAAAAGTTGTGTTATGCGTTAAGTAGCCGAATAATGATGTGACACTACGGTCACTCCATTTGTATGTTTCTTGAAGGTTTAGAATAAGAATTGACATAGCTAGTCTCAAAATGGATGCTCATGGATACAAATGAGTGTTTGACTCCTTGCGCAATAGAATCTTGTCTTCATCCATCTCAGATTGTTTGTGATCTTCATTTTCATTAAAAGATGCGTGCAGAGCATCATTCACGTTTGTTTCAAAATAAGATCCAAACATGTTGTGCATTGCTTCATCGTGTTGCACCTTATCATCATCATCATTAGAATCAAGCGCTATTTTCTCCAATTGTATTTGCCTCTTGAATTTGTTTCATTCTTTGTTCTCTCATGTCTATCAAAACTTGACGTTGATTGTAACTAAACACGGATGGATCAACTCCGTGAAATGGCATTCGATTTATTGGTTACACACATAAACAAATTTAACAAGTGACTTACATAGATTGATGAACATTATAATAAAGGCCAATCATATAAAGTTATCAAACCTCAACATCCTCCAAATTCGATGGTTGACCCTCATCTTTTCGTCCAAACTTCCACAAATGATTTTCAACAATGCGTCTTTCATGCATTTTTTGCCCATCACACTTGATGCATGTGCACCATATTTTATCTTGAAAATAGTTTTTTTGCGAGAAACAAAAAACAAGTACATGTCACTTTAGCATAATATCAAAGTCATGTTTAACTTATAGTAACAAATTCGTTATGAACAAGAAAACATGCCTGTTTATTATTTACCATGTTGACTTGACTAGTATTCTTCATCGCTAGACTGCCATGAATGTAATTCATCTCCTTGTGGTAAACTGCATATATGCACAAGTACAAAACACAAATAGCATAAAATTAGTCAATTTGAAAATACGTTGATTCTTATAGTTTGATATTTAGATAGTATGATTCTTATATACAAATTTTTATATGATTCTCATGTTTTGATTTTTAGATAGTACGATTCTTATATGATTTTCATGTTCTGATTTTTAAATAGTACGATTCTTATACGTAGATTCTTATATGATTCTTTTGCATCTTGTTGTATGTTTATCTTTTTTTGTCATCGAAGGTATGAAAGTCTAACCCTAATATGCATTAAAGTTTTGTAATTGACTTTCTTTTCTACTTCATTTCAATATATTAGGGTTCATTGTAATGTATTGTATGTTAATGAATGAAGTAATCATGTCGGGGTCCGGTAGTGGTGAGAGCTCGAGAAATTATGTTTCAAATTTTTATGCAACAACCTAATCAGGGACGTCGGAATCCGACATCACAATCCATCGGCATATGTCAGATGGATGTCGACACACGTCGGACGTCATCGGTAATGTTCTATAAAAAAATTCGCTAACAAACGTCAGAATTAGACATTTCGGTGGACGTCAAAATCCGCCGTAGATTTATCCGTCGACAACGTCATCAAGCAATGTTTTGGTAAATTTTTTTGCCAATACACGTCGCAATCCTACAACTGACGTGGATGTCAAAATGCAACATCCATGTCGGTATTGCCACGATGGATTTGGATGTCACAATCTGACGTCCACGTTGGATGTCAGATTGTGATGTCCACGTCGACATCGGATTCTGACATCCATGCTGATGCCAGCCCTAGCTTTCCGGGTTCGTCGTCCACAACATTCCAATATCGACTGGCTGTTGTAGTGCGACGCAGTGCTGTGCATGTCGGATTTCGACAACCCTATTCCGACGTGTTTTGTGACGCCCACAACAAACGAAGAAAAATTAAGCGTGCGATATCCATCGCATATCACGTCGGAACCCGCAGTGGGTGTTGTAGTGTTTCTGGATGACTTTTCCGTTAATCTACCTGATGACTCATTTAGTGTGTTCTCTGCTAACATTGCAAAATGTTCAGATCCATTCCTATTATGGGAAACTTAATGGGCTATAGAAAATTCTAACAAAAATGATTCAACGTGCTTTCAATCATGCAAATGCTAGTTTTATCAATTTCTGTCACTTCCCAAAGGTTCCTTTAAAAGGATTATGGACTAACTCTGGTTTTAGCAATGGGTTGTCGTTAATGAAACAAATGTCATCTCTTTGAATAATTGCCTTGCACAAAACATGCATGTTAGCTTAGTTGATAAAATTTGGAAGCAAGTGTGTGGAATCCCCATGGGTTTTTCTTGCTCCTCAATCTGGTGTAATCTTTATCTATGCTACTTTGAAAATGAAATTTGTACAAGGTTAGCCAGGTTTAATAGATGGAATATTCTTAAGACTTTTAGATATTCCTCAAATACATAGATGTTTGTTGATAATAATGCAATGACTTCTTTGGATAATCTTTTTTGGACTTATCCTACCCAATTTGTGGAAATAAAAAGTTGAGTTGAGATGTGTTGCTTTGCAAGGTGCAGTAATGGAACTATTTGTGGGACTAAGACTACCTTTCTTAATATGGAAATTGTGGTGTTTTTTATCAAATGTGTTTTTTTTTTAATTACAAAATTTGATAAAATGAAAGTCCCTCCCTTTGAGGTTGCTCTTAGGTAGTGATCAATGCATTTGTCAGAAATGGGTTCTATGAGACAAGATTGTTGCGTATGATTGGAAAGTTCCTAGAAGGATCTTTTCTTGGTGCAAGATGTTGTGCTAGGACTACTCTTAATTGTCTAAGTAAGTGCTCCTTTTTTCAGGTGTGCGACATATATACTTGTTGCACTACCTAGTGTGGTTATCCAGCCTTGAGGGTTGGATGGTGGGATAACACACACACACCCACACACGAATACAATTGATATGATGACTATATTACCGACTCTAAATTGTTTATGTCACTGTGACTAAAAAAAGGAGAAGACAATGATGTTCGGATGGCTGTGACTCAACTATATGACTGCAGCTTTGCTAAAAAATCTGTCTTTGAAAAAAAATTGCGCTAATATGAGTTTTTTTGTTAGACTTTCTATGTTATTTGGATGCTAGAATTTAAAATAAGTTAATGCTTCTGCACATTTTTTAGCAGCTTATAATTTAGACCTCGATGACCAACTTTTTACTTTAAGTCCACGATAATTTTTGGCGGCTAATTTGCTATGGTACTGTTCAATGACAATTAATTTTATTCAATGCGGCTGCGAATCTTTGTTACATTTCACTTAACGTTTGTCGTTGCTTTCTGTTAGTTAAATTTGCTTCGCTTGGTTTTTGGGCATTTATGTCGTCTTGTCGGTCTTGGTGTGATCTTTGGTTGATGATGTAGTTAGTTTTTGTATTATGTCATGCATCTTGTGCTTGTCGTGTTTGTGCTCTCTGTTTGGGCAATGTTGTTTGTGTGTGTTAGCTATGGTGGCTGATTGTTTTAAAAGAGGGTTTTTGGGTTTCCGACTGGTTCGTGGTTTTTCCTGATTCGTGAACTTTGTGGTTTTCTTTGGGGGTTCTTGGCTTGTGGTTAGGTGGGAACATTTGGCATGTTGTAAACTTTTCTCAGACCTCTTGGTCTTGTTGACTAAAGCTTTGTTACGTCACAACGCCTTTGTGGTTATAAAAAAACCAGCCATATCTTTTTAGTAAAATGTTGTACCTTAGTTTTGATTGGTACTTACCTATGGTTGAAAGCTAATTTGGAAAATTTGTCTTTCAAAAACATTTTGTATAAACTTTCACAAACTTCGAAAGACTGTATGCCACACTAACCAGTTACTATGTTATGACATTTTTTTAAAGAAAAACGTGGTTACTCAAAGTCGGTGACAAATATAAAACATTGGATGGCCTACTGAAAAACTTATCTATTCGACTCTATTCTATAAATTAAGGGTGATTACATGCTCGATGTGGTAAGTAATTAACTTTCGTATTTAATTTTTTTCGAAGGCCGGTTGCACGAATGAAAATTGTCATTTGTTAAAAGATTATTCACTTTTCATGTAGTTATAGACTTTATTAACTTAATTCTCATGACTACACAACAATTATAGAATTTATGCATATGATTGATTTATATACTTGTGGGCATGAATACTAGTATATGGTTTTAACATTTAGAGTTTGTTAAGACGGTCAACATGTTCGTGTTCTACTTGAATAAGCTTTAAAATACTCGACATATGGCTAGTTGTAAACATTTCTGTAATCTCGTGGTATTGTAGACTAAAGTTGTGATACATATCTTCACCGTTGTGGTGATACAAAAATCAGCCATATCGTTTCTGACAAAAAAACTTTGGGACATGTATTAAGTTATTACTTGGCACGTGTTACCAATTCTTGGGGTCGTTAAGAACTAGGAACTATCAAATTATGGTACGGTGTTTTATCTTTTATCCATTATGAGTGATATACTTTCCAATGGTTAAAAGATAGGCTATATATAAACTTTCACAAACTTCAAAAGTATGTGCTTTTATTTATTCACATTGAATAACTACATCTATGGCCACTTACTATGTGATGATATACTTTTTGAAAAGTAAGCTGGTTTACTGGAGTATTACTTCAGGTTGTTGACGAATGCTATACAATGGATGGCCTATTGAGAAAATTATCCATTAATATTTTAATGAGATAAGAAGTTAAGTTTTTTCACATGTTAGATGTAGCATTTAATTATGTCGAACTGTCCTATTAAAGTATGACGTGCATCAACAAAACTTTACTCTTGGAAAATACGAGAGATTTTTTTAAAAACTGATTATAGGAGTAAGCAATTTTTGAGTGTGTTGAAAAAGAATCTATTTGACTTCTTATCGTGACATACATATGAAATCCTTGCTATGCATTTTAATTTTCAAGTTGCGAAATGGATAAGAACTCAGATTAAGTGTGGATACCTCACAATAATGCCCCTGTCCTTACTCGATTATTGTTGTGGATGGATGCAGATGAGCTTATTCTCCTCAACATGAAATTGAAGTGTGTGGTCAGAATGTTATCTACAAGCGACCATTTCAAATTTACTTAATATTGTAATGTGTAATTGCAAATTTTTATTGTTTAGTTTTGTTAAGTTTAAAAACACACACATAAATGCTCAATTGATTTGTAAATCACCTCTCTTTTTAGAGTCCCAATCTCCTTCATAGATTTTTAGCCAATCAACATTCATCACAAACCGTATGTATGGATGTTGATCAACCAACTTCGAGGGTAGTACCTCCAAGGCACAATGGGCAGGGCCTTTGCCCACGGTGGAGTGCACGAGGGCAAGGGATGCAAGGCCTGAGCGATTGGGCCTTTGCTCGCATTTAGGCCAATTGTGAATGTTTTTTCTTGGCCTAATGATATGTGATAATGTTGGCTTCTGATTTAGTTAGACATGATGCTAAGGAGGTGGCCAATTATTTCGTGTCATTATTTGGTGATTGACACATCATCATAAACTCGAGCTGTCAAATCTCGAGTGAAGGTTTTATTGTGTATCAAACATTCTTGTACTATGCTCTTTGAGGTGCCCCTTAAAATAGAAAGAAAAACAAACACTTAACACAAGGAGAGATGCTTGTGCAAACTTAAACCCCCCCCCTTAATCATGCCCAAGTACATCTTCATGTGATAGAAGGTCAATTAATCTAGGCGTACAATCATTTTTTGCTTTTTCATGGAGAAAAAGGAAGTGCCTCACATAATGTGATTTCTGCACCTCCCCTTTTTTTTCCAAAATTTTTTACATGCACCTTCCGAGATGCGAAAAATTTACATCCTTTCGCACAGAGGGTGCATATAAAAAAAGATTTTATGGCAAAAAAAGGAAAGAAAAAGATTTTAAAACGCTTCAGATGCAGAAAGTCACCTCCTCGGCCGTTCTGCCTTGGGCATTGAATGGCCTTAAGCCGCCTGAGGCAAGGCCTCGGAGGGAATTTGATTGACAAAAAAGTCCATCTAAATCCTCAACAGCACTTGATGGACAAATAAATGCACTTAACGGATGTTAAATTGTGTTCAGCTATTCAGTGACAATAAAAAAACAGGTGATTGAATCATCAAAAAACAATGGTAGAACAAAACATGAAAAGCCTTTTTTGAGTAACATCTCCCTAGATCCAAGGGATTGTATAGTCAAGGGTCCTTGTAAATGTACAACTCTGATAAGTAGTCAGGATATGCAACTGTAAACTATCAGAACTCTCGTGTACACCCCACCCTTGCTACATGTTATGTAACTCTCCTTCCTCAAGTTGTCAGGCGACAGCTCAAATGCTACATGCTTACATCTTAAAAAAGCAAACTGCCTATTCTCAACACATGAAGACTTCAGACTTGTCTAATGCCATCGCAGAAGAGAGCTTTTATGCATATACTGGAAGGAGCTGTATTTTCCCGAGTCATTACCAGCTCAAACACATAAAATCTGGCAATCCAGATTACACTCGAGCCTCACCAAAAGTTTGGCATCTCTTTACAAGTCGAAGCAAGAATTCCATTACCTGCAGATATAAAAAAAATGGAACCATAAGAAGATATGCTGCACACTCTCAGGCTGCATACTTGGGGAAACCTACAAAAAAGGGCTTATTATTCACTTTACTTTCATTCAAGAAGAGACATTTCGAGGTGGTTGTGGAATCAAATTGCAGCAAAAATATCTGCGGTCGTGAAGAATTTTGCATATTATCATGCTCTTCAATCAAAAACATAACTTGTGAGTAATAATGTATTTTACAAGCAGCGTAAATGCTCTGCACTCAATTGGGAACAAAAGACATGAAAATTTGCTTTTAGTCATACCTCAGAAGGATTGTTTAGAGAGTAAGTTGCACTGGTGGCTTTGGGTGCACTAGACACCAAAATACTATATCCATTGTGCTTTTGATTTACCACCTGCAAATGCAGCAACATCAAGTTGAACTTTCATGACAATGTGACGGCAATAGCATGAACCTTCTTCAAAACCAGACCAATTTAATGCCCAGATCTTAAGAAGATTTCTAAGCGTAAGACCACATTATTCGGAAAGGACCACCATGACCTCTACTGGTTTGTTACAAGTCACCGGGCATCATAATCATGAATAAACAGATTCTATAATTTTCAAATACAAACAACACTGAGACCCCACATGAAAGGCATCTTCATCAGTTCGGTCATCTCCAATATATACAGGTAGAATGTTGTTGCAATTGCCAAGATCTGTGATTAAAACCAAAGTGAATTTTCAGATTCTCATGCATAAAATATTCAATTAGATATTATCAGAATAGTATGCATGTCAAATAAAAATTGCCAAGCTCCGTGATTGAGAGGTGAAATCAATCTCTCTCTCTCTCTCTCTCTCTCTCTCTCTCTCTCTCTCTCTCTCTCTCTCTCTCTCTCTCTCTCTCTCTCTCTCTCTCTCTCTCTGCGCGTGGCACTATCTATCTACAATTTTAAAACCTCAAAAAAAAATCTTGTCTCCAACTACTATTTACCTCTGCTATTGCTATTTATATGCTCTTCACAAAATTTTGAAAACAATCTCTGATCCAAAAAATGCACAAAAAGAAACAGACGGGAAGAGAGTTGCAAGTGTCTGTTAGTGCCCCTTCCTATTCTCAACTGATTCTATATTCATGCTCCCTTCTCCAATGAACTGAAGAAGGTAGAAACTGAGTCGAACATGAAACTCACCCAAAGTTTGCAGGAAATAGTTTACGGCTTTCCCCTTGTCCCATTGTATAGATGGACGTATTTCCAATACCTATGTAGATGAACAAAAGCTCTGCTCGATTCAGGTAGGATCTTTACTCACCAGAGTCAGATGAATAATATCACTTAGCTTAAGGCATAACTATTAACATCGCTACAGCAGTTGCAGATATGTTGTCACAAAGCTTATTCTTGTGTGAGTCGTTTTCTGGTATCCACAAGTAACGAATATAGCCACTCTATCAGTCACACTCATCGGATTTCATGATATGCACATGCTTCTCTGATCTATTCTACAAGAAAACATCTTAGTACTAGATAAATCAATAAAGCACCAACCTTGCGACCTTGAGTTACACATAGATTTGGATAACGTTTCACCACACGCTGCACTTCTTGTGCAAGAAGCTGCCAATTCTGGTTCAGATGAAAACAAAACAAATCGTGATATCAAGAACTTAGGTGACAGCAGAAAGGGCCCGTCTGTTCCCTGTTGAAGGAAAAGATCATTTAACCATTTGATCTTCTGAGGACATATGTGAAGGCCAACCAGGGCCCAAAAAAAAACCTACTATAACTAATTAATTGGCATCACAAACTTTTCTTATATCACAAATTGGAAACTATGGATTTAGGATCATTTAAATGCATGCTATGAAGATAGCAGCTAAATCTAATTACAAGAATAGTTGGTGGTAGATAGGGTATCTTACTTTACAACTCACTAGAAAGAAGCGGCTCCTAAGCTCCCCATCTGAGAGAGAGAGAGAGAGAGAGAGAGAGAGAGAGAGAGAGAGAGAGAGAGAGAGAGAGAGTTGGTTTGGTAATGTGCATGAAACCCAAAAAATGCAACATATTCCAAAAGTTTAAAACACTGTCAGGACTGCTTCAACATTCAAGTACCTAATTGCATTACAAATTGTTCAAGTCTACAAAACAAAAATGCTAGATGCTTTGCACAGAAAAAAAGATAAGAAATTTACTTAACAAGCTTTAGGTCTGCCCACATTTGATTTGTTCTATGCTAATAGTTGCCTCTTGAAGATTTTTTTTGAATATGATCACACCGTTCTGCATGAATAGTTACCTCTTGCAGATTCTTCTTGATATGCCCCAATATGGACACAGAGGCAATAAAACATTCAAATGGAATCACACAAATCAAGAAACAAAACTCAATGCCGTCTACCGGATGGAACATCTTCTGGTTTGCTAAAGCCTTGAGAATGGAATGAAAAGAATATTGAAACTATACAATAGATCATAGAATTAATGAAATGTTATTGGTTCACAATGGTTCTGAGAACCGTACAGTGAACCGTACGGGTCTTAAAATTTTTTGCCCAGAACCGTGGTGAACCGTACTGATTAATTGATTAATTAATTTTTTTTTAGTTTCCCCCCCCCCAAAAATAACCCAAAAATATGCAAAAAAAGGGCCAAAAATATATGTGAAATCTGTGAAATCATCTGTGAAATCTCTCAATCATCTGTATCATCTGTCAAATGACTCAAATCATCTGTATCATCAGTGAAATCATCTGTATTATCTGTCAAATCATCTGTACATCATGTGAAATCTGTGAAATCTGTCAAATCAGTGATGATTTCAGATGATTTCGGATGATTTCACATCTGTCAAATCATCTGTACATCATGTGAAATCTGTATCATCCGTGAAATCTATGAAATCATCTGTGAAATCTCTGAATTTGATAATTAACTAATTAATTAATTAATTATTTAATTAAATAGAGGAACCGTGGTACGGTTCCTTCCACGGTTTCCAGGACCCACGGTTCTGGGAACCGTGGGTTCTATGCAATCGATGTATCAGGTAGTGAATATCAGAAATAGACAAAGAGTAAATGATTGTTGAGATATGTTTGAAGCCATATGCTACCTCTTCCTCTACTCTTCTGAAATGTACAGTAGCACAAAACTTGTTGTGCTCAACTTTTGCCCCCAAAATGTTCTTTGCATGCTCTTCCAGTGCCTTATAAACCTAATGTCAAGAACATAATAGCAAAGTGAGGCAATTATAAGAGGTTGCTATTGTAATTCAAGCCATCATAAACAACAAAACAATATTTCTCGAATCCACCACGAGAAGACTGATTAGCTGAATTCCTAAATTACCTTAAAAGCTGCCTAAGAAATTAAAGAAAAGAATCAGAGCACTACAAACCACCTCATTGATCATAGGTAAAAACTCGCTAGCTGGCTGATAACACACAGCTTCCTTCCTCTGCATCAAAGATAATGCTGCCATTTAACATATGTACAGGAGAACGGTGCCTCATCGTCTATTACTACAAGATAGTAATAAGAAAAGCCCTATGAGCAACCAGTAAAATGCCGTCTCAGATAATTAAGTGGCCTTTATTTACACTTGCCAAATACAACTGGAAAATTTTTGCTACGCCCTTCATGACTGCTTCAAGTTTTACATTTTTCCACACTTCGTTAGCAAATAAGACAGATCAGTTGCTTAACACAAACTGAGCCTACATAAACAAAAAGCGTGCTCTGCACCTTCTCATCCCTTGATCTCAAACCATCAGCTTCAAGCCCAGTAAAACCGTCTGCAGGGCCCACTATGTCCATGCCATGACTTCCTGCATAAAAAAGCTCAGGTAGTTGCACAAACTCATAGACCTGCAAGGTAGATGTAGAAAGAACTTAAATCTCACCAAAGATACACTAGGCCATTTCTAGGCTTGTCGAAGCACAATAAAATACTATCCTTACCGCCTTTTTTCTTACCTCAAAGAACTGCATCTATCTTGTGTAAGTACATAAGAGTTCTTTGGTAAACGAACATTGATGTTTAAAAGGTCTCACAAAAATACAACTTTGTGAAGCTCATTACGGCACTCCTGACGAGACTCATCCACTGGAATTGGTCAACTAATAGACATAAAGCCATAACTTGTAAAATTGGTTAAGTAACTTGCAAGAAAGTTGGAAGCTCACCTTATCGCTTCTTCTACCACTTATAATAGCTGTGGGGATCAGTGTAGCAACTTTCTTAACTGCAGCTCGCATCTACAATCGCACTCCAAACGCATACTACTTCAACACAATTCTGATCTTATTTTGCGTGAGGTTGAATTCACATAAAAGGCCCAGAAAATCAGTCTAAACAGAAAAAGCCATACCGCATCAGACATGTATGCCTCGTCAGGATCCTCAACTATAGGTGCTAGAGTTCCATCATAGTCAAGAAATAGAACTATTTGCTTCCCTTTTGCAACTTCCATCAGCTTGTCAAAAATAGCGAGTGCCGACGGATGTTTTGTCTGCAAATTTTTACAAAAAATGTTCGAATTTCTTCCGATAGCCATAAAGTCAAAAGGCACAGGAATATGTTCCCCCTAACGACATGGTATTTTGCAAACCCTATGCAGCATCACCGACCCATCATTTACAACTAGAAAATCTGATAGAATGCTTTTGTATTCCAGATTATAATTGTCAAAAAACTAAAGCAAAAAGTTTATTGATATTTTAGTAAAACGACATTCACAAAATTTGAGGTTATAATGAACAATTGATAAGCCTGCAAATATTAGAACTACTATCCCCAAACAAGAAAAAGATTTCAAAACATCAACAAGTATAAACAATGTACTCACAGCCCATTCCATATACTGTGCCTCCAAAAGTTGCTTTGATCGGAATAAGTCTCCAACTTTTGATCTTGCCGACCGAGGGGGGGATGCTGCTTTCATTGTCTCAAGCCAACCACTTACGCGCCCATGTTCGCCACGCTGTGATGTTTTCCTCAAGCTAGTCACAGATATTGAGGCTGACACAACTGGACTTGTCGATGGAATCACTTCTGAACGATATGAATACAAAGCAGAACTTGATGCCATTACTGAGGCTGAATATTGGGAGAACTGTAAATGTGAACCGTCTGAAGGTGCTGCTCTTTGCTTCGACCTTAAAGACATGCCGCCTTCTCCCACCATTATGACTTCACTGGAACACCTTGATGTCCTTCAGAAAAATCTAGTCAAAATTGCTCACCATCATTTACCTGAGGAACGAAAATGTAGATTACTATGCAATCCTTAACGTCGAGGGAAAATCTTGCATAGTGGGCTCCTAACAAATCATTCACATGCCTGATTTTCTAGCCATCCGAACAAAAAATCTGACTTTTCATAAACTAAACGAAGTAAAATTGAAAAGACTTACATAATTTTGATCTGAACTGGATGTTTCAATTAATCGCGCTTTGTATATATAATATGCAGAATTAGGTATATTGTCATTTGCAAAGTAACACCTAGCTGATAAAAAAGCAACAAATAAACATTGCAGAAATATATAATGACCGCAACCCAACAATTCCAACGCTGCAAATTGCTATTTCGATGGAAGAAAATCTGAACAGGGGCCGATCTGATTTACAGTTGCACAGGGGATGTTCTAAGGTACAAAGAACCTCGTAAGTACTTCAGTCACCAAGAAAAGGTAGGATTGTTTCCCACGCAAAGGATTATGCTGGACACGAATAAAAAACTGATAGATGGTACTCCTACCAACCGTTTTGCTCAAATGCGTCTTTAAATTTCCGTTTTGAGCAAGCGCCACAACAATCATATTCTGAATGATTCGCATATGACTAAGCCAAGGCAAATGCTCGGAGAACCAGTTAGGCCCCTATACATGCCTCATCAAAATATGATTCCAATATTCCAAAGTATCACTCCATTTTAGGATCTAGATCGCTATCGAAGATCTCAATTTGAATTTCCCACAATAACACCTTTTCACCAACTCACAGTTAAACTTCTGGTCCAAGTTTCTCTGGTCATGAAGGCAGTTGAGAACAAGTAGCTCGTCTAAGCAGCAAACGAGCAGTAGTCATGATACTAAGCAACTGAGCTGATGCATATATGTTAAAAACTTTCTTAATGATTTCTACGAAGCAATTATTCGCATAGTTAATGAAAACATACCGTAGTTAATAATCTTCCATCAAACCTAATAAAGACGGAGATAATCAAGCATAACAACATCAAACTCACTCTGGGAATTCATCACAAAGATTCTCAAGCGAATATTGTATTTAACTTAACAGCCTCGCTCAACGACGAACCTTATATATATATGGTTCGAAGCCTTCGGTCCCGCTGAGAACATTTGCAACTAGATTCCATTCCTTGTTTCACTCTAATAACGATATGTTTTGTTACAAGAACCCATTCGGGAAACAGCGTTCACGGTCTTGGAAAAATTTTAATCGACGCAATGCTTTAGAATCTCTCAGAACAAACTACAGAAATCTAACTAATCCTCAAATTCTGGGTTGATGATGAACCGAATCCTGCTTTACACACACAGATCTTAATCGCCAAGAAGATGAGTAAACAAAGTTGAAACCTAAATAGAGCTAGAGAACATGAACGCGATAAACATTATTGTAAACGACGAACTTGTACATAACAATCTCAGATGTGAACTAGGTGAGTCGTTCCTCACTCTTGCTTGGTCACAATTCACTTCAAATACGAGGGTAAGCCAATCCATTTCATTTGATAAAGAACCTCCAAAAGATCAACTTACAGTGAGATCGATTTCCGTTCAAAACATGGAGCTTGTTGTTCCTTGACAAATTGTTGTTACATAGTTTACGATTAGTGAGAGACACGGCAAAGCAAAAAGTTGGGCGCATCAATAAGTCTTAAAGATTTGAATAGGATGTCTTTCAAGAATTCGATTTCAGCTTGACTGAGCGATTAATTTTTTAGCTCAAAGTAAGGTGTTGAATATCATGATGCGTGAAAGACCATGCGGAAATATATCCGGAATCAACAGTACGAATATATCGATACAGATGCACTTATACGAACGTTGCAAACAACACGACTTGGATTTGCCTAAAGCGCGCCACTCGTGCCAATTCAAACAGCCTGAGACAGGTCCCAGGTCAAGTGAGCCAGCAGCAGTTCATAACATGATAGATTTCAACCGGTCTATAACATGATGGATCTTAACCAATTCATGAATCATGACGTGATGGATCTTAACAACATATAAACGGATCTTAATCCGTTCAAAACATAATGGATCTTATAAACGGGTTGACAAGATGATGCAGGGTCTTAATTCATTCATGACAAAATGATCATAATCGGTCTATAACACGATAACTCTTTAACGATCACTTGCTAAACAACTAGTATATTGATTGATCGTTTCCTCACCTGTTTGTTACATACATTTCCATAAATTAAGATGAAGCGATCCAATACAGCAGTTGCCAGTTAGTCAGACAATATGAACAAGATTATAATATGATCAGGCCTCGAGAGCGGTAAGAAGTTTGCTCCCCAGGTGAGGAAAAATCCCAAGCGGAGCAGCAGAAACAAAAGCAGAGGCGACGAAAGCCTTTAGAGGCAGCGCCGATCGATCGAGCGCACTACCCACGATCACGGAGGGAGGAGGAGAAAAATGAGAGAAGACGAAGAAAAAGCAAAGAAAAGAGATCGAGGAGAGATTTGAAGGCGGGGCTTTAAAGGAAAAGCAAAGCAATCTTCAACCACCCTACAACGTCCCGATTCGCGAGGGGATCCCATGAATCTGAACGTGATATTTAAGACTGGTTGCTTTTCTCGCCGGTGGACCCCACATATCTTAGGCACACTTACTCCATTCTTAGAGCCTCCACCATTGGATTCTCCCATGGTCGTCAGATCCTGCCACGTCGATACAACGAGCCGGTCCAAAACGTCCATGTGGCCATCTTACCACGTGTCAGGAATCCAACTGGTGAGAGGTATTGTGCCATGGACCGGGCCCCGCAGGACGGTGCCTCAGACGCCCAGATTCTTAACTCGCCGCTAGATGCTCGCCACGTGTCTAAGATGCGATCGCTAGCTATTCAAGGTCGCTGGGACTGACGTGGCGAGATCTGAATGGTGCATCGCATATCTAACGGTTCAGAATGAGCTGTGCCCACGTGCCATTAAAATAGACGTGGTTTTAAGAGACGCGTGTCCGGGGTAGTTTTCGGTCGAAAAAGACTAATGCAAAATTATGCAATTTAATTAAAACATACGCAAATTATTCGCCATTTAATTGAAGGCCAAAATAATAAGCAAATGATTAAAAGCATGAGTGAGAGTGTATTATTATTATTATTACTAGAATTATTAATATTGGAATTATTACTAGTATTATTATTATTATGTACATGAGTTTGTAACTGCCGGTTGAGTGTTGGCTTTTTGGGTGGCCGGGGGCCCTGCCTCAGCCTTTGGCGGCCAGCGTTGCAATTTGAAGGGCGCATTCCGAATGTCTCCCCGGAAACCACCTTTTTCTCTTGAAATTGCGAAAGTAAAAACGTAGGCTTCTTTCCAAGAAGGAACCCTGAAACTTCAAATTATTGCCTTTCTATTGATTTGTCAACGATGTAATTTGTTTCGACCTACATAAAATCCTTTTAAGTTTTATAAACTAATATTAACGACCATGTCAATGAATGAAAATCAAAACCTCCATCAAGTCATAAATTACATAGTGTAAAGACCCTAAAGGATTGCCCCTAAGATGAGGATAGGAGAACACAATAAGAGAGACTATGGAGCCAAACCGCCCAACCAATCCTAGATCGAATTCTCCATTGTGACTCCTGAGAGTCCTCAGTGAGCCATTGTAAGTGAGGTGCAACCAAGCCCCACCATGAATTCCCCATGAATTTTTCATTGTGACTGCTGAGTGAGCCATTGTGAGTGCAGGTGTAACCAAGCCCCACCATGAATTCCCCAATGAATTCTCCATTGTGAGTGAGGGTGCAACCAAGGCCCACCATCAATTCCCCCGAATTTTTCATTGTGACTTGTGAGTTAGCCATTGTGAGTGGGGGTGTAACCGAGGCCCAGGCCCACCATCAATTCACCAATGAATTCTCCATTGTGAGTGAGGGTGCAACCAAGCCCACCCTCCTTCAAATGTGGACAATATTTTGAGATGATGGCAAGATCATGCTTGCATATATCAAACATTACTAGCCAAAAATATACAAAAGTGTTGTAATAGTCAAATTACAAACTCCAAAAAGGTCACAAATTTGTCTCTTTTAAAGATATGAAAGCATATTCTTTCAATAGATCAAGGCATCAATTGTTTCTCTTAAAGATTCTTCTATATAGATGGAAAGACTTGGTTATTTAGTGCAATCACAAGAAAACAATAGTTGTTGTCCTTCAACAACAATAGCAAGCCAATTGAGACTAAACTCAAATTTGGCTAATACAAATTCCATTTAGTTATTGGACATCATGTGTGGGCAAGGTTTGAACTTGGGTGGTCAATCCCACACCACAAACCCCACACCACTCCAAAGATGGGCGAATGCTAATAACAATATTTGCAAAAGGACAAAAAAAAAGGTTTATTTAAGAAGGCATTTTAAATTCTAGCAATTGAGATAAGTTAGTAAACATCTTTAAGAGTGTGACATTGTTGATTCATAGTAGATCATCGGGAGTATAACATACTAAGTTTAGGACCTCTTAGAAAAGAAACACTCTTTATGATAAGGTGGAGTTGTCAAGTATTATCAAGGGACTCCATAACGAAATATGACTACTATTCATTGAATTTTCTCGATTGAGTTGGGCTATCAAGATACTAATACGTATATGTCAATTTTAGTAGTGACATATTTACTCGTTGGTGTTTCAAATATGCCGAGTTTTTGAGCTTTCATGATCTTGTCCCACCATTCGAGCTATGATTTGCTATTCACTATGTCATCTTGACATCAAAATTTTGCATACCCAAGTTAGCACAATAACATATCGTGCGGATTTCGACGTGGGTGTCAGACGTATTTTCGGAAATTTTACAATCTGTCGCAATTCGACACGTCAGAATCCGACGTCCAGGCAAAAAATCCCAAAATCGAAGTCCGGTGATCGAAAAATTGTGGCGGCAACCAATTTTTAAAGTTCACATCGAAATCCGACATCTCGACGTGGATATGGCATGGCATTTTTTTCTTTAAAAAATAATTACGTGTCATCCGACGTGGGCGTCAGAATCCGACGGACGTTAGATTCTGACGTCCATGCCAGCAATCCTAAAACCTGTAGGTGGCGTCTGGCATCTCTCGTCCGGGCCTGAACCAACACGGACGTCAGATTCTGACGTGTTTGAAGGACGTCAGAATCTGACGTCTGTTTCATTCCAAATTCGCGCGATTCAGCGCCTTCTTCCTCACTTTGTTTTGTGCAGGTTGGAGGATTGAAGGCGTCTGTGGAGCGGTTATTGCGATTATTGAGATTCTTGAAGATCAGTTCATGCTTTTGATGCTTTGAGGGTGGTGTTGATGCTTGAAGATTTAAAAGATTTTGATGTTTTTGTTTTGCTTTTTCTTTGAAAGATAAAGTCTTTTTTGTTTGTTTTTGTAAAAGAGAGTGAAGAGAGAAAAGATAAGCGTTTGAATAGGTGTTAAGTGTTAAGTGTTTGAATAGATAGTGTTTGATGGTATTGTTAAGTGTTAAGTGTTTGAATAGATATTGTTAAGTATTTGAGAGAGAGAGAGAGAGAGAGAGAGAGAGAGAGAGAGAGAGAGAGAGAGAGAGAGAGAGAGAGAGAGAGAGAGAGAGAGAGAGAGAGAGAGAGAGAGAGAGAGAGAGAGAAAGCTTTATTAACATCTTTTCCATGCCAAAAGGCGTATAAGACGAACGAGTACATCAGATAAAGTTGGACGGATCAGTCCCGTCAAAGCAAAATAACAAAACTAACTAAGAAGAGATACATATAGCCAAGATTATATGGTGTGTAGACCATTTACATGTTCAACTGGACATCTCTTCATTTCTCTATCTCAGACTCTATCTCAGAATTCTTCTCATTAACTGTAGGCTTCTGATCGACAAGTCTGATAATACCATCACGATAGATAAGCCGCTTGCCAGTTGATAGAGCTTCTTGTCTTGTCTTCTTATGTTCTTGAACTTGGATGAAGGTAAGATCTTCGTCCAAGTAGATTTTGGTATCTCGCAATTTAAATCTCTTCCCTAAAACTTCACGCCGGTGAGACACTGATGTGAATCGGATGACAAGAGTATCTAGGTCCTTCTTAGGTCGTCAGGCAATTTCCATACCTTTGCTTTCCTTCCAAAAACTTTTCAGCTTCTTCGACAACATTTTGGGAGTTCAAAATACATCTAACACGAACATTGAGAGCTTTATGTTCTTGCAGACGACTCTCAGTGAACGTGGCTGAGATAAATGAAGGTGGAACTGTAGACGAACCTTTAAGCACATCTGCCCATGACTGGATAGTCGTATGGTGGATAGCCGTATGGTGCTGTTCCACCTGATTTTCGAGATGCTAGATTTTAGTTGAAGTAAAGATTTGAGAGGAAGCTTCACTTTTTATAACTGCAACTTCGTTCTTGAGTTCTTGAATGGAAGTGTCCAACTTCTGAAGATGCGGTTGCGCCACTAGAAGCAGAGAATCATGAGAAGCTAGTTGTTCTCTATGATTGTTAAGGTATTCAAATAGACGGAGTTGATCATCCCGAAGAAGTTTGATGAAGGCATATGGAGGGAGAGAAACAGGTGCTTCTGGAGTGTTTGGAGTCAAGGGAATAGCTATAGTAGTTTCACTATTTTCAAGAATAGGGTTTGATGGGGAGATAGGAACTGCAACAGGCATAGAACGAGGAGTAAGCGGATTTCGATGTATGGAAGAATGATTTAGGATAGGGTTTATAATAGATTGTTAGAATTATTTAGGATAGTGTGTGTATGTGTGTTTGAGAGGAGGTGTATGTGTTTTGAATTTTGCGTTGATTTATAATTTAGGTTAATAGATTGTTAGATTTATAATTTGTGTGTGTGTGTGTGTGTGTGTGTGTGTGTGTGTGTGTGAGAGAGAGAGAGAGAGAGAGAGAGAGAGAGAGAGAGAGAGAGAGAGAGAGAGAGAGAGAGAGAGAGAGAGAGAGAGAGAGAGAGAGAGATGTGTGTGTGTGTGTGTTTGGCATTCTGCATTGATTTAGAATTTAGGATAACAGATAAATGTATTTGCATTTATTTAGGATTAAGAATGATAGATAAATAGATGGTGTTGAGAGAGAGAGAGAGAGAGAGAGAGAGAGAGAGAGAGAGAGAGAGAGAGAGAGAGAGAGAGAGAGAGAGAGAGAGAGAGAGAGAGAGAGAGAGATGCATTAGTTTAGGATATTTAAGAGTGATAGATAAATAGATGGGGTTTGATAGAAAATTTATATTAAGAGAGAGAGAGAGAGAGAGAGAGAGAGAGAGAGAGAGAGAGAGAGAGAGAGAGAGAGAGAGAGAGAGAGAGAGAGAGAGAGAGAGAGAGAGAGAGAGAGAGAGAGAGATTTAGGGGTAGTAGATGAATAGATAACATTTAACGATAATTGTATGTTAGATTTGTAAGTTCAGAGAGAGAGAAAAAAAAGGAGCAGACAGAAAATGAGAGAGATTTTGAAGTAGATTAGAATAATTTGCTTATAATAATTGTTCATTTGTGTAATATAGTGTTATTTTTTAATTGCTTGTGCATGTGACACAAGTCTTGACACTCATTTGAATCTAGGTCTCTTTGGGGTAAACTGCATATATGCACAAGTACAAAACAGATTATTGTATGATTCTCATGTTTTGATTATTAGTTAGTACAATTCTTATACGTTGTCACTTACATGATTTTTTTTCATCTAGTTGCAGGTTATAAACGCATTCCTATCCTTTTTTATTTATTTATCATAGGTATGAAAATTTAACTCCAATATGCATTAAAGTTTTGTCGTTGGTTTTCATTTTTTTTTCTTCATTTCAATATGCATTAAAGTTTTGTCGTTGATTTTCTTTTTTTCTTCATTTCAATTTAGGGTTTATTGTAATGTTTTGTATGTTTATGAATGTAGAAAACATGTTAGGATTTGGCAGTGGTGAGAGCTCGGGAGGCTATGTCTCAAATTTCTATGCATCGTTATCTTCCAAGCAAAAAGCACAATTGCAAAGCTTGCTTTGTCAAGATGAGGGTTCAGGTCTCTCACAAGCGGCCGCGGATCTCGCACCTATCGAAGAGTCATCCACTAATCTGTATTACGACGTGGATCCTGAAGGTAACATAATCGCCAACCGCAAAGGTCGGGTAGTTATGGACCGCTTATATTCTTTATGCCAACGCCATTTTGGCGACAGATTGTTCATGAAATGGTCCGACCAATCTGGCGATCTAGAACGGCAGGTTGTTGGTAGCCTTCGTAACGAATTCCCACAAGATGAGGAATTCGAGACGAAGGAAATCTATAAACATATGAGTTTATGGATTAGACATCGTCGTGATACAGTATGACGAGCATATAGAGATGGGCAATCAAAACCCTCCTAGTGTTCAAGGGCAGATTGGAACACTGTGAAAGCCGATGAACGAAAACCAAATAAGTAAAAGATTCAAAGAGATGTCGCGGCCGCTAGGATGCATGGAATGGGCAATCCTAGGTTGGGGCCAGAGCGAAAAAGCGGGCTTGCAAGCCAGCATGGTAAGTGAATCTAAACTATTCTTATAGTTTGTATTTAATTTCATATGATGTCTTTTTCTAATATGCATTATCATTACCTACTCAAACTAAACCAGTTGTGACAAACTATGAGCTGCAGAAACTGTGAGCTCTTAAACCAGCTGAACAAAATAGTCGTTGATAGCCGTTCAAGCAGAGCCCAGCGCCAGAGCTCACGCCGGCGCGAACCAACTTCTGGCTGTCGGGCCCTGCTTTCCAACAATTTTACATTGAATACAGAATGGTCGAACAACTACGTTGCTCATGATTTTTACAACGAGCTCAATGATGGTCGCTCATGGTTCCTTCAAAGGGCTTTGTTGCTTAGGACAATTGTTTCTTCATGAGCCTTTGTTGCTCAGGGTTTCAGCTTCAAGGCTGTAGTTTCCTCCAAAACATGTCATGTAGAAAGAAAACCTGCCCTGTCTTTGCGCTTTATTGAAGATGCAATCCAATAACTTGCAGTGTTATCATGTTCTCATAGATCCTCAAAGCAACTGCATCAGCTATTTGTGCCCACGTCAAATTGCTAACACGCTTGTCATTTTTCTGAAGCAGAATGAAACTAAGCTCCAAAACAGGCAGTACACGAACGAAAGAATCAAAGTGAAGAGAGTGAAACATAAGGGTGGGAGTTGGGACGGTTAAGCTAAGACCTAAGCTCCATCAATTGGCTCTCCCAATTCACTGAGGACTCTGTAGCACGGAACTTCCTCTGATTTCTTGCTAAAATAATTGAGATCAGAAGTGAAGGCTATATGGACTAGAAAGATTCAGAATTTGTGGGGGAGGAAGCAGATCCCTCACGATGAGAAAATTCCAAGATAATGTCTATCTTCCAATCTACATTGCTTTGTGATAGCAATCTTGCATTGTTTTGAAGCATTTTTCTTGATGAATTTTATGGTAGATTGAGTGTACTAACACTTGGTTATGTGCTATAAAAATTTGAACTTGATTGGGTTTCAAATGTTCAAATAAATCTCTCATTTTGTGTTGCATTGCCTAGAAAGCTAGGAATTGTCTAGCTACTGAAAATTCGACTCCAAGTAGATTCTTTTGGAAGCACATCCACTTATATTTTTGTGCTTAATCATTTATGACATTCAAATCTTTGATTTTCATCAATCCTTGGTAGATTTTTTGGCAAAACATTTTTTTTTGCTCTTTGGATCTCCTTGCAACATTTCCATGCCGTCCAAATCTTCCAAAGGACTGCTAACCTGCAGACATGACAAAAACTCAGAGAAGAGTGATTTGTGACATGAGAGCCGCCCAACAACATGGTATCAAGCCCAAGAGTGAAGGTGAATCCCCAATGGCGAAGGAGGTGCACAAACTCTATCTAGAGCACCTTGCTACAGTAATAAAACAGGTGCTCTATAATTTCGTCCTCCAATTCGCTTTAAGTGAGCCGTGAGTTAAAATTTTGCTATGCTAATTCTGTCCCAATTCCATAGGGGTACTCCATACTTGAGTGTTGAGGACTGAATTCTCGATAGGTAAGCTTTCATAGGAAAGCTCATCAAAGTAAGCCTCCTTTTTATAGCTTTGCTTACTTTGCATGTTTCCATTGTCAAGACTTTTCCGCAACATGGAAATAGATACTCTACTTTCTGGTGGACCGTTCGACAACAATATGTCTTTAAAAGTTCTGTTCTTGCCTGTAATCTTTTCTCCCAAGATCATCTTGACGAGAAAGGATTCTCAATGGGTTTGGAAAAGTTGAACACCCTGAGACTTTCAGATGTTTCTAATGAGAAGAGGTGCCAATGGTTGACGATGTGCCTTGGTGGTGCAGTTGCTGGAGACCAATTTTCTATTCCCATTGGTGATAAGCTCTTTCAAGCTTGGGTGGGGAAAGAAGTATTCTATGAAGCCTTGCAAATAGAGGCCCAGAAGATTTTTGAGTTGTGTGAGGGATATGGAGGTATGCAATAACTTGAAAGTAAAGTTTTTTGTCTGGCTTGTTACCTTCCACTATGTTTTTTTTATGTCAAATCAAATAAATGAAAAATGCAGGCTTTGATTCAAGTGATGCGGACTCTTTTCCAAAATACTTCGCTTCTCTAAAGCTATGCTATCGTGACTTCTTATTCTTTTCATTATCTTCCTTGATAGAGCCTCAACTCTCAATTGAAACAAAGCAGGAGGTCAAACTTGCAGCTAAACGCGTTACTTGGAGGTAATCATTCTACGTGTTGCATTTTCAATCGGAAACACATACTTCTTTTTGATTTTGTAATATCATAAGCTCCTACTTCAAAATCACATACTTGTATTGCTAGGTATCTGTTCCATCTGAAAGTCAAGAAAATTCTTAAAGAAAAGCCTTCATTCATGGAGATGTGGAATCAGCTTTCCATAAAACTTGAAGTCACTATGTACTCCAAGAGGGCGAATTTGGATAGGAAAGATGGCATGAGTCAGTGGGAGGTTAAGTACTGTCCCTGGTGGATTGATTTTAAAGAAGGTGAATGCCCTCCTTCTGAGATTTCACAATATCAATGGCATGAGGAGGGTGGAGAGGCAATGGCCATAGAGATGGCATCACAATCTGTTCTTGCCAATGTTCCAGAGAATCTCAACATTTTTCCGATTAACAAGGGCAAGAAAAAGGTGCCACATGAACCAGAGGAGGAGGAGGTGATCATAACTACATTTTTTATCAATGGAATCCCGTAACTTACATAACTGTTCTTCAATTTGTTCCTTTGATGCGCCATTTTTGTGTAATGGATTTCGGTTCTTTAGGTGGTTGTATCCTATACTCCCGTGAACAGAAGAATAGTAGAGTACAAGTTTGTGAAGGTTGATGCATTGCCCATCAAGTCTTGAACAAGTGCATATGTGAATTCCATTCGGGATGCATGTGCAAATGGGAAAAATAGTTTGGAATATCATACGATGAGACAGTTCATAGAAAGAAGATGCACATTACAGAGAGTAAAGGGCAAGGTCACTACTTACGAGGCTGATTTGGTGATCATAGATTTGTCGACTGGATATTTGTGTGATGGTGTAGTTGGTAGCAAATCCACGTGGAATCGGTGGTCGGTCAGTGTCTTGGAGGCTTCGCCAGATAATGCATTGATTTTGACAGACAAGCCATTAAGAGGTAGCACCGAAAAAAGTGAGTACTTCATGTTCTTTCTTATGTCTGCATTTTGCCCAGAAGGTGGTATTATTGTCGACTTCATGATTCGCACTAGGACCTCAATGTTGGCTACACGCATGGCGAGTGTCCATCTGTTTGGCATGGACAATGACGAGGCATGGTTAAAAACAAATAGAGGTAATGTATTTTGTGACTATTTGTTTTATCATCCATACTTATAGAAAGTGCATTCTTTTTATGTCTCCAAATTTCTAATTCTCGTATTTGTTTTTGCAGTGTTAGACAATGACCAAATGCATTGTGGATGAGGACACAACTGTCCCTGAGTTGGATTCGAGAGTATACGAAATTGGCTCTCCAGGTCAACAGTAAGTGGGTTTTTGCTCTTGCTCTTTAGCATGTATTTTCTTTTTGAGATTCTCAACAAATTACATTTGATGTAGCGCTTTGCCTTGCTATGCAGAATCCTTGGCCAGGTCAATGGAGCAGCTAAATGACAAGCATTCCAGTCATTTGGGACGGAGAGCATCTAAGAGATGCGTATTTGTTGACGATGAGGCATTCGAAGCCTCTTCTAAGGACTGAGACTACTTGTTGTGTTGTGTTTCAGATTGCATGACATATATAATAGTACTTGTTTTGGGATGTTTTGTGAATTTTTATTGTTATGATCATGAGTGAATTTCAAAATCTTTTATGCAAAGAGTGCAATAGATGGTCAAATAATGTTTAGTTTGATTGATTGGATTTTAAAATTGCAGAGAAATATACTGCACAACACACACAGAGAGAGAGAGAGAGAGAGAGAGAGAGAGAGAGAGAGAGAGAGAGAGACCTGATTGTTGTAGGCTAACTCTACAAGATGCCAATGTCTTCCATTATCCTTCTTGGCCAAACTGCCTCCTATGTAGCTCTTTCCATTGGAACCATAAATCCACCACTACCAATCCATAGGACAACCTAAGTTAAGGACGAGGGCTACCCTTTGTCTTGGGGTTGGGTAGCTGGTTTAGAAAGCTCTATACTTAGTCCCAACATTGTGGCCTCGGTTTTGGGTTTGTATTTGTATTCTAGGCTTGGGTGTGGTGCTAGCATCAGTCATGTCAAATTGTGTTAGGTTTGGTTGCATTGATTGGGTCAGTCGTGTGCGAGATTGGTTACTTGGGATTGGTTCGGTTGGGTTAAGTTGAGTCATTCACGTTGGATCATGACGATTATGATAGTTGGGTTGGGTCAGTTGAATTAGGTCATTTTAGATACGACAACTAGGTTTAATTAGTTGAATTGAGTCGGTTGGGATAGATAGTAGGATTAAGTCGACGGTCCGTTGGATTATGTCAATTGGGATAGGTCAATAGGGTTGGGTCGGTGCGATAGGGTCAGTTGGGTTGGTTCATGACGATTACGTCCTTTTGGTCGGTTAGATGAAAGAACAATACAATTGCGTTGTGAATGACTGATTGATCACAATGAATTAGATGATTCAGCTAACTGAACAACTGATAAGTTGCTGGATATATACACATGGCTAACTAATTTTAATCTATAATTTACAATTAGGTTAGTGCTGTTGGCAATCACCATCGGACAATATTTGATTTTGTCCGGTCGTGATGTGTGTACTTGCTGATTTGCCGATAGTCAAATTACGGCCGATTGTTCGAGGAAGGCCGAATAAGAGACTCTGCCTAGATGGTCTAGGATGACCAACCAATCGGGTATGGCTGAATAATCGATGATAGCCAAATAAGAGAAGGTGGCCAACAAGGAAGAGATGGCCGAACTATCGCGTAACACTGTCACCGATTCCTTTGTATTTCTATAGACTATCAAGAGACAAGTATATTCTGCAGAGTATGCGACTGTACAGATATTTACAACTTAATGAATGGATCTAGATTAGCAGAGAATAGGGATTTAGAGGGTGGACATCCAACAACCGCCAAACTACATAAGTGATCACTTACGTTCACCTACGAAGCGAACGAATGGCAGCTCACCAAGTCAACGATTGTGGTTGACATACGGTTTCAACGTCATGCTCCTGCAGTCAGCAGGCTACGGTTGCAACGGTGCCACATTTTCACGTTAGCACACTTAGAATTTGCTTTGCACAAGAACACAGATCATGCTACATAGTAACACAGACAGAAAAACACTCTTCTCAGCAAGCTCACATAGCAACTATATTTCTCAAAATGAAATTACACTGTACATATAGTTGTTCACTCAGGCAACCCATGCATGACCCAGGTTGCCATTGACGGGACGTGTGTCCCGTCGACTTGCCTCGTGGCGAGGCCAACTGATCCTTATCCACTAATAGGACCCACAGTACAGTAACACAGTGATTCTAACTTTAATTGTAACTCTCTCCCTTAAAGTAGAGTCACTTTTTATATAGTCATATACATAGCTTTAAAGTCAACAAAATTTGAATACAGAAAGTTTTGATCTAAACTTATCAAACTTTTCTCCAGTAAGTGGCTTAGTGAAAATATCAGCTAGTTGTTCTTCTGTGCTACAATGAACAACATGAATTTCACGACTTAGCAGCCTTTCACGTATGAAGTGATATTGAATCTCAATATGTTTAGTTCTCGCATGGAACACTAGATTCTTTGCTAGCTGAATGCCACTCTGACTATCGCTATGTAAAGTTGTGGGATTTTTCTGTTTCATGCCAATCTCTTCCAAGATTTGTCTCAACCATATAGCTTCTTGTGCAGCACTACACATTGTCTTATACTCAGCTTCTGTGGTGGAAAGAGCAATTGTACTTTGCTTCTTACTAGACCAAGAAAAGCAATTACCACAAAACTGGAATATGTATCCTGTGGTGGATCTATGATCATCATAGTCACCTCCCCAGTCCGCATTGACATAGCCACACAACTCAGGTAAACCATCATGCTTCCTGTAAATCAAGCCTTACTTTGAAGTGCCTTTCACATAACGCAAAATGCGTTTAGCTGCTTTCCAATGCGTTTTCGTAGGTGCTGCCATAAACTGACTTACAATGCCAACAACATAGCATATATTTGGTCTAGTTGTGGTAAGGTAAATCAAGCTCCCTACTAACTGTCTATATAGCGTAGCATCAAATGACTGTGATTCATCAAGCTTAGAAAGCTTTTTACCTGGTTCAATAGGAGTGTTTACTGGTTTGCAATCCTGCAACCTAAACCTGTGTAGTAACTCTTTGACATATTTCACTTGTGTTAAACCCACTTCATGTCCTTTTTGCCACACTTCTACTCCAAGGCAGTAATGCATCAGGCTGAGATCCGTCATCTCAAATTGTTCCATGAGGTCTTTCTTGATTATGTCTATCATCTCTTGATTATTTCCCGTAATAATCAAGTCATCAACATAAAGAGCAATCAAAGCAACCATACCATCAAAGCATAAAACATATAGATTTGGATCAGAATGTGTTCTCACCATCCCCTTTGAACGAAAGTAGGCATCACTCTTGCTATACCACGCACGTGGTGCTTGTTTAAGACCATAAAGCGCTTTCTTCAAGCGACATACTTTATTTTCCTGTCCTTTCGTTACAAAGCCTTCAAGTTGATCCATGAACACTTCTTCTTCTAACTCACCATTTAGAAAAGCAGATTTCACATCCATCTGATGCAAAGGCCAACCAAAATGTGAAGCTAAAGCAATAAGTAGACGTAGAGTATTCCACTTACACACCGGCGCAAAGGTCTCCTCATAGTCAATGCCTTTATTTTGTGCGTACCCTTTTATTACCAATCTTGCTTTGTGCTTTGCTATGCTTCCATCTGCATGGTACTTAGTTCTATATACCCATTTGCAACCAATGGATTTCTTGCCAACTGGTGGTTCTACTAAGTCCCATGTGCTATGCTTAGCAATTGACTCCATCTCCTCTCCCATGGCCTTGATCCAAATGTCATCATCCTTCGCTTCACTATAAGTCGAAGGTTCTTTGCTTTGAATAATGCTGGATAACAGAGCATAATTTGTTTCATACCTTTCAGGTAGTATCTTCTCTCTTGTTGATCTTCGTAGCTCTCCCTGGTTAGATGATCTTGGAAAGTCATCTATATCGCGGCTCTCCATCAATCTCTCAAACCACTTAGGAAGCTGTGATCGGCTTCCTGGTGAAAATGTATCCCACGATACATCCTTCTCCTTGCGTTTGTCACCTGCAATTTCAATCCTTCTTGCACCAAGAGGTTTGTCCCTACCTCTCCAACCTGTTTCTTGAGGTTGAGTAGTAGTATCTTGAGATGTATCCTCATGTTCATCACTCAGAAGGTCAATGAATGGATCATCATCAGGTGGTATCCTCACTATGCCATTTTTCCTACTGGATGTGTCTATCTTCTCAGCATCTTCGTCTTCATACATCTTGGATTCATCAAAGATAACATCTCGGCTTATATGGATTTTGTTTTCGACTGGATCAAAACATCTATAGCCTTTCACGCGATCATCATATCCTAGGAATATGCACTTGATAGCTTTTACATCAAGTTTACGTCTTTCTTCCTTAGGAATATGTACAAAGGCCTTACATCCAAAGATTCGCAAGTGGTTCACCTTTGGCTTCTTCTTTGTGAATGCTTCCTCAGGTGTAATTTTTGGTATGGCAATGGTAGGACTTCTATTTTGAAGATAGACTGCCGTGCTACATGCTTCTGACCAAAAATCTTTTGGTAATTTCATCTCAGCTAGCATAGATCTGGCACTTTCCACAATCGTACAATTTTTGCGCTCAGCTACACCATTGAGAGCAGGAGTATGAGCTTGCGTAAATTGTCTTTTAATCGCACATTGATCACAAAGATCATTGAAGTCATTAGACTTATACTCACCTCCACTATCTGATCTTAGGACTTTGATCTTCTTACCTGTCTGATTTTTGACCAAGTTTTTGAAGTTCTTGAAGTTATCAAAAGCATCTGATTTCTTCTTCAAGAAGTAGATCCACGTCTTACGTGACATATCATGAATAAAGGTCATGAAATAGAAGTCTTTTCCTAAGGACATGGTCCTCATGGGCCCGCATAAATCTTTGTGGATTAAATCCAGGATGTTCTTTGCTCTTGCAACACCCCCTTTATTGAACTTCTCTCGATGCTGCTTCCCATATATACAAGATTCGCACATCGATTTCAGGTGATTTTCTATTGTAGGCAGTCCTGTTACCATCTCCAATTTTCTCATCAAACTGAGGCTTCCCAAGTTCAAGTGACCAAGCCTCTTGTGCCACAACTCAGTTTGCGAAGGAACGGATGACACAAGTCCATGTTGCCCCTTGATTGTGGCATTCAACCTGTACAATTTTGTATTGGGCTCTCTTACTCCATTCGCAATAACTTTGAACTTTTGGTTCGCATCCTTCACAAAGCAACGATCATGGGCGAATTCTACTTTCAACTTTTGATCAGTAATAACTCCAACAGAAAGTAGATTTTTCTTCAAACCTGGTACGTAAAGTACCTCCCTAATCATCCTGCTTTTGTCGTCAGGCAGTTGGATTGAAATTGTGTCTATCCCCTTGATCATGCACACCTCACCATTTGCTTGTGAAATAGATGTTCCATTATCCAATGCCTTCAAACTACTGAGCCAGTTCTTGTTACCTGTCATGTGTCTTGTGGCTCCTGAGTCAATATACCATGCTTGATCATCTTGATTGGATGACAATGCAGATATGAAGATGCTAGAGTCTTTAATCTCACCCTCATCGACAAGGTTACCTGCTTGTTTTGGTTTTCCCTTGTCTTGTTCCGCCAGGAATTTGCGACACTCACTCTTCTAGTGGCCCTTTTTACCACAATGGAAGCACTTGCCTTTCTTCTTAGTTTTGCTGAAAGATCCCTCATCCTCCTGAGACTTGGCAAATTGCTGTTTAGTCTTCTTCTTGCCCTTGCCCTTGCCTTGTTTTTGGCGTGTCGCAAGTGCCTGATCATCAGTATTTTGACGTCTAGCTTTCACCATTTCTCGTCGTTGCTCTTCCTGCATCAAGATTCCTGTGAGCTCGTCAAAGGTTGGCAATCTTTCTCTTGATGCTATTCCGCTCACAAACATCTGATAGGGTTCTGCAATGCCGCATAATGCATTATGCACCAGCTCCACATCACGTATGCATTCTCCAATAGAATGCAGTTCATCTCTCATTGTCTTGATTTAGGTCATGTACGTCTGAATGTGCTCTCCTTGCTCCATGCGGGCACTATTCAACTTTGACTTCAGAAACATGATTCTTGACGGATTTGACGTCTCGAACTGCTTCTTTAGCACATCCCATGCCTGTCTGGGTGTAATAGCATCACAAATGTGGGTAATGATGTGATCCTTCACTGACACGTTAATGAAGGTCAAAGCTTTCCTCATCTTTTTGTCGAACATTTTGATGTCTGCTTCATTTGGCGGCCTTCTCTCATCACCTGTGATGACTTCCCACACATCTTTCTCCATCAGTATGTTTTTCATTTTGAATTTCCACACTGCATAGTTGGAAATCTCGTCCAATTTGCTACTTTCACTCAAAATGGACTCTCCCATGTTTGCCATCGCAAAACTGCTTAAAACTTCTGCCTTAGGCTAAGAACAGTATGTCGAGGCCAACAGTGATGTCAGAAGTTGAAAATAATGACCTGCACTTTTTTTCTTACCAGGCCACTCGCCGCTTTTCCACCAATTTGAAAGCTAAATCGGCGTCGCCTTCCAAAATGCACTCAGTCGTCAATTTCCAACAACGTGCCCAGTGGAATGGTGAAACTACTTCTGGCGTACTCCGAACACTTTATCCGCTGCAACCGCTCTGTTTTGCTGTACCGTACTTGCAGGTACAGTCCGGGTACCCTTCGTTTGGAGGTTATAGCCTTTCGTTTGGGTCAAAACGGGCAAAGGACCCAAAAATAGGGACTTTTCTAGCTTTTGAACTGTTTCTTCACTTTGAAGAAACTTCACTCTTCACTTGTGAAGGGACTCAACTTTCAGTATGAAAATTTTTAATGAAGTTGAAGGCCAGAATGCACTTCAATTCTTCAAGACCCTATTTAAAGCTCATCCAATGGCTGAACCAAATCTTGTGGTTCAAATTTCTCTCCCATCACAGATTCTGGACCGTTGATTCACTTGACACCTCATCTAAAGGTTCAAAGTACATCTGGGCATCGAACCAAACTCCTGCATACGCTAAGAACTTCGGTACACTAAGTTCTTTATCGCGTTGGGTGCGTGAACTACCCGCGACTTCCCTGCCTGCGACCGCACCTCCCTTCTCTCAAAAACATCAGATCAAGCTCTCCTGTGGATCGTTTTGAGCACGATCTGAGGCCTGGAGCAGGGTCGCCCTACTAAATCCATGACTATAGAGTATTCAGTCAAGAAATTCCGTCGAGAAACGGTGATTTTAGCTCAACTTGACAAAGTGGCTTTTTTCACCTTTTTACTGCAAATCTGCTAGGTTAACTGTCTGGAGACAAATCTCTGACATAAACCTCAAAATCTCTCCATGGCTGATTGACAGTGTGATTAGCTTCCTTCTTGGGCATCCAAAATGGTGCACAAACAGCGAAGAAATCACCAGTTATGTATAAAAACCGTAACTCCAAGTCCGGTTTCAATTTTCAGCTGGCTTCAAAATTGTCAATTTTTCACCAAATTTTTCCCTGTCTGATGCTATGCACAGGCTAATAATCTCTTTGCTGAGCTTAGCAAGCTCTATATATTAGAAACCGTGCACCAGTGCTTCTCTTTCGTTCTTCAACCCGCCATAAAACCCCGAACTCTCATAAGACAGTTCTCCCGAAGCTCTCTTCAACGGCAACACTGTACTGTGTACACTCCCTGTACGGCTCTGATACCAACTTAGAATTTGCTTTGCACAGGAACACAGATCATGCTACACAGTAACACAGACAGAAAATCACTCTTCTCAGCAAGCTCACATAGCAACTGTATTTCTCAAAATGAAATTACGCTGTACATATAGTTGTTCACTCAGGCAACCCATGTATGACCCAGGTTGCCATTGGTGGGATGCGTGTCCCGTCGACTTGCCTCGTGGCGAGGCCAACTAATCCTTATCCACTGATAGGACCTACAGTATAGTAACACAGTGATTCTAACTTTAATTCTAACTAGCACATGTACAAAGGAGATTCTTTTGTTGTACCTCTTCACATCTTCACGTTGCACCAATAACCGATCTACGGATCATGTACAAGAGCTGCTCATGATCTTTTAAACTGTAATTATAATAACTAAAGATCTTCTGACAGCTATATAAACATCTGAGTTTTTAAAGAGGAGGAGATGATCGATCAATGTATTCACAGAGATCAAACAACCAAAAGTGGTCTTCTAGTAGCTGACTCCTCAGAGTTAGTGATCATTTTAGAGAGATTAAAGAATATTATAAAAGATAGCATTCATTAGCTTTTGTAAGTAGGATCACACACTTCGCGTGATTGTTTTGTGATCTAATATCGTTGTTACTACACTACCCTTTTATACAAAAGTGTTATTTTTCAAATTAGTTGTATTCACGTTGAATGTTTGAATGCCTCTCAATCTTTCTCACCATTATCAAAACTTATCTGTCAGAAACAGAGAATAGCATGGCTGTCTCAGACGCCTAAATCGTTCGCGTTCTCTATAGTTGTCTACGACACCTACTCTGACATCTAAATCAAATCAGAACTGCTCTAATTCTTACTAATATTTAATTAGAGGATAGTCAGAAAATGTGTTGATTCTTAAGTATGTTGAGTGATTCTCAGTCTACTAAATGAGTTGAGATTTCAAATTAGCATTTTTTAAGTCTAAATATCTTGACTCTAGCATTTTATTGAGTCCTATGGATCTCACAGACATTTCTTGATTAAGTAAATTGTTTTTACTTATGGAGAGTTTTGTTTACTTTAGTGGAATGTATTCTACTATAGATTGTAGTCTATATAGGTGTTTGCGTACTGTGAAGAATTGAAAAAGATTATCTATGTTAGATATAGGGGTCTTATGTTTTTTATATCAAGCATCTAGGTGTAGGATGTTGATAGGAACAAATTTGGCATAGATGGCAAATTATGCATTTCCACTTGTAATGCCACTATTGAGCCAAAATAGAGTAAGAGGCTAAACTCGTGCCAATTAGAGTGTAGACAAGTGTAATGCTTTTGTTTGATGAGTTCTAAGAGGTCCAATAGGATTTAGAGGTGGAACCATGTGAGGTCCAATAGGAATTTGAGGTTTGCTTGAAAATGGTCCAATACAATATAGCTCGTGGATCTACTAGTATCATTGTACTCCTCATTTGGATCTAATTGATTTGGAGATTGAGTGGATTTTGAGTGTTATTGGATTTCTAGCTTTCTCTCGCTACCCGAGAGCTCATGATGATTTTCTCTCTCTACCCTAGGAGAGCAGCTTGTTTTTACTTAGAATAATTTTTTAATACTTCCCACACGTGTGAGTGAGAGTTGAAAGTGATTGAATGCATGTAGTAGTGTGTTTTTGCCATAGAATCAAAGATAGATCTTGAATCTCAGTCTAGTCTTGATCTGGGTGCATCTACACACCTTAGGAGATCACAAGTACATGTTGTGGATAGTCCACATGTGTGAAATCAACATGGTATCAGAGCCTACCTAAGGTTACCATGCATTTTGATCCATTTAAGTGAAAATTATTCATCAATCTTGAGCTAGAAATGGTCACGATCCATTTTCCTAGCTATCTTGTCCAATTGTGGATCAAAAGAGTTCAAAAGGACATTGATTTGGTCTGACCTAGTACTGTATGGAATCAGATTCTCAGACATGTGTGAGGAACATCCAACTTCAGTTTGGAAGTTCTCTCTCATGCTTGATCCATTTATCTTGCTTGATAGCTTGTTTTGAAGCTATTTTTGTCTAGTTTTTTATGGAATCAGTTTCATTCCATTTGGTTGAGCCAATCAAAAGTTATAAGCTTTTGAAGAGGGTTAGGTAGGGCACCTAGACCTGGGTGGACACATTTGTTTTGGTCAAGAGATTTCTTGGTTGATCCAAAATCACGGTTGAATGCTTACCAATCTCATCTATATGTGATCTAGGCACTGTTTTGAGATCTTAGCCATTTTGTTTCATGCAATATCATTGTATTTGAGTCAAAATTGGGTTCTTAGTGTACTTCACACGTGCTAAGAGTGTTTGATCCTAACTTTGCCCACACTCCATCATTTGATGTGAAATAGATCTTGTTTTAGAGAGATTTGTGTAGCTAGCGAGAATCAATTCACAAATAGTTGCAAGATCTTTCATAGGAGGAGATAGTACTCCATTATTGGATCCTATTGGGAGTGTCTAGCAACATTTATTGTTCATCATTTGAGTTTTCTTCACTTCAAATGTCTTCAATGGGTTCATCCTTGTTGGAACCAAGTGAAAGATTGTCCACTTCAAACTATTCAATTTGGAAGATGAGGATGGAGTCCATCTTGATCCTTCAAGACGTGATGGACATAGTTCTTGGCCTTGAAGAAGAACCTTAAGTTCTTCAAGAGGTTCAAAAATACAAAAAGAGAGCTAGGATGGCTCTCCACTACATTGAGATGAATGTCTCTAATGAGATATTGAGGGAGATAGGTACTTGTACAACAGCCAAAGAAGCTTGGGATTGTCTCAAGACTATCTATGAGGCTAAGAATACCTCTAGGCTTCTCACTCTTAGGAATCAAATCTTTCAAAGTAGCCAAAAGAGTGATGAGAGTGCATCTAGTTATATTTTGAGAGTAAAAGATATTCATAGAGAACTTGCTTGTATTGGTGATTCCATCAATCAAAATGAGCTAGTCCAAGTCATTCTCAATGGCTTGAGAAGTGAATTTGATAACCTTGTCCAATCCTATGCCATTAAGGAGGAGCTACCAAGTTTGGAGGCTCTCCAAAGTGTGCTAATTTCAGAAGAATCAAGACAAGAGTACAAGCTCTTGAGGATGGACAAGCTTTCTCTCACTCATAATGATGGCAAAGCCCTCTTTGCCAAGGACAAGCACAAAGGGAGGAGCAAGAACCAATAACAACAATCCTCAAGCAAGGACAAAGCCAAATCCAAAGACAAAGATGAGGAGGAATATGATTCCTTTAATGCTTCATCATCCAAGCTCAAGAAGAAGAAGATCAAGTGCTTTTATTGTGGCAAGAAAGGCCATTATGCCACCAATTGCTTCAAGAAGAAGAATCAACTCAAGCAAGCCAACAATACCAATGAAAAGGAAGACACTATTGCAAGTGAAGGAGAGGGATCTCTTATGGTCTCTAGTTTCTCATCTACTCCTTTCAAGAAGGACGGCCTATGGTATATTGATAGTGGAGCCTCTTCACATATGTGTAGCTCCAAGGACTCTTTCTCTTCTATTGCACCTTATGATGGAGTCAAGAAATCAACATACACTGCAAATGATTTTGAATGTCCTATTGAAGGCATAGGGAACATTCCCTTGAAGCTTGCATCCTCTAAAGTTCTTTCTCTCTCTAAAGTTCTCTATGTACCTAAGCTTACTAAGAATCTCATTAGTGTTGGCCAATTGCTTGATAATGGCCTTGATGTAAAATTCAATGTTGATACTTGCACTATCAAGAAGAATGATGAGATACTTGCATTAGGATCTAGATTTGGAGGCATCTATAAACTAGATCCAAATGAGTATGTGAATGCTTGTAATGTTGCTCTTGTGAACAAGCTCTCTATGGAGGAATTATGGCATAGGAGGTTGGGATATCCCAACTACAAATCCATGCTCTCTATGATCAAAGAGGCCAAAGCTATTGGCTTGACAAAGTCATTCTCCAAGAAGATCAAGCCTTGTGAGGCTTGTGCTATTGCTAAATCTCACAAAAAGCCATTTACAAGATCTTCTATCAAAAGCAAGCATCCTTTGGAGTTAATCCACTCGGATGTGCATTTCTCATCAACTATAAGGAAGGGAGGAGCCACTTGTTTTGTTACTTTCATTGATGATTTCACAAGATTCACTTGGATATATCTTCTTGCTTCTAAATCTATGGTGTTTGATCATTTCCTTATTTTTAAAGCTTATGTAGAGAAGCGATTCTCATTCAAGATTAAAGCTCTTAGATGTGATGGAGGTGCTGAATATATCTCCAATGAATTTGATTATTTTTGTGAGCTTGAATGCATCAAAAGAGAGTTCTCTTGTGCCTACTCTCCATCTCAGAATAGAGTGGCCGAGAGAAAGAATAGATCTCTATGTGAATGTGCAAAATCTATGAGAATTGAGGCATCTTTGCCCAAATATTTTTGGGGAGAAGCCATTAATTGTGCAAATTATCTTTGCAATAGGCTCCCACATATAGCTCTTGGAGGAAAGTCACCATATGAAATCTTATATTTGAAGAAGCCTAAGGTTGATCACCTTAGAGTTTTTGGATGCATATGCTTTGCCCATATTCCCTTGGAAACAAGGAAGAAGGAAGATCCTAGTGCATGCAAAGGGATCATGGTTGGATACTCATCCACCAAGAAGGCCTATCGAGTCTTTGTACTCTCTACTTCTCAAGTTATTGAAAGTAGAGATGTTGTCTTTCATGAAGATCAACACTCATCTTTTGAAGAGGTTGAGATCAAGAAGTCTATGGATGCATCACCTATTATTGATTTTGAAGACAATTATGATGTGATGGGGTCGAGAATGGAAGAAGACTCTCCTTGGATTTTCTCACCAAGAAGATCCATGAGAGATAGATCCGAGCCTAAGAGGCTCTCATATGTTGACAAAGGCAAACAAGTGGATCTTGATTCCACTAATTATGTTTTTTATGTCTCTCATGAAGAGCCAAAGAATGTACAAGAGACATTCAATACCAAGGAGTGGTATGATGCCATGAAGCAAGAGTATGATGCATTGATCACCAACAATACTTGGGAGCTTGTGGATCCTCCATCCAACAAGCATGTGATTGGTTGCAAGTGGGTATTTCAAATCAAGTTCAATCATGATGGCACCATCAACAAGTATAAAGCAAGATTATGTGCCAAAGGATTTGCTCAAATCCATGGCCTTGATTATGAGGAGACCTTTGCACCCGTTGCAAAGATGGTGACAATAAGAATTCTTATTTCTCTTGCTTGTTTCTTTAAGTGGAAGGTGTTCCAATTAGATGTATCCAATGCTTTTCTAAATGGTTATCTTGAGGAGGAGATCTATATGGAACAACCTCAAGGATTCATCAAGGATGAGTCCAAAGTGTGCTTGCTCTTCAAAAGTCTTTATGGACTCAAGCAAGCACCAAGATCATGGTATTCAAGACTTAATGCTTTTCTTATCTCACTAGGATTTACTCTTAGTGACTATGATCCTTACATGTATCTAAAGTTTATTAATAGCATTATTGTCATTCTTCTAATTTATGTTGATGACATTATTCTTTGTGGAAGTTGTATCAAGCTAGTTGATGAAGTTAAGCTAGCACTTGGATGTGAGTTTAAAATGCAAGATCTAGGAGAGATACATTACATCCTAGGCCTAGAAATTGATTTTTATGAAGATCATGTCTTTATATGCCAATCTAGATATGCTCACTCTATGTTGAAAAAATTTCATATGGAAAATTCTAAGAGCCTAAATACTCCAATGGAGCAAATTGTAAAAGATCCTAATAAAGGTGATGAAAGATCCTTTGAGGACATCACACTTTTTAGGAGTCTTGTAGGCTCCTTCATTTAGCTTACCATTACTAGGACCGGTCTAAGTTTTTGTGTGCACAAATTGAGTCACTTTATGCAAGATCCTAAGATCCATCATTGGAAGATGGCCAAGAGGATTCTAAGATATGTATCTTCATCTTGTGATTATGGTCTACTTTATCAAAGTGAAGATCTATCCATTGTTGGCTACTCGGATTCGGACTTTGCAAGTGACAAGATGGGTGACAAGATGGATCGAAAGTCTATTAGTGCATAAACTATCTTTCTTGGAGGCAATCTAATATCTTGGCTTTCCAAAAAGCAAGATACTATATCTCTCTCTTCATGTGAGGCCGAGTACAAAGCACTCACTACAACTACCAAAGAGGTGCTTTGGATCAAGAGGTTATTAATGGAGCTAAAGTGCATCAAGGAAGATGATCTACCAATGATCAAGTGTGATAACATCTCGGCCCAAGCTCTTGCCAATAATCCCGTATTTCATGCAAGAAGCAAGCACATAGAAGTGGCACACCATTTTGTGAGAGAAAAGCTTATTGGAAGAGAAATCTATTTGGAGCATGTCAACTCGTCCTCTTGTATTGCCGATCTACTCACCAAGCCTTTGAGCAAAAGTGCTTTCATCAAGCATAGATCTAATCTTGGAGTTATATCAAGATCAATACTTAAATCTTCATAGATAGTTTTTTAGGAGGAGTGTGAAGAATTGAAAAAGATTATCTATGTTAGATATAGGGGTCTTATGTTTTTTATATCAAGCATCTAGGTGTAGGATGTTGATAGGAACAAATTTGGCATAGATGACAAATTATGCATTTCCACTTGTAATGCCACTATTGAGCCAAAATAGAGTAAGAGGCTAAACTCGTGCCAATTAGAGTGTAGACAAGTGTAATGCTTTTGTTTGATGAGTTCTAAGAGGTCCAATAGGATTTAGAGGTGGAACCATGTGAGGTCCAATAGGAATTTGAGGTTTGCTTGAAAATGGTCCAATACAATATAGCTCGTGGATCTACTAGTATCATTGTACTCCTCATTTGGATCTAATTGATTTGGAGATTGAGTGGATTTTGAGTGTTATTGGATTTTTAGCTTTCTCTCTCTACTCGAGAGCTCATGATGATTTTCTCTCTCTACCCTAGGAGAGCAGCTTGTTTTTACTTAGAATACTTTTTTAATACTTCCCACACGTGTGAGTGAGAGTTGAAAGTGATTGAATGCATGTAGTAGTGTGTTTTTGCCATAGAATCAAACTTTCATTTCTTCTCCTCTTTCCCAAGAAGAGCTGGATGTGCTTAAAACCCTTCATAGAGATAAAGTCTATGGCTCTGACGGGGTCACCTCTGACTTTTTCCTAGCACAATGAGATTTGGTCAATCCTGCTCTCCTTCTTGCCATTAACTATGTGTTTTGGATTCTTTCCCTTCCTCATTTTCGAAGGGCCTCATTAAACCGATCCCCAAAACAATGTTTATTTCATGCTTTTTGATTTCCGGTCGCTCACAATGCTCAATACTTCCTAGAAAATTGTAGTGAAAGCTATTGCTAGAAGGGTTTTCTCTTTTCTTCATTCCCGTTTCTCCAAAAGCCAATCTGGTTGTATTAGGGCCTTGGCATTTTGTGAGTAAATTTTTTGCGAGTTTCTTTCTTGTCATGATTCAACAAAAATATAGCACATGGTGTGCTACCTTTTTTATGCCACTACTTCAATGTTTATTATTAAGAATGTGGTTTGGTACATAGTTAAAAATCTCACAAAGTAAAAAATATAAACTCAAATTAAATTTTTTTTGCAGCCTCCAAACATAGCATGCCGATGTGCTAGTAGGCAAGACCGCCCGAAAAAAAAAAAAAAAAAGACAGGTGGCCTGGCACGTTGATGTGCTATGTTTGGAGGCTGCCAAATTTTTTCTCATTTTATATAGCATGTCGGCATGCTATGTTTGGAGGCTGCAAAAAATTTCTTTTTTTATATAGCACATCGGCGTGCTATCTTTAAAGATTGCAAAAATCGCAAAATGTCAAAACGCGTTCTATTAAAGACAAATCTCTTTTTGATAACATCTTGAATGTTTAGTCTACCATTGATTCATCTATTTAATTTAATTCAATCTCTCACAATATCCTAATAATCCATTATGCCCATTGCATATCCATATTACTAGATTAGTTATTGAAGAGAATGTGGGATGAGTCAATGTGCTAGGATCTTGAGGATACAATGATCCGTTAGTCCACAAATCCGAGTTCTTTTTTCCTTCTGCCCATAACAGGAACGATCAGTAGCAAATATTGGAACTCATTTGCCTCCTCGTCTCTGTATGGGTGCCAAATCATTAGAAATATCCAAATGTAGATGATACAATGTCGTCCTCAGATAAAGCAAGACAAAATAAAACAGTACAAAACAAAACAAAATACTTATCTTTAATTATATTATATACTCTGTCCCTCATATTTTCAGTCCGATGTGGAGATGGCACTCATAATCTCAGTCCAATGTGAAGATGGCGTTCATATTTGGAGATGGCGCTCAAATTTTCATTCTAGTGGAGGGATGCTTTTTTCCCTGATTTGAATTTGTGGATGGCGGTCATATTTTCAAATTTTGACAAGTTAGACTGTGAACAGCTTAGAGTTGTTAAATGTGTCTGTAGACACTATGGTTAGATCATTGGGAGTTGGGGTGGCCTCGGGAGTGGTGGGGGCAAGCAAATAAGCAATATTGTTTTTTTTTATTTTGATATTTTTCCTCATCCTACATGGCATTTCTTAAAGGGTCTTTTTGATATTGAGAACTCCTCTAATGAGGGATGGAAATTAGTTTTCAATGAAAAAAATTCACTTTTTGGAATGTGAGTTGATACGCATATCCTCTTTTTATCAAAAAAGGTCATGTCCAAAAGACTTTAGAGGAAAATGAAAACTTCAAAAAAATAATGAATCATTACATAAGAATAATAAATCATTACAGAAGAATAATGAATCATTATAGAAGAGTAATGATTCATTACAGAAGATAGCGTTCAATATCAAATCAGAACTAGATCGAATGCAATCAATCTTACAATCTATTCGTATGGAAAACTTGCAATTGCTGAAGGATGTGGAAGAGGCTAAGAAGAAGGAGGCTAGGACTAAGAAGCGAAAGTGGGAAAGTTGCAAGGATATTCAGATCCTTTCAAAAGGAGATTATTGAAATAGAAGAATTCAAACATTCAAGTAAGCATACTCTGATTTTTTTGTAACTTGATTAGTGACATATGGTTTTATTTCTGCTACTATGTTGTTCTACTAACTATCTGGTTTTTTTTTGTAGATCTGCATTAGTATCTCATCAAAATATAAAGGTCAATGCATCAATTGGAATGTTGTTGGGCTCCATATTGACAGGCAAATCCACCGAGTGTATCATGATGAACAATAGGAATTCCAATGCAAAGTCCAAAATTGCATAGTCTTTGATGTTAGACATTCAAAAAAATTTAGATAAAACTATAGTTCAGGGTGTTTGTGATTTTGCTGGTATTAGCAGAGAAACATATTCAACAATATTTCAACTTATTAGGGATGCCTTTAAGCAAGTTCGAATTAGAAAAGTCCCCATCCCTAGGTCATATCACTTGAAGACAGAGAGGAATACATTGAACTTAAGTATGCATAAAATCATTGGTATCCCATTTCATATAGAGAGGAAGTGTATGAAATTGATGGAAGATCCATGTCATATAATTCATCAAACAACTTCTTTGTTGATCTAAATCACTTGTTAACATACATGGTCACATTTTATGATATAACCTTAGAAAAGGTGAATGGTAAAATAATCATAGTACTTAAGTTAGATGAGTCAGAGATTGTGAAAGGGCAGAAGATGGAGAGAGTTAGTATAACTCTCATGAGTGGTGCACTATCTCAAACAGTGGACCAAGGAGACTTCAAATTTAGTGTCTAGTCCGAAAATGATATATGGTGGTTGGCAGCTTTTCAGGTAATTATTTTCTTTATTAACTAAGTTTAATTTCATACAATGTTGCATAATTCATATTTAACTAAATTGGTTTTATGCATTGGATAGGTACTGAAGGAGAATCACAATATATTATCATGGATATTCTCTAGGACATCTTCCCCTCGGATTATCAAGGACCATATGGAAGGAGGATTTCTCAGAGTTTCAGGAGTTGGAGACTTCCAAGTTGAATGGCACTTAACAGGTGATTTATAAACACTGAAATGCATGTATAATGTCTCTCATGGTGCTACATCTAATATACTGCATGAAAATGGCAAAAGATGTAACTAGAAGTACAGGAATTACTAGAGAAAATGCAGATCCAAACTGGAAGCCAGTATTGCCTATTCCCTTGAAAAATGTGCATGTTTGCACTCTTCATGCAGAAGTTAGGATAATAGAAAAGCTCGTTTATCTTCATATAGTTTTTGCATGGAATAGTAAGTCAGCATCAGTTGCGAAGGAAGCTATTTGTCGGTTAGAAGATGTTCTATCAAAAGCAAGACTGCATAAGGGACATGTCAAAATACAAAAAGATGAAAAGCTTTTTGGAAAGTTAGGAAATATGCCAACTAAGCCAAGCATCGGAGGAGCAAAAGCACGTCGATTCCTATCAAACCATATTGGTAAGGATTCAAACATTCAATACTCAGTCTGGAAAGAAATTGTTGCTGCCACTGAAGACTTAGGAGTGATCGACAAATCAAGATTATTGAAAGTTGATGTATGGAGAAAGCTTGACAGTATGATTAAGATATTAAGAAAAGACAAATTTTATGATACTGATAAGAGAGCTCTACAAAAGACTTGCGTCGATTTTGTTGATGCAGTATCAAAAGCATGGGGAGAAGATCACATCACTCATTACATGGTTAATATGCATGCTCAAAGCAGCTATCAATTGAATTATATATTTTGATCCAAGCATAAGACTGACATTACGATTTTGACATGTGCAGCATCTCTCTAATACTACTTCGACGTTTTGCAAGTTTCGGGGCGCACATACTAAGAGATCATACAACATTTTTTGCAAACACATATGGAAGCCTAAGTGTCTGGTCATCACAAGGGATGGAGAAGTCACATTGGCAAGCACGGGCAGTATTTCATCGAAATACACAACATGGAGGAACCAATGAAAAACGAAACTATATTTGCCAATTATTTCAGTGGTTCTACCATAGAGTTCAAATTCGATAGATCACAAAATCTTCAAATTACGACAAATTCAGAAAAGCTTGCAAATCTATTGAGCAACATAGAAGCTAAAAATTCAGAGATACAAAGTTGCTACAAATGTAAATTGTATTCACAATTTTCAATATATACAAATCATCATTCAGAGGTATCCGATTCATCCTCTTGTCCAATTGTTGTGCTGTCATGCAATAATTCTCTACTTGCATATGCATCCAGAAGATGCACATTGTCCTTGTTACCACTCAATTCTATATATGTTGCATACAATGAATAATGGGAACTCCTTAATGGTACATTCCCATCAACAAATCCTAATATGTTTAAAACATAAGATCTCTTCACAAAAATTATTTTATGTGCTCTCGCAAATTTATGTCCACCTAAATAATAAGATAAGGCTTTCATAACCATTATCATTGTCTCTCCAACTGGACTGAATTTGGAAAGAGCAATGCAAATTTCATTATTTTGAAAGTGTCTCAAGTAGTGGCCGAGGCCACTATCCCTGTGAAAAGATGATGAATGTTGTCTGAGGCCCCCTCAACGAGTAGCAAAGTCATCGATAAAAAGTGTATTCTACAATTACAAAATTGGAATTTTTAGCACAAATTGAATTCTGCAAAACACATACGTCAGATAAACAAACGTATAATAAAACTTTTAAGCTTACACATTCATCATCATCTGCTGCAACTAGATCGAGATGATCTATATTGTGACCACCAATTGAAGAAGAGTCATCAGCAAATTTCATAACCGATGGACGAAGGAATCCCAGCTGGGCTTGGAATGTAATAAATTTTTCATCAGAAGGCAAACTTCGTCCATGAGCACTAACGTTTGCCATATCCTAGGACAAACATTCCTCAATAGTCAAAATTCCCTCCTCACCATCATAGTCAATGCCTGACACTAAGTCTTTGGTTTCAAAATCAACAATGTCAGAGAACTCAGTAGTGGTGCCTATTTACTCTCTTAGCCTCTCCCGTCTTAGGACTAAACTTGGTCTCTCCTCTTGTGAATACGGCTTCTTGTCCTTTGCCATCACTCATGGTGATGTTGGACCCCTCTCCATTTCCCTTGATTCTGACTATGATAATAAGTAGATCTTCAAGGCCTTGGATAAAACGGATTAGATTTTCTATTCTTCTATTTTCATAGCAATCAGAGAGGGGGCTTTACCTTTAGATCTCTTGGTTCAACTCCAAGTGGAACCTTTCTGATCCCCCCCGTCTATGGAAGGCCATATTTCATCGTACCCATAGAATTAAGCCTGGCAAATTTAGAATTCTTTAAAAAAAACTTCAAAGTCTTTTCATTCTAGCATGGGTTATTGAAGAGCTTGGCCCAAAGTTTGAAGTTTGAAAAATGGGCAACTTCCAACTTAGACTCTTTATAAATGTTACAATTTAACTCCATCTTATCAACTTTCAAAGTCTCAAATTTTCCGATTTCATGTGTGTGTGAGTGAACTTTCAGATTTCATGTGTGTGTGTGTGTGTGTGTGTGTGTGTGTGTGTATGTATAGGGCCAGTGGCCATGATCCATCTAGATTCTAAGCTGAAGGCTCCAGTATTATTTAATGGTTTTTTGGAGCCTCGATTCTTGCTTGCTCTTGACTCTATCTTTCCTTTTGATCAAATGCACAATCGTCTTAATAACCGCAAGCGTGATCTTGCTGCTCCTTGCTCATTCAAATTTCTTCCTTCGAGATCTAGGAACGACTCTGCTCCTTCTTTGATTAGTGCCCCTAATAACTTATCCATCCTAGATAGAGGGGCTCCTTCCCTTAGCTTTGCTGAAGCTCTTGTTAATAAAGCAGTTTCCCCTGCCTCTCACTCGTATAAATGAGCTGCTTTGAAAAAGGTTAAAATCACGAAAGATTCTAGAAAAATCATTGATGGTAAACTGACCCTTTCTTTTATTTCAGACCTTGAGGCCCTCAATGTCTCTCGAGCTTCCCTTTTTGACACCTCTGTGGTCTTGTTCTTTGGTGTTCATTCACCTTATCCTACTTCTATTAAAGGTTTTGTCAATCAGTTCATTTTCCCTCGTGCTAAATGCTTTATTAATCTCGAATCCCTAGGTTCAAGCTGTTTCCTATGATGCTCTTGAAATTCTTGTTGCTTTCTTCTATCTCTCTTCCGATTCACCTCTCGCTTCCTTTATTTCCAGCCAAGTTCAAATGTCTTCTCTTTGGTCTTCTTTCGAGCCTAGGAGAGGTGCTTTTTATCGAAGATGATTTTAATTCTCAGTTCTCTTCTCATGTAAGAGCTAGTATTTTTTGAACTTTGACTGACACTCTTCCTTCTAAGCTTAACATTTTCGATGGCGATTCTTTTTTCGAGCAACCAATACACATTGATACGTTGCCTCCATTCTTCTATTCTTGCCTCAGCCCTTCTCCTTGCTCTTGTGTGGGGTATTCTTGCTTCTCTCTTTCCTCTGATATTCAAATAGTCACCCATAAAAAAAAAGCAACACTGGACATAACTTTCTCGCAGATGGCAAGCCTCAAAAACCCTATTACTATCATAGAAGAGAATGTGCTAATGGAGAATCAGATTCCATAGAAACCCTATATGAATGAAGAGTGTATCGGAAATCGAGTATTGAAGTCCATATAGTAGGGACACTGACCAAAGAGATGCGAATGAAGATTACGGTGGAAGATTGATCTTAAACTCAACAATAGCGAACGTATCCGTCGAGCAGAGTTCACAGATGCTGAAAAATCAAAGTGTTCAAATCCACAGACAGCCATTAAAGGTAGCAGTAGAGCAGACTTGTCTTGTCTGTTTGAGCGCAGGAGAGTTGACTAATCATTATTTGGGACATGAAAGTGATAGGTGGATTCCAATAGAAAAGGCCCCAAAAGCAGTAGACAAAGGACACAAGAAAGAACTCTTCCTCAAATAATACAAGGATAAGGTTTAGTTGCTCACGAAGCAGACAGTAGTCAGATAGAGAAACTACAGCTTCTTCGACCCCTTAAGACTATAAGCCTTGACAATAATGGGAAAAGCCACCAAAAAAGGTACTTCCTCCAAATCGGCAAAGAAAAGAAACATTCAAGGGACAACCATTTGTGAACCTTGTTCGTAACGCAGTCGATTTTGCCTCTCTTTCAACAACTTCTCCCATGATCGTTGGAAATGAACAAAGTGTTCCAAAGAGACGTCCAATTGCAGAATGGGGGAAGGAAGATGATACAGTGTCACATAGGCCCGACATTGTGTACGTAACTATGCCTCGACAAAGTGTTCCTTAGGTAGAGGTACCTCATCAAGAATGCAATTTCAAACGCCACTTGCAATTAGTAGGTGGTATTAGAGAGAGAGAGGTTCACAAGACTATGTGGGCTTTATGATGTATACCAAGTGGTAGCCGAATAGTCTGTATGGGTATGATTGACGGTAGAAAAAAATGCAGTCAACTTATTGCTTCAGGAAAAGCAAATGAAACAATTGTTGTGCCCAGCTTTTTTGGGAGACGCCAAAATATCAAGGGAGAAAATATGCAATATATGTGATTTTGCCCTTCAGATGTTACTCATACCTGGCAACTTAACATGACTATAATTAAACCTCCATCAAAGAATGAAGGACAATGGTATGCTAGCTCTAGAACAAATAAAAAACCAAGAGGAGGTGGATATGTTGAACAAGGGTGGCTACATAATGGAAATCATGCAGGAAGTTGGCATAGAATCCACAACCACAATAAATGAGGAACCCACATGCACACATGTGGAAGATTTTGTCACGCCCGTGCAGAGAGGAAACACGACGAGGAGGAACTCTATTTCCGTAGATGCAAAGGAAAGAATCACAAAAGCAATTGAGTTGAAAGCAAGTGTCATCAAAGAGGAAGTGCTTACAAAATATTGTGATGTTAAATTTTTGGTCCACAGTTTTGCAATTACCCTTCTAGGAATACCTACGTAGTTGAAATTTGTGAGTCACCGGAATGTACTTGTGAAGACTTCAAAAGAAACAAATCTAGGGGAAAATTTATACCATGCAAGCATATGTACTTTGTGTACATTGTTATTCTGGGAATGGATATTGACAACAACATGATTATGCATCAGCCCAAGTAAAGTATCTCTGAATTATTTCAAGTATTATCGAGAAAGAGAAACATAGTATTGTTGTGAGTGCCTGTGTGGCTAGTTGTAGGTCTTGTTTAAGTAGCAATACACGATCTTAGAATGACATTGTTCCAAGTATTATCGAGAGAGAGAAACATAGCATTGTTGTGAGTGCCTATGTGGCTAGTTGTAGGCCTTATTTAAGTGACATCCCATGAATTCAGATGTTTTAAAAATATATCTCATCATTGTTACTTGTTGATATATCATTATGTGCCTTTGTACCAATCTTAAATGCTCAACTTCACATCTTTTTTTCACTTTTTCAAATAAGAAATGAGCCTCATTCATTCTTTATATTTTTCAATGCCATATTCAATGTTGCTTCTACAAACAAAACAATTGTTTAAATAATGCATACTCCACTGTGGTTCTAATCTCATAATGAGATTATAAAAATACTATACCATCGTGTTCTTTGATTGACTGCAATTTATTTCGCTGACTTATGTACATTTGACTACAAATGGACACACTAGTACACATGGAATTAGCCTGGTACAAAACACTATTTTTCATCACAAAAAAAATAGCACACCATGTGCTATCATTTTAGAAAAGTTGTTTGCAACAAAAACTCGCTAAACTCGCAACAAACTTACTTGCAAAATGCCAAGGCCCAAGTAAGACAGACTTCGATTTATCGTTGTTTGTCTGAATCCAATAGACATAGTTGCATGCACCCAGGATTCCGCTACTCCTCCGCGCTGTCACCGACAAAATCCCAACATGGTATCAGAGCCTCGTCTATGATTCTGTGAAGCGGACTTAGAGCATAATCAGAACAATAGTTCTGATAGTGTAGACATTTGCTATGATTGTTTTCAGTTACATTAATCTACTATTTGCATTACACTCATCCCGAAATTCGAAATGGATTTGCAATCATAATCTGCTCTAATGGTAGACAAACTCGATGGTTCGAACTACCATTTGTGGATATTCAAGATGAGGGTGTACTGATGGCCAAGGAGCTTTGAAAAATAGTCATTGGAACCGAACTACTTTCCAGTGTCGATGAGCAAGCCATTTTCACATGGAAGCTCAGGGATGGCAAGGCTTTTTCCTTTTGATCACCCTTAACATCTTTGACACACAGATTGGCCACATCAGACAAGCGCAGTCTTCAAAAGAGGCATGGAATATATTGAGTACATTCTATGAGCACAATAACATATTTTGTGGATGGATTTTTGGAAATTTTAGAATTCGTCACAATTTGACGCGTCGAAATCCGACATCCAGGCAAAACTTTCAAAACTGACGGTCTGGTGATCAGAAAATTGTGGCGGCAACCAATTTTCAAAGTGGACGTCGGAATCCGACATGTTGGAATCTGACAGCATGGCATGAAATATTTTTTTAAAAAACAAAATTACATGTCATCGGACTTGGACATCGGAATCCGACGGACGTCGAAATCTAACGTCCACATCAGCAATCCAAAAGCCTGTCTACAACCACTGGCTTCTGATGTCCGAGTCCTGACTGACATGGACATCTAACGTGTCTGGAGGGCGTCGGATTTTGACGTCTGATGATTTTTAGACATTTCGCGTGATCCAGCGTCTTTCTTTTCACTCTTTTTTTTTGTGTAGGTTTGAGCGATTAAAGGCGAGTTTGGAGTGATTTTTGCATTTGGAGCTTGGATCTTGAAGATCATTTCATGCTATTGATGTTTAGAGTTTATGTTTCGCTTTATTTTTTAAAGATAAAGTTTGTTTTGTTTGTTTTCGTGAAAGAAAGTGAAGAAATGAAAGATAAGTGTTTGAATAGATAGTGCTGTGTTAAGTGTTTGAATAGACAATGTTAAGTGTTTAAATAGATAGCGCTAAGTGTTAAGTGTAAAGTAAATGAAGATAGTGTTTGATGGTAAATGAATCTTAGATTTGTAATTTGAGAGAGAGAGAGAGAGAGAGAGAGAGAGAGAGAGAGAGAGAGAAGAAAGAAATCTTTATTAACATCTTTTTTCATGCCCAAAGGCATATAAGACGAAACAAGTACATCAAAATGGATGGCACCAAGACGGAGCAATGTCGTCAAAACAACAAAACTAAAACTAAACTAACTAAGAAGAGAAAAATATCTCTTCAATGCTCTAACTCTCAACCTAACTTCAAACAATAAGCTTCAATGATAGCTCTCACGCAGGAGGCAACTTTAAATACAGTCTGAAAATTCTATATGGACTAAAAGCTCTCACGTAGGAGGCATCATTGAGTGATGAGTTCCGGATGGGGTGACTAGAAAATGTCAACCATCCAAAAAATAACCCTTTTTCCTATTGCATTTGCTTCCTCAACGAGCTGCGCTTCTATTCCTTCCACTGTAAGGCAGTTAGATCCTCATAAACAAAAACGTTACTGCCTTTAAGACATTTACGACGCCTAAGAACTTCATTACGATAATCAGTGTATTTGAAATAGATAAAGACAACTGAAGAGTTGAACTTACTGTGCCAAGCTGCTTCCAGGGCGCCTTCCTCTTCCTCATAGGAAAGTGAGGCCAAAAGTTCTTTGGCTGCAAGCAGGGGGTCAATTTCGGAAAGACCTCTAACACAGACGTTTTGAGATTTGTATTCTCATATGGCTTGTTCTTCCATCGCCTGTGAAACCATCTGATTACTTTTTGCTTCGATATGTTTGAGCATGTCAGCCCAACTTTTTGTCGAGGTCTGAATTTTCTCCTCCAGTGCCTTGACCTGATCAGGGTTCACTTCTGGAGCTTTGCTAAATGCATCCATTTGAGCTTTGAGGCTTGCATTTTCCATTTCAAGTGTAGTTACTCATTCTTGAAGAGCCAAGAGATCAGTGTGCATACTAGTTATGAGAGACATCAGACCGAAAAGAGGTGGCGCACTCATAGAAGCAAGAGCTGGAGATGAGGCAAAAAGAGGCGGTGATGGAGCAGTTTGCTTCTTTCCTTTCTGACGGGTAGTAACCTGGTCTGATTCCATTAAGCATAGACCTGCGGGTGGCACAACACTGATTGGGCAGAAAACAATACCTTGTTCATCCAAGTTCAAATCGTACCTGTCGCGAAATTGTCCCCTGTCACGAACAATTTGCGAAATATTCTGGATTCTTCTTCAAGCTCAAATCTATCAACTGTCTCAAAGAATTCGCGAAATATGAAGTTGTGACAAAGAGACAGACTGTTGCAAAATATTCGCGAACAGAAATTATTCAAGCCTGGAAACAGAGCGTTTATTTAAATATCAACCGTTGTAAACGGTTAGATATACTGTTGCAGAATTAAAAGGCCAAAAGACCTGTAATTAAAAGGCCAAAAGACCTCTCCTGTAGCAATATAAATACATGTGAACTACTCGTTGTAACTACACTCTCACACTGAAGAGACTCTCAGACTCATTTAATCAGAGACACAACAGCGAGATAAGACAACAAGAAATGTATATTGGTGATTGAAATTCAGAGTTATAAAATTTGTTTTTGATCAATAGTTTTTGTTTGTCTAAAATTGTCTTAAGTTGTCTCTTAATTTTGCATATTAATTCCGCATGCTATATTCAATCAAGGCAAAACTGTTCTATTAGTGCATAGATCAGAAACAGACCCAATTGAAGACACTAATATTTTTTTGATTTATTCAAACTTTCATCGTGTTCTCTGTGGAAGAAGAATTACTATTTTTCCTACAACAGAATCACAGATCTATGCATAAAGTAGAACTCGAATGTGATCAGTGCAAAGTAGTTGATAGGACAAGCAAGATTCTAGCACTCAGAAAGAGGCATGGATACTTGTATAGATTAGGTCATTGCTTTTCTGCCTCTAGTGAGGATCTCAGTACTTCTATTCAAGCAAATAAAAGTTTACTTTGGCATTATAGACTTAGTCACTTGAATCATGCTGTTGTACAACAAATGTCTGAACATTCTATTGTTCTTGATCTAGACTATCCTAGTGATAAAGTCGAGCATCAAAATGAAACATCACTGATAATTAGAGACAGACATTGTAGATGCTTTCGCACATTGATTCTTTTCTTTCAGATGTATTGTTAGTTATAGGTTCATCACCTTTACAGATTGTGTGATTAACTTTGTGAACCACGCGTTTACGTCCGCTATTGTCTTGTGCTCACTTGCATTATTGACCTGTATATTTTGCTATACTTAATCTGATTACAGCTCTGTTTGTTCTACATTCAGATTTGTGTCAATATTGCAATGCCTTTCTACATTCTGTCTGGCTTTCTTATTACTTAATCTGGTAGTCTGCTCTTTGCGAATTATTATTAGTCTAGCTATTCGCGACTAATATTTATTGCTTTTCACAACTAATTTGCGACTGATTATTAGTCCAGCTCTTCGCGAATAATTTGTGACTAATAATTTGTCTAGCTGTTCACGACAAATTATCTTTTTGATGTATTTGATGCTTAATGTTTGGCTACGTAATCAGATCGAACGTGATTTCTATCACTTATGTTTTGTTCGAGTCTGATAGGCGTAGTCATGCTTAAGAAAAGAGTGAGATAGCTTATTCCGCTACGCACGAACAATTTTCGTTCGAGTTTATTTCTTTTTCGAGTTTCGAGTTTGCTTCGTTTTCGTGTTTGTTTTTTTTTTTAGTTTTCTTTCTTCACACCCCTCTTTCCAACAATCTACACCTTCAGTGTATTGAATCCAATAGGGTCTTTTCATGTCGGCCGCTTGTAGATCTTTACGAGCTGGGGAGTTGTCTTTTATGCCAATGATGTGGTTCCATAGTGATTCACTTATGTTTTTGAATATGTGCATAGGATCCAATAGATGATTTATCAATAAATTTTTTAAACAGGGTAATTTATGAAAAATAGACAACTGTTTCATACCATCAATGGATTCATTCCATGAAGAATTAACATCATGATATTTAACCCATTCACCATGCCATTCCACTACTCCCATGTGTGAGGGTGGTGGTGTAGTTAAAGGATCTTTGCCCTTCAACCTTTGAAAAGGATGATCAAGCGGCAAGTATTTGCGATGATTTTTGTAGACCACTTTTTTCAACATATTTGTGCTATGACGACCCTCCAAAAGCGGTCCACAAATGTAACATGCGTTATAATCCGATGTGGTTAAAGCTGCATAGTTCAAAACCAAATGTGAGATAAGCTTAGTCAAAAATGCACTCAAACGCTAAGCCCTAAATCATTCCATGCAAAATCTCTAGTGCTACAAGATCCTCCTTGCCAAACACCAAAAAACTTTACTTGAATTTTACATATTACGGATAAACTCATAAACACATTGCTTAGGCTTAGTAAAGATAAATCAAATGAGGCTTTCAAAATGATTTCCATGAAAAATTATTAGTGTTTATATTATCAAAAAAAATCCTTTGACTATGGATTCTAAATGTGAGTATGAATTATTCAAAGGATGGTTACTCATGGATGCCAATGAAATGATCCCTAGAGATCAAGCCTACATAACACTCAAAAGGAGACAATGGAGCCAAACCACTCAACCAAGTCAAAGCCTATGATCGGTCCAACAACAACTTCATTACCAAGCCACAATAGTGTGAATACAAGGGGAGAGAGAGAGAGAGAGAGAGAGAGAGAGAGAGAGAGAGAGAGAGAGAGAGAGAGAGAGAGAGAGAGAGAGAGAGAGAGAGAGAGAGAGAGAGAGAGAGAGAGAGAGAGAGAGAGAGAGAGAGAGAGAGAGAGAGAGAGAGAGAGAGAGAGAGAGAGAGAGAGATCCCTTGTGGGATCACGTAACCATCGCTGCGGCCTATGGCACATCGGGCATGAAGAGATGGAGTTACAGATACTGTCACCAGTCTTACACTGGAGAGAGAGAGAGAGAGAGAGAGAGAGAGAGAGAGAGAGAGAGAGAGAGAGAGAGAGAGAGAGAGAGAGAGAGAGAGAGAGAGAGAGAGAGAGAGAGAGAGAGAGAGAGAGAGAGAGAGAGAGAGAGAGAGAGAGAGAGAGAGAGAGAGAGATCCCTTGTGGGATCACGTAACCATCGCTGCGGCCTATGGCACATCGGGCATGAAGAGATGGAGTTACAGATACTGTCACCAGTCTTACACTGGAGAGAGAGAGAGAGAGAGAGAGAGAGAGAGAGAGAGAGAGAGAGAGAGAGAGAGAGAGAGAGAGAGAGAGAGAGAGAGAGAGAGAGAGAGAGAGAGAGAGAGAGAGAGAGATCCCTTGTGGGATCACGTAACCATCGCTGCGGCCTATGGCACATCGGGCATGAAGAGATGGAGTTACAGATACTGTCACCAGTCTTACACTGGAGAGAGAGAGAGAGAGAGAGAGAGAGAGAGAGAGAGAGAGAGAGAGAGAGAGAGAGAGAGAGAGAGAGAGAGAGAGAGAGAGAGAGAGAGAGAGAGAGAGAGAGAGAGAGAGAGAGAGAGAGAGAGAGAGAGAGAGAGATTTCTAATGTGTAGGAGGATGATTTTCTATCTCTCTCATTTTGTGAAAAATTGAAGAGAAGGAAGTGGCTACACATTGTCTACTTTGATCTCTCTCATTCTACTTTTGTAGTATCTCTCTCATAGACAAGTTTTGGTATACTAATGAGGTGGTCTACCGTCAGGGATGGGATCATAATTATGTGCTAGAATTAGATTTTCATTCTTGTATCTTGGTGCATTGTTATTTTCCATCACTATCTACTTTTTTTTTTTTTGGGTATCAAAATGACTAGTTGAGCTATGCTTTAATCATAATCTTGATCATATAGATTATAATAAGGTGTAATTGACAACCCACTTTTCAAGTCGTCACATAGTTGTAGACGAGATATGTACAATTTTGACTCATTTGTGACAATCTAACCACATAAAATGTAAAAAACAACAAAACGTAGGCTAACATTTTAACCATATTGTGTTATTCTAACTAAAAATATCATGCTTATTCTTTAGAATTCTAAGATTCAAGTGTTAAAGTGTGTATGATAAGCAAGACATTTGATCTTTGCATGGAACAAAAATATGCTTTAAAATATATCTACATCATTCTTTTTCCACAATCATGATTGGTTAGTATGTGTTGTTAATTGTGTTAAGTACTATAAAATGTATAATCAAACAATGAAACTTGGAATGAATGAGCTCAAGCACTTAAATTACAATTTACAAGATGGCATGCTTTACTTGCACTATAGAAAGTTAAGAACTTTTTAGATGATTTTTATGGAAATGAAAAATGCTTAACTAATAAGCTTTTGACTTTCGAGACATGAGATTGTATAATGTTCAAAATTCATAATTTCATATTTGGTGCATGAGCCATTTTTTTTTTAATCTAACTAAGGATTCTTTGAATCTTGCACTTTGGTTGGTTGTGTGTGTGTGTGTGTGTGTGTGTGTGTGTGTGTGTGTGTGTGTAATATGTTGTACCTGGCTAAAGTTGTCAAAATTTTCATTTATCAAGAAATTGATGTTGCTTGTATTATGAGAACATCATATATGGCTCATGTTCTCCTCAAATCATTATGATTCATGAATTAAAATTCAATTTCACTTTGAATTATTTACATAGACTCAAGATTGTTCTATTTGAACACCCAAAGATCACAATGGTTGATGTCAACAAGATGGGACTATTCTTGCACATCATTTCATAAAAATACAAAGACCTTAAATATAACTTGTGTGGTGCAATTTATTTATTTGGCACACTTTTATCTATGCTATTACATATAGCATGTAAGCAATTATCTAGTAATAATGTCCAGGGACTATCAAGTTCTGTTTGAACTAAGTAATGATTAACAAAATATCAAACTTGGTTGACCTGTTCAAATAAGTAAATCAGAATCTTTTCAAGAAAATATTGATAATAGCATCACTAGTCATCATTTGTATTTTCTTACATTCATCTCGATGTATTACTTGTTGGTGATCTCAATGACACTTTGCAATCTCCCAACAAAATAACATCACATTCTTTAATTTCTCTAAGATATATGCTATCATTGCACATAAAGAACTTCTACTCCAGAATAATCTCTTAATCTTATAAAATTAGCTTAAGAGTACATACATAACATAATACTATGAGGGTAGAATGCCTAGGAGCTATAAATAACACTTTTGGCCACATACACATGCATGTCACACTTAACATGGTTTCACACTGGAACTGGATTCAAGGGTGGAAGGAGATTTGAGTGATGTTGACTATGATGGATATCATGTCTCCCTTTTTCTAGACATTGTGGTGATTTTGACATCTCCTTTTTAGGCTTAGCATTTCATGTTGGAAACGAGGAGTTCAAGACATGCTGATTGATGCCAATTTGAGGAAGAAAGTTGCAAATATATTGTGGTTCATGAGGGTAATCATTTTCTTTCTATGATTTTCAACTCTAAAATATGTCTAAATGATCATAACAATCTCATAAACAAGGATTTTTAGCTTGAAAGTCTATTGAAGTAGATATGGGCATTTTGAGTTTTCTATGTGAAATGTTAAGACATATTTTTAAAATGAGAAAACATAGAATTATAGTAGTTAGGGTTTGATTTCACTTGCATGTGAATTTGATCCATCAGAACTTGCCGAAAAAGTCAAAAGTTGTAAAATTAAAGGCTCTTTGATGGTTTTCTCACTATTTTGGAAGATTTTCTCAATATATTTGAATGAAACTTTGCATCCACATATTCACTTGTGTATTGAAGTTATCCAAAGGCTGTGAAAAAATTTGGTACACAATGGTCACTATTAGGGGTATCAAACCTTTGAAAATTAGTTTGCAATATTTGCAAAATAGCTTCTTCTTTGTTGGCGGGTTCGACTACTCTTGATGTTGTATTGATTTCTGATTTTGCTTCGATGGCTTCGGGCCTTTTTTCTTCTGCTTTTTCGAGCCTCTGTTGGTGTACAAGGCATGAGAGTCAGTAGTTGAGGAACTGGAGGCTTCGTTCCTTCGAGTGTCTTCCTGCAACAACATTGCAATGACTCTTGAAAGAGTTAGCTCTGGGGTGTGTCGTGATGATCATCACCCAACTGTCGTATGAGCTTGGCAAGCTTGATAGCAGCGTCATTACTATGTCTTGATCGTTGATGGCAGATCTGACATCGACCATTTTCTTCAGCAGGTTCTTGAACTAGTTGATGTGATTCTGCAAGGAATCACCATTTGCCATCTTGAGGGAGTAAAATTTCTTCCTGAGATGTAGCTTGGAAGCTATATCTCGCACTTCATATAATGTGCTCAAGATGTCCCAGACTTCCTTGGATGTTTGAGCTTCAGACACATGGCCAATTTGAGTGTCTAAAATATTGAGGATGATCAGTGCGAATGCTTTGCCATCCTTCAGCTTCCATCAGGAGATTGCTGCATCATTGGCTTCGGGTCTTGCCTCTGCACCTATAACAACGTCATACAACTCATTAGCCATTAGCACAGTTCTCATCTTAAATTTCCACAGATGGTAGTTGGCTCCATCAAGCTTGTCCATGATAAGACCGGCTTTCCCTTGGGAAGCCATGTGGAAGATTAGTCTAAGTGATAGTAGTAACTATCAGTGACTTAAGCATGAAAATATAGTGCAAACTTATAGAACAAGAAAACAGTTATCCTATCGGCTAGTAGGATCAGGTTCTGTGGGAAGCTTATCAAGCTATAGAAATAGCCCTGACATGAGCTTGCTTAAGGAATCAGATACGCTTTGATAATATGCTGGAGAATGGAGAATTTTCCTCGGTGTGTGCACTACTGATAACTAAGTAGGCGAACACAAAATAAAGTTAGGGTTTAATGCACGGTGGTAACGGAAGCAACGTGCAGAAAATCAAACAAGTCAATCAGATAGTCAGACAGGATGTAAAAAAAATTGCAATATCGACAAGAATCTAAACGCAGAGCCAAATAGTAGTTTATTCAGATTAAGTATAATGAAATATACAAGTCAGATAATGCAGGTGAGCACAAGACAGTAGCGGGCGGAACCGCGTGCTCACAAAGCTAATTACGATCTATAAAAGTTATGAACTTATTTTTGACAATCTGTCTGAAGAAAGAATCGATGCATGAAAAGCATTTATAGTGTTTGTCTCGTTGAATGATTGCCATGACCCATTTTATAATGCCATAGTAAATCTTTATCCTCCAAAGTAGAAGTAGATAGAGCTTGAACAATCGAAGTATTGCAATGACTAAGCTTATAAAGATTGCCTTTTCTCATTTTGAGTGCAAGTACCTTTCTACTTTTGTCTAATATCGAAAGTATTAGAATCAAATTCGACTTTATGGCCCAAATCAACAATTCTACTAATAGAAAGTAGATTTTGGTTAAGATCTGGAACATGAAGAATAGTTGGAATGAAAGTAGTACCATCCCAGAATTGCAATTTGATAATGCCAATACCATCAATACTGTGAGTAGTTCTATTGTCCAATGAGACATACTTCTGAGTCATAGCTTGACTATACTCATGAAACCAATTTCGCTGGCTTGTCATGCACTTGAATTTAAATATTAAGAATCAACATCTTGTTGGTCCTCATTTGCCATAAATGTTGCTTCATCAGCTTTTTTGTCAAAATCTATTAAAGCTTTTTTTTTTTTTTTTTTTTGTATTAGCATACTATTGTTGCGGTTGCTATTGTTGAGACAATACTCTATGGTTCATTTGCAATATCTACAAAATAGTTTTGATTTTGATGAAGCTACTATGATAAACACAACTTGTTATCATTCACAAGTGTGCAAAATGAATGATAGAAAAAAATCACCTCATTGTCAACTATTAGAACTCAGATCATAATATCATGAATAATAGAAACAATAGAACAGAATAAAGCATGTGATGAATTGTCGGATGCAGTATTTATTGCTGAATCATGAAAAATACATCTGTTGTCAACTCTAATTGCACTATAATAATCACGCATCTAATTTTGCTATAAATTTCACTCTTACATAAGTTGTAATCGCAATAGCTTATAAATGATCAGTCTACACCTATGGCAGAATAAGAGAAAAAAAATGAATACTTCTTATGAAAACTACTGAACTTGTTGATAACAAATTGTTGCTTATTGAAATGAACTGATCTACTGATCTATTTATAGTTTTTGATGGCACAACCCTAATGGAATACATTGTCATCCACCTAGCAGGTGCCACGTGGAGATAGGGGATTGGACCCGAAATATGCAGTGGATAAGACTCCACTATCAAATCTGATTCAGTTGTTATTTGATAACCCTCGACAATTGATTCGACTCTGTTTTGACAATGCATGTATTTTTGCATATGGTCTTTGACACCTTCGACATTGTCTCGACAATGAGAGTGAAATGGCAAAGTAGTTCCACATTACAACGTGATTTCAAGAATGAAATCTAACAAAAGTTTCTCTTTGTTGATGAGATTTTTGTCCAATTATCTTTGGAGTGTCATAGGTAAGTGTAGAAAAATTTGTAGCCCTTAGCTCCTTCCAACATTCTCATTACTTTCGTATCACTTACTCCAATTTTATTGTGAGACCACTATAACTATAGCATGGAACACACACACACACACACACACACACACACACACACACACACACATCTACATTTACATATTGAATAGCCCCCCTACAAAATGTTTCACATTTTATTATTTGGCCTTCAAGTTTCTATATAATATGGCTTGTATGTTTTGATGAGATAATTTTAAAAGTCTAAAATCCTATTTGAGATGCGTTATCTAAAGACCATCTTATTACTTACATACTAATTAGTGACTTGAATTTTTTTACGAACATGATTTTTCTCACTTATGCATTTTGTGTATAAATCAATAGTGTCAAGTGAAAAACTACAAAACATGGGTGAACTCACGACAAATATGTCTAATAGTCAAGTCCTCATATTATGGCCATCAACATTAGAGGGAGAACTTTCTAGAATTGTTTGCATACTATTATCACTCATACTCAATGATGATACTAAAATATCTTGGTTACATTAGTACATAAAAACTGTAATGTAATAAATGATCAAGCAATTTTCTTATGTACATGTACATGCAGTGTTTTATAGATTCATCTTTTTGAAAAAGGAATAGAATTTTTCAGAATCATTTACAAATCATCGTACACAGCAAAATATTTGCTCTTTTCTTTTGAAAAGTCCAATTACTAAGATTTATTCAATAATAACAATGTCATATTCTCTTTCAAAATCTGCATCTAGATACTTAAAGTGATATTGGGCTTGTCTTTAAGATTTATCTTGATTTGAAATGACACATTGAAAGTTTGCAGCCTTTTTATAAAATATATGTACTTAGTACTTAAAGTTATGTATGAATTTTGAAAATACATATACATTATTTTTCTATGTCTCTTATATTCTTTATGAAATTGTTAGCATAGGCTCTACAAGTGTCACATAATCAAAGCATGAGCTGCTATGTCTACAAGCTTAATTTAATGGATTCAAACATATGCACAAGCTTAATTGATCAAAATTGTCAACCATTTACAACCCATTATCATATGAAGCTAAATTTTGTGTAAGACAAATCTTAGGGTCAACATCAAAAAATTTGTGCCATAAGACAACAAACAATATTTTGGGCATGTCACTCAATGTAATGCTATAAAAAAATCCAAAAAAAAATTGCATACAACTATAACATAGAGTGTGAATAAAATTTAAGAATACAAATCTATGTAGTATAACAAAAAGTTAGTAACATAGTTGGAAAGCCCTATATTTCCTATTCATGACGTTCAAAGCTTGAATAAAATTACAAGTATCTAGGCTCATATATCCTATATGGTCCTTTTTTACTATAAAATAAGCTACGTTGCAATACTAGTAAAGAGAATAAAATGATCTAGCAGGGCAACTACTATGACCATTGCTGGAAGAAATCAATGGATGGATTCACTTAGCCCCCTAGTGAATAACGAACAACTTTTCCTTGCTCATTTTCAAACTCCTTGGTGGTTATGCTCATTTAAATATTCTAAAATACTAGGATTCTCATCAACTCCAAAGAATTAAAGTCTCTACATTATTAATATTAATATGACATGTGAAACATAAAGTGCTTCAAAGGCTTGTTTGAATTTGACCTAGCAAATTTTGTGGCATTTGCCCAAAAAAAGTGATAAGATGTCTCAAGTTTGGTTTTTTATTTGCTACAGGATTAACTTCTACTACCTTTGTATTTAGGTTTTTAAACTATAACTTACATGACTATTTTGCCACTAAGATTTAAAATTGTGCTGTTTTCAATTTTTTCAATGTAGAAAGTCTCTTCCTCTTTGTATTAATACCCTTTCATCTAGATTAAACCAAGAGAAGACTTTGCACATTCATTCAAAGCCTCACATATGTTCTTGTATGTGAATTTTGTGAAAAATTGGCAAAAATCTAGCTTGGCAATTCTATGTTTTATGTTTGTGAGTACATTTCACAGAGTGGAGCATGTTCCCACGTGTGTAAAATAGTTAGAATTAGTTTATAATGTTGACTTTAGGGGTGTCAAAAAGATTGCTAGTCAAGCATCTTGGTGTCACTAGGTGATAGGGCCAATTTTGGCTTTAGAGGTCAAATGGTCAAGTACACATGTTTTGTCATGATTAGGCCAAAATTCAATTGTGACATAACTTGAGCTAGTTAGGTTGCTTACACATGTCAAGTTTAGGTTTGATGAGTGATGCACCCTATGTGGTGGCAAAAGTCAAAGGGTCCAATCATAAGTGAGAGATGTGTTGTAAGGGTCCAATCAAAAGTGAGGGATGTTGCATCACACATCCAATAGGATTAGAGAGGCTAGGATTGAGGGGTCCAATAGGATTAAAGCTTGGATCTCCATGAGTTTTATATGTACTCTCTTTACCAATCATAATTTAAGTGAGCTTTTGAGTCAATTTGGAGATCTCTCAATTTTGTGTGTATCTTTTCTCTCTCTACCAAAGTGCAAAATTGGTCTATTCTCTCTTTACCCGAGGAGAGGAGCTTAATTTGCCTTAGTTTTTTCATGATGATCTTCCACACGTGTGAAACACTTTTGGTTATGAATGTATGCATGTAGATTTGCCTCTTTGCCTTAAATTTTGACATTGATCTTGGTTTTCAATCAATAGTTGATTGAAAGTGCAAAAGCTTTTCTTAGGAGATCATATTCACACTTGAGGGCATTCCCACACATGTGAATTTTCACAATTTTACTTGCTTTACTGGTGAATCAAAGTGCATTTCTCCTTTGTACTTGTCAAAGAATTTTGAAAATATCTAAGCAAAAATGACTACGTAGTAAGTTGACCACCTTCTTGGTAGTTCCTAAACTCGTGCTCAAGTTTGTTCCTTCAGTTTTATCCATATGGTTACAAATGTGTTGTCGATCATTAACATGTCCCTTTGATAGGTTGGCACCAAGATTTTCTTTCTGATATTTTATGTTTTTTAGGTGGTATCTTTCTCATTGTGCTTCTGCTTAGTTGGAGGTAAGGAATAACAACAAAACAAAAACAAAAAATTGAAAAATGGAGAATTTTTTCAAGATGTATCATGAAATTGGAGTTGGTTATCTATTTTTCATATTCCTCTAATTTGAAGAGCTCTTTTCTTTATCAAGCTACTTCTTTTTTTGATGCTTGGAGCATTGAATTCCATTGAAAGGAGGACCAAGCTTGATTTATGGATGTGGTTTCCATATCCTTTGAATTATTCTAACCATGCCCCATGATTTCTTGTTTTATGAATTTTCAATTGACTCAAATGCACAATCTTTTACATGGAGGCTTTTCTCTCAATCATGAAAGCTATATTTTGAATGATTTTTTTTTAGTTTTTCATCTACATTTTTTTTCTTCTAGCTCAATGTCATTTATCAATTCTTCTAAGATGTTGAATTTAGTTCCATACTATCATTGTCAAATGTTCATATGAGAGAGAGAGAGAGAGAGAGAGAGAGAGAGAGAGAGAGAGAGAGAGAGAGAGAGAGAGAGAGAGAGAGAGAGAGAGAGAGAGAGAGAGAGAGAGAGAGAGAGAGAGAGAGAGAGAGAGAGAGAGAGAGAGAGAGAGAGAGAGAGAGAGAGTCCTTGGTAATATAAAATCATCAGGCTTATTAAAATTCACTAAATCTACAAAAACACTTGGAAATGTTAATTTGGTAGCACCAAGAGGGATAAAGTCCACTTGTGTATGCAATGCATGTTTGTCCAAACTAAATATGACTTGATTATTATATAAAAGTACTTTCATGTATGCTTGAATTATTGAATCTACCAACACCTATGTTTTAGATCAAAAGAGTCAATGTCAACACTTCTATCATCCTTCTTGCCTTACATTATTTTCTAGAAAGTTATAGCGACACCCTCATGTAGCAATATTTGTTCTACAAAAACATCTCTTTCTAATAGCAGTCTTTGAAAATAATTTCTTCTTTAAATCACTGACTACATTTGTATATTAATCATAACCTTGTAACTATTAGAATCATTGAATTGCTTCTCATCAAATTGACTTTACCATGATTGTGCTTAATGTTTTTAAGATTTTATCCCCTAGGTTTCGGATTAAGTCTACAAAATACCTCTAAGTAGGATTTAAGAATGAATTAGGAAGAGATTTAAATTCTCTATTAGCAATTACCTCTACTTTGATCTACTATAAAAAGAGTACAAGTAGGAGAGAAAAATAAACCAAGAAATCTCGATCAAAGTTTTCGCCTCCTCTTCGTCTACTGGTTTGTTGTCATTATCATCTTAAACATGACATGAAAAGAACTCTAGATGAAGATACAAAGAGAGTCAAAGTTCATCATTTTTGTAATGTGGTTGATCAATTTCTCTACTAGCATCTTGATTGTGGGTTGACATCTTGAAGATTAGGTCCATTTATGAGATTTGGAAGGTAAGAGGTTGAGGCTAGTCATTTTTCACATGATTAATGAAAAATAGCCTTCATTTGTTCAAGAGCTAATGGATATGCAAAACAAATTGTTTTAATTCTAGTTTCTTGTTGACAATCTCCCTTCTGGATGAGCATAGCTTCCCTTGTAGATAAACATTTCTTTTTGAGTGGATGAAAATCTCCTTGTGGCTAAGCATAGATTCCCTTGTGGATGAATAAGTCTCCTTTTTGGCTTTTGCATAGCTCCCCTTATGGATGAGATAGCTGTGAATGACCAAGATTATCAATATTTTGCAAATAGTTTTTTGCTGCTTCAACAAGATTGAATGCAATAATATCTTTAAAGTTTTGATTGGACCTCTTGTTGGAAGGTTCAACTTTATTCAAGAGTGTTTACAATTCTTGTTCAAATCTTAGGTTCATTCTACTGAGAGAAGATCATGTGTTTCCAACCTCTTCCATTGCATTTCAAACCTGTTACAAATTCTCTTTATAATCATACTTTGCATAAAAGGAATAAAATCTTAATTATGAATAACTTGTGTTTCATGTCAAAGTGTAATATTTATGCATCCATAGGTATTGAAAAGACCTAGACCAAGCTAAGAAAGTGCTCCAAAACATCTCGAATTTTTTAATAACAAATGCTCCTCTACTAAATTATAAGGTCTGTTGACTTTCCTTCTTAAAAAATTGCAAGCTTATGATAATCCTCGATCTCCACCATGACATTGAAGCTTTATGTAAACTCATCATCAAAAGCTAAATAATTCTGCAACCCTAGGCTTACTGAAAAGATGCAACCTAAACTAGCTGAAGCAAGGAGATCTACCATCCTCTTTCACTGTCTCAACAAGCATCATAAAACACTCTTTCATGGTTGATAATATTAACATCTTAGATGACACAAATTAATCAACTTTTGACCTTGAAAGAGTTCACACCCAATGGAACAAATCCCTAAAGGTAAAATCTTGAGCATTGATGAGGTTCATTGGACGGAGCTTTTGTTAGCCTGTGGACCAAAATTTACATACAACCAACCTTCAAACATTGATCTGTACAGACAGATTACAACCAAAATTGATTCTATGGTGCTCAAAAATATATACTAACGCAATGCTGTAAACTTTATAAAAGGTTGATCTTATTAGCAAGATAGTATCACTGCTGCAAGTAGTTTATGTACAGAGATATATTCACAAGATTTCGATGCATCCACCCCAGTTACTTATGAGGGCTATATGCTAGCATTTCTATTTAAGCTAGCTGCTGCTAAGAGTCACTCTGATGCAACATCTTTCCCATTCCTCTAGTAATGGCCTGCAAAGAGCCCACTGCAGCAGTTGCAACACCAGAAACTGTGCTGCGAACATGTTCTTTGATGCCTGGCCCTTCACAACTTAGCACTCCGGGATCCATCTGAGGCTTAAGAACCACCTGGGAATAAAACCAAAATACAGCAACCAAACTAATTATTTAGCACTCCGGGAGTCCATCTGAGGCTTCAGCACCACCTGGAAATGAATCAGATGGTAATTGGTAGCATAACGGCAACTAAACTAATGGATTGCCCAAAAGTTCTATGCTTTACAACAGAAACTGGTGAAAAAGTAATCTAGTGATGTAAACACCAATATCAACATAACTGAAGTCCTAGAATTAGAACATTAGGATTCAACACCTACTCTACTGATGGACAGAGCATCATAACTGGTTCAGAATCTGTGAAAATATATAAGAACGACGTAAATAGCCATTTTAAAAACAAAAACAGCATACCTTCACACAATTATCAGTTTTCTCATTGAAGATTTTATATGCTCTTGGTGCATCTGCAAGTGGTAGTACATGAGTTATGACTATAGTAGGATCTAGCTTCCCGGACCGCACAAGAGGAAAGAGTGTTGGCCTAAAACAGAGGGTAGTTAGTCACCAGTTACCGACTTTCCTAGTGACTTATAAAATAAAAGTTGCAGTATTTCTAATTCCTCCAACCCCTGATGTGTCTCAATATTTTCGAAGTTGAATATCACCATTTTTCTTGATCCAATTCCCGGGGTTGTGATAAGCATTTTCAAAGTTGATCTGTTTACATTATCATACTTACCAATACTTCTGCACTGGCGTCTGTCCAGCACCCATGCTGAGTTCCTTTTCCATAAAAGCACCAATATTGAAATGGCTACAAGGAACAACACGAAGTAAGCTAGAAAAACTAAAAAAGGCATTAAAAACCATTCATACTTTGCACACAAAGAATGAGCATAAAAGATTTGAGAGCTTACTTTACATAACCCACGTAGACGCCGACCACACCAATACGATCTCCCTTTCGAACACCCAAAAATATCTCATTTAACATGAGCATCAGATTATCTTGAGCAACTTTGAATTCACTATTCGGGAAGCTGCCATTTGAATTGTACGCCATTGATGATGCCAAAGAGTTTTTTGTATGTAAGCAAACAAAAAGTCTGCACCATAAAAGTAGAGACAATTAAACAAGCTGACTTTCTTCTCACTTCTCAATCACTGGTTTTTCTATATTCAAACCCTGAAAGTCAGAACCTACCTTCACATAATGAAAACCCACTGCTTCAATTCCCACATCTGGGCCATGTGGGAAGAGTGCCCGCACCTCCTTCAAAGGATCTTCCTGTGACCGGTTAATGATCTCCACGCCTTTCACCTTCTCCTTGGCATGATCCAACCGGTACTGGACCTCATCAATGATGACCACACGAGCAGCTCCACGGAAAAAAGCACAACGTGCAGCCAAAATCCCCACTAAACACAGTGACAGTGTTCCCCACAGTGACAGTGTTCCCTTTCAGACATAGCTCTTTCTGAAGACTAGAAAAGCTCCTTCCACTTCATATAAAAAATTGCAGAACACAAGGCAACACCAGCTGTAAAGCATCCGTCACTAAGAAATAGATTCATACTGCAAATTTATAGACAAATTTCATCCATAGCATGTCATTACGAAATGGATTCAAAACACCATGCAACTTTCTAGACTGATTTTGAAATTCTGAAATGCTTCACTTAAGTACCTGGACCAGAGCCCCATATTGCAACATTGTCCCCAGAGCCCACATGAGCAAGCTCATTGGCGTGCCATGCCGTTGGCAGAATATCAGATAGGAACACCGTATGTTCATCGTCAAGCTCAGGGGGTAATTTCAGGCAATTGATATTAGCTGAAATCAAACCAAAATTTTCTTAGTCCTGATGTAGTAAACAGATCCCACCATTCATTTCGTGAAGATCATGATAGTAAGAAGCATCCCAATTCTGTACTTTGGATGAACCACTTGAACAATTACAGCTTACAAGATTACATTCTGGAATATCTGAATAGAGCTAAAACTAATGGCGAACAACAGATTTCCAAATAATTGATATTTATTAATCTTAAGAGGGCTAACATCAGATTTATCAAACAAGAAACTCACATCTTACAAAATACAATTTATGTTCTCAGGATTCATCACTGTTGGTTACTTTTAGTTGAGTGATAAAATTGTTGCAAAATAGTGGCCCAATTTCAACTCCACTGAAACCCACTAGGTATGTGGATGAGTGGGTATCTGTCATCCACAGGAAGGCTACCTGTTGCATGTTGTAGCACACCAAGCCGAGGTAGCTGAGAGGATAGCTACATGCAAGCCTACCGTTGGCTGGGTTATGGGTTTAGGATTTAGAATTTAGGAGTATACCATACCTAGAGCTCTCATTAGAGAGTGCACCACACATGCTACACAGGCCCACACCATTTAATGGGGGATATATATATTTTTTTCCCTTACCTCCATCCATTACCCTTGAATGGAGTGGGGGCCAGCACTCCAAGTGCCCCATACCTAGCATACATACCTATGAGTTATGAGTTGAAAGATCTACAATTTAGATTGAAACTATTTGCAGGCCCTTGCCATGGCTCAAGATGCTTTTGGCCAACCATGTGTCCTCTCTTCCCAAGTGCTACTCATTATGAACGGCGTTATGAATGTGTTTGATTATGGGACATGAACCAAAAAGCGAAATTCTAAATGGATTGTTTTTTAAAAAATATCCTAACAAAAAATAGGATTTGACATTGAGGTGCATTACATAAAATCATTTATATATAAACAATTTATTTAAACATTAAAAAGTACTTCTATGCTTCATCCAATTTGCACCATTTTGTATGTTTCATATCTTAATGACAAATTCAATGTTATGGTGTAAACCATTTCATTGATTATGTATAAAATTTAGTACAAATTCAATGGTCATAAATGGTAAGAATGTGATCAGTGTAAAGTACTTGATAGGACTGGCAAGATCCTAGCACTCAGAAAGAGGCATGGATACTTGTATAAATTAAGTCATTGCTTTTCTGCCTCTAGTCAGGCTCTTAGTACTTCAATTCATACAAATAAAGGTTTACTTTGAAGACTTGGTCATTTAAATCATGTTGTTGTACAACGAATGTCTAGACAATCTATTGTTCTTGATCTCGACTATCCTCGCAAAAAAGTCGAGTTACCTGTCTGTCAAGACTGTCTAGTTGGTAAACAGACTAGAAAACCATTTAAGTCAAGCCATCAACATGTTGCTAGAGGATTGCTAAATGTTGTACATTCAGATATTTGTGGCCCGATGAAAAATCCTTTGTTAAAGGATGCCAAATATTTTATAACCTTTATTGACGAATTCTCCAAAAGAACGATGGTGTATTTCATAAAGAAGAAATCAGAAGCCTTCAACTGCTTTAGAATCTTCAAGGAGCGTGCAGAAAAGGAGACTGGAAGGACGATCAAGGCCCTAAGGTCAGACAACGGTGGAGAATATATCTCTGTCAAGTTTAAGGAGTACTGCCAAAGCCAAGGCATTGAGCAGCAATTCATCACTCCTTACAGTCCTCAGTCTAATGGCTTAGCTGAGAGAAAGAACCGTACTCTGCTCGAATCTGCTAAATGTATGCTATCGCATGCATCGTTGCCCAAGAGATTCTGGGCTGAAGCTGTCTCCACTGCAGCTTACGTCCAGAACAGATGTTCGACCAAGGACCTCTCAGACAAGACACCCCACGAGGTGTGGACAGGATCTAAGCCTTCTTTGAAGAACCTAAAAGTGATCGGGTGCATTGCCTACGCGCAGATCCCAAAAGACACAAGGAAGAAATTGGACTTCCAAGGTCTCAAGAGTGATCGGATATACTTCGTCTGATAACACCTACAAGCTGTACGATCCTGATACCCAGCAAATCTTGTATAGCCGGGATACAGTCTTTATTGAGGATCAATTCGTCGACCTCAAAGGCAAGGATATTGCTCAAGAAGAACCTACATCTCCTGCCATTGACACGACAGTCCGAGCCTCTGGCTCAGGCGTGTCTATTGTCGACCCACTTCGAGACATCGAATCAAACAAAGATGTTGTTGCTACCCAGCAACAAGTCCCAGGAGCGGTTCATCAGTCGAATCCTCCCATAAGATCAAGCCGAGTGCACACACAGCCCACAAGGTATACTCCTGAGTCTGTCTGTCTCTTAATGCAGGAACCGACGACAGTCGAAGAGGCACTTAGCCAACCAGACTCTGATCTCTGGAGAGAATCCATGGACAGAGAATATTCCTCTCTGATCAAGAATCAGACATGGTCATTAGTCGAAGCTCCTATTGGCTGCAATATTATTGATTGCCAATGGATCTTTAAGCAACGGAACAATTGATCGAAGGAAGGCTAGACTAGTAGCACGAGGATTCACCCAGATCTCGAATGTCGACTACAGTGAGACTTTTAGTCCAGTCGTCAAACATTCGTCGATCTGAATGCTCTTGTCTTATGTTGCAGCTGCCGACCTCAAAGTACATCAACTTGATGTACAAACAGCCTATCTGAACGAAGTAATACAAGAAGATATCTACATGATCCAGCCTGAAGGATACGTTCTGGAAGGCATGAAGAATCATGTCTGTAAACTCCACAAAGCACTATACGGCTTGAAGCAGTCTGCCACAGCTTGGTTTCAGAGGATCAACACATTCCTCATTGAACAAGGATTCAAACCAAGCACTGCTGATTGCAATGTTTATTCAAGGTCAGTGCAGCAGTCCTTCATTATCATCACCTTGTATGTTGATGATACGTTGCTGTTCAGCAACAATACCAAAATGGTCAAGGATGCAAAACAGATGTTGTTCTCAGAATTTGACATGACTGATCTGGGCGAAGCTCACTTCTGTCTTGGAATTCAAGTCCACAGAGACAGAACAAATCGACTAATTTACATCACTCAACAAATATATCTTCACAATGTTCTTAAGAGATACAATTTGATGAATTGTAAATTAGCTCACTCACCAATGGATCCAGGCCTACATCTGTCAAAGGACCAATGTCCCCGGACCAAGCAGGAAGAGGAGCAGATGAGAGAATATATGTATCGATTGATACTTGGATCTCTCATGTACGCAATGGTCTATACAAGACCAGATATCTCTTTTAATGTAAACTCACTCAGCCAATATATGGCTAATCCTGGCATTACCCATTGGAAGGCTCTTATTCGAGTCATGAGATATATTCGAGCTACCATGGACCAGTGCATCTACTATGGAGATGTCAGCAACGACAATCTTCATCAGCTCAGTGGCTATTTCTGATGCAAACTGGGGAGGAGATGCAGACAATCGTAAATCCACATCTGGATTTACATTCTTCTTCAACGGCGGTCCTATTTCATGGAACATTCGTAAGCAAACCTCTATCGCACTTTCTTCTACTGAAGCATAATACATTGCTGCTTCTCAATCTATTAAGAAAGCGTTTTGGTTGAGAAATTTGTTGTCAGACATCAATTTATATCAGTATAGCCCCACAATTTTGTTTTGTGATAACCAGAGTGATATTGCCTTATCGGTCAACCCTAGATTTCATTCTAGGAGTAAGCACATTGAGATCAGATATCACTACATTAGGGGCAAAGGGAGGTAAGCTTAACGTACTGCAAAACGCAGGACATGGTTGCAGACATTTTCACGAAAGCACTCAGTATTAATGCACACAACAAATTTTGTGTATTGCTCAGTCTGAAGATCAAGGCATTCATGGATCCAAATTAAGAAGGGTGTTGGATTTACTCCTTCTACTCTCCTAAATCTCATTTTTAATCTGCCTCCATTCTTGCTGCATATTTACTAACGTTGTCACGTAGCCTGCATATTTACACGCAAATTCGCACAGACGAATAAAGGGCGAAAGAATCGCGAACACTGTGTTTTTACACAGGTTATGGTGACAGGCGAAAAGGGGGCACTATCCTACAGGATGCCGAATGTGTCCTTAAAGCTAAGGCACCCTGTAAATCTTATCCTAAGGCCATTCGTAAGAGCATTACAGGAGTTCTCAAACTTAGAAGCGTCGTTTGTTACAAGTTTTTTTTTTTCCTCGTTGTTTATGTCCATGTGGCCCAATCGGTTCTTGACATAGTGGCTTCTATGTAACATAACTCGCCTGACCAGGAAAAACACAATTCATGTTTGGGCAAATTTGAATTTCCGGTCCGGTAGATTGGAAGCATACTATTGGCTGGCGTGCGCGATGACTGGTTGACTAAACTGCTTGGGTTAACCTCAAGTTCAAATTATCTTGGGACTCACAAATAGGTTTGGCGCCTATTGTACTCTGGACTCTCATATTGACAAGTTCAAACGTGAACTCTTCAAGCTATGGCGATGAGAAGAAGACCGAGATCCTTGATATGCTCTGCAATTTTTTATACTGACAGGGAAGACGATGGCACATGGATTGCTCATGAATATCATAAGGCTTCTTGGGTACTGATGCATCCATCGGCGAGAGGGGCTTTTCGCCAAGAGAAAAAGGCCAAGTATACATATAGATCTTATTGGAAAGGGCGGATTATTGATTTCAAAGTTTCTTCAAGAGGACAAACCATTTCAGAAGTGCTTATTCAACATGTTTATATGCACTCAAAACTTAATGTGGAGGCTGTAAATCCACATGATTTTCGAAAGTGTAATTGTAAGTATCTTAATTTTTTGGGTTGCTTGTCATTTTTAAAACGTAATCGTATATATGAATTGGAGCTTATTATGATTTTGTATTGCAGATCTATATCCTTCAAATATACATGAATGGGAGCCTGTGGCATCTCTTTCAGGTATTATAGATGTCATCCATTCAGAAATTGGCAAAATTGCAATACAGAGGACGAACGGCAAAAGAACTTGCAGATTCTAGAATATTTTTTTATGATGCTATGTATATTTCAGACAGAAATGGAGGAATGAGAAAACTAGAGTGTATACCTCTACCTAATTTTCAAGATAACATGTGGTGGATTGCAGTCATCGACAATATAATAAAATGTTTTTGTTCCAAGCTATATAATGATGTACAAAAGTCACTCAAAACTAGTACTGGATCAAGAAATGTGCACTTAAGCTGGTTTGTTCCAATGTCATTGTTTGTCAGCTCTTTTTCAAACATGGAGGTGCATCGAACTCCCACATTGTTTGTTTGCAAAAATCTATCAGATGATTTTTTATCCAAATTCATGGACAAAGGTTGGGATATAAGATCCACTGCAGATATTTCTTGTAGAATCAAACATTCATCCATATCATTTACATACAGTATTGCGTCCCATTAGATCAAGATCTAGACCGCATTGGACACACTGATCGTATATGCATTAATATCATGGCAAATGGGGAGTTACTTACTAGTATTGAGGTTGAGCAGGACTGGACCTTATTCTACATTAGAACGGAATTGACACTTTTACAACAAGATATCCCCGAATATTTCAGCTTTATATTGGGTGAAAAATTGGTATGTGAAATCTATGAATTTGTATTCATTATCCTTTTTGTCAATATCCGGATCACTAATTGTAATGTGATTAATGTATGTTTGTGCAGATACGTAAACGACATGAAGAGAAAATCAAATGCAAAGATTTGGACGGAATTGTTCAGATAATAGAGCAATCATGATACAAGATTTGTAAAAGCTCTCATAAATATCAATATATTTCAACGTTGTCTTCCAAAATTCATATGTAGAGAGCATACAATGGAGGATCTTAGTTCACACTATACTTTGTGTCGAAAATCAATAGGAATGAGAGAAAGCTGGGAGCGAGCTTGGTGCGTGGATCGGAAGCGCCACAGTTAGCAGCAGAATGTCCAAGTGAATCGATTCAACAAATGCAAGTGAACTATAACAGTAGTGAGACTGATAATTGCACTCTGACTAATATCAAATAGTGAGTACAATGCATGAAGTAATTACTTCAGCTGATCGTTGTGTGTGATAACACTACAAAATTATCTTATTGATTACACTTTTTTAGTAGTAACTATATATCAGAAGCAGTTTTCTGATGAAGATTCTAGGATTAGATATACTGAAAATATCTACAACTAACTCGCATTGAATGCTATCTTCTATATAAACTACAACCGCCTTGTAACTGTAAATACATGTACAAAGTAGGCAGACTGTCAACGGGTCGGATTTCCGACCGACAATATCAAAATTTTACAATGTATCAAATTTATACAAAGGATCAAAAAATGTACACTAGGTCAAAAAATATGTATAGGATCGAATTTTCCAAGGTTGGATAAATCAGACCCGATTTGCCTCGATCCAGGGTTGAAGACGTCCGGATAATTTATGCCTCAATCCGATCCGATCCGCCAATCTAGGGTCAAAAAATCTCTGCTGCTCAAAATTCGAGCCTTCGATTTTTGGTTTTATACATCTTTCAGGATGCTCATTAATAAATGGATATGAGGTTGAGCATCGAATTCCAACACTCCCCCTTAATGTGGATCCTGAAAAATTTTGTTTTTTAGATTCAACATGTCGTTGAGATGGTGCTCCTTTGACAGAGCCTTTGTGAAGTAATTAGCTGCCATCCGATCTGTCCTGCAGTAAACTAGTGAAACTTCCTTGCTTTGCACTTTCTCTCTTAAATAGTGATTCTTGATTTCGATATTCTTGCTTTGGGAATGAAATCTCGGATTTTGAGAGAGAGAGAGAGAGAGAGAGAGAGAGAGAGAGAGAGAGAGAGAGAGAGAGAGAGAGAGAGAGAGAGAGAGAGAGAGAGAGAGAGAGAGAGAGAGAGAGAGAGAGAGAGAGAGAGAGAGAGAGAGAGAGAGAGAGAGAGAGAGAGAGCTATGGTACTTTGGTTGTCATAGAAAATGGTCGTTGAATGTGACTGTGCAAGGTCGATTTTTGCTAGCAGGTGCTTTAGCCAAATGGCTTCCTTTGTAGCACTCGTGGCAACAATGTACTCTGATTCGGTTGATGATAATGCCACTGAGGTATGCTTTCGGCTGTTCCAAGAGATTGGGCCTTTATTGTATAGAAATACAAATCAAAGTGTCAGATCTTCTGGTATCGATATCCCCTGCCCAATCTGCATCTGTGTATCCCTCGAGAATATTGGTAGGTTGGTTGTCTCCATAACAGATGCTGAGATGTTTGGTTGCTTGGATGTACTTGAAGAAACTTAGAGTTTCTATCTTTCAAAGCCTTAGCATTTTTCTTAGTTTTTTCCTTTGCTATTTTCTTTCTTCTGATTGTTGCATTTTGAACTATGTTTTGCACCATCTGCATTTTTGAACTGTTTCGTCGCACAGTTCACATTTTTGGATCATGAGAAAAATTCAACACTAAGTCAAAAAAACACTTAGAATATGATTCTGGCCAACTCTCCCGACATTGTCGCATTTTTTGCATTTCTGCGAAAAAGGCGACACATTGTCTTATAAATGCCTTAGAGAAGTTTTCTGGCCAACCGTCGCATTTTTCACCTTTCGGGACACTGTCGCCAAATGCCTTTCAGATAAAAGCGGGTGCCCTTGAAAAAGCGACACTGCCCTTGAAAAATCGACACTGCCCTTAAAATCACGAAAGTGTCTTTTGGCAAAATGCAAAGGTCTATAGCGTGAAGGCACTGTGTGATGGACAGAAGGTAGCTAACGCACGAAAGGACCGAGAAGATCAGAGGAGCACCGTAAAGTACAAATCCTTGATATGATATGATGATGTCAGCAGAAGAGCTCTAGGACATGCCTAATCCGTCGCTCTTGTAATCTGTGATTAATCTTAGATTGTTTAATCTATCTAATCAGAAATGTTACTCTGAATATATGCATTGCTAGAGGCATCAAGATGAAGACATTCACGGACACAGAATAGACAGAACTGTAAAAGTCTGAGATAGCTTTAGAGTGAGTTTACAGATAAACAGTAGCTAGTCATATTATTTGTGGGAGAAAACATCTCTCTCGTGCCAACGTGCTGATCTGGGAAATAGATAGCGCTCAAGAAGAATATTGTAAATTCAGTTCTGATAATAGAAGCGATTTTCTCAATGCTCTGTTCTGTGATGTGTATGATCTGCAATATTGGAATGCATGCTAGCAGTAGATAAATTTCCACTGTTGTTTTACTCAACATTATCTATTGTTTACAAGTTTAATTTTTACAACAGATCGTCAGAAGCGATCTGGGACTTGGAAGAGAATTAGACCGCAGTCAGTAGCAATAGCTACTCCTGCCAAGTCGGCTCTATCCGGCCTTCATCGCGGGGAACATCACAAACTCTCATCAACGGAGCTATTTCAGTGGTATCAGAGCTCGATTCTCATCAGTAGGACTCAGAGCCTAATCCGCATCAGTACTTCATGACCTTTGTAAGTGCTTTCCAATGGGCTAGGCCTGGAGTTGATAGGAACTGACTGAGTGAATTGATTGAATACACAATGTCGGGTCGAGTGTAGATCATTGCATACATCAGTGAGACGATGATGGAGTGAAACAAATATTTGTTCATTTCCTCCTTCTCTTCCTCGGTTTGAGGAGATTGTTCCTTTGACAACTTTAGTCTAGGGTCGAGTAGAAAGTAACTTGGTTTGCAATTGGCCATTCCATACTTTTTCAACACGTTTGTGAGATATCTTTGTTGGCTGATGAATATCATTATGTTGGGTCGAATTCAAATTTTTTTAATTATGAGACAATAGTGGGCTGGACCCATATCAGTCATTTTGTATTCCTTGGCCAGCATGCATTTGGTGTCTTTCATCAGATTCAGATCGTTACTGAATAATAGAGTATCATCAACATAGAGAGTGATGATGATGAAGAAATCTGATACAGATTTGAAGCAGACATTCGAATTTGCTGAGTTTCTCAATAAGAAATGTATTTATTTTCTGGAACAAGGCTCTGGGTGACTGTTTCAGCCCATAGAGTGCCTTGTGAATTTTGCATACAAGGTGTCGCTTACCCCTCAGTTCGTATCATTCTGGCTGTGACATGAAAATCTTCTCTTCAATGGTCCTATTGAGGAAAGTGGTTTGACATCCATTTGATGAACTTCGAGATCTGCAACTGCAAAGAAGAGTAATAGACGGATCGAAGCATGCTTTGACAACTGGACTGAAGGTCTCGGAATAGTCCAGATCTAAAATCTAGAAATAGCCTTTGGCGACCAGGTTTTTGGCTGTTCGACCCTTGGGTCGGAATATTGTTCAATCCTAGAATCGAAAATTTCTGCAGCCTTTCCCTTGGGGTTGAAAAATTTGACCTCCAAACTCATGAATGCTTTTTTTGTGTCCAGATTGTAGAGCTTATATGCCTTGTGATCTGGAGAGTAGCCAATGAAAATCGATTTTCTGCTTGTATTGTCCAACTTCTTCTTGAGAAGTGCCACAGTTAGTAGTAGGATGTTCAAACTGAATCGATTCAACAAATGCAATTGAACTATCACAGTAATGAGACTAATAATTGCACTCTGATTAATATCAAACAGTGAGTACAATGTATGAAGTAATTATTTCAACTGATCGTTGTGTGTGATAACATTGGCAACGGAAATATCTAATTAATTAAACTTTTTCGGTAGTAATTGTATATCAGAAGAAGTTTTTTTATGAAGATTCTAGAATTAGATATATTGAAAATATCTACAACTAACTCGCATTGAATGTTATCTGCTATATTAATTACAACTGTCTTGTAAATGTAAATACATGTACAAAGTAGGCAGACTGTCAACGCAAAGTCATTGGGTCAGATTTCTGAATTGGGACAATATCGAAATTTTTACAATGTATCGAATTTATACAAAGGATCGAAAAATGTACATTGGATCGAAAAATATGTATAGGGTCGGATAAATCAGACCCGATTCTACCCGATCCAGGGTCGAAAATGCCTGGATAATTTTCGCCTCGATCCGTCCAATCTAGGGTCAAAAAATCTCTGTTGCTCAAAATTCGAGCCTTTTGTTTCTGGTTTTATACATGTTTTGACGGCCAAATCCAAGGAATCCAAGCCCAAAACGGCCAATTGTACAGCAAGAACCAGCACCTACAATGACAGCATCGAATTCCAACAACTTGCACATTGCAAAATAACATTGAAAGCACCAACCATAATCTTGAACCTCAATGCCACTACGATATTGAACACAAGGTCATGGTACCCTCTTCAAGAGCCCATTTGTTGCATTGATCTAAAAAAATACGGACTATTCATACTCGCTATGGGACCAAAAAATTTCTTTGCTAATTTAAGAAATATACACCAAAGACAACATATGATAATTGATGATGTGATGTATAAGTGAATCCAAAATGATACATTGATTATTTCTGAGTTAAAATGCTGACACCAGAAAAGCATCATATTGTTGGTCTTGATTCAAGGATTTCTCAAACATTGCTACATACAACATTAAAAAGATATTGAGTTAGCATTGGCTTTATTGATGGCATACATGTACAAAGCTATGTACAACATTGATGGAACTACCCTCTACATTGCACATACCCATAAACATAAAACGTTTTAAGTTTTTGTTCAAAAGTCAACTTCACGAATTGACTGTCACATACCTTGAATTCCAACTTGTAGTGACGAGTACACAACAGCCAAATAAATCACATTTGGACAACCACATTCTCATGAAGTAGCATGGTGTTACTTACTAGAGTCATTACTCACCAATGTGTTACTCATGCCAAGACCAATGAGATCTCTTGGGTGAGAGGAAAATTTATGCCACACCAATGTAGGCTTGAACCTCGTATGATGTGTTGTTAACACCTTTGAGCCTTATGCTCTAGAATAGGTTTGGCCTAACCTCGTTGTACATCCATGCATAAAATATGCCTGGATGTTGTGCTTACATTGGCCTAAGAACAAAGTCATTTGAAAGATCACAAAAAGCATTCCCATTGTTGAAAAATAAAGAAACAAAGAGAATGCAATTTAAAAGAATAAAAAGAAATCATTTTTGTGCTGAAACTCAAGTAGCAAATCACCTTTTTGCAAATCATCAATTACAATCAACCCTAGCTATAGGTTACCTCTAGAATCGTTAACCCTTTGCGGTGGTTAATTTTCAGGGGAATTTACTCCCTCCTGAATAGTTGTTGCTTGCATTTGGAGGGGAGGGGGGCAAGTGTTGTCAAGTTACTTGGGGTTTACAAAGTGCAATTGTTAGCAAAACAAGTCCATGGTGAAGCCACATTCTAAAAAAAAACTCATGCTTTTCTTCTAGTTAGTTTGTGAACTCCTTGGAGGTTTTAGCCTTCATTCTAGGGATCCATCTTTCATCTATGAGGCTTAACCATCTAGTTTGTAGTCTTTTTCATAGAATTAAGGCTCTAACCAAGCCTATCATCAAGTTAAGGCATCTCGTTTGTCTACATTCTTGTTTAATTCCTTACATATATGTTATCTTTTAAATATGTAGTCACTTGTAAGTTACATGTATGATCTAATCATCCTAGTTATATGTATGATCTAATCTACATGTATGATCTAGTCATCCTAGTTATATGTTATAATAATAATGTAATCTTCCTATGATGTAATCATCCTAGTTATTGTTATAATGTTAAGCCATTGTCATTCACTTTTTGAAAACTACACCAGCCCTAACATTCATCCGGCTAGTATACACAATCACTCAATCTACTATAGTGACTCAAGGCAGACCCATGTGGAACTGTGCTTTTGAATTCCTCGAATTTGCGGTCTTGGAAGCACCTCACTGATTTGGTTCAGATACATGGCTACTAATAAAGCAACAAGCGTAAGAAGCTGATGTTGGTTTACACTTGCATACATTTTTGCCTCAGCAGCAAAATGAAACTCTTAACTGGTTTTTCACTGTGAAATACCTGTTGATGAATGCATTCTGAATATAAGGTATGTTGGTGATGCCTGCTACGCTACCACTTGTCCACCCTCCAGCAAAATGCTGTTTCTCAATTGCAGCTTGGATCGGAGTCTTTTGTGCTGCAAAGCATCACCAGAAAAGAATCTATTTTGCCAAGTCACGGATGCAAGCTCCCCTTTTGAATCTCGGCCTACAAGGGCTTCCTTGCTTCTGCAACCGCTTGCAGCAGGTAGAGAGGAACGGCTTATCTATTCTTCTAAAGCTCCTAGACAGGGAAGTCCATAATGTTATTAGCAGTATTGAATGCTATGAGACTTGAGTAGGCAGCTTTCTGTTGTACTTTGTTGCAGCTCAAAAGAGACTTATCGAGGAGCTTTGGAAGCAGTTCTTCTTGGATCCTTGGCAGTGGTGGGATCATAGGCTAGACAAGGTGAAGTATCTGTTATATCCGAGATAAAGATGAGAATTTTAAACAGTTTCAGTCGTGGATGTCGTATGGACTCAGCCCTGATGGAATTGGATGATGTGAATTAGAAAATTGCAAGGTACCCTGATTTTAAACACAAGAGGACGAAAGAGGCTTTGTGGGTGGATGGGAAATCAACCCCTGAATGGGCAAAAGCTAAACTGGCAGCCATGCCGGCAGACACAATGCAAAGAAGTGTTTTTTCTTGGACTTCAATGATTTCAAAACTTGTCAAGGAGGGTAAAAGCACAAAAGCTTTGGAATCTTTTTATAAAATGCAGAAGCAAGGTGTGGTTCCAAATAAATTCACTTTTGTTGCCGTTCTCAAGGCATGTGCCAGTTTAGCAGCTCTGGAGCAAGGGAGGGATGTCCATGCACAAGCCATCCAAAGAGGATGTGGTTCAGATATTTTTGTGGGGTGTTGTCTTGTTGACATGTATTCCAAATGCGGGAGCATTATTGATGCTTGGAAAGTGTTTGAGAACATGCCAACACATGATCTGGTGCTTTGGAATGCAATGATCATGGGCTTTGTTAAGTGTGGGCAAGCAGAGCAAGCATTAAAACTACTTGAACAGATGCCGAGGGAACGGGTGCAGCCAGACAGAGTAACCTATGTAGGTGGCTTGAAGGCATGCTCTAGCATAGGGGATTTGGAGAAAGGCAAGCATTTCCATAAGCAAGTCATTCAAGCTGGTTGGGATTCAGACATTTTTGTAGCAAACTGTCTTGTTGACATGTATGCGAAATGTGGAAGTACAGGGGATGCTTTAGAAATCTTCAACAACATTCAGCATCGCGATGCTGTCTCTTGGAATGCCATGATTATGGGGTATGTGAAGTGTGGACAGGGGCATGAGGCTTTGAGTTTCTTCAAGCAGATGCAAACGGAAAAAGTTCAGCCAGAAAGGGTCACTTTTGTGGGCGCCCTCAATGCATGTGCTAGCATAAGTGCATTAGAGGAGGGCCGGCATATTCATGTGCAGGTATGTCAGAGCCACTACAAGTCAGACATCATAGTGAAAAATTGCTTGATTGACATGTATACGAAATGTAAAAGTATAGAGGATGCTTGCACGGTCTTCAATAATATGGAAACACCTGATGTGGTCTCTTGGAGTACCATAATAGTAGGATATTCCAAGTATGGTGAGGGGAAGAAGGCCTTGGCATTGTTTCGGCAGATGCAGAAAGAAGAGGTGAAACCAGACAAAGTCACCTATATAGGGGCCCTGTCTGCATGCACTTGTGTAGAAATGCTGGAAGAGGGTAGGTATCTCCATTCAAATATCCTTCAAAGTGGTTGCAAGACAGATATTTCTTTGAACAATTGTTTGGTTGACATGTATGCCAAGTGTGGGAGCATAGAAGATGCACGCAGAGTTTTCCATGGTATGCCTTTGCACAATTTGGTCTGCTGGAATGTTATGATTTTGGGGTATGTCAAATGTGGAGCGGGAGAAAAAGCAATCGAAATGTTTCAGCAAATGCAACAAGAAGGGGTTTGTCCTGATAGCATCACCTACGTTGGAGTCATTAACGCATGTTCGAGTGTAGCAGCCTTGGAGGAGGGCAGACGTGTTCATGAAAAGGTTATTAAAGAAGGCCTTGAGGCAGACATTTTTGTGGGGAATTCCCTTGTTGATATGTACATCAAATGTGGTTGCATTGAGGATGCTTGCAGGGTGTTCGACAGCATGTCTGCTCAAGATGTAGTAACTTGGAATGCCATGATTGCAGGGTATGCAAAATGTGGACAGGGGGATATTGCACTTGAATTGTTTAATAAAATGCAAAAAGAGAACATTCAGCCAAATAGTGTGACCTTTTTAGCTGTGCTTAATGCTTGTGCTAGCATAACAGCACTTGAAGAAGGCAGGCGTGTCCATGCAAAGGCTATCCAATATGGATGTGAGTCAGAAGTAAATGTGGCTAATTGTTTAGTTGATATGTACTCAAAATGTGGAAGCATTGAAGATGCTTGGAAGGTGTTCAACAACATGACCATCCGTTCCGTGATTTCTTGGAGTGCAATGCTCGGTGGGTATGCCATGCATGGGCTTGGTATAAAAGCTCTCCATCTTTTTCATATGATGTGCCAAGAAGGTGAAGAGATGGACACCACTACTTTCATCTGTCTACTTTCAGCATGTAGTCATGCAGGATTATTGGATGAAGGGCAGTATTACTTTGAATCCATGATCTCAGTTTATGCTATTCCAAGCACAGTCATACATTGTAGCTGCATGGTCGACCTTCTAGGTCGTTCTGGCTATGTGGATGAAGCAGAGAATCTAGTGAAAAGAATGCCATGTCAACCTGATATTTCTATCTTGACAGCGTTATTAGGAGCGTGCAGACGTTTTGGCAAAGTGGCAACAGGAGAACATGTTGCAAAGCAACTTCTTGAGCTGGATCCAAATAATGCCTCGGCCTATGTGTTGTTATCTAGTACTTATGCTGCTTCAGGCAATTGGGATAACACTGCGAAGGTCAAGAATTTGAGAAAGGAAAGGAATGTACATAAACAGCCAGGGCGTACTTGGATTGAGGTGAATAATCAAGTGCATACATTTGTTGTCAATGATACCCAACATCCTCAAATAGTAGAAATCCTTGCAGAATTGAAGAGCCTATCTGAAAAGATGGCAAAGGCAGGATATGTACCCGACACAAATGTTGTATTGCATGATGTAGAGGAAGAGGAAAAGAGAAATATTTTGTGCCATCACAGTGAGAAACTGGCCATTTCATTTGGACTAATCAGCACACCTCCAGGCACTGCTCTTCGTCTTTTCAAAAATCTGCGTGTATGTGGTGATTGCCACACTGCCACAAAGTTTATTTCCAAGATGCTTGGGCGGGATATGATTGTCAGAGATGCAAATCGGTTTCATCATTTCAGGGATGGGTTCTGCTCTTGTAGGGACTATTGGTGATGCTTTTTTATCTCAATACAATGGTATTGAATTGTTCTTTTAACACAAGATTTAAGCTGCTGTGCCACTGGGATATGTCCTGAGATTATATCTCTACCTGATACATTCATTTGCCGGCCAGGCAAGCTAAGGTCCACTATTTTGATGTATCTTTAGCTATCTTGGCTAGGGAGTGGGGCTCAGATAAAAGGTCTCTTCTATCCCATGTGACGTTCAGCAATGTTGATATATAAAACTAACCACTTCAATTAGCTCCTTAGAGGACGCAGATTTACCACTTTAGGAGTGATATCCTTGCCTGTTTTTGTAATTTGTAAAGCTTGGAGTATGCTAAAACTCAGCAAATTGTCTGCTGATTCAAAGTTCGGTGACTGAAATGTCCGTAGTTGGTGGATTTACTGGTTTGAATTGCAGTATCTATGTTATAATCACAATTCATTCCGCCATTGTGTGTTGTGATGTATGTGATTGCCTGTTCTTATGCATTTGCCATTGAAGTTGTTGATGTGTAATCTTTAACGTGCTAGCAAAACATCCTGTGTGTCAAATTCCCAACATTGTAATATTATACTGTGTGCCAACATTTTTAACGTGGTATCAGAGCCATAAATGTTCCTGTGTGCCTGTGGGAAATCTATGAGAGCTTTTAGGGTTCTTGTGTGCCTGTGAGATGTGTGGATTTGTGTGCAAATTTCTTGGTTTTGTCACTTGTTTGTGAGGTGCAAGAGTCCCCCAATCTTGTGTGTTAAACTCTAAAGATTGAGTGTGCAAGATTATCTCTGTTTTGTTTGAGAGGAGCAGCCTTACTATAGTCCTTATTGCCCACTGTCTTCAAAGCTCGTGAATGGAGAAGTACTTGCTGTTATTAGCCGAACTGATAATGGAAAGTCTTCAATTGCGCTGGCATTTTCTAAGGTGGTTGAACCTGCTGGTAGGAAGATTGCCATCAATGTTCTAAATGCTAAAAGGATCTGTCTTGCTTTGTTGAAATGTAGATGCATTTTGGTCATCGTTTGCTTCAGCTAATACTCAAACAGACTTCATTCAGCAAAAAAGTATGAAGGTTAGCAGTGTGATTAGTGTTGTTTATGGAAAATGAATGTCTTGTAACCTGAATTGAACGTATTATGGAAGGAGCCGGGCACAGGGCATTCTGCCCGGTAAGGATTTCCAAAAAAATTTGGGCGAGGTCCAGAGGGGCCGAGCCTAGATTTTTTGGAAAGCCGAACCGGGCAGAATGGCCTGTGCCCGGGCGCCTTCCATTGCCTAATGGATACCTGGGATTTTTTCACATGCGCATTACGAAGCATAATGGGCAGTTTGACTTTGACTGATCATTGAAAATGCACCACGTGGCAGCTGTCCGAACACCGTACGGACGGGCACAGACATGCAGAAAAAAAAAAAAAAGCAGAATTTGACTTTGAAAAAAATGCATACTTTTTTTGCTTTTTAATTTGTCTGAAAATGGGCATAATATTGAGCAGGTATCCATTACTAATTAAAAACATGCTTTCACAAGCAATGAACCTCAAGAAATAGTGGTGCAACAACTTACATGTCATATTCATAACAAGTCCCCTATTACAAAAACTTTAACTTCATACATAGATTGTGAAAATTTGTCATACATAAAAACACATATTGATGTATATTGTGCAAGAGGCTCCTACTATGTGAAAAAACCTACTACAATATTCCATGCAGACAACGTTTTCTAGTAGTGCCATCTTCACATACTCAGAATACAATGTTATTTGACGTGGAGCCTTGTGCCCTCATGTCGAGGCTCAAGTATAAGCTTGGAAACTCATTCTGATAGAAAAAATTCTACTCCAATAAAAACTTGTTCCAAGCCCCTATTGCAGAACACATTAGCAAAGTCACTCTCCATCAATGCAAAAAATGACCCTACTCCAAAGACACAATGGAGCCTTGCACATTCACAAGCAACTTGTCCATGCTTCACAAAAGTATTAGGTAGTAATGAATTCGCATTATTCAAAAGACTAACGTACTTTCATCCCACAAAATTGGTCTTTTGTTGCATGACCTCATACTTGCCTCCCATAATCTAATACATGGTGAAGAAGAAGTCTCCTCTCCACAACACCATGCTCTCTCCAAGAAACTCACATGTCTCTAAGAAACTCACTCACATATCTCTCTATTGCAATATCTAAAAATAGATTCTCCAAAGGCTATCGACACTTTGCTATGCATGCCCCTACACTAAGACATCCTCACATGTTTAATGTGTTATAATAAGTAATTAATACCTTGTGAATATTATGCCCATTTTTAAACAGATTAAAAAGCAGAAAATATATGTGCTTTTTTTCAAACGCAGATTCCGCACTTTTCTATGCCCATTTGTATGGTGTCCGTACGATGCCACGTGACGCATTCATAGTGGTTAGTCAAAGTCAAATTGCCTATTGTGCTTCGTAATGTACATGTGAAAAAATTTAAGGTACCCATTCCGCAATGGAAGGTGCCTAGGCATAGGCCATTCTGCCCGGTTCGGCTTTCCAAAAAAATTTAGGCTCAACCCCTCTGGGCCTTGACCAAAAAATTCTAGAAATCCTTAGATCTTTCAAAAACAACCTCATCTTACCGACTTATGTTAGGAAGACTCTGGCTAAAGTTAGCCAAAGTACGCCATGACTAGGGTGCCGATCAAATCACATTGGAGAATCGGAGATGCGGGCCAAGCAAGCAAGAGCATCAAACATGTTTTATAAGCTGCCCTAGACTCTAAAGAGTCAGTCCAAGAGTTCCAAGCCAAGTACGCCAACACGCTTCCCAATTGGACGGTCATTCCTAAGTTCCGAAGATAGACAAACCAAGCAAATTTACAGTACGCCTTGGAGCAGTTCTTCCAAACAACACCATCTTTCAGTTGATCCAATGGTGCGACAAGCGGCTCTCAACTCCAAAGAGATATCTTTCTTGAATTATTTTGAGTTCCATTGGAACTGTTCCTTGGGCCCTTTGTATTTTAATCCCAACATCCCCTTCTCAGCTTGAAATTCCAAGACTAGCTCATGGTGGCACAAATTTACTATCGAGCACCTATGACAATGTCCCAGCATGCAGCAAGAGTGGAAGAGTGGCAACACTCCCAATGGTTGCCCCGTAGCTCACATGTCTTCGGGCCGTTTAAAGATGACACAATCATAAGGCCCCAGGCAATGGATAGCTACAAAAAGCTCATTCAAGAACTCCACAAGTAAAATGAAGAGCTAGAAGTTGAGCAACAAGTGGATAAAAAAAACATCCAATAATTGCCATGGGACTGGCAACCATTTAGCAGTGGGGGAGTGTGGGGGCTGGAATACAACGCCTAAGGGGCAGTTCAATGGAGCCCATGGTAATTTAGAAAAGGACCACCTTGCAGGGAAAAGCCTTTGTAAATAATTATTTTTGTGATCATTTTGGTTAAATCAATGGCCCAAGTATGGCATCTTGTGTGGATAAGCCCATCTTGAAGAGCACGTCAATAGTTAGGTGCGTTAGGCCCCAAGTATGGCACTCTGTGTGCATAAGTCCAACTTGTGGTGCCATTAGTCACTAGGGGCAAGAAAACAATTTTGGAAAGTCTCAAGGTTTTAACTTAGACTTTAAAAAGTTTGTAAAAGTCAAAGTCAAGTTTCCATAGAACTTGCATTGCATATTGAGACTTAAAATGTTTTGTCCCATAAGTAAGTGTAGAAAGCCAACTCCACAAGCTTTCATACAGAGAAGCCCTTTGTATGTGATTTTCATCCTTACTGCAAGAGAGCTAAGCCTCTACCATTTTTGGATCCACTTGTGCTAACCTTGGTGTTTGGCTAATCTTAGTATGACATTGTGTTGCATGTTTCTATTTTCTAAGTTCTAGCCCTATGTTAGCATTTGTGCTTAATCTTTGTGTGGTTCTTGTGAAAAATACAGATCCAAAATGCACTTAATGGATCTTTGATCTTGGATCAATTTGATCAACAAAACTAAAACTAGTTAGAAGGTAGAAATCAACAATTTTAGCATGCTAGTCTTGCATAATTCACAAAGATTTGATCATGAACATCAAAATACAATAAGGTACTGTCTCTGTCCATACAACAACAGCAGTCTACTATCCTTCAAGATCTACAAGAAAATCACAATTCTACACATAGAAAACTCGAGATACATGAGAAAATGCTTCTTGGTTTCCAAGGGGAGGCTCAAACCTGGGACCAAAGAAACTTTGGATGCCAAGCTAACCAGTTGAGCCAACCTCGTTGGGTACATGAGAAAATGACATGAGATGGACATAGAATCAACAAAGCTGAATTCTCCACATGAATGATCAACAAATGATAATGTTCTCCACGTTGGTACATCTATTTATAGCAGCCAAAATGTCATTTGGCCCTATTCTCCAACTATGCCCTAAAATGGCAACTTCTAGGTACTTAACCAAAAACCTAGAAATTATGGTTAACCAATTAGAATGGGTCCAAACACGACCTCATCCACTTAGCTACTTGCTAGAAATAGTAATAACACTATTTAGAGCCTTATTGACATTTATGAAACTAACTCTAAGTTGAAATTTCATTTTGGCCTCCAAATTTGCCAATTAAAATTTTGAAACTAGTTGACAATTTTCACACTCCCTCTTCAACTAGTTTTAGCATAGATTTAAAAAGTACACCAAGTGATGTTCTATGCTTTATGAACATGTCTTTTCCAATTCTTTGGTGAAGATATCAGACACACATTCCTTTGAAGAAACATGTTGAAGCTCCACCTCCTTTGCCATGACTTGTTCCCTCACAAAGTAATATGCCACCTCAATATGCTTGCCAACATAGTCACAGTTACTGCGTATACCATATTTTATGTAACTGTACATACTGTATTTCTATAACTGTAACTAGTATAGTTAGAAAATTTCATTATACTAACCAGCATAGTCAAGTAAATTTAACTTGAGGTATTGACGTCGAGCAGATTAGCACTTGTCGAGCAGGAAGAAGAAACCAATGGGATATGTCCATGCTGCCCGGACACAAATTTCAAAGTTTTCTATAATGCATTTTTATTTTTTAGTTAATTTGAGCTACGTTACGTAGATTTCAAATTTGTGCATTTTGATTGGGCCTGGTGACGGTCGAAACTAAAGAAAAAAAATAAAAGTATCTTTATAAAGGGTCTTTTTGATATTGAGAACTCCTCTAATGTTCATCTCTAATTTTGCAGGAGGTTTTCGATTTCTACTTGATCTTCTAAGCTCTCCCTGCTCACTTGATTTGGGAGTATCTCCCTTATTAGCATCACTTGTTACTGACAAGTACCACTTAGGCACTCTCCTAGGAATCTCATTATTGACCCTGTCTTTTTCCATTGGCTCTTCCATATCGACACCAACTTCTTCCTTCACTTGCACTTTAGATCAAAGGAATCAATTGTCAATTTTATTTGGTCATTTTGACCCATCTCATCAAAAGTAGCATCTCTGGAAATCACGATCTTTTGTGCATCTGTGTCATACATCCTGTATGACTTGGCTCTTTCATCATATCCAAGGAAAATACACTTAACAGCTTTTGCATCCAGCTTCTTTCGTTTTTCATTAGGTACATGAGCGTAAGCATCACAACCAAATACTCGTAAATGAGAAACATTAGGTTTCTTTCCAGTAAAAGCTTCGTAAGGTGTTGGGTTTGTGCCCGAGTCAAGACCCAAGCAGGATGTGTTTCGATTGGTAAGGTTTCTACTTGCACTGAACAGACAGGAGTGGTTGGCTTAGATCGGGATGGGCAGTCCTTCACGTGATGTTCAATACCACAGTTTTCACAAGCTAGAGAAAAGTGGAGTTTATCTGGGCAACGAATACTAGGATGTTTACCTGCACAGATAAAGCATCCTCGTATTGCGGGTAGTTAATGTGCGGCAAAGACAGCTTGGTTTGGGTTGTAAGCTTTGGGCATTGGGATCCATCGGTTGAGCATTAGAATCATAGGTATAATAAACAACCGTTTCAGTAGAGTATTGTGGTTGAGTATTATCTTCCACATAGTAGCTGGCCAGATCGATGGTATTCGGAACAAGATAATGGAAAGCATTTTGTGGGGCAGGTTGGTTAACAACAAACTGTTGACGTGGGGATGGGTACTGATTTGGTGCAGGTGGTCGTGGTTGGTAAACCCCTGGTCATGGCAGAGGTTGTTGTGGCGGGTATGGGCGGTAAGCTCGATAGATGGTTGGTCTGGAGGCTGCTGGAAAATGATTTCGTAGTTGAGGGCATTCATTAGCAGTGTGATGTTGTGAGCAGATTGGACACCAGACATTTTCCCTTGCTGGAAAGGATTTCTCAGCAATCTGTTTCATGGCAGTTTGGAAATCGGCAGTGAGTTTATCCATATGAGATTGTTGAACTTTTTGCCAGATTTCCATTTGATGTAGAAGTTCAGAAGACTAAGCAATATTATCAGATTTTGGGTGATTAGGACGGTCCGGATTCTTATATTTCTTTTCACGATGGTCAAAGTCATCGTCGAAACTTCTTCTTCTTCACGAATAGCATCAATCATCACATCTTTAAGTTGATCATAAAGGTCAACTGGTTTGAGTTCACGTCGGATTGTTTTTGGCAATCCAACTAAAAATAGTTTTATGGCCATTCATTCAGTGATATTTTCATCAACACATTCTACTTTGAGACGTTTATAACGCTCAATGTAGTTTCAAACAGACTCTTCGCGATGCATCTTGATATGAGTAATTTGGATGAACGAGCTCTGAGTCAGTTTGGATGGTTTGAAATGCTTGATGAGAGCGTCCTTAAGGGTGGTCCAAAAAGCAAGATCAGGAGCTTCGAGATTCAAGTACCACTCCTTGGCGGTGCCATAGAGTACCATGGGAAATAGGCAAAGCTTTTCAGTTTCAGAGGTATCTCCATAAAAACGGCATGCATTATCAAAGTCTTGGAGAAATCGGACTGGGTCAGATTCGCCATCGTACTTTGGTGCATCGATACGTGAATTCTTTGTTCCATTCGTGGAGGAGTCGTATTAGAAGATTCAGCACAGTCGCGAGATATGATGCAGAATATAGATGAGCAGGGCAGGACTGTACTTGACACAAAGGGCAGTTTGTTTGCAGAATGGATAGTGTAGGACAAAAACTGGTCTTTTTTATTGTTATAGAATTCGCGGACAGGATGAGAAATCGTGGAGAGGCAGATAAATCTAACCGTAACACTCGCGAATTCTGAAAAAGATTTCTAAATGTCAGAATAGTGATTTTTTTAGATTTTCTGTAAAAAAATTGGTGTTTCAGAATTCGCGGATAGTACAGGGAAATTGTGCTTTGTGAGGACGAATTCTTAGGCTGGATGGCGAATTCTAATAGAGAGATTTGACTGGCAGCTAGGGAATATAGAGAAAAATGTGATGTTCTGACAGTAAACGGGCAAAATCTGTGAGATAGAATTCGCGGAGCTGCTGAAGGACTGATCTTAATCATTAGAGGAGTTCTAAATCCAAAAAAGACCCTTTGTAAAGATTCTTTTTATATTTTTTTCTCAATTTTTTCTTACACATGAACCAATTAAAACACTCAAATTTGAAATCTACGTAACGTAACTTTTTGAGTCCACATTTTGATTCCACACTAAAAATGGCATAACTTTTTAGTGGTAAGTCCAAATTTAGCGGAGTTTGGTGCATTCTTAAGTGCTTGACAAGGGCTTTCCAATGATATGTTAGATGACATACTTCTGAGCTACGATAAAGAAGTTATGGCAAGTCAAAACTATTAGTGTTATAATATTTTAATAATATAAACTACATCTTGCACGAATTCTTAAAGGTCTTTTTGGAGCTCAAAACTCCTCTAATGGAGAACTAGCCTCAATGAAGTCGGCGAATTCTAGGACAAAGATTTTGATGAGAAATAAGAGATTTTGATAGTATATCAGGTTGTTTTCTCAAAATCTGAATGTGGTCGGAATTCGTGGAGGTGATAAAATGAAAGATCAGGGTCTGTTAGGGCTGCAGACAGACTGGCGAATTCTGATATACCTTTTTGGTTGTGAGAAAGGTCACTTGGGTCACTTCTTTTGAAGAAAATGCCCAAGTTGACTCTTTTGTTGCTTCCCCCCCATTTGAGAAGTTGCTCAGCAGCTCGTGTAGGACCTGGAGAGACGACGCGTGTTGTTTGTTGGTAGATAGAGATAAGCACACAAGCAAACATACAACACGGAAGCAAAAAACAAAAGAAAAAGGAGACGAAGCTAGGTAGAAAAATACTTAAAAAGCGACAACGGTGCCAATGTTGGAAGTATTTCTAGTGTGTGCGATGGCTAGATCTACTTACAGGTGTAGTATAGGGATGTAGAGATTCGTCCACTTTTTAAGTTTCTACCAAGGTTCAAACAGAAATGCAAAACTAAGAAGTAATGACGGAAGCACTAAGGCTTACCCAACTAGTGCTCAAAACGGAAATGAAACTATCTAAGGTGACAAAATACAAACCCTTGTTAAGGCTTACCCAACTAGCAAGGTGTTTAATCTAAATTCTACTTAACACCCAAAGGGTAATAAAATAATATTGCGGCTAATATTAAACAAATAAGCAATAAAGAACATGCCACAATAAACCGATGAAAAGGAGGCAAGAGGAGGCCTGAGCACCTTTCTCAAGCTATGCACATTTCCAAAGGGAACACAAATGACATAGAATGATAATTCTCCAAAATAGAGAGCAAGATAGCTTAATCTCAAAAGTGTTGGTTACAATGCAAATACCTCTCCTTTTATGGCAAGGAGGGTCTTCCATAAGTGTCTACTAACTTATGGGACTAATCTGTTTCTAGCTTTTCAAGAACTTCTAACTCACTGATGTGACTCACTCAGACTATTCAATGTCAATTGCACAATCTCACGATGTTGTACTCGCTCTCCAACTGCTACTAATTGGTCACGGATCTCTTTGATCTTCAGTATGTGATCAGCAATAGTTGCACCATCATCCATCTGCAATGTATGCAACTTCGTCTTCAGAAACAATATTCGAGATGTATTTGTCGTTTCAAACAATGCCTTCAATGTATCCCACACTTCTTTTGGTCCTTCTGAATCTGAAATATAGGAAATAATTGCATCTCTAACTGATAAGTTGATGACATTCTGGGCTTTCCGTTTTCTCCTATCAAATGTCCGCTGATCTTCTTCAATCACTAACCTTGTCTCTTCACCTGTCACGATCTCTCACAGCTCCTTTTCCATCAAAATGTTCTTCTCTTTGAATTTCCAAACTGCATAGTTGTCGGCACCTTCCAATTTGCTTGACTCATTAAGGACACTCTCGCTTAGAGTTGCCATCACTGGATAGATGAGTCTGGCTCACAAATTATATCACACCACAGAACTGTAAATTTTTGGTTGGACACCTGATATCGGTACGACGCGCGGGTGCACGACTACTCGGGATTCTCTTTATCTTGCCCGCGTGGATCCGATATTGGTACAGATATGCGATATCGGTATGATGCGCGGATGGACGATTGTTCTGGATTTTCTTTACCTTTGGCGCGTCGCTCCAATATTACTGATATGTGATATCAGTATGACGTGCGGATGTACGTCTGCTCTTGATTTTCTTTACCTCTGGCGCGTCGATCCGATATTGGTACGGACAAGATGAAAAGTAGAGAGAATATAAGAACTTTCAGAGAGAATATTCTAGATTCTCCACTTCGGAGCGGCGGGTACGCCGCCTCCTCTTTGCAAAGATTTCGAAATGTGTGATCGTTCAAAAGACAGAGATCGGTAATGTGAAAAGTATGAAGCTTCCTAACTCTGAATGATAGTACTAGACACTATCTAGTATCATTTGTGGTACTCCAAACAGACAAATGAGAGGTTTATTGGCAAACCTCTCACAAATAGCACTTTCCACAACAACTAGGAAGTATTGTAAGAATCTCCCCCACTCAACAGATTTTCAATCTGTCTGATGCTGCCCTGGCCTTTTGGATGCCTCGGGGACTGTGCTTTTCACAACAACTAGAAAGTATTGTATAAAAAAAATCTCCCCACTTAACAAATTTTCAACTTGTTTGATGCTGCCCTGGCCTTTCTGATGCCTCCAGGATCGTGTCTTTGTTCCCCACTGATGATTTTGAGCTCCAAACCTGCAAAATACACCAAAGAAGGATTTCTTCCAGTCGTTTTTATCTCTCCAAGCTTTCACTTCCCGTGAAGGACTTTCTCACTTCGTTGCAGAGCCTGTGACAAGTTGTTTCCATTGATCAGGCACGCAGGACTATTGCTGCTCTGATACCATGTCAAGAATTAGATATGCAACATCAAGCATTCACCATAAGCAATCACCACAAGAAGACGGAAGAAGAACACGCACTGTCACTCTATCACACTGACTCATACAGAATGTAAAATGTACAAATAAACCTTGAACCCTTGATAGAGAGAGAAAACCTACGAGTAGACTAATAGACTAGCCTATGGCTAATGACAGCTGGTCACAGGTGTCAGCATTAATGTACCTCGTAAACAATAACAATGAAGTTTATCACCTCACCTATGTCCTATAAAGATTACCCAATAGTATCCGCTATCCTTGATAGTGGATCAGACATCAACATAATGGCTTTGTCACTAGCAAAGTCATGGGGATTTAAGACCTTAGATCAGCCACATTACAAACTTCATATGGCAGATCAACGAGTAACCGCCCCCGCAAGTCACTTATCGAATATCTCGATCCATATCGCAGGTGTCAAATTTACCATAGATTGCGTTATTCTCGATCTAGTTGATGATGCAAATACGTATAAACTCCTTGGCACACCCTGGCTACAGATGGCAAGCGTTGTCCAAGATTGGAAGCATAGCAAAATAACCTTCGGCAACAACAAAGAACGAGTCATTGTTGACTCCAATGGCCACATAAAGCCAGCCAAAGTTTATGATGATTAGTCATCTACAACATATGACGAATCAAATAGTGTTCCAATCCAACCGAAAGGACACTATACAAGATCAATTGATATTATAAATTGGGGTCAAGCACTGGCCACTGTGGATTGTGCTAATTCCAATAGATGTTGAATAGAAACCTTCGTAAACTTCACGGTAAGGACACCAATAATACGGTCTTAGACAGCATGGAAATGCGTAAGATACGTTGTCTTTATAAAAGGGTTAGAATGGCACGGATATGCCCTAATACCTAGTAAGAACATTGGGAATCACTTACTAAGTAGCCCACTCTGTCTATCCAAAATAGTGTCCTCATACTATGGTAGTTATGAGATTCCTATATAACGATCATGGTATTGTTTTACCTTACCCTGGCGAGTGTCACTTTAGACCTTGTGGTGAGATACAACTGGAAAGCATGGATATGCCCAGGAGTATGGACACTAGTGCATGACATACCTCGCTCTGTAAGGGTCACTTGGGTCAGTATAGCATGGATTTGCTCTGATACCAGCACACGTGTCCACACCAGGTCTTTTGGCTAAGTAAAACTTTAACGGTTAAAACTTTTCATACTCTTCTATGCATAAAACGAACTAATATGGACCAATTGCCCGTAAGCTGATCACAGTATGGCACTCACCCTGATACGGTGATATAACGGCTTGGCCTATCGCTAAAACATCGTTTGTTTGGGAAGACTGGACTACATTTTAAAATGCTGTTCAAAGCTGTTAAGTAGTATAACTTCTTTTGGACATGAATAACAACTGTCGTTCAACCATGACACCTGTCTTCCTCACTAAACTAACTTGAGCGGTTTTGTTTTGTGGGATAATGGCAAGTATCAGCTGGATGTCTTGAAAGTGATTATGCTTTATGGTGCTTTCTAATACTGTATTTTACTTTTCAGCTATATTTTACCTTGTTGAATTATAAATAAAGGCTTTAAAGAGCTTCAGTCTTGCTTTGTCAAGAAGAACATGCAGTCTTGTATCTCTCTCTCTCTCTCTCTCTCTCTCTCTCTCTCTCTCTCTCTCTCTCTCTCTCTCTCTCTCTCTCTCTCTCTCTCTCTCTCTCTCTCTCTCTCATGGACTCCGTTCAATGCATTATACCTTCATTATTTTCTTGCAAATTATTGCTTGAGATGGCTTCGTTACCAATAAACAAATAAGCCACGACGATAAAACCTTTTGCAAACTTTACAAAAACAAAAATCTACTTGAGGGGCCTTCTTGGTTTTCGGGGTGGCTTGTTCTACAAGCTATTTATAGAATGATAGGAGCATGACACCTAGCAGGGGCACAATCTAACGATGGTTAGCAAGCCCTATTTTCCACCATAGAAAGCTATAAATTAGTGGTAATGAAACGTGCTCCAATCTACTACACAGTACCCTACAGGTGTGGAAAATTCTATATGTGGCTCTCCTTACAGCCCATTGTTGGGATACGAACTTCTTTCTCATGCTTTTGGAACCAAACGGGCTACATTTTCAAGTATAAACTCAACTTGTAGGGCAGTGCTACATGCAGTAGGCAACTGTAACTATGACACTCTTCACTTTTTTGGTAAGCTAAACTTTGGTTTACAGCGATGAGGTAAATTTGTGGGTAGTCACTTATCATCCACTAGATGTAGTCAATGAAATAGCACATAGACTACTGGTTGGGCGCGATTCACATCCATCTATAGTGCGATGGATAGCATACCTCAATCACACTTGTTCAGAGGTATTCATAGTACCTTAGTAGTATGAAAATTCAGACTTTGTGTAGTGCACTTCCAAGTAGGAAGACATGGGATCTACTGATGTTTTCTAATGATTTGTTGAGTGCACTTCTTTCCATAATGTGAAAATGAACTATGCTTGTATCTTCTAGGATTACTACGTGGAAAAACTTACTTGTAAGTATGAATGGAAGTGAATGGAAGTCATTTTTACTATGTTGTTTTAGGCTAGATTACCTTAGAACAATACTTGGTGAACTTTCGGAATGTTATAAGTAAAGGTGTCTCTTTTCTCCATTAAGATTGTGACGGAAGAACTTGCAAATTTTTGCAATATTTGTAAACAGTATATAGAATCCTTTGACAGTTTTTTTTAAATGAACTAATGTTGATAGACGGGAGATACTACTAATTGAGGGATGGCTAATACTCAAGATATGGCTTCACCATGAATTCAGGTATTATGCTTAGCACATTCTTGCTTTCTTATCACGAGATACTTTCTATGACATAAGGTTACAGTTTCGGTTGACGTACTTCTAGGAACATTTCTTATAACGAGTAAGTAGCTTCGAAAGGGCTTTCGGATAAACAACTGAAACATTAAGATGGCTTACTTGAAGGATGCATAAATATAGGAGTATTAATTTACTTAATTTACATGTCCTATCAACTTTATAAATGAACCAATTGGTGCTTATACTGTAACTGTTGTTTTATAAGAGTAAAGAAAGAATGCATTGTATAATGCTAGGCTTACAAGGTAGACAAGATTCTTAGATATGGGTTGATAATTTCGAGTAGTTGGTATGGCATGGATTTGCCCTAACTACTTACCAGAGCACATAGACACTCATAAGTACAAAGGTCTAAGAGATTAGTACGGCACAGATCATGCCCTAATACTCGGTGACTATGAAGAAACTATACACATTTTGCTATTGATAGATGATACGGTTTTTTCTTGCACTCTATTATATACTAACATGTATAATACGATCTCTTGCCCTCATACTGATTAGTATGGCGTATGCCCTAATACGGTTGCGTTGGGGCAATACATATTGCTATATTAATATTATTGGTAGAAAAGATTGGACTATGTTATGTATTCTACTATTCAAGTTGTCATGTAGTGAGTCTGGTTTTAGACATGGATAACAACTGATTTTCAGTTACGACACCTGTCTTCCCCACTATACTAACTCGTGCGGTTTTGTGTTGTGGGATGGTGGCAGGTAATAGCTGAGCATCTTAAAACTTGCCTCATTTTAGTGTACTTTGTACAGTAAGATTTCATGTAGCTTTTTAATAACTTGTTATGCTATAAAACAAAGGGTTCAAAAGGTTTGGTCTTGCTATGTAAAATGTGTTTCTCTCTCTCTTCATCTTTTTAGATGCACACCCGACTACCTTTTGGCCGGGGTAGTACCTTGCCTTTATCTTATTACAATTTTATGGCTAACTTAGGTCTATCTTAATGTTTCAATCCTCAGGTTGGTTTCTGGATGTTGTTAATGTTAGGTATGGGGAACCCCTTCCTTCTCCTAATCTCTTTATTCAAACTATCATTTGTTGCATGAGGAAAGCAATTGACTTGCACCATTTCAGTACTACCATTGTAAAAACACGAGCAAGTTTGGGCAAAGCAGCACTGCACGGGAGGATTTACCTATCAAAAAGCTTAATTTTTATAGAGAATAAGTCTTTTGCAGGATGAAGAAGTAGGAGGAGGAAGAATCCTGGTGGTCAACGCGACAAAGTGAATGCAGTTGGTTACAAAAGATAATAAAGAGAAGGTTTTTTTTACATCTATGCTATTGTAACAGAGTTTTTGAGAGTATTAATGTCAAACAATTTTATGCCGAGATTCTTTTACATATTTGTGGTCTTATTGATGACTTCTTTGAAAGTATTATTTTTGGTTGAACGTATTGTTCTCATATCAAAAGTGATTGGTATAAACCTTATTAGATTTTTTGTGACTTCAATACTAAAAACATTACCCCTTGCTATAAATAATGGTACTCTAAAGAAAGATCTTAGCAAAGGACTAAACCATTTTGTTATGTGGAAATCTAATCAATGAAGTGACCTCTGTATAATGCTAGGCTTACAAGGTAGACAAGATTCTTAGATATATGGGTTGATAATTTTGGGTAGTTGGTATGGCATGTATTTGCCCTAACTACTTACCGTAGTACATAGACACACATGAGGTCTAAGAAGTCAGTATGGCATGGATCTGCCATGATACTCGATGACTATGAAAAAGCTATACCCATTCTGCTAGTGATAGATGAATATGGTTTTTTCTTGCACTATTATATATGAACATGTATAATACGATTTCTTGCCTTCATACTGATCAATATGGCGTATGCTCTAATACAGTTGCGTTGGGGCAATACGTATTGCTATATTGATACTGTTGGTAGGAAAGATTGGACTATGTTATATATTCTGCTATCCAAGTTATCATGTATGGATAACGACTGATGCTCAATTACAACACTTGTCTTTTCCACTATACTAACTCGTGCGGTCTTGTGTTGTGGGATTGTGGCAGTAATAGCTGAGCGTCTTGAAATTGCCTCATTTTACTGTACTTTGTACTGTAAGATTTCATGCAGCTTTGTTATAACCTATTAAGCTATAAAACAAAGGGTTCAAAAGGTTTTGTTTTGCTTTGTCAAGGGAGACTATGTGAAATGTGTTACACACACACACACACACACAAAGCACAAAGCACTCTCTTGAATGTCAACAAATGAACTCAAGAAGAAATCACAAAGATTTGGAACCTCTCAAATCTCTTTCTTGCACCAAACCTAGCAAATCCAACACATAGAATGGAAGATACTTGATCAACAAATGATCAACCTACAATCTCATGAACTTTTTCACTTATTAAACTTGAAACACACTCTTAAAAGGTCCAGCAACCTCAAACATAAGAGATCCAAACAAGTTTAGTTTACTGACCACTGACATCACAAATCACAATTCAAGAGTCACACTTTGGTTTTTTCCCAGTCGACGTCCGGTTCATGTTTCGAAACATGTCCATTTCGAACGGGACGTTTCAAACGTGTTTCAATTAAACATTGAAGCCAATCAATTTACCTCCATACAAGTTATATCTCAATTAGAAAAAAAATACATGAACTACTAAAAGAGCTACTTACACAAAAATCAATTGTCCAAAGCAAATCACCATTTGCATCTTCTATGTCACTTGTCAAAAAAAAACATCAAGTATCTCAGATCTTCATGAAAAATATCTTTAAACTAGATGGAATTTCAAAGGCGATCATTTGTGACAAGGACAATAAGTTTATATCAAAATCTCAGAACGAGCTTATGTATTATGGAAGGTGCCGAGCAGAGGACATTCTGACCGGTAAGGATTTCCAGAATTTTTTAGGCGAGGCCCAGAGGGGCCGAGCCTGAAAAAATTTGAAAAGCTGAACCGAGCAAAATGTGACTTTTTTCACATGTACATTATGAAGCATAATAAGCAGTTTTGACTTTGACTGACCACTCTGGACCAATGTTGGGTGGGTATATGGGGTTGTTATGGCTGGTATCAACCCGGGTATCAACTCGGGTATCATAACCCCTACCAGCCTGGTATATAAAAATGAGATACCCGCCAATTACCAGGATGCCTCTGGTATTAGATCGGCAATACCATGGTCAAAACAAGACCAGTGTGGTATACAAATATGAAATGCCCGGGATATACCCGGACCAGGACAAAATTGAGGGTACAACCCTATGCCCGGGTATCATATCTCAAAAAAATTATTTTAATTACAAGCCTTCAAATAATCATTAAATGCCATTAATACTCATATTAAATACACCGTCCGTTTCTCATGTCTCATGAAAGACTAGACTGTAGCTGGTTCGCTATTCCCATTGATCCTGTCTCTCCTCCATTTTTCCCCAGAGCTCCATCGAACCTATTTCCTTTGTTTGCGCCTCATTGCTCGTGCCTCATTGCTCTTTTGATCGTTGGTGGCTGATGTTGTGCGTCATTTGCTCCTCACTCGTTGCTGGTTGTTGGAAGCGCCAACCACCATACACCTCCTTGCTTGTTGCTTTGCTCGTTGCTGGTTGTTGGAAGCGCCAACCACCATACAAAGGGATACAAAGGACCATGTATTTGAATCAAAGTTGGTATGATAGTCCGTTTTGACAATATGTTTGATGTGGAGGTTAATTTCACCAGTAGTCTGAGTATTGCATTTATGAGTTCTGAGAAGTAATGCCTTGTCTCAGTGTCTGTAAAAGTTTGGTTTGGTTCTGTCATAAGGGGTGTTGAGAAGTAGTCTATGCCTTAGGAATGGTAGCATTCCTTCCCTGGTCAGAAGGCCTCAGCCTCAACAGATAGTCAGTGGATCAATATTAGCCTGCATTGCAACACATATCTGGCTCAACACTCATCAGGCAACAAGCATCCGTGGCCAGAAACATCTGCTTGAGATGTACCCTACTTCCACATCTTCAGATAGCTATCAAGCAATCGTGCTCAACCATGAATGGATACAATGATCTGGGAAAGATACTTTCAGAGGCGAAGGAGTGTTGAATAGCACCCTTGCCCAACCGTTCATGAGTCTGTCAACAGGGCATTGACAACCCTGTCCCTCAGTGCAGCCTCACTTCTCCTCCTCTCTGATCAGCAGAGAGTCATCCTATCCCCCACAGTCAGTCGCGATCCCTACTAACTCTTTCTCAACGAGCAACATTCTCTCTTGCGCTCTGCCAGCCTTCAGCAAGCTCTACATCTCTCTCTATCGAGCCAGCAACCTCTTCTGCCAACGACCTTCATCTCCTTCAATGGACGACTGAAACACATGAAGAAGAAGGGGGGGGGGGGGGGGGGGGGGGGAGGCTTGAAGAAAGGGGATCCGCGATTTTAAATTGGTAATGTGCAGGAAGAACTGAGACCATCGTGGTAAGATATGCATTCCCATTATGCTTGTGCTGATTATACAACTTTTGAACTCTGCTCCTCCTTTATGAACTGTCTGGAAACAATAAAATTCTAACTATCTATACCCGGGTTTATGACCGGGTGGTATTATCTGCAATACCAATTCGATCCATACCAGTTTGAAGTTTGTAAATTATGTCTATCTCCATACCCGACTGGTAATAGAAAACTTATTTTCTTTAATACCATAGATCCGCCTGGTATTAGAAAATGGAGAGTACTCCAATACCATGACCGGGTTGGTATTTAAAATAGTGATACCCACCCAACACTGCTCTGGACTTTGACTGACCACTCTGGACGTGCCATGTGGCAACTATACGAACTTTGTACGGATGTGCAGGCTAAAAAAAAGTACATCCATATTTTGCTTTTTAATATGTTCAAAAAATGGGCATAATAGTCACAAGGTATCCATTACGGACAGTTTGAGGACTAAATTGTGTTTTGAGTACTTCTTTCCATCCATAAACTGATGCCCAAAGAATAAATTTGATCAATGATTGAAGTGTTACTTATGACATTATGTAATTGATCATCAAGCAAAATGGCTACAAATATTTTCTAATACTACACACTTATCAATTGAAATAACAACAGTTTTTGCACTTTATAGCTATGCGCCATTACGACCATTAAAAGTAAATGTGAGTGATATAAATGTTCAAAGAATTGTCGATCAAGTACAACATATGCAAGACATTTTGAAAACTAACCAAGAACACATGAAAGAAGCTCACCAAAGAACAAAATGTTATGTTGATAAAAAGCTCTCCTTTTGTGAGTTTGATCAAGAGAATTTTGTGTACTTGAGGTTATAGCCTTATACGTATGTGAAGCTCAAGACAACTCAGAGTGAAAAATTAGCTCCTACATTTTGTAGACCACTTTAGGTTGGGAAGAAGATTGTCGAGTTGAAGTATGAATGATCTACCATCAACAACTCAAATGCATCATATTTTTCATGTTAGCCTATTGACAATATGTTTGGAAGATCAAACCATTGCAACACCAGTTTTACCACCTATGCATAATCAATTTTAAATGGTTTTGACAAAAAAAAATTGTTGAGTATTGGGATACAGTGCTCAAAAATGAAAAAGAGAATCAAGGAATGATTGATTAAGACAATACATGCGTTAACAACATACTCTTGGACGAATGACCAAACATTTTACCATGAATCCTATTGAGACTGGGAGTGGCAACTCTAAAAATCAATGTACACTTAATTTTTGAGAACAAGTAGGGGAAATGGCATATGCAAGTGGCATTGATGCAAATAAAACGTCGAAGCTTAATAGGGCCTAAAAGGTTCCATTACCTTGATAAATAAAGGTGAACCTCTCTTTAGGCCCCTATAGACTAACAAATGTCTAACTAGTAGTTAGTAGCATATATGATATAGTTAAGCTTAGTTAGAATCGGCCTTTGGCAATGGCCTTTGTCAATAAGTAGCCTAATTCTAATCATTTGAGGGATCTTTGAATCTTTGAACATTTAAGCTCTTACTTTACCTCTTCTTGGCAAAGAAGGATTTGGAGCTTCTCCGTTCCTCTTTGAGGTATCATGTACCCTCTCACATGAATTGAGGTAACTGCTTGAATCCTAATGTGAATGCATTGATTTGTTTCGTGACTCAGTTAACCGCTAGACTGGAGTTATGCATGTTTCCCACTACTCCAGTGAGAACTCAATTAACTGCTAGACTGGAGTTATGCATGTTTCCCACTACTGTTTGCAGATAAGGAGGCATGGCTTAAAGTTCCAGCTGAGGGTAAGCTAAAGTTGCTAAATGTCCAAGTTGCTTCTGCCCCTAATCCAGAAGTTGTTTTCTCACAATTTTAGCCCTTCCCAGAGAAAAAACTTGCTACTATCATATTCTTACATGTTGGAGCTGCGTAGAAGGGCTGAAAATTTTTCAGATCTGCTGATCTGAGCCATGCCTCAGATGTACGGAAAAAGCTTGGCCCGATTGTGCTCACGATTAGATTGTCATTTCCATGGTTCTCTATTTCTGCCCGCAATAATGATGCTAACCTTTCCTGAAAATGTTACGACAAATCAGACATTGGTGATGAGGGCACGCTAGACAACCATGACTCAACTTTCTGAACTATCCTGGTTTCCGAAGTTTCTTTTAGCCTAATCCCCTAACAAACATGACAGCTCTCAGAAGCACACTACCCATGCAAAGGGAAATACCAAATTTGGAGGCATTCAAACCTTTCCTCATATCCGAAATTTAGCATATCAAAATCATGCACCAGCAAGCATGATCTATACCTTAGTTGCCCGTTCCGGAACGGAACGCGAACGTGTTCTGAAATGCGTTCCGTTCCGGAACGGGACTCCCAAAAAAAAATTAAAAAAATACATTTTTTTACAAAGAAAAAAAAAACATATCCTGAGAGTTGGTAGACAACGGGCAACTAAATATGGACAGTGTGTGTCATCAGTTTAAGACTGAGCATCGAGGCAGGTGTCAATACGGATTTTGCTGGGATTCTGCGGAAAAACATAAACTCCTGGGCCGGGCCTCAAAACTCAAACAACTGATTGACTCAGGATTGTCCAAAACAAAGGAAATGGGCGGTTACAAACTCGGATATATGTAACGTGGCAGATAGCGATTCTAGGATTAACGTGAGCAGCAGTCAGAGAAGATAGCGATTCTAGGGTCAACGTGTTTGTTGAAATCGATTTCTTTGTTTTAAATTTACACATCATCGATTTCAAAACAATGATTTCAAATCGATTTCTGATCTGTAGCGTCCCTCAATGCATTTTAAAGCGTCCCTCAATACATTATCAAGAAGGCAGATCGCCAGTTCTGAATATCACGTCCAGCAGGTGGCATTTTGATCTGGTTTTTTTTTTCTTTAAAAAAAACGTTCCTACCCAGTACATTCCGGAAGGTACAGAACGGACGGAACGGAACGTTCCTACCCATTTTGGTCGGAACGGGCTTCTAAGATCTATAGGTACCTAAAACAATGGTTCTACGAACTTTATCCTCCCTAATTCTTGTGAAATTCAAGTGCCTTCTTTGCCTTGAATGTGAGTTTAACAGACACAAAATAGGGCTCATGCTGCCTAAGATCATCATAGCTTCACCAAAGGATGAATGCATACAGAAAGAGAAGTCTTCACACATTCACTATGTTAACACACAGTATAATCGTAGTTTCCACATGCATAAACTAATTTCATTGAAACCATAACAATTCTTAGGCTCATATTACCTAAGACCATCATAGCTTCACATAAGGACGAATACATAGAGAAAGAGAGGTCTTTCTCAAACATTCACTATGTTCACAACCAGCATAATCATGGTTTACACATGCATGCAATAAATTCCTTGAGATCATAACAAATCCATGCTAATATCATCAAATTATCAGATACAATCATACATAACTTTTTGTCGGTTTCACAAGCAATTTTGTGCATATAAAACCTCCAATAATCCACACACACTTCACAAGATTCATAACACACAAATCAACCAAATTTTGGTGGGTATCTTTCCTCACAAACTGTTCGAAAGAGACCCTTCGTAATCCACATCCGTGTATCTTTCCTTACAAACTGTTCGAAAGAGACCCTTCGCAAGCTTTTTTCCATCCTAAACACACCTTTTTGTTGTTCTAGACCTTCTTCACATAGGCACTTTTGAAACACGAAGGATCGTAACCTGACATTAACTTAATTGAGCAACACCAATTAACAGGACATCAAACTAACCTCCCAACAATACAGTACAGTCCATGCTCACCCCAGATCTGATATCAATGCCTTAGGCAATTGTCATGATGTGCCTCATCCAAGATTCAATGATCTGTAGGTCTCTTGATCCCTCTAGGCATAGAATGGTCAATCAATATCCGGCAGAATGTCAAAGCCCCAGTATATACAACCATAACCCAAGGCCATCTCATTAGCATGGATATCCAGGTAGCTCCCACCTTTGATGTCAATCATTAGTTGTCCATTGACACTGGCTCCAACTCAAGTCGTAGTCAAATTATCACTGCATTTTGTTGTCACTCAGTTCACTACCATCCGTTCCTAACCTCACTGGCCTTCCCGAATCCCAGGTTCCAAATAGACTGACACTAGCTAGTCAGGGACATAACAGCTCTTCTCAGATCCAACATCACAGCCGAGTAAAGGAGAATCTCACAAATCCTTGACACGTTAGGCACAACACTTTGGTCGCTCATAAATTTGTCATGTTCTCTTTATCTCTTTTTCCCGTTATCAAGATTATCTCTTCATATGTAAGCCTCAGACAACACACAGATGGGACTTTATGCTTCAAGAGGTGGATGCAGAAATGCTTGTTAATATTGAGTTTATCCTGAAATTTTGTAATCACATGCTCAAGTTCTGTACACTTTTCACAGTCGTTTCGTTCAGCCTCAATATCACATAGGCAGTTGAGTGACTTTCATATTAAAGAGCTAAACCATAATTTAGAAATCGGAAACAAGTAAAAACTACTGATTGATACAAAACAGGAAGGTTAACATCACCAATAATTTTTACAAGAACAAACACCTTCCTTAAAGTGATGAAACCGATTGGCATCCCTCACTATAATTTCTCGCCTCACAATTCTAGAAATGTACTTGGTAGCAGTGTGGCAGTCATCACATACACGTAAATTTTTGAATAAGTGCAGACAAGTACCTTGTGGCGTGTTAATAAGTCCAAAAGCAATGGCCAGCTTTTCACTGTGAGTACAGAATGAAAAAAATTTCTGTCCTTTACCTATATCATTCTTTGCATAGCCAATCTTCTTTATTTTAACAGCTAATCTCTTCAATTCTGCCTTAATTTCAGCTATCTGTGGATGCCTGTCATCGTTGGCAACAAAAACGTGAGACTGGCCATTCACCTCAATCCATGTTTGCCCTGGTTGCTTAGGCACATGTCTGTATAAGCGCAAGCGATGAACATTTAAAGTACTATTCCACTTGCCAGCAGCAGCATATATATTGGATAGCATCACATATCCTGCAGCATTTTCAGGATCCAATGCAAGAACCTGCTTCGCAGCACGTTCTCCAATTAGCAAATCGCCATGCATTCTGCAAGCCCCTAGCAAAGCCATCCAAACAGAAACTTCTGGGTGGCATGACATCTTTTCTATCACATTCTTTGCCTCAATCAAGCAGCCAGCACGACCTAGCAAGTCAACCATGCAACAGTAGTGCTCTATTGCTGGTGAGATATTATAGCACGGAGTCATGGATTCAGCGTAGTGCTGGCCTTCATCTACAAGACCTGCATGGCTACATGCTGAAAGCAGACAAACATAGCTGGCATTGTCTATTTCCCAACCTTCCTGGCACATGTTATCAAATAATCTGAATGCTGCTTTCCCATAACCATGCATTGAATAACCTCCAAGCATGGTACTCCATGAAACCATGCTATGATTTGGCATGCCCTTGAACACTCTATAAGCATCTTCAATGCTTCCACATTTGCAATACATGTCCACAAGACAGTTCCCTACAAAGACATCGGATTCCCATTTGCTTTCTAGAACCTGTGCATGGACAAGTCTACCCATAGCCAGAGACTCTATGCTTCCACAGGCAGTCAGAGCACCCATGAAGGTTATATTGTTGGGCTGCACAGAATGGTTTTCCATGTCTGAAAAAAACTTCAAAGCTGTTTCCCCTTGCCCATCCTTAGCATAGCCCATAATCATAGCACTCCAAGAGATGACATCGCGTGTTGACATGTTGTTAAATACTCTAGAAGCACTTTCCATGCTCCCACACTTTATATACATGTCAATTAAGCAATTACCTACCGAAATGTCTGATTCACAACTGGAACGAATAACCTCTGAGTGAGCTAGTATGCCCTCTTCCAATATGGCTAAGTTAGCACATGCACTCAGCACACTCACAAAGGTAATTCTGTCAGGCCGCACTTCCTCTATCTTCATGAGTTGAAATGTTTCCAATGCCTTTTGACTCTCTGCACATTTGACATACCCACTTATCATCGTATTCCAGGTTACTAGATCACGTGTTGGCATGTTGATGAACACTGTGCAAGCATCCCTAATACTTCCACATTCGGTGTACATATTTACAAGGCAATTCCCCACAAACACATCTGATTGGCATCCACTTTCTATGACCTGTTGGTGGATAAGCTTACCCTCCTCCAGTGCAGCTAGCCTAGAACAAGCCTTCAGCACCAAGACAAAAGTGTACTTGTCTGGTTTCACACCCTCACTTTGCATTTGGTTGAAAAATTGCAATGCCTTTGAATATTGACCAGCTTTAGAGCACTTTCCAATTTCTAAATTCCGGATAAATGCAGTGTGTTCTACTGCATCTGATTGCATAGCAGCCAACTCTGATGGTACCCAGGCAGGATTCGATCTTCCATCAACCCACAGAGCCTTCTGGGTGGTCTTGTGTTTAAAATCAGGGTACCTCGCATTCTTCTAGTTCAATTATATGCAAACCCAGCTGAGAAATTAGGATCCTATTCATAAAATCCATCATTCAGATCGATAAGAACCTTCTGTCTTTCCAAGGATAATAAAAACTTCACCTTATCACTTCTGTGATCCCACCATTGGGAAGGATCTGCAAAAAATTGCTGCCACAGTTCCTCTGTGTTCCTTTTCTGGCCTGCAACAAGTTCACCGGAACCTCAGTTTTCATATAATGATATTTTTATGCCTGTCAGTCTGTTGCAGTTAAATCCTACACCGAAAAGAACATATTCTTTTGGGTGTACGATTTGCTATGCTATTTATCAGGATGTTCTAAACTTTTACACTACCTAAAATGACAGACGAATTAATTGGAAATTATTGAAGCCTATAGAGCAGAAACATAACCATGGTATATCAATGCACATTCTGAAGGAAATAACCCTTCATATTTTAAACTTGTAAGTTCACCAGAACTGAAGCTTAGCTGTTCTTGCTTTGAGACTGATTGCCAAATACTACTGTCTGAAATATAATGCGTTTCCAGTAATTTCCTAGCTCCTGCTTTGGTTTTCCCGCTGCCTGTATGCTGACTGCCATCCCAAAGAGTCGCCACTACAGATAATGCAAGTGCTCCTTTCATGGTCATTGCTTGATGGCCTGCTCGGATTCTATAGTCGTGCATGAAAGTTTAACAATATAGCAGATTACCCTACCCAAAAGTAGCAACAAAAGTCTGCAATTCAACAGAAACGATGTAAAGCATAAGAATGATCATAGCAAATGCATATTGTTGAGTCCCTTTCCTCTTGTTGAAGTCAGAATTTCGACTCCAATCAGCCTTAGAAATAAGAAGGTTTAAGAGAAAGAAAATAATTATAGCAAATGCATATAGGGCCTTACCTTGAACCTCCTCTGCTTGTCTTTGCCGATGTCAGAAATGTGGCTGAAGTATCATCCAAACAACTTGCACAACCCTACTTTGCATGGAAACTTGCGATGTGATGCCGGAAGTTACCAAACCTTCAAGCAAAAACAGCAAATGAAAACCCTGGCAAGCGTGGTAGCAAATGAAAAGTGCCACAAACCTCCCATATACTGAAGTTGCAACCACATACAACAATAAAAGGCCGTTCTAACACTCAGATTGCAAACACTTACTTATGTTACACTGTAAATTTAGCTTGCAACCAGAAGAATCTGCATGACTGAAACAGACATAAGCTGTGATTCTACTCTCACAAACAGCACTGTAATTAAAACCTACCTTCAAACATAAACGCCTCTTATCAATAAGCTCCTCGATCGTCTTTTGTGGCCATGCCGAATCAGAATCTTTAACAAACTAGTACAAGGAAGTACTACTACTGTGGCTGAAACCTCCTTGAAGCATTCCGAAATGGCAACACACAGCTTTTGCCATAAACAATAATGCTCCCTTAACAAACCTCACCTTGGACTAATTGGGCTTCCCTCCTTAGCAAGGACCATTGGACCGTTAGGCTTATCCTAAATGATTTTGATCTTTAGGATTGAGCAAGCTAAAGGTTTTGAGATACTTGTTAAAGTGAATAAATGAAATAAAGATCATAATATTTGGAGGTAACTCTATATTCAATAAAAAAAAATAAGTGTATCGAATATCATAAGAGAGTATCCGGATCCAAATTTTATGGATTTTTTATTAGGCTCAGACAACTTTAACGAAGTAATACTTAAGCTACTGTAGTCAAAAGGGTAACAACTTAGCATTTACTTGTGTCAAAGGAGTTTTTGGGGCCTTCACTGATGAAATTTTTTCGGGTGACAAAGTTATATGAATTTATGCTTCCATTTCAGTTTTGTGAATATAGCTCGGAATCAATTGATGTTTAAATTGATTAAGTGGAATCTAGACTTCCTGGGCACAAATGATTATCTCTATTTGATAGTTCATTCTGATTTTCTATCACTCGAAAAAAGGTAGTTTATAATTTTGAGGAAGAAGTCCGATTTGTAATAGTATTGGATACTGACACTTTTGAATGTTTGATATCTTATACGTTGTCTCCTGAGAACTTTTTAATCGAAATTATGAAATTTCTTTTAAAAGGGAGAGAAGAAAATGTTAGGAATAAGACTTTCGTGGGATCAACCAGTTGCACAGATTTCTTTTGTGGAATCCAGTATGTGTGCAATGGTGGAACTATTCAGTGGGAATTGAGGAAATCTCTAGTGATTGTTTTGAATAATCTGGAACTAGAGGAGTTTTGGGGATTTTTGAGTTGTTAGATATTCATGATTATGGATAGTGGTGGTAAGATTAATTTAAGATTTCGCTGATTGGATCAGATGGAATAAAGTTTTAATCTTAACCTTATAGATGTTTGTATAACTCAGCCTAATCTTGGTTTGTACACTAAGGTCTGAAGTAGGTTGATTGGTTGAAGAAATTATGTTTGTAAAAGTATGATGGTTGGAAATCTTCAGCTGAGTCACAAGATTCTCAGTGTGAAATGTGAATAACATATGTGGATTTTGGAGGAATCTGCCAGATAAGAGCATATATGTTTATATATTGGGTCATAGTGAGATTATTCTCATGTGTGCACGCTTAATCTTGTTTGGATCTACTATGTATTCTAGGTTACTAGGGTAATCTGGTGCACTTAACCTAGTCTTTGAACATAGAGATATGGTCAAGTATTGTGTTTTGACAATTACTTGTAAATTAACAGATCTGTTTTGATAGATCTATAGGTCAACTTAAGAGTGATTTGGATGTGGATCTAAATGTGGTGTTGTACTAGTACAATCAAGCGCTGCACTTGGACATTTAAGATTTCTGAATCATGGGCAATTAACTTGAGTAGTTTGGTTACTCCTGTGGAAGTTAATTGGTAAAATGGAAAGTGTGAATTCATCGGAAACTGTTTGTTTTGTGTGTATTGTAAGAGACATAATTTTTGAGGCATTTGGATTCATCAGAAAATTGTGTGCATAGGATATACGGAATTCTTGGGTGAATATTTCTCAGTTGAGGAATAGACTTGGTTCATTAGTGATGGTATTCCAAAGAGCTCAATTGGATACCGGATCCTAATGGTTCCAAGAATGGTAAACTGAACTTTTGGAATTCAGCAGAACTTTGTAAACTCTAGATATTGTTCTAGGTGATTATATAAAGTTATGTCGTTAAGACGAATGTTAAAATGATTTTTTATTACTTGGTTGATCGTAGAATTGGGAACTCATAAATTTGGTTAAGAATCTGGTTGTAAGAAAATTTTTGGAATCCAATAATTTTCATTGCAAAGAAAATTTCAGAAAATTTCCTGAATGGTATGTTGTACATATACTCCAGTATCTTTTAATGATTAAGTATAATTTTGGAATCCTGTAAATTATGATTGACGAATCATAAAATTCTAAAGGTTTATGATTGACGGATCATAAATTGATACTTAGAGATCATTAGAAGATTATATGGAAATATGATGATTCTTAAGATGTTGAGGAATTTTTGATCAATTGGGTGAGTCAAGGATTTAGATCTGTTAGTTGAACTCTAAATTTCTTTACTCTAGTGCATACTTGAGATTGTATGAGTCTCACAAGCATTTCTCATTAGGTAAATTGTTTTTGCTGATGAGGAGATTTGATTATTTTAGTGGATGGTATTCTACTACAGATTGTAGTCTAGAAGTGTTTGTGTACAAAGTTCAGTCTATATCTCCAGATTTATAGGAGATAGCTAAATCTATTAAGATACAGATAGTTGCTGATTTCTTGCATATGGTGCTAGAAATGGGGCTATTAACTCATTACAATAACTGCAATACTCTGGAGTGAGTTGTAATTGTCTGAGACTTGATGGATCTCCTAGAGATTTAAATGACTGAATTGTAGTATTTTAGAATATTTGGATATTCTATGAATATTTGTACCAAAAAGCATTATTATGTGCAAGAAATTGTGGACAGATTTTAGAGTATAATTAAAATGGAATTTCTTTAGCTTTTGGATTTGATCTCTGAAATAAAGAATTTGATTCACCCACTGGTTCATGTAATTGGGATTACATGAAGGTGATGAACTTTTGTTTTGGAGTAGATCAACCCATATGGAAGATTTATAGCTTAGTGTATCTTTGGGAATTTGAGTTAGTAGTTCATGAGAAGAGGCAAGCAATTTAAAAATTGTTGCATCTCTGAGTACTTATTCAAATGGAAAAGATCAGACTAAAAATAATGATTCATGGGAGAGACATAGTTTCATGTTTTCTTTTTCCTGTTCTGACATATAGGCAAGAAGAATGCATGAAGAGCTGTGATCTATCTAGAGTTGACCTGCATGGGGATTGCATGGGGTCATGCACTGGATCCTACTCTCTATATATCAAGGTAGAGATTATCTTGTCGATGACTTTCTTCTAGGTTACCAGTTGAGCTCTTCTCCTCTTGCTATCACATGGCATGGCTTGGGGATTAGATCTAGGAGGATTCTCCAGGAGGGATCTAGGATTGGTTGGGTGGTTTTGCTCCATAGTCTCTCTTGTGTTTTCCTATCCTCATCTTAGGGGTTTTCCCTAGTGGTCTTTACAATGTGCTTGAAGCTCAAGATGCTTTTGTAGATGGTAATGCTAAAATCTATTATGTAATTTGCACACTCAAACTTGAAATCTCTGACTACCATGAATTAATGGTAGGACATGTACAAGGAGTAGATGTAATTCTAGGCATGTCATGACACAATTTGCACAATCCACTTGTTGATAACAATAAGCACTTGATAACTTGGAAACACCATAAAAATCAATGAGTGTGCATGCAAGACATAGTGAGAAAACTATTTCTTTAGTAAGCCTTATTCAAATGGCTAAAGTACTAAGACATGAATGATGATGATTTGAATGTGTATGCAAACTCCGATTTGGATAACCATAGAAAAGTCTTCCTATGAAAGTACTCTTCTTGTTTTGTTAATGAGCTGCCACACTCCTTACCTCCCAACAAGAGAAAATTTTAAAGCAAATTGACAAACTATTGTAGAAAGGGCTTATAAGACCAAGTAGGCAATTATAATTCTTAAGTCGGTTGCATTTGTTATAAATGTGGGAATTAAGCATCACTCCAACTCACCAGAATTCGAATCTCTAGAATTCGAGTCATCAGAACACGAATCATTCGAGTTCGTCTTGAGCACCAGTACACTATGTAAATATAGACACACTCTGTCTCTACGACAACTTTCCAATCTTACTCTCTGAAGTCGAATGTATGTGCATCAACCAACTGGAGCAGAAGCAAGATCGACAATGAACTCTTCGAGTTCGAGGTCTACAAATTCTTCATCTTCTTCTTTGACCTCATTTGGATTCAAGATCTTCAAGTTCGAGGTCCACGTCATCCACACTGCCCCATCCAACGCAGACCACATCACAATTCACTTTAGCACTTTTCAGTAACTGCACTGTTTCACGCTCGTTGCCCACACAATCATTGTAATTGTTCCATGTATATATACATAACGGCAACTCACGAGACAATAACCAGTGATGAACATGTGATGAACACACATGCAAGTAGAGAAGAGTGAATCAAAGTTCCTGCGCAAACTCCATTGTGTCTCAATTATCTGATTCCATAGGATCAAAGATCTTAGAGAAAGTGAAAGCTATTCAAGGAATAGAGATAGTTATTTAATCTGTAGCTAGCTAAGTAAGATCTTTGCAAACAGTGTGCCATTACTGTGAACCATTCTTGGGCACAAGATTGTGATCTGATTGTGGTATTTACAACTGCTTAATTCAGATTCTCTATTTCCTTATGTGTATTCCACTACAAATACTTTCTGATAATTTTTTTTCTCATTTGACACTCACTCAATTCAGAATGTCTAATTTCGAAGGAAGCATGGTTGTCTCAGACGCCTAATTGTTCGCTCCCTTCATGGTTGTCTCTGACACCTACCAAGACATTCCTCCATTCGATCTAAGTCAATGTTGATGTTGTAGTTTTGGTAAAGGTCTTGTGAAGTTCTCTATGTTGGAGCTGTGTTTCTTATTTCGCACCTAATTCATTCGAGAGCTCCCCAACAGAGTGGTATCAGAGCTTTTGTTCCATACTACTATTAGTACTCAAAACTATTTACTATACTTAGATCATTCATCATGGAAGGAACATCTTCAGAAATCTGCTTGATCAACAAGTTCGATGGTGATGACTTCCACATGTGGAAGTTTAAGATGAAGAAAGAACTGTGGGGATACGTCAACATCTAAACATGAGATCAATCTTGTATATGCATCGTAATAGCATGGTCAAGGATTTAAACTTTAATGTTGCCTCCACTGACATTCGACATGTCTGTGAGATGTGCTTATTAGGCAAACAGCCCAGATCAAGATTCCCAAAGGGACAAGCCACTAGAGCTAAGTCCATTCTAGAATTAATATATAGTGATCTATGTGGGCCTATGAGTACTCCCTCTCTGGATTCTGCACTGTATTTTATCACTTTTATCGATTATTATTCTAGATTTACCAGCATCATGTTCATTAAGAACAAGTCTGAGGCATTGAACTATTTCAAAGACTTCAAATAGTTCGCTGAGACGCAAACTGGTCAACGACTCAAAACCCTTCGTACAGACAGCGGTGGAGAGTTTCTACCAAACGAAATGTTTGACTATCTGGCATCATTCGGCATTCATCATCAGTTCACCACCAGCTACACACCACAGCAGAATGGAGTAGCCGAAAGGAAAAATCGAACTTTACTGAATGCAGCATGATCAATGATTCAAATGCTCAACTCAACAAGAACTTCTGGGCTAAAGCTATTGTTGGATTATTCTCCTACTAGTCGACTAATTAACATTTTAATCTTTATCCAACTTTTATCCAGACTTGCAGTTTTCTTCATGGTTTTACACAAGCTGCATAACTACTCGGAAACGGCTCACAGTGTCGGCTTTTTTGCAAAATGCCAAGTGTCCTAAAAGTAAAGGAAATGACTTTAGCGAAGACTGTCACATTTTTCGCAAAATGTCAGATGCCCTAAAATTTAAATTAATGACTTTAGCGAAGACTATCGCATTTTTTGCCTGTGGTAGTTTACGTTCATTTCTGCAAAGTGTCGCATTTTTCGCTTGTGGCAGTTTACGTTCATTTTTTAAGAGTGACAGTTTACGTTCATTTCTGTAGAGTGACAGTGTACGACCCAAGCCACCGACTTGCATTAATCCATCAGCAAGGGGTTTCTCAGAAGTCCTAACTGGATGGATGCCAGCACATCACAACCAACTGGATGACGCTTTTGACGACCTAATTGCTTAGTATAAATAGTTGTTCATATTTCAACATCTATCAGAGATCAAATCAAGTATTGAATAGTTAGCTCTCTCTCAAGCCTGCGAGCTTGAACACTCTTGAGCATTCTAGCTCAGTTCTTTAAAGTTGATTAGAAATTGTTATTGCGCTTACTGCTTATCAGTAGTTGCGCTTAATTCAGACTTTTATTTACTCGTCTTGAAATAGCTTAGAATACGCGGCTTCGATCCGCAAATTTGTTGTACTCATTTCATACTGAATCAATATTATCTTTTATTGCGTTCAGGTTTGTCTCAGAATGTATGCGTTTTTGTAATTCTTCGTGACAAATTATTTGTCTGATAATTCAATGCTTACATGTTTGGCTACGTAATCACTATAGTACTGATGATTTCAAAGTTAGTTACTATAAGATCGAACGTGATTTTTATCACTAATGTTTTGTTCAAATTGATAGGCGTAGTCATGCATGAAGAAAGAGGAAGATAGTTTATTCCACTACGCACAATAAGTTTTCTTTTTTGTCATTTAAATTATTTTTATTCGATTCTTTTAGACCTATCTTTTACACACCTCTTTCCAACAACTATTTCAACAGCTTGCTATCTGCAGAACTATTTGAGTACCAAAGTAGTCGACTCAAAGACTCCCTTATAAGCTTTCTATGGCTACAAACTGAGTCTACGACACCTCCGAGTGTTTGGTTGTCTTTGCTATGTACACATTTTCTCTGATCTGAGAAAGAAGCTTGACCTTGTAAGCTGCAGGAGTATCTTCATTGGATACTCGACATCACACAAAGCATATCAAATATTTGATGTTGAGACAAGCCGAATCTCAATTAGTTGAGACGTCGTCTTCCTCAAAGACAAATTCTTCGACTTCAAGCAGAAGCAGCAAATGCAAGAGTTCATTCCAATGACTCTCACCATCAACAGGCCTCGACCTGCGACTATTCCGACGAACATTGAAGATATCCATGTCGCACAGCAAGGAGAATCATCATCTCAGCAACTGACTATTGTTCGAAGATCTGCACGACATTGACAATAACCTAATCATTTCGTCCCTCAGGCATTCATCAGCAACGATGAACCTGCTTCAGTAACAAAAGCATTGTCGAGTTCGAATGCAGACAACTGGCGTTTTGCCATGCAGGCTGACTATAATTCATTGATGAAGAACGCGACCTGGCGTCTTGTCGAAGCTCCTACAAATGCAAAGATCATCGACACTAAGTGGATCTTCAAGATGAAGCAGCCAGATGGATGTAGAACACCTTATCAGACAAATCTCGGTTCTACTAACAAAGTCCACATTTTAACTGACAAAGGCTGAGAAACGAACTCGAACTCGAAACATTTATATTCGTGTTCAAACTTGAAAGATTTGCGAAATACATTCTTGTTGAAACTCGAAAGATTCACAAACAGGTTCTTGTTGAAACTCGAAAGATTCGCGAACAAGAAATTGTCGCGAAAGATTGATTCTTGTTCAACCTCGAAACTGTCAACTATCGTGAACAATTCGCGAAACACGAAGCTGTCGCGAATAGACAACCTGTCACAAACAATTTGTGAAGAAAAATCATTCGAGTCTGGAAACAAAACATTTGTTTGAATATCAATCGTCTTAACGGTTAGATCTACTGTTACAGAAGTAAAAGGCAAAAGACCTATCCTTTAACAATATAAATACATGTGTACTACTCCTTACAGAAACACAACAGAGAAGCAACAAGGCAGCAAGAGATGTATACTGATGAATCAGAATCAGAATTATAAAAATTTATTTTTGATCAAAAGTTTTCTCAACAGATGTTTTTTTATCAGTTATTCTGATTGTCTAAAATTATCTATAATACTCACGCAATACATCTCTTAATTTCGCATGCTTTATTTTATCAAGGTAAAAACTGTTCTATTAGTACATAGACCAGAATCAGACCCGATTGAAAACACTGATATTAGTTTGATTTATTCAAACTTTCATCGTGTTCTCTGAGGAATAATTCTTAGCATTTTTTTCCTACAATGGTATCAGAGCGCCCCTCTCAGCATCCTTCACACATCCATCAACAACCGTATCTGGAGCTTATTCAGAAGATTAAAAGATGTCTTCGATCAACAATATTCAGTCTAAGATCAGTACGATCTTGGATACAGAAAATTCGAATTATTTAATCTGGAAATTAAAGACTTCACTCATACTGAAGGGCGAAGGTCTTTGGCAATGGGTAGAACCAATAGAAGAGAAGCCAATTACTCCTGGCAAAGAACTTCTAGAATGGAGTTTTTGAAATGACAAAGCTATAGCAATTATTGCGTCTTCAGTGCATGACAACATAATGCTAGATCTTACATCGTTCTCGAACGTGAAAGAATTATGGGAAGAATTGCAAACCAAGAATGAGACTCGATCTTGTAATCAAATCATGTTCTTGGAAGACCAATTAACTTACCTACAATGGGACGGCAAAGATCCGACCACTTTCGTATGAAAGATAAAGGATCTATTTATTTCTTTGCAGAATTTTGGCATGGGAAATGCAATCTCAAAGGAAAAACAGCTTAGCTATTTTCTTTGAGCCCTACCCAGGTCATTCCGCACAACTCAAACTTTACTGGCGAAAGATTCAACAATGACACTTCAGAAGGCAATAGATGGAGTCAAAGAGGAAATAGAAGCTCGCGAACACTATGACGATAATGGTGATTCCAAAAATGCTCTATTCACTCAGAAGAATAAATCTTCAAAGAAGTCTTAAGTTTAAGAGGGAGTCGTCTAAAAAGAATGGAAACGAATCCAAGACAAATGATCAACAATCAAGAAAACAACAGAAAAATTTTAGTGAGGGAAGATTTGCAACAGATGCAAAAGATCAAGTTATACAGAAGACAAATGCTGGTTAAATCCCAAAATTGATCGCATTCATTGTCATAAACGAGGTCATGCAGCAGTAGACTGTTATAATAATCTCGAAAACAAAAAGGAGCAGAATCGAAGTGAACCTTCATATTCAAATTTTGTCGAAGACAAGGCAGAATGTTCCAGAGCAGCAGAAGACAGGACGACAAGAAACTCAGCAACATATGTTTGTGTTGATCTATGTTGTTCATCAAATTCAAAAATTCGAGAAGTAAGCATACTAGGATTTCTTTTAGATCGAGTCATAGGCATGCTTCCACTACAGCTTATATTCAGAAAATATGTCCGACTAAAGGTCTCTTAGAAAAAACACCATATGAAGTTTGGATAGGCTCCAAACCATCATTATCGAACTTACGAGTTTTTGGATGTTCGCTTATGCACAAATACTGCAAGATCTCAGGAAGAAGCTCAACTTCCAGAGTATCAAATCTTTTTTCATCAGCTACACTACTTCAGATAAAGCTTATAAGTTGTATGATTCCATCGAGTCAAAGATATTTACCAGTCGGAATATCGTCTTCATTGAAGATTAGTTTATTGACCTCAAAGGTAAGGGCAAGCTCATATAGCCGAACTATCGGACTCTCCCGAATTATCAAACACTTTTGTTTCTAAGTCAACTATTATTATCAAAGGTCCTAGCTCGTCTACTCCAGATGAACAGCTTATCAACAATGAATCCGAAAGAGATGATGTTGCAATCTAGCAAGAAAAATATGATATAAATAATCAACTTTGTTCATTAGCCAGAAGATCGACAAGAGAGCACAGACCACCTATCAGGTATATCGATGAGTCTACAGCTCACCTTGTTCAAGAGCCCGACTACTGTCAAAGAGGCACTCAGCCAGCCCGATCTCTGGAAAGAAGCTATGGATAAAGAGTATTCATCTATTATCAACAACCAGACTTGGACTATTGTCGACTTACTTGCCAACAGAAATGTAGTTGATTGCAAATGGATATTCAAAATCAAATACAAGGCAGATGGAAGTGTCGATCGAAGAAAGGCTCGACTTGTCGCTAGAGGATTCTCTCAGGTATACAGTGTCAAATACATTGAGACTCTTATGGAACAGTTGCAAGCAAACTTTGATTGCTCTATCTTCTACTAAATCAGAGTAGATAGCAACCTCTCAAGCTACAAAGGAAGCAATATGGTTGAGAAACTTACTTTCATATGTTAATTTGAAATAATATGCTCCAACCACTTTATTTTGTGATAACCAAAGTGCTATTACTTTATCAACTAACCCTATATTTCATTCTAGGAGTACGCACATTGAAATTAAGTATCATTATGTCAGAAGCAAAGTTCTCGACAAAGAGGTAAACTTGCAGTATTGTCGTACGCAAGATATGACTGTGGATATAAGATACCATGAAGCTGCTCAAACACTAATAGCTTCTCCCTCGAAGCTATGTCGCTCATAAAAATTTTATAGCTTTCATTCATGATGCTCATTGCAGTATGATCTACATCATGTCACAAATTGGCTCCCCAACAACATGGAATTCATTTCACAATACTTTGATTCTAGTGAGAAAAGCATCAACTATCTCACCATCAGTCATGCGCATACTTTTCAATTTCATATGTCGAAACAATATTTGAGAAGGATTTGATATCTCATATTGGGTCTTCGATGCATGCTATGTTTGTTTAAGAGTCGTCACCTTGCAAATGTGGGTGATTACATGATCCTTCATTGATAAGTTAATGAGGATAAGCACATGTCTTGCATGTTTTGTCAAAGGTTATGATTTTGGCATCAAATAGTAACCAACCTTCACTCGTCCCCTGTTACAATTTTACACAATTTTTCTTTATAAGAACATATTTCATTTTGAATCTCCAAACACTGTAATTGGAGATCCCTTCAAGTTTACACAATTTTTTTCTATAAGAATATTTTTCATTTTGAATCTCCAAAACACTTTAATTGGAGATCCCTTCAAGTTTACTAGCTTCAGCAAGCACTGACTTGCCCATATTGGCCATAACTTACGATTTCAACGTGATGTCCCTTACCTATAGCTTAGTTCACAAAATAGGTCTAAACAAATCATGAAAAAAGTGCATCACATTTGTAAGTGAAACACCTATGTGCCATAATGGTGATAATAGATATTTTTGGCATTCTTGTAGGCATGAGAAAACACAATTTAGCACCTTGTAGCACCTCAATCTTATACCTAAAGCTCAGTTTACAGAAGCAGCCTAAAAAGTCATGAAAAGAGAGCATCACATTCATAAGTTAGCATGTGCCATAACAAAAATTCTTAGCATTCTTATAGGCAAGTGAAAACACAGTTTGGCACCTTATAGCACCTCAATCGAATATCTGCATTCATGAAATAGGGCTAAAAAAGTCATGAAAAGAGGGCATTGCATTCATTAGTTAATGTATGTGTCATAATGGCCATACCCTCTGTCGTACATGTGGCTTCAAAAAAAACAATGCATGGTCACATGTCAGATCGGCTGACAAAAAATTTACACACATGTCGTGCAACATGTGTTCAAACATGCTGATATGCCATGACACATGTCATGCAAATATTGGCCGGTGGTGTGTATACCATCTCCGTGTTGAGCGCGAATTGGTTGACTAAACTTTTTTTAAATAGTGGGAACATATTGGCCATAACATACATTCTTGTTAGCATGAGAAAACATTGTCTAGCACTTACATCACCTCAATCAGACACCTATAGTGAAGTAAATCTTGTTTGTGCTAGATCTACTTATGATGTAGTGTAGTATAGGGAGGATCGTCCACTTTCTAAGTTCCTACCAAGCTTCAAACAAAACTGCGGAAATAAAGAATAATGACGGAAGCACTAAGGCTTACCCAACTAGTGCTCGAAATGAAAATGAAACTATCTAAGATAACAAAATACAAAACCTTGCTAAGGCTTACCCAACTAGCAAGTTTCTAGATTAACACCCAAAGGGATTGAGAACGGAAATTGCGGTTAAACTAAGCATAGAGCAATTAAAACATGCCACAATGACAAAACCCAATGAAAGGAGGCAAGAGGAGGCCCGAGCACCTTCCCTCAAGCTATGCACCTTCCAATGGGAACACAAAGAAATAGAATGACAATCTCAAAGAGAGAGCAATTTAGCATAATCTCAAAGTGTTATTTACAAGGCAAATACCTCTCTTTTTATGGTAAGGAGGGTCTTCGGCCCCAGGGATTGGCCTTGAAAGGAGGAGCCTTGAGTAGCAGGAGGAGGCTGCTGGAATCCTACTCCATCTCCACCATATGGTCCATCAAAGTGGTGCCCGGAATCATGGAACTGGCCTGCTCTGCATGAACAGACGACGTTGACTAGACAGCTGTCTTTAACCGTTCTTCCAGGGTGGCAATGTGCTGGTTCAGGGCCTCGACGGAAGCAAGGTATGATTGTTGTAATTTTGTGTGCTGCTTCGTCGTGGCTTTCAACTTTTGGGCCAGTGTTTGATAAGCCACCACTGAAATGGGAGTTCCCTCAGGAATAGCTGGTGGTGCGAAGTTGTTGAAGTCCACCAATTCCAAATGTTCCTTCATAGCGGAACGTGCGGCTTGTGCATCTGCTACGACCCTTTCTGCTTTGATGTTATCGATGCTATTCTGCATGTTGGATACCTTCAGTTGGAGCTGGTTCTGGAGGTGGAGGAGCATCTGCTGCTGTTGTTGATTATAAGTGGTGAGATTTTGGATCTGCAGCTCTGTTGCTTGTTTTCCACTTCCAGCCTTATTTTTTCTTTCTGAAGGTCCGCCGTAGCGCCATCGTCGAATTGCCGCATGGTATATTGTCCCCCTAGGATGCCGAATAGATTGTATTGGAGCTCATTTACCAACCATACCGCTTTTTGGCCTGCAAGGGGTAACTGCTCCCAAGGGCCAATGTCAGGGAGGGTGCATGTATAGTTAGGATATGGCATTGGGTTAAAGGGTAGAAAATCGTGAACAGGGTTAGATGGAGATGAATGAAAGGCAGGTGATTGAGGGATGATGGGTGAAAGAGGTGGGGAGATACTGCGTGGCGGAGATGTGTGGAGTGGGTTAATTGTGACGGTGGTCGATGGAATTCCGATTAGTAATTGTAATGCAAAATCATCTACATTGACCGTAGAGTCAAGTAGGGTGGATATTTGTATAGGTGAGGGCTTTTGTAGAAGTGTGGAATCAAAGCCCGTGTTGAGATTGAGTGACGGTGTGGAGGTGGTAGTAAATGGTGGAGGTGGTGGTGGAAGTGTGAGTGCAAGTGGGAGTTGGGGTTGTGGAGGGTGCCGGTGTGGACAAAACCACGCCCATAGGGGCGTTGTGTAGCTTAAGTCCTCATATGCAAAAGTGGGAAAGGGCCATAATATTTTTCACATCCAATAGCAAGCCAATATCATGAATTAGAGAATTGTCGGGCACTAGTCTATGAAAACAACCTGAGAGCTTACATTGTCTTTGACATTAGAAAAAGGTGATGTGAAACATTGAGAGCATCTTTGTCATGCATGACAAGGAAAAACATCTCATTTTTCCACTCAAATTCACCTAGAAAAATGTGCCAACATTACTTTTAAAAATCTTCACTGTCACATTATTCCACTCAAGCTCACTTGGGAAAAATGCATCATCTTTACTTTAATAAAATCATCACTATCAATCATTTTTCCACTCAAACTCAACTATTAAAAAACACGTCATCTTTACTTCAAGGAAATCATCACTATCTCTCATTTTTCCACTCAAACTCAATAAAAAAAAAACATTCCCTTTAAGAAAATAGTTGCTATCACTCATATTCTCACTCACCTAGTCATCTTTGCTTTAATAAAATCATGATTATCACGACAAAATGTACGTTTGTTCTAACAATAGTACAATAAAATTCCGTACCCTTTTCAAACTTCCAGCGAAAATGACATCTTTGAAAAATATGTGCCTATCTATGTTGATAGATTAACAAAAAAATTATTTCCCTTTCAATACATGCAGATTCGGCTTTTAAATGCAATGAAATTTCAACAATGGCATGCTAGTGACAACCTAGAGGAATCTACAAAAATTGATAGTGGCAAATGCATGCACCAACGTGTCTCACTCATATGAGTGGAGCTTCACTCCTTACCAATAATAGAGTCAATGGGTATCAACTAAGTGGTAAGGCGCTAGAGTTTATAGATAAGGTCATGAGTTTTATTCCCATCCCTCAACTGGCATTAAGAGTAATTATGACTATTTTGTCAATTATCAACACTAAACCTTGATGACTGGCCATGGATGACCATCTGCATCAGCAGCAGAAGCTGCCAGCAGAAATTTGGCTCTTCAAACGAACTAACTACATTATATAGCATACACTCAAAAGAGTTGAAAGTTTATATTTGAAATGATGTACCTAAATATTAGTTTGAGATGCTGCTTTCAAGCTCTAACACAAAGGCTCCATTGGTTTGAGATGCTGCAATTTTTGAGGATGAGCATGACTACATAAGTTGAGAGTGCTCATCTTTCATTCTTCTGCTGCTGTTTCTTATGCAGCTATTTATGTTTTGTGGATCAGTCTTATCACAGCCTACATGTTTTTGTTATGAACAACATTGGTCTAGCTTACTTTAAAATACCAATGAATACAGTTGCTCACAGCACTGTCTTCTTGTTTGATGTAAGTACACCTGTTTTTGTTGCATTATATCAAAAGATCATTGTCAGCAATTAAGTGTTGGATGCCTATTTTTGCCGATTGAAGTGTCCAGAAAATATCTTAGATTATTAAGGTAGGATATAGGGTTAGATTCTGAAAGGAGTGAAGTGGACCAGTTTGGAAGTAAGCGGAATCGGCCGCCCAGAACAGGTATTTGCATCAGTGGATTTGGAAAAGCTCCCGCAACTAATGCTTAGAAAACCTGCCACCTAGTTAAACTCAGTTCAAATACCAAACAATCAGAGATTTCCCTATTGAAGTCAGTCTAAAGCGAGGCTCACTTGAGTACGCGAATGTCTGATTATATCTTTGATTTTTTTGGCATTTGAAGTGAGGCTGGTGATACGTGGAAAATGATAAACAAATGCAGGGTTTCCTAAGCATTAGCTGTGGGGGCAATTCCAACTGCAGGAGCTGCGGGAGATTGTATAGCATGAAGAACTTTTGCTTTCCCTCCACATGAGATCGGACATAGGTTCCTTGTCAAGTAAAAACAATGAAAACGAGATAAACAAAGACATGATTTTTAAAGAATAGAGCAATCACAAAAGGTTCCTAGGAGTGTATTCATTAAACATATCAAAAGAAAACTTACCCAAAGACAATCCAAATAAACCTCTTTATGTAGGACAAGGAGAAGAATGAATGATCATAGCTTGTAGGGGGTAATTGATGTGATACGTGCTTCCAAAGCCTTATGAACAAATGGTGTTAAGGTTTTTGGGTTTAGGGTGAGCTCCACACAACATTGAAGGTTTTTGGCAAGTTTCTACCTCAAGGTTGTAAATTCTAGGGAGATATGTAAATAGGTTCGCTTGTTACACTGGAAACATGGTTGACAACAGCATGTGATCAAATGGCTGCTACTTGAAGTAGCACTACTTGACTCCCTCTCGCATTGATAGTCTCATGAAACTAACTGAAAAGCCTTTGATCCTAAATGGACCCAAACAATTGAAACTTCATGTGAATGTGGTTTTGACTCTAATATCATGAGACAAAGCTAACTGGACCATGAGCAAATCAATCACATAAAAAAAAAAAAATTGTTGTAGAATTTTTAGAATTTGCATAAATTCTTGATATTAAATGACAAGAACCACCCATGAGCTAATTATGTCGAGATCTTTACAAGAGGCAAGACTATCATATGGTTTACTATACAACTTTAATACAATCAAGATCAATAACTCGAGCGGCAACAAATATTGAAAGGTAAAAAAAGAAAGGAAGTAGAGCATAAGTTGGCCTAAAATATGTAAAACCATTTTATTAATTAAACCTTTACACATGTATAAAATTATATAGAAAGATTAAGCTACAACACAATCTCTTGACAAGAAATAAGTCTTAAACTCGAACAAACTTCAAAAACTTTTTTTTGAAATGGCAAGGTAGAGGAAAGGGGAATATATGCAAAACTAAAAGCAAATGATTGAAATTAATAAGCAACATTCAAAAACTCAAACATATTTCTAAAAGAAAAGAAAAAAATCAAAAGACCCATGTAAAATATAGAAGATAGAAAAGTAAAAGAAAGGAAAAGAAACTGAAAGTCGCCACTAAAGAACAAGAACTTCACCATCATGATGTTGAGTTAAATGTGGTAAGACGTGTTAGTTTTAGCTAGTACACAACAGGCTTAGTTGTAGGAGAACGTGCACCCTCCAAGATATGCCAATAGGAAAATATAACTTGCAACTTGGATATAAAATCATTAGGAAATTGCATGCTCTCTAACGTGACGAAAAAAATAACCTATTTTATGATTTGAATGTATCCAAACTCTATTTTGATTTGACAAGTAAAAGCCTAGAAAACATACACATGCAACAAAAAGAGTTAAATCCATTTTAAAACAGTAATTATAAAACAAGAAAATTTGCACAATTGGCATTACTTCTATCTCATCGGTACCCAATCATGAATTGTTATTCGAATCCGGATTCCATTGGGTAGACCCAATGTTAGTTTTAAAAATTGGAAAATAGGGACCAGAATATGTGAACAGTAATGTAGATATGGACGAGATACAGAATATTGAAATTAAAATACTATAAAACTACATAGGTAAAAAAAATATACACGACAAAGTCAGGCAAAACTACTCACATTTACATCTAAGAGCTAGAAGCCACTAGCAAGCAACAAATTCAATCAATATATTTGGCACCCTACTTGTAATAAACATTTTCGTAATCTTCGAACTTTCAGCCCATAAATTTCGGATTTGGTCAATTTCATCAACCCATAAATTTTAAATTTGGTCAAACATATGCTTAGAACATCCCACCAGCCTTGCCTTGCGATTTTTGGTATTATCATCCTGTGTGATTGTATATATAAAAAAAAGTTTAAAATCAAAATAGCATTCCGAATATATATAAGAAAATGGTCTTCCGTAATCTCCTTTGATGGTGATAGGGTCATACCCAGGCACCCGGTAATGGTCTCTCTAGAAAAACCACGCCTAAGTTAAAAGTTGAGCAAAGATATTTAACTTATTCTCGCTCAAAACAATTTGTAGTAATTTCCAGGATTTCCAGGCATTATTCGCTGTATTAAATTGATTATCCTAATCAATGGAATTCCTACCTGGAATCAAAAATCCTCACGGCATGTCAATCGGTAATATGGACTAGTACCAAATATAATATGGAGCTGGTAAATTTTATAGACGGTGGGTGAAACCATTGAAGATCATATTACCCTTTCCATTTCTCCTTGATCATTGCACTTTACAACTGTTTGAAACAGCTGCTGCATAGGTGTGCACAACATTTTGCCAACTTTAGCAAACTAAAAAACTATTTCAGAACTACCACAATACCAAGGAGTCAGCTATAGTGATGTTGTTGATTGCATGCAAACAAAAACTTCTGTAAAAGTGCACACAGAATAACATTGTAGCCTTGTGAAAATACGCTAGTGCATCGGTTCAACACTTCCAGACAAGAATTATCATTTGTTCACAGAAATCAATGTGTAAAAACTGCTGAAAGCTCTCAAAACGAATTGCAAGCTGTTAACAACATTTAGGGACAACTTTAGAATGAGAAGAATACATACAAGCGCTGTTTAAGTCATAATGGTTCAGCAAGTGTAAAAATGCACAATATCAAGTCAGAGGATGTCTTTTCACTCCATTGCCACATTTTAATTAGGTCCAAACCCACCACAGCTACTCTATGGTTGAGTCAAGTAAACTCCATCTTAGTAGCACTGGCAATATTAGCTATTGTATTTAAAGGACTCCATAATCCTAAAATTGTCATTGTAGATACTGAATGCATGCATGAAACCGGTACACCTTTTCTTGAAGCTCTGCTGAAAGAGATAAACGTCTTCCAGCACAATGGATGAAAGGTGATGCCAGTTACAGGAAGCTCAGTTTTGAGGATTCAGGACCGACGAGTTGGCCCTGCACCCACACGGTTGTCGTATTGAAGGGCTGTAGGGCAGTACACTTTTCCATAATGTGGAATCATATTTGCTGAGGAAGATGGTGAACATCCAGTCAAATTCTCCCTTGCAGTGAAGTGGGAAAGGGGCACATTGGATGCCTTCTTGGTTAAAAATCTTGGTTCTGGCGGGAGAGTTTGTCTGTCAAGCAAAAAGAAAAGTGAGATCAGGAAGCCAATTTGTAATGTGAATCGTCAAACTTTCAACAAGCTCATAACACAGATCGCAGATGGCAGAAATATTATTGAGTACAAATTCAAGCTATGACCTACTTTGAATGATAACTCACTGGAAAAATATTACCTGATGTTGCTGATTGCGGAAACACGTGCCTTCGAAGGAGCTGCACAAGGTCCTACAATAAGACCAAGCGGTGAGGTCACAAGACTTAAGACACAAACAGCAAATGCAAAGTAATCAATACCTACCAAAAATCGGGAAAAAACCATCAGGCATCAGGCATCGGTTACCAGGATATACCAGCAACTGAAGAATATATAACATCCTCAAATTTACTTACTAATCAGAAAGGAATTGAAGCTTGCAAATCCTTCAACACTATACATCAACCAGAAATGTTCTTGAATCACATTGCAGACCTTTAGGCTTAACCAGAGGTCGCTGACGCATGTGTCCCAAACGACCAATAGTAGGAATTGGAATTGTAGCCAGATCCTGAAGAACCTTGATTCAAGCAGTAAGGATACATTGATATGCATAACATGGCAAACCCAAATGACAAGCAACATTAAATTCAAGCATTTGACATAAAAAAACAAACCGGCTCAGGCCTGGCATCAGTTGAACACCCCTCCTTATTGTCTGCAAACAACGGCGAACGAATTCATGAGGGATGAACTAGAATCCATGACTCTGACCTACAAAAGTAGCAACACTTAAATATACACAGAATCCTTTAGAATCTAAAGACTACCAGAAATGAGTCATGAACCACTTAATTAAAAGGCAAAATCAAGTGACTGGTTAATAATCAAGATCTAAAAATCTGTAGACTAGCAGAGAGGAGTCACTTAACAGCTCAAAGAACCCTTTTCTGTGCACAACCCATACATGGTTATAGCATATGCTATTGTATCATTAACACAAATTTTCAACTCAACACTGACCAAGAAATGCGACTTCCTAACCTGATAACAACTGGAGTTTCTCTTCAGTTTTGCAGACCGAACCTTCTTTGGGCTTCCCAGTGCTCTTCTTATCCATGGGATTACCTATTGCACCAGAAGATAGATGAGGAACCAGCAGTTGGCAAAAGTTGAAATATGACTGCTCAAAAACGAAAAGACCTGCAGATTTGAAAAATGTACACCTTGCATGGTATACAATTGAGATAAAGAACCATGGTTTTTACACAAGAAGGGGAGCAAAGTGCTTTATAGTTTTGAATAACATGAAGCACGAACGACGTGTTGCACCCACAAATTTACTCATCATTAGCCTACTACCCATACTTTGCATTTTATAGTTGACAGCTCAGCTATCCTTTCACAACTCAGTTAAATCTTCGTTTTTCTTCAGAATATATTTCAGCTGCACTGTATTTCATAACCCGTAAGTTTCGGCATGCCCAATATGTAAAAAGAAGCACGGAACCATAGTTCCCAGAATTTGAATAGATTCAAACTTTATTCAAAAGTTAAATCAAGCTCTTCAAAATATTTCTAAAGTCCGAGCTCAAAGAATACAATTGTAGATTTCTAGAACCGACTTTTAAGAAAGGAATATAAATATCCCCTGACTCTCCCTCAATAGATCCAGATTTCTCTTGGGTTTTTCAATCGCATGAAAATTCCAGTTGTGAAGTTTTTGTGCATATCTTTGCTTTCTTATATCACTTGCTTAACAGACTAGCAATAATTCTTATGCTATGTTTCTGATGTTGCTGTAGTATGCATAATGAAGTTAAGTGAAAGTAGCACTTTCATTGGCTCATGCATATCAGTTTCTATCCAAGGTTTCTACAGCAGGGAATTATTAGCCCAGGAAAGAGCGACTATAAAATTTCCATGATATTCAGTTTTTCACAATAATCTTTTTTGGCTAAAAGCAATATGTTGTCAATTTTGTTTATTGTTATGAATTACTGGAAAAAATTTGATTAAAATAAAGATAACACAACTTGGGCAACTAGGAGAATCCTGATTTCTGCTGTGGGAGTCCTAGGAATGGGCAGAGTGCCGCATAATTATTGAACAGCTCCTTGCATGAGAAGCAAAAGAAATGTTTAACAGACTTTACAATGATGTCATAAAAAACACTCGCAAGAAAAGCTCCATGCAAAGACATTAATAATAACTATTTTGAAGACTAATGAAAACTTGAAATGTCAATCAAGGTAAGAAATTACCTACCAGCCAATTTACTTGTTGAGCTTCCATAGCAAAGTATACCCTCATTCTATCATTGAAAAATGGAGAAATTCAAGGACTTAGACCTTCGTGCAAGTCTTGGCTATCATTAATCTAAACTTTTAATTCAAGAAAGATAGTAGTTGGTGGACTTGTTGAAAATCAAGGTCTGCTTGTCGAAGATTAGACTCAGAGAGCTTGTTAAAAAGGGCATGATGAGCTAATAGGAATTGTTTAGGAAAAAAGGGCATCGGCATGATGATTCCAAATATAAGAAACAAGCAATGCAATATGATTGTCAAGATAGTTTTCAGACATCCAATGATGTAATCAAGACTTTTAAGTTACTTTGATGGTTATAAACATTTGTCAAGGATAATAATTTCATTGGTGTTCCATATTCATGTCCTTGATTATGAATTGCTTGTAAAAGTAAAAACAAACCCTAACAGTTGAGTCATCTCATATGTTCCAAATCTTATTGAGAATTTCAAAAACACAATTGCAGATAGACTTACCAAAAAAAACTATAAAGCAAATAAATAGCTTCATAAATTATACAAGACACAGTGTAGCTCAACCAAGTTTATCGCCATCAATAGAAACTACACACCTGGCAAAGAGTCCTTATGTGTTGGGAAGAACTCCCTTTCGGAAATAGATGCTGGAACACACATATCAACCTGTTGAAAGTACCAAAAGCCACCTGTAAGCTTTGCAAGACTTACCATGAACAAACAGGTTCGTGATTGAGCTTGTTTTGTGAAATTCACACATCTCCAAGAGCTTTAAGATAAAAGTCTGGGCATCCAGACACATGGCAGAGCCAGCAGCACATTTGATGGGAAATACATTTGAGCAATTTGTCTTGAAAATACAAGCTAACCATCCACATGTTTCCACAGCAAAAAAAAATGGATCCTTACACCAAAAGGAGGCTCCCACAACTCAAACTATCCCTGATATTTGCAAAAATTTCCACAGACACATACACTATGAACTCATGAAAGATTGGAACCTTTTATGCCAACTAAAGAGTTGGAAGAATGGGATCATAAACAAATGCAACTATAGTTTCACTGAATCGCAATTCGATGCTGATCGAATCGCGATTCTTGGCCAATTTGAATCTCTAAATCAGATTTCCCTGAAAAAAGATTTTCCTCACGGGACCCGATTTCTCCTTTTTTGTTCTTCTTCATTGTGAGAGCGCAATGGAGGGTGTGTGTGTGTGTGTGTGTGTGTGTGTGTGTGTGTGTGTGTGAAGCTTTATTTAACGTCTTTTCCATTTCATAAGGCATATAAGACCAAACAGTACATAAAAGAAATGGAAACGAGAGGGATCGATGCCGTCAACCAACAACACCAAAATAGATCTAACTAAGAAGAGATTAATGGCCAGGATTATATGGTACGTAGACCATTCACAGGTTCAGTTGAACATCTAATTTGGAATCTTTAATGCTTGTAATTCAATCATGACATCTATTATCATCAATACATTATGCAATTATGTTTTTGGCTTTTCTAAATTACGAAAAACATTTGAGTTCTGAAACCCTAAAACCGATTCGCTGATTCGAAAAACCCTAGGACCAATTCAAACGGGTCGAATAGGCCAATTCGGCCGATTCTGATTTGACTGACCCCAAATAGGAAAGAAATTTTTAATGCGACTAATGCAAGGTACTGGAAGGATCGTGGGCAGAAATACAACTCAATTTTAACTTGCAATAAAAAGTTCCCGCTACTTTTAGTTGTTGAAGAAATTACTACACAAAGTTGCAGCCCGCGATCCGGAACGCGTTCCGGATCGCGTTCCTGGATTTCCCATTAGGGTTTCCCAGAACGCTTTTTTTTTTCGGAAATTTTTTTAATGCCAATATGGGTATCAAATGGATGGGTTTTTCAAGAGCAGTTCATTTATCAAGTTTGCCATCATTTTCAAGACCATTGTCGTCCATTTTCAAAGCATAGAGTGATTTTCTACCATTAAGTTATTTTCCACCATTAAATCATTTTCTACTCTCTCTCTCTCTCTCTCTCTCTCTCTCTCTCTCTCTCTCTCTCTCTCTCTCTCTCTCTCTCTCTCTCTCTCTCTCTCTCTCTCTCTCTTTTTGAGGTTTGTAGAAATTAGAATGTAATAATTACCTACTGAAGTCTAGACCCTACATTAAATTTGAAAATTCTAACGCGTTCCGGGACAGCGTTTTGCTCGCGATCCGGAACGCACGATCCGGAACGAGATCCTTCCGGATCGCGAGCCGCTGCAACAGTTACTACATAGTACCAGACATGCGCGTCCGGGCCGGACGCGGGCAATCCCCGTCTGGCGTCCGGAACCGGACGCGTCTGACCCCTGGACGCGGGGTCGGACGCGTCCAATTTTTTTTATTTTTTTTAGTTTTTAAAGGCTATAAAACAATAAAAAAAATTAAAATTAAAAAAAAAAAATGGACGCGTCCAGACCCCGGACGCACCCCTGGTGCGTCCGGGTCCGGACGCGGACGCGCGTTCGGACACAGCATCCGCTTCCTTAGCTACATACATAGTACATACATATCTTAGAAACCCGTTCCGACCCTTTTGGGCCAGAACGTACAGTATGTTCCGGAACGTACTGGGTTGGAAAGTTTGTTTTTATTAGCTCAAAACTAAAATCAATTGATATAGTAAGATAAAGCCGCGTCTGACCTATGGTTATCCATACTGGGCTGCTGAGTATCCCAATTAATACGAAGTAAAATATGTAAACCAATGCTTTTTGAAAAACCAACTTGAAAAGTGATGTAGAGATTTAAATGATTGGAGTTTAGAATCTTAGATATGAAAATAGCTGTCAAGAGTAGAAAAAGAAATCACATTCATGGCCATTCCTGCTTTGCCTAGGCGACATGATTAAAGTGCCACCTGCTAGATATCAGAAATCTGGATGAGCGACCTCCACGGCCAGTACAGGGTGATCATAAGGACCAGCTCGATCTGGCGAACATGAATGAAATTTTTGCAGCTCACGTTGATCCTAGAATCGCTATCTGAGCCACGTTCTTAAGCTCACGTCGATCCTAAAATCGCTGTTCCATTCCTTATCTCAATTCCTTCGTTAGAAAATTACGTTTTTTTGAAAAAAAAAAATTGGTCAAGTTCCAGAACAGAACGCATGCCGTTCCGGAACAGGCACCTATGATACATATCTGGTAACACGCTTGAGTAGTATTGCTCCAAAAATGCACACCAGTTGTCTTTGAAAGATGACAGTTGAGTGATGCATAACATACATGCACCACTCAAAAGATGAAACATTTAGGGATAATCCACAACTTCAAATCCTAGAGTCATTATCTCTGTGGAGTGTACATGCCACTAGGTCCTTAGATATCTATGTGACTCTTGATCTTCGTGATCAGCAGGCTGGGTGGGCTACCTCATCCAAGAATCTACCTGAGGATCATTGTTCCAAGTTACCAGAATACAAAAACATTTTCAATACGTCACCCAGAAAACGGGAACGCATACGGCAAGTTTCAATCTGCATACCGATGAATATGCCACATCATCAGCATTTTCTAATTTTCTAGCATGACCTTTTTTTCTTTTTATGATTGATTACCGAATTCAAACTTGAAACAACCCAAAAAAATGGCCCCAAAGCAGTTTGAAGATGTTAAATTGCCCATAAGCAGCATATAAATATTAAATTTTTTACTTTTATAGTACGGTAAAACTTGAAAACCAGCCCAAAAACAGCTAAATGTGGCACTTGCAGCCATACTTTGGGGTCATAAACATTCTATTGTGATTTTGGCCCCAACTCCTTGAAAACATTGAGATACCGTATTTCATAAAATATGGCATTTATTAGTCTTCAACATGACTTTTGATGTTTTTGCAGAGAGAATCGCCATTTCATTCTGATTAATTGATTTTAATATACCTCTTAGGTGACCAGGGAAACAATCTTGTGACAAACATTAGTTTTTGAGAGTGAGTCCATCAGATTTAGGTATGCCATAGCATCTTGTGTAAAACAGCCCCAGGTACATAAAAATAACGTTATTCGAAATTTTGGGCCTACAAGTACTTACGTCTAGGCACTGATTACAAGCTAATCTTATCTGCTACCCTCAAGGTGCTAAAGTACTACGTAACGTGGTTCTAACTTGAACAGATTGGTGATAACCAAGGCCAAGTGGCAAAATTTGATGTTTCACGAGTGAGTGTTGAAAGATAAGGGCCTAGCTAATCATAATAAGCTCATCCAAGAGCTACAAGTTGTAAGATTGTGAAAAGCACCTTAGAGGGTGAGACTTGTGTTGTGTCAAGTCTCACATATGTGGAAGTCCAAAGAGGGTTGAAGAGACGTGTTGAGAGTTTGACAATTTGTGTCGGTGGAAAAAGGTGACCTTGTGTTGGTGCACTCAAACTAACCCCAACCACTCAGGTTTGGCATGTACTTTTGTGTCGTGTTGTGTGTTGAACAGTAAAGCTTATGGTGTTGTGTGGTATCTCAACTCTCATGATGAAATGCTATTGTGCAATAATTAAATAATGTGTTTTGGATCGTGTGTATGTGTCAAGGGTCTCTGTGTGTGTGTGTGTGTGTGTGTGTGTGTGTGTGTGTATGCGCACACGTGCATGCACTATCACTATGCAAGCTATGATTGTGATTTGTGAGTACCAACATTAAACCCAAGAATCATAGTTTGTTAGCATGTCATCCTCAATTTCCGAAATGGTATCAGAGCCATGATAGTTCCTCGAATCTTAGAACTATCATGGCTCCAATATCATATTGCAAAATTGAAGATGGCATACTAAAATATTTTAAATTTGGGGGTTAATCAGGTACTCACAAGTATTAGCCTCCATAGCACTCCCCAAAAAACAGCCATGTAATTATATCACAGAAAGATCAACACAAGACTCCAAAAACAACCAACATGGTCTCTCTATATTCATTCACAAGCATGAGACAAACTCCACACAATACAATGAGATTCACTCTTTTTCTGAGACTTACTCTATTTGCAACTTCAGATGTAGGTCAATATTGCAATACTAAAGCACTCTAGCACCGTGAGGCGAGCAGATAAGTCCAATACCTCAAGGTCTCTAGGTCTCGCGTTCACATAAAATTGTACAATGATGGCATGCTGACAATTGAACTCATTGTCACAAAATATTCATGATTTCCAGCAAGTATTGCCCATGTCACCCAAGAAAAGGAGTCCAATCAAAATTATTGCATAAAAGGGTAATTCCCCTTGCAAGAACTACGAAGTAAAACTCAAGTGCTAAATATTCTAGTTCTTGATTTAGGACTAAAATAGCATGAGATGCAGATGATTGAACTTTTATAGTACCTATATTTCTCACTATCTCGGTTAAGCTATACTTGTTCCTGTGGCAACTACTGGATTTGGTCACATACACTAAATTTTGTAAGAGTTTGAGAAGGGCATGCTAATTAACTACAATTCAAGGGGTTAATCTAGGTACTCAAAATCATAGATTGCATGGCACATGTACGCAAGCGCGCACACACTTTTGACACTTAATTACAGGAAAGACACAACAAACACGTGATATGATTCATATGAATCGATAGAACACATCATAAACTTTGTTAATCAATACAACACAAAATTACACGTCATACTTTACGTATGGGGGTGACTTACTCAATCCGACAAAGGATAACCTTCCACCAACATGAGACTCTAAAATACCCAACACATAGCACTTCTCTAGGCTTCCTTCCACACAGTGAAATTTAGTCTCACTCTGGGCATCTCATGACCTTACAAATGGAGCGCTTTCCTTTGCTACAGGACAGCTAATTCCATTTGCGCTTTCCTTTGGCCATCAAGGCTCAAACACTCACTACAGGACAGCTAATTCCATTTGCCACGTAACTCTCTAGGTCTTCACTGACCTGGTTCGGATGGAACCGCAATACCTAAGTACTCCAGCACCCCAAGGCTAATCATAAGACTCGCACCTCATAGCTAGTGCCAAGACTTTAGCACTCAAGTCTTACACAAAAAAGATCATTCGTTAGTGTAGGTAAGCCATGACAGGACAAACATCATGTCTGCAACTGATTGACAGACATTTGCTAACGAATGGCCACTCAAGAACTTTTGCTCGCCCTAGACTATGTTAAATAATCGCAATAAAGTATATGAGCATGAGAAGCTAGAGCATTCCAAGAGACGTCATGCAAATATGGGCAGTCATCTGAAGTTCTAAAAATATTTATCATGTATTTGGAACAGAAGTCTAATTGATAAGGAGTAATCAACATGCCGCTGGTGCCCTTGGGCTATAGAGATACAAGGCTGAAGTAGACGTGCTACCTGAAAAAAGGGATGCTGAAGCGACTGAGCTGCAGTAGGTCTTTTGTTTGGATCCCACTGAAACAAAGCCTGCAAAATCCATTTCAATATTTCACAAATTGATAACTTGGGCACTGTTAACTATCACAAAGTCCACAAGTCTCAGTTTTCGATTCCAGCAGGTAGCAATCAAATGCCAAATGGCAATCCATACTCATGCAAAAAGAAAAAGAAAAAAGTAGGAGACTAACAGACAACCAGGTCGTAACAGGTGTACATTCACAAATGCAAGAGTATTCATACTAACCAAATATAAAAGCCTGAAACAGAAGTTTATTATAGGATTTCCGTAACAGATGATGTAATATAAAACAAAAAAACAAGGGAGCGTAGGATCGCTGCAGGTATGTACCATGCACTTAGTAGCTTCAAAAGTGTTATATGCTCATTGCAAACACAAATGTTCCTTCAAAAGAAATGGCACTTACAGAATCACTTGCAACACTTACAGATATGAGATCTATAGCCGCTGCACTTGCGGTTGGTAGTAGCCCACATAAAGTTGTTGGCGAGACCTGCATAAGCAGTCAACCACCTCAATCACATCAGGATCCGGAGTGATACCAGGTTTCACAACCTGATTACTTTAACCCCCAAGGGCTTGCCTTTCCAATGACTACTAGGTACACGGATTTGTGGGCAACTCAAGATACTGCATTCATATGCTTCAATTCATCACCTGAGGAAAGCGGAAATTCATGCTAGCAGCAAGCTTCATGCCTTCTGGCCACGTATGGTAGGTAGGTGAGCCTAATACGCTGCAAACTTTGTAAATCTGATCTGCTTCACTGTTTAGCAGAACATCTTTGAACAGTTAAAACTTTATGCTTATGGACAAACTAACAGCAAAATTCACAATAGAGTCAGATTGATAAACATAAGACCAATAGTAAACGTCAGCTTTAGAGAAGAACTACCTAGCACCAGGAAATATAGGACGTAAGGTGAAAAGCTCGGCCATGATAGCTCCCATTGCCCACATGTCTATTGCAGACAATACATCCATCAGTGTAGTTCAATAGCCAAAGTTGAAAGAATATCTTTTGAAAGATCCTAACATGGTAACTTAAAAGCCAGACAATTCCCCTAACGCACAAAAAAAAATGTTTCACCCAAAAAAGATATGGCAAATTTGACCTACAGATTCACTTTAAGCAAAGTTCAGAGCAACGACATATATCAGTCCTCCCGAAGTTCTAGTTAACAATACAATAACAGGATCTGGATGTGTCCTACCCAATTAGATAATAGCATCAAACAAAAGGACTGCTCAACCAATGACCAGCCACCCGAAAACTTGCAATCAATCACTTTTCAATACATCTATTGAAGGCCAGCCATGATGAAGGGAAGAGAATCTACAGTAGTACAGCTTAAACATGTAAACCTCTAAAGAAGCAATTGTGTTCTAGCATGTCAAAGATTACCAATGGCTGCACTGTAAGATGAAGATTGTAACAACACCTCTGGAGCACGATACCTGCCATTGTACATAGCTTCGTCAGTTAATCAATAGAGAAAACAATTACGTACTTCTAAACCAACTGCAAGTCGGAGAGGACCCCGAAATATTGACAGTCAAAAGTAACCAGCTTGGAGCATTGATGTGATTTTCTGCTTCATCATGACTCCCCTTAATCTCCACGAACTCAAAGCTCAAATATAATAAATAGAGCATGCACACAGCTTTTTCAGGTAAAAGGGTGAAAGGAGAATAGGCTACACCAAGAAATGAACAAACTCGGAAATCTGGAAAATGACAAAGTGCAGATATTAGAGTTTCAAGAATGTTCATATTACAAACTGAGACAGCGCCTGTGTCAATTACCATCTTGTAGAAACATAGTCTGTGTAGGGTGGCCGAGAGCAAACTTCCCTTACAAGACCGAAATCGGCAACCTTGATGACATCTTTTGTTACCAGTAAATTCTCTGCACATAAGAGTAACTAAGTGAACTTCTCCAAATAGCAGCAACTCTACACAACCAACAGACAGCTAGAAATCCAACAGTTTGAAAATACAAATATTCATGATCTCGTCAGCGCTCAAGAATACACTCAGTTCGACATGATAAGAACTTTTCAAAGCACCAACTACTAGCATTTGCCACCTGAATTGATACATCCTGCATAATAGTCTTCATGACATGCAAAATTAATTGTGTCACAAGATCCAAAGCAGACATATGAATTTACAATGCAAGATCCGCATCCTTGAAAAAACAATTTACAACCCACCTGGTTTCAAATCTCTGTGAAAGTAGCCATGCTGATGCATGTAAGCCAATGCCCGGAAAACCTGAAAGCACCAATTCCGTATTTGGGCCTCTGAAAACAGCTGCTGATTGTTGTTCATTATCTGATAGAGGTTATAATCCTGAAAGACAAGAATATAACCAGCCGTCATACATATGGCAGATAGATGGCGATTTATATGACAGTCAAGCTTCTGTGAATTTAGTGAACATAAGAAATTTCTCAAAACCTCATATTTCACTTGTTACCTCTTAAAAAATAAACCTTGACAAGTTAAAACATCACAATTTGGCCGGTAAAACTGGCATTTAAGTACAGCTGATGGTCACAAGTACATACCATGCACTCGAAAACGAAGTATAGTTCATCATTTTCCCTGATAACTTCGTTCAGCTTCACAATGTTGGGGTGATTCAACCTTCGTAAAGACTATAGGCACATATACAAGACAAACTTTTCAGAGTGTAGGATTGTAGCAAAACACAAGAAAATGGCCAGTAATAGGCAGAACAAACATGAATAGTTCCACATTTTCTTAGAAGTTAGTAAGAACGAACTGCAAACTGATCATTTCAATTTTGAGAGTCTGAAACAACCATCCACATGCACTACTGCATGGATTACCCCCGAGCATCATCATCTTTGGGGAGCGATTTACACACATGTATAGCTGGACTCAAACTACTCATGCTATTTAGACATTAGTAATTATATTAAAAGTACATGCAACAAGATCCCATTCCAACATTAATCGTGATTAGTGTCACTTTAATATTAAACTTGGGATCCAAAAAACACTAGGTCTTGACCACCCAACAAAGAAGGTTTTTTAAAAATGTTTTCAAACGTTTGTTTGAACAGACAAACAAGTCTTTGGCAGCTATGTTTCAATCCATAATGCCCCTTGACTCACATGCAAAGTTCGCCTTACAATTTTATATAGGATGAAAGTGCAAAAAACACAGGATAAAAATCTTTATATCCCCCATACCAAAAAGCAACATCAAAAAAATGATCTCCCACCCCAAATCCAAATGCAAGTTTTAACAAAAAAACGGTAGAAAGGAGATACGCAAGTAGCTAAGAGAACAAGATTGATGCATGCAATTCAAGTTAGATTATATCTATTGAAGGAAGAGGAATGCTGTCCGCTTGGACTCATTCTCCAAGAAGACGCTTGTAGCTAGTTGCCACAATCTTCTACTTGCTCTCCCAAAATGCAGTCCCACCACAAATCCAAATGCAAATCTTAACAAAAACAATAGAGAAGGAAGAGACACAAGTAGTTAAGAAAGAGAATAAGATTGCCATGCAAGCAATCCAAGAAAAATTATGTCTATTAAAGGAAAAGGAAGGGAGTTCCCTGGGATTCATTCTTCAAGAAGAAGATTGTACTATGTGCCAAGTAATCTTTCAATTGCTCCCCCAAAATGAACCTAGAAAACATGGGTTGGAGCAAAATCAGCATGATAAGAGATATTGGAGAATATTTGAGAGCTCTTCCCCCTTTCAACCCCTCCCTCTCTCCACTCTACTTGCATAAGGGAAAGTCGAAACTATCGACATGTATCTCTCCTCCAGGGCCCCTTCAGCTATAGTAGACATGGAATTCCTCTGAATAATGCATGGAGTAATTCCTTTACAAAAAGAATATACATTTTGTATTGAAGGATATTTTTGTTCTCTATAGTCATTTAAGTGTGATTTAAGCCTATATAGTATCAAAGAGTAACAAGTTCCGGGAATTTGCCCAAAAGGCTGTTAAGAAACGCATTTTTTTTTGCAATATGGTATTCAAATTGCACAAAAATTTATGAGGATCTGATGGTAGTGTTTCGAAATTTTTTTGAACACTACAGGGACCCTATGTTTGTCAGATAATATTGTTCTGATTGTTTTTAATAGATGGAAATTTTTTTGAAACATTAATTTTTTTTTTTTGGGCCAGTATGAAGTATTTTATATATACTGTCTACATAATATATATATATATATATATTATATATCATATGTTGGTTGTGGAGCCTAAGGGGCAGCGACACAAGTAGGGGAGCCCCCTGGCGGAGGTTCAAAGGCAACGCCCCCGAAGAAAAATTTCTTGAAAAATGTCTTCTAAAATGTTGTAATTTTGTAGTCAATGGGACCGTTCTAATCGTTCATTTTTGGTTTTCTACTATTTTGATTGGTTTTTAAATGTGTTCGCAATTTTTTTTTAAATTGAAATAATTTCAGTTCAATGGCACAATCCCCACCCTCCTCTCCTGCATCCTCTACATCAGCCCTAGCCATGGATCTAGTGATCATGACGTGCCAGCTCCCGATGATACTCCAAAAAGATCTCATCATCAGTCACGGCCTTTGTGTGTGCATGGCCTGCTGTAGTTCATCCCTAAATAGGTGAAATTATATTAATTAGGATTATATACATTATGTATAAAATATAGATATATATATATATAATATATATAACAAAAAAAATTTATATAGGCGTTCCGGACAACGTTCTGCTGTCCGAAACGCACCTGTTTCGGAACCAGCGTTCCGGAACGAGACCCCCCCCCCCCCCCCCCGCGGGAACACATAACAGTGCAAGGGTGCATAGTATTAAATAAAAGTTGAAAGTTTGCAAAAGGGAGCGAATGAATAACAGGCATGACCAAACAAAGCAAATGAGAATTTTAAGAAGTGTAAAGCAATATGATGCCCACGGCAATATGTATGACTGTCATGAGGCATGCATTTATTGCAGTGCTGACCCAATGACAACTTTGCTATCAAGTTACACCAACTGCCCCATTTTCGTAGAAACATGTAATAGCAACTTCCTAGAGTGCACCAACAAAATTTCAATTTGTCACAAATCCATCATACATAGCTTGGACTACACGTGAACATGTCATAAATATGCAGACATTGGCTGACGGACATTACACTAACATCCTCATCACCCTCTACAAATATAGGCCAAACAGATCCATGATGACAGCCATCTATGACACATGAACCAGAAAATTGAAGTCCCTACAGACTTGAACTCAGTCACCTGCACGAATGCACATTACATTCTTCAGTTTTGCTCAAAGATGCAATCCAAGTATCGTGATAATTGAGTAGCATACCTTCACTTCTCTTAGATTCATGCACTCCTCCCACGAGTAAAATTTACGCTTCATTTTTTTAATGGCAACCTGAAAAGACGACTGAAATTTTAATGTATGCAAACAGCAAATGGAACATTTCTCCTGCAATCTAAACTGCAAGATAGCCCGATTTCTTTTCCCAATCCATCAGCTCATTGTAAAAAATCAAGGAGCCCACAAAAAATGCATACAGTTTCATTTGTTATTCGATTAACTGCTTTCCACACACTTCCATAAGTTCCATCTCCCAACTGCCTGATAACCTTATATCTGCACAAAGAATGCAACCATTAATCAATTTTGAGGCAATGTACCAATCTTTCAGTATCAGCAAAGGAAATAAATCTCCATCGTCAAGTTATTCACTGCTAATAGACATGCCAAAACCCTTAATGTATTTTTGCAGCTACTCGAACTAGCTTACTCACTAGAAAACCAAACATTTCTGATCATAATAGTCCACACTACCAACTTATATTCATGGTTTTCCAGCTACCAAGAAATAGACAACAATCAACCAAAGCATTCATAATAACCAGCAAAATTAGTACCTACTTAATAGTTATAACAAAGATAAGATCATCGACGCTATCAGCAGAACCATTGTGAGTCTGGATGTTCTCCAATTTGTTCTTTTTACAATAAAACCGGGTACCATAAGCTATGGACTGAAAGGAGCAAAGGAGGGTAAAGAGGGTAAAACAGATAATGCCTCATCTTTGATAACCTTTGCACATAACAGCAAATTGCTCTTAAAAATAGCCATAATTTGTTGAAATTAGAAACTCACCGTTGCATGGCTGGAGTCTGGACTTCTCTCAATGGATCTTCAAGAGCGATACCTTTGAAACCTACATTGGTAGTGGTTCAAATGACACATAACATGTTCTAAAGTGGGACAATCTCTCCATCTTCGAGCCTGGGAAAAATGTCTGCTTCTAGAAACATCACCTAAATACAAAGAAGGGCATAATCGAAACTCCTGAAATAGAACAGCCATCACCCTCAAAGGAGGGGAGCTTTATAATTGCCAAAGGTGGTGCAAACACCAGAGCAGCAGATGTACCACTGCGTTTTCTTTCCTGTCATCCGCTTACTCTGAAAAACTATCCTTCTTTTCCGCACTGCAATCCATACTGCAGTGGCTTGAACAAAATCCCAAGGTGGAGGCTGAGGCTGCATCTGCTCTGGCCTCACAATCATAACTTCCACACTAACTACGAAATGATTCTGTAAAAAGAAAGAAAAAACGAATTAAAGCATGTTCTTTATCCGGTAAAGCAACCTGTCAATTTCATATATCGGTAAAGATAACAACTACAAAACGTCCTGGAGCTGCAAAATTAAGAATGATTCAACACTTTATCTTCATCTGCCACATACTGCCTCAACATAGCTTGACAAGCAGCAGCAACGATGCAAAGTAGCAAAAGAAATTTTAGGAATACGTTATAAATCACGTTCTCTATGAAAGGGTATCAACAAAAAGGAAGAGGGAGAAATCACATCCTCAGGGATATTCAACAGTCAAACAAGGACGAGCATAGCCAGTTCAACACTCACCAGTCAAAGCAAGAAACCAGAAACAGCTAAATCCTATCATGAACAGCACTTATCTTGATCATTTACCACTAATTCGAAGAACCTGAACAAGGAACAAAATTAAACAGGTTTGATCATAACAACAGATTACGGAAGTCATCAGTGCAAAAAATAACAAAGAAAAATGGTTCATATGAAACCCCGTAAGAAACATATTCTTTCAAAAAGCGTCTAACCACTTGTTTCGATTGATCTGTTCAAGAACATAGGCTGCAAATAAAAAAACCCTAAACTAACGTAAAAAATTTCCGTCGACCTGATCATGCAGAGACTTTTGGCTTGAACTACAACGGCCAAATCATAATCCCCTTGGATACAAACAAGAAACAGCCAAAAAAAACACATCTAATGAAGCTCAAATCAAAGCGAGACTCCAACCTGGAATTTTCGTGGTTTACTCAGTAGTTTCACATGATCGATTAATTGAGAAGGGGCAAATCCTCCGAAGCGCTTGCAAGTTCCAAAACAAGCTTTACCAGCACCTACTTCACAAACATTATACTACATACTGCAAAGTTCGGATCCATAACTGCGGCTCCTGATGGCGCTTCAAAAGCAACATACCCCGAAACTCAATCATTGACTATTCGGAGCAAACAACGGCACCATCAGAGGTATATGAATGGATGTGAGAGCAGCAGCAAACAACCATAGACTTGCCCCTTCCCTTCCTGATAGGAGCTCCTTCCCCTCTTGCGCTCCCCACCGAAAAGACGAGCAAAAGTAAGACTTCTTCGCGAAAGTAAGAAGCAGCAGCAGCAGCAGCAGCAGCCCTAGGAATATCCATCCCTTAGAAGAGAGGATACTAGACACTAGTACGAGTAGTTTCAAGGCACGGCGCGGTTTGTAGCGCACGGCTACGATCCGTCCACGTGTACGCGGTACTGGGATCACTCGGATAACCTTTTTGCCCCATTCCTCGTTAGCCTCACCAGGCCCTTCAACTTTGTTGTCACATCCTTTAAACAAGTGTTACCTTTGCCACCATTCAAGAAGCTATTGTGAGCATATGCTCTACCGCCGATTATTCTCCAAGGTGACGTGTCATTGCATGGTGATTTTTGACCAAAAATGACAAATTTTCCAAAGCGACACGACACTACACGTCTACATATGATGAGTTTTAATCTTTAGATCTTTTTTTATTGCAATCTTCTTTTTTTTATCATTTTTTAATGTTTGGATTATTGTTTTACTTGGAGGCAAAGGTTTGGCGGATCTCAAAGATCACCTTGTTTTTAGCCATGTCTTCCAAAGGCAAGAAGACTATGTGCTCGAGTTGGTCAAAGACGTTTGTCAAAGTTAAAAGGAAAATGCTTGAAAATCTAGAGAGAGTCCCCACTTATCAAATGTAGGCTACTAAGGCCGGTGTAGAAGGTTGAAGTGTTGCAGTAAGCAAAACTTGTGGAATGACGTGCACGACTAAGATTTATGGAACGAAATGCAAGAGCTAAAATAAGGAGAGAGAGAGAGAGAGAGAGAGAGAGAGAGAGAGAGAAGGTTGTGATGGTGAGAGGAGTCGCCACGAAGGAAATCATGTTTGAATGAAAGGGTTTTTGCTTTGCTACAATAGGTGGATGTAAAAGAGAAGACATTCACCATTTTGCACCCATGCAACCGAGAGTTGCAAAAGGATCGAGAGGAGTTTTGCTTTGTTGCATCGAATGGTTAGAGAGGATGAATAATTATTCTTGCATACATTTAAGGAAAATAGGTTTCACTAATTTTTGTGATTTGTGGGGGTCTATTAAATAGGTGGTGAACATCTCCAAATCTTATGTGTGAGGGTACAATTAAGAGAGAGAGAGAGAGAGAGAGAGAGAGAGAGAGAGAGAGAGAGAGAGAGAGAGAGAGAGAGAAGGCAAACCCTGGATGACCAAAGACCAATCATGACTTACACTTCGTCCTTTTTGAAAATCCAAAACCAGATTTAAAGCTACCCACAACATTAGTGGGCCTATGTAAAGTCTTACATTATAGAGCTCTTTAAATGTATATAAATCAAAGGCATCTAGTTGTTACTTGCTATCCTCCCACCACAACAAAGTACACAAGTTAGTTAAATGAGGAAGACAGGTTTCATAGTTGAAGATCAGTTGTTATCCATGTCAAAAACAATTATACATCTTCTAAGATTATAAGCTAGTTCAAAATTGTAATGAGTAACTAGTAGTCTACTGGTTGAATACTTCAAAGCAATAAATGTGGAGGATGTCAACGCATACGTATAGCCATACTGACTGACCATATTTGTCTAAGAAGAGTCGTTCTTTATATTGGAGCACGATTATATGTCAAAGTGAATGCAATCTTTGATCTTACAATGTAGATTCTTATTCATGGGAGTTATTGGTATAAGAGACTATATCATAGTATTATGCCTTTGCCGTTACACAACATATTTATAAGTGTCTTCTTCATTCCATTACATAGATTAAATACAATAAGCATCTTTTATATAGTCCTTAGACATTGTCGAGGCAGACCAAATGCTTTAAGAAACGAACTTCAATCAACATTAGACATAGTTACAAAAAGTTAGTATTATGCCTTTGCCGTTACACAACATAATTATAAGTGTCTTCTTCATTCCATAGATTAAATACAATAAGCATCTTTTATATAGTCCTTAAACATTGTTGACGCAGACCAAATGCTTTAAGAAACGAACTTCAATCAACATTAGACATAGTTACAAAAAGTTATCAGAGTAATGTATTATATCAAACTTTGACCAATAAGACAACTATTCACGACAATTTGAAATTTTAATACAACTCCTTTAGAGTTTGGTGGTGATGGGGGTGTTGGAGAGAGAGGGGAAGAATAAATGACGAACACGAACGAGAAACGAACGAGAAGCGAACTCGAACAGAAAATGCTCGTGCGCAGCGGAATGAATTATTTAACTCTCTCCATAAGCATGACTACACCTATCGGAATGAAGAGAACTTTAGTGATAGAAATCACAGTCATTCTAGATTACGTAGCCAAACATTTAATGGATGAAGCGCTAGATGAATAATTTGTCGCGAACTGCAAGACAAATTATCTGTCGCGAATGATTTGCTCTAGACTGTGCTCGACTGATAATTAGTCGTGAATTATTCGCGAAAGACAAGACTAAAAGTTGATCGTCTATTACTAGAAAGAGCAACTAGAAAGATCAGACAAAATGAAGAACAAGCATAGCAATATTAACACAAATCTGAATGCAGAACAAAGAGTTGTATCAGATTAAGTATATCATGTATACAAGTTAACAATGCGGCAGAGCATAATACAATAGCAGACGAAACCGCGTGCCCTACAAAGCTTATTTTGTCTGTAATGAGGAATGAAACCTCTTCTCTTAGTCTCTTCTTCTCTCACTTGATCATCTGATCATCATCATCTCATGAATGGTGTTCAGAATATGTATATATACATAATATTACAAGTGTGCAGATGTGAAAGTACAGAGTGGATGTGTTGTTTGTAGGAGATCGTGGGTGGCTGCAATCGTTGTCCAATCTGTTAGCGCAACTGCATGGAGTGAACGTAAAAAGGGTGCGACGTCAGCCAGTGCTGAAGTGAACGTTGGTGATGATGCGAAAAGTGGGTCACTCTTACGAATGGCCTTAGGATAAGATTTATAGGGTGCCTTAGCTTTTAGGGCACCTTTGACATTCTCTAGGATAGTGTCCCCTTTTCGCCTGTCACATAACCTGTGTAAAAACACAGTGTTCATGATTCTTTCGCCTTTTATTTGTCTGTGCGGATTTGCGTGTAAATATGCAGGCTGCGTGACAACGTTAGTAAATATGCAGCAAGAATGGAGGCAGATTAAAAATGGAATTCAGGAGAGTAGGAGTAAATCCAACACCCCCCCTTAATCTGGATCCGTGAATGCCTTGATCTTCAGACTGAGCAATGCACAAAATTTGTTGTGTGCATTAATATTGAGTGCTTTCGTGAAAATGTCTGCAACCATGTCCTGCGTTCTGAAGTACGTTAAGCTTACCTCCCTGTCGAGAACCTTGTCCCTAATGTAGTGATATCTGATCTCAATGTCCTTACTCCTAGAATGAAATCTAGGGTTGGTCGATAAGGCAATAGCACTTTGGTTATCACAAAACAAAATTGTAGGGTTGTACTGATACAGATTGATGTCTGACAGCAAATTTCTCAACCAAAATGCTTCCTTAATAGATTGAGAAGCAGCAATGTATTCTGCTTCAGTAAAAGAAAGTGCAATAGAGGTTTGCTTACGACTGTTCCATGAAATAGGACCGTCGTTGAAGAAGAACATAAATCTAGATGTGAATTTATGATTGTCTGCATCTCCTCCCCAATTTGCATCAGATTAGCCACTGAGCTGATGAAGATTGTTGTTGTTGACATCTCCATAGCAGATGCACTAGTCCATGGTAGCTCGAATACATCTCATGACTCGAATAAGAGCCTTCCAATGGGTAATGCTAGGATTAGCCATATATTGGCTGAGTGAGCTTACAACAAAAGAGATATCTGGTCTTGTACAGACCATTGCGTACATGAGAGATCCAAGTATCAATCGATACGGATATTCTCTCATCTGCTCCTCTTCCTGCTTGGTCTGGGGACATTGGTCCTTCGACAAATGTAGGCCTGGATCCATTGGTGAGTGAGCTAATTTACAATTCATCAAACTGTATTTGTTAAGAACATTGTGAAGATACCTTTTTTGAGTGATGTAAATCGGTCGATTTCTCTGTCTCTGTGGATTTGAATTCCAAGACAGAAGTGAGCTTCGTCCATATCAGTCATGTCGAATTCCGAGAACAACATCTATTTTGCATCCTTGACCATTTTGGTATTGTTGCTAAAGAGCAACGTATCATCAACGTACAAGGTGATGATAATGAAGGATTGTTGCACTGACCTTGAATAAACGTTGCAATCAACAGTGCTAGGTTTGAATCCTTGTTTGATGAGGAATGTGTTGATCCTCTGAAACCAAGCTCTGGCAGACTGTTTCAAGCCGTAAAGTGCTTTGTGGAGTTTACAGACATGATTCTTCATGCCTTCCAAAACGTATCCTTCGGGCTGGATCTTGTAGATATCTTCTTGTATGACTCCGTTCAGATAGGCTGTTTATACATCAAGTTGATGTACTTCGAGGTCAGCAACTGCAGCATAAGACAAGAGCATTCGGATCGACAAATGTTTGACGACTGGACTAAACTGTTGTCGACATTCGGGATCTGGGTGAATCCTTGTGCTACCAGTCTAGCCTTCCTTCGATCAATTGCTCAGTGGCATTGTATTTGATCTTAAAGATCCATTTGCAATCAATAATATTGCAGCCAATAGGAGCTTCGACTAATGACCATGTCTGATTCTTGATCAGAGAGAAATACTCTCTGTCCATGGCTTCTCTCCAGAGATCGGAGTTTGGTTGGCTGAGTGCCTCTTTGACTGTCGTCGGTTCCTACATTAAGAGATAGGCAGACTCAGGAGTATACCTTGTGGGTTGTGTGTGCACTCGGCTTGATCTTCTGGGATGATTCGACTGATGAACCGCTCTTGGGACTTGCTGCTGGGTAGCAGCAACATCATCGTCTGATTCGCTGTCTTGAAGTGGGTCGACAATAGACACGCCTAAGCCAGAAGCTCAGACTGTCGTGTCAATGGCAGGAGATGTAGGTTCCTCTTGAGCAATATCCTTGCCTTTGAGGTTGACAAATTGATCCTCAATAAAGATTGTATCCCGACTATACAAGATTTGCTGGATATCAGGATCGTACAGCTTGTAGGTGTTATCAGACGAAGTATATCCAATCAGGATGGTCTTGAGACCTTGGAAGTCCAATTTCTTCCTTGTGTCTTTTGGGATATGTGCATAGGCAATGCACCCGAACACTCTTAGGTTCTTCAAAGAAGGCTTAGAGCCTGTCCACACCTTGTGGGGTGTCTTGTCTGAGAGGGCCTTGGTCGAATATCTGTTATGGAGGTAAGCTGCAGTGGAGACAGCTTCAGCCCAGAATCTCTTGGGCAACGATGCATGTGATAGCATACACTTAGCAGATTCGACCAAAGTACGGTTCTTCCTCTCAGCTAAGCCATTAGACTGAGGATTGTAAGGAGTGATGAATTGCTGCTCAATGCCTTGGCTTTGACAATACTCCTTAAACTCGACAGAGATGTATTCTCCACCGTTGTTTGACCTTAGGGCCTTGATCATCCTTCCAGTCTCCTTTTCTGCACGCTCCTTGAAGATTCTGAAGCAGTTGAAAGCTTTTGATTTCTTCTTTATGAAATACACCATCGTCCTTCTGGAGAATTTGTCAATAAAGGTTATAAAATACTTGCATCCTTCAACGAAGGATTTTTCATTGGGCCACAAATATCAGATGTACAACATCTAGCAATCCTCTAGCAATATGCTGATGGCTTGACTTAAATGGTTTCCTAGTCTGTTTACCAACTAGACAGTCTTGACAGACATGTAACTCGACTTTTTCACGAGGATAGTCGAGATCAAGAACAATAGATTGTCTAGGCATTCGTTGTACAACAGCATGATTTAAATGACCAAGTCTATAATGCCAAAGTAAACCTTTATTTGTATGAATTGAAGTACTGAGAGCCTGACTAGAGGCAGAAAAGCAATGACTTAATTTATACAAGTATCCATGCCTCTTTCCGAGTGCTAGGATCTTGCTAGTCCTATCAACTACTTTACACTGATCACATTTGAACTCTACTCTATGTCCTAAATCTGTGATTCTGCTTACAAAGAGCAGATTTGTAGATAAATTTGGTACATACATGACTTTAGAAGTAGCTTAGATTGATCATTTGCAAAGCTTAATCTTAAAGTGTCTTCACCTTTGATAGCTTGTGTGCTATTGTCACCAAGGTGAACGAACTTCTGGGTACTGTAAGGTGTATAGGACTCGAAACAACCAATGAGGCTAGTCATGTGCTGAGTGGCTCCAAAATCTAGGAACCAAGAACTGTCCCCATATGCTTCTTGATGGTTGGTCATGAAGGCATCATGATCTGCTTCTTGAATAGGCTGTGGAGCTTCTGCAGCTGCATTTGCCACTTGATTCGACTGTCCCTTGCTATTATTCTTTGCTTGAAGTATTCGGCAATCTTGAATTTCGTGGTAGTTTCCTTTGCAGTATCTGCAGAACAGCTTCTTCTTTGTCTGCGGATTTCATTGTTCCTTGTGCTGAGCTGGTTTTTAGTCTGGCTTTGATTGCTTTGGGCCTTCTTCTTCTTCTACTTTGTCATGCTCTTGTTGGTGTACAAGGCGTGAGAATCAGTTGAGGAACTCGAGGCTTCGTTCCTTCGCGTGTCTTCCTGCAACAACATAGTAATGACTCTTGAAAGAGTCAATTATGGATGAGTCATGATGATCATCACCCAGCTGTCGTAAGAACTTGGCAAACTTGTAAGCAGTTGCATCACTGCATCTTGATCGTCTATGACAGATCCGACAGCGGCCATTTGTCTTAGCAGGTTCTTGAATTGATTAATGTGATTCTGCAGAGAATCACCATTCGTCATCTTGAGGGAGTAGAATTTCTTCCTGAGATGTAGCTTAGAAGCTATATCTCGCAATTCATATAGTGTGCTCAAGATGTCCCAAACTTCTTTTGATGTCAGAGCCTTGAATACATGGCCGATCTGGGTATCCGTCATGTTGAGGATGATCAGCGTGAAAGCCTTTCCATCCTTCAGCTTCCATCTGGCGATTGTCGTGTCATCCGCTTCTGGTTTCCCTTCTGCACCTATAACAACGTCAAACAATTCTTTTGCCATTCGTATAGTTTTCATCTTAAATTTCCACAGATGGTAATTGGCTGCATCAAGCTTGTCCATGATAGGACTGGCTTTCCCTTGGGAATACATGTGGAAGAATTAGTCTAAGTGATAGGAGAAACTATCAGTGACTTAAGTATGAAAATTTGATATATACAGAACGTGAAAACAATTACTCTATCGGCTAGTAGAGTCTTGTACTGTGGAAGCTTATCAAGCTATGAAAATGGCTCTGATACCATGTCGGAGAGAGAGGGGAAGAATAAATGACGAACACGAACGAGAAACGAACTCGAACAAGAAACGAACGAGAAGCGAACTCGAACAAAAAATGTTCGTGCGCAGGAATGAATTATTTGACTCTCTCCGTAAGCATGACTACACCTATCAGAATGAAGAGAACTTTAGTGATAGAAATCACAGTCATTCTATATTACGTAGCCAAATATTTAATGGATGAAGCGCTAGATGAATAATTTGTCATGAATTGCAAGACAAATTATCTGTCGCGAGTGATTCGCGAAGAGCTAGACTGTGCTCGACTGATAATTAGTCGTGGAAGACAAGACTAAAAGTTGATTGTCTATTACTAGAAAGAGCAACCAGAAAGATCAGACAAAGTGAAGAACAAGCATAGCAATATTAACATAGATTTAAATGCAGAACAAAGAGCTGTATCAGATTAAGTATATCATGTATACAAGTTAATAATGTGGCAGAGCACAATATAATAGCGGACGAAACCGTGTGCCCTACGAAGCTTATTTTGTTTGTAATGAGGAATGAAACCACTTCTCTTAGTCTCTTCTTCTCTCACTTGATCATCTGATCATCATCATCTCATGAATGGTGTCCATAATATGTATATATACATAATATTACAGGTGTGCAGATGTGAAAGTATAGAGTGGATGTGCTATTTGTAGGAGATTGTAGGTGGTTGCAATCATTGTCCAATCTGTTAGCGCAACTGCATGGAGTGAGCATAAAAAGGGTGCGACGTCAGCCAGTGCTGAAGTGAACGTTGGTGATGATGCGAAAAGTGGGCCACTCTTACGAATGGCCTTAGGATAAGATTTATAGTGTGCCTTAGCTTTTAGGGCACCTTCGGCATTCTGTAGGATAGTGTCCCCTTTTTGTCTGTCACCATAACCTGTGTAAAAACACAGTGTTCGCGATTCTTTTGTCTTTTATTCGTCTATGCGAATTTGCATGTAAATATGCAGGCTGCGTGACAACGTTAGTAAATATGCAGCAAGAATAGATGCAAATTAAACATGGGATTTAGGAGAGTAGGAGTAAATCCAACAAGGGGTGCATGCACAACTTGGTTTGATGGCTCGTCCATGTCCATAGATTCTATTCAGCGATTGACATCACCGATGGGAGCATTGGCTTGCTCTCCCTGAATCCATTCTCATACCTTGAGGTATCACTTTTTCTCCTTTTGTGGATTTGGGTATTCTCGAGGTCTAGTAGATCAAGTGTAGTGGCTAATCGTATGGGGTTGGGTATGTTCATCATATGAGACATCCCTCACAAGTATTCACATTTCTTTATAAATAGTACTCATTGCTCCCCTTTATGCTTTGCTAAGTTTTACATACCTTACTAAAAGTGGCAAATTCATTTGTGTGGGTTTCCATGGCTCTCAACAATGGTGTGTATAATTGTAGACTATTGTCTATCCTTACATTCCACCATGAACTTATTTTCACTTTGGCATACATGCTTATTACATCTCTATTCATACACCAATTAGTTATGTATTGAAAATACGCTATAGTAGTTGCATAGCACAATCCTTGATATGCAATTGCATGTATCAGACATCTAGTGTTACAAGTGATTACTTTTAGCATTACGATTGTCTTAACCACTATTAGACATCATCTAGTGTCACATGGGCTGAGTTCATTGCTATTTACAAGCAGTAGGTGTAAGACTATAACAATGTGAAAACCAACCATATATCATTAGCTACACATACAACATTTAATTTTATGGAAATGTAATTGGAGCACAATCTAATTTGTGAAACAAAATGCATAATAGGTATCCTCCACTTGAAACAAGTCTCGAGCTATGAGACCTATTCAAGCCACTCTACTAGAACTTGGACCAAGAAGGCTAGAACGAGAAGGCAATAGTGGACTAAGGCTTGTGTTGATGGTGGGTGCACTTAAAAAAATTCAGAGAAGCCATGAAATTGAAGGTCATGACTAGCAAGGTGATGCATTTCAATAAAGCGTTAAGATTCAGTGAGATAATAATCATTTGTTACTCATGATAGAGTTTTACATTTCGAACTCATGTACCAAGCTTCACAAATATATGTATTCGAAATAGCAATCACTTCAATTCTTAATCTTGTAGTTCAAGCTTGCATCATGAACTAAAATCACGGGCATTGGCTATTGACAAGTCATTAAATGTGGAAAATGCAATTGACTATGCATCATGAATGGTAGGTGATGAGTGTAATAAGGGTTGATCATGGCATCCTGGTAAAGTTTGACACAAAATTTAATCTCTTGTACTTCAGAATTCATGGAGAGGTGATTGAGGTGCTTGAGCCCTTCTTGTGGCTCATGTGTCAATATTGAGATTGCAAGGCCCCCCAAGATGTGTGTCGTAATGGTCAGTCCAAATTGTAGATGATTGGCATTCATTTCTTATTTTGTGGGACATGATAATATGTCTATGATGATCAGAAACTAGCCTGGTGATTCAATAGCTCATTGCAATTTTTTCAATGCATGATTAAAAAAAAAATGGCAAATGAGAACAATGTCATTTCTTATTTTATTTCTTCCGATTTTCACGAAGATGTCAACTTTTTGTGCAACACCATTTGATGTTATATGAGGAATTGACTATTGAACTTCCACACACAACTCTAGTAGAGTATAATGAATATTTATTTCCTGTTTACTAATATTCATTTTCCCAAGTGTTTAAGTTTTTTTCTAGGCATGGTCCAAAGTCCATATTTATAATCAGACAAATCGAATAAATCAAATATCAGGTATAGCTATAGGTAATATAAGTAAGATAACAAGTTAGATGGGAGTGACGAATATGGCCAAAAACTAAAACCCCCCCCTTTTGTTTCTACCTCCACAGACTCTGACTGCTAAAACAAATGGCTCTTCAAGGCTTTGGATAAAACTAGTAAAATACCTTGCACCTCAATCTACTCTGCAACCAAGGAGCCTAACTCCACCTTCTCTGGGTTCGAAGCTTTCCGATTCCCCCCATTTAGGGAAGGCCAAATTCCGTTGTACCCATAAAATCCATCCTAGAAAGTATAGATTTTTCTCTATTAGAATCTTCCAGCTTGTTCTTGTAGTTCATGCTAACTACAGGGGTAACTTGTCACATTGCTCTAAGTGCAAAACATCAGATGAGGAAGTGCCACACTTACTTTTCCATTGCTATGGTCCACTATGAAAATCAGTGGTTGATCTTTTCATTGCGCATTTTCAAGTCAAGTTCAGGAGATTCAGTCGTACTGACTTAATGTTGAATGATATTTTGTTTGAAGATGCTACTACCATTTCCTTTTGGCAATGTCTTAGAGTTATTTCTCTCTGGAACATTTGGCTTGATAATCTGCAAACAATCAAGAATCAATCTGAAACAGTATTGTAGAAAGTAGGAAATCAAGTCCTGATAGATCACTGCCAAGATGAGCTACCATTGTCAAATAAGGATCTGAATCAAGTTGTCGTTGTGCCTCTGACAGGTAGGTACAACACTGTTATACTACAAAAAATAGATTCCGTGACTGAGCTATAGCTAAATCATTTTGTAGACACGTGAATTCTCTGCCCATGTTAAATCCCTGTCAAACAGAATTCGAGTTATCATTGAGTAGATTCTGTCAGAGGAGTAGAATCGTTGAGAGGTAGCACTGCCAGTATAGGAACGAGTAGAATGTGAAAGATTCAACTAGTTTCATCATATTTTGCTACATTTCCATATTTGGCTTATTGAGGCCAAAACTTGTTTTAGACTTAGAGATTGACTTTTCAAAAGTTCATTAGTCTAAATGTCATTTGAATAAACACTTTTTGAAAGTGTGGGAAAGTTAGAATGCGAGTTTGAGTAGATTCAAATTTGAATAGTTGGGTACATTTAATCTAGACCCAAAAATAGTAGGGTTAGCATTTTGGTGGGAAAGCCAAGTGGCAAAATAGGGTTTGGAACTGTTATAAAAGGATGTAACTCATGGAGAGAGAAATCTTCTCTCTTCTCTATCTCATTTCATGCTTATACATGGTTCTATTGGGTTCTACTATCCATTGGTGCACTATCTTGGTGATTGCTTGCAATTCTATGTGTAGATTGATCATTTATTGATCCACACGTGTGAAATACAGTAGCTTGCTGGTTTTGTATGGACAACAACAGTACTTTATCATTTCATTCAAGTTTAATCAAGTTCTATTAGTGTTTGCATCTCATTTTGTATGTAGATGTTGATTTTTCTACATTGGTGAGATTGGTAGTGTATTTCTCTTTCTAACCAAAGATCATTTAAGTGGATTGGATCTTAAGGATCTGAAATCCTTCACATAGAAGAGTCCTCCGCTATCTGAGCAGTAGAATCGATGCAAACAGTAGGAAGAGGCTACTGTTGACAGTGAAGTAGAATGAGAGACGGAGTTGGAAACATACTAGTTCACTCGGCTAATTCCTATCGAATCAAGGTCTCACCCATTGGAAAGCACTCACAAAGCTCATGAAGTATGTTCAAACAACCAAACATCTTAGCATCTGTTATGGAGGCAGCCAGCCTATCAACGTACTTGAAGGATACACAGATGCGGATTGGGTAGGAGATATCGATACTAGAAGGTCTACTTCTAGATTTGTGTTTTTATACAATCAAGGCCCAATCTCATGGAACAACCGAATGCAAACCTTGGTAGCATTATCATCAACTGAATCAGAGTACATTGCTGTCACAAATGTTACAAAGGAGATAATTTGGCTGAGGCACCTACTAGCAGAAATCGACCTTACACAGTCACATCCAACAACCATCTTTTGTAACAACCAAAGCACCATAGATCTCTCTCTCAATTCGAGAGTTCATTCTCGAAGAAAACATATCGAAATTAGGTATCACTATGTGTTTATGTATTGGGTCATAGTGAGATTTTTCTCATATGTGCACAATTAATCTTGTGTGGATCTGCTATGTATTCCTAGTTACTAAGGTTATCTGGTGCACTTAACCTAGTTGTTGATCATAGACATGTGATCAAGTATTGTTCTTGACAATTACTTGCAGAGTTAACAGATTTGTTCTGATAGATCTATTGCTTAACTTAAAGTGATTTGGATATGGATCTAAATGTGGTGTTATACTAGTATAAATAAGATCTACACCTAGACATTTAAGATTTCTAAATCATGAGCAATTAACTTGAGCAGTTGATTTACTCTCGTGGAAGTTAATTGATAAAACGGACAGTGTGAAGAGAATTCACCGAAAATTGTTTGTTTTGTGTATATTGCTTGTAAGACACATAATTTATGAGTCATTCAGATTCATTAAGGAGTTGTGTGCATAGGATACTGATTTCTTGGATGAGTATTTCTCAGTTTGGAAATAAACTTGATTCATTAGTGATAGTATCCTTGAGAGCTCAATTGAATACCGGATCCTAATGGTGCCAAGAATGGTAAACTGAATTTTGGGAATTCAGCAAAACTTTGAAATCTCTAGATGTTGTTCTAGGAGATTGTATAAAGTTTATATTGTTAAAGATGAATGTTATAATAGTCTTTAATTACTTGGTTGATTGTAGAATTTGGAACTCATAATCTGATTAAGAATCGGGTTGGAAGAATATACTTGGAATCCAGTGATTTTCCTTATGGAAAAGATTTCAGAATGATTCTTATATTTCCTGAGTTGTATGTTGTACATATACTCCAATATCTTTTAGTGATTAAGTATGGATTTAGAATCCTGAGAATTACGATTGACGAGTCATAAGATTCTAAATGCTTATGATTGACGGATCATAAATTGATACTTAAAGGTCATTTGAAAGAAATACGAGGATTCTTAAGATAATGAGTAATTCTTGATCAATATGGGAGATTCAAAGATTTAAATCTGTTGGTTGAAGTCTAAATTTCTTTACTCTAGCACATACTTGAGATTGTGTGGATCTCACAAGCCTTTCCATTAAGTAATTGTTTACTTATGAGGAATTGCTTTCTTTACAGATTGTAGTCTATAAGTGCTTGTGTACAAAGTTCAGTCTAAATCTCCAGTTTTGTAGGAGACAGATAAATCTATTAAGATACAGATCGATGCTGATTTCTTGCATATGATGTTAGAAATAGGGTTGTTAACTCATTACAGTAACTGCAGTACTCTGGTTTGAGTTATGATTGTCTGAGACTTGATAGATCTCCTAGAGATTTTAGATGACTAAATTGTGATATTTTAGAATATTTGTATATTCTAAGAATATCTGTACCAAGAAGCATTATTTTCTACAAGAAATTGAAATGGAATTTCTTTAGCTTTTGGATTTGATCTCTGAAATAAAGAAGTTAATTCACTCAGTGGTTCATGTAATTAGGATTACATGAAGGTGATGAACTTTTGTTTTGGAATAGATCAACCCATTTGGAAGATCTATAGCTTAGTGTATCTTTTGGAATTTGAATTGGTATTTATGAGTCAAGACAAGCAATTAAAGAATTGTTGCATCTCTGAGTACTTATTCAGAGGGAAAGATCAGACTAAGAATAATGGATCATGGGTAAGATTTGAAAGCTTAAGAAATAGTTTCATGTTTTCTTTTTCTTGTTTTGAGGATAGAACCTGCTTAAGGGAAGGAAAAACGTTATGGCCATATTCGGTTAAGGACCTGGAATAGTCCTAATATGGTAGACCGTCCCTCTAGTGTTTGAGTTTATTGGTCATGCCTAGATTTTATTCCACATCGAGGCCTGTTGGTGACAAGTAAACTTGAGAGGACCCAGACACTCTAATTGAGACATATGGAGTAGTGCATGTATGTGTGACTAATATAGGCAGGAGGTATGCATGAAGAGCTGTGACCTATTTATAGTTGACCTGCATGGGGATTGCATGTGCTCATGCATAGGATCCTACTCTCTATATATTGAGGTAGTGATTATTCCGTCGACGACTTGGTCTAGGTTACCTGATGAGCTCTTCTCCTCTTGCTGTCACATTGGCATGGCTTGGGGGCTAGATCCAGGAGGATTCTCCAGGAGGGATCTAGGTTTGATTGGGTGGTTTTGCTCCACAATCTCTCTTGTGTTTTCCTATCCTCATCTTAGGGGATTGTCCCTAGTGGTCTTTACACCCTCCATAACAAAAACCCTAGTAATAATGTGGACTAGATTCAAATGTCTCCAGATTCAAACTTGAATTTCTAAAACTCATGTACTACACTTTCCCACACTTTTGAAAAGTGTTTGTGTGTGTGTGTGTGTGTGTGTGTGTGTGTGTGTGTGTGAGAGAGAGAGAGAGAGAGAGAGAGAGAGAGATAGAGAGAGAGAGAGAGAGAGAGAGAGAGAGAGAGAGAGAGAGAGAGAGAGAGAGAGAGAGAGAGAGAGAGAGAGAGAGAGAGAGAGAGAGAGAGAGCTCTTCCATGTTATATTAATAGTGTTCTATCTATTTTTTTTTCCTATATCTAAAACACATCAAGAAAGCAATCACTATGTCTCTACATCATCATGAGGTGTTGAGAGGACATTGTGTTGCATTTCTTTGGTTTTTCAACAATTGATTAGTGAGCTTCGGGGCCAAAACTTACATCAAATCTCATGGCCATCTCTTGCTCATTGGAGCTAAAACTATGTGCATACCTGAGCCAAAGATCTAACCTCCCAAGGTGTGGGCCTTAAAGGTTGAGATGGTTTTAGACTAATATAACTTTGAAAATTCAAACTCTAAGTTTAATATGAAAATTGACCTCAATTGCCAAATATACAAATATGACCAAAATAACAAAACTAGTTGAGATTTCTCACAAGGTCTATCCTCCACACCTGCAACAATTTCTATCAACTCATTTGTCTCCAATAAGGACTCCATCCTCACCTTTCAAATAAAATAGTTGATTGAGATAAGCCTATCGTTGCCTTCCAACATGAAGCTACTTGTGGTTGTCATGGCGCAATGATTTGATCTTCTTTGAACCTGTTCCAATGCACTTAGCACTCTCTTGAAAATCAACAAATGAAACTCAAGAAGAAATCACAAAGATTTGGAAACACTCTAGCCTCTCCTTTTCTCTCTTCTAGCAAATCCTAGCACCTAGAATCTTGATTTCTTATCACAATAGATCTAGACACAATATGATGAAATTTTCCCAACACCTAAGATTGAAACACACTTTTGAAAATTCCAGCAACCTGAAAATCCAGAGATCCTATCAAATTTAGGGCTTCATAAAAAAAATGCAAAATATTGAAAAGCAAAATCTACATGCAAAAGCTAGAACCTTGATATATCATCTATTAGAATGTATGATTCTCTACCATGAGCAATTTTTGTCTCCACATTCCAATGAGTGGTTTCAAAAATCGTCCATCTACAAGTGGTTTGACCTAAAATGACTTCTAGATCACAAAGATCCAATCTCTATTGTTGAAAATGCTTGATTTGAGTCAACAACACCTCCAAATCTACATAGAATTGCTGGTGCCCTCAAATCCACCTATAGATTTGGTAAGATCATAAAATTTGGCCTGCAACCTGCTTTGATACCATGTGAAAAATCAGAGATCAAAATACTATTAGTTCATCAATGATCTTTAGCCAATTTGGATCACACATCTAGATTCATCAACAACATAGAAATCACTACTTTATGCATGCTAAAATTTAAAAATGCATTAAGATATGATCATAACCACTTAGATCTGACTTAAGTATTGTCCTTGTCCATACATGCATGTAACTATGTCTATCGGATTCAAACGAACAACGATGAATCAAAGTCCATCTTACTTTATCAGCTTTAGAGTCGTTGATCTAGACAGTCGATTCCATAGCCATGCACAAGTTACTTTAGTTTTAGATTCAGCTTTGCGAAAGCGATTTAGGTGCGGTTATTAGAGCGACAGATCAAACACTACTATCAGTCACACGAAATGATTTAATCTACAAATACGTTGATCTATGAGCATGAATCTATCCAACAATAAAAATGAAATAAGCATTTAGCATACATAACCTAGATTACTGGAACTTTGAGAGATTAGTCATGTAGAAAATACAATTTGAATGCAGATAGAGGCATGTTCTTTTTTAGACAATACTTTGTGATAACAGAGAGAAAGAACAATACAATTGCGCTCTGAATGACTGATTGATCATGATGAAAAATAGATGATTCAACTAAGCGAACAACTGATAAGTTGCTGGATATATATACACATGGCTAACTAATTAAAAGAATGGTTATTTTGTAGTTTACAATTAGGTTAAGACACTACATGTTGTTAACAGTTGCCATTGGACAATATTTGATTTTGTCCGGTTGTGACGTGTGTACTTGCCATCATGACATAACCGGAAGACATAAATGTCGCTCTGTAGTAGAGTCGGGCCATCATTAGGTGGTATTTGACTGGAGGGCTATGTTGGGGTTGATCTTTATAGGATCTAGGCTTTGATCCCAAAAACATTTTTGAATCATAGGAAAGGCTATGGATCGACAATATTCAATGCTTTCTCGTACGCATAAGTCAACACTGGACTTATATTTGTGGCCGAAGTCCAACAACTGCAACCTACAATTATCGATCATTGAGCTCTCTGAAACCCCTGTAATTACTGGCCAGTTGACATCTTCCCTTCGCGGTCATTCCGTTGGCCATGGATTTCTTCTCTTGATTGGCATATAATAGGGGTCAACCCTCATCTAGCAGGGTGCCCTTAAATATTTCTTTAACCTCTTGCTATCCTTCAGAACCTTGTTTTGCCATTCTGGCTGTGGCTACAAGGCGGCAATAATTTCGTCCCATATTGGCTCTGGTCCAGATCTCGTCCTTTCCACCCCTCATGCTTCAAGGGTATTTTCTTTCAAACTTTCTTGATTCTCGTTTATCGGCCATCTGGGGTCTTGGCAAGATCGGTTGGGTCGCCTTTGGTTGTTGCTGAGGCTTTGCCAAACATTCGTCAAGCACTTTGGCACCCTTATCTTCTTTTCTAGCCTTTTCGCTCATTGAGGGTTCAGCTTCACTGGCGTTGAAATCTGCAGGTCTTGGTAAGAATCTTCGCGGTGAGTGTTGGAAGTAAATCTTGTTTGCGTTGGCTAGATCTACTCACATTGTGGTGGTGTAGTATAGAGAGGATCTTCCACCTTTTAAGTTCCTACCAAAAGCTTCAAATGGAAATAGTTAACAAAAATGAATGCACTAAGGCTTGCCCAACTAGTGGCTGAAACAAAAATGAAACTATCTAAAAAAATAAGTAACCAATCCTTGCTAAGGCTTACCCAACTAGCAAGGTTACTAAACTAGATCCTAAATTAACACCCACAAGGGAAATGGAATGATAGATTGTGGCTAACTAATAATCAATCAAATAAATACGTGCCACAATACAAACCGATGAGAAGGAGGCAAGAGGAGGCCCGAGCACCTTCCCTCAAGCTATGCACCTTCCCAAAGGGAACACAAATGAAATAGAGAGATAGTCTCAAAAATAGAGAGCTTGATAGCTTAATCTCAAAAGTGTCCTTTACATGGCAAATACCTCTCCTTTTATGGCAAGGAGGGTCTTCCATAAATATCCACTAACTTATGGGATTAACTTATTTCTAGCCTTTCTAGAACTTCTAACTTAGGACTTAGAACCTCAAAAAGTTTCTAACCTAAGAAAACTTAAGACAAAAGTTTCTAATCTTAAATTTCTTAGGTCTAAGTTCTAAATCTAAGTTTAATTTATTTTATTATTTTAAGCTTTTACTCATGGACTTACAAAACACATGCCACGGTGGAAGTTTGTTGACAAATACTCATACATGGACTTACAAAACACATGCCACTGAGTTTTATTTCTTTTTTTTATATTTTCTCTGTGTTTGCACAGTTGCTAACATTATTCTCCTCCTTATTGTATTGGTGGTCCCACACCAATCGAAGCTTTTTCGTCCTGGATTTTTTGAGCTTCATGGAGGTGAGATTGTTGCTGTCATGATTGCTAAATTTTGTTGATGATGCCCTCCATCATTTGCCATCATAATTTGTTAAGGAAGGGCATGGGTTTGTAGTAATGGAGCATACCATGTAGAAAGTTGTGGGTTTTCCATAACTCCACCATATCAACGTGCAGTGCCGAAGTGAGGGCTACGCGATAGTACAACCTTGCTACATTGATGTGGTCGTCTTGCGTTTGTAGTGGTTTATTGTTATCAATGGCTATTGGTGATAGCCCTCGATCCCAAAAACCCTTGAGTTCTGCCAAGAATGCCACCAGGCCGCAATTGTCTACAAAAATATTTGACATTGCGAGCAGGATTGCCATGGTGCTTCTGGTAGAATACACGGTAGTTGGTGACCATGTCTTTAGCTAGATTGCCGGTATCCACTCCTGTGAGTTTGGGCCAAAAGATCCTGTTTTTGATCTTGGTGACTGGAAACGGTTCTCGTCGCACTACCGTTTGCTCTGTGGGAAGAGTTGATGGTGCCAGAGTGGTTGTAGATCTAGGAGCTTGACGGCTTCCTTATGAGTTCTGCACTGGTCCAGATCTAGCAGGATGTAGCCGCCGCGCTCTTTTGTGGTTGGATATTTCTTGGCGAATTCTTGAGATGCACGCAACTCCTTGCTTGGTTCAGTGGGCGTGATTCTGTGCTGGATGGTTGGTGTTTCAGCTGCAATGGCATGTTCAGTTTGTGGATCAGGTTCAGGTGATAGAGGAGGTGAAGGGTTAGCTATAGCAATTCTTTCAGATTCGGGAGAGAATTGACATTGGATGAATGGAATGTTAGTGGTGTCGATGGGATTAGAAGAGGAGGAAGGAAAAAGATAGTGTTGGGAGCCGGTACCACCAGAGCCCTATGGATTGGTTGGTGCTGGAGCTCCTTGCCGTTGGGTTTGGCCTTGAAATGACGAGCCTTGAGCAACAAGTGAAGGCTGCTGAAATCCTGCTCCATCTCCACCATCTGATCCATCAAAGTTGTGCCCGAAATCATGAAACTGGACATGCTCTGCATGGACAGAAGGCGTTGACTTGGTAGCTGCCTTTAGTCTTTCTTCTAGGGTGGCGATGTGCTGGTTAAGAGCATCGATAGAAGCAGTGTATGACTGTTGTAGTTTAGTGTGTTGCCTTGTCGTGGCTTTCAACTTTTGGGCCAGCATTTGATAGGCCACCACTGGAATTGGAGTTCCCTTGGGAATAGCTGGTGGTGCAAAATCATTGAAATCTACCAATTCCAACTGTTCTTTCATAGCGGAACGTGTTGCTTGTGCATCTGCTACAGCCTCGTCCCTTTCGGCTGTAAGGTTGTTTATGACGGTTTGCATGTTGGAGATCTTCAATTGGAGCTGGTTTTGGAGGTGGCTGAGCATTTCTTGTTGTTGTTGATTATAAGTGGTGAGGTTCTGAATTTGTTGTTGTTGTTGCTTGTTTTCCATCTCCAACCTTGTTTTTTCCTTATGAAGATCTACCATAGCACCATCATCAAATTGTCTCATGGTGTATTGTCCCCCTAAGGTGCCGAGTAAATAATATTGGAGCTCATTCACCAACCATACCACTTTTTGGGCTGCGAGGGGTAACTCCTCCCAACGGCCAATGTCAGGGAGTGTGCGTGTATAATTAGGATATGGCATGGGGTTGAATGGAAAAAAATCTGGAATGGGGGGAGAGGTTGGAGTGCGAGAAAATGGAGGGAGAGGTGATTGTGGGATGAGAGGAGGTGACTGTGGTATGATAGGAGGTGATTGAATGCATGTAGGAGACGTTTGGAGGGGATTAGTGGGGATGGTAGTGGATGTGGGTTGTGTTAGTAGCTGTAATGCAAAGTCGTCTGCATTGACCGCAGAGTCAAGTAGGGTGGAAGAATGTATAGGTGAGGGCTTTGGTGGAATTGTGAAATCAAAGCTCGTGTTGAGAGTTAATGAGGGTGTGGAGGTAGTCGTAAATGGTGGAGGTGGTGGTGGAAGAGTAGTTGTGATAGCATGTAAGGAAACTGGAGCTGTGGAAGATGGCTGAGTAGACAAAACCATGCCCACGGAACCAGAACTGGAAGTGCCTGCATCGAGTGAACTGTCTGTTGTTGTTGTTGCTACTGTTTGTCGATGTTGTTGGGCCTGGTGGAGTAAGGCCTCCTGCAGCGCTAGGACGTCCTTTGGTACTTGAGAGAGTTTCAAGCTCCTGCCGGATTCAGCATACTCTATCTCTATATCACTGGATAAGATATCAGGGGAGATGGTGTCGTCCCTGCTTATTGCCTTTCCTTTCTACTTCTTGGTGGGTGGTGCTGGTGAAACAGGTGGTTCCACTATCGGTTGTGGGGTGGCTTGCTTTCTGGTGCTCAAATAGACATCGTCGAGCTCTTTGATAGCAGCTGCCGCTCGATGTCCCAACTGTTTGGTGACCAACATGTGGAGGAGGTATCCACATTTGGTGGTTGGTTTCCTGGCTTTTAAGGCCTCACATAACTTGTCTGATACCTTTTTTGCCCACTTGTAGTTGTGAGTGGGATCATCCATGGTGAGGGTCAAGGAGAAGAGATCGCTCGGTGGGATGCGATCCATGTTCACTGTATGGACCTCAACCATAGTGACTAGGATTTCTGATGCCGCCCGGAGACGAGGATCTGTGAGAAGATAAATAGCTATCCCGTCGCTGGTTTGGGCAATGGTTTTTCCGTCCTCCGTCAGAAACTTGGTGAAATATTTGGCATCATAACTAGTACCCTTGCCATGGATCGTCTCTCCCAGATTAGGAAATCCAATACTCTGTAGGTGCTCAGGAGAGATGTTGATGAGGGTATAACTATCGCTCTTAGATGTGATTTTGAACATTTGGAACTCATCTGAATAGGTTGAGTAGGCAGCTCAAATCAAATTCTCGCTCTGCTGATCGAGGAAGTAATTCAGATCAAAGCCGATCAAAGCCAAGGTTCGTAAGAATATCCTTGGCCAAGATAAGTTGCTCAGCATAATTTTTGATAGAAATCATGACAATGTCCCCTGAATAGGGCTTAGGGGCCTTACGACGCTTGAGAGATAGCACTGAGTCGTGAGAGGCCATGATAGCAGTGATTCTAGATTGCTCGAGAAGTTTTGAAAATTCTGAAAAATTTCAGCATGAACTTGGTAGCAGGAATCTAGAATGAATTTGTGGAGAGGATGGGGAGGCCTATATATAGAACTTTTTGGTCAGGAATTCGCAACCACCCAAAAATCGTCCTCAGTGTCCACGATTTCCTAGTGACGTTCGCAAATTTGGAGGGACTATTCTGAGGGTCGGCGAATTTTTGTAAGTGATTTTTTTGTACAAAAATGAGTGAAATGGTTGACAGTACAAAAATGGATCTAATCAAAATTCACGAAGATGACAGAGAAATCGTGGAGATGATTCTAATGCTCAAATCGGACACCAGACATTCTCTCTTGCTGGAAAAGATTTTTTAGTAATATGTTTCATGGCGGTTTGGAAATCAGCAGTGAGTTTATCCATATGAGTTTGTTGAGCTTTCTGCCAGGTTTCCATTTGCTGCAGAAGTTCAAAAGATTGGACAACATTTTCAGTCTTTGGGTGATTAAGACGGTCGAGATTATTAGATTTCTTTTCATGATGGTCAAAGTCATCATAAGAACCTTCGTCTTCTTCACGGATAGCATCAGTCATTATGTCTTTAAGTTGATCATAAAGGTCAACGAGTTTTGTTTCACGGCGGATGTTTTTAGGCAATCCAACCAAGAACAATTTGATGGCCATTCGTTCAGTGATATTTTCGTCAACGCATTATACTTTGAGACGTTTAAAACGCTCAATGTAGTTTCGAACCGATTCTTCGCGACGCATCTTGATATGGGTAATTTGGATGAATGGGCTTTGAGTCAGTTTGGATGGTTTGGAATGCTTGATGAGAGCGTCCTTGAGATTAGTCCAAGAAGCAAGATCAGGAGCTTCAAGGTTGAGATACCACTCTTTGGATGTTCCATAGAGTACCATCGGGAATGGTTGAAGCTTTTCGGTTTTAGAGGTATCTCCATAGAAACGGCATGCATTATCAAAGTCTTGGAAAAATCTAACTAGGTCAGATTCTCCATCGTACTTTGGTGTGCATTCTAGTCATGGAGGAGCCGGATTGGAAGATTCAACATAGTCTCGAGACATGATGTAGTATGAGGAGCAGGGCAAGCAAGCAAGCACACAAACACGGAGGCGAAAAACAAAAGAAAAAGAAGCTAGGTAAAAAAAACTTAAAAAGCGGCAACGACGCCAATGTTGGAAGTAAATCTTATTTGCGTTGGCTAGATCTACTCACGATGTGGTGTAGTATAGAGAGGATCGTCCACCTTTGAAGTTCCTACCAAAATCTTCAAACGAAAATAGTTAACGAAAATGAATGCACTAAGACTTGCCCAACTAGTGCCCGAAACGGAAATGAAACATCTAAAACAATAAGTAACCAATCATTGCTAAGGCTTACCCAACTAGCAAGGTTACTAAACTAGATCCTAAATAACACCCACAAGGGAAATGGAATGATAGATTGCGGCTTACTAGTAATCAGTCAAATAAATACGTGGCACAATACAAACCGATGAGAAGGAGGCAAGAGGAGGCTCGAGCACCTTCCCTCAAGCTATGCACCTTCCCAAAGGGAACACAAATGAAATAGAGAGATAGTCTCAAAAATAGAGAGCTTGGTAGCTTAATCTCAAAAGTGTCCTTTACATGGCAAATACCTCTCCTTTTATGGCAAGGAGGGTCTTCCATAAGTATCTACTAACTTATGGGATTAACTTATTTCTAGTCTTTCTAGAACTTCTAACTTAGGACTTAGAACTTCAAAAAGTTTCTAACTTAAGAAAACTTAAGACAAGAGTTTCTAATTTTAAGTTTCTTAAGTCTAAGTTCTAAATCTAAATTTAAGTTATTTTATTATTTTAAGCTTCTACTCATGGACTTACAAAACACATGCCATGGTGAAAGTTTATTGACAGATTCTCATACGTGGACTTACAAAACACATGCCATGGAGTTTTACTTCCATTTTTATATTTTCTCTGTGTTTGCATAGTTATTAATAGTGAGAATCTTTGGGGGTCTGGTTGATCAGCCTGGGGGTCGTCAAACTCTCCAACGTTAGTGTTAGTTTCAGGGAGGTCAGGTGGGCTATGATCTGGTGAGGATGTCATGAGTTTGGCTGGTGGACTAGGTATGGGATTTTCAACAAGGTTGTATGCGGTGCCAAGAGAGCTAAGTTGTTTTACGAACTCGTCTCGTCGGGCCTTGTACGTCTCGGGAGGCCCTTGATGTGGTCTCAAAAGTCAATTTAGAGTTGAATGGAAGAATGATGGTTGGGGTGGGGTACGTGGGGATGAAGGTTTGGGAAAAATCAAATGCGAAAAAATGGGAAGTTTGATAGTTAGGTGGGGGGGCAGAGAAGCTCCCAAAGACAACTTCAGTCTTTTTGCCATATGATCCCGAGCTACCATCTAACTGATGGGTGGGCCCGTCGTATTCAACAGCTCCGTCATCTCCGTCATTGTCCTTTGGCTTCTGATCAGAAATTCCCACTTGGGCCTTGCATGTCGTGTTCCAGAGCTGGTTCACTTTGTCCAAAACTTGTTGCATGGCCTTCGTCACTTCTTCCAACTGCTTCTAGGACTCTAGAATGACCTTTGCTTGTTTTTTCGCAACACATTTGAAGTTCTTTTTGTCAGCCTCTCTCTCTTGAATAAACTTGATATATTTTTCCATTCAGATCGTTGAGGCTTGAGGGGCCTGAACCTGGATATCTTCTGGCTTCACGGGAGGGGTATCAATCATCATCGCACCAGAGGATCGTCTCGAGCTTAGCCGATCTGGCTCATCTGTTGCTTATTAAGTTGATTCTGGACCTCATTCAGATCTTCGGCTCGCTTGGCCATGGTGGCTTGTAGTTCGATTACTGAGATCTTCTTCTCCTCAATCTCGTTTTTGTTTTCCTTGATCTGTTTTCGCTGCTCTGTTATGATTTGTTCTTGCTGCTTGACTTTGCACGAACCAGTGTACATGGTAGCTGGTTTTAGATAGGCTTAACTTTAGAGTGTTTGGCTACCTCTGAGAGCTCGCCAGGGTTAGAAAGAATGGAATATCTATCAGGGGCATGGTGAGGTGGCGTTAGTCCAAAAAATAGAGTTTAAGAGGGACATGGGGGTGGTAATGGTGAAAATGGAGGAATGCCACTAGTCATTAGGGCCCTTTTTGGACTCAAAAAGGGCCTCTTCCTTGCCTAAACATGTTTGCTAATTAGGATTAATTAACTGACTAATTGTCCTATGTGGCAGTTCACCATGGGTTAACTCAGAAGTCAATAGGCTTCACGTAGACCTAGTGTAATATAGCAAGGACAAATGATTTTAATGTAATCTAAAATTCTAAATCCAATATAGCGACATTTTTTAAGGCCTTTAAAAGCCTTTTTTATTAACTCAGAATGTCAAAAAAGGGGGCCCAATATTTCCTTGGGCCCCCATATTGAAAAAAATTAAAAAATAAATGGGGGAGAGGGGATTGGGGCTCGGGTGGGCATGCGGGGACAACGTGAGAGGGAAGGGGTGCCAGCGTGGAGGAGGGGAGGGACATGTGAGAGAGAAGGGGAGGTCGCATTCCCTGAACATGTGCCCCGAAGTAGCCCAGCAGCCCGGAGTGGAAGGATGGGCGGCCAGCAAGCCAGGACGTACAAAGGAGGGGGGGGGGGGGGGGGACCATGTACAAAGGGGGGTACATTTGCAAAGGAGGAGGGAGGGGGGAATTGTACCCCAATCCCTCCCTCTCCCATTTTTTTTGAATTTTCTTTTTCCATATGGGGGCCCAAGGAGATATTGGGCCCTCTTTTTCGACATTATGAGTTAATAAAAAAGGCTTTTGGAGGCCTTGAAAAATGTCGCTATATTTTCATAAAAATTTAAACTAGAGCCATGTCCTATCATCATTAATAAGGGTTGAGGAAGTAAAGTTAGAGGATAGTTAGTGGGTGGGTTAGAATTTGGAGATCTAATTTGGACCATTGGATGTGCCATGTCATATGGACCATTCCATCTCAGTTGTCACTCTCTTATTGGTACACATGTTGTCATTAACACTAATTATAATTAGTGAAGAGGCCCTTTTTTTAATCTCAGTTGTCACTCTCTTATTGGTACACATGTCGTCATTAACACTAATTATAATTAGTGAAGAGGCCCTTTTTGAGTCCAAAAAGGGCCCTAATGGGTAGTGGTGGGTGTGAGAGTGATGGGTGGATCAACATGTTGGGTGGAGGTGGCGATGGGATCTGGCAAGATCTGACTTCCCCCCAGTTGGTCTTTCTTTCTTTCGTTGATGTCGCCTCTATGTTGATTAGGTCCGCAACATCAAAGTAGGATGAACTTTCCATAATAACATGGATGTGCTTGGGTTGCTCTTGTTGTATGGCTGATGTCTCGTTGGGAATGGTATTCCCATCTTCCTCCCCTCCCAAAAATTGTGTTGGTGGGGATGTGAGGTTTATTTGGACTTCAACTATTGTTTGTGCTTGATCTGCAGTTGTCGCCAAATATCCTGTCTGGATTGGATTTGCCATTGGTGATCTTGGTGGCACTAGCATGGTACTTAGTAGCGGTGGAGTTGCAACTGAAACTGTCGGATTAACCTGTGAATCCACTGGTGTGGCTGCAGCTAGTGAAGTGTTAGCACCATCTGCACCATCTACACCATCTGTGGCATGATGTGGTGATGAGTGTTGTTGGGAATCCGTATCGGACGTAGAGCTGCCAACTTGTGAATCTGTCGACCCAGAGGAAGTTTGTTGAGACTAGGTGGCTGCTCTCGTGGATCTTGGCTTTCTGTGGAGCTTTTCACCTTCAGATTCTGTCTCGTCTATTTCGGTGCCATCCGGGGAAGCATGGCATGTCATTTGCATCTTCAGCCTTGCCCATAGTGGTCGTGTGTTAGGGGAAAAAGTTCATGACGGGGGATGGTCTAGCCAGAAAGCCCTACAAGGAAAGGACCCACATTGTCCTTATGTGAGTAATCAGGTAATCTTGAGGGTCCCACTGATTACACCATACTCCTGGATCAATGAAAGTTTTCCAGACTCTCAGAGATATGACCAACGTGAGAGTATGCTTATAAAAATCCAAGAGTTGCTGATATCCATACCTTTAATGGATATACAGATGCAAATTGGGCAGGAGATGACGACACCAAAAAATCAACCTCTGGATATGTCTTCCTATTCAACAATGGTCCAATATCTTGGAATAGTAAAAAATAAACCTCCATTGCAATGTCATCTACAGAATCAGAATACATTGCAGCCTCTCAAGCTACTAAAGAGACAATTTGGTTGAGGAATTTATTGTTTGATATTGGTCTCAGACAATCAGCTCCAACAATAATTCAATGCGAGAATCAGAGTGCTATTACATTATCGATCAATCCTAGATTTCACTATAGGAACAAGCACATCGAGATTAAGTACCACTATATCAGAAGCAAGATACTCAACAAGGAGGTAAGTCTAAAATTTTGCAGAACCCAATACATGGTAGCTGATATATTTACAAAAGGGTTAAATCATGAAGCACACAAGAATTTATGTGCTATCTTGAATTTGAAAATCAAGGCATTGAAGGATCCAGATTAAGGGGAGGTGTTGGATTTCTATCCTCTCCATCCCTATTCTCTGCTAATCTAGATCCATCCATTAAGCTGTTGTAAATATTTGTACAGTCGCGTACTCTATAGAAATACACATGTTTCTTGAAAGTTTGCAAAAATACAAAGGAATCAGTGACAATGTTCGCCGATAGTTTGGCCATCTCTTCTTTGTTGGCCACCTTCTCTTATTCGGCTATCATCGATTGTTTGGCTATCGATTGTTCAGCCATACCCGATTGGTCGGTCATCGTGCAAGTCATCCTCAATGGCTTGAGAGATGAATTTGATAATCTTGTCCAATCATATGTTATCAAGGAAGAGCTACCAAGTATGGAGGCCTTACAAGGTGTACTTATTACTGAAGAGTGTAGACAAGAAAACAAGCTTATGAGGATGGACAAACTCTCAATCAATCATGATGGAGATGGCAAAGCTTTATTTGTCAAAGACAAGCACAAAGGGAGGATCAAAGGTCAACACCAACAACTATTCAACAAAGACAAATCCAAAGACAAGGACAAAGATGGAGATGAGGAGAATTCCTCTCAAGCTTCTACATCAAAATTGAAAAAAAGGAAGATCGAGTGTTTCTTTTATGGCAAAAAGGCCATTATGCCACAAACTTCTTCAAGAAAAAGAACCAATTACATCTCTAATGAGAGAGAAAGTGATGCAATTGCAAGTGATGGAGAAGGCTCTCTTATGGTATCAAGCTTATCTTCTTCTCCTTTAAAAAAGGATGGTATGTGGTATATTGATAGAGGAGATTCCTCTCATATATTAGCTCCAAGGAATACTTTTCTACTCTTATGCCTTATAAAGGAGTCAAGAAATCTATCTATATTGCAAAGGATTGTGAATGAAAAATTGAAGGAGTAGGGAGTATTCCCTTGAAAGTTGCATCTTCCAAAGTTTTGTCTCTCAATAATGTGCTCTTTGTTTCAAAGATCACTAAGAATTTTATTAGTGTTGGCCAATTGCTTGGTAATGGCCTTGATGTCAAATTTCATATTGACACTTATGTAATCAAGAAAGAAGATGACATTATTGCATGTGGATCTCGATTTAAGGGTAACTACAAATTGGATCCAAGAGAGAGTGCAAACTCTTGTGATATTGCATATGTGACCAAGCTTTCCTGTTAGCCGATATTTTCGCACGGAAAATCAGGCTAACATTGAAGCTTAAGTTCACAATACCTGAAAAACCGGCATATGAAACCTGGTTATTAGAGAAAAATTGGCACAAATTTGCCGTAGATTTGGGTCCCAGCCCGCCCTTAAAGTGGCTAGACACAATTTAAAAGTAAGAAATTAACTTTTCAAAAAAAAAAAAAACCGTCAAAAATATTGGTCAAGTTTCTTATGGAGGCCACTAGGTGTACTATCTAATGGGTTGGGGACAAATGGCAAAGAGGGCTTGAAGGGCATGAAGAATGGCAAGATGGCATTGTGAAGGGGATGCATTGGATTTTCCTATAAGAAGGAGCCAACTCCTTGTATTTAAAATGTTAGTACTTTTGTATGTTAGTAATTTTAAGAGTTGCTACATTTGGGAGTTGACTTTTGAGAGCTTGTTTGTTTGAGAGAGAATGTTGATTAGTTATCCTTTGGAGTCAAGTTCTATTTTGGTGTTAGTGAGTGTGAATGTTGTTACTCCATGTTATGGTTAGTGGGTTGGGTTGGCTTGTATGTCTTGCTTCTTGTGGCTAATGTCACTCAATGGTAGTGCTTGGCTGGATTGCTTGAGGTTAGTTCCAAATTGTGGTTAGTCACTTGACATTGATTGAGAGTTGATGAATATCATGCTTGGGTTTGAGGAGTACGTCATCTGGCAGTATGTAGCCACCTCGCTCTTTGGTTGTTGGATACTTCTTTGCAAACTCCTGAGAGATGCACAACTCCTTGCTTGGTTCTCTGGGCGTGATTCTGTGCTGGATGGTTGGTGCTTCAGAGGTAGTCTCGTGTTCGGTTTGTGGATCGGGTTCAGGAGAGAGAGGAGGCGAGGAGTTAGCTTCTACAATTCTTTGTGATTCAAGAGAAAATTGTTGTGGAATGAAGGTGGGGTTAGTGGTGTCGAGAGGGTTAGAAGCGGTGGAAGGGAAACGATAATGCTGGGAGCTGGTACCCCCAGAGCCCGACGGATTGGTTGGTGTTTGAGTTCCTTGCCTTGAAATGCGGAGCCTTGAGTTGCAGGAGGAGGTTGTTGGAATCTTGCTCCATCTCCACCATCTGGTCCATCAAAGTGGTGCCCCGAATCATGGAATTGGACGTGCTCTACATGCACCGACGGGGTCGACTGGGCATCAGCCTTTAAGGATTCTTCCAGGGTGGCTATGTGCTGGTTTAGGGCCTCGACGGAAGCAATGTATGATTGTTGTAATTTTGAGTGTGGCTCTATTGTAACTTTCAGCTTTTGGGCCAGCGTTTGATAGGCCACCACTGGAATGGCAATTCCCTGAATCGTGGGAAGCCATGATAGCAATGATTTTAGATTGCTCTAAGAATTTTGAAAATTTTGAAAAAATTTGGCATGAACTCGAGAGCAACAATCTAAAATGAACTCGTGGAGAGAAGGTGGAGGACTATATATAGACTTTTTTTTAGCAGAAATTCGCAACTTCACCCATAAATCTTCCTCAGTGTCCACGATTTGGTAAGGATGGTCGCAAATTTTGAGGCGACGTTATGAGGGCCCGCAAATTTTTGTAAGGGATTTTTTATGCCAAAAGAAAAAAAAAATGTCTGACAATGCAAAAATGTGTCTGATCGAAATTCGCAGAGATAGCAGAGAAATCGTGAGGATCAATTTGAGCTGCAGCGAATTGTCTGCGAATTCTGAGGATGGATATCTCATGAATAAAACTACATTTTTTTATTTTTAGACATTTTTTTTTATCTGAGACAGAATTCGCGGAGGCCAAAAATGGATCGTGCTTTGTGAAATAGAGGCTAGGCGAATTCTATCTAAGATGTTGTGAAACAAATGACTTTTGTGGTTTTCTCAGAGAAGACTGTTGGTATACCTGATCTGATAGTATCTTGTTGGGTGGAACAAGAAAGCACAGCAAAAATGTTGTCAAAATGGCATGCAGACAATAAAAAGGAAGAAAAACAGTAGGAAAAAAAATAGCTAATACATATCAAGATAAAAACAGGGTTCATTGTACTTTCTCAGTCAACTCCCATTGACTACAGTGTCGAGGATATCGCCTTAAAGGGTTTGGAGTTGGACATATCCATAGGCAAAGATTTTTTTAATGACATAAGCTCCTTGGCCAAAAAATTTCAGTTTGCCTTTGAAGGCTTTGGCCTGGTATAGCAGGACCTTATCTCCAATCTGAAAATCTCTAAGTTTCAATGATCAATCATGCCATGCTTTTTGTCATCATTTGTGGACTTGTTGAGCATGGATGCTGATTCTTCGTGTTTCACAAAGTTGCTCCAAATGGAATAACCTATTTGCTAGATTCTGAGGAGTATCGAGCTCAAGGTTATAGGCTACTCGAAGGGAGGGGATATGGAATTCCACAGGCATAACGACTTCTTGGCCATATGTGAGCTGGAAAGGGGTTAAGCCTGTAGCTCGCTTCGGGGTGGTGCGATAAGCCCAGAGAGCAGCATGGAGTTTGAGTTCCCAATCAGATCGGCTGAATTCGACGATTTTGGTGAGAATTCCACATAGGATTTTATTGCTAGATTCTGCCTGGCCATTGCAACGTGGATAGTATGGGAAACTTTTGCGATGTACCACAAAAAATTTGGAAATAAGATCTGCTATGATAGAGTTAATTAAATGTGTACCCCTATCACTGATAAGCTCTAGAGGACATCCGAACCGAGCTATAACCTATTCATAGAGAAATTTGGCAGTAGAACAAGCGTCAGCATTGCGAACAGCTCTTGCTTCAGCCCATTTGGTGCAATAGTCCGTAGCTACTATGATGATTGTGTGTGTCGAGCAGCCGGACTAATAGGTCCGACATAATCAATTCCCCATTTTTGGAAAGCTTGATCAGTGGTTACGGGGTGTAGAGGCATGTAGTCTGTTTTTTGAAGGCGTTTGGCGCATTGGCAGACATCACAAGCCTTAGTGTAATTGTGCATATCCTTGAAGAGTGTTGGCCACCAAAAACCAGCGAAGAGGATTTTCTTAGCAGTTGTTTCTGAAGAGAAATGGCCGGCACCAATACCTTCATGAGTGAGGGAAATTATAGAGGGTATTTCTCCTTCAGTAAGACATCGTCGGATAATTCCATCTAACCCTTGCTTGTAGAGTTGTCCTACGATTAACGTATAAGGTTTAGTTTTGAGGACCAATGCACGTTGTTCAGGTTTAGAGAAAGAAGGATCCATCTACCCTGAAGTTAAATATTCGATAATTTCTTTAGCCCATACAGGTGTAGAGTCAACTTGGAAAAGTATTGCATCTGGCAAATCATCGTTGACGCCTTGATCAGGGGTAGAAAGGTTAGGGATTCGGGATAGATGGTCTGCTAAAAAATGCTGAACTCCCTTACGAACCACGATCCTAAACTCAAATTCTCGCAATAATAGGATCCATCTAGTAATACGGCCTGTGGTGCACGTCTTGTTGATAAGATACAACAGTGCTTGATGATCAATGAGGAACACAAAGACTTTTCCTAGAAGATAATGGTGAAACTTCTGAACTGCATATACCATTGCCAAGGCTTCGCGTTCGGTAGTGGTATAATTGACTTCAGCAGGTATCAATTGTCGACTAAGAAAACGAATTGGGTAGTCCTTTTTGAATTCTCCCGGTTGGGTGAGCATTGCTCCAATGGCATATTTGGATGCATCAGTATGCACATGGAATTCTTTAAAATAATCAGGAGCCCAGAGGATGGGTGCATTGGTAAGGGCTTCTTTGAGTTGATTAAAGGCGACGCGTTGTTCATCCGTCCATTTGGGAGCTACAACTACTTTGTAGATTAAGCGTGCTTTGTTAGCGAAATCGAAAATAAAGCACCAATAGTAGTTGGCATGGCCAAGGAAGGAGTAAACTTCACGTATCGTACGCGGTTCCGGTAGATTTTGAATGATAAGAATCTTTTCAGGGTTAGTGGGAATGCCATTTTGTGAGATAATATGTCCTAACACAATACCATGGGTTACCCAAATCTGGCATTTTTCAGGATTGAGAGATGTCGAAGAAAAATTTTGAGCACAGACAGATGGCGTATTTCTTCGGAATGTGCTCCTAAATTGTCCAAGTAAACTTCTAAGGTATCGCCCATCTGCTGAGAAAAGGCCGCTTGCATAACACTTTGGAAGGTGCTAGGAGCATTGTAGAGACCAAAGCGCATGACTTTCCAACAGAAGGTTCCCCATTCTGTGGCAAACGCGATTTTGTGTTGATCTTCTTCAGCGATTTGGATCATATTGTATCCGCTAAAGCCATCTAAGAAGGAGTAAGCCTCATCTCCTGCTAGATTTTCTAAGATGGATTCTCGGAAAGGTAATGGAAAACGATCACGTTCAGTGACGACGTTAAGTTTATTAAAATCAACACAGATGCGAAGTTTTCCATTTTTCTTGGGGACGATGACAATTGGGGAGACCCACTCAGTATGCTCAATTTCAGAGATAAATCCCGCATCTAAGAGGCGTTGTAATTCTTCTTTGATCTTGGCCTTATAGATGGGATTGCATCTGTATGGACGACTCGCAGTGGGTCTCACACCCGGTTTAAGCGGGATATGATGCACAACTACTTGGGGTGAGATGCCTTTCATGTCTTTATAGGTCCAGGCAAAGATATGTCGATATTTTCGCAGGAGCTTTTCAAGCCGTCTACATTGTTCGTGATTGAGAGGAGCTCCGACATGGAAAAGATATTCGTTGGTTTCATTTGACTCACTGAGGGAAAGAGTTATGGTTTGTGCAGGGCCTTCGTAGGGTGAATTACCAGTTGGCTCACGTTGAGCTTGAGGTAATTGGATTGTGACATCCTCGATCATATAGTCCTTAAAGTATGCAAGAACATCATGGGCTAGAGATTCGAGGGGAGCCTTGCCTTTCTCTTGTCGGGATGGTGCTTGGAATTTATTGGGGATTGGTGTAGGACTAGAGGCAATCTCAGGAATTCTCGAACAATGGTGAGGTCACCTGGCGGTTGAATTTGAAGTGGTATTTTCATTTTCTCTTTCATAGTATAACTACGTGGTTCAAGTTTTGGTGGTGGAGATGTGTGTGGATGAGGGACAATTGGTATGTCATGGAGGATCTCGTCATCAATTTGAAAGATAGTCTCCTCTTCACAGAGATCCCATGGATAGTGTGGGCATTTGGGACGGTAGAATTTTATCTCAGATTTTTCAATTGCAACCTTGGCAACTGGTTCCACCTTGAAAGCACGTTGCGGATAGGTCCTAGGTGGGAGTGCTTCCATATAGTTAAGGATCTAAAGATAAAAAATGTCCATATCTTCTAGGCAATTCTGAATTCGTAAGACGTTCTCATCATCAATGAATAAATCGTCTGATTCATTAGTAGATAGCCATGCAACATTTAGCAGTTCATCATGGTGTGGAAGAATATCAATAAAATTGACATTGATGATAGGTGTATCCAGATCAGGTAATTGGTCGTGATCGATCGGGAGTGGAGAGGTACAATTATCCTAATGCTGAGCACAGTAATCGGCATTCACACAATCAATGGTAGCTAGACTGTGACTCCAGTTTATGATATCAGTAGATTCAACATAATGACCTTTTTCGTGGATGGACTGGTATGGCTCAAACACTGAGTTGGTGGTTGAGGATCCCTCGTCATGGATGTGTGCAGGTTTGAGTTTACCCGTTGAGTCAATGGTGACAGAACTGTCACGATTGCCAAAAGTGACTCGACCTTTGCTCCAGTCATGAACGACTCGTGCATTGGTGAGCCACGAATGACCAAGTAGTGATTCATAAGAATAGGCATTATTAGAAACATCAAGTACTACAAGATCAACAGAAAACTTGAGACCTCCTAGTTTGATCAGCACGTGCGGAAGGAAGCCGGTAGGTCGGACCACACTTTGATCAGCCATCCACATTAAGCGTGCTTTGTTAGCAAAATCGAAGCGCCTTTTGAAGTAATGTATGGAAAACCAATTGTGTCTCCTGTATTAATGACTAAAGAAAAGATATTTGCCTCAGATGAATTTGTGCAGGATTATCAAGACACCTTTTTAAAGGTTCAGCAATCCATCACAAATGCACAACAGAAACAGCAGAAAAGTGCAAATTTGCATCGGAGGGCAATCAAATATGAAGAAGGAGAACTAGTTCTCCTAAAATTTGAAAAGAAAAGACTTAGGAATAAGAAGGGCAGCATGAAACTCTACCCAAAATATTATGGACCTTTTAAAGTCAAAAAAATAATCAATGAGGTTACATGTGAGCTTGGCTTACCTATTACTTGGAAAATTCATAACAAATTCCATGTAAGCTTGCTAAAGAAATTCAATGGTCTAGAACCAGAAGGATTTACATATTCCGAACCACCAGAAGTTCAAGGAACCAAAGAAATCCTTCAACCTGAGCAAATCTTGATGCATAAGACAAGAATTGGAAGAAAAGGGATAACTTCTACATTATACCTCCTCAAGTTCATTTGAAAGATAGTTTCCTCCTCACGGAGATCCCATGGATATTGTGGGCGTTTGGGACGGTAGAATTTTGTCTCTGGTTTTTCAATTGCAACCTTAGCAACGGATTCCACCTTGGAAGCATGTTGCGGATAGGTCTTCGGGGGAAGTGCTTCCATATAGTAGAGGATCTGAATATCAGAAATGTCTATATTTTCTGGGCAATTCTAAATTTGTAAGACGTTCTCGTCATCAATGAAGAAATCATCTGATTCATTAGTAGGTAGCCATGCAACATTTAGCAGCTCATCATGGTGTGGAAGAATATCAATAAAATTGATACTGATGATGGGTGTATCCAGATCAGGTAATTGGTCATGATCGATTGGGTGTGGAGAGGTACAATTATCCTGATGTTGAGCATAGTAATCGGCATTCACACAATCAATGGTGGCTAGACTGTGACTCCAGTTTATGACATCAGTAGCTCAAATAACTATTCAAAATTTTTGGATATTCTTGGAAAAATTCTTCTTCTATCCATATTACATAATGACCTTTTTCGTGGCTGGACTGGTATGGCTCAAATACTGAGTTGGTGGTTGAGGATCCCTCGTCATGGATGCGTGCAGGTTTGAGTTTACCCGTTGAGTCAATGGGGACAGAATTGTCACGATTACCAAAAGTGACTCGGCCTTTACTCCAGTCATGAACAACTTGTGCATTGGTGAGCCACGGACGACCAAGTAGTAATTCATAAGAATAGACATTATTGGGAATATCAAGTACTACAAGATCAACAGAAAACTTGAGACCTCCTAGTTTGATCAGCATGTGCGGAAGGAAACCGGTAGGTCGGACCACACTTTGATCAGCCATCCGAAGCTGACAAGTAGGTTTTGCTAGCTTGTCGCTCAGATTTCATTCCATCATGAGGGATGTGGAAATGATATTAACCCCGGAACCTCCATTTAGTACTACTAAAACTTCACGAGATTGATGATGGGTAGCTGGGATTTTGATGTTGCCTCATTCGTTGAGTAGATTGGTTAGATGTAAGGGCATTTTAGGCAACTCGTTAATAGTGGTGGTGGTATTGGATTGGATCTGTTGTTTCCATTGGCCAACATGCTTCCAGAGTACACGGAAGGGAAGAGTGACATTGGCTTGTAGTAGATCTCCCCAAACTTCGGTTTTCTCAAGGGTTTTGCTTTCAAAGGGCTTGGGAGGTACTTTATGGGAAGAGGAAGATTGTTGGTCGGCATTGCGGATTTGCTGGTGATACTCATGATGCAGCTGAATTTCTTCAGACGGGTGAGGGTAAACTATCAGGATTTTATTATCACTTGGAGGAACAGCTTGTGGTTGAGTTTTGCTGGGTGCAAGTGTAGGGGCTTGGCGTTGGGTTTGTGCCCGAGTCAAGACCCAAATAGCATGTGTTTCGATTGGTAAGGTTTCTACTTGCACTAAACAGACAGGAGCGGCTAGCTTAGATCGGGATGGGTAGTCCTTCACGTGATGATCAATACCACAGTTTTCACAAGCTGGGGGACAGTGAAGTTTATCTGGACAACGAATACTAGGATGTTTACCTGCACGGATAAAGCATCCTTGTATTGCGAGCAATTGATGTGCGGCAAAGACAGCTTGGTTTGAATTGTAAGCTTGGGCATTGGGATCCACTGGTTGAGCATTAGAATCATAGGTATAATAAACAACCGTTTCAGTAGAGTACTGTGGTTGAGTATTGTCTTCCACATAGTAGGTGGCCAGATCGATGGTATTCGGATCAAGATAATGGACAGCGTTTTGTGGGGTAGGTTGGTTAACAACAAATTGTTGTCGTGGGAATTGGTATTGATTTGGTGCAGGTGGTCGTGGTTGGTAGACCCCTGGTCGTGGCACAGGTTGTTGTGGCAGGTAAGGGTGGTAAGCTCGATAGATGGTGGATCTGGTGGCTGTTGGGAAATGATTTCGTAATTGAGCGCATTCATTAGCAGTGTGATGCTGTGAGCAGATTGGACACCAGACATTTTCCCTTGTTGGAAAGGATTTCTCAGCAATCTGTTTCATGGCGGTTTGGAAATCGGCATTGAGTTTATCCATATGAGATTGTTGAGCTTTTTGCCAGATTTCCATTTGATGTAGAAGTTCAGAAGACTGAGCAATATTAGCAGACTTCGGGTGATCAGGACGGTATGGATTCTTAGATTTCTTTTCACGATGGTCAAAGTCATCGTCGGAACCTTCGTCTTCTTCACGGATAGCATCAGTCATCACATCTTTAAGTTGATCATAAAGGTCAACTGGTTTGAGTTCACGACGGATGTTTTTTGGCAATCCAACTAAGAATAGTTTTATGGCCATTCGTTCGGTGATATTTTCATCAACACATCCTACTTTGAGACGTTTTAAACGCTCAATGTAGTTTCAGACATACTCTTCGCGACGCATTTTGATATGAGTAATTTGAATGAACGGGCTCTGAGTCAGTTTGGATGGTTTGAAATGCTTGATGAGAGCGTCCTTGAGGGTGGTCCAAGAAGCAAGATCAAGAGCTTCGAGATTCAAGTAGCACTCCTTGGCGGTGCCATAGAGTACCATGGAAAATAGGCAAAGCTTTTCAGTTTCAGAGGTATCTCCATAAAAACGGCATGCATTATCAAAGTCTTGGAGAAATCGGACTGGGTCAGATTCGCCATCGTACTTTGGTGCATCGATACGTGAATTCTTCGTTCCATTCGTGGAGGAGTCGTATTAGAAGATTCAGCACAGTCGCGAGGCATGATGCAGAATATAGATGAGCAGGGCAGGACTGTACTTGACACAAAGGGCAGTTTGTTTGCAGAATGGATAGTGTAGGACAAAAACTGGTCTTTCTGATTATAATAGAATTTGTGGACAGGCTGAGAAATTGTGGAGAGGCAGATAAATCTAACTATAATATTCGCGAATTCTGAAAAGGAGTTTTGAATGTTAGAATAGTGATTTTTTTAGATTTTCTCGGAAGAAATTGGAGTTTCAGAATTCGTGGATAGGACAGGGAAGCTCTTTGAGAATGAATTCTTAAGCTAGATGGCGAATTCTAACAAAGAGGTTTGATTGGAATATAGGGAATATGGAAAAAAAATGTGATGTTCTGACATTAAATGGGCAAAATCTCTGAGATAGAATTTGCGGAGCTGCTGGAGGACTGATCTTAATGAGATCTAGCCTGAATGAAGTCGGCAAATTCTAGGACAAAGATTTGGGTGACAAATAAGGAATTTTGACAGTATATCAGGCTGTTTTCTCAAAATCTGATCGTTGTCAAAATTTGTGGAGGTGATAAAATGAAAGATCAGGGTCTGTTAAGGCTACATTCAGGCTGGCGAATTCTGATATACCTTTTTGGTTGTGAAAAAAGGTTACTTGGGTCACTTCTTTTGAAGAAAATGCCCAAGTTGACTCTTTTGTCGCTTCCCCCCGGTTGAAGAAGTTGCTCTACAGCTCGTGTAGGACCCGGAGAGACGACGCGTGCTATTTGTTGGTAGATAGAGACAAGCACACAAGCAAACATACAACATGGAAGCAAAAAAAACAAAAAGAAAAAGGAGAAGAAGCTAGGTAAAAAATACTTAAAAAGCGGCAACGACGCCAATGTTGGAAGTAAATCTGGTTTGTCAATGTTTGGCTAGATCTACTCACGATGTGGTGTAGTATAGAGAGGATCATCCGCTTTCTAAGTTTTTACCAAGCTTTAGACGAAGTACGAAAATAAAACAATGATGAAGCACTAAGGCTTACCCAACTAGTGTCTGAAATAGAAATGAAATTAACTGAGATGACAAAACACAAAACCTTACTAAGGCTTACCCAACTAGCAAGGTGATTAGACTAAATCCTAGATTAACACCCAAAGGGTAATAAAATGAGATTGCGGCAAATACTAAGCAAATAAGCAACAATGAACATGCCACAATAAAACAACACATGATAAAGATGAATGTTGCCAATGAACTTCTCAAGGAATTTGGTAAGAATATTTCATCAAAGAATGCTTGGGATTCATTAAAGAAGTTTTATGAATCCCTTCTTGATGTTGCACTGGTTGTTGTGGGGCCTGCAATACCTGTTGCTCTACTGCTTGTTGGTTTTTTTGAACAGGCTGTTGGAATGGATCCACACAAGTTTGCTCTCTCTCTCTCTCTCTCTTCTCTCTCTCTCTCTCTCTCTCTCTCTCTCTCTCTCTCTCTCTCTCTCTCTCTCTCTCTCTCTCTCTCTCTCTCTCTCTCTCTCTCTCTCTCTCTCTCTCTCTCTCTCTCTCTCTCTCTCTCTCTCTCTCTCTCTCTCTCTCTCTCTCTCTCTCTCTCTCTTTAGCCCAGTCAGAAATATAGGTAGTTACATCAGTGAACCGATAACCAGTCAAGTCAGCATATTCTTGAAATGCTTCTTCATCAAATTTTACATCTCTGCTCACCTGAACTTTATTGGTTTCAGGATTATACTAACCTATATCTAGGCAAATTAATTGCATAGCCCACGAATATCATGAGCTTAGAATTCTCATCAAGCTTTAACCTCTTCACTTGAGATACATGCATATAAGCCTGCAACCAAATACTCTGATATGTGACAGGTTGCAGTCTAGGCCTTATAAGGAGTCGCCTCGCTCACAGTAGTTGTCATACTCCTATTTTGAAGATAGATGGCTGTCAAGACAACTTTTGCCTAGAATTCTTTTGGAAGCCTTGCCTGCACCATCATACACCTTGTTGCCTCCATCAGGATTCAATTCTTTCTTTCAGCTACTCCATTGTGCTGCGGTGTGTAGGGCACAATATACTATCTCTCAATTCCTTCATTCAGAGAGTAATTCTTGAATTCTATACTGGTGTATTCGCCACCATTACCAGATCTCGGAATTTTAATCTTTTTTATTGTTTGTGTTTCGATTGAACTCTTGAACTGCTTGAAAACAATAAACACATCAAAATTTTTCATCAAGAAATAGAAGGCCATGTGTGTGTAATCGTTTATGAAAGTAGCAAAGTACTGTGATCCAAATATAGATGGAACCTTTATAGGCCCACACAGATCACTATGAATCAATCCAATAGACTCTTGGGCATGTGCTCCTTTGAACCTGAATGGTTCATGGTGCTGTTTTTCCTTCAAACACGATTCACACAGTCTAATTTCTCTGTCAATGACATCCACCCCTTCTACCATTTTGTTTCTTGACATTATAGAGTGTGCTCATACTACAGTGGCACATTTTCTTATGCCATAGTCTGCAGCGCTCTGATACCATTGAAGCGAACTGAGAGTTTTAGCTTCAGCCACAACTAGCAAGGTCAAGGATGTGGAAGCCTGCCTTTTCTTGTGCCTATCGCATTTTGCGAAAAATGTGAAGGTCAATGAATTTGCATATACCTGCACATTCTAGAGTCTACGAAAAAATACAAAAAATGAAAAAAACCCTAAGGTTGGTAAAAAATGTGCTAAGTCATATTTTGGCTCAATGTCGGGTTTTCACGAAAGTGCAAAAAGTGTGAAAAATCTAACAATGTGTTTGGTATTCGGTTTTTCAGCCTACAAACCTGCAACTTCATTCTGATTGCAAGAACAATCTCATTAACCTATTTGAACTACAGTACATACATAAAATGGCATTCACATTTCCATGCACAACAGAAAAACCTGACAAGAATGATCTATCAACTCAAAATATTTTGGGAAGAGGATACAAAGCTTGTCGTATATTAGCGTACAAGTCCTACAGTTTTCATCTCTATCTTTCTCACTTACTCTCTCTCACTTTTGTGCTCCTCATGGGCACATATATATCCTCTAAAACACTTTCTTCTAAGACATTCTTGTAAACCAATGATTATGCTAAACACTGGTTAGAGTTGAAATTCTGTTAGGATCTAGTGCAGTATGCAGATCACATCACACAATCACCATAGTCACTCCTCACAAGCTCTCATAGATTGCACAACAAAAGTTATTAGATTTTGAAAAATGTTACTCCTTTTTAGGTCAAAGTCCCAAAACAAATGTCATTGCCTCAACCTTCCAGTGCTAGTAGCCTTGAACCCAATGTCATCAGGAACATTTTTGGGCAATTCTCATATTCAATATTGTGTATGAACCTGACTATCAGCTAGGGTACCCAAAAAAACTCGACCGTCGGGTTCAAAAGATAAAAATCTCAACTGTTATATATATTCGATATCCTAAAACAGGGTTTATAAGTCGTTTTGATGAAAAAAACACAATACATGATTGATACACAAATATATCATAAATATACCGACATCCACACTAACCAAGATGATTCTAAAGATCCCATGCACTTTGAAAATAATAAGATTTGCAATTTAAAAGGAATTAAAAAGAAGGTGATCAATATATCATGAGAAGTTTTGCCTCAGGCAATACATTTAAATCATTGAAAAAATACAAATCGAAACAAATATTGCATTTCAGAAGAATGAAAAAAAAAAAAGAGGTTAATCTTAATGCTCAAACTCACCTAGGAGTGCATCTCAGCTTTCAACAAATTGACATTTTTCAACTCAACCTCATAGGTATAGGACACGCCAGCATTTCATCATTAGAAGAATAGTCACAATAGCTTAACAATATTGTGCCAAAGCGAAAACTACGCGGAGCTTATAAGGATACGGATTGTAAAAGACAAACAATCCTAGAAGTATCTTCTATATGTGTTCAATATGTGAGAAGTTGAGAATCACTTGAGAATCACCCAACACTTATGAAGTCAACAACTCGTGTTATATAGGGAAGCTTGTGTTTGTGTTGTTTTGCTTGAGCTTTTTTTCATTACCCCATGTTCCAAGCTCCCCACCCCCCTCGGATCACCACTTTTGCAGAACTAAACATTTATGCAGTTTCATCTACTAGTGCTGGTGTGAGCTGATGGCTTCCTGCAGATGGTGGTCCAAGGAAAACGTTGCCTTGGTGACAGGAGCCAACACAGGTATTGGTTTTGCTATAGTGAAGATCCTGGCTCAGCAAGGATTGAGTGTTGTTTTGACATGCAGGAGCATCCAAAATGGGCAGAAGGCAGTTGATATGATGAGGGAAGAAGGTTTGGATGTGGCGTTTCATCAGCTAGATGTTACTGATCCAGAATCAATCATTAGATTGTCCAAGTGGGTTGGAGATCAGTTCGGTGGAATCGACATTCTGGTATAACTAGTCTACTTCATATTTGTCTTTTTGCAGGTTGAACGCGAATTATCTGGGGTAAGAATAACAGTATTTTTGTAGCTAATATATTTTGTAGCTAAGAATAACAGTATGGACGATCATCTGATCGGATGTTGGTTTTTTATCTTCTGCGATTGGAATAAAGTGTTGCGATCGGGCTCTTCTTTTGGGGAGGTGGGAGCGATCGCGTCTATTTATACCTAAAATCACTTCTTCGATTTGCTGTAGATCAACAATGCTGGAATATCTATCAGAACGAGCCCCTTGAGCTCCGACAGCATGGAGTTTGCCCATTCCCTATTACGAACAAATTACTACGGTGCAAAAAGCGTGATCGAAGCGATGCTTCCATTATTTAGGCATTCCCCAGCAGGCAATCGAATCATTAATGTTAGCTCAGTGGCCGGACAACTCAGCGTAAGCACAAGTTGGATTTTCTTTGATATGCTGCATGGGTGACTGAAATTTGAATTTTGCTAGATCTCTGTGTTTTTCTTTCTGATGCATGTCACATCCCCTGAAAACAGATATTACGGGATGAAGCATGGAAGAGACAGCTCTCTTCTGTAGATTCTCTTACAGAAGATATTATTAACTCTTTCCTGCAAAATTGTCTGTTCAAGTTCGAGGAGAATCTGCCAAAAAATGTCTCAGGACTGGATGTTATCGAAGCCAATTTACATTATCCAAACGGTGTCGTATTCTACTCAGTATCCAAGGCAGCCCTGAATGCTTACACTGCTATGCTAGCTCGAAATCTTGTAGAAACCCCGCAAGATCAGAAGAAATTCTTCGTAAATTGCATGTGTCCTGGCCTTACCAGCACAAGAATGTCCGGGAACGTGGGCCATAGTCCTGAAGAAGGAGCTGATACAGCAGTGTGGCTAGCTCTATTGCCAGCTTCTGAATGCCCAACAGGAAAATTCTTCAGAAAAAGGCAGGAAAGAAGCACTGACTACGTTGAGGAGCTATTTGAAGAGATGCAGATAATTCGGAACGGCAGTAGAAGGCAAAAGGAGTAATAAGTGGGATTATTTCTGAACATCTTTGCAGAACTTTTGCAAAACGTCTATACATTTGCAGTGTCATCTACTCGTGCTGGTGTCAACCACAATTAGATTGTAATTTGTTGGTTATAGCTTAATAGCGTATGAACACTGGAATCAGCCAATTCCTTACAGCTCTAATGTTTAATCCCAAGAGTCTATGCAAATGTTTAGATGAGTTATAGGAGTGGAGAGGAGGTAGCTTTGCCATTGTGAATCTAATCTTGGTGACTTTTTAGTAGAAGGGTGACTTTAAGTGAAATATATGTTGCATTTGCAAAAAGTGAAAATCCATCTCCAATCTTAAAATTCATTTGGATGTATAGATTTCACACTTTGCTTTTTTATTAATTAATAGGAATTCTCAAAATTTTGGGGGTGGTAGATTAATCATCCCATCAGAAGGCATGGAGCTTATAAAGACTAAGTGTATGTAGCTCATTTTGAGAAATGAGCTAAGATACAAATAAATCTAATGTAGTTTTCACTCATAAATCTATAAATGTAACAATGTCCCGCTTCCCAATTTAAACTAAAATGTGTGAAATTCTATTTCATAATGTGCACGTGCGTGTACACACACACACACACACACACACACACACACACACACACACACACACACACATGTTACAAGCATCGCAAGATAGAGTAAGACAAGTGCACTCACTATTGAATCATCATATGATTCGAGCAAATAACTTCTCATAGAGTAACACAACTGCACTATTGAATCATGATATGATTTGAGCAAATAACTTCTCACAATGGTCTAGCAAAGAAACAAAACATTTATGAAATGTCAAACATGAAGAGACATGTCTTATTTCATTTACTTGATGGTATATGCCACTAATTTATGATCATTTTTTGGGAAAAAGGTGGGCGGGGAGATCTTGGTGCAAGGGCGGGAGTTTAAGGTGAAAGGGCCGTGTGGACCAAGAGCTTCCTTTGCATGAAAGCATATATGAGATTTTTTGCTTTTACACAACCTTCACACTGAAAGTTGTGTCATTAGAGGAGTTTTGAGCACCAAAAGGGCCCTTTGTCAAGATGTTGTTTTTGACTTTTCAACTATTCGACGTACACTTGGCCCAATTATATATTTACACCTGTGAAAGACCGTAACGTTGTTTGCCGATCAATTTTGTTTTGGAACTTTCCGGTCATATTTTTATACAATTCAAAACTCCCGCCGGGCACTTGGACCGTAATTGCTGCCCGTGAGTTTCCTGAGTGCCCAGGACCTAACACTTGTGGTTAAAGTAAGTCTATTTTGATCTAACCGTAGTAAGAGTAACATATATGATTTACGAAAGATCGCCAACATTTATTACAATTTTGGTTTTTTATTTTCATACTGATTCATCTACTTTCAGTTTCAAACTCAATTGTTCATCTTCTTTTAGCCTTGCAATGGCTTCCGAAAGCCGTAGACCACGAAACAATATTGTCTTAGTTTCTGTTTGTAATGAAAAAGACTCTGATGGCTCTTGGATACCATGTATCTACAGAAAATTTCAGTGGGTTCTCATGCATCCCTCATCAAGAGGTGTTTTTGGTAAAAAGAAAAAAATCAAATATGGATTATAGGAGCTTTTGGAGAGGTAGAATTTTAGACTTCAAAGTTTCACTTGGTGGTCGATCCATTTCAGAGGTTTTGGTTCAACATGTTTACATGCATAAGGAAATTAGAGTGGAAGGCGTAAGTTCAAATGACAGACTCAAATGCAATTGTAAGTTTTGGAGAATTTTTTGCTTTGAGCTTTTCATTAAATCATTTAGACGTGTATCTGAGTATTTAATTGATATATAGTTTTATGGGTTTGTGCAGATTTGTATCCATCAAGCATAATCGAATGGCAACCTATACAATCCCTTGTTATTGGTCTTTTGCAATACAAGAACCGCTCCATGAGATCACTTTTGGATTCTTGTATTTTCTTCTATGATTCACCATCCAGTTTAGGTGGAAATTTAGAGGCGATATCATTACTCTCTTTCTCAAGCGAAGAATGGATTCCACCATAGCAGAGAGCTTCCAATCAAGGTTTTTTATGGGCATTCAAAACTGTATGAAATGTAGCACAGGTTTAAAAAACAATAGATTGCACTGATTTCTGCCTTTTGCAATGTTTGTAGATTTTTTTGTTGCATGTAATATTCTTAGAACAACGACAATGTTTATTTGTAGTGATTTAAAAGAAGATATGTTATCAAGCCTCCTTGATGATCAATGGGATAAAAAGAGTAATGGCAATATTGAGTGCATAGTTAATAGATCGTCAATGAAATTTAGATATCTTATAGAAAAAAAAGTGCTTTCTTTAACATTTTATTATAGAAGATGGTCCAAAGTTTGCAATGAATGGAAAGCATTGGATCAGGATTTTACAGTGAATCATCAAGATCAAATAGAAATCCAAGTGAAGCAAAATAATTCTACTATTGCAACAATTGAGGTGGAGGAAGATTGGGCACTCGATCACATTCGATCAGAGCTTACCTTGCTGCAATATGATATTCCTGAACACTTTTGTTTTTGAGTCAATGAGAGATTGGTAGGTGTATGTGTGTTTTCTTTAATACACATTTGAAATGACTTTCAATGATTTTATTTGGCCTTATTTCAGTGTTTTCGGTATTGCAAGATTTCATTTAATATAACCTCAATGTTGATATTGTTTAACAAGTTTTTTTGACGTATTGACGGAATGACTGTAAACATATTTTTATTACTCTAACTGATGAATTATGAGTGCAGGTATCATTACCTGAAGACAAGAAATGAAACTGTAGAGCAATGCTAATAGTTTGATATGCAGGTTCTAGAAATAGAATCTAATGATGAACCATTTGATGGTATGACTTTTAACCTTTTTCTAAGGGTATGTGCAGGTACTAGGAAGAGTACCTGAAGAATGAATCTAAAGAAACTTCTTAAAGCTTGAAGATGGTACCTGAAGAAGGCTCAATCGAGTCTATAAAGAAGACTCAATCGAGTCTATAAAGAAGACTCAATTGAGTCTATAAAGAAGGCTCAATCGAGTCTATAAAGACTAGGAGATCACCCTTTGTGTCACACTCCACTATGATTGGGGATGGGCAACCCCTAGAAAAAAAGGGCCTAGGAATTGATGGAAATTATGCAAGGTAAGATGGACATATACAAAGTCTTTCTCATAACATGAAAAACACTTGGGTGGATCCCAATGTTGTAAACAAAGAAAAATGCAACTTGAAAGTGGCTAACATAAAATGTTAGGCTACCTACCTTCTATCCTTATCAGTATGTAACTTACCTACTTTTCCACATGGCTTGAAAACCAAAGGACACCTAGGAAAATGCGCCCTCCTACTCCTCCCCTTTTGCTCTAACTAAGTGATAAACACTCTCTCATACCTATACACCTCACCCTCTCACTTTACTTATCCTAGAGGCTCCCTTACACCTCTCACACTCGTATTGGACACCTCAGCCACTTCCTAAAGGCTTCACATTCCCTATAAAAGTACAAACTCGCCCCTCTCCCACATTATTCATATTCCATTCATTTTTTGCTTTGCCTCTTGCTTTTGCTTTTGTGTGTGTAGGTGCTTGGAAGAAAGCTTGGAGCTTTGGCTTGAGGAGGATCTGTCAAGCTTGGATTGGAACCTCTTTTGGAACCCCTTTCACACACACTCACTTTCCCCTACCTCTCTCTTCTCTCTCTCTCTCTCTCTCTCTCTCTCTCTCTCTCTCTCTCTCTCTCTCTCTCTCTCTCTCTCTCTCTCTCTCTTCTAAAACTTTCATCCATAAGACTGATGGCCATGCATGTCACACCATCCATGACTTGATGGCTTTGCATGTCACACCATCCATGACTTGATGACTTTGCATGTCACATCATCCATAACTTTATGGTCATGCATGTCTGATTTCGGAGTTGCAAGTCAGATTTTGGAGTTGCATGTCTGATTTGGGAACTTGCATGTATGAAATTGAAGCTTGCATGTTGGAATTGAAGCTTGCATGTCGGATTGGATTCATGCATGTCATGCCTACTGATGTCAAATGCCTATGCATGCTCTTCTCTTGATCAGTAAGTCCTTGCATGTCATAAGGAACCACTTTTATTGGTATAAGATTCTTTAAGATCCAAAATCTGTAACTTCTGTTCGATGTAAAGATCTAAGAAATCATATTCCCAAAACCATTGTATATGTATTTGGCCTTGGGCCAATTGATCTTGCATAATTTCAAAAGAAAAATCCTTCGGGGGGGTCCCCATCTTGGCCCCTTAGCAAGTCTCTTGAATGAATGATTTTGTGATTGAATGTTAAAGTTCTTTTTCTATACAATAGTGTTATGTTGATTTATTTTTTTTAAGTCACACTTTCTAAAGTCAGGACTTTAGAATGAGTAGACCCTTACCTCAGGTTCACAGTTTGGTATCAGAGCCAAGGTCTATTATTTTTTTTTTCTTTGTGAAGTTGATGTGAGGGCCTTGTGTATTCATCCTTGGACTTTGTATGTTTACTTTCGAATAGATTTTCCTTCCGCTCAAATTTTTTTTCTTCTTACAAGATCTCTTTAATATTAGAGCTAATAGACTCCATTTGGGGGATCCTCGAGAATTGGATCTCCAACTTGCTTTCTATTTTAGAGACAATACTTTGTTAATGCGAGCTTCTATTTTTCTTTTTGGAGAATGGCATTTCTCTGAATCTTCAGTCTATTCATACTTTTTGCCTTGAGTTTGAGTATTTCAGGTGAATTCCAAAAGACTCCAATCAAAGATGGATAGCTCCTCACGAGGCTCTTCAAGCTCCTCTTCATCTATGTCGTCATCTCCTCATGTTTCCTCCAAGTCAACTTCTTCTACTCGATCTAAGAAAAGGAGGTTTGCTAAGATTGATAATAAACTTTTTAAGTTTTCTAAGTTTGATGGAGATAGTAGCAATGAAGAAAGTTTGCTTGCCTGGATTCGAAACCTTGATACTTTCTTTGAGAAAAGTAGATACTCAAATCATTCCAAGATTTGATTTGCAACGTTACATCTAGATAAGTATGCATCTCTATGGTGGGCAGCTACGAAATCTAATCACGAAGCTGCATCCACTTGGCATAACTTTAAAAAACAAATTAAAGCCCACTTTTTGCCAAAAGAATATAAGAAAGATACTTTAGCTACTTGGGACATCTTTAGGCAAAAACAAAATGAGAAGGTTGTTGAGTATGTAAAGAGATTTTGGGAGTTTCTTTTGAAAGTTCAGACTTTACATTCCATTTCCAAGAAAGAATAGAAAAGAAAGTTCTATTCGGGTTTGCATAGAAATATACAATATGGCTTAGATCTAGTACAAGCTGATACCTTGGAACAAGTCATATATTATGCTACCAGAATTGAGTTGCAGGAAAATCATCGAAATGGAAGCGGGAACAAAAGGAAGGAACATCCCACTATTCAAACTCCAAAAGAAAAGACTCAGCGCCTTTCCAAAGAACAAGTGCAGGTCTATCGTAAGGAAGGAAGATGCTTTAAGTGTGGGGAGAAGGGACACCTTTTCTTCAAATGTCTACTCAAAGATGCCAAAGCTTCAAGTGCAGACAAGGGGAAGCAGGTGGCCGTACAAAGCATTGAAGACACACAAAACCATGATCTCCTCAAGACATGGGGACAAGTTCATAACAAACTCTATCTAATTCTCTTTGACGCAGGCTCCTCTCACAATTTCATTTCTTTTAAGCTTGCAAAAGAGATAGGAGTTGGTTCCTTCTCTGAATCTATGCTTAAGGCTAAAGGTGCTTTTGTTGATGGTGATGCAAACATTTACCCTGTAATTGGAAAACTTAAGCTTCAAATCTCCGACTACTATGAACCTATAGAATTCATGGTAGGTCCTTTACAAGGAGTAGATGTAATCTTAGGCATGCCTTGGCACAAAATGCACAACCCTCTGGTGGACTATAATAAGCATTTGATTTCATGGAAGCACAAGGGTAAAGATGTTAGTGTGCATGCAGGACTGATTCAGGTATCAAAGGTACTAAAGAAAGCAGTATTTTCTTATTTGTTGTTTGTTCAAAGCATGGATGATGGTGTTGATGGAAATACGCATTCTTTGGACAATAATAGAAAAGACTTTCTACTAAAGTATTCTTCTTGTTTTTCTGATGAACTACCAAAGTCCTTACCCCGTGAAAGACCTTAAGATCATACAATAGACATTATTCCTGGAAATTCCATACCCAATAGACCTCCCTATAGGGTAAGCCATTCTCAACAAGAAGAAATTTCTAAGCAAATTAATGATTTGTTAGAGAAAGGCCTTATAAAACCTAGTAACTCCCCCTATTGCTCTCCTGTACTTTTGATACAAAAGAAAGATGGGAGTTTTAGGATGTGTGTGGACTATCTTGCTTTAAACAAGATTACTGTTAAGAACCGTTTTCCTATTCCAAGAATAGATGACATTATGGATAGGATAAATGGATCTTGTATCTTTAGTAGAATTTTTTTGACAAGTGGATACCACCAGATCAGGGTAGCACTCAAATATGTTCATAAAATTGCTTTCAAGACTAACACTGGCCTTTATGAATTTTTAGTAGTACCATTTGGTCTTACTAATGCTCCCGCAACATTCAATAGAATGATGGAACGAATCTTTTGACCCCATAGACGTTTTGTAGGAACATTTTTTGATGATATCTTAGTCTTCAGTGTAAATGAAGAAGAACATAAAAGACATCTAGATATCGTCTTTAGAACCTACAAGAAAACTCACTTCTCATAAAAGGCAAGAAAAGCGAATTCTTTCTAGAAAAGATACACTTTCTAGGACACATGATTTCAAAGGAAGGAATCCAAATGGACCCTTCAAAGATTAAAGCCATTCAAGACTGGCCTAAACCAAGAAATATTCATGAAGTTCGGTCTTTCCTAGGCTTATGTTCCTATTATAGAAAGTTTATTTGCCATTTTGCTCATATAGCCTCACCACTACATGAACTCACTAAGAAGAGAGTAAAATTTCATTGTTATAAGAAAGAGCAAAATGCCTTTGATAATCTGAGGCATGCACTTACCACTGGACCTGTTCTTATCATTCCCGACCTTCGTAAACCTTTCTTTGTAGAAGTGGATGCAAATTTAGATTGTATTGGGGCAGTCTTAAACCAAGAAGGTCATGCTGTAGCCTTTGAAAGTAGACGACTTCAAGGGGCAGAAGTACAGTATGACATTTATGAAAAAGAACTTTTGGCCGTTATTCATGCCCTTAAGTTATGAAAGCACTATCTACTAGAAAATGACTTCCTAGTTAAAACAGATCATCAAAGCCTTAGGTACTTTCTCACCCAGCAACTAATTCGAGAAAAACATTTAAAATGGCTAACTACCTTAGCACTTTCCATTTTCAGCTACTTCATCACCCAGGAAAGGACAATAAGATCGCCGATGCATTATCAAGAATCCCCAAGGTCAACCATATTTCCCTAGCATATCATGAAGATTTCCTTCCTATGAAAAGTATGTATGCTAGTAATTCTGACTTCCAGCATATTTTTGAAATACTTAAAAGAAACCAAAGTCATAAAGACTATGTTTTGAAAGAAGGATATTTATTCAAAGAAGAATCATTCGTGAATCGTAAACACACCTCCAGGACCGCAAACCTGAACGCTTTGGCTGTGCTTACTTTCTCTTTTTTTTGGGGTGAGACATGCCCTCTTTCAAGAGGAACTTGCCTCTGTGTAAAGCCAGACTTAAAAATGTTGTCATAGGTGTTTCGAAGCCTCATGACAAGAAGCATGTCCTTGGGCATCAGTGTCACCTTCTTGGCATGTATCGAGCATAGGATCGAATCCTCAAACAATTTTGTCTGGAAGTCCTCGTATGCAGTATGGAGTGCCTCTAATGCAGTAATATTCCACCTTACTGCATAGGGAAAATGAGTAGTCATATCCTGCATGACCTCCCTCACAGCCCGGTAGAAGGCTGCTTTCGGGATCAGAAGCTTGGTGCTCCTTTGCAATACCCTGATGTCCCTCAACCATGGACGACGAGGTCTTCTGCGTCTTTGCAGACGTACGGGTTTAGAAGTCTGTGGATGGGCTGGTTTAACAAAGCTAGTAAGGCTAGCGGTTTGCTTTGTCCTAGCCATTGAGGCCGAATATCTCTACCATGCAAGAGAGTGTTATTATGACAATGAATGACAGACTTGTTCGTGTGATGACGATACTGGGAGGTACAGATGGATATCTCTACGACGCGAGGATAGCGATACAAAAGAAGAGCAAGACAGATTCTCTCGCGTGATGACGATACTGAAAACTGTGAGGCTGATATCACTACGATGCGAGAGAGTAGCAGAGTCAGGCGGGGGGAGGAAGGCGCTCGTGTGATGGCGATATTGGGTCAACAAGTCCTGTGGGAGCATTCCAAGATGAAAGCAAATTGAAGAGAAACCTATAAAATCGTGGAGAATGGACTTATATAGCAGAAAAAAGTTCACACGTAATAACTGATGTGTGAAATACACGTCTGGATCCACACGTGTGAAACTGCACATCTCGAACCACACATGTGGACACATGGTCAAATGGTACAGTGACATGTATACTCACACGTATAAGCTCGCACGTGTGGGCACGTGGCCACATGGCAAATTGACGTGTATTGTAGCACGTGTGGTCTCGCACATGTGGACGGTTACATTACGCGTGAAAAATCTAATCCGTTGTTGGATCGACGCGTGTACGGCTTGGATCTCATTGGTTTTAGCTATATAAATATTGTTCGATCAGTTAGAAACTTTCACTTAGTTACCGATTTTCACTCCCCGTAGCTCTTGTTTGTCCACACTTCCAGTTCTTTGCAGTATTGCTACCAAGCGAGAATCTAGGTCAGATTTCGTATGAGCTGGCATCCCTTGCGTCGCTGCGATATCCGGTCAGTCACCAGTATTGCCATCATGCGAGGACTGCTAGAGTTTCTTGTAGCTTCCTTCCATCTCGCGTCGTAGCAATACTCAAGGCTAATGTTTATACTTTAGACATGGCCGTCTCATCTTCTAATACTTTTGATTCTGACTTGCATGCCTTCCTCGTTGAATCTGAGGTTGGTAATTACATAGGTCACTACAAGACATATTTCAATATGTCTTTTGATATCGAGAGGTTTGGATCTGAACATAAATCATATTTCTTGGCCTTGTATAAACAATATTATGATAGTCTGAATCAGTCTATGTTGATAATGGATAATCTACGATTCATCCATTTCCATGACCTGGTACTTGTCCAACCATTTTCAAAGCAAGCTCACAACCGACGATTCATGAAAATAGTGAGTGATTTCAAATGTGTGGTCCATTATGACCAGCACAATCGATCATGTCAGTTTTTGCAGGAGGGCATGGGCTTTTTGTTTTATATTTCTACTCTTGTTCCTGAAGAGGTAGGAACTTCAAGGCTAAGCATTGAAGTGCCTCATCATCAGCTGATTCTGTGATATTAGAATCAGCTATTGTTGATGACATCTTGGATGCTGACGAGGAGGCAAGATTGGCAGCAATGTACGACCCAGCCGAGTCTCATGCATTGTCCATTTCTTCCTTATCTGACGTGAATCCATATGACAAAACCAAGACTGTTATCGATTTGCCGATGTATTACATGAATAGTGTCGCATACCTCTCTTTGAATGATGTTGGAGATGTTCTTGATCTGAAGGAGGATGAAATATTATCAATTATGTCTAATTTCATCAAAGAATTCTAGGACTTCATAGATCTCGAGGGTTATGATCTATGTGCTTCTATTGATTACAAAGACGGAGATGAGTGGCTGGACGAGACTGAAGCCCTGCAGTCAATCATGTCTAAAAGCAGGATATACCAGGCAAATTTGCCCAGTGAGGAGGAATTTCTGAGAATCCAGAGCAGATATGTCTCGGAAACTAATCCATCCACTGCTTCGACGACCATAGTTGCTGGTCATGATCTACATATTGCTGCAATTGTTCAAGCTGATGAGCGTGATCTGGTAAGTAAATTTAGTTTTATTTGAATGAGCATGTGAGACATTGAACATGCACTTCAACGACTTCAGGTCTCCAACCAAATTCCATTCCACCTTAAAATCACTTATTCCAGGAATAGTGAGTGGTGTGTCACTCATATGATTCGTAATTATCTCTAGATAATCTGTTTTACTAAAAATCCAAAATAGAATGTCATGATCTTCTTTTAAAACTTGTTTGAAACACAAAATCATGAACTTTGTTAAGAGAATTGAACTTAGACCTATAATAACAAAACAATATTAGCTTAAAACACAAAACCGTAAATTCTCGAAATAAATTAGTTGCTAATACTCAATAAAATAGATTGAAACCTGAAAAGCTGCTAACCACCAAATATTGTTTTTGGACTACACACTAAAATTAAGACTCTCAAAGTTTATCGTATTGCTTAATGTTCCATCCATAAGTGTAACACTAACCCTTTCCAGCTTTTGTCCCTTTATTACTTCTGATTCATCTAACTTGAGAACTAATATCAATTTTTTAACACTTTCATTTGTGATTCTATAAAACTTTACAATAAATCTTAGTAAATGATTCAGATCTACAAACATATTGTTGGTAGAATCATATGACAAAGTGCCATGTTTTGAGTTATAAATTTCATTGATATGGTAAGAAATACAAACGATGTTTTGCAGACCCTTGTTTAACTAATCCCTCTCTAATTTGATTTGACAAGGCTGGGGAATAGGAAATTTTTTTATATGTACTTGTCCAAATGCCTCTTTGGTAATTTTAAACATTGTGCCATATGCATCCCTGCTAATACCAGAATAATCACATGCTCCTTATATCAATTTTTGGTCAATGATCTTGTCGGCTTTGCCCATAAGGGCCTCTACAATCTTGGACTTGATTCGAGAATATCGTTGATTTCCTAGTAGACTCGTCGTTGACTTGGTTGTAAGTTCTGCACTCAAAGACTTTCCAATCATGTCCTTGTCTTTCAGATTTCGATTCGTGACTAAACTGATCTGCAAAATAAAATAAGATTTAGAAAAAAAAATAATTCACAATAATTGATGTGCTAGATGAAACAAAACACATGAATAGTTTAAAACATAATCTTACTTGAAAGCATATATTCTTTTTTTCCATTGACCCCCACTTGATGAAAGCTCGTCAATACCTTTCAAAATAACTCTTTTTTGCTTATTGTTCAATATTTTCTTCCGTAATGTGTTTACTTCTGCATTTATTTGACAATATGAGGTACGCAATGTTTGTACAATTATTTTCATATTGTCAGTTTCTTGGTTAAAGTTTAATATAATATCTTGCAAACGAGAATTATCTATCTTCAAGATTTCATTCTCTTCTTTTGTTTGCAACGAAAGAGTTTCTTTTTCTCTGTAGTTAGTAAGCAAACCATTCAACATATTTTCCAAACAATGGATTTTTTTCATTGAATTACTAATGCCATAGCTTTTCAATCTTTCACAATAACCCAATAGACCATTGTTCCTTCACACAAAAACAGTATGAGTTGTGTGACTGATCTAAAATTTGGATGTTGCATTGTGCTTGGATCAATTGGATATAAACTTCCATCAACCCGTAGATCACAATGTTTCCTGTCTTGCATCCTTTGGTGAGCTGGTAAGGTGGATCTTTTCAGATTTTTTTTTTGACAGTGCAACATATTTTGTGAGAAGATCAATATGGAGATGATATTTAGACATCTTAATAATCGATAGATTAATCTAGTAGAAAACCAAATTGTTATATATCTTGCAAGCTATTAAAACTCATCTTAATTGAAAAAAAAAATTGAACTGAAAAAGTTTGAAATGACCTTGGCGCTCTTTTTGATCCAACACACTCCATGTTTCTTGCTCTATATGCAAAATCAAAGCTTTGCAGTTATGAGCAAAATACTTTTTCAATAGATGTGTGTTGAAATTGCAAATTTTTGAATTGCAAAAGTTTGAAATAACCTTGCCGCTCCATTTGATCCAACACACTCCATATTTTCTGAATTGCAAAAATTTAGATTCACGTTGGCGCTCATTGTGATCCAAAATATTCAAAGTTTCTTGCTATGCTATTTAGATCGATAAGACTGTTTTCCATTGATGTGAACGCTATGAGTAGATGGAAAGAAGCTTTGATGTGCATTTACATGAGAAATTATGTTAGTTAATGGTAGAAAATAGAATCTTGAAGTATGGACCCCACGCGTTGCGGCTACCCAACTTCCAATTAACTACACACGTTACTAGTGAGGTCAAGTCATCGGAGTTGTGCGGGCAGACCAAAAACTTGGTCGGAGTTTCAAAATCCGACGGTTTTCTCAAAAAAATAAATACACAGATGTTTATAACAACAGATTCCCATTAAAATTTCTTGTTTTTGAAAGTTCAATTTAAACTTTCTTTAGGTCCAGTACATGCATATTGCAAATAAATTCACTAAGACTGCTATTTTTGTAAGACACATCAGATTGATTTGGGATCAATTGCAATGGAAAGTATACTTCATAAGCTTTCCATCAAGCTATAACATCAATATCTTTGGACCAAATAGCCAGGAATTAAAGAGGTTTGAAAATCTATGATTTTCACACGTGCGAAATTCTAGAATTCCGTACAATGTCAATTCTGATATGAAAATTCAGTTTCTATCCTCTTTGATCCAAACACTTTTCAAGAAAAGGTAAAGAAAAGTGATTAACTGCTTTTTTGCTTGAATTATGCTCACAAATTCTTGAACAATCAGAGATAATAGCATGCCGTTGATGTATAAAAGCACATCAGTCCCACTGAATTTTTAATGTAGCAAAATTTATAAGCGAATCGCAAGTATGGTCCTTTTCTGCACGTCTCCTAATCTGCAAATTAGACACTAGTATTAAACGATGTATTATTCATTGCTACACATGTTAGACATTGTGCACAGAAATCCTTACAAAGCAAATTATAGGAAAGTAATTTAAAAGACATACATTTTGTCCATCAATATTGAAGATGAAATTTGTGGGCACATCGGCAAATGTCAATTCAAGCAGAGCTCGTAAATCTTCTAGATTCCACCCACTGTTGATGCACACTTCACGTATTTCATCATGTGAGAGATGGATACACATGTCCACATCTTGCTCTCTCATATCAGCATCCAACACATCCCATTGACCATGACCAAACTTTACCTGCCTATAAACGAAACTAAAAGAGCATGTTTGACCTGAAATGTGATATCTTATTGCCATTGTTTCACGACAAAGATTACACCTTATCAGATCCCCTTTGTGTTCTACCTCCCTTGAATCCCAAGAGGTAAGTACAATATCCAACAAATGAGGCCTCTGCCGCTTTCCACGCCCACATTGTATTTGTTTTCTTACATGGAATTTCTTTGAATATCGCAACAAATAGAGTGATTGGTAGAAAGACACCATTTAGAACCAAATGTTGGCTTCATGTTCATTGTAATCTCTCTCATGAGTTGTGTCTTTGTTAATTCAATAGTCAATAGATCAACATAGGGCCACTCATGAGAATTATTTGCAGGTTCAGAAATGGGTAATAATTTTCCATGGCCAAAGTTCCTTTTTGGAACTTCGTACATGCGATTATAAAAGTAGATACCCATGTTAGTGAGAGACGAAGACGAAAGACCACCATATATCAATTCACCATAGTTTGCATGTATGACAAATTTTTTTCCTATAAACGACTTTACATGTTGCCACTCGAAGCTATTTGAAGGAAAAATGTCTACACAAAGCGCAATGGAATAATATTCATAATACAAAATTTACATGACAATAAAGGATGTAAAACCTACAATGTGAAGGTATGCTTCTATCAGCAACTGCCATGTCCAACAAAATATCTCAATGCACGTGCTGTACTCTGGCAAAGAAATCTCCATGATGATCTATTTTGAATTCATGAATAGATCGTCATGGAGATTTCCTTGCCAAAGGATTGCATGAGAATCCAATCAAGAGTTGAAAGTATGGTAGGCACCCAATCCCCATTGGAGTCTTTGATTTGTGCAACAATAGAATTCAGTTGGTTTGTTGGCTTCCTTGACTGGCTAGAAGTCATGATGTCTGATGTAAATGATATATTGGATAAGAGATAGTGTCCTAACTTTAACCAAGAAAAAGTGAATAATAACAAGACAAAAAAACATGATCTATTGAGAATAGATAAGTGGGAGTAAGGAAATGTTGTTGAGAGATGGATTGTAGAAAGGAATAGTTATAGTGAAAAGTGGATTCACAACATATGCTTGGTAAATAGGTAAGTTGGTCACAAGCTAGAAATCATACATCTACAATGCTAGAATTGCAAAATTCATGTAGATCTAATCATACGATGTTTGTATGCAAAAATTTATCAGATAGTTACTTATGGATGAAGGCTGGGACAAAAAATCAGATGGAGATATAGAATGCAGCATTAAAATGTCTTCCATGTGCTTTCATTATCAAATAGAAAAGCAAAAGTTGAGCTTATGCTTCCATTATCAAAGATGGAAAAATATCAAAAGTATATGGGTGCCACTCAATCAAAACTTGGAAGCTAGTGAACATTTTAAACTGAAAAATATAGAAATAATATACAATGATGCACTTTTGACATGTGTTGAGGTGGAAGAAGATTGGAGCCTAAATTACATCAGGTAGGAACTGTTTGTCCTACAAGATGATATATCTTCAAACTTCAGATTCATTTCCAATGGTAAACTTATAAGTAACTGTAAACACTCTATTCTTTATGAATAGTTTATTTCAAAAATTGCTCGTATAATCTTTATACTAAATGTAACATACTATGTCTTAAATTTATGCAGGTACATAAAAGACGGGAGCTTGAGACCAAATACAGAGATGCTGGCAAAACTATCCAACTGATAGAAGAACACTGGGATTTATTATCATAAAATACATGTCCATCATCATTATTGAAGATGAAAACAAGATTCTTGTTTCTTATCAATCTAGAAAATTGCAATACAGTACTAAACTACAGACACAACTTGATTGTAACAATCTATAATCAATAAAAATCTCATAAATGGGTTGTCTACATGTAAGATTGTATCTTTGGATGGTAATATATACATGTGTACATTTGAAATCCTATTCAGTAAGTTTTTCTTTATTTTGTACATCAGTATCAAGAGTTGTTAAGACAACACTCTCATGTCCTATTGTTTCACCTTCCTATGTTTTAGTAAGTACTTCTATGTCTCTTTGATCATATATAATAATATCTGCATCCCGAACAACCTGAAAGGCTGTTAAGACAGGAGCAACATTCTTTTCCGCGCCCTCAAGCTCTGACACAAAACTTACACCATTATTTACAAAAGTTATGATCAACTCTATACACATCGTTGGGATTGTATGGCTCAAGAGTGAATTGTCATCACAAACAAGGTGAATGAGCAAATTACTAACAATGACACTAAATAAATAAGAATTAGAATGAAAAGAACAACAAATGAACCAAATATTACCTTGTCAATATCGACATTTGTAAGTCAATATCGACATTTGTAGATTGTACCACTCAAAAAAGAGCTTTGTATTGTACTGGACAAACCACACACGACTAAAAGCATCCTTTTGTTGTACAAACTGCAGATATTAAACAAAAATTATTAATATTATGATATATAATTTATTCATGCTATGACGATAGATTTAAAATACAAAAAAATCAATATCAACGATAAATTGTATATATTTTGAGCGATTTAATGGTTATTTCACCAGTAGAACTTGCCGTAGTCAGTATTTCTCGAACGACGTCATGAAGTAGATAATCAAATTCTCTATGTGTATTTTCAGCTGAGTTTTTTTTTTACACAGAAAATTTTGTGAGAGATTTCAACTAGTTTAGTCAAATTTGCTACATTTGTTTATATGGCAATTGATGCCAATTTCATATTAGAGTTACAATTTGACTTTTCAAAGTTATATTAGTCTAAAACAATTTGAATAAAAACTTTTGGAAAGTGTGAAAAACTATAGAACACGAGTTTTTGGTAGATCGAGTAGTAGAGACATTGAATTTAGTCTCAATAATAGTAGGGTTTTTCATTATGGAGGGAAACCAAAGTTTGAATTTATGTTTGGACCTATTATAAAAGGATGTAACTCGTGGGAAGAGAAGACATTCTCTCTCTCTCTCTCTCTCTCTCTCTCTCTCTCTCTCTCTCTCTCTCTCTCTCTCTCTCTCTCTCTCTCTCTCTCTCTCTCTCTCTCTCTCACTTCATGCTTATACAGGGTTATCTTGGGTTCTACTATCCATTGGTGCACTATATTGGTGATATCCTGCAATTTCATGTGTAGAATGCTCATTAAATGTTATTGTCAGATCCACACATGTGATATACAGTAGCTGACTATTTTTGTATGGGAATCAACTTCATTTCATGTTTTGATTGATGTTTGATCAAGATCTATTAGAGTTTTCATCTCACTCATAGTGTAGATGTTGGTTTTTCTACATTGGCAAGATTGGTGATTTGTCGTCTTTCTAACCCAAGATCCTTTTATGGATTTGGATATGAATTGATCTGAAATCTTTCATATGGTATCAAAGCTTTGTTTCAGGTTATGAAGGAATCAATCACGTCTATCAATGATTTGGAGAAGATATCAATGCTAGAGCATGCTAGATTGGCTTCTATCCAAAAATCGAGTTTCTTGCATATGTAGATTAGATCTTTTGTAGATCAAAACTCAAAATAGGTTTACATACTTGATCGATTTTGATTTCACACTTCACTTGCTGGATTCAACCAATTTTTGATGCATTAGAAAAGCCTAAGTGGTGGCTACAAGATTGCGTATCGAGATTTAGGCAATTGCATGTAGATTTTAAAATATTCAATTTTTTGTGATTTTGTCAAAACACTAATTCTGATTGGATCTCTAGTTTGTGATATTAATAAACTTCATATGAGAGTGTGTTTCAATCTTAGGAAGTGGCAAGAGTCATTAGATTGAAGATAGATCATAGGTTGATCAAGATTTCACTACTCTATGCGTTGATTTGCTAGATATAAGTGCTAGAAGAGAATTGAGAGGTTCCATATCTTTGTGATTTTTTTTGAAAACATTTGTTGTTTTTCAAAAGAGTGATTTGTGCATTGGAACAGGTTGAAAGAGAGGATCAGGCCATTGCTATATGGCTACATCAAGTGGATTCATGTTGGAAGGCAATGATAGGCTTACCTCAAGTAACTATTCATTGTGGAAAGATAGAATCACTTCTTGAGATGAATGATGTTTTGGATATTGTTTTAGGTTTGGAGGAGAGGCTAGCAACACAACAAGACCAAGTAAGGTATGACAAGAGAGCTAAGAAAGCTCTACATATGATACCAATGACCTTCTCAAGGAAGTTGGTAAGAGTACTTCATCAAAGGATGCTTGGGATTCATTAAAGAAGATTTATGAATCCAAGTCTACTTCTAGAGTCTAAGAAGACAAATCTTTTCTTGTTTGCAAAAGAGTGAAGAGAGTCCAAATACTTTTATTTTGAGAGTGAAGGCTTTGAATGATGAGTTGGTTTGCGTTGATGAGAGCATTAAGGAAGGAGAGCTTGTTCAAGTTATTCTTAATGTATTGTTGGATGCTCATGCTAACATTGTACAAAGTCATGCCATTCAAAAGACTTTACCAAGTCTGATTGATCTTCAAAAGATCTTGATCAATGAAGAATATAGGCTTCAAGCAAAAGGTGGATCTTCATCAACATCTCAAGTCGGAGAAGAGCCTATGTTCATCAAGGGAAAATTCAGCAAGTGGTCTAAAGGGCAAGATCAAGGGGAGGCTTCTTCAAATGGAAAAAAGAAAGATAGATCAAAGCTCAAGTGCTTCTATTGTGGCATCAAAGGACACTTTGCAAGTGAGGGCTACAAGAAGAAGAGAGATCAAGGAGATAAACAAGGTAATCTTACTCATGATGAAGATGGATTGGATGTTCAAAATACAGATGATGATGCCTTTGTGATGTCTTCATGTATGATTGCTAATGATGGAGATCTAGATCCATGGTGGATTGATAGTAGAGCAAGTTCACACATGACTTTTCACAAAGAGTACTTCAATTCCTTGTTGACATATGGAGATGACAAGAGGGTGATCTACACGGCCAACGATGGTGAGTGTGCAATCAAAGGGATTGGCACCATTCCAATTTATCTCTCTACATATAGGAATATTTATTTGAAGGATGTTTTGTTCATACCTTCAATTACCAAGAATTTACTTACTGTGAGTCAATTGCTAAGTAAAGGTTTCAAAGTTGAGTTTGATGGAGATGCTTACATGATCAAAAGTAAGAATATCTTGATTGCGAAAGGTAAAAGACAAGGGAAGTTGTACAAACTAGATGCTTGTGTTATTGCTAACCAAGTTGGATGTGTTGCAAGAGAGCAAATACATATTCAAGAGGTTTGGCATAAAAGGATGGGGCACGTCAACTTCAAGCCAAGCTCCTTAAGTAGCATCAATCATGTTTGTGAGTCTTGTGCTTTGTCAAAGTCACATAGACTACCTTATACTACATCTACATCTAGATCTGCCAAGCCTTTTCAGGTTGTACATTCGGATATTCATGGAATGACTACAATTAGCAATAGTGGAGCCAGGATGTATGTCACTTTCATTGATGATTTTGATAGATTTTGTTGGATCTATCTAATAAAGAGCAAAGATGAAGTGTATGATGTTTTTGTCAAGTTCAAGAATGCAAGAGAGAACCAATTTTCTACAAGAGTCAAATGCTTGAGGAGTGACAATGGTGGAGAGTACAAATCTACCAAGTTCAAGGCCTTTTGTGATGAGCATGGGATCAAGAGAGAGTATACAATGCCAAGGACCTCACAACAAAATGGAGTGGCCAAAAGGAAGAATAGGACTTTATGTAAAAGTGCTAAAGACATGAGGTTAAGTTCTAACCTTGATAAGCCATTTTGGGATCAAGCTTTGTTGTGTGCTAATTTCTTGTGTAATAAGGTTATTTTGGATGGAGGCACACCTTTTGAGATGCTATTCAAGACGAGGCCGAGTGTCAGCTTTCTTAGAACTTTTGGATGCACATGCTATGTCAACATAGCTATTGATGATAGGACACTACAATCATATATGTAATCTCTGAAGTTTTATCTTTAAGCTTTGTACAAAATCTGGGACCTAATCTATATCTTAGTATTTGAATCTGAAAGAAAAAAGTCAAAATAGTTGTCGAGCATATCAATTTTATTGGCTAAATAAGATTCATATTCATTATAATGGTCAGAATCAAAATAAATCTGTCGAGGATCGTATGGGATTCTAAAAAAAGGTTATGTACTGGGTTTAGAATGGATGTTGAGATAATATTTACATATTTTTCTATTATCTTGTCAAGCTCCTCTTGGGTTGTCTCCACCTTTGACAAAGAAACCTTCTGAGGAGGTTCACGAGTAACATGAGGAGGAGAAGCTGATTCTATTTATGAATCAGAGCCCAAAGACACTGATTCAGTGGTCAAGACAAGATCCAGAGTCACTTTGTAGAGATTACTCTAGGAGAAAAAGAAGCAGCTAGCCTTCGAGATCCAGCTTTTTTTTAGGGACAGTCTGCTTCCTTTTCCTCCTTGAGGTAGTTGGCAGGTCTGATCTATCCAGAGGCAGATCTCTGGAGGTGTTGGCGTTATCCACATGAAGATCTAAATAACGCTCCCGAAGTCTTTTGAGAATAACAAAATCCTTGGGCATGATGGTAACATGTGTTAAAAACTGAAATTCACTTTCTTGCATCCATGAAGCCCCACGCGGCATACTCTGATCTCACAGAGAAAGACGGCCGCAAGTACAGTCTGTTCCAATGGAAGTAGACAACCACAACTAATAGTTAGAAATCAGCTTGTGGACTGATTCATTAGTATAAGTTCTAAATGTGATGATGTAATTAGTGTACAGTTTATTTGGTTTACTGTATATGGTTGTGATCGGGACGTGACCCGTTAGGATATATTGATCAGGAACTGATCCTGTGGACGGCTACTTGGGTTAACCGGGTAGCCACACATAGGAAGAATTAGCCTGTACATAGTTATTTACAGTACTTGCTATACTTGTGGGCATATTGGGCCCGACCTTAGTTTGACAGGTGGTAGGCCAATTTTAGGACACCTGCCTTTTCATACAGTTTGTGAATACTCTATATGTACAGTGTTTCTTTGTAATCTAATAACTTTTGTTGTGCCATCTATGAGAGCTTGTGAGGAGTGACTATGGTGATTGTGTCATGTGATCTGCATACTGCACTAGATCCTAACAAAATTTCAACTTGGTATCAGAGCGTCAGGGTGATGCAGGTATGCACGATCCGGTGGAGCTATGGAATAGCGTATTTCACCAGGAAAAATAGCACTCGGAGCATCTCAGGAGAGAGGACTCCATACGGGATATCGGCAGTCTGGATGGCATGAGACGGCAAAGTTCCTTTGATCGGAGCTTCGGAGAAGATCAGAACGATTGTCGTAGGTGGATTCCAGGGAGAATTCACGGAGAAACTTGCAGTTTTGGTGGTTTTGGGAAAATCATTGATGGTGGCTTCATAATTCACTGTGTGGATAGCCGTTTGGCACAATGGGACTTGCAAGGGATTTGCAAAGAGCAGTGATGGAGAGCCATGGCAATTTACATGATCAAATTTGGTTGAAAACGGAGGAAATTTCAGAAATTTCTAGTTTTGTGGGGTGTTGCCGGATTTCTTGGAAACTCGGCTTGTTTGCAGTCAATACCGCATCAATTGAAGAACTGTAAATTGGATCAGATCACTAGAGGAAGGGCGACCTCAGTCAGATGATGAGCTGCAAGAAGAATGACTGGAAAATGTGGTAAAATGCCCAAGATATCCTCTTTTTCAAGCTGCTAGGGTTTACAGAGCAAAAAGCTTAGATCGTACTCTATGTAAAGCCTTTTGCAACAGTGTAAATTTGTGAAGAGGGGCGCACTGGCAGGGCGAGGCAGCCTGTAGATGGCCATGGACAGCTGTTGACAGATTATGGCATTGGATCAAGTTCTCTCAGAGAGCCAAAATGGTGGCTAGGGTTTACAATTGAAAATCCTTCATTTTACCTTTGATGTGAACCGTTTTGGATGCTGCCAACGGCTGCAGATGGGCGCCCTAGAACACATACGGATCTAGCAAAGGGTTGTGGATGGCCGCGGGCCAGAGGAGGAGTAAGTGTGAAAAATGCCCCAGCATCTGCCATAGCTGAAAAGCTTGGAAGAAGGCCTGAAGGAGAATGGAGGAGAGATAGCCTTGAAGGCTCGCGGGCCAGCGCGCGCAGCCAGCTACGCTGGTCTTGTAGTGTATGAAAGGGAGTGGTGTCTCCTAGAGCTTTGTTTGGTGCTCAAGTTTCATTGTGGCCATGCGATCAAGGACTCTGCTGATCAACGATGGAGGCCACATGTGATATGGGCCGTTGGATGTGAATGCACCATTGGATTGCCTCAAAACCACCAAGAACTTGAATTGAAGGGGTCTGAAGTGCATAAAGCACTTGCACTTCATTAAAAATTTTCATATTGAAAGTTGAGTTGGGTCCCTTCACAACTGAAAGGTGAAGTTGCTTCATCATAAAGAAATAGTTCAAATTTGCAACTCACCCTTTGGAAAGGGATAACTTTGGCTAAAAAGCACCTAATTTGGCCATCCTTGGGCCAAAATGACCCCTGAAACTAGCTGCTCAGAGCCAGCAGACACAGCGACGTCACAAAGTAGGGAGAAAGTGTTTCGGGGTGTTTTTATCACCATTCTATTGAGCGGAGTGCAAGTGACCTAGTGAGGGGCTACATTCGCCATTTGGGTACTTGTTGTAAAGCTACCTTTACAAGCTTTACATCCGGCGCCACTGGCGCTTGTCCTCGGTGCCAGCAGCGCCCCTGCTGCTCCCGACGCCATCGGCGCCGGCACCGCTCCCGGTGCCACTGTGACCAGAATCCAGCCGGCGCCAAGTTCCTATGGCTGAAAATCTTTGATCGGTTGTAGCGAAGTCCAGAGAGCTCAGATCGATGTGCAATCACCTCACACGATCTAGGCATGATTAAAGGAAGCATGGGGATCAATAAAATCTAGAGAGAGAAAATGACTTTCTAGAGAGAGAAGATCCTAGAGAGAGAAAATGTGTTTTATCAGCCTGGGTAGAGTACTTGGTATGAGGGGAGGTGGCGAATCCCACCAATACTATAGGGGAGTGCGGGTTGCGACTCAGGGCGAGCTCCAACCAAGTCTCAGCCTCCCTTGTTGGAATGTTGTCCTGGCACTCGCCTTGGCATGCCAGCGCCCCGGAGACTAGGGTCGGTCACACACTTGAAATGTAACCTTCTCAGATTTATCAATAAAGTGGGCTTTTCCTCAAACTGACTCTGATTACCTTCTGGATTTCAGTGTTCGGTAAAAGCGCCAGTTGTAAGGCGGCTTCAAACTTTTTGATTTGGCACATAGTTGAGGGTCATATTCCGGGACGCCAGCGGTATGCCGTCGGAACCGTTCGGTCCGTGGCGCCAGCGGTATGCTGTCGGGACCATGCGGTCCATAAACATGTTGTCTCCATATCTGTCGCGGCTTGTGGTTCTGAGTGTTCCTTGCATGAACGTGAATGGGTTAAGCTCTTGGGAAACGGGCTCTAACCTGTCGGCTGAGTTGGATGGCTTGCTTGGAAGTTACCTATTTATGGCTATCCAGTCTGGCGTGGCGCCAGGTTAAGTCTGATGTATGTCAGACCACTTGCTTGGAATGGATGTTACTCGTTTGTAACGAAGCTTCGAGTTGGTTAAGTTTGATGTATGTCAGGCGGCTTGCTTGGAGGGAAGTCACCCACATCAAGACCCCCGATCTGGCATGGCACCAGGTTGGATCTCAATGTTGATTTCTGAACTCCCAGTTGGTTAAGTCTAATCGTTGTTGGCGAGTTGGCTGCTTGTATGTCAAGTGAGTTTGGATGACAAGAGTTGAAGGCTGGGAAGCTAAGTCGTGGTTCTCGGCTCCCTTTGGGATGCCTGCGCTACATGTGGTATCAGAGCCGACTGGCCGGTCAGCTATACGGATCTCACGGAAATGGCCACTGTTTGGGGTTCATCAAGACAACTGTTGTGCAAGGTGTTGCCCACAGTGTAAGCACGGGTGCATCCACGATCGGGGTGGTCGATAGAACAGGGGACTTGATGAGTCAAGGTGCTGCCCTTGAGGTGTAAGCACAGTCAGTTCTCGAGGTTCAGGCCTGGCGCTGTCTGCACGTAGGATAGATGAGGCAGTGTGCTGCCATTAGGTTGGTGTAAGCATGGTCTATGCCTTGTGGGGTGTGGGGCAACATATTCGAACTGTACAGGTTAACCATTGATACAGAGATGCTGCTCGAATTCGGGTGTAAAGCACGGGTGCTTAGCTGACGGTGCGGGATAGCTGCCGATCGTTTAGATATAAGGGCTATCGACCAAAAAGTGGTGGGGCGTGACTGAGGCAATGTGCTGCTTAATGGTGAAAGCACGGATAGTTGGAGGGGTGTCCTATGTGGGCTGATTCTGTGATCGATTTGTATGGGCACGGCCAGGCGAAGGTCCGTTGGCAGGACCGTCTCAAAGGGGACCTTGTCTTTGTTACCTGTTAGTAAACCTGCCTGAGTGTCTTGCTTGCAAGTATTTGTGGTGAGTCTTAGTACTCGTGCTTTGTCTAGTTTGCATGATTGCTTGTGATACAAGGAGCTGATGGCTCGAGAAGGAACTTTTCTTTTGAAGGCTGATACCATCAAACAAAGAGGACTACAGAATCTGTGGGGCGGATTTGCAGTTCAAGTACTCGCACGTGAACGGCAACAAAACGACTCAATGTTTGCAAAGGATGGATGGCTAGCCTATTTCTTGGGTTAGTTTCATTTGCGACAACGCCCACCAGACGCAAGCAGGAAGTCAAAAGTTGGAAAGGGCTATTTCAGGGGAGATCTTCTATGGAGCAGTTGGTCTTCATTTGGGATGGCCACCTTCAGAACTAAAACTCACTGAGCATGGCTGATATCCAGTATCAGTTGGGTTTTTCCTCAAAGAGGAAAGACTAGGATCCTCTTCAGAGATTGGCAACAAGTTGGACCAAGCCATAATCCTAGCAGATGGGAAGCAAAGTGTTGGAAAGGCTTTGTGTCCAAAGAACTCTACTCTAAGTCCGGTCAGCTGATTTTATAAGCAAGAGGGGAACTATCACACACACCTCTCTCTTGGGGCAAATTTTGAATGAAAGTTGATCACAACGGGGGCAAATTCAGGGTGACCTAGACATACTCACACGAGGAGACTTGGGAACTTTGGACCTAATAAGTTGACAAGCTTTTGTTGCGGAATGGAAAGTTTGTTATAGGCTTTCTCTGGACCAACAATGATGAGGAAACATATGAGTACGTTGGCTTGTGTTACGTGTAAGGCAACTGATCAATGAAGGAACTGTGAAAGTTGAGTCTTGCATGAGAGACTTGGTATTTCGAACGGACGCTAAGAGACAGTTCGTGTTGAGATCGGACTAGTGCAAACTTTGGGTGCATGTGTCTGATTCAAAGAGAGCTACTTGAGGCCAAGCTCGATGTACACTTCTTGTTTTGACTGTGAGGCGACTGACCAGTGATGGAATTGTGAAAGTCGAGTTTTGCGCGACGGACATGGTGCTTCAAACAAACGCGAAGAGATAGTTCGTATGCGGATCAAACTGGTGCGACCCTTTGGCTCTTCACGAGGTCAGTGGTTACATTTGGGCTGATTCAAAGAGCTACTTCAAGCTAAGTGAGAGGTGCATTGCGGAGTACTCAATTGTTGCCTACCTTAAAGAGCCAAGAAGGAAAAGTATCAAGATAAAGTTGGAAAAAGGAGAGAAATCAAGGTGCAGAAGCAACAAGGCACGAAGTGGACCATAAAGTGGGCAGTCAAACGATAAATCCTTTGGCTCAGGGAGCCTTGATACCTATGCGGAACTGATCAAATCTGGAGCTCAGGGAGCTCAACACAAAGTGCATCAAGGAGAAATCAGGAGGTCAAAGGAGTTCCAGAGTCAAAAAGTCAGAAGCGACAAGGGCGAACATTTCACAGAAAGGCCTCTGTCACCAATTAATAAGGTTCTTGGGTTTTACGTAAGCGATATAAAATCTACGCTTTTCTCAGACAAAGAGATATTTTCAAGTTATGTAATTTTTCAGTACAAAGAGCTGAGCCTCCGACTTGTGGTGTGCCAGCTTCAATGTTAATAAAAAGTGGCCAGTGAATTGAGTACTGTGCCAAGTAGCTTAAATGTATATTTATTTTAATTGGGAGACACCTTTACTTTAATCTGACATCAGATGAGGACATCAGATTTTATAAAGGTGGGGTGGATGTTGTAAAGCTACCTTTACAAGCTTTACATTCGGCGCCAGCATTGTCTCCGGCGCCAGCGGCGCCCTTGCTGCTCCCGGCGCCACTGTGACCAGAATCCAGCCGACGCAAAGTTCCTATGGTTGAAAATCTTTGATCGATTCTAGCGAAGTCCAAAGAGCTCAGATCGATGTGCAATCACCTCACATGACCTAGGCATGATTAAAGGAAGCCTGGGGATCAATAAAATATACAGAGAGAAAATGACTTTCTAGAAAGAGAAAATCCTAGAGAGAGAAAAATTGCTTTACCAGCCTGGGTAGAGTACTTGGTATTAGGGGAGGTGGCGAATCCCCCCAATACTATAGGGGAGTGCGGGTTGCGACTCAGGGCGAGCTCCAACCAAGTCTCAGTCTCCCTTGTTGGAATGTTGTCCTGGCACTCGCCTTGGCATGCCAACGCCCCGGAGACTAGGGTTGGTGTTGTAAAGCTACCTTTACAAGCTTTACATCCGGCGCCATCGGTGCCAGCTATGTCTCCGGCGCCGGCGCCGCTCCCGACGCCACTGTGACCAGAATCCAGCCGGCGCCAAGTTCCTATGGCTGAAAATCTTTGATCGGTTCTAGCGGAGTCCAGAGAGCTCAGATCGATGTGCAATCACCTCACACGATCTAGGCATGATTAAAGGAAGCCTGAGGATCAATAAAATCTAGAGAGAGAAAATGACTTTCTAGAAAGAGAAAATTCTAGAGAGAGAAAAACGTGCTTTACTAGCTTGGGTAGAGTGCTTGGTATGAGGGGGGTGTCGAATCACACCAATACGATAGGGGAGTGCGGGTTGCGACTCAGGGCGAGCTCCAACCAAGTCTCAGCCTCCCTTGCTGGAATGTTGTCATGGCTCTCGCCTTGGCATGCTAGCGCCCCGGAGACTAGGGTCGGTCACACACTTGAAATGTAACCTTCTCAGATTTATCAATAAAGTGAGATTTTCCTCAAACTGACTCTGATTACCTTCTGGGTTTCAGTGTTCGGTAAAAGCGCCAGTTGTAAGGCCGCTTTCAAAATTTTTAACTTGGCACATAGCTGAGGGTCGTATCCCGGGACGCCAGCGGTATGCCGTCGGGACCATTCTGTCCGTGGCACCAGCGGTATGCTGTCGGGACCATTTGGTCCAGGAACTGGTTGTTTCCATATCTGTCGCGGCTTGTGGTTCTGAGTGTTCCTTGCATGAACGTGAATGGGTTAAGCTCTTGGGGAACGAGCTCTAACCTGTCGGCTGAGTTGGATGGCTTGCTTGGGTGGATGTTACCTGTTTATGGCTGTCAAGTCTGGCGTGGCGCCAGGTTGGCTTCCAGCGCTCGTGACGAAGCTTTCAGTTGGTTAAGTCTGATGTAAGTCAGACCGCTTGCTTGGAATGGATGTTACTCGTTTCTAACGAAGCTTTGAGTTGGTTAAGTTTGATGTATGTCGGGCGGCTTGCTTGGAGGGAAGTCACCCACATCGGGACCCCCGATCTGGCATGGCGCCAGGTTGGATCTCAATGTTGGTTTTTGAAACTTCAAGTTGGTTAAGTCTGATCGTTGTTGGCGAGTTGGCTGCTTGTATGTCAAGTGGGTTTGGATGGCAAGAGTTGAAGGCTGGGAAGCTAAGTCGTGGATCCCGGCTCTCTTTGGGATGCCTGCGCTACAGTTGGTCATACACTTGAAATGTAACCTTCTAAAACTGACTCTAATTACCTTCTGGGTTTCAGTGTTTGGTAAAAGCGCCAGTTGTAAGGCCGCTTCAAACTTTTTGATTTGGCACATAGCGGAGAGTCGTATCCCGAGACGCTAGCGGTATGCCGTCGGGACCGTTTGGTCCGTGGCGCCAGCGGTATGCTGTCGGGACCATTTGATCCAGGAACAGGTTGTCTCCATATCTGTCGCGGCTTGTGGTTCTGAGTGTTCCTTGCATGAACGTGAATGGGTTAAGCTCTTGGGGAACGGGCTCTAACCTGTCGGCTGAGTTGGATGGCTTGCTTGGGTGGAAGTTACCTGTTTATGGCTGTTCAGTCTGGCGTGGCGCCAGGTTGGCTTCCAGCACTCGTGACGAAGCTTTCAATTGGTTAAGTCTGATGTAAGTCAGACCACTTGCTTGGAATGGATGTTACTCATCTGTAACGAAGCTTCGAGTTGGTTAAGTTTGATGTATGTCGGGTGGCTTGCTTGGAGGGAAGTCACCCACATCGGGATCCCCAATCTGGCATGGTGCCGAGTTAGATCTCAATGTTGGTTTCTGAACTCCCAGTTGGTTAAGTCTGATCGTTGTTGGCGAGTTAGCTGCTTGTATGTCATGTGGGTTGGAATGGCAAGAGTTGAAGGCTGGGAAGCTAACTCGTGGTTCCCGGCTCCCTTTGGGATGCCTACGCTATAGTACCGTAGGGCCAAATTTGGGGTGATTTTTGGTTGGTGAAACCTGCTACATGCCGGTACAATGAGGCATTATCACTTTGAAATAATTATTATTTACTCTTGATAGGGTAACAGGGTGTTTGGAAGTGGTAAATGCAGTATGGGGGCGAATGGTAGCGGAATCGTGTGGAGAAAGCTAGTTTTGGCGACAAAAGTGCAGTTTGGCGTCGTGACTACTCATCATTGGCGACAATTTTGAGAGGGCAAGCAATCACAGGTGAGAGGTAGGCATAGTATGCCGATTACAGGTGAAAAAATCTTGTGATCAGGTTCAACTCTTGGGGTTCGAACCAACCAACGTCAAGTGGCATTTTGGGGGAACGCTCTCACAAGTATGATCAGTAGTGGCATTGTCGAGTCAGGTGATAGCTGCATTGACACACGCATCTGTAGCTTGGAAATTTTTTGTTCGGAGGGAAATATGGGCTAGCTTGGAGCTACACACATTTTGGCTGTCACAGGTGATGGAAGTGCTAGGTGGTGCCAGTTGGAAGCCATTGGGCAAGATGCAGACTTGCATTGGATGAGTTGTGTGTAGGACACACAGAGGATGAAGAACGGGTCGATAATCACATGTTGGATGCTCTTGGCGAGTGGCGAGTGTGATGATTTTGTGGTTTTGCAGTCGGTAAGTCAATTTTGACCAAGTCATTGTAGCTGTGGAGCAGTGTATCAGGTTTGTCATCTAGGAGATACACTTCAACTGCCTATTCCGGGTAAGTCAACTCAATTTGCCATATCAGTATTGCATCAGGGATGCAGATTTCAGTGATGTCAGGGTGTAGATCATTTGGTTTGGGCCATGGAAGATCTCATAGGTTCATTTGGAGGGATATTGGCATGCACAATCATGTGAGGGACTTGATGGTGGCTTTGGAGTTCACATCTCAATGTATTCTCAGGAAGTGGTTTGGGACCATTCACAGGAGCAACTAGGAGCTAGCTTGGGGGAATACAGGTGGGCACTACATGGTAGATCTTCAGATCTTTGTGATCAGGGATGACATTGGGATATTGTGCCAGTTTTGAAGAATCAAACGAAGTACTCAATGTAGGGGCCGCCTAGGAGAGTGAGCAGAGAATTATCACCCTATTCATACAACATAAACAATTTGGTAAAGATGCAGCCTTGATAGATGGAGATTCAGGAGTTAATCTGATTTCAACAAAGCTATGTGCTAAATGGGGCCTTATAATGAATCCTATAGCTTTTGTTGTCAAGCTAGCTGATCAGTAGACTACAGTTCGTCCTAAAGGCATAGTGGAAGACATACCTGTCAAGATTGCTGGAGTTCAGTTTGTCATTACTTTTATAGTAATGGACTTACCGAAAGCACCATTAGTTTATCATATTCTATTGGGACGTCCATGGTTACGAGTTGTGCAAGTGATTCATAATTGGGCAACCAGAAAAATTACATTTGAAAATCATGAGCGTTCTATTGGATTCATATCCTCTCCATCCCTAACTTTCTTCTAATCTAGGTCCATTCACTAACTTTTGTAAATACCTATACATTTGCACGCTCTGTAAAATTACACTTGTTTTCTAACAGTCTGTTGAAATACAAAAAAAATTGTGACAGAGTTCTGACAACACAAAAGTGTTCGACCACCTCAGCTATTCGACATTCGCCACGTCGAACATTTCGATGACTTTGACTTTCGACCACTCAGCCACTCTGCCACGTCTATTATCTGCCATCTCGAATATTTTCTATTCCACCTTGACGACTATTTGGCAACCTTGACTAATTCGAGCTCATAAGCTGGTCATTTGTCACTCTCAAGTCGAATCGATCAAAAGGCGGCTCAACTGTACCATTGTCACGATCAGGTAGGATCTCCAACGGACTCCGATATTATCCGAAAACGACTAACAACAACACATAGTGGATTAATCCAATTTGCAATGTACAGATTAACCATTCTTTTAATTAGCTAGCCATTTGAGCAAATACCCATCAACTTATCAGTTGTGAAGTTAGAATCTTGAATCGAACACTGAACACTTAGAGGATTGAGTCAGTGATTGAACATCTAGAGTGCAATTGTTTTGTTCTTTATCTCTGTTACTACAAAGTATTGTCTTAGAAAGAATGTGACTCTGTCTACAATCAAACTGTTATCATTCGTGAATAATTGATATTTGTTCCATAATTCGAGTCGTTCGTGTTCTGATTGAATGTTTATTTCATTCATGCTCAAATAGATTCATGCTTGCAGATAAATTATTCGTAGATTAAACTATTCGTGTGACTGATAGCATAAGTCAAATTCGTTGTTCTAATTACCGTCTCTAGATGCTTTACACCTCCACACATAAAATCTAAATCTATAACTCAGTGAATTCGTGCATGACTATGGAATCGAGTCTTTCGATCCAGTGATGAATTCGATTCGTTCGAATTTGATTTGAATACGATAGACATAGTTACATGTACTGAGGATTCTGCTCGTTTCTCACTAATACGACGCGCATTGCCTCGACTCCCAACATGTGTAGTGAAAGTTGGTCCATTAACTTGGACAATCAAACCAGTAGTCCAAAAAGGAGATGATGATTCATCAAAAATGGATCATACTTGTGATCGACCAGTAAAAGCTTTGGGAGTGCACGATGACTCTCAGACAGATAATGTTAATTGAAATCAAGCTCTTGAAACTATGGATTGTACAGTAGGATATATGTGTCAACGAGATAACAATTCAGAGTTGAGCGACATTCCTATGCCTAATAAGAATGGTTTTGCTTGGACATACAAGGATTTAAAAGGAATTCCTACATCAGTATTTGAGCATACCATACCCTTGATACCTGATGCAGTGCCAAAAGTGACCAAATTCTATCGTTGTAATCCGAATGTCACTGATCTTATCAAGAAGGAGTTACAAAGGTTACTAGAAGCAGATTTTATTTATGAAATTGAGCATATTGAGTGGGTTTCTCCAATTGTTGTCATTCCTAAGAAAAATGGGAAGATGAGAACTTGTGTGAACCTCAAAGCTTTGAACAAAGTAATGCGCAAAGAATCACTTCCGTTACCTTTTACAGAAAGAATATTGGATCGCCTTGTTGGAGCGGAAGCCTATAATTTTTTGGATGGATTCAGTGGTTATAACCAAGTTAAAATCGCACCTGCCGATCGACATAAAACAGGTTTTGCAATAGAATGAGGAACATATGCTTATAAAGTTATGCCATTTGGACTATGTAATGCACCAAGTTCATTTCAGTGAGTTATGCAATTTGCTTTTGAGTATTTGCAAAAATTTCTTGAAATTTACTTGGATGATCTTGGAGTCCATAGTGCTGATACAGACCCTCTGGATTGTTTGAAAAAAGTATTTGAACATTGTCGCAAGTATCAAATTTTTTTGAATCCAGAAAAGTGTCAGATTTGGATTACTCATGGAGTTGTTCTTGGACATGTGATATCAAGACATGGAATTGCTACGAATTATTCCAAAATCAAGGTCATTGTGGAGTTGCCTCCACCAGAAACAATTCGAGAAGTTTATATTTTTATGGGCCATGCAAATTATTATCGGATATTCATTCTATTTTTTGCAGATTTGGCACGACCTATATATAAGTTGACTATTGTACCAATTGAGACGTTGGAAGCATTTGAGAAATTGAAGAAAGCCTTAGCTTCTGCACTGATTTTATGAGCTCCAAACCGGGCAATCGAGTTTCATGTGCATACTAATGCATCAAAATATGCTAGATCAATTTTGACGCAACCAAGAGAATACAAGAAGGACTACCCTATCATATTTGCTAGCCGACAACTGACTGATTCTGAGAAGAATTATTTTACAACGGAACGAGAAGCGTTGGCTATGGTATTTTTAGTGAAAAAATTTCAACATTATTTAATGGCAACACATTTTGTAATATATACCGACCACCAGCCATTGCTTTATCTAGTAAACAAGACATGCAATACGAGACACATTGCAAGATGGTTACTATTAATGACTGAATTTGGTTTTCGAGTTGTGGTTCAAAAAGGTAAACAACATTATCTTGCCGATTATGTCTCAAGAATATAGACAGCACCAGTCAACAACCAGAAATCAATAGAACATATGCTTATTCTAGAATGCAGTAATGATCTGCATGAAGCAGGATATAGATTTGTAAGAGGAGCATAGGTCACCAACGCGCGTTACACTGTCGACTCACTCCCAAAAGAAAACAAAATACAAATACATTCTGTTCTTCCAATTGTGATATGTGCGTTGCATCTATTGTTATTTGATTGATTGTTGCATTGTCTGCGATTGGTAGCAGCGTATCTAGGCCTTGTAATTTAATGCATTGTGTAGCGCACTTTCGCACATAATAGGTGCACACACCGCATTTAAGCAATTTCACAACATGGTTTCAAAGTGAATTCATTAGATACAACGTGGCTACTACAATTCAAGCAAGGATTACAATCAATCTTGATGGCGTAAATTATCGCGTATGGAAGTTCAAGATCAAAATGCTTCTAAAAGGTGAAGGGATATAGCCAGTGACCGATCTCACAGAACAAAAGCCTCCAGAGGAAGACCCAAGGAGAGCTGAATTAGTGATCAGAAGTTTTATGGAACCGTAACCCTAGAAAGCTAGTGAATCATTGCACCAAAAGTGACAACACCCCCTCCTTGCAACCGTATCTCTGAGAGCCTGGAAAACTCTCATCGGTTGGGGAGCACGTGGCAATAGAGAAGGCCATCAGGGTTGGAAGCGACAAATCCTCTATTGCTCACGTAGGGTTGAACGGCCATTAGAGGTGGGGCCCCTTGACCCTTTTAGGACGTTTCAATCCCCGACCGAAAATGGCCCTAACATTGGTGCGTCTGCCGAGAGGAATTTGATAATGGGATATTGTTTGAAGGGCAATTATCTATACGTAGGGCTGTGAAGTGTACGAATTAGCCATTTGCACGTTGCTTATGTTATTTGACCCGCCAGACGTCCAACATTGGTGCGTCTGCCGGGAGTTACCTGATAAGAGAATAGTGGTTGGAGGATAGTCATACTACCGATGGCCTACAGATTTCATATGTCTCAGATTGCATATGTTGTGAACAATTCAACTGTTTAGACCGTCAGCCGCAAGATAACATGGTTGTGCAAGCTACTAGTGCACACGTTGTTTTCGGAAAACCAATATCAAGTATCACAGGTTGAAGTGGTTAGCATCACACAGTAATGTGTGTTGATCCCACACCTAGAACATACGTTTTAGAGCCTTGCCACACATGAGTTCGCAGTCCACCCCTAGCTGCACATGATCCAACTTCACCAAGGACATCCTGCTTCCAATACCTGAAAAGAATCTAGGGACTGCATACAGTTTTCACCAGCAGGGAGTTTAGACAGTGATGCCAAGTACTACTAGAGATTGTTTATAGAGTGACGGAACATATTAGACAATGGGGTTTCTCGTGAAACCTAGGGTAAAGGTGAAAACCAGAGCCCTGAGTCGAAAATCAGTACATTATGACCCACCAACCCTAGCATCCCGTAGAGACGGCACATGGTACAAATAACCAAGGAAAACTATGCATGGGTACGGTTGGATTAGGATTGAGCAAAAAAATGACCAAGTAGAGTTAGTTAGGTCATATGCAGTATTAGTGAACGAAGGGTGGATGACCTATGGGGTAACTTGGGAAAATCACAAAACACATGTGCAATGACAGTTGATTGCTATCCGTAAGTGAAAAACATATTATGCAGCAATCATTAGTGTCACCCTAGACAAGACATCATAGGTATACCAAGGAAACCCAGGTCTAAGGGAGCACTGCACGGAGAGACTTCAAATCCCCAGAGAGAGCGTTTAGGGCTTAGAAGAAGCAATCATGGGTTTCTTGTCCCACCAGCCTTAGATGATGAGTCTCACCCACCTATAATGGACTTGGATGATACCTTGGAACCTATAGAAGAACTATCAGAACTTGAGCCAACCGACGCTACAGAACCACCGTTAGTGAACGTAACACCTGCTGCTACAGAACCTGTTGCCAACAGAATGGCAAGACGTATTACTGAAAATTGTGATCCATAGATATCACAAATGAGTTGACTTCACTCCATTCACTCATGCTGCACTGCATCATGTAGGCACAATGTGCTTGGACATTTAATTGCAAGACCGTCTCATGCATCCATACCCCTACATTCTGCATATACTCTGAGCTGCATAGGACATAACATATTTTCTCCCATGGGCATGAGTGTTTGATTAGAAGCATAAAAGGGAGGGTAAGAATGAAAAAGTTGGAAATAGAAACAATGCAGTGGGGTGGGGAGTGACTCCATCACCCAATAGATAAGGCATGATTGACTGGACAATTGGAGAATTTCAGGACGTGATGGATAAGGGAAAAACCGAGAGTCTCCACATGATGGTTACATGCAATGAGATAACAAGCTTGAAATGTCACTACTTCTTTGAGTAGTAAACCATTTGAGATAGTTGTTGAAGGTTATTTATGCTTTTTGTACATAAAGTTGGATCAGATGGGATGGATGATCTGCAACGAATGTATACATTTGAATCAGTACCACCTACTGATATCAGACAACTAAGAAGATTCTTCTCCATATCCATTGACCGGGAACCATCTTTCATAAGGGCCCTACTAAAACAGAAAAAGAAAGAGAAAGAAAGACTGAGAGAAAAGTAAAAGAAAAAAAATGAAAAAAGAAAAAGACTTCAACCGTATCTAGTAGATCTCGAACCAATTTGTGAGGACGAGTGACGCCTCACCCAACATAATACTATTGACTTGCATCCATATCATCCTATCTCCAATCCTGAGATTTGCATTTGCATATCCCTCCATGCATGGGTCCGAAAGTGGGCTTTGCCTTACAACTGATGGAAATGGGAGCATTTGTCAGTTAGGTCACAGGTGGGTTTATGCAGGTATGAAGACACCAAATTGTTCAAAGATGCTACGGCTAAATCCAATCCTGTTGCAGATGGACCCTAAGGGCTCAATCGATGACCTTTGGGTAGGAAGCTGTTGAAGCCATCCCACCCACTCACTGTGGTTAGCATCACCTAGCAAGGGTGCTGAGCCCACTATACTTGATTCACCGCCAGGAGCTGGTCTGCGAAACTAGAGACTCTGGGTTCGCCGTATGGTGACCATACTACCCAATGGTAGTCGCCACTGTTAGCCGATATTTTCGCACGGAAAATCGGGCTAATATTGAAGCTTAAGTTCGCAATACCTGAAAAACCAGCATATAAAACCCAATTAGTAGAGAAAAATTGGCACAAATTTGTCGTAGATTTGGGTCCCAGCCCGTCCCTAAAGTGGCTAGACACAGTTTTAAAGTAAGAAATTAACTTTTCAAAAAAAAAAAACCCGTCAACAATATTTTGTGGTCAAGTTTTGTAAGACCGAGCCAAGAGTGCCGGTCCACCTAGAATTGGGTCCCAGCCCACCCTAAATGGGGCTAGAGAAAATTTTGCGGCCTTAGAAATGGCCAGTAAATATTTTACGACTTTTCAAAAAACTGGCCAGTTGTAAAAAAATAGCCGGTATGACCGTGCTAAAATCTCACGATGTACTCAGTCCATTTTTACTAATATATGATCACTCAATGTATTTTTCAGGGAAACCGTGTTGTCGTGAGAGCCCTGGTCATGAATGCTGAAAAAGTCAACCATAGAAGAAAAAAATGAGAAAGAAAAATTTCGGGTAAAAACGGGACCGAAAAATATGGATTCAGTGTCAAGGAGTCACAAAAACCCTAACGGCAAAGTTTGCACAATTTATGGGCAATTAACGAAATGTGTGGGCCAAGTGGTTACCCAACAGACCAAAAATCCAGACAAATGAGCAGTAGGTGCACGGCCCTTGAAAAATCAAAGAAAGGCCAAAAACACAGGTACCCAAAGAAAAACGAAGGCCGCCTACTAAAAATAGGGGTTGAAAAAGGGCCTCGCCCAAAATTTGGATAATAAATGCCAAAACACCTTGGAGGCTATAAAAATTGGGAGGTACACCCACTAGCCATTGACATTTTGGGCTTCTAGGGTGTACAAAAGGAGAAACTTGAATGGCCTCCCTAGCCTAGCCTTTGACAAAAATGGCATCTTGGCTAGTTTTTGGAAGAGAGCCTTGAATGCACCAGTCCCCCACTCTGTTATGGAGGCCACTAGGTGTACTATCTAATGAGTTGGGGACAAATGACAAAGAGGGCTTGAAGGGCATGAAGAATGACAAGATGGCATTGTGAAGGGGATCCATTGGATTTTCCTATAAGAAGGAGCCAACTCCTTGTATTTAAAATGTTAATACTTTTGTGTGTTAGTAATTTTAAGAGTTGGTACATTTGGGAGTTGAATGTTGAGAGCTTGTTTGTTTGAGAGAGAATGTTGATTAGTTCTCCTTTGGAGTTAAGTTCTATTTTGGTGTTAGTGAGTGTGAATGTTCTTACTCCATGTTATGGTTAGTGGTTGGGTTAGCTTGTATGTCTTGCTTCTTGTGGCTAATGTCACTCAATGGTAGTGCTTGGCTGGACTGCTTGGCTAAACACGAGCATAACGTATATAAAAAAAATCGATGTGAGGTAAACCCATACCTCAGTGTGAGCATAGGTGACTAGAAATCATTGAAGTACTAGTCATGAATGCCACTTTTAAAACTCCAGGTCATGTTTCGCTTGCCACTTGCTGTTCACTCACAGATTGTAGGATTGTCCACGAAATCAAAGAATTAGCCTTGGAAAACCCTGATATAGATCACTATGGAAGAATTTAGGCTAAGACGGAGTGCCACACAAGTTTCCACAGCACAGGCAGAGACTGAAAGAGGATCACAGGCCTGCAAACTAGCTGCAGACTATGTGCTGTCACAGATCTGAAAAATGTAGATAGAACAGATGCTACACCAGCGAGGGTCTGTGGGCCGCAGGCAGAGGATAGCAGGCCACATCAGAGCTAAACACGTCTAAACAGAGGAAAACAGCAGGCCAGGGGCCCGTTTTGGCAGTTGTAGGCCACGTGGCAGCAGCCTATTGGCCGCAGACAGGTCTGACAGAGGCCGCAGATGCAGTGAGCAGTAGGAGCAGGCAGGTCGAAACAGTCGCAGACAGTAGGCTACATTAGATTTTTGTCGTAGACCGGGATCTAGAACCTGCAAATGGACTGTTTTGGTCGTACCAGGTAGGACAGGCCTTAGGCAGAGTTCATTCCGCAAATGTTGAGGTTGTAGAGCAACAGCAGGGTCTACAAATGGTTGGGTTTTCCCTGCAGGTGGCCGTTGATAGACTGTGGGTCTGTGGGCAGGCCGCAACCAGCCGGTTCGTCGCCGCAGACAGGGCTATGAATCAGTTAGCAGAGCCTAGCAGATCTTTCAAAAAAATCAGCAACCCTGCTTATAGACAATGAAGGTCGTGGAATGGGCTTCTTCAACTAAACCCTCAATCCGAATAGTCCATATTTGCAAGTTTTCGCTCACTGAGCAAGCATCTGACTTTACACATTTGCCAATTACAAAGCCCATTAATTATCAACAAACATACTCACTTACAAACAACCAAACGACAATGAGTTTAGCGTAGGAACAACAATGAATACATCAAGCGCATAATCACACAGTGGACAAGCAACAAATAACACTTCTCAAATCACTGGGTTTGTTTCCCACCAATAGCTAACCTCGTGGAAAGCAAACAACTTCAATTGAAACCACATACCCACATGCAAAGGTCAACCCTACCTCTATCACTAATGCAAACCCTTCACTTCACTCCATCACTCACTTAAGCAAACCTCCCCAAATCATTCCAGCCATGCAATCCACAATGTAGTCTATCAAACAACCAAAACTCATAATCAAACCTTCACCACTCAATTACACATTAGCATGCAATGTAACCATTACCCTCCAATGGTAAACAAGTAGTTGTGAATTTATAATATTTCTAATCAACCCACCAACTCCTTTCAAGCAATATTCATTCTTCCATCAAGATTCAAGCATACATCTTTCACGACGTACTCCTCAAACCCAAGCATGATATTCATCAACTCTCAATCAACGTCAAGCGACTAACCACAATTTGGAACTAACCTTGCTTTCAGTTGGAATGTGGGTGCTTGACGTTCGTACTTGCTTTCGTTCATTAAATGGATGGTAGGATACTGAGAATTCATTGTGTAACTGTGTGAGGACCTAATCATTTCAATAATTCCGCATTTGCCATGCCCCTATTGGGACCTAAACGATTGTGATTCTTTTCTTGAACAAGTAGACATTGAAGTATCAGGTCTGTGCGTATTTGTGGGTTTACCGGTAGTATGGACTCAGAATCACTTGCTTGCAATGGGAACGTTGTTTGCTTGAGTTCAATAATTGAAATTACGTAACTAGTGAATGGATTGTCGTAGAGTATAGGCCGATTGTGCATTGTAGTGAATCATTTTTAACACAAATTTGAATTTAGTCCGAAATCATTATATTTTATAAACAAATGCGGCATGGGTAATTAGAACAATGAGTGCTTATTTATGACTTGTTTAGTAAAAGTTGTTTAGTAAATGACTTGTTTCGTACTAATTTAGAATACATTTTACGAAAAGAACCATAGATTGGGTATTTTACTGTTTGCTGATTTAGATTTATTAATGGCTATACGAAATCTTCAAGTTGTGAAACGTTTTCCTGTTTTTATATGAAGCATATCAATTGGACCCGACCTCTGTGAAACACCAGAGCGGGCCGTCCACCATCCGTGGTTGAAAAACACCACCTTGGTTAAGTGTCACACTAGTCACAGCTGCCGTTGGTACTGTCTAGCGAAATACCTAGACCCGACGATTGGCAAAAATACCACCGCTTATCAAACAAAGTGGTGCGTATTACTTGCACCCCACGAGCACATCATAAGCAATAAATCGGTTTCAAGCCCATGTAAGATTTTTACTAACTGTAAGCCGAATTCAATGGGGAAAGAGATATTAGCAAGATCCTAACCCAAATTAGTGATCATAAGTTTTATGGAACCGTAAACCTAGAAAGCTAGTGAATCATTGCACCAAAAGTGACAGCACCCCCTCCTTGCAACCGTATCTCTGAGAGCCTGGAAAACTCTCATCGGTTGGGGAGCACGAGGCAATAGAGAAGGCCATCAGGGTTGGAAGCGGCAAATCCTCTGTTGCTCACGTAGGGCCGAACCGCCATTAGAGGTGGGGCCCCTTGACCCTTTTAGGATGTTTCAATCCCCTGCCGAAAATGGCCCTAACATTTCCAAAGAAGATTTATGGCATGGTAGATTGGGACATGCCAACTTCAAATCTATGCATTCTATGGTCAAAGAAATTGGCTTGCCAAATACACTATCCAAGGAGTTCAAGCCTTGTCAAGTATGTGCTATTGCAAAGTCACATAAGAGTCCATATCCAAGATCTATCAAGACTCATCATCCATTGGAGCTTGTGCACTCGTATGTGCATTTCTGCAAGGGAGGAGCCACTTGTTTTGTCACCTTTATTGATGACTGCACAAGATTTACATGGTTGTATCTTTTATCTTCAAAAGCTATGGTGTTTGATTATTTCCTCAAATTCAAAGCTCTTGTTGAAAAGCAATACTGTGTGAGCAAGAAGGAATCAAAAGAGAATTCTCTTGTGCCTATTTCCCTTCTCAAAATGGGGTGGCCGAGAGGAAGAATAGAGTTCTATGTGAATGTGCCAAAGCTCTAAGAATTGAAGCATTCTTGCCTAAGGATTTTTGGGGAGAGGCCACCAATTACGCCAATTATCCATGCAATAGACTCACTCATCTTGCTCTTGGAGGAAAGACACCTTATGAGATATTACATAAAGAGAAGCCTAAGATTGATCGCCTTAGAATCTTTGGATGTGTTTGCTTTGCTCATGTTCCTTTGGAGACAAGGAAGAAGGATGATCCTAGCTTAAGAAAAGGAGTTATGGTGGGATATTCATCAACCGAGAAGGCTTATAGAGTCTACATACTCTCTACTTCCAAGGTTATTGAAAGTAGTGAAGTCACTTTTCATGAAGACCAAAAAACTACCTTGGATGGGGACGAGATCAAGGCATCTCATGATGCATCTTCTATTATTTCTATTGATGACAATCAAGATATGATGGGGTTGGTTTGAGGAGGAGCATCCTCATGTATTCTCACCTAGAAGATCCATGACAGAGAGATCCAAGCCCAAGAGGCTATCATACATTGATAAAGACAAGCAAGTGGATGTTGAATCCACCAATTATGCATTTTTTATCTCTCATGAAGAGCCAAGAAGTGTGCAAGATGCACTCTATTCAAAGGAGCGATATGAAGCTATGAAGCAAGAGATGATTTGATTACGAACAACACTTGGGAGCTAGTGGATCCACCATCCAACAAGCATATTATTGGTTGCAAATGGGTGTTTAGAATCAAGTACAACAATGATGGTTCCATCAACAAGCTCAAAGCAAGGATATGTGCAAAAGGATTTGCTCAAATCCAAGGCCTTGACTATATGCAAAGATGGTGACTAAAAGGATCATCATCTCTATTGCTTGCTACTTCAAATGGAAAATGTTCCAACTAGATGTCTCCAATGCTTTTCTCAATAGATATCTTGAGGAGGAGATATATATGGAGCAACCACAAGGCTTCATCAAGCATGGTGAAGAATCCAAAGTCTGCCTACTTTTCAAAAGTTTATATGGGCTTAAGCAAGCCCCAAGATCATGGTATGCAAGACTCAACTCACTTGGATTTGTTCTAAGTGACTATGATCCTTCCATGTACATCAAGTTTAGAGAAGGCTAAGCTTTCTCATTTGCAAATGAACCAAAACATCTTCAAAATGATGTCTCTTGCCAACTTATAGACAATCCCCTAACTTAACTAAACATCAATGTATTGAAGGATAGTTAGCCCTTGTTAAGTCTTATTAAGTTTACATTGGGCCCTTGTTGGCCTATTATCCTTATTTACATACTTTGGAAGGCCTAAAGAGAGAACCGCCTTCTTCTTAAAGGTAATAGCTCCTTTTGGGTCTAACAAAGTTTACATTGGATATTATAATGCATTATAAGTCCATTGTACTAAAAGTACATGACATACCAATCACGAAATTACAAGTTTATCTTGTTAAAAACATCTCATGTTTATACAAGATTACTTACATAAAGTCTACGGGAGACCTTTTCTAGAATCCATAAGATCCTATTGCGATGCTCATCATACCCCAAACCTTTCTCAACCTTTCCAAATGTTTCAAAACCAAGTTTCATGCATATTGAGATCACATAGCATTCATGCTTATCCAATTTTTAGGGTTTGAACAACATTTGATAGAGAGCCCTTATTTTCAAAGAAATATGTTGTGGACGCATGTAAAACACTACGTACCTAAAATTAATACATATGATGAAGGAAATAATCTTTCCTCTAAGGTCTTTCCTTAACCCAATTTCAAGCATTGAATAACTCTTGCTAGCTTCGGCCACTCGACCAAACTTAGATCTAGACTAACGCAAATCAGTGAAGGACGCAATAACCTCCTATTTGTAAGATCATTTTGATGAGGTGTGTATGTAATTGTAAATTCTTAACGAATGCCTTTCCTTGTGCAAAAGTGTTAGGTCTTTGCTTCAATACTCTCTCTAATTAGTGCTTGGGAAAACCTGCAAAGTATAGGAATAGAAGCGGCATTATTTCTCAGAAACCAGCATTATGAAAATTTTGACAGTTTCTTATGTAGTGAGTATTAGCCCTCAGTGAAAATCGAGAAGTTAAAAAAAAGCAAGTTTTTTTTAGGACAACTCAAAATAGCACTTTCTCCAATTATCAGATCTCAGCCTTTTCACTCTCAAGCCAACTTAATTCTCCATCACAGAACAAAATGTTTTGACCCTCAATGATGGCATCTCTTTATGAACTCATAAAGAACTATGAATTATGTGGCACATTTTGGGTAAGAACAGCCTGAACAGGTTGCAAAAAGATGAGTGACGGTTGCACAAACATTACCAACTCGCCTCAATTGAATTTTCTTGCCTAATTTACCCGACGGAGAGTTTTTCAAAATGGCCAAAGTGGGAACGAGGAGATAGCTGAATCTATAGCAAATCACTTGAAGGAGGCAATTGCAAGGATAAGACCTTAGAAAGTTGTCCAATATATTATTGATCATGCTCCTATTTGCAAAAAGGCATGAAGACTTGGAGAAGAGAAGTACCCCCACATAATACATTAATACCTGAGAAAGTTGTCCAAGTTATCACTGATAATGCCCCTGCATGAAAGATCTGTAGAGGAAAAGTACCCCAAATAGCACATTCTGAAAGTGCTGCTCATTGTCTGGATCTTTGTCTGTAAGATGTGAGTAGCTTGAATTGGGTTTTTTCTCTTGTGAGAGATGGAAAGCACTTGGTGGAATTCATTAACAATTATCATTGCAAACAAGATCTTTACATAAAATCTTGGAGCTGCTTAGACCTGGAGACACAAGCTTCCAAACATATTTAATAATGTTGGAGAGACTTCTAAAGGTGAAATCAGCTTCATAGAAGATGGTGGTTAATAGAGAGTAGAATGAATGGGATCAGAGTTGCAAAGTGGAGGTAGAAATTATGGAAATAATTCTGTCCAATAGTCCTGACAAGAATTTGGAATTGGTGATTGCAAGTTCAGAAACCATTTTCAGTCTTTGCACTTCATGGATTTTGAAACTCCAACTATGGGGAAATTCTGCGACCACATAGTTCAGCTGATTGAGTGTGTGTGTGCGATTTGCCTCGGATTTCAGGAGAGTGTAAGGAACGAGTTGTGGACAGTTTACAGCATAGACGGTTATTTATCCAGAGTCCAGCTCATTGTGCAGGTTTTGTTTCAGATCCAGAAAGGAGGGGCAAAGGGCAAGACAAGGACAGGGAAGTAGGATTTCAAGTGGTCTGAGATAAATTCTTTTCTGATGTCAAAGATCAAGGCTGTGATTGAGAAGCAATTACTGGCTTATAGAAACATAAAACGTTTATTTTTTTATTTTTTCCCATGTCCGAGGGTGGCAGGTGGGCTGCCACCGTCGGACACCTCAGAACAGGGAAGTCTCCTCTTAGAGGGCCTTCCCCTATACATAAAACTCCCACACTATTCATCATACTATATATTGTGTACAAAATGTTGCCATGTATTTAGGGTTTCTAACTTACCCACTAGCACTTCGTGTTGAGGACTTAAAGAACTTCACAACTCGCTGTAGAAAATGGCCTAAAGGTGGAATTTTATTTCACCTCTGCAGCCTATACCCCTAGCAGTTATCTAATTGTCAAGGGCTGGCTGAGGAAAATCTTGCACCACCACCTAAACATGGTGGATGTGTCTAGTCTCTCCCTTCCATTTCTAGTTTTAACATGATAGTTTCACCAAAACAGACTTACAAGCAAGAACTAATAAGGCATGCAAAAAAAGCTTCACAAAGCAGAAAATTAAGAAGAAATATGCTCAACTAACAAAAGACTGCAAACTTTGATTTGAGCACAAGTGTGCAAAGCATTGTTTTACCATACCATTAGATATCCTTCAACAGTCTAATTGAAACCCAATGTTTCAAACAAATCTGACATAGAAGCATCATCCTTCTGTATTGCAACAAGGAAACATAATCCAGGCTCATTGACTCTTTAAACTTATGTGATGCTTACTTGCTCTTACTTGCTCCACGGCCATTGACATTTGTCAGCCTCACCATTTACAAATGCATTATTTACTTGTGTTGAACATAATTATATACAGCACATACGACTCAAACTTCTGTCCAAAATTTACAGAATCTTTGCCTCAAGAATGTGTTGCTTCAGCAAACCCAACACGCCTGTTTCCGAAATCAAATACCGTGTGGTAAACCCCCATGAAAATATCTCCTAATATCCTGTGATGAACATAAAGACAATAAGCCCTAGTCAGTCTGTTGCTACTGAATAGCTCCTTTCAAATGTGCCACATTTAACCATGTGAAAGCTTACCAAAGAGGGCCTGCTGGAGGTGGCACGTCCAGTCCAATAAAGCCACTGATGCACTGGGACTGCCCTCCTGATGAGACCTCCAAAATGTACTGGAGCCACAACATGAGACATCCCAAAATGTCAGAAACAAAAGAAGACTATCTAAAACCCAAGGCTCAGCTGAACAGCAAATCTCTCTCTCTCTCTCTCTCTCTCTCTCTCTCTCTCTCTCTCTCTCTCTCTCTCTCTCTCTCTCTCTCTCTCTCCACACACAGTTTGTCTGATGCAATTCTCAGATTAAAAAAATCATGATTTATCTTATTTCACCCAGTCTGATGTTGGCAGTCCTTGTTCTAAGTCAAAATATTTGTGTCCTTCTGCATCAGGTACGAATTGGTACATTCCCCAGCTTCTCAATGACATTAATCAGACCTTTGCTTACAGGAAGTTTCTGGCTCTTAGTGGGCAAAGCTATTTTTCATCTCTGTTATGTTGGTTTCCGTTTGCATGCACACCAATTACAACAACCAAGTCTAGCAAAAGTAAGGAAAGCAAACCTGTTCTGGAGTGAGTACAAGAGCTTGATTTGCTATCGTGAAGGCCACATTTGGCAGATGAGGAATAGCATTGCAATCAACAATTGATTCTCCATTTGGACTTGGAAGTCGCTCACAGAGCTGCATCGTCAGTAAACGAAAGAATTAGCTCACAAATTCATGGCAAACAACTCCTTGGGGTAGAAAAAAACAAGCGCAACGGAACAAAGCATCATAACTGTCACCAATCTGGAGGATTGAGAAATAGGCTGAACCCATGCAATTGAAATTTGATTGCCAACATATTCTGCTGTGGCAAAACGGAACCACCAGAAACGTACTTTACGGATTGTTTTTCCTTTTAAATGGCTATCGGGAAAAGAGAAAAGGAACAAGATTTTGTGTTCCTAGCCTTATCCTATGGCCCCATTACACTAACAGAGTAAGAAGCAATTACAATACTAGAAAACAAGGAAGTGAATCAAATCAAAGTAGAAGCAAGCCCATACCTAAAACAAGATAGTGTGTGAGGCAGAATAATGCAGTTGCAACTATAACTGCGACGTAGCTTATGTTTATTTGCAATAGGCAACCGGATAGAAAATGCAAAAAAGGAACGAGATAAAAACTATCTCTCTCATATGCAGCATGCATCATCTGAAATGCAAAATTGTCTGTGCAGGAAGCACTATCTGTAGTTCAATGATTATCATCTAAGTGATTACAGCACCTAAGATGGCAATATGAAACATTAATTACTCAACTAAAGATTGATGGGCCTATTAAGAACTCTGGATGTGCCATTTCAAGAATGCTTACTACACATTTAAGCCTAAAACAAGTATTTCCATATTGCAGTAACTTAGGATACTAAAATTTATACTGACTCAGCCGGCCACATGTCTATTGACATGATTTCCGTTTTCTCATACGTAAATCAACATGAAATACGACCTCTGAGAGCCAAACATGTCACATATTATACCAACGATGTCAAAAACGAGAGAATATCCAATAAAAAAGGCAAACTATTAAAGGTAGATCCTAGAGACATCTTGAAAAACTTTGGGTAGTGACATTCCTAAGTTGACTGTACTCAGCAAGCCCAGGTCACCAATAAATACCTCAAAATACCTAAGTCTGTGCACATGATACATATTCAGATTTGGGATTTGAATATGTCTACTTAAAAAGGATCCCAAATAAAACGACACTTAGAGTTAGACTGTACTTCTACGCAGCAAGCCCTATTAATCACTAGAACATGAACTGTGAAAATTGTCGAACCTGGTCGAGATAAGACGCAATTTGAGATTTGGTCTTATTTTGTCTAAGTTGGTTCTGCGCCCAGGTTAGAGCCATCTCACAAGCATTGCAAATCACATCATCTCCCGCATGTACATTCTCTCTGTCCAACACGCTAGCAATTTTGGGACTGCAGGGTATTCATGTTGAAGTAAGAACGTCGTCAAATGTAATATTTACACAGCAGCCACTTACCCTTAAGTAATCACTCTTCCGAACCAAATTACTTATATTAAAGTTAAACATTGAGCAATATGTATTAACCTGTTGGAGTTGCAGACTCCAATCTGAGAACAGACTTGATCAGGAGTGACCTACAAAACATGTGATTCAAGCAACAATTCATAATTGTTTGATTGAACATCATGAACTATTCATCGGAACATTAAAAATGGAGTTTTGTTTAGTACCTTTAGGAGAACCAAAACAATAGAACATCAATAGCATGATATAGAATCCGATATTATAACAAATTACCTGTGCAAGAAGAAGTTCGACAATCTGGTCCCCATACTGGGCTACTACAACCTTACACTGCTCACTTACAACTCCATTGGCGCCAATGGCCTGATTGATTTCTGCAATTATTCCCTGATAGAATAGGAACAAGAGCACAACCTCAATTAATGATGCAAACGCGACTGTTCTAGAAAATAGATTATCGAGCAGCCACTTTAGATGATACCAGTAAAAGCAACATGCAATTTAAATTTATTACTTGCCACTACAAGTGGCATTGTCCGAACTCAATAGTTCAAACGACAAGAGTCGATTGTCTAAGCCTGTACTACAAACACCACTGGATTTAGCCCCAGGTCCCCTTTTAGCTTCCTCAACAGAACCATGTAGCAAGACCTTCAAAGGTTAATAACAGATGAATCAACTGATTAACTAAACCGTGCTCCTACCACTAATTCGGCGTTCTTGGGTAGTTCAGAAACAAGACCACCAAAAGAATATATAAAACTCGACTAATAATAAGCTACAACCCCGTGACTCAAGATAATCGCTCCAATACATAAGCTGCAATAATACAAAGAGCTCAATCCCGGTCCCCCACTATTTATTGCAGACGACAACGAATGGGCAGACAGGAAAAGAGCCAACTATGGAAAATCCTTGGATAAAAATGTGCAGTATTTACCGGTGGACCAGCCAAAAGAGAAGTCCCGGAATCTACGATTGCAGCACATCCTCCAGCACAAAATCCTGTCGCGTATACACCACCAGTTACGTATAGACTATTTCAGATCATAAACTTGCACAATGCTCGAAGAATATACATTGAAGAAAAATTGAATTTTCCACAATCTTTCACTACCATGCAGATCAGCTTTGTGCTCACGAATATAATGAATTACCTGTGCTTTTGCCAGCAATAAGAACGTCACCCATTGCGATCTGCCATATGCCATTATGTCAAATCTTGATGAACAACTGTACACCTCTCAAACTGCAAAGCACAACCAATGATAGTACCAGTAGTACCTGCCAATAACCTTCCCTTGTAACAGGGGTATAAATATGCTCCCCACTGAAATGCTTAGGGTCAACTCCTCCAAAAACCAACTCGCCTCCGTTATTCTCATCAGCAGCATTTCGATTCAACCAGAAAGAGAACACAGGTTGTGCCACCAGCTTTTGATGAACAATATTGTACCTGGAGACATCACTCGACCAATCTTTTACATGATCAATGTACGAAATCCACACCAAAACTACAGCTTCCTTCCAGCGTTACTGGCATTACAATATACTATGAAACCCATGATCATTATCGAACAAGATCCCAGTCTGCCATATAAAAATTTGATAATACATTTAAAAAGCAGTTGTACCATAGCGGAGTGACTTGGTCTTGAGATATCTGCTTGAAACCAAGCCCAAGAATCCCATCAAACTTGGCAGCCAAAAATGTGAGACCTGGCTCACTAGTTGCTTCAGCAAAGACCTAACTCCGAAAAGATGTAAACCTTTTGTGTCACTATGCATATACTACGCCATCAACAGTTCATCAGTCTCTATCAACAAGACTCTGGAAAACAGATGAACTCGTTGCGAGATGAGCCAATGATGTTATCCCGAACAAAATCAGCCAAAAACATTATAATAGACTATTGCACAAGCTAAATTTTTGCCAATGTCTTTGACGCACTAACCTGGCCTTTCACTTTGATATTCCCAACAGTAACGTCATCTGCGCTAAGAAAACCGGCCATTTCTCCTGTACCATACTTAATCGAAATTGGAGAACCTACAACAAATGAAACTTTTCTGTTCACACAAACTGTTTTTCCTATTCACCAGGATGCGCATATGTGCACATTACATATTAAACCAGAAATTTTGAATGAACACTATCAGGAATGCTTTCGTGATAAAACCACCAGTGTAAGTGAAGATGGAAGAGTGATCTGTTTTCATCATGAACCAGGGAGTATCTCTCTCTCTCTCTCTCTCTCTCTCTCTCTCTCTCTCTCTCTCTCCCCCCCCCCCCCTCAAACACATCAGGAAGAAAAGCATTCTACTATCGGAAACAAAACGGTGATAGTGAATACATTAAAAATGTCTAACACAATCAAGGTAGAAACTTTGTTAACACAAAATCTTGAACGGACACAGCGCAGAAAAAACTCTCATACCATCAGCATGATAGGTGCTTGATTTGCTTGATGTGTACTTGTGATGAAACCAACACGCTAACTGCACAAAAAGGTGAAGATGTTCAAAGTTACACACAGTTACGCAAACGGTTCAAAAACATAAAAATGCATTTCAAATAGCTCAATGATTCCACTTTATTTGCAAAGAGCTCTCCGAAAAGGTAAAGCTCCAATCTGAGGACTTCTATTGATTTATCAAAGCATCTACCGAGTCTATTTACGACCCATGGCTATGAACCTCTGATGAACCTCCAGATTTCCAACATGGCATTAGAGCCATGGTCAAACACGGTATCAGAGCCGTGGTTTCTAGCCATGGTATCAAATTGTCTTCAATAAAAATCAGTAATCTTTCTTTTTTGCAAACATGTGGCAGTCTCAGACGCTCCGGCGTTAATAAATTTCTTGACAGATGATCCAAGCCATAATTTCAGTCCATGGTGAAAACCTAGCAACTTTAATCCTCAGCATTCTTCTTTGACATTTAACCTTGTTCGTTATTCTAGAAAGTTTGGAATCATGGAGGCATCATTTTAGACCCCAGCATTCTTCTTTGACAATCTTGTTCTTTATTCTAGCCAGTTTAGAATCATGAAGGCATCATTTTAGACCTCAAGCTCATTGAGAAAACGAGTGGAGATGACTTCCATATGTGAAAGGTTGGAATGAAAATGACGTTGATTGACCGAGATCTATGGCGGGTGGTGGATGGATTATTTGATGACATCGTTGAACTTTTTAAGCTACAAGAATAAAAGTGGAGTCGGATAATTATAATACTATATCCACCATAATGTGGAACATGGCAGGAAATTCGCTGTACTTAACATAATCACAATGCCTGCTCCACACAGCACACAACCTCAATGAACAAGCAAGAATTAAAGTGCGCCGCATACAAAGGTAACTTGGATTCATGTGGTTTTTTAGATGAATTATGTTATTAGCGGATCAGAATATATTATCTGATTGCAATATGATTCTGTGGTTCTTCAGACTTGATGATGATCAGATCGAAATGAATAGCTAGCATGTGATTCAACACCTAAGCTCGTGAATTGAACATCACAAAAATGCTACCCAAACAACGACTAGTGGGCAAGTTTACTTATTTCCTATGCTTAAACGTAAGCAAAAATTTGAAAGAAGATGGTAGCAAGGAAAAAAGACCTACCGACAGATAGCATTTGGAAGATGGAACCCACAAATTTGAACTGCCCGTATCAAAAATCACACCAAAAGTTTGAGGGGGAGTGCCAATGCCGATCTCCCCAAAATACTGAGCATCCATAACGTTCTTCAAAGGAACATAATCTGCTTGGGAGGATCCCAGGGATGCAGAAGAAAAGCAACCCAATTGCTCCGCCCTGCGAGACCCGGCTGCCTTGATCATGAGCCTCTCCGTTGTTAACGCCTTCTTCTTCAAAGAGATCCGGTGAAGCCCATCTTGTGCAAAGCTCACATCCAGCACCAAAACAGAAAAGATCACCAAAACGAGAAGGGAAGCGAGGTGCAGAGGGAGAGCCATAGCCCAGGATGTAGAAAGAAGACGTAGCGTTTGATGAAACAGTAGATCGGAGAATAGCTATGGCGAGACAGCTCCCTCGGAGGAGGAGGAGGTTGCTCTCAAGCTTTTATATAAAGAACAGAACAAGAACCTAATATTTAGGGTCCCACGTCCTCGATAATTTTTAGGCGAATCACAATTTGACACGTAGGACAAACCCTGACCACGTGACTTGCATTAGTGCACGCGATCCATTCCGTCTTCTTGGTAAGCATGCAGGAGGTGGGGTGGAGTGAAGTGGAGGGGTGACGGGCAGAAAATTGCAGGGCACGTCATTTGCAAGATGCAATGCACGTCAAAGGCTGTACATGCCTTGCAAAGAAAGGCAACGGTTAGCCAAACTGTTTAAACTGAAAAGGGCACGTCAAAAAGCTACCCTTCTCTTTAAAACTACGCCTGAAAAGTTAAGAAGGGCTGAATCTTTGTTACAATTGCATTTGAAAAGCAGTCATGAAAGGTCTTATGTCATTGAAGGTTGACAATAAAATGTAGGCCTTCAATATGAGAAGGTTGGTATGCAAAGGCAGGTGGGACCCCCCGCCCACCCCCTGAGAAGCATTAATAGTAGGGGCCGGCCTAAGCAAGTCTAAAGATTCCAGGTTTCGAATTTCTAGTGAGTTTTTTTTTTTGGTGATATAATTTAAGCAACAAACAAGCAAATGATTCTATGGGTGGGTTAGGTGAATGGCTTGTGTGAGAAGGTAAGCCATAAGCCTTGCATACTTGTGCTTCTTTCTTTTTCTTTCTTGTGTTTACGTCATTTTGAGAGGACTGGGTGAAGGCGAAGGATTGAGTACCTTCACTCCACGATGGGACTCATGAGTCCAAAGGAAAAGCCTAATCATGGAGAAAGGTTTAAGATCTTGGGACTTCCCTCATGTGCCATGTGCAAAGGTTTTTCTTTTCTTTTTTCTTCATGTAGCATGTTTTATCTCCATCACAAAGGGTTTATATAGGTGGGAATTACTTAGATCATCCATTTATTGACTGATCTCTAGCACCTCTACCTCCGTTTTATGTTAGATGAGGACAACCTTATATTAGAAGGTGCAATTGGTAGGTGTTGTTCCTTAAGTGGATGTCCATTTGAACTTCTAGGCACAAAGTTTCACTCTATGGCAAAATAGAAGTAGATTAGATTGTTTGAGTTGCCGCTAAAATTACAAATGAGTTGTTGCTAAATTACAAAGAAAAAGCAAGTTGTTGACATTCCATCGAGTTGAGACCCAAGGAGAGAGCCACCAACTTGTGCATGTTGTAATGGGGGGCCCTAGTCTATCATTATTATTAGGTAGCGCACCATTGGGTTAATGACCCCAAAAGTCGAGCCAGGCATAGGACTACCTATAGCAGGCTCCTCCTTGCTACCACTTGACATAGTTGCTAATAGAAGACTATAATTATGTTCCCCTACAAAATATATGCCCTTACTCAAACATATTCTAGGACCCTATTGCAGCTACATAAATGCATTACTAATTTTTTATGGTATTAGGCCATGCATCTAGGAGCCAAGAGAGAGAGAGAGAGAGAGAGAGAGAGAGAGAGAGAGAGAGAGAGAGAGAGAGAGAGAGAGAGAGAGAGAGAGCTTTCAAGCACTTCATTTGGTTTATTAATAACTTGAGCAAAAAGTAATGCACAAGATAGGGAGAGACCAAAATTGGGACTACTAATCTTTGAAACTATCGCACCCATTGATTATTTCTTTTAATTATAACATGCATGATGAGTTCTTTTCATTTAACATCTAAATATATCCTTTAGAAATGGCATGGAGTTATTGACTACAAGCATGCATTGAAAAAAAAATAGTTATTAAATGTTAGAACTACTTGTTTACTTGACATTGCAAGACATAATGGATGTTCACTACTCTTGAGTAAACCAATGATTGCTTACTTGATGGATGGCTTGATTTGAGGTCTAAAAATTAGTTGCTCCCCTTGGAAAGGTCAAAGAATTGACTACTTAGAGTAAGTTGGACAATTATCTAGATTGAGGTACTCTACATGTAAGTTGCCTCAACCAAGAGACTAGACTTTAAGGCAATTTGCTTCAAGATGTGAAGCATGCATGTTCATGCACATAACAAAAATAGTGATTGTGTTTTCTTGGAAAGCAATTCTTGGTGAGCATTTTAATGATCAAGCAAGCTTACTTAGCACGTTCTAAGTCAATGCCAACATGATACTCCTATGCTTGTGTGTATTTATTTACTTATATACAAAGCATTTGAATATACATTTACAAACTTAAGAATTTCAAAGGCTAAAAGTTAAAAGCTTCAAGATCAAACCTTTGAACTTTAATCTCTAAACTCAAAAGTGATCAATCTTAACATAAGGCTAGTTAAATCTAGCATGTAGAGCCAGGAGATGATGTTATTCTAGTCGATGTAGCACAAGCTTGAATCGTGCATGGTTTTGGAAGTCTTGAGCTCCATGTCTAGGCTCCATCTATCCTTGAATACACACTGTATAAATCTACAAAGTCAAACTAGACTTACTTGTAATACTTAGGTGCCATGGTTACTAGTTACATTTGAAAAAAGAGAGAGTCAACTCTCAAAATTTTAGGTTTAGCCTAAAAGCTTAAACTTAGACCATTAATTTTTCTCAATTAACGTCTTTAATAAGTTTCTTTGAAACCAAAACTTGAGCTTGAACTTTGAGGTTTAGTAAGTGTCTGGAGAGAGTAAACAAAAATTTGAAGTAGAAACTTTCTTAAATCTACTATCATACTTCCTCTCAAATAGTCGGATGATGTTCATCATTTGCAGTATAAATGTTGCAAGATCTCATGTTCTTGGTTAAATCTTGAGCAAGTAGTGAGTGTTGTTCCTTTGTATGTCACTTTTATAGGAATGCAGCGAAAACCTTATATTTTGTCCTTCACTTTTTCTAGGCAGTTTTTTCACATACTTTGAGGGCAAGGGGCCTCGACTCTTGGTGTCATGATATAGATGATGAGTGGCACAATTGCATTTGTATCAAATCTCATGTGAATTTTTTCAGAGCAACATCGTACTAGTGACATTAGGTACTTAATTAGCTAGTTCGGTGGTTAAAGTCAATAATTGGCTTTATTAGTTTTTGAATGGGAAAATTTGTCAATTATTATTATTTATAGTAAATTGTGTAATACTTAGTCTAATTTTTAGCTGATTTTTAAGTATTATTCATTATTTCAAATTTGTCATGAAACAGTGGGATGGCCTTGAGTTGAAAAATTCAGTTTGATTGAGGTCGCTACTAATTTTTACTATAAGAAATAGACATTTTTATCTATTTTTCTAAAATAGCAATTGTTTGTATTTTTGATAAACTGACAATGGTAGCTAACAATTTCATAAACCTTGGGTGGCGCAACATAGAGCACCTGGTCTAGTTTTTTTTATTGTATGAATAGCTAAAACAAAATATGAGATCAATATAAGACACTAATTTTCAAATTAAAGAGGAATTGACCTCTTTAAATTCAAGTTTAAGCTAGTCTAAGAAGGTAATTAGCACTCTAGAACCTAGAATGGTTGAAGAATTGGTTTTTCGCAGACACTTGGGAGTGTGTAGAATCATTCATTGTTCTTTCAACATGCCAAATTCAATATTAGCCTTGACTTGGGCTACAAAAAAAGCATTTGGTATTTGTTAGTAATGCCTTGATATGGGTCTATGATTTCACTTTTTCTAGTAAAAAACATACTAATTTTCCATTTGATGAAAATTTTATGGGAACAAATGGGCTGGACATTTGAATCAATAACTGTGCTATGGACTTGTATTATGAAATGGAATTTATCTTTGGATATTGTCATAATACTGGGATACAAGTCATTCCATATAGAATTTGTGTAAGAGTTTTTATTCTTGAAGTTGACTATTTTCAGTTCATTGGGATGATATTTACTAACATGTGGATGGTTGATAATGTGGTGAAAAGCCTTGAGTCTTATAGTTCTTCTTGCCTATTTGGAGTAGTTTTTTTGATATATTTTTCCAAAAAAATTGTTATTGTGCATCAGAAAGTCGTGTTTTCAAGAATTGGTTGTAGATCTAGTCCTATATCAAGTATAGGACAAGTGCTCAAATCATATTGAATTTCTGGTCTAGAAGCCGAAAATTTTTCTGGAAGGAGAATTGGCGGTATGAAACATCATACTTTTAAAGGAATCTTCTCGTGTGAGAATGATCTAAATGCCAATGATTAGCAATTACTTTTGGGAGTAAAGCCAATAGTGGAAAACCATTGGTTATTTTTTTTTTTCAGGTATTGTAAATTTTTGCGATATTGATTCAAATCTTAAATTGTATCTCACTATATACAAATTTGGAAGCCTTTAAAATCTATTTCTCATTTAATTGAACCTTTGATTTTACAGCAACTTGAAAACAAGATGATCAATCAATCAGATACTCTGATTCCTTAGAGAGAGAGAGAGAGAGAGAGAGAGAGAGAGAGAGAGAGAGAGAAATCTAAGACAATAGAGAAATAATCTATTTGTCAACTGCATCTTCAATCAACTTTAGAAGTGTAGTAAGATCATAGCGCTTAGTGCACAACTACTATGAGCCATATCAGTCACACGATTCACATTCGGGAAAATCCATACACAAAAAGGGCCTTCTAAGGAATCCCACGTAGGAGAGAGAAAATTGTCGTTTTTTAAAACTCCGACTAAATTTCAGGCCTACCGGCGCAACTTCGGTAATTTTACCCTACTAGTAACATGTGTAGTTAACTAAAGATAGGTAGTCACAATGTGTGGAGTCCAAACTTCAAGACAATGGACTAATATTAACTAATGTCACCTCTTTTGTAAATGCAAATCTTGCCTTTCATTTCAGCTAGAAAGCAATGAAACCAAATTCTCACCTTATGCTCATTGCTTGCATATCAGAGGAGAACAAAATTAGCGAACAAAATGTCATCCAAGACAATTCAAACAGATTGGATCACAATGAACACCCATGACAATGCAAATTTTTGCAGTTAAAAAATTTGTAATTTTGACGCATATCCAAGAACAACAAAAATTGTGATCTATGGGCTAATAGAAGTTTATATTCGATAGGTCCAAGCTCAATGCAACATCGTATTTGAATCATTCACACAACTCATAGTGTTTTTGTGTGAAGGACAAAATATTGGGTTATTGTGAAAGATCAAAAAGTTATGGCATTGGTAGCTCAATGCAAAAACTACATAGGTTGGAATGGTTTGCTTACTGACTACAAAAAAAAAAAAAGACTTTGTTATTGCTAACAAGAAAAGGTAATGAAATCTTAAATTTAGATCATTCAAGTTTGCAGAATTTTATATTGAATCTTAATCAAAAAATGATCATATGAAACTAGTTATACAAACATTGTGTAGCTCGTATTATCAGATAAATGAGAAAATACAAATACTGGATAAGAAACTACAAAGTAATAAGAGAAAAAGAGTTGTGTCAAAGGGCATTGATAAACTTTCATCAAATGGAAGTTACCGAAACAAAAAGAATTTTTGCTTTCAAGTAAGATATTGTTTTGCAATATTTGTGTCTTTGAGTTTCATTTGTGTGCAAAACAATAATGGCATATTTGAAATTGTAATACTTGAAAAATTTCAAGTATGCCAATTGATTGAAATTGTAATTTGCATGTTCAATGCCTCTCATGGAGTGGAAGTTTAAAACATCCATGCCTATACTGCATGAAAACTTCAAGATGTTGTGGGTGCAAACAAATGTCTTCATCTTGTTGGAAAGAGGGAAGTGAAATGATTCAGTTTGATGATTCGAAGTGAATGAACTTGTTGGAAATGGTGAACTCAGCAACCATTCCCTATCGTTCCCCAAAGCCAAATTCACCGAACAATCGGTCATTGAAATGACCAACAGATGCTCCTACAAGCAGTTCCCAAAAGGGCCGACATATCGGCAGTCACCAAATAACCCCCTACCAAAAAGTTGAAGTGCAGAATAAGATTATCAGGACCATTGCTCATTGGGCAAGCCAAACCATCGGCCTCCCGACGACGGGCGTGAAGCTATCAAGCTGTCATGCTCATCCGCCAAAAAGGCAACATTACTAGAGAGGCAATTAACTAGAGATTTAGCAAAAACTCTCCTATAATGATTAGTTAATCCTTCTTGTAATCTTACAATGTGAGATATAAGTATAGATCAGAAGTAGTAAGCACATAGTAAGTATTATCTGCTATGCAAGCAGTCTGCCAACGAGCAAAACATAGCGAATGTTGTAAGAGGAGCGTCAGGCCGCCAACGAGCGAGACACTGCCGACTCACTCTATAACCAAATACAAAATACATTATGTTCTTTCATCTTTGATTGTCGTGCTGCATTTGATTGATTTGATTGTTATCTTGATGGATCTGCACTTCGAAAATCAGACACGATCTGTCTTGATGTAACAAAGTGTGAGGTAGCTTCTAAATCAAGGATTACCTCATGTGTGTCAGGTGTTGATACTGCACACATGTCTACACAGATATAGGTGGTCGAATTTCCATGATTTGATCTTTCTTTGCCCATTTTTGAGCTCTCTGGCTCCTCGACATAGGATGAACAATTATTGTTCTCCTGTATGCTTTGAGCTTGTTTGTTTCTTGGGTTCTGGCAGCAATCCATGGCTGCATGACCCTTCTTATGACAATGGATACACTCAATTTTTGGATTTAGCCAACACGAATCGACAATATGTCCTTCATGTTTGCATCTCACGCATGTCTTCTTGTCTCCACTCTGCTCCTTTGTTCTTCCATTTGCCTTTAATGGCTCCTTCTGCTTGCTGATCTCGATCTTGCTTTCGAAATGACTTCCTCTTAGGCTTGAATTGCTTTTTAGCTTTCTCCTTGTTGCTGTAGAGGGCTTGGTCATAAGCATCCTTGTGATCAAGGTGCTCTCGAGCTTCGACTTCTTCTCGAATCTCGACAACTACCTTTTCGAGTGTCATAGTAGGATTCTTTGCTAGCAGCATTCTGGTTGTTTGGAAGGATCTTGGTAAGGCTCTCAACAGATAAGTAAGATGCTTCTCTGTTGATACTACATTTTTTGCTCCAGAATTGTGTAATGAAAGAAATAGTTCTTTCATCTTTTTGATAAAGGAAGTGAGATCTTTGCCATCCCACTGTAGATTTGTCAGCTGATCTTCGAGTAGCATGATCTGACTGCGTGATTTCGTCTAAAATCTTGTGAGTAAAGTATCCCACATCTCTTTTGCTTTAGAGATTGTAGCCAGGTCAAGAGTCAGGCTATCCTCGATGGATGAAGATAACAGGACTACTGCCTTGTCATTCTTCTCTCTCCATTCGCGTAGCTCTTTGCCTATTGTTGTAGGCATCTCCTCGGTGCCATCTACCCAGGAATAGGCACGCATAATTGAGCACCAAACACATCAGCCCAAGCACTCAAAGAGCAATCACGAAACGGGTCATCCTTGGGACATGGTATCATAGTAGATTCTATAGATAACACAATATGGCTACAACGATTCAGACTAGGATTGTAGTCAATCTGGATGGCACAAACTATCGAGTTTGGAAGTTCAAAATCAAAACACTCTTGAAGGGTGAAGAGATATGGCCAGTGACCGATCTCACAGAAGAAAAGCCTCCAAAGGGAGACCCGAGGAGAGCTGAATTGATCAGGAAGGATGAACACGCAATGGTGATAATCGTGCAGATTGAAGACTGTGAGAGCAGCCATGAAGCATGAAAAAATCTAAAGCAGAAGTACGAAGTGAGGACTACCGCTTCAGTGATGCACCTACACAATCAGCTAAGCTTGTGATGGGATGAAAACCAGTTGGATCAGCATGTCAAGAAGATTAGAACGATCTTTGCTCAACTTGCTGCATCTGGACAGGAGCACCAGGTCTCAACACCACAACAGCTGATGTACTTCATGAAATCTCTGAGAATGCTCATTCTGAGCTTACCAGACATGACGTTCGAGCGAGCCATCAGCTTAGTTGTAGATGAAAGACTAATGAGAGATGAAGGAGAGACAAGCACGACCAGGAGAAGGCCCTTTTCACAAAAGGAAAAAAGATATACAAAAACAAACCCAGATTTGACAAGACTCAATTGAAGTCATCGACAAGAGGCAACAACAACAACAAAGAAACTTCTACCTGTGATCACTGTCACAAATCAGGACACTCAGCCGATAGATGCTAGTTCACTCAACCCGACAATTCCTTACATGCACTGCAAGAAGAAAGGACATTGTTGATTGTCGGATCAAGACAAGAAAATATTAACCAAGCAAAGATCATCAGTAGACATGATAGCATATTAAATGCATCAAAAAATGAAAATCATCTTTGGCACAGAAGAATGTATCATCAAAATATGAGAAGTTTGTACGACATGAGCAGAAAAGAGATTGTCACAAGTCTGAAGATAACAAGACCTGACACCGACTTCTGTGAAGCCTGTCAGAAGGGCAAACAACATCGAAGTCCATTTGTGCATGAAGGAAGAAGAGCCAAATATATTCTTGGGCTCACTCACTCAAATGTGTGCGGACCAATGAAAGTCGACTCACTCTCAAGATCACGATACTTCATCACTTTCATTGATGATTGTAGCCAGATGACAACAATATACTATATAAGGAAAAAATCAGAAGTGTTTGATGCCTTCAAGAAGTTCGTGGCATTTGCAAAAGACACACCTCCAAGAAAGTGCAGATTGTCAGGTCTGACAATGGAGGCGAGTACAAAAGCAAGGAGTTCTCAAACTTCTGCCAAGAATGAGAAATCGAGCATCAATTCACACCTGTTTATACCACAATACAATGGTGTAGCAGAAAGAAGAAACATGATGCTTGTTAAAGGAGCCAGATGCATGATGACACATGCTCAATTGCCGAGTCAATTTTAGGCCGAGGCAATTGCTGCAGCTGTACACCTATAGAACAGATCCACAACGACAGCCCTGGAAGACAAAATGTCGTATGAAATGTGGACTAGTGAAAAGCCTGATCTATCGTATGTACGTGTGTTTGGAGGTGCATCATACATGTGTCAATTTTCAGAGAAAAAAGACAATTATGATTGTACTAATCAATCATTAAGAGCTATTGATTGCTTAATCCAATGATCTATCAAGTTCTAGGTGTTAGATCTTGATCTAGATGCATTACACTAAGATTTAGGCAAGAGCAATGGATCAAATGATTAAAATCTTGGAGGAGCGGCCTCACACATGTGGAGGACAGTACCTGTATGGCTTGTAAACTGAGAGTAAAGTAAATCTTAAAAATGCATTCCAATCACAAAAACACAAGACAAATGTGGAAAATACAAGCAAAACTAGAAATTGCCAATGTCTCATCAACTTCTCATTGATTTGGTTGATCCCTTTATAGATCAAGTACATCCACAAGCTGTGTACTGTCCAACAAACCTTCACACGTGTGAAGAGTGCCTAGTCATCCAGATCCACCAATGGGAGCCATATATGCTCATTTCACAAAGTTGACTATTCTCTTTGGCTAGAAACAAAAAAGCTAGTCTTCCACATTTATAAGAATATTTTCTATAAAATAGAATCTAATGGAATCTTCCTATATTATCATCTAGAAGCTTATCCACACATGTGAATGGCATCTTGACATGTGTGAGTAATAACTCATTCACATGGAAGTCCAATCTATTTACATAAAGTTTGACCAATTTGACCAATTTCAAGATTCTATTCAAAGGTCAATTTCACACTTGTGTAGATCTAGCTAAAATCAATCTAACTTTGTAAAAGTGACTTATGTACATTATATCACACGTGGGAACAGACTCCACATGTGTGAGATCCTATCAAGATCAAAATATCTTAAGATCTACAAAGTACATCAAGTTGGAAGTGATATTTTTAACACTCCTCCTCTCTTCTAACTTGGCAAGTCTAATCTACATCTATATACAACTCCAAGAGCATCTCTTAACTTGAAAAATGGATCTTTAGCCAAAGGTTTGGTTAAGATATCAGCTATGCACTCGGATGATGGCACATGATGAAGTTAAACCTCCTTGGATTGCACTTTCTCGAAAAGTGATGAGCTATCTCAATATGCTTTGTTCTAGCATGGAAGATCAGATTGGTAGCAATTTGTTGAGAAGCTTGATTGTCACAATAGATGCAAGGGATCTCCTCGGCCTTTAGCACTTGTAGTTCCGCCAAAAGTATTCTTAGCCATAGGACTTCTTTGGTTGTTGGAGTCAATGCCTTGTACTCGGCTTCACAAGAGGAAAGAGAAATTGTGTCTTGCTTTTTGGAAAGCCAAGATATCACTCCTCCATAAAGGAAGGTGGAAAATGCACTTATAGATCTTCTATTCATCTTGTCTCCTGCAAAATTTGAATCCGAATATGCCCTCAAGTACAAGATCCTTGATAGAGAATGCCAAAAAATCTAGTAGAAGAGACATATCTAAGCACTCTCTTGGCACTCTTCCAATGATGCATCAAAGCTAAAGAGTGTGATTTCCTCAAAGGATGCTTCATCACAATCATTAGTAACTTTACAAACTGGCTCCATAGGGGTGTCAATCTTTCATGCCAAACTTTTCAAGAATGGAAGTAGCATACTTTGATTGACTTATAAAAGTAAAATCACTACCTCTAGCAACTTCTATTCCAAGTATAAACTTTAGAAGTCCTAGATCTACCATTTTGAATTCACTAGACAAAGAAGCTTTAACTTTTCTTATGCCTTCACCATCATTTCCTGTCAAAATGATATCATCAACATAAAGAACTAAAATGATGATCTTTTCATCATTACATTTGATGTACAAATTAGAAGGCTCATAAGAGCTAATCACAAATCCAAGAGAGTAGAGAAAATCATGCAACCTAGAGTACCAAGCTCTAGGTGCTTGCTTCAAGCCATATAGGCTCTTCCTTAAGTGGCAAACCTTGTCCTCCTCACCATCCTTGATGAAGTCCTCGGGCTACAACATGTATATTTCCTCCTCCAAGTAGCCATTCAAGAAAGAATTGGTCACATCCATTTGATGGAGATTCCACTTGAACAAAGTAGCAACAGAAATGATCAATCTAATAGTTACAAGCTTTGCTACAGGTGCAAAAGTTTCTTCATAATATATGCCTTTAGTTTGAAGAAACCCCTTAGCAACCAATCTAGCTTTGTACTTACTTATAGATCCATCTTGATTGTACTTTAATCTATAGATCCACTTGCATGCCAGTGGCTTCCCTTTGCTTCCCTTTCTCAAAGTATGTGAGCCTTGAAGGCTTGACCTTGCTCCTTGTGGTTCTTCTCGGCCCCTTTGGAGCTTGATTTTGATCTTCCAAAAGATCATTTTCAAGATGCTCCTCCTCGGGTGTTGCAAGATCTTCATCACCTAAAATATTAGATGCATTTGGAGACATCTTGTAACTTTGAGATTCATCAAATAAGACATCCTTGCTAACTTTTACTTTGCTTGAAATAGGATCAAATATTCTATATCCTTTGCTATTTTCACTGTAGCCTACAAATATTCCTTTGAAGGAAGTTGCATCTTCTTTCCTTCTAGTTTCCAAAGGAATGTGGACATAACATATACATCCAAACACTTTAAAATCTTTTACATTGGGATTATTGCCAAACAAAGCTCGAAATGGCGAGATCCCACCAATAGCACTACTAGGAAGCCTATTACATAAGTAATTAGCACAAGTTATGGCCTCCCCCAAAAAGAGATGGGTAGAGATGCATCAAGTCTTAAAGAATTTGCACATTCACAAAGGATCCTATTTTTTCTCTCGGCCACCCCATTTTGTTGGGGGGTGTGGGAACAAGTGAGTTCTCTGTTAATGCCATTGATCTCACAAAAGAATCTCATCTTGTTGGAGATATACTCTCCTCCATTGTCACATCTTAGAGCTTTAATGCAAGAACTAAGTTGCTTTTCCACTAGAGACTTAAACTTTACAAAAGCCTCATATACAAGGTTTTTCTTAGGCAATAATTCAATCCAAGTGTATCTAGTACAGTCATTTAAAGAAGTCACATACAGTAAAGCACCTCCATTACTTTCATGAGAAAAAGCATATACATCTGAATGGATACGATCCAAAGGTGAGGTAGATCTTGTTAAAGATCTCTTGTAGGAAGTCTTGTGTGACTTTGCAAGGCCACATGCCTCACACACTTTGCCACACTTCTTGAAAGCTTTTGGTAGGCCGAGAGCTAGCTCCTTTGATGCCATGGATTTCATTGATTGAAGATTAGGATGGCCCAATCTTTTGTGCCAAAGCTCCAATTGAGTCAACCCTCCCTAACCATATTCACACTCTCAATAGCCACATTATCATCCAACTTAAAGAGCCTTCCTTCCTCAATGCCACTAGCTATGCACTTCTGACTTTTCAAGATGGAACCCACTCCATTCTTGAAATTTACATCTAGTCCATTGTCCATTAATTGGCCAACACTAACCAAGTTTTTTGTAATGGATGGAGCATACAAAACATTATCAAGATCCATCCTCTTAGATGATCCTAAGCATAATGAAATAGATCCTATGCCATCTATCTTACATTCTTGATCACTAGCAGTGTAGATTGACTTCTTAGAATCATTACAAGAAAGTAGAGTAGAAAAATAATGCTTGTTGAATGACATGTGGGAGCTAGCCCCACTTCAATCCACCATGTCTCTTGGCTTGATCTTGGTGTAGATGCTACCATCAAGGATGTGTTGAAGTCATCCTCTTCCTCCTCTCCTTGTGCAAGGTTGCCTTGATCTTCACTCCCTTGCCACATTCTTCTTCTCATAACATTCGGAAGCAAAGTGTCCTTTCTTCCCACAAAAGAAACACTTTAGCTTGGCTTTCTTCTTTTGCTTCCCTTTGGAGGTAGATCCTCCATCCTTTGCCTCGACTTACTTTCCTTGCCTTTTGATGTGAAGTTTGATTTCTCATCACCATTATGTAGTGACAAAGACCTCATTCTTGTTTTGAGGTGTAGAATCCTACTCTCCTCGGCCACAAGAGCATTATGCAACTTATCAATTGATGGAAGTTGGTCTTGATTAGCAAAAGATTGAACTAGATTAGAGAACTCATCTCCTAATCCATTCAAAATTACTTGTACTAGTTCATTGTCTTGGATCTTCTCTCCTATAGATCCCAATTCTTTGTTCAAAGATTTTACCCTTAGGACATACTCTTGTCCATTTTCTCCACTTCCCCTCATGCATTGCAAGATCAAGTTTCTTAGCATAAGCACTCTTGAAGTGTTATTGGATTCATAAATGTTCTTTAGTGAATCTCAAGCCTCTTTTGATGAGGCACATGAAGCCACCTCCTTCAAGAGGTCATTAGATCTACTTCAAATATCCTAGCAAATCACTCCTCCAAAAGTTGATTCTAGAACAATTTTGTTTGATATTTCACAACACTTAATATCTGAACAAACCAGCCTTATAGATCTGATCTAATGCTTCAAAATGAATTGCTTCAATGACTCAAATCACTATTTGATCATTAGCATTCAATAGATTTGACAATGCACCAAAAACCTTGAATTTTGGACTAGTATGCACATTTTTGGGTCAAAAACACTATAGGAAGTTAATTTGAAGGTTGTTGTACGATTTCACAAGTGTGGACAGTACATCAGCAGCCCACAAATTGATCTTGACCAAAAATATTAATGGTACCTCTCTCCTTTAACTCACCCTCTCAAGTAAAGTTCAAAAACAACTCCTTGTCAATGATTTCACTAGTTTCATTGATCATTAGATCACTCTTAGACTTGGCTCTGATACCATGTCAATTTTCAGAGAAAAAGGACAATTATGGTTGTAAATCAATCATTAAGAGTTATTGATCTTAGAGGAGTGGCCTCACACGTAAAAAATTATTTGGCAACAGAAAGGGAAGCTCTTAGAATGATTTTTACTGTAAAGAAATTTTGACATTATTTGTTGGGATATGCTTTTACATTCCATGTTGATCATTGTGCTTTAAATTATCTTGTTAATAAACCTGATTTATTTGGACGAATAGCTCGATGGGTTTTGTTGCACGAATTCACATATCAAGTCGAGCTTCGTCAAGGATAGTATCATACCAATGCTTATAATCTTTCACGACTTAGTACAGGAATGACTGAAAAACCATTGAATGATGACTTTCTAGATGAAAATTTGTTCAAGATATCCTCCACAAATTCTTTATATTCTAATATTATTATTTATCTTAAGGATCAGATATATCTTAATGGATATGATTTGGAGAAAAAGACAATATTTCAATATAAGGTTGCACCTTATACCATCATTAACAATGTTCTGTATAAGCTTGGTGCAGATCATCAGCTCAGAAGGTGTCTTGAAGCTGAAGATATACCAAAGGTTATTCAAGCTTTACAATTCGAAGATGCTGGTGGACATTTTGCTTTAAAGAACACTGTTACTAAGATTATGACCGCCAAGTATTGGTGGCCTACCATGTTTAAGGATGTTTCCATTTATATTCGATCTTGTGATCCATGCCAGAGATCTGGTAAACCAAACAAATCCATGAATTGGCCGTTGATGCCAATCATTCAGCTTGCACCATTTGAAAAGTGGAGGATTGACTTTGTTGGACCAATTAAGCCAGTAATTCAACACAGAAAATGTCGATACATATTGGTAGCAACTGATTATGTAACGAAGAATGTTGAAGCATAAGCGACGAAACGAAACGATGCAAAAACTGTCGCTGCTTTTCTATTCAAATCTATAATTACATGTTATGGGTGTCCTCTTGATTTAGGCAGTGATCGTGGTACTCATTTTCTAAATGATACAATTCGTTTATTGACGACATATTTTTTGATCAAACACAGAAAGACAACCCCGTATAATCCGAAAGTCAATGTAGTCAATGAAAGAGCTAATGGAATACTATGCAAGATCCTTAACAAGATTATTGTTGCACATGCCACAGATTGGGATCAAAAGCTACCTTCAGTGCCCTAGGCATATAGAAATATGGAGAAGATCACAACAAAACAGACTTATTTCCTTACATATGGAATGCATCCAATTCTTTCAATTGAATTTGAGGTGCCCACTTTTCCAATACAAGCAGAAAGAACCGAAGACGACTGTATTAATGAAAGGTTGTTGAATATTGAAGAACTATCTGAATCTCGAAACAATTCAAAGGAAATCACAGAGAAAATACAGGAGGAGCGAAAGAAAAAGCATGACACTCGTATCAAAACTGTTAATCTTCAGACTGATGATTATGCTTTGATATATGACAGTCGACATCAAAAATTCTCAGGAAAGTTACACATGAGATGGATGGGACCGTACAAGGTCATTGAGGTATTTGAAAATGGTTCTGTCCAACTTCAGTCATTGGATGGTGAATTATTGCCAATGCATATTAACGGTTTCAGACTGAAGAAATATGATCTCTGACGAAGGTTTTTGAGGACAGAATCTTTTGAATCTACCTCAAAATTTTCTTTTTCTAAGTTTCATCTTTCTGAATTTTTATTTTTTATTTATTTATATAACTATTTAATTAATTGTTATTTATCACTTTATTTATTTCTCTTGGATTTAGTGACTCTCCTTTATTAAATGCGTATTATACACATGTTATAAAAGGTCATACATAATTATATTCATATTTATGACCACGTGGAAGATTGCGTAGGCAAGATTATTTTTAAATTTTAATAGTCTTAATTCAATTAAAGATCATTTTTTTGGCCACCGCTTTAGTTTATGAAGTGACAATTGTCAAATCACGTTGCCACGTAATCAGCTTCTCCATCGGGTCACTTTTAAACATTTTAATTTCTATTTTCACTTTACACTTTCTTTTTACTTTCTTGTTTTCCATTGTTCGCTGCTTAAGTGCTCGCTATTACTCTTCTGTCAATCTGTTGCCACCCTCGCGATCGAAATGGATTTCGCTGCAAGTACCAGTGGAAAATCCGTGCATCTATTCGACTTGCTTCAATTCAGTCTTTACTCGATCATTGCAGGTTGAGTAATTTGAAAGTGGATCTATCAATCGTGTTGTCAGAGATCAACACTGAGTTTGTTCACTCTATTCACACGGTTGATGACTCTGATTTCCAGGTTACCTTGCGAAACACCACTTTTACTGTGAATGAAGCCGTATTCTCTGAAGCTCTTAGGTTGCCAACTGATGGGGTAGCCAATGTCACTTCAAAGGATGCTATTGACGAGTCGACATATTTTCTGTCAAATTGCTTTGTAACTAGCAAAGGGTACAAGATAACCATGGTGAGGGATGCATAGATGAAGTTTTTCTGCAAGTACTCAATCCAGGTGCTCTTGATTACTGATGCTGATGCGACAATTTTGGCACAAAATTTTGGCTACCTGATTGATGCTCTAGCAGGTCAGCCATGAGTATGCTTTGGTTCTATTACATGCAAAGTATTTATGCACTAGATCAAGCATAAGAAGTTTGTTGTAGTGGGAGCACATATCTCGCGCTTGTGCAACCATTTTGGCATTCTTACTTAGACAGAGCAGGGAGTGTTGGCAGGAAGGATGCTAGCACCAACGAAGATTGATCTATCGAGCCTCCAAGGATTCTACTGTCAGGATCACAAAAAAAACAATTGTGAGTATTGATATATTATAATACTTTGATTTTTTTGTCATTCCTTATCATCTATTACTAAACTTGCAAATCTGATCATTTTTCTCTTGCAGATTTATATCCATCCAATATAAATGAATGGGAGCCAAGTGGATCTCTTCCAAGTGTGTTAGATGTAGTACACACTGATATTAAACATCTGCAATATAGAGGTAGAAATATAGAGGTAGAATTGCAAAAGATCTTGTTGATTGCGGAATCTTCTTTTATGAATTAATGTACATTTTTGATATAAATGGAAATTTTGGGCAAATAGTCCCAATTCCATTACCTAGTTTTGAAAGTGATGAATGGGTTGCTTGTAGCGCAGGCATCCCAAAGGGAGCCAGGAACCACGACTTAGCTTCCCAGCCTTCAACTCTTGCCATCCAAACCCACTTGACATACAAGCAGCCAACTCGCCAACAACGATCAGACTTAACCAACATGAAGTTCCGAAAACCAACATTGAGACCCAACTTGGCGCCATGCCAGATCGGGGGTCCCGATGTGGGTGACTTCCCTCCAAGCAAGCCGCCCGACATACATCAAACTTAACCAACTCGAAGCTTCGTTACAAACGAGTAACATCCATTCCAAGCAAGCGGTCTGACTTACATCAGACTTAACCAACTGAAAGCTTCGTCACGAGCGCTGGAAGCCAACCTGGCGCCACGCCAGACATAAACAGGTAACATCCACCCAAGCAAGCCATCCAACTCAGCCGACAGGTTAGAGCCCGTTCCCCAAGAGCTTAACCCATTCACGTTCATGCAAGGAACACTCAGAACCACAAGCCGCGACAGATATGGAAACAACCAGTTCCTGGACCAAATGGTCCCGACAGCATACCGCTGGCGCCACGGACCGAATGGTCCCGACGGCATACCGCTGGCGTCCCGGGATACGACCCTCAGCTATGTGCCAAGTTAAAAATTTTGAAAGCGGCCTTACAACTGGCGCTTTTACCGAACACTGAAACCCAGAAGGTAATCAGAGTCAGTTTGAGGAAAATCCCACTTTATTGATAAATCTGAGAAGGTTACATTTCAAGTGTGTGACCGACCCTAGTCTCCGGGGCGCTAGCATGCCAAGGCGAGAGCCATGACAACATTCCAGCAAGGGAGGCTGAGACTTGGTTGGAGCTCGCCCTGAGTCGCAACCCGCACTCCCCTATAGTATTGGTGTGATTCGGTGCCCCCCCTCATACCAAGCACTCTACCCAAGCTGGTAAAGCACGTTTTTTCTCTCTCTAGGATTTTCTCTTTCTAGAAAGTCATTTTATCTCTCTAGATTTTATTGATCCCCAGGCTTCCTTTAATCATGCCTAGATCGTGTGAGGTGATTGCACATCGATCTGAGCTCTCTGGACTCCGTTAGAACCGATCAAAGATTTTCAGCCATAGGAACTTGGCGCCGGCTGGATTCTGGTCACACTGGCGCCGGGAGCGGCGCCGGCGCTGTTGGCGCCGGGAGCAGCAGGGGCGCTGCTGGCGCCGGGGACATAGCTGGCGCCAATGGCGCCGGAAGTAAAGCTTGTAAAGGTAGCTTTACAACATTGCTCCAAATGCTACAGTATCAGAATCATTTCGTTGCAAACTATATAATGATATAAAAAATTCATTGAAGATAAGCACGGGTTCATAAACAGTTCAAATGAGTTGGTTTATTTCTTTGAATATATTTGTGAATTTCTTTTCAAGTGTCAATGTACACAAAACTCCAACAATGTTTGTATGAAAAAATTTATCGGATAGTTTATTATTTGAATTTATGGATGAAGGCTGGGAAAAAAAATCAGATGGAGAAATAGAATGCATAATTAAAATGTCTTCCATGCGCTTTCGCTATCAAATTGAAAAACAAATGTTGAGCTTATGCTTCCATTATCAAAGATGGAAAAAGAACATGAGTAAATGGGTGCCACTCGATCAAGACTTGGAAGCCACTGGACATTCTAAGCAAAAAAAGATTGAAATAATATACAATGATGCACTTTTGATGTGTTGAGGTGGAAGATGATTGGAGCCTAAATTACGTCAGACAAGAATTGTTGCTCCTACAAGATGATATGCTTTCGAACTTCAGATTCATTTCAAATGGTAAACTCATAAGTAACTATAAACATTCTATTCTTTTGTATAGTTTCTGTCAAAAATTGCTAGTATAATCTATATACAAAATGTACCATACTTTGCATTAAATTTATGCAGGTACGTAAAAGACGTGAGCTCGAGATCAAATGCAGAGATATTGGCGTAACTATCCAATTTTGTCGACCCGAAGTGTGGTAGGCTTTCTTCCGTATGAGGTTGTTGGTTGGCATCTTAGGAGTAGCCTTATGCTTGCCATCTTTACCATGGGCGAATATGTGTCGAAATAGTCAACACCATATCTCTACGTGTAGCCCTTCATGACAAGCCTTGCTTTATAGCGGCCAATGGTGTCATCAGATTTCATCTTCTTCTTGTACACCCACTTGCAATCGACTATTTTTCTGTTCTCTGGCAGTGGCTCTAATGTCCATGCCTCGTTTCGCTTCATCGACTCGATCTCCTCTGACATCGCTTGCTTCCAGAATTCTCTCTCTGGACTCTAAATAGCTTCTTGATATGTTGCTAATTCTTCTGTGAAGCTGTAGTATTCAAACTGCATATCTTTGCTCCATTGAAGATTGTCAAAGTAGCGGTCTGGAGGTCTTCTTTGTTTCGTTGACCTTCGAGGTCCGTTTCGTCGCTGCTTGAACATTTGTTGTTTGTGGGGTTGATCCTCTCCTTCCTGTTGCTCTGGAGTCTGTAGCTCTGTATTCTGATTTGATGTTTGTCCTTGATCTCTCTTTTGAATGGGCAGCAGTGTGAAGATCTCATGGCCTCTTTCATCTTTCAGTCCAGAGAATGTGGACTCATCGGACTTCACATCTCTGCTCGAAACAGCCTTCTTCGTGGTTGGATCGTAGAGCCTATACACATGTGTTCCATTCGAGTAGCTGACCATGATTGTTTGCTCAGATTTGTCATCGAGCTTGCTTCTCTTTTCCTTCAGAATGTGCTTGTATGATGCACATCCAAACACTCGTACGCATGATAGATCAAGCTTTTCTTTCAGCGTTGTCATTGTAGATCTGTTCTGCAGGTGTACAACTGCAGCTATTGCCTCGGCCCAGAATTGACCTAGTAATTGAGCCTGTGCCATCATGCATCTAGCTCCTTCGACTAGCATTTTGTTTCTTCTTTCTGCCACACCGTTGTATTCTGGTGTGTATGCAGGAGTGAACTGGTGTTTGATTCCCTATTCTTCGTAGAATCTTGAGAATTCTGTGCTTTTGTATTCACCTCCGTTGTCAGATCTAAGGATCTCTATCTTTTTTGAGGTGTGTCGCTCTGCAAATGCCATGAACCTTTTGAAGGAATCAAACACTTCAGATTTTTTCTTCAAGTAGTAGATCATGGTCATCTGGCTGTAATCATTTATGAATGTTAGAAAGTATCTCGAACCTGAGAGCGAATCTGTTTTCATCGATCCACAGACATCAAGTGGACAAGCTCAAGAACTTCCTTGGCTCTTCTTCCCTCATGTGTGAATGGATTTCGATGTTGCTTGCCTTTTTGACAAGCTTCGCAGAACTCAGTTTCAGGCCTTGAAATTTTGAAACCTGTGACAATGTCCTTTCTGCTCATGTCGTGCAAGCTCCGCATGTTCAGATGATACATTCTCCTATTCCAGAGCTAATCTTCTTTCTCTGAAGCATTAAAATGCTATCAGAGTTGTTGATTATTTTGGCCTGGTAGAGGTTTCCTTCTCTGCATTCGACCGTCAGCAACCTGTTTGTTGTCTTCTCGATCATACGACAAGTGGTGCCGTCGAACAAAAGTCGAATGCCTAGATCTACCATCTTGGAGACAGATAGCAGATCTTTTCTGAGTGAGGGCACATAGAGTGCTCCTGGCAACTCTGCTTGGCCTGACAATGTTCGTAGTTGTAGAGAGCTGATGCCTTTGACATCATGTCTGCTTCCATTGTCTAGAATCACTGCTTTGTCATTTTCGCATTTGCAAAAGTTGATCAAGATCTTCTTGTTGCAGGTTATGTAAGATGTTGCTCCTGAATCGATGACTATATCATAGTCGTGTTCAGAGTAGCCTGTTGAAGCTTCATCGAGTATCGTAAAAGCTTCGTCACCTCTTTCTACATCCTTAGATGACTCTGCAACGTTTGCCTTTTCAGCTTTGTTTTTCCTTTTTGGGTTGAATCTGCAATTGTATCAGAATGTCCTTTCTTCTTGCAGTGCATGCAAGGTATTGCTGGATTGAACCAACATTTGTTGGCCATATGGCCTGGTTTGTGATTGCTGATTCGAGGACTTCGTCTTCTCAAATCTTGGCTTGTTTTTGTTCTTCTTCTTTCCTTTCATGAAGAGAGCTTTCTCTTGATCACTGCTTCCCTCTCCTCGTCTCTCATCAACGACAAGACTGACTGCTTTGTCGAATGTCATATCTGGTAGACTCAATATGAGCATTCTCAGTGGCTGATAAGATGTCGGTAGAGATTTCATGAAGTATATCAACTCCTGTGGTGTTGCGACTTGGTGCTCCTGTCCTGATGCAGTGAGTTGAGTGAAGATCATTCTGATCTTCTCAACGTGCTGATCCAACTGGTTGCCATTCCACCGTATGGATTGCAGCTGATTGTGAAGGTGCATGACTGAAGCTGCAGTCCTCACTTCATACTTCTATTTTAATCTTTTCCATGCTGCATGGCTGCTTTCGCAGTTTTCAATCTGTATGAGTAGATCCTCATTTATGGATGAAACGATGATCGCCATTGCGCGCTCATCCTTTCTAATCCATTCTGCTCTCCTTGGGTCTCCCTCTGGAGGCTGCACCTCTGAGAGCTCGATCACCGACTAGATGCCTTCACCCTTCAGAAGCGTTTTGATTTTGAATTTCCAGATTCTGTAATTAGCGCCATCAAGGCTGATTACTACTCTTGTCTGGATTGTTGTAGCCATATTGTGTTGTCTTGTAGAATCACTACTAAGATATCAGTAGTGACAACCTGTCAGCTCTGATACCATGTCGCGAAAGCGAGACTGGTTTCGTTTTTGTCTTCGTCTTCTTATTCGCGAACGATTTTGTGTCTTTGAATTTTTCTTTTGCGTGGAAGCTTTTATAGTGTCCTAGACACTCGACTACACATCAAAGGACATATTTTATTCTAGCAATTTAGGCACACATCACAAGACAAGGAGATGCACAAGAATAGAGCGACTGTATTATCAGTATAATTTTAGAGCGAGATCGTCAGTGTCTCGCTCGTTGGCAGAGTGACACTCTACTCTTTCGTTGTGTTCTGCTTGTTGGCAGACTTTCATGCACAACTCTAGTATTTTTACCTTTATGCTCTACTCACTACGTCTCTCTCTATCTCTTACAGATCTATCTACTCAGATTACTTATTATGATCCATAAATGATAGTTTATACAGCCACAGTGTGCATTTTACAAGATAGCTAAACGTAGAATCACAAGACTAGTTAACGCTAATCAACTAATCAGTTAGTCCCCGTTGTTGCCACTCGTTTCACCTGGGCGTGAAGTCTACGACTCCAAGCCTTGGTTCGTAATCTCCCGTTTGCTTTCGTTCTTTTCATAGTTTCTCGTTTTGCATCTCTTTGCAGTTTGCGGTCTTGGAGGTGTGTTTACAATTCACAAATGATTCGCGAATCATTTGTGCTTCAAGTCAAGGGACGTTGACTACCATGAATTGTTCTCGTTAGACCTTCATTTCTTTTTCGTGCTGCAACAAAGTTGCAGGAGTTCACCATTTCTGACATTCATCACCTGCCATTGACACAACAATCAGAGCTTTGGGCTCAGGCGTTGTTACGAGCTCGTAACCAGTGCCGAACCCTAGGGAACACAGATAGGTCAGATACCATATTTATGGTCGTGTCCAGTGTACATGACCAACAGGGCAAGACAGTGTGAGTAGTGTGCCCCAGCACGGTCCATAGCCATGGCGGGCCTAACACAGCCTAGGGACCCTGTCAGCAGGATAGGGCCCCCAGTTGGGTCCCGACGTGCAGTCGACCACGTCAGTGCCACATGGCCGACACTTGGCAGTTGCATGCTACCAGTCCTCACACTGGGCTAGGAGGGGCTTACTCTATATCAGGGAGTAGGCAAGGTTGGGTGGATCAGTTAGTGTTTGCCCTACTGTGGTGTTAGGATCTATTACACTGGTATCAGAGCCATCTCCTTCTTTGGGAGCTCAGATTCAGCAGGGGAGAAATCCATCAGAGTGCATAGCAACTATGGTTAATATGCAAAGATAGATAGAGCAGGGTCAGCGCTGGAGAACCAGCTATCTATGGTGGAAATCTCCGTAGGATTACTTGTTTTTACAGTAAAATTTGGATAAGCTTTCTAGGCCAGGTCCAGCGCTGCCAATCAGGGTTTAAACTTCAATTTTGGAGTGGAAATTCCGGATTTTGGAGCGTTTTCAAGTCAGGAAGTTTGATGCAGACCAGCGCTGTCAGAGCAGCCTCCTTCCTTGAGTTTTGAGTGGAAATCAGTGACAAATTGAGCAAGATTTGAAGCAGATTTCTACAGCAGGTCCAGTGCTGGACAGTAGGGAATAAATTTTAGAATTTATCCTTGCATTTCAAAGGTTTTCTAGAAGTCTGAGCTTCAGACTTGCTTGTCACAGACCAGCGACCTACCTGCTGAGGTCAAATCAGAGATTCAAGCGGATTTTTGAGTCTAAATGTGGACAAATTGAGATGCTGTCAGACCAGCGAGGGGGGATAGCAAAAGTTTCAGATCTTGTTGCACATTTTCCAACCTCAAATCAAATTGAGAAAGAAGTTGAGAAGGGATTTTTTGTATTCTCTCTGTGGAAGTACAGTTCTCAGAAAGAGCTAAGTTTCCTTTCCCTTGTACAGTTGTAAATTAGTCTTTTAGACTTTTTTTCCTTCAGAAGTTAAGGTAGCTCTCTTTCAGTTCCGAAGATGACCACTCCTCAGGGACCTGATCAACCCCCGGAGAGAAGCTTCGATGAACTTGAAACAGAAGCCTTGGCTTATATAAAAGGGAAGGAACCCATGGAAGTAGAAGAACAGGAACAGTTCGCCGAAGAACTCGACGAACTGGTTACCAAGGAGCAGTTCCTCCAATTGGTAACAGAAGTGGATGAACTGAAGCTGACATTAGCCAATTTCAAGTCCAGTGTGGACGACTCGTTCGCTGAACTCAAAAACTTGATTTTGAGCTCCGCGAAAGGAAGCCTTCCCTCCACTTCTCAGTTATCCCCTTCTCCACTTCCATCAGTTTCGGGTGAGACTTTACGGTCTCACCCCAGTGTTTTTAAAGATTTAAAGCCTCCTACTTTTAATGGGGAAGAGAAGGATAGAAATGCAGATATTCTACAAACCTTCCTTAGCAAATGGAAGAACATTCATGCTCTTAAACAGACCCCTAACCATTTGCAAGCAATTGAGGCTAGTCTTTCCTTAGGGCCTATGGCCTATAAGTGGTGGTTAAATCTCCAGGAGACTGGGCAGACTCCCCGGTCATGAAAAGCTTTTGAAAAAGCTTTCCTAAGAGAATTTCTACCAGAAAATGAACTGGATAGAGCCTGGGAAGCCTGGGAAAGAACAGTAATGGATAAATCCCTCATCCAATATATCTCGCAGTATCGAGAAGCAATTTTAAAGATTAAAAATATGGATGACTATCAGAAAATCAGGGGATTTGTCCGTGGCCTCAAAGATGAATATAAAGTAGAGGTCCAGAGAAACTCGCCTACTACCCTTGAGCAAGCTCTCAGATATGCTCAAATCTATGATGATTCAGTGGGTAGGAAGAGAGCGAGACAACAACCACTTTCTGAGCAGCTTCCTCAGAAAGACTTTCAATTTAAAAAGAAATTTTTAAAAAGAAAGAAAGAAGATAAATTTAAAGGTGAAGCTCCTCAGAAACGCCCTTCACTCATACAGCCCTTAAAACCAGATGATTTTGAGAAAGCCAAACAAGAACGTTTGTGCTTTGTGTGTATGGGCAAGGGACACACAGTCAGACAGTGTCCCAAGGGACCTTTCACTAAAAAAGATAAAAAAGATAAAAAACAAGTTCATCTTGTTCAGACTGTATGTTTCCCCAGTGACTCGGCAGCTTCCGAGATCAAAGTGTATCATGAAGATCATGAACACTGTTGCCAGCTGACCTCTGCAATGCTAGCGAGACCCTTCAGCTTTGGGCCGCATGACCTAGTACGTATGCATGGGAAAATTGGTAACCAGTCAGTAAGAGTCATGGTTGATGATGGGGCAACCCATAATTTCATCAACCACACCCTGGTTAAAAAGCTTAAACTACCAGAAGTACCTAGTCAGCATAGGTACATAGTTTCATTAGCTAAGGGTGAAGATAAAAAAATATGGGAAACTATGGTAAGTAAGTTAAATCTTGGTATTCAGGGGTACCAAGATGAAATAAACTTTCAGATAATGCACCTGGATCGAACAGACATTGTTCTCGGGAGAGATTGGCTCTACAGTTTAGGACCTTCCCTCCACAGAAACTATCAGGAGAACACCCTCAGCTTTCAGTATAAAGGCCGAGAGATCCAGTTGCATGGGGAGCATGATGTTCCCAACAGCCCTATGGTCTGCAGTTTAGAGCTCTGTCAGCTAATCGGAGATGAAGACCATCAGGTATTCTTATGTGACTTTCAGTTTATTCCTGAAGTTTCTATTTCTAGTTCTATTCAGCAGAAAATCAGTAAATTAGAAACTTTATTGTCTAAATTTAAAGATGTTTTTCCTGAAGATTTGCCACATGGTTTACCACCTAGCAGAGAGGTAGATCATGTAATAAACCTAGTACCAGGTACAGCACCTATTTTTAAACCTCCGTATCGGGTCAGCCGAACAGAGGATGAAGAAATAACTAGGCAGTTAACAGACTATCTTGGGAAAGGCCAAATTCAGATCAGTAGTTCACCATGGGCCTCACCAGTCCTATTGGTGAAAAAGAAAGAGGGGTCTATGCGTCTTTGCGTAGATTACAGAGCCCTCAATAAAGTCACAATTAAGAATAAATACCCTATGCCTCGGGCAGACGAGTTGTTTGATCAACTCGACGGGGCTAAGTTTTTCAGCAAAATAGACCTCAGATCGGGATATCATCAAGTCCGTATAAAATCGGAAGATGTCTCGAAAACAGCTTTTAGGACTCGTCACGGTCATTATGAGTTTAAGGTGATGCCATTTGGGCTCACAAATGCTCCAGCTACTTTTATGACCTTGATGAACAGTGTCCTCAGACCATACTTGGGTAAGTTTGTAGTCATATTTTTAGATGACATCCTCGTCTACAGCAAAACGAGGAAGGAGCATCTAAAACACCTCAGAAAGGTGTTTCGACTGCTCAGAAAGCATAAGCTTTATGCTAAACAATCCAAGTGTGAATTCTTCGTTGAAGAAGTAGCATATTTGGGTCACATTATCTCTTCAGATGGGATTAAGATGGACCCAAATAAGGTTAAAGCCATACTCAGTTGGCTAAGACCTCAGAATATTTTGGAACTTCAAATCTTTCTTGGTCTGGCGGGATATTACAGACGATTTGTCAAGGAATATGCTCAGATAGCAGTCCCTATGAGAAATCTCCTTAAGGGGAAGGAAAAGGAGTTCATTTGGGAGTCCGCACAACAGGAGAGCTTTGATGCTCTCAAAACAGCCTTAGCTACAGCACCAGTTTTAAAAGTCGTCGACCCCAATCAGCCATTTGTGGTCGAAACAGATGCTAGCGACTTTGCAGTAGGTGCTGTGCTAACTCAGGGTGGACGACCAGTTGCGTTCGAGAGTAAAAAACTCGAGCCAGCACAGACTAGGTATAGTGCCTATGAAAAGGAACTCTTTTCTATAGTCCATGCCCTTGAGACTTGGAGGCATTATTTGTATGGTGCCAACTTTGAGGTCCTGACAGACCATGAGAGTCTCAGATACCTTTGCAATCGGAAAGCTCGTTGGGCAGAGTTGATGCAAGAGTTTGACATGTCTATCAGATATAGGCGTGGAAAATTCAATACAATAGCAGATGCCCTTAGCAGAATGCCTATGATAAACGAGCTGAGTTTTACTCAGATTCGTAATGAGTTACTCGAGTCCTTGAGAGGGAAATGCCAGCATGATGCATTCTTCTCTATTATCTGGAACTCAGTCCAGAACAGACAGTTACAGACTCCAGAACCAGTTCCCGGGGCTGGTGCCAGTTCATCCAAGAATACGGCAGCTTCCGTTGAGGATGATGATGAGTCCGAGTATACGTCGTCAGATGACGTTGAGGATTCTGAGCCTGTATTACCCAAGCAAACCCTAGGGGTTGAGGGTTAGTTGACTCAAGGATTCAAATGGAAACAGTATTCCATTCAGGATGAGTACTTGCTCTATAGAGATAGAGTATGTGCCCCCAATTCAGAGGATTATAGGCAGCAGGTCCTATATGAATGTCATGACAATCCTAGCGCGGGACACCCAGGCATACAGAAGACCTATGAGCTTCTTCGTAGGCAATTTTTCTGGCCCAGTATGAAAAAGGACGTCCACCAGTATGTAACCAGTTGCCAGAAATGTCAAGTAAATAAAGCAGAGCGTTTAAAGACAGGAGGGTTGTTGCATCCCTTAGAAATACCAGCTGGTAAATGGGAGAGTATCTCCATGGATTTTATAGTAGGCCTGCCTAAAACCCAAAAGGGTAATGACGCTATATGGGTCACAGTTGACCGTCTGACCAAAATGGCTCATTTTATTCTGACCAAAACAACCGTTAGAGCTCCAGAGTTAGCGAGGTTGTTTGTAGACGGGCTATTTAAATTGTACGGTCTACCTTCCGGCATAGTCAGTGACCAGGATAGTAAGTTTACTGGAAATTTTTGGAGGGCAGTATTCCATCATCTCCATACTAAACTTAATATGAGTACCACCGACCATCCACAGACGGACGGTCAAACAGAAAGGGTAAATCAAGTGCTGGAGGATATGCTTCGTGCATATATCAGCAAGAAGCAGACTAATTGGGAGGAGTATCTCTCGATATTAGAGTTTGCTTACAACAGTACCAAACATTTAGCTACGGGATATAGCCCATTTATGCTGATGTACGGTTTTCAGCCACGCTCACCCACAGCTGTAGGGTTTAAACAAGAAAAAGTTGAAGTAGCCAGAAACTTTTTAGAAGACCTAAACCAGATGATAGAACATGCTAAGCGTAGCATTAGACAATCCCAGGATCGAGCCAGACATTATGCAGATCCACACAGACGGGATGTGCAGTTCTCCACTGGTGAGAAAGTCTATTTGAGAGTCCCAGTTGACTCTAAAACCCTCAAATCAGGAGTGTGTGCTAAGTTGTCTCCAAGGTATTGTGGTCCCTTTACCATCAGTAGGAGACTAGGCGAGGTCACCTATAAACTAGAACTCCCACACAACAATAAGGTTTTTCCAGTCTTTCATGTAAGTCAGTTACAAAAAGCCTTAACCAAATCAGATAATCTGGTAGGGGACAGTGTTCTAGTTCTCCCATTGGATCCTCAACAACCTCCACATGAACCAGAGGAGATTCTTGATAGTAGAGAGACGCAGACTTGTCATACTCTATACCGAGAATATCTGGTTAAGTGGAATGATCAGCCTGTTGAGAATGCCACTTGGGAAAGAGGCAGCGTCCTTCGCAAGATTTTTCCAGACTTTGTCTTAGAGGACCAAGACGGTTCTTAAGGGGGAGGGAGTGTTACGAGCTCGTAACTAGTGCCGAACCCTAGGGAACACAGATAGGTCAGATACCGCAGTCAGGGTCGTGTCCGGTGTACATGACCAACAGGGCAAGACAGTGTGAGTAGTGTGTCCCAGCACGGTCCATAGCCATGGCGGGCCTAACACAGCCTAGGGACCCTGTCAGCAGGATAGGGCCCCCAGTTGGGTCCCGACGTGCAGTCGACCACGTCAGTGCCATGTGGCCGACACTTGGCAGTTGCATGCTACCAGTCCTCACACTGGGCTAGGAGGGGCTTACTCTATATCAGGGAGTAGGCAAGGTTGGTGGATCAGTTAGTGTTTGCCCTACTGTGGTGTTAGGATCTATTACAGGCGTGTCCATTGTCGACCTAGTATTTGACAGCGAATCAGATGAAGATGTTGCTGCTACCCAGCAACAAGTCCCAAGAGTGGTTCATCAGTTGATTCCTCCCAGAAGATCAAGCCGAGTACACACACAGCCCACAAGGTATACTCCTGAGTCTACATGTCTCTTGATATAGGAACCGACAACAGTCAAAGAGGCACTCAGCTATGGATAGAGAGTATTCCTCTCTGATTAAGAACTAGACGTGGTTATTAGTCGAAGCTCCTACTGGATGCAATATCATTGATTGCAAGTGGATCTTTAAGATTAAGTATAGTTCCAATGGAATGATTGATCGAAGGAAGGAAATACTGGTAGCACGAGGATTCACTCAGATCCCCAACGTTGACTACAATGATACTTCCAGTCCAATAGTCAAACATTCATCGATCCGAGCCCTCCTATTATATGCTGCAGCTGCCGACCTTGAAGTGCATCAACTTGATGTGCAAACAGCTTCTCTGAATGGAGTTATACAAGAAGACATCTACATGATCCAGCCCGAAGGCTATGTTTTGAAAGGTATGAAGAATCATGTCTGTAAACTCCATAAGGCACTTCACGGCTTGAAACAGTCTGCTAGAGCTTGGTTCTAGAGGATCAACACAATCCTCATCGGACAAGGTTTTCAATCAAGCACTGTTGATTGCAACGTCTATTCCAAGTCGGTACAACAATCCTTCATTATCATCACCTTATACGTGGATGATACGTTGCTTTTCAGCAACAATACCAATTTAGTCAAGGATTCTAAACAAATGTTATTTTCTGAGTTCAACATGACTGATCTGGACTTTTGTTTGGACATTCAGATCCACAAAGACAAAGCGAGACGACTGATCTATATCACTCAACAAAGGTATCTTCACAATATTCTTGATAGATACAATCTAATGAACTGTAAGTTAGATCACTCACGATGGATACAGGCCTGCGTTTGTCAAAGGACCAATGTCCCTAGACCAAGCAGGAAGAGGAGCAGATGAGAGAGTATCCTTATCGATCGATATTTGGATCTCTCATGTATGCAATGGTCTGTACAAGACCTTGATGAGGTTCATGAATTGCGATTTGGATTTCACATTCGTGAAGAAACCACGATCCTCTTGCGACTCAGATGGAGTTTAGATGCGATCGCTGGACACTGTCAGCTGAATCACTCCTACAATCCTCCAGAATGTAGTTAGGCACTGCTGATCTACGTTTATAAAATTGATGCAACATTCAATATAGTTTCAACCAAGGTGCGGAATTAAAATGAACAAGAAAACTCAGACACACGATTAACAGCAGAAGCATTTGCATTCAAGATCAGACACAACAAGAGAGATTATCTATTTTGATCTTCCTCTATTTTCTTCAAGCACTACATGCAAATCCATGCAGTGCGTTGGCGTGAGAGAAACACGGTTCTCTCATGAGTAATCGTCTCACTTTACTAGTGGACAATTGGATCTCTATGGATTCTGATCATAGAGCTCGTCTCGCAAGCAGGTGGACTTGTTGTCTGTATTTCGTCTTGATTGCTTACTAGCATCAGACTACTATGTTACACAGTATGTGTATACTGTTTTATCTATATGTCAAGTATCATCCAGTAAGTATGGTCGCTCTATGTAAATCTAAGATTAGAGTGATTAAGCATCTACAACTAATCAAGGAATTGCAAGAGTGACAGATTAGCCACGACCTAAAATGTATCTGCTGACGTCATATCATCAGATCAAATATCTGTACTTCTGGTTACTTGCATGATCTGGCTGGTACTCTTTGGAGCATGGAGGGCAGGAGAAGGTTTCATTTTAGTCATTTGCCTTCTCTCGTATTGGACTGCAAAAGATTCTCGTTCGTGAATCTTTCGTGTTCGCAAACCGTTCGTCTTCGTCTTCTTTGACTTTCATGTTCGCGAACTGTTCGTCTTCGTTTTCTTTGACTTTCGTGTTCGCAAAACTTGAGGGAGAGGACGTTTTTCGTCACCCCAACTTAGTGTAACTTCCGAAATCACCAAAAATGGCATGTAAACAGTCAATCAAGATGGATAATAATCAGAAAATGAGGGGATGAGAGAGTAGAAAGTTTCTAACAAATTGCGACTAATAATTTGTCTAGCTGTTCACGACAAATTATTTGTCTGATGTTCTGATGCTTAATGTTTGGCTACATAATCAAATCGAACGTAATTTCTATCACTAGTGTTCTGTTCGAAACTGATAGGTGTAGTCATGCTTGAGGAAAGAGGGAGATAGCTTATTCCACTGAGCACGAACATTTTCCATTCGAGTTCGCTTCTTTTCGTGTTCATTTCTTTTCGACTTATCTTTCAATTCGTCCCTCTTTTCAACACTTATAATATAGATAATAACTCTTTTTGACAATATCAGATATATCAAATCTTTTTTATTTCATTGAAGTTGAGACTCTTTGCATTTTGAGCAAAGAGCTTGATGAATTTTTAGATATAATTGATTTTGATGTTGATGATCTTCTCCTTGGTGTTAACGATGTAAATAATGATGAGTTTTATTCAGGGAAAGATTGCTTGAAAATGGTTGTGAAGGAAATGCGCAGTAAAGAAGATGATCTGTAATCTGAAGAGGAGTTTCTCAAAATTCAAAATCAGCTTGGTTTTCCAAAACCAACTGTCTATTCACCAACTATATTGACATCGAAAGGTGGACATAATATTGATGGAGAGACAATAATCAAGGAAGACAGAGCCGAATGCATAAGTTTTGTATCTTATTATGTACTAGAAGATTCATTATGTCAGATTATATACTGGAGCTTACTTTGGATTTTTTCATTTCAAGAAACAATTTTCCTTGATGATTTTGCAATTCGTCGAGGAGGGCAGAGATCTTCTGCCGGAGAATTTTCAAGAGATCATGCATTGAGGCATTATCTGAAGTTCTTCAAGAATAATGAGATAAGTGTTGTCCATTCAAAGTTTCATCAACATGGTGAGACAATGATTATGGCAATCAAGGCATTGTCTCATTTTTTTGGAGGACATAATTTTAATAAGGTGCATAAAATATTTGTAAAGAAAACTATTGCACTTAAAATTTTAGAATATGGACCAATGAATTCCATGTCCAGATCATCTCATTTTACATATCCAAATTCTTTGGAAGCTAATTGGCTCTCTTCTTTCTCTCCTTGGATGCGATGTAGCAGCTGCCATTTCCTCTGTAGGTATGAAGACTGTCTTCAGTATCTTCTTTTTGACTAAGTCCCAAATAACATGATACTTGATAGCTATATGCTCTGTTTTCGAATGAAACACATGATCTTTTGTAAGATAGATTGCTGAAGTGTTATCCATTAGTAAGACATAAGGTTCAGATTTAGTTTTGTCAAATCCTTCCAACACTTGTTTGATCCATATCAGTATGTTTGCCATCTTAGCTGCTGCTACATATTCAGCCTCACAGGAAGATTGAGCTACTGATGTTTGCTTCTTGCTTATCCAAAGTATGGCTACGCCAGATGCAAGAGTACAACCTCTTGAAATACTTTTGCTATCATCCTTCATGGATGCCTAGCTTGCGTCACTGTAAGATTTGATCCAAAATCTAGCTTCCTTCGAATAACACAGTCCATAGTCTTTCGTTTCTTGGAGATATTGTACTACTCTTTTTGCTGACTTCCAATGCAATGATCCTGGGTTCTGATTAAATTGGCTCAACTTGTATACTGCAAATGCTATATCAGTTCTGGTGTTTTCTGCAAGATACAACAATGATCCAATCAGCCTTTGATAAGGTGTATTGGCCATTCGTTTCTCTTCTTCGAGAGTCTGCAGACAATCTGCTTTGCTCAGTATCATTCCAGGTATCATGGGAGTATGCACACCTTTGCATTCGAGCATGTTGAAGTCTTCAATGATTCTCCGAGTGTACTTTTGTTGGTGAAGATACAACTTGCCACCTTCAAAGTCTCTTTCGATCTGCAAGCCTAGATAGATTTTTGCTTCTCCTAGGTCAGTGATCTCAAATATTCCAAAAATGTCTCTTTTGACATCTGAAATCAATATATCTTTTCTTGAGAAGATAAGAGTGTCATCAACATAAACAACTAGAATAATAATTTCATCTTTGACATGTTTGATATAGACATTCAACTCAGCGAATAAAGGTTGGAAGCCTAAAGAATGTAGTGCTTCGTCCTTTTTTCTATACCATTGTCTGGCTGTTTGTTTCAGACCATAAATGCTTTTATTCATGTGACATCCGAATTTTGGATATTCTTGGCTTATAAAACCAAGTGCTTGATCCATGAAGAAATCTTCTTCACATCCAGTTTTCTCATCCACAATATGGATTTTGAGATCATGAGCCATTGCATAAGCGAATAACAAGCAAATTGATGTGTGTTTGACTACTGGTGAGAAAGTATCAATGTAGTTGATCCCATATTTCTGTGAAAAGCCTTTCGCAACCAACCTTGCTTTGTATCTGATGTTATCTCCATCAGGACCTGTTTTGATCTTGTAGATCCACTTGCATTTAACTGGTTTTCTTCCACCAGGTATAGGTGCAAGTGTCCATACACTGTTCTTATACATGGATGACATTTTTTCCTCCATTGCTTGAATCCAATGCTCTTTATTTGGTCCATCAATAGCTTCTTCGAATGTTTGAGGTTCGTCTGTGAAGCCACAAAATTCGATGGCTGTATTTGTTGAAACATCCTGACCAAACCTTACTGGTGGTTTTCTTTGTCTATCAGATCTTCTCACAGTTTGTATAGATTTTGAATTCAATTCTGCATTTGCGAGTTTGACCTAGTCTGTTTGAATTTGAATAGGTGATTCGAGTCTTTCAGGTACTCGATCTTTAACTCCCTCTGAATCTGGTAATTCTTGTTTAACATCTGTTTGCTTTACTTCTATCGTTGGTAACTCATAATAAGTTGTTAGCTAATATTTTCGCACGAAAAATCGGACTAATATTGAAGTTTAAGTTCACAATAATTAAAAAAATCGGCATGTAAAACCCGGTTATTAGAAAAAGATCGGCACAAAGTTGCCTTTGAATTGGGTCTCAACCCGCCTCTGAAGTGGCTAGACACAGTTTAAAAGTAAGAAACTGACTTTCGAAAAAAATCATCAAAAATATTTTGTGGTCAATTCTTGTAAATACTGAGCCAAAAGTGTCGGTCCACCTAGAATTGGGTTCCAACCCATCCTAAATGAGGCTAGAGCAAATTTTGCGGCCTTAGAAATGGACGGTAGATAGTTTACAACTTTTCAAAAAAATGGACAGTTGTAAAAAAAATAGCCGGTATGACCAGACTAAAATCTCACCATGTACTGAGTCCATTTTTACTAATATATGATCACTCAGTGTATTTTTCAGGGAAACCGTGTTGTGGTGGGAGCCCCAGTCATGAATGCCAAAAAAAGTCAACCACAAAAGAAAAAACCAAGAAAAAAAAATTTCGGGTAAAAACGGGACCAGAAAATATGAATTCAGTGCCAAGGAGTCACAGAAACCCTAACGGCAAAGTCTGGGAAATTCGAGGGCAAGTAACGAAATATGTGGGCCAAGTAGTTACCCAACAGACCAAAAATTCAGACAAATGAGCAATAGGCGCATCGCCCTTGAAAAATCAAAGAAAGGCCGAAAACACAGGTACCCAAAGAAAAATGAAGGCCGCCTACTAAAAATAGGGGTTGAAAAAGGGCCTCATCCAAAATTTGGATAATAAATGCCAAAGAATCTTGGAGGCTATAAAAATTGGGAGGTACACCCACTAGCCATTGACATTTTGGGCTTCTAGGTTGTACAACAGGGGAAACTTGAATGGTCTCCGTAGCCTTTGACAAAAATGGCATCTTGGCTAGTTTTGGAAGAGAGCCTTGAATGCACCACTCCCCCACTCTCTTATGGAGGCCACTAGATTTACTATCAAATGGGTTGGGGACAAATGGCAAAGAGGGCTTGAAGGGCATGAAGAATGGCAAGATGGCATTGTGAAGGGGATGCATTGGATTTTCCTATAAGAAGGAGCCAACTCCTTGTATTTCAAGTGTTAGTACTTTTGTATGTTAGTACTTTTGTGTGTTAGTATTTTTAGGAGTTGCCACTTTTGGAAGTTGCTTGCTTGTTTGAGTGTGCTATGAAATTAATTCCATTTTGTGGCTAATTGTTGTGAATGTTAGTTGCTCAATGTTAGTCACTTGCAATGTGGGTTAGTGGTTTGTGGGAGGTTAATGGTTGTTTTGTGCCCTCATGCCTGTTTGTTGCTTGTGTATTGTTAACTCCATAGTGAGGTGTATTCTAAACTTTGGCTTGATTGATTGCTTGAGGTGAGTTCAATGTTGGTGGGGTGGTTATAAGGATTGTGAGTTGCTTGAAATCGCTCAATGATAGTTGGTTAATAATGAGATGATGTGAAGAGTTAGTACTTTTGTGAGTGAGTATTTTAGAACTGGGTATGTTTGAGAGTTGAGAGTTGTAGTTGTCTTGTGGTTTGGGAGTGATGTCACTTACTATGCTTGCTTGCTCATATTAAGGAGTTGAGAGATTGTGGTTGTTTGTGTTGATTGCTTGGACCTCATTACTAGTGTGAGTTCATAGTTGAGTGCTTCAAATTACTTGGAGAAGATGTTTACTTGCTTTTGTTGAGAGGATTGATGGGTGAGAGTGATTTCATGGTGAGGGTTGGTTGGTTGGTTGTAGTCCATTGTCATACTAGTAGGCTTATATCTTGAATGAGTGGGATGGATTGCTTTAGAGCTTGGTGTGAGTGATGGGTTGCTGATTTTTTTAGCCATTGTATCTTTCTGGCCTGTTTTTTTTTTTTTTTTACAGACTTTAGATTCAGTTTTCTCTTAACTGAGCCGTTAACATTTCAATCGCACCGTTCATATTCTAGAAACTTTGATTTTATTCATTTTCTCATTTTACACCAATTCGATCGGACATGGATAAAGTGGAGAAAACTGCTTCAACATGCCTGGCTCTGATTTTTGCTACAAGGTTCATGACTAGAGTTTCCACACAACGGCTACCTAATGGCACATTGAGGTAAGACTCACACTTTTCACAATCAGTTTATCTTCATGATGCCATTTTTCCGTACGCTGTCTTCTTTTAGTTGGAATAGAGTGTGGTATGTACTCATAAACAGTTTTGGTTTGAAGAAGGGTTTCTGAATATTTTCATTGATTTTGAGTTTTAAGAATTGATCGTACTTTCTTAAAACGATAAAACCATCATTGTTGGGTGTATTATGTTTGAGTCCATCGTTCCTAGGGTGATTGAATCGTACATTCACATTCCCTTAACCGAATAATTAGTTTTGATATCAATACTGAAACATTTGGCACTATCACGAGTACAAAAAATGGGTTGGGAGGACCCAAGATTTGAGTCAATGGCAGAGAGTAAGATCGAATTGAACTTAAATTCGATCGAGACCAACCATGACAAGCAGATTGTTGTGGAAGAAATTTTAGATGAGAATGATGATCTGCCCACAACTCACCCGACTGTGCCAGCACCTACCCTACACCTATCACTTCGAGAGTAAGGAGGGTGACTGAGCCAATAGTTGTCCCAAATGACACTGGGGGGATACCTGAAATAGTAGGTCTCCTACCACAATTTCATGGGAATGAGGACGAAGATGCCCATAAGCATGTCGAGAATTTTGAAACATTAAAGCTCATGAATAGGGTGAGTCCTGCACATCAGATGATGTTGTTCACCACTACTTTGGTTGGAACAGCTAGGAGATGGTGCCATACTCTACCTAGAGCTTCTATCAACACACTTGAGGAGTACTATCAGGAATTCTTTAGAGAATTCAGAGGCACTTATAATCTAGATAGTCTGATATTTGCCCTAGCTACCATACAACAAACATCTATGGAAACTGTGCATCAGTATACTAGATGATTCGAAGGATTAGTGCACTAGCTGGACCTAAGTTTTACAATGGAACGATAGCTCTTTGAGAGGACTGTCGAGTAATATCCAGCTAGTGGTACGCCAATCTAGAGTCTCATCATTGGAAGAGGTGATATAGCCATGAGAAATCCGATGCTAGATAGTAGTCGACAGACACTAGGGCACGAGTTGCCAAGAATGAGAGAATTATATCATACAGGACTGCCACATGACACCTATGAGAGGACTGGACCCTCAAAGTTTTCCAAAGTAGAATGTGCTGAGGAAGAGAGAGTGCCAAGTAGCGTTGAGTTATTACCTAACTTTGTGGAGGATTATGGAGGGACACAGGGGAGTGGGTCAAATTTACACCGTTATGGGCTAGCCAATCAGGAAGCCCAAACTAGTAAGAATATAGACCTGTGGTCTAGATATCATGAGAATACCTCTCAGGATAGACGAGTTGAGACCAACGACAACAATCCCCTGACACACCCAGTAGGAACACTCATCCCTGAGGGGACTAGGGCAAGCATGCTGACAGCAACCCGGAGCGAGTTACGGACAGACCCACCTAGGAAAGAGTGGCTGGAAGGGTGTAATTGGCAGGTGAGTCTTGGGAAGGCCACTAAGTCTGAGGAGGCATTACCAACGATATTTAGCAATTAGGTAGATCAAGTTGTACCTCTTGATGAGGACGACGATAGCAATGTAGAGGAGCCAATATGTGCTAACCCACTAGTACCACCCCCTAGATCCAGAACCATAGATCCAACTCTAGCAATTTTGGAAAGTGAAGTTATTAAACCACCTATCTCTGATGACATTAATCAGGAGGAGTCATATGATATACAAAAGCTATTCGAAGATCATAAGAAATGTGGCGAACAAGAGAATATTGATGCATACTAACAAGGATGGGTACCAAAACTGTATCCAAGAAACCCAAGAGGTATTGATGAATATATCCCATTGGGAAGGAGGCATGCCAAGCTATGTCTCTGAAGAAGATATCGAGAACAAGGGGCCTGAACTAGAAATTAGGGAGGAAATAAGAAATATTATACCTCCAACCATGGATAAACCCTATGATATGGGAAGGATATTCGATGTGGTAGGCGCAGATCTTCCATTTCTACCATGAAATTCAAACATACACCAAAATCACCCATATTAGTTGAGAGATTTGAATAGTTTAGCCTCCTATTCCATACGTCATGATAGACCTACCATAGAAGATGAATACCCAGACAACAAGGTGGATGTTGAATAGATGTGATAAGGTGACAACAATGATTGACTGGACAGTTGGAGAATTTCAGGACGTGACTAATAAGAAGAAAAAATAACGAGTCTCCACATGATGGTTACATGCAGTGAGATAACAAGCTTGAAACATCACTACTTCTTTGAGTAGTGAACCACTTGAGACAATTGCTGATGCTTTGTACATAAAGTCAGATCAGATGGGAGGGATGATCTGCAATGAATGTCTACATTTGAATCAGTACCACCTACTGATATCAGACAACTAAGAAGATTCCTTCTCCATATCCACTGACCGAAAACCATCTTTCATAAGGTCCCTACTAAAACAGAAAAAAAGAGAGAAAGAAAGACTGAGGGAGAAGTAAAAGAAAAAAAAAGAAAAAAGAAAAAGACGTCAATTGTATCTATCAGATCTCGAACCAATTTGTGAGGACGAGTGATGCCTCGCACATCCATAAGAGGTGAGGACAATTTTCCTAATCGATTCCATAGACTAGCGGAAAACCAGTGCTTTCTATTGTTTGGTGTATTGGATCTTAGGACAGTAAGTTGTCCTATATGGACTACTGTCAGAATATGGGGTTTGAAAGAAGAGTTAATACAGAGAGGAGAAATGGTTATTCCCCATCGAATCAGTTCTTAGAGAGTATAAGTTGAATGTCTAAAAAAAAAAAAAGTTGGTGATCACCAGTCTGGACCGGTTTCAGAGTTGGGGCATCAAAGCCTCATTGCGTATGCATTCACACACACATCAATAACACAGTGTTAGATACAATACTGTTGACTTGCATCCATATTTGCATTTGCATATCCCTCCATGCATGGGTCCTAAAGTGGGCATTGCCTTACATCTGATACAATTTGGAGCATTTGCCATGTAGGTCATAGGTGGGTTTTTGCAGGTATGAAGACACCTAATTGTTCAAAGTTGTTGTGGTTAAATCCAATCCGGTTGCAGATGGATTCTAAGGGCTGAATCGATGGCCTTTAGGTAGAAAGCTGTTGAAGACATCCTACCAACTCACTGTGGTTAGCATCACCTAGCAAGGGTGCTGAGCCCACTAAACTTGATCCACCACCAGGAGCTGGTTTGCGAAACCAGAGACTCTGGGTCCGCCGTATGGACCATACTACCCAGTGGTAGTTGCCAATGTTAGTCGATATTTTCGCACGAAAAATCGGACTAATATTGAAGTTTAAGTTTGCAATAATTGAAAAAATCGGCATGTTATTAGAGAAAAATCGACACAAATTTGCCTTTGAATTGGGTCCCAACTCGTCCCTAAAATGGCTAGACACAGTTTAAAAGTAAGAAATTGACTTTCGAAAAAAATCGTCAAAAATATTTTGTGGTCAATTTTTGTAAAGAACGAGCCAAAAGTGTCGGTCCACCTAGAATTGGGTCCCAGCCCGTCCTAAATGAGTCTAGAGCATATTTTGCGGCCTTAGAAATGGCCGGTAAATATTTTATGGCTTTTCAAAAAAATGGCCAGTTGTAAAAAAATAGTCGGTATGACCGAGCTAAAATCTCACCATGTACTGAGTCCATTTTTACTAATATATAATCACTCACTGTATTTTTCAGAGAAACCGTGTTGTTGTGGGAGCCCCGGTCATGAATTGCAAAAAAGTCAACCACAAAAGAAAAAACCAAGAAAAAAAAGTTTCGGGTAAAAACGGGACCAGAAAATATGAATTCAGTGCCAAGGAGTCACAGAAACCCTAACGACAAAGGTTGGGAAATTCAAGGGCAATTAACGAAATATGCGGGCCAAGTAGTTACCCAACAGACCAAAAATTCAGACAAATGAGCAATAGGCGCATGGCCTTTGAAAAATCGAAGAAAGGCCGAAAACATAGGTACCCAAAGAAAAATGAAGGCCGCCTACTAAAAATAGGGGTTGAAAAAGGGCCTCACCCAAAATTTGGATAATAAATGCCAAAACACCTTGGAGGCTATAAAAATTGGGAGGTACACCCACTAGCCATTGACATTTTGGGCTTCTAGGGTGTACAACAGGGGAAATGTAGGACCTTTGCCTAGCCGCGCCCACACAAATCTATCACAGAAGTAACCCACGGGGAATATCCATCCAACCATCCGTGCTTTCACCATTAAGCAGCACATTGCCTCAGTCACGCCCCACCACTTTTTGGTCGATAGCCCTTATAGCTAAACGATCGGTAGCTATCCCGCACCGGCAGCTAACCACCCGTGCTTTACACCCGAATTCGAGCAGCATCTCTGTATCAATGGTTAACCCGTACAGTTCGAATATTTCACCTCGCACCCCACAAGGCACAGACCGTGTTTTCACCTACCTAGGCAGCACTTTGCCTCATCTGTCCTACGTGAAGATGGCGCCAGGCTCGAACCGTGAGAACTGACCGTGCTTACACCTCAAGGGCAGCACATTGACTCATCAAGTCCCCCGTTCTGCCGACCACCCCGACCGTGGACGCACCCGTGCTTACACTGTGGGCAGCACCTTGCACAATGACTGTCTTGACAAATCCCAAAAAAAGTGGTCCTCCCTGTGAGACTTGCGTAGCTGACTGGCTAGTCGGCTCTGATACCACATGTTGCGTCGGTGCCTCAAAGGGGTGCTGGGACTTGAGCGGTTTCCACAACACGCGCTTAAGTCTAACATTCATCCATCATGCACTTACGTAAAACCCAACTCAGAAACGTAAAGCTTAACCATTCAGACTTAAGAAAACTGGAATCCCAACCAACTCGAAAGCCAACTCAGAATCCGTCCCCAAAAGGTAACCAAAGGCAAAGACAAGCCACACATGAAACCCGAGGCATAGTAGTTGCCAAACTGACCAATTGGCATAGTGGCAAGCCACACGTCGATGACGAGGACCCTTAGGCGCCGGCGACGCAAAAAGGTTGTAGTAAGGGTCCTTCCACTTGGACCAGTCTCGGAGGCAAAACCGAAATGGTAATCATCCCCAAGGATCAACTTTATTAGATTTGGAAGAGGTTACATTCATACATAGACTGACCAGTCTCGGGGCCACCAACACATGCTGGGCATTGTGCCTGGCTCGTGCTGGTAGAGGGAACTAAGACCTGGCGACTGGATTCCTGGTGCTGGTTGAGCTGTCCAAGTTTCTGTCTACCGGACTCCCCCTATAGTTCTGTTGTGATTCGGCGCACCCCCTCTATTCTGAAACATAGTGCTTTCTGGTAAAGCACGCTTTTTTAGGACTTAGTTTTTATTTTGCTGATTAAGCCTAGCAAAATCAGTCTGGCTCTCGGACATGGGTCCTGGGAGCAGTCCCGACGGCAGAATCAACTTGCTTCCTGACTAGGCCATGACTCGAGCTCCAGAGCTAGCTCATGACGTGTGACTACTTGACTGGCTCACCACAGGTCGGAGGCTCAGTCCTTGACGTTCTAACTTGCTCTGGGACCTTAGGGAGCGTCACCCCTTAGAGTCTTACAGGGCACACAGGGTGCACCTGAGTCAGCTTTACAACACTATAGGGGAGTGCGGGTTGCGACTTAGGGCGAGCTCCAACCAAGTCTCAGCCTCCTTGGTTGGAATGTTGTCCTGGCACTCGCCTTGGCATGCCATCGCCCCGGAGACTAGGGTCGGTCACTGTTGTAAAGTTACCTTTACAAGCCTTACTTCCGGCGCCAGTATTGTCCCCAGCACCAGCAGCGTCCCTGCTGCTCCCGGCGCCACTGGCGCCGGCGCGCTCTTGGCGCCAAGTTCCTATCGCTGAAAATCTTGTCGGTGCCAAGTTCCTATCGCTGAAAATCTTTGATCTGTTCTAGCGAAGTCCAGAGAGCTCAGATCGATGTGCAATCACATCACACGATCTAGGCATGATTAAAGGAAGCCTGGGGATCAGTAAATTCTAGAGAGAGAAAACGTGCTTTACCAGCCTGGGTAGAGTACTTGGTATGAGGGGAGGTGGAGAATCCCACCAATACTATAGGGGACTGCGGGTTGCGACTCAGGGCGAGCTCCAACCAAGTCTCAGCCTCCTTTGCTGGAATGTTCTCCTGGCACTCGCCTTGGCATGCCAGCGCCCCGGAGACTAGGGTCGATCACACACTTGAAATGTAACCTTCTCAGATTTATCAATAAAGTGGGATTTTCCTCAAACTGACTCTGATTACCTTCTGGATTTCAGTGTTCGTCTTCAAACTTTCTGATTTGGCACATAGCTGAGGGTCGTATCCCGGGACGCCAGCGGTATGCCGTCGGGACCATTCGGTCCGTGGCACCAGCGGTATGCTGTCGGGACCATTTGGTCCAGGAACTGGTTGTTTCCATATCTGTCGCGGCTTGTGGTTCTGAGTGTTCCTTGCATGAACGTGAATGGGTTAAGCTCTTGGGGAACGGGCTCTAACCTGTCGGCTGAGTTGGATGGCTTGCTTGGGTGGATGTTACCTGTTTATGGCTGTCCAGTCTGGCATGGTGCCAGGTTGGCTTCCAGCGCTCGTGACGAAGCTTTCAGTTGGTTAAGTCTGATGTAAGTCAGACCGCTTGCTTGGAATGAATGTTACTCCTTTGTAACGAAGCTTCGAGTTGGTTAAGTTTGATGTATGTCGGGCGGCTTGCTTGGAGGGAAGTCACCCACATCGGGACCCCCGATCTGGCATGGCGCCAGGTTGGATCTCAATGTTGGTTTTCAGAACTTCAAGTTGGTTAAGTCTGATCGTTGTTGGCGAGTTGGCTGCTTGTATGTCAAGTGGGTTTGGATGGCAAGAGTTGAAGGCTGGGAAGCTAAGTCGTGGTTCCTGGCTCCCTTTGGGATGCCTGCGCTACAGTTGGCGAGTTGGCTGCTTCTATGTCAAGTGGGTTTGGACGACAAGAGTTGAAGGCTGGGAAGCTAAGTCGTGGTTCCTGGCTCCCTTTTAGATGCCTGCGCTACAAATACTATAGGGGAGTGCGGGTTGTGACTCAGAGCGAGCTCCAACCAAGTCTCAGCCTCCCTTGCTGGAATGTTGTCCTGGCACTCGCCTTGGCATGCCAGTGCCCCAGAGACTAGGGTCGGTGTAGCGCAGGCATCCCAAAGGGAGCCGGGAACCACGACTTAGCTTCCCAGCCTTCAACTCTTGCCATCCAAACCCACTTGACATACAAGCAGCCAACTCGCCAACAACGATCAGACTTAACCAACTTGAAGTTCCGAAAACCAACATTGAGATCCAACTTGGCGCCATGCCAGATTGGGGGTCCCGATGTGGGTGACTTCCCTCCAAGCAAGCCGCCCGACATACATCAAACTTAACCAACTCGAAGCTTCGTTACAAAGGAGTAACATTCATTCCAAGCAAGCGGTCTGACTTACATCAGACTTAACCAACTGAAAGCTTCGTCACAAGCGCTGGAAGCCAACCTGGCGCCACGCCAGACTGGACAGCCATAAACAGGTAACATCCACCCAAGCAAGCCATCCAACTCAGCCGACAGGTTAGAGCCCGTTCCCCAAGAGCTTAACCCATTCACGTTCATGCAAGGAACACTCAGAACCACAAGCCGCGACAGATATGGAAACAACCAGTTCCTGGACCAAATGGTCCCGACAGCATACCGCTGGCGCCACGGACCGAATGGTCCCGACGGCATACCGTTGGCGTCCCGGGATACGACCCTCAGCTATGTGCCAAGTTAAAAATTTTGAAAGCGGCCTTACAACTGGCGCTTTTACCGAACACTGAAACCAGGAAGGTAATCAGAGTCAGTTTGAGGAAAATCCCACTTTATTGATAAATCTGAGAAGGTTGTATACATTTCAAGTGTGTGACCGACCCTAGTCTCTGGGAAGCTAGCATGCCAAGGCGAGAGCCATGACAACATTCCAGCAAGGGAGGCTGAGACTTGGTTGGAGCTCGCCCTGAGTCGCAACCCGCACTCCCCTATAGTATTGGTGTGATTCAGCACCCCCCCCCCCCCTCATACCAAGCACTCTACCCAAGCTGGTAAAGCACGTTTTTCACTCTCTAGGATTTTCTCTTTCTAGAAAGTCATTTTCTCTCTCTAGATTTTATTGATCCCCAGGCTTCCTTTAATCATGCCTAGATCGTGTGAGGTGATTGCACATCGATCTGAGCTCTTTGGACTTCGCTAGAACCGATCAAAGATTTTCAGCCATAGGAACTTGGCGCCGGTTGGATTCTGGTCACAGTGGCGCCGGGAGCGGCGCCGGGAGCAGCAGGGGCGCTGCTGGCGCCGGGGACATAGCTGGCGCCGATGGCACCGGAAGTAAAGCTTGTAAAGGTAGCTTTACAACATCCACCCCACCTTTATAAAATCTGATGTCCTCATCAGATGTCAGATTAAAGTAAAGGTGTCACCCAATTAAAATAACTATACATTTAAGCTACTTGGCACAGTACTCAATTTACTGGCCACTTTTTATTAACATTGAAGCTGGCACACCACAAGTCGGAGGCTCAGCTCTTTGTATTGAAAAATTACATAACTTGAAAATATATCTTTGTCTGGGAAAAGCGTAGATTTGATATCGCTTTCGTAGAACCCGAGAACCTTATTAACTGGTGACAGAGGCCTTTCTTTGAAATGTTCGCCCCTGTCGCTTCTGACTTTCGACTTTGGAACTCCTTTGAGCTCCTGATTTGTCCTTGATGCACTTTGTGTTGAGCTCCCTGAGCTCCAGATTTGGTCAGTTCCGCACAGGTATCAAGGCTCCCTGAGCCGAAGGATTTATCGTTTGATTGCCCACTTTATGGTCCACTCCGTGCCTTGTTGCTTCTGCACCTTGATTTCTCTCCTTGTCCCAGCCTGATCATGATACTTTTCCATCTTGGCTCTTTAAGGTAGGCAAAGATTGAGTACTCCGCAATGCACCTCTCACTTAGCTTGAAGTAGCTCTTTGAATCAGCCCAAATGTAACCATTGACCTCGTGGAAAGCCAAAGGGTCGCACCAGTTTGATCCGCATCCGAACTATCTCTTCGCGTTTGTTTGAAGCACCATGTCCGTCGCGCAGAACTTGACTTTCACAAATCCAGCACTGGTTAGTTGCCTCACAGTCAAAACAAGAAGTGTACATCGAGCTTGGCTTCAAGTAGCTCTATTTGAATCAGAAACATGCACCCAGAGTTTGCACTAATCCGATCTCAACGCGAACTGTCCCTTAGCGTCCGTTCGAAATACCAAGTCTCTCATGCAAGACTCAACTTTCACAGTTCCTTCATTGATCAAATGCCTTACCCGTAACACAAGCCAGCGTACTCATATGTTTCCTCATCATTGCTGGTCCAGAGAAAGCCTATAACAAACTTTCCTTTCCACAACAAAAACTTGTCAACTTATTAGGTCCAAAGTTCGCCAGTCTCCTCGTGTGAGTATGGCTAGGTCACCTTGAATTTGCCTCCATTTTGATCAACTTTCATTCAAAATTTGCCCCAAGAGAGAGGTGTGTGTGATAGTTCCCCTCCACTTAATAAATCAGCTGATCGGACTTAGAGTAGAGTTCTTCGGACAAAAAGCCTTTCCAACACTTTGCTCCCATTTGCTAGGATTATGGCTCGATCCAACTTGTTGCCAATCTCTGAAGAGGATCCTAGTCTTTTCCCCTTTGAGGAAAAACCCAACTGATACTGGATATCACCCATGCTCAGTGAGTTTCAGTTCAGAAGGTGGCCGTCCCAAAATGAAGACCAACTGCTATAGAAGATCTCCCCTGAAATTGCCCTTTCCAACTTTTGACTTCCTGCTTGCGTCTGGTGGGCGTTGTCGCAAATGAAACTAACCCAAGAAACAGGCTAGCCATCCATCCTTTGCAAACATTGAGTCATTTCGTTGTCGTTCACGTGCGAGTACTTGAACTGCAAATCCGCCGCACAGATTCTGGATATCGCCCATGCTCAGTGAGTTTCAGTTCCGAAGGTGGCCGTCCCAAAATGAAGATCAACTGCTCCATAGAAGATCTCCCCTGAAATGGCCCTTTCCAACTTTTGACTTCCTGCTTGCGTCTCGTGGGCGTTGTCGCAAATGAAACTAACCCAAGAAACAGGCTAGCCATCCATCCTTTGCAAACATTGAGTCGTTTCGTTGTCGTTCACGTGTGAGTACTTGGACTGCAAATCCGCCCCACAGATTCTGTAGTCCTCTTTGTTTGATTGTATCAGCCTTCAAAAGAAAAGGTTCCTTCTCGAGCCATCAGCTCCTTGTATCACAAGCAATCATGCAAACCAGACAAAGCACGAGTACTAAGACTCACCACGAATACGTACAAGTAAGACACTCAGGCAGGTTTATTAACAAGTAACAAAGACAAGGTCCCCCTTTGAGATGGTCCTGCCAACAGACCTTTGCCTAGCCGCGCCCATACAAATCGATCACGGAATCAGCCCACATAGGACACCCCTCCAACTATCCGTGCTTTCACCATTAAGCAGCACATTGCCTCAGTCACGCCCCACCACTTTTTGGTCGATAGCCCTTATAGCTAAACGATCGGCAGCTATCCCGTACCGGCAGCTAACCACCCGTGCTTTACACCCGAATTCGAGCAGCATCTCTGTATCAATGGTTAACCCGTACAGTTCGAATATGTCGCCCCGCAACCCACAAGGTACAGACCGTGCTTTCACCTCCCTAGGCAGCACTTTGCCTCATCCGTCCTACGTGCAGACAACGCCAGGCCCGAACCGCGAGAACTGACCGTGCTTACACCTCAAGGGCAGCACCTTGACTCATCAAGTCCCCCGTTCTGCCGACCACCCCGACCGTGGACGCACCCGTGCTTACACTGTGGGCAGCACCTTGCACAACAGTTGTCTTGATGAACCCCAAACCGTGGCCATTTCCGTGAGATCCGCATAGCTGACCGGCCAGTCGGCTCTGATACCACATGTAGCGCAGGCATCCCAAAGGGAGCCGGGAACCACGACTTAGCTTCCCAGCCTTCAACTCTTGCCATCCAAACCCACTTGACATACAAGCAGCCAACTCGCCAACAACGATCAGACTTAACCAACTTGAAGTTCCGAAAACCAACATTGAGATCCAACCTGGCGCCATGCCAGATCGGGGGTCCCGATGTGGGTGACTTCCCTCCAAGCAAGCCGCCCGACATACATCAAACTTAACCAACTCGAAGCTTCGTTACAAACGAGTAACATCCATTCCAAGCAAACGGTCTGACTTACATCAGACTTAACCAATTGAAAGCTTCGTCACGAGCGCTGGAAGCCAACCTGGCGCCACGCCAGACTGGACAGCCATAAACAGGTAACATCCACCCAAGCAAGCCATCCAACTCAGCCGACAGGTTAGAGCCCGTTCTCCAAGAGCTTAACCCATTCACGTTCATGCAAGGAACACTCAGAATCACAAGCCGCGACAGATATGGAGACAACCAGTTCCTGGACCAAATGGTCCCGACAGCATACCGCTGGCGCCACGGACCGAATGGTCCCGACGACATACCGCTGGCGTCCCGGGATACGACCCTCAGCTATGTGCCAAGTTAAAAATTTTGAAAGCGGCCTTACAACTGGCGCTTTTACCGAACACTGAAACCCAGAAGGTAATCAGAGTTAGTTTGAGGAAAATCCCACTTTATTGATAAATTTGAGAAGGTTACATTTCATGTGTGTGACCGACCCTAGTCTCTGGGGCGCTAGCATGCCAAGGCGAGAGCCATGACAACATTCCAGCAAGGGAGGCTGAGACTTGGTTGGCGCTCGCCCTGAGTCGCAACCCGCACTCCCCTATAGTATTGGTGTGATTCGCCACCCCCCCCCCCTCATACCAAGCACTCTACCCAAGCTGGTAAAGCACATTTTTCTCTCTCTAGGATTTTCTCTTTCTAGAAAGTCATTTTCTCTCTCTAGATTTTATTGATCCCCAGGCTTCCTTTAATCATGCCTAGATCGTGTGAGGTGATTGCACATCGCTCTGAGCTCTCTGGACTTCGCTAGAACCGATCAAAGATTTTCAGCCATAGGAACTTGGCGTCGGCTGGATTCTGGTCACAGTGGCGCCAGGAGCGGCGCCGGGAGCAGCAGGGGAGCTGCTGGCGCCGGGGACATAGCTGGCGGGCGCCGGAAGTAAAGCTTGTAAAGGTAGCTTTACAACAGTCGGTCACACACTTGAAATGTAACCTTCTCATATTTATCAATAAAGTGGGATTTTTCTCAAACTGACTCTGATTCCCTCCTGAGTTTCAGTGTTCGGTAAAAGCGCCAGTTGTAAGGCCGCTTCAAACTTTTTGATTTGGCACATAGCTGAGGGTCGTATTCTGGGACGCCAGCGGTATGCCATCAGGACCATTCGGTCCGTGGCGCCAGCGATATGCTGTCAGGACCATTTGGTCCAGGAACTGGTTGTCTCCATATCTGTCGCGGCTTGTGGTTCTGAGTGTTCCTTTCATGAATGTGAATGGGTTAAGATCTTGGGAAACGGGATCTAACCTGTCGGCTAAGTTGGATGGCTTGCTTGGGTGGAAGTTACCTGTTTATGGCTATTCAATCTAGCGTGGCGCCATGTTGGCTTCCAGTGCTCGTGACGAAGCTTTCAGTTGGTTAAGTCTGATGTAAGTCAGACCCCTTGCTTGGAATGGATGTTACTCGTTTGTAATGAAGCTTCGAGTTGGTTAAGTTTGATGTATATTGGGCGGCTTGCTTGAAGGGAAGTCACCCACATCGGGACCCTCGATTTGGCATGGTGCCAGGTTGGATCTCAATGTTGGTTTCTGAAGTTCCAGTTGGTTAAGTCTGATCGTTGTTGGCGAGTTGGCTACTTGTATGTCAAGTGGGTTTGGACGACAAGAGTTGAAGGCTGGGAAGCTAAGTCGTGATTCCCGACTCCCTTTGAGATGCCTGCGCTACATGTGGTATCAGAGCCGACTGGCCGGTCAGCTATGTGGATCTCACAGGAATGGCCACTATTTTGGGTTCATCAGGAAAACTATTGTGCATGGTGCTTCCCACATTGTAAGCACAGGTGCGTCCACGGTCAGGGTGGTCGGCAGAACAGAAGACTAGATGAGTCAAGGTGCTACCCTTGAGGTGTAAGCACGGTCAGTTCTCGCGGTTTGGGCCTGGTGCTGTCTGCACGTAAGACAGACGAGGCAGTGTGCTGCCATTAGGTTGGTGTAAGCATGGTTTGTGCCTTGTGGGGTGCAAGGCAACATATTCTAACTGTACGGGTTAACCATTGATACAGAGATGCTGTTCGAATTTAGGTGTAAAACACGGGTGGTTAACTGCCGGTGCGGGATAGCTACCGATCGTTTAGCTATAAGGACTATCGACCAAAAAGTGGTGGGGCGTGACTGAGGCAATGTGCTGCTTAATGGTAAAAGCACGGATAGTTGGAGGGGTGTTCTATGTGGGCTGATTCTGTGATCGATCTGTATGGGCGCGGCCAGGCAAAGGTCCGTTGGCAGAACCATCTCAAAGGGGGACCTTGTCTTTGTTACCTATTAGTAAACCTGCCTGAGTGTCTTACTTGTATGTATTCGTGGTGAGTCTTAGTACTCGTGCTTTGTCTGGTTTGAATGATTGCTTGTGATACAAGGAGCTGATGGCTCGAGAAGGAAGCTTTCTTTGGAAGGTTGATACCATCAAACAAAGAGGACTACAGAATCTGTGGGGCGGATTTGCAGTTCAAGTACTCGCACGTCGTGAACGACAACAAAAAGACTCGATGTTTGCAAAGGATGGATGGCTAGCCTGTTTCTTGGGTTAGTTTCATTTGCGACAACGCCCACCAGATGCAAGAAGGAAGTCAAAAGTTGGAAAGGGCAATTTCAGAGGAGATTTTCTATGAAATAGTTGGTCTTCATTTGGGACGGCCACCTTCGGAACTGAAACTCACTGAACATGGGTGATATTTAGTATCAGTTGTGTTTTTCCTCAAAGGGGAAAGATTAGGATCCTCTTCAGAGATTGGCAACAAGTTGGATCAAGCCATAATCCTAGCAGATGGGAAGCAAAGTGTTGGAAAGGCTTTTTGTCTGAGAACTCTACTCTAAGTCCGATCAACTGTTTTTATAAGTGGAGGGGAACTATCACACACACCTCTCTCTTGGGGCAAATTTTGAATGAAAGTTGATCAAAATGGGGGCAAATTCAAGGTGACCTAGCCATACTCACACGAGGAGACTGGCGAACTATCATGTACTACTAGTACATTAGTGCTTATCAGTGCATCAGAATATCCATTGTAGGCTTTGTAGGCCCAAAAGGAGCTAATAGCCTTAAGAACAAGGCGGTTCCCTCTTTAGGCCCTCCAAAGTAATTACTAACGATAATAGGCCAACAAGGGCCCAATGTAGTTTAGATAATACTTAACAAGGGCTAACTATCTCTCAAGATAGTTAAGTTAAGTTAAGTAAGAGCACTGTCTATAACTAGGCAAGAGACATCATTTTGTGAATCTTTTGGCTCATTTAGCAAGTGAGAGCTTCTAGCTTCCTTGTGAATGTGAGCCGTAGGGATTTCCATTGCTAAGTCTCATGTGCCCTATCTACATGAATCCATGCTCATTTACATTGATTGTACTCTTTCTTTCATTGCTAATGTGATTCCATTGAGATCTCATTGTTTCTAGCTTTCTGTGGATATGCTATCTTGAATGCTTTGTACTTTTCTTGCTCTTAGCTTTACTTCCATTGTAATTGCTATTTGCTTAGATTTGGCACATGACATTTCTTGGTATCAGAGCATAGATCCATGATTCATGATGATTCTATGTGAATTCCATTAGATTTGATGAGTTTATTGTTTTTGTAGCTTTCTTTTTGCTAGTTTTCAAGTTTGAATTTTTGCAGTTCTGTTCAGACGAATTTTTGACATTCAATTTCATTTTTTTTTTATTTCTAATTTGATTTTATAGCTTTGTAGAGCTTTGTTTTAGCTTTAATTTGCACCAATTTTCAAGCCATTTGGATAAGAGATGCAAAAGTTATTGCACTTTTTCCAAAAGCTGTCAAAATAGGTGACTAGAATTTTGTCTTCACTTGATTTGAATTTTTCAGATCTGAGTTTTAATTTCTAGTTTCTTTCCATAGGATTTTAGAGCATTGTCTTAGCTTTGATCTAATCCATATGGCAGGTCATTTGGATTAGTATCCAAAAAGTTATGACAAATCTTGATTTGTAACTCTAGTTTTGTTAGTTTTCTTTCTTCAAACTTCCCAGTCCTGTTCTGTTGTTAATTCTACCTAACAGATCACATTCAATCATTGATTTGATACTATAGCCTGATAGAGCTTGTTTTTAGCTTTTCAGAGATACTAAGTTTGTGTGATTTGGATCAATATTGAGTAAGTTATGATCAAATTTGTGGAGATGGGTCAGAATTGCCAGAATTTTAAAAAAATTTGTGAATTTTTTCCAAGTGAGAGAGAAGCACTTCAACTTGTCATTTCTGAAGTTTTTTTGTCTTTGTTATTTTTTTTCAATTTTTTCATCTTGAAGTTTCGTGAAATATATTTAAAAAAAAAACCTAGCCCTACCTTTCAACCCTAGCCTAGACTTGACCTAAACATAACCTAACCTACCCTAAGCCTAATCCTCTCTTCGTGATTACCTTCCTCTTTCTCTATCCTTTCTGGTATCAGTTATTCAACAGGCGGAAGTTGATTTACGAAATCTGCTCAAGATTCCAGAAAAATTAAAAGGTTCTGTTTCATTTGTGCTAATGAGACTATCCACTGTTGGAAGAAACTTTGAACGTCTCCCGGACAGAACAACTACCACATGTGGTTCACTCCCAGTCAAGCACATTAATCCTTTCCATATGATCAATGCTGAAGAGACTATTAAACCAAGACTGATGATCTGCACAAGCAGATGCCTGAAATTCGTGCCACGCACTGCCGCCACTACGTCTCCTATCATCCCCATGATAATACGATAATATCCTTTGCCTCTACAACACAAACTATCTCAAACTCAAGCGCATGCAGGAAATCCGCAACTGCCACCGCTCACTTTATTCTATTACTTTTAGTCTGATTCAACAGTGATTGCAGGCAGAAAAAGAACCAGCTCCTGCTCAGCATTCGAACAATTCCAACCTTGCATCTACCGCCCGCTCGCTGATGAGCATCGATAGCTGTGCCTTCGCTGATCAGCGCTCGCTTGCTAGAACGATCAACCCCTCCAACAATCAGAGAATTCATGTGTCGTAGAAAACGAGTACCCACGTTCTGTCAGAATCTTCATCGGATAGTCTGTGAGATCACGCCCAGCAAGATCCAATCTCAGAATAGCAGGCATGACATTCACCCTCAGATATGTTTCCTTCACCTAATCCAGTCTTGATTTGAGTAAGCAGATGATCATCAGTAGAAAGACGAACATCATGGCGCGTAAACTGATTCCTATGTGAGCCGTCCCTCTCTCAGACTATTACAGAAATTAAGAGAGAAGTTTTCTTTCACTTCCTCCGCAACATGACCATTGCAATCGAGTGAATACAACAATCCCATTTTCCTTCACACCCTGCTCGGTCGAGACCTCACGCATTTCCTTTTCGGGTGAGAGTTCACGCATCCTTCGGTCGAGATTTCTCTCTCTACCTGCTTCGGTTACCTTCCCTCTCTCTCGCCTCGCGACTTCGGCTACCTCCCTTCTCTCTCCACAAGTGCATCGGTTGAGATTTTCTCTCCCTACCCCTTTTTCTCTCTCTAAAAGTGCATCTGTTGAGATTTTCTCTCTTTAACTGAGTCGGTTGAGATTTTCTCTCTCTATCCCTTTTTCTCTCTCTACGAATGCTTCGGTTGAGATTTCCTCTCTCTAAGTGCATCTGTTGAGATTTTCTCTCTCTACCCCCTCCTTCGGTTGCAAGTATTTTTCGTCGAGAACTCCAATGTTTCATGGATTTCCAAGTGTTATCCATTACAATTTGTAAATTTTTTTTTTTAAAACCCCCTCCCTTCTAAGTTGTATATAATCCATTTTACCAGTTTTTCTTTCAATTTCCGTAACTTTCTTGTTTGAGCTCAGATCCCAATGTTATAAAAACGAAAAGTGATGAGAACGATGAGCCTGACACTGCTAAGTTATTAAAAATGTGTCATAATTACTTTTCAAATTTTTTTCAAGACCCTTTTTTTTGAGTCAGTTTTTTTTTTCGTGTTTCCATTAGAAATTTTCAAATCTTCATATCATCTCCGTTTTAGATCGGATTCAAATGCTGTAAAAAGGAAAAAATTGTTCGTGGTGACAAATTGAATACAACTGCTACTTCATTTTAATTTGTTACACTTTCCATTCACATCCACTTTATTCTTCGAGGACTCAGAATCTTTAAGTGAGTGGAGAAGAGCAATTTTACCTGCTTGTAAATTATCATTTTGAATAAATTTCAAACGGTGAATTCATAGTCCACAAGTCTTCACTAGTCATTAATGATGGACCGTTATAGTCAAAACATTCAATTTCTATCTATTGATGAAATACAATTTGAAATTGTACGTTACAACCTTGTATTTGACGGACAACCAAGTTCAATCAGCATTGATGATTGGTTGACTGAATTAGAAGCTTATTTCCGTCATCGCCATTATTTTGAAGAAGACATTGCGCTTCATTGTGCTTTCAAAGACAAGTTCGAGCATGGTGGGATACTTTGGAGTCAATTCAAAATTGCTTTCATCGATAGTATTACCAAGTTTTATGAGAAATCATTCGAATCTCTCAAACAAACTGGTTCTGTACAACAATTTAATCAACAATTCTTGGCATTGGTTCAGAAGACAAAATTTGAGTATAGAAAATGTTTGAACTACTATGTGAGTTTTCTTCAAACGCCTATAAAGGATGTGCTTCAACCAACTCTTTCCAAATCCATTTATGCCGCTAGTTTTATGGAGTTGCGCAATATGATGGATCGTGCACTTGCTCTGGAGCACTTATCTACAAACCATATCAATGAATGGTGGAAAGTCACCGCTCAACGGAAACCTTATTATTACAACCAACGATTGTCTGAATTCGTTAGTCCTACCTTTGATGGAAGCATTCACTCCATTAATTTAGACGGTTGGCTAGAAGATTTGGATTATAACTTCTACTATAGTGGAGGTATTGATGACAGTAGTATGGTTTTCTTTGCCTCATCGGGTTTCCAAGGACGTGTTCAATCATGGTGGAACATCGTTCACGACTTCCTTCTTGAGAACTGGTTAACTTTCAAGAGAGTTTGTAGACAGATCTTCAATCGATCTGACTTCATCCAATTGTGTTCTTTGGACCAGACAACTATAGTTGCTGAGTACAATAGAGAATTCCAACAAATGGCCCCAGTATTCGATTATGGAGAAGTATATCTTGTACAATGCTATATATATATATATGGCTTACAACCTCAATATCGGAGCATTGTAGAAAACTATCTACAAACTACTTCTCTCTAGCCTAGGTTTTGATTAAAGGAAACTATGGAATATGTTTTAAAGTACGAACAACAAGAACAAAGGTTTAAGTTGGAAGCTGAAAGGAAAGAAGAACAATCCAAATGGTTTGAGGAAATGAAGATGCGGATTCAGAAAGTGAGTGTATACACTAAAGCATCAGTGGATCGACAACCGCATGTGAATGAAAGGGAATTCTGAAGATGAAGATGATTCCATCAATGAGTCTGATGAGCAAAGTGATAACGACGGAGCGGATGAACAAAGTGAGGACAGTGAGTCAGATGATCAAAGCGACAACAAAAGTCAAGTCTCAGATCCAGATACAGTTGCAGGCAACAAAAGTCCAATTCAAGATCTTGATCAAGTTACAAAAACAGATGGCAAAAATCAGGATTCAGACAAAAATCAAGATTCAGATCAAGATGTGAAGATGATTGAACATCCTTTTGAGTTTCACTTCGACCATCAAAGTCTGGAACTTGACCTACATCAATGCCTTAATTTGGTCAATGAACAAGCAACTATGGATCGTCAGATTGAGAATATTGCTATGCTTGAAGAAAGTCAATCAAGGCATTCACCAAACTTTCAGATTGAGGACTATATGACACCGATATTCCATGATTTGAAATTGAGTGGTTATTATAAGGATCTGATCTACGAACCATGTCAAATTGATATGGGAGCTTTTGAGAATAATTTTATTTTTGACAATGATCTAAGGGAGTATGAGGTATTCAACATGGATACTGGTAGAAATGAAGAGATTTCATTAATCCAGAGAAATTCTACTTGTATCAATACTTTGAATTATTGTTCAACGTCTCATGGATCCATTAGTCAAGAGCTTCAAGTGGCTTTTGTTGGAGAACCTTACTCCTATGGATTTTCTAGAATTCAAAAGCCAATATGTAATTCACGTGCATGTTTGGAATGTATGGATGTGAATAATTATTGGAAATATTCTCTCAGTCAACCAACACTCTATAGGAAGCTGATTTTAAAATATGCCATCAATCTATATCAGTTTCTTTGGAGAGGTTTACATTGCTCAGTGGACTCTAATGTGATCAATCTTCAATTGAGTAATGTCAACAATGTTTGTTCATCAATGGTTATTTGGAACAATCAAAACGTCAAATCCCTACTTCAACTTTGGAATGTATTTTCACTATTTAGGATTGATGCTTCAACGATTTATATGGGCAACTGCAAATTTTATATTTCGAGACAAGAGTCCATTTTTGAGGTCAATCAGGTCAAATATTCACAACCACCTATGGATGAGGTATTGACCAAATTTGAAAAAATATATTTCGGTCAACAGTATGTCCAGAATTACGTTTCACCATACGACCAAATTTCAATATTCATGCCGACTACTTCGTATAGAGCATTCGTATTTGAACAACAATTCGTGACTACCATTGCTCATGGAAGAATTATAATGTTCTTCATCAAGTTGGTTAAACAACATGGATTGCCAGCTACAGTAGAAGAGCCAGATGCAACACAAAACCAAGAATCCAAGGGAATTGGATAAGCATCCAATTTGTTATGTTGTCAAGGAAGCAGACAAAAGAGGATATTGTGGTGATGCACTCTGTCCATTCCATATAGATTGGTTGCCAACAAGCAATATGGTACTTCATCAGACTCTTCTTCGACCATCAATTTTCCTCCATGGGAACAAGGATTACAGTCTGAAGCTAACAAAATGGATTCAATTCGACAGCTTTGGATTTGTAATGAGACAATAATTTTGTGGTCGACACATCCTCATCAATCCTGACTACTTAACCAAGGCGATTCAGCTGATCAGACAAGCATCTTCATTTTTGAAGACAAAAATGTCTAAGTAGGGGGAGTGTCATGTACTACTAGTACATTAGTGCTTATCAATGCATCAGAATATCGTAGGCTTTGTAGGCGCTATTAGCCTTAAGAACAAGGCGGTTCCCTCTTTAGGCCCTCCAAAGTAATTACTAAAGATAATAGGCCAACAAGGGCCCAATGTAGTTTAAATAATACTTAACAAGGGCTAACTATCTCTCAAGATAGTTAAGTTAAGTTAAGTAAGAGCATTGTCTATAACTAGGCAAGAGACATCATTTTGTGAATCTTTTGGCTCATTTGCAAGTGAGAGCTTCTAGCTTCCTTGTGAATGTGAGCCATAGGGATTTCCATTGCTAGGTCTCATGTGCCCTACCTACATGAATCCATGCTCATTTACATTGATTGTACTCTTTCTTTCATTGCTAATGTGATTCCATTGAGATCTCATTGTTTCTAGCTTTCTATGGATATGCTATCTTGAATGCTTTGTACTTTTCTTGCTCTTAGCTTTACCTCCATTGTAATTGCTATTTGCTTAGATTTGGCACATGACACGACCTTTGGACCTAATAAGTTGACAAGTTTTTGTTGTGGAAAGGAAAGCTTGTTATAGGCTTTCTCTGGACCAGCAATGACGAGGAAACATAATGAGTACGCTGACTTGTGTTACATGTAAGGCAACTGATCAATGAAGGGACTGTGAAAGTTGAATCTTGCACGAGAGACTTGGTACTTCGAACGGACGCTAAGAGATAGTTCATGTTGAGATCAGACTAGTGCAAACTCTGGGTGCATGTGTCTGATTCAAAGAGAGCTACTTGAAGCCAAGCTAGATGTACACTTCTTGTTTTGAATGTGAGGCAACTGACCAGTGATGGAATTGTGAAAGTCAAGTTTTGCGCGATGGACGCAAAGAGATAGTTCGTATGCGGATCAAACGAACACGAAGAGATAGTTTGTATGCGGGTCAAACTGGTGCGACCCCTTGGCTCTCCACGAGGTCAATGGTTACATTTGGATTGATTCAAAGACAGCTACTTCAAGCTAAGTGAGAGGTGCATTGCGGAGTACTCAATCTTTGCCTACCTCAAAGAGCCAAAAATGAAAAGTGTCAAGATCAGACTGGGACAAGGAGAGAAATCAAGGTGCAAAAGCAACAAGGCACGAAGTGGACCATAAAGTGGGCAATCAAACGATAAATCCTTTGGCTCAGGGAGCCCTGATACCTGTGCAGACTGATCAAATTTGGATCTCAGGGAGCTCAACACAAAGTGCATCAAGGACAAATCAGGAGCTCAAAGGAGTTCCAAAGTCAAAAGTCAGAAGCGACAGAGACGAACATTTCACAGAAAGGCCTCTGTCACCACTTAATAAGGTTCTTGGGTTTTACGAAAGCGATATAAAATCTATGCTTTTTCCAGACAAAGTGATATTTTCAAGCTAAGTAATTTTTCAGTACAAAAAGCTGAGCCTCCGCCTTGTGGTGTGCCAGCTTCAATGTTAATAAAAAGTGGCCAGTAAATTGAGTATTGTGCCAAGTAGCTCACATGTATAGTTAATTTTAATTGGGAGACACCTCTACTTAATCTGACATTGATGAGGACATCAGATTTTATAAAGGTGGGGTGGATGTTGTAAAGTTACCTTTACAAGCTTTATTTCCGGTGCCACCGGTGCCAGCAGCACCCCTGCTACTCCTGGCGCCACCGGCGCCGGCACCACTGTGACCATAATCCAGCCGGTGCCAAGTTCCTATCGCTGAAAATCTTCGATCGGTTCTAGCGAAGTCCAGAGAGCTCAGATCGATGTGCAATCACCTCACACGATTCAGGCATGATTAAAGGAAGCCTGGGGATCAATAAATTCTAGAGAGAAAAAATGACTTTCTAGAGAGAGAAAATCCTAGAGAGAGAACGTGCTTTACCAGCCTGGGTAGAGTACTTGGTATGAGGGGAGGTGGCGAATCCAACCAATACTATAGGGGAGTGCGGGTTGCCACTCAGGGCGAGCTCCAACCAAGTCTCAGCCTCCCTGGCTGGAATGTTGTCATGGCACTCGCCTTGGCATGCCAGCGCCCCGGAGACTAGGGTCGGTCACACACTTGAAATGTAACCTTCTCAGATTTATCAATAAAGTGGGATTTTTTTCAAATTGACTCTAATTACCTTCTGGGTTTCAGTGTTCGGTAAAAGCGCCAATTGTAAGGCCGCTTCAAACTTTTTAATTTGGCACATAGTTGAGGGTCGCATCCTGAGACACCAGTGGTATGCCGTCGGGACCATTCGGTTCGTGGCACCAGCGGTATGCTGTCGGGACCATTTGGTCCAGGAACTGGTTGTCTCATATCTGTCGCGGCTTGTGGTTCTGAGTGTTCCTTGCATGAACGTGAATGGGTTAAGCTCTTGGGGAACGGGCTCTAACCTGTCGGCTGAGTTGGATGGCTTGCTTGGGCTTCCAGCTCTCGTGACGAAGCTTTCAGTTGGTTAAGTCTGATGTAAGTCAGACCCCTTGCTTGGAATGGATGTTACTCGTTTGTAACGAAGCTTCGAGTTGGTTAAGTTTGATGTATGTCGGGCGGCTTGCTTGGAGGGAAGTCACCCACATCGGGACCCCCGATCTGGCATGGCGCCAGGTTGGATCTCAATGTTGGTTTCTGAAGTTCCAGTTGGTTTTGTCTGATCGTTGTTGGCAAGTTGGTTGCTTGTATGTCAAGTGGATTTGGATGGCAAGAGTTGAAGGCTGGGAAGCTAAGTCGTGGTTTCCAGCTCCCTTTGGGATGCCTGCGCTATAGGCCGCCAATGAACGAGACACTGATCATCTCACTCCAAACTCGAAACTGATGATGCAAATGCTTTCTTCTCCATCTCCTTGTTTTTCATTGTCTTGATTGCTAGAATAATATATGTTCTGTGATCTGTCATCGCATGCCTAGGATCTTGAAAGCTTCCGCAAAAGAAAAATAAGCGAACTCAAAAAGAGGTTGTTCACGACATATTCGCGAAAACGATCAGTTCGCAAAAGATTCACGACATGCTATCAGAGCCTTGAGGTTATCACTACTTATATCTGAACAGTGATTCTCTAGGCAACACAATGTGGCTACAACGATCCAGACGAGGATAGCAATCAGTCTTGATGGCGGAAACTACATGGTATCAAAATTCAAAATCAAAATGCTTCTGAAGGGTGAAGGCATTTGGTCGGTGACTGAACTCACAAAGGTGCAGCCTCCAGAGGGAGACCCGAGGAGACATGAGTGGATCAGAAAGGATGAGCGTGCAATGGCGATCATCGTCTCATCCATCAATAAAGAATTACTCATGCAGATTGAAGACTGTGAAAGCATCCGACGTCCATCTGACGTATACTTGAATGTCGGATTCTGACGTCCCAAATACATGTCAAAATTCGACGTCTGTTAACAGATGGGAAAGACTAAAGCAAAAGTACGAAGGAGGACTGCCGCTCTAGTGATGCATCTTCACAATCAACTACAATCCATACGATGGGATGACAATTAATTGGATCAGCATGTTGAGAAGGTCAGAACGATCTTCGCTCAACTCACAACATCAGGTCAGGAACACCAGGTCTCAGCACCACAACAATTGATGTACTTCATGAAATCTCTATCTGCGTCCTATCAGCCATTGAGAATGCTCATGCTAAGTCTACCAGATATGACATTCGACAAAGCAATCAATCTTGTCGCTGATGAGAGACTGATGAGGGATGAAGGAGAAGGAAACAATGATCACTAAGAAAGCTCTCTTCACAAAAGAAAAGATCAGGAACAAGACCAAGCCCAGATTCGACAAGACAAAGTCTTCGAGAAGAGGCAATGACAACCAACAATCTTCTTCTTGTGATCACTGTCACAAGCCAGGACACACAGCCAATAAATGCTGACTCAATCAAACGGTAGGCTTGCATGCACTGCAAGAAGAAGGGGCACTTTGAATACGATTGCAGATTCAACCCAAAAAGAAAGAACAAAGTTGACAAAGCAAATGTTGCAGATAAAGGTGATGAAGCTTTCACAATACTTGATGAAGCTTCAACAAGTTACATTGAACAAGACTACGATGTAGTCATTGATTCAGAAGCAACCTCACACATCACCTGCAACAAGAAAATCTTGATCGACTTCAGAGAGCTCGAAAACAACGGAGCAGTGATTCTAGGTGATGGGAGTCGACACGATGTCAAGGGCATCGAGACTCTACAACTGCGAACACTGTCAGGTCAAGCAGAGCTGCCGGAAGCACTCTACGTACCTTCACTAAGATAAGACCTGCTATCAGTCACGAAAATGGTAGATCTTGGAATTCGAGTTCTATTTGATGGCAATACATGCCGAATGATCAAGAAAACAACAAACAAATTGCTGACAGTTGGATGCAGAGAAGGAAATCTCTACCAAGCCAAGATAATCAGCAATTTTGATGCATCAGAAAATGAAGATCGGCTCTAGCACAGAAGAATGTATCATCTGAACATGAGGAGCCTATATGACATGTCCAAGAAAGACATAGTCACATGTTTGAAGATATCAAGACCCGATACTGAGTTCTGTGAAGTCTGTCAGAAAGGCAAACAACATCAAAATCCATTCACACATGAGGGAAGAAGAGTCAAAGAAGTTCTTGAGCTCGCCAACTCAGATGTCTGTGGACCGATGAAAGTGGATTCGCTCTCAGGATCGAGGTATTTCCTAACGTTCATTGATGATTACAGCCAAATGACAACGATCTACTATCTAAAGAAAAAATCTGAAGTGTTTGACTCTTTCAAGAAGTTTGTGGCATTTGCAGAGAGACACATCTCAAAGAAGATTCAGATAATCAGATCTGATAATGGAGGTGAGTACAAGAGTACAAAATTTTCTAAATTCTGCCAAGAACATGGGATAGAGCATCAATTCACTCCTGCGTACACACCCGAATATATATGTGAAGTTTGATGAGTCCACATTCCCTGGACTAAAGGATGAAAAAGGCCATGAGATCTTCACACTACTGCCAATTCAAGAGAGAGACCGAGGACAAGCATCAAATCAGAATGATGAGCCCCAGACTCTAGAGCAGCAGGAAGCATAAGATCAACCCCATGAATCAGAAACATTCGAGCAGCGACGAATCGAACCCAGAAAGTCAACAAGACAAAGAAGACCTCCAGATCGATACATTGACAATCTTCAGTGGAGCGAAGACACACAATTCGAGTACTGTAGCTTTATTGAAGGGCCAACTACATATCTAGAAGTAGTCTAGAGTCCAGAGGGAGAATTCTAGAAGAAGGCAATGTCAGAGGAGATCGACTCAATGAGGCGAAACGAGGCATGGACACTAGAGCCACTGCCCGAAAACAAAAAGATCGTCGACTGCAAGTGGTTGTACAAAAGGAAAATGAAATCAGATGGCACTATTGAACGTTACAAAGTAAGGCTTGTCGCAAAGGGCCACACAAAGGTACGGAGTCGATTATTTCGACACATATTTTCCAATGGTAAAGATGACAAGCATTTGACTGCTCCTTGCATACGCTCCACAACACAATCTGGAAATCCACCAGATTGATGTAAAGACAGACTTTCTCCATGGAGATCTAGAGGAAGAAATCTTCATGAAGCAATCTGAAGGATTTGAAGACCCCGACAATCGGCAATATGTCTGTCGGTTGCAGAGATGCATTTATGGTCAGAAGAAGACATCACGAGCTTGGTACCAGAAGTTCGACAGTCTTCTGAAGTCTCTAAACTTCAATCCTACACAACCAGACTGCAATCTCTACATAAAGAGAGTAGGAAGAGATTTTTTAATTCTGACTATTTTCGTGGATGATTATCTTATGATAGGAATTTTTTTGATGCTAATCAAGAACACGAAGAGTCAAATTTCTGAAATGAAATAATAGATCTAGGAGAAGCAACAAAATGCCTTGGGCTGGAGATCAGAAGAGATCGAATAAAAGGAAAAATGCATCTGAGTCAGTCAAAGTACGCCAAAAAAGTGCTGAAGTAGTATCAAATGATGGACTGCAAAGAAAAAGCCACACCAATGATAGCTGGAGCCAAATTGACAAAGCAGGATTGCCCAAAAATAGAGGAAGAAAAACAGAAGATGTAAGGTACACCTTACCAAAACCTGATCGGTAGTCTGATGTATCTTACAATTTGTACCAGACCCGATTTGGCAATCTCTGTCTGTACTTTAAGCCAATTCTCTTCCAATTCTGGCATGGCACATTGGCAAATGGCAAAACGAATCCTACAATATCTGAAGGGTACCCAAAATACGGGATTAACCTACAAAGCAGACAACGAAGGAAAATGGTTCGAGCTGCACCACTATAGTGATGCAAGTTGGGTGAGCTGCAAAGATGACAACAAGTCCGTGACATGAGGATGTTCAATAGCGTGCGGAGCAACAATCAGCTGGATATGTAAAAAGCAAACCTTGGTAGCTCAATCCTCATGCGAAGCTGAATATGCCGCAACTTCAAAGGTGGCGAACGAGGTAGTTTGGTTGCAGATGATGTTGGAGTCAATTGGCATACCACAAGGAGAACCATGCACGATGATGATGGATTCTCAAAGTGCCATATATCTGTCCCAGGATCCTGTCTTCCATTCAAAGACAAAGCATATACCTCTGAAATACCATCATATTTGAGATTTGATCTCGAAAAGAGAGCTCATGGTCCAGTACATAAAGTCTGAGGACATGATTGTTGATCTGCTCACGAAGCCGTTTGACAAACCACTCTTCACAAAGCAAAGAAAGGCAATTGGATTAAACATACAAAGTTGCAAGATTCAAGAGGGAGTGTTAGAAATTGTGAACTCCTACAACTTTGTCACGAAGCAAAGCGAAGCGAAAGTGAAACAAAGCGAAGCGAAGCGAAACGAAGCGAATGGCGAACATACCTCGGAAACCCTAAAGCACGAAACGAAGCGACATGACACGAACAAAAACAATTCAGGCTGCCACCTGGCAGCTCGATGAGCATGGCGTATTGAACTTCACGCTAAGCTGAGACAGTTAGCCATAACAGAGAATAATAACTAGTTGATTAATGTTTACTTATCTTGTAATTCTCTGTTTAGCTATCTTGTAAACTCCACACAGTGGAGATATATACACAATTTGGATGAACACGAATTAGTGTAGAAGAAGAGCAAAATAGAATCAGAAAGAGAGACGAAAATATCTGTGCATGAAAGTCTGCCAACGAGCAGAACACAACAATTGAGCTGAGTGTCAGATGAGCGAGACACTGATCATCTCGCTCCAAACTCGAAACTGATGATGCAAATGCTTTCTTCTCCATCTCCTTATTTGTCGTTGTGTTGATTGCTAGAATAATTTATGTTGTGTGATCTGTTGTCGCATGCCTAGGATCTCGAAAGCTTCCGCAAAAGAAAAATAAGCGAACTCGAAAAGAGTCTGTTCGCGATAGATTCGCGAAAATCAATCAGTTTGTGAAAACAACCAATTCGCAACAGATTCGCGAAAATGATCGGTTCGCAAAAGATTCGCGACATCTTTTAGAATTTAGTGATCCCTAGATTTCCTTTAGTCATATTTAGATTATGTGAGATGATTTAACATCGATCCGAGCTCTTTGGACTTCGCTAGATCCGATCAAAGTTTTTGAGCCATAGGAACTTGGCATCGGCTAGATTCTGGTCGCAGTGGTGCCGAGAGCAACAATGGCACTTGTGGCGCCGGAAACAATGCTGGCGCCAGTGGTGCCAGGAGTAAAGCTTGCACTTGTAGCTAGCTTTACAACACTATATCAAAAGCCCACCTCTATTTCAACAACACAAACACCAACATTGGCGATACCTCTCGAGGTTTCAACATCCCATAGGCATTTTCAATCCAAAAAGCATTTTGTGTTCCTTCTTTACCTACATTTTGTTGTTTACATCAGGTTTTCCAAATATAGAGAGGAAAGCAAGGTCATAATGGCATCATCATCTTGAATAGAATATTCTACAACTGATAACTGATCTAACAGGGACTTGAAGCTGTTGATGTGAGAAGTGATGGCAGTAGAATCAGACAACTTCCTTCTAAGATGTAATCTCGTGGTTACATCGTGAGTCTCATAAAGACTTGATAATAAGTCCAGTGCTTCCTTAGAGGTTTTGCACGTGGTAACGTGAGTAATTTGAGAGTCGGCCAGATTGAGTGTAATACATGCTAGGGCCTTCTGATCTTTGATCCTCCAGGCCTTTTCTTGATCACCATCTTTTGGTTTCAGGTCTGCACCTTCTACTACATCCCAAAGATCTCTATCTATCAACATCATTCTAAGTTTTAACTTCCAGATGTAGAAGTTAGAACCATTGAATTTGTCAATGACTCTAGCTTCACTTAGTGATGAAGATGAAGAGCTACCTATATGAGACATGATAACAGTATACAACTAGAACAAACTTAATCTCTCGGTTTTAGTTGAGCTACGCTCTGATACCAATCTAATGGGGCAAGGGAGATAGAAGAACGTAAACGGAGAAGAGAGCAGGAATATTGCGGAACAGCTCTCCCATTCTAATCAGTTGCTAAATGCAAAAACAGTCTAATAGACAGCTTATGCTAAATGTAATCACAGCTTTAAGTGTTCTAATTGCCCAACAGGATCTTAAAAATTAATTCATACTATGAAACAAGAGTACAGTCCACCAAAGAGATTAGAAATGATTTGTATGTGGAACTATTGAAGTCAGATTCAACGTGAAGTATAGTTCTAAAATAAATGGAAGAGCAATATGATAACGCGAGTTCCTCAGGCGTCAAAGACAACCATCGTCTGATCAGAAACTGAGGAGTCGTAGACGTCCGTGTTCTAATCAGAGTGAGTAAACAAGCGTGATCAAACAGCAATGAAAGTGCATTCAATCACAACAAGCATTCATCTACGTTGTACACAGATAAAAGCAAGCTGCTGCTATATTACACTGAAGCACAATACAAAATAGCAATTACAACAGAAAATGACGGCGTAATTGGGAGGTTCAAATAATGCGTCTCATGGACGGAGCAACCCATAATCTGTACTTGGATGATCTATTTATAGACTTCATCCGTGTATTAATTACATTGAATGCTTGTCACCTAATTAGGAAAGCCGTTGTACTTGGAAGTATATGGTTTTTGTGACAGCTGTAGAAAAGACGGTCTTAAGAACAACTTAACGCATGAAAGTAGATGACCTTCGGGAATTTTCTCTCTTCACATTTTTCGCAAAGAGCCGAAGGTGTGTTAAAAACAATTAAGCTTTTGAACTATGAAAGTGTCGCATTTCGGGGAAATGCGAAAAAGCCAAAGCTGTTGAAAACATAGTGTATTTCTGCAGACTGTTGAAAAGTAATGTATTTCTGCAGACTTGTTCTAAATGCAAGTTTTGTGGAAGTCGTTGAAGATGGCCAAGTCTTCAATGACTTCAAGTTTTTAAACTTGACATCTGAACTTTGAAATTATGACAGGATTGGTTACCCTTTTATGGAGATCAGTCGGAAGCCCGTTGTAGACGTTCTTCAAATAAATTGGTTGTCTAAGTTTGTGATTCCTGCAGGTATCAGATGAGCAGACGTAGAACCAAAGTTGGTTTCACCTGACCCTAGATCAATGATCAATAAACATGCAGGACGAATCATGAAATAGAAATTAGTCATTCACCAAGGAGGAAATTGTGGGCTTAATTTGCAACAATTGCTTTATTACAAGGAATAAAAAAATATTCCAAATCCTATGGCATCAACAAAATCCTAGACATAGTCATGTACTTTATTATCACATATATCCATCCAAGTGTAGCTTGAAAATCATGTTCCTATGATTCATAAATGTCCAAAGTATACTATTGGTCAATATAGACACAAAAGTTAACTAATTTATATTCGCTCTAAACTATGGCTACCACCAAAAATGCCACCAAGTTGGGCAAGTTCTATAATATTATAATTCAAGTTGCAGTTATTCATAGTTCTAGTATTGTGGGTCGATGTGTGAGATTGACAAATTCATTGCAATGCTTGCAAGAATTGCTAGTAAGTATTTTGCAACTTGTGACTTCATTGTAAGTGGCATTGACTCCACAGACTTCTCAATATCAAGATTATCATAAAAATCAATATCAGCTAACACAAAAACAGGTTAGGAGGTTCACTTTCATTCACTAGGTTGTTCGAGTTGGAATCCTTCTCAGCACCAAAAACCAACTAAGATGCTTGTGATGCCATCAAGCACAAGGGCAATAGGTTCACTTTCATTCACTCCTTGAAATTATTCTCAGCACCTGTAGAGACAACAATAACGTATTATTGTTGGTGATCTGATTCAAAGAATGCAAAGAATGCCGATTGAGTTGTTGCTTTATGAAGACACAAAAAAGTAAACAAGGACCAGCACTAAGTAGTCCTCTTTACAAGTTTTGTTCCAAAGAGTCCACCTTAAAATTTGAAGGCCATTTGAAAAACATATCAAAGAAGCTATGCCGTTCAAAATCAAGGAGTGGTGTGCCACAAAAATTGGAATTGGCGAGGGGTGCGTAGTTTGGCAGCACTTATTTTTGTTGTTGTTAAGGAAAAAAAGGGGTTGGAATATGCGAGTCCGCGGGCGCGGAAATTTACCGGCTGTCGAAGACGCTCCATTGGGAAGACGCTTTTACGGAGAGACAGAAGAGAGAGAGAGAGAGAGGCGGAAGCGTGCCACAGCAGCCAAGCGTTAGCGGCGGAGAAAAGAGGACAGCCTTTTAAGTGCAGGCGAGGACGCATGCCGCTGGTGGTGGCAGCGTTCCGCGGCGGAAGCCCTCCCACTCCCCGGTACCGTTAGCGCTTCCCTGGAGCCCACGAAATAGAGGCGGAAGGTGGTTGGAGCGGCATGCTTCCGTATGCTTCCGTCGTGCGGTGGATGCAAGAAGCCGGGCCGGGGTGTGGGCTTCGTGGCCTCCTGGCCCATGGCGGCCTGTCTGCGAGGGCGTCGTGACGCTCTGCCTGCGCGGAAGGCATGGCATGGCATGGCATGATCTTAAGGGAGAAGGGCCGTAAGTGTTGAGGAGAGGGGAGCTTGATGAGCCTCGCCAAGCCTTCCGGGTGCTCCTTCCGTATCGCGCAAGGTTCCTGGTTGCCTATGATCCTGCTGTTTGCCCTCTCCAGTTTCTCTGGTTGTTCCGGCGCCCTTGAGTTTGGCGTTTGTGTTTTTATCTGGAGGCATCTAGAATCGATCCGGCACATTCTTTGTTTGTCAAAAGGTTGATGAGCTCTGATTTAATATTATTAATTAGTCAGTGTTCTTTATGCCCACATATTTGCTTTGCATTTTCAAGCACAGAAAGGCAAACATTGCGGGTAAATTGTTGTGAGACGATCGGAAGTGGGAATGAACAACGGACCCGAGACTCAACGATAATTCATTTTGATAGCTATAGAGGATTTCGCGATTTGAGTATTTGTCCTTATTTACAAGGTTAGTTGACGTTGGATCCACACACCTTTGTAACATCTACTTACCTCGTATTGCAAGTATTCGGCCTCTGCCACGAGCTTTCTGCCTACACACGCTTTTTGCAGTCTCTCTATGTGGTAAAACTGCATTACCCTCCACTGTTTCTAGGTTACACTTTGCTGTTACCTGGAATTTCAGAGTTTCTGGTTTTCTAGCCAGGCAGTTCTTGGTTGGTTTAAATATGGACATTCAGACGTGATTGTGGACATCTTGCGCTTCATCGTTTTCAATGTTACATTCTGTCGAAAGAATGCAGGCTGCCTATGATGATTAATCGCCATTAAGCTCCTCGTGTTTGCTGTATGATGCCCTTCTAAACAGCTCCGAATCAAACCTTCGTGTGCCAACCGAAAGGATACATGGAATGCTGTAATCTACAACCTTCCTGTTCGCTCAAATTTTAGTCCGTGTACTTTCTCGAAAATGATCTGCGACAAAAATTATTTTTCGCCTCTTTGTTGCCTCCCATTAACTTCTCATTTGTTTACGAATTATTCATGTGTTTGTTAACGCTGACCCGATAGCATTAACGAATAGTGTGAGCCAGCAGGAATCATGTCTCAAGAATATAATTCTCTCTCGATAATGTCTCCAATATTAATTCTGCCTCAAGAATGTCTGGATCTTTCTTGTGCCTCGATGGTGGAACTATTTCACGTTACGATGCGAGAGTGCACACAACAGTACCGTATATTTGATTGGTCTTCATATATAAGTATTCAGCTGGAAGGTTGAGCGCTGGTACACTTATCAAGCTTCAGGACCCGGATTTTCGTGAATGCCTGTTTAGTTTGTTAAGTTTTCAGTGTACAGTATATGACAATAGGCGACCTAAACGTATCACAGGCGTTTAAGATAATGGATAAATGGGCTTAACTTACTCTCGTAACGAGAAGGGGTGGCTGTTACTTAAAGCCCTTGGTGCATATCAGTTATATTAGTTCTTGTGATATGCTTTATGGACATATCCTTTAAGGTTCGGAGAAGGATGTCAGCTACTAATAGCATTCAAAGTTTGAGGCATGAGTTTATTCGAGTAAGAAGATAGCAGACAATCCTTATTAGATGATCATCTGGATGCTGTCATAATTGGACGACCGTCACATCTTGCAAAAGCGCCACAGGATTTCCTTTTCTGACTATTTTTCCTCGGCTGATCATAAAAAGGCGTGAGGACGCATCTTACTACACAAGCAGGTTACCATATTCAGTAGCCATGTCATCAGATATGCCGGATGTCACCTCGCTGTCACTCGATGCTGCTTTACATGTGAGTTTTATGGACGTGGATGAACGCTGCACTGTCGGTCACGATGCCGTTCTTCTTCATGATAACAGCCCCCGACAACTAAGCAACATTGATCAGACACATACCGCGTCAGACGAAAGAGCTCTGAATGAGTTAGTGGCTCCGGCCATCTCTTTACGTCCTTTACGGCAGATTGAAACTGTAAAAAGCTCGGAATGTTTAGAAGGTATGGCGTCTCCTAGTTTCAGATCTGTAGGCACTCCCCGAACAGGACTGAATTCATCTGACCATCATCCTATGCTTGTTGAAGCTTGGGAAAATTTGAGGAAGTCATTGGTATACTTCAGAGGCAAACCTGTTGGTACAATTGCGGCAGTCGATTCAACTCAGGAGGCGTTAAACTATAATCAGGTATAAGTTTTCAATACCAATCATTGGATATGAGGCTATATAGTGATTTACTAATTTGTTACATGAATTAAGACGAATATAGGCAAACTCAGAAACGGCGTCTGTGCGAGTGATATGGCCTTTTGAATGATACAATTCAGAGGCTATCTCTAACATAACGACGAGGTTGACAAGACCTTGTTCAAGCAATCGAGCAGACGAAAGGCACGAGGCGAAATGCTGTCGTATGCACTGCAAACACCTGGGAAAATTGAAATATCGTCTCATATGTGATCGTAGTCTACTATTTAATGTATTAATATAGTTCGAATTCTTTGCTCAAGAAATTAATTCACATTTTGCAGTATAACTAGTAGAATTTATAGATATGAGACCAGAAATTGAAAGGAGACGTGCTGACAACTTCTAACCTCGACTAAATCATCCTGGCCTCTCTCTCTCTCTCTCTCTCTCTCTCTCTCTCTCTCTCTCTCTAAATCCATTGGTCCGCTCCCTCCAAAAACCCTTTCTATCACATAACACAGGACTCTGAAAGAAGTACTCTTTTTGCTTATCATTGAATTACTCATTGAATCACTCTGATTGAATGTACATAATACTTAACAAGCTGCTTCAAATTCAAGATGTAGAAGTCTATTGAAAATTTTCCAGCCCACTCGCCTTAATTTTGAATTCTAGATCGGTACTAAGGCATGTTACAATTTCGTAGCTCTGGACTCATATCTGTCATGGAAAAGCAGGTGTTCGTGAGGGACTTTGTTCCTAGTGCTTTTGCATTTCTCATGAATCGTGAGCCCGAAGTTGTGAAGAATTTCCTGTTAAAAGCACTCAGACTTCAAGCTTGGGAGAAACGTATTGACTGTTTCACATTAGGAGAAGGTGCTATGCCTGCCAGCTTCAAGGTGCTCCATGATCCGGTTCGGAAAAGTGACACGATGATTGCCGATTTCGGAGAGAGTGCCATTGGAAGAGTTGCTCCAGTTGATTCTGGATTTTGGTGGATTATCATTCTTCGTGCTTACACAAAATCTACAGGAGATCATAGTCTGGCAGATAAGCCTGATTGCCAACGAGGGATGAGGCTCATATTAACATTATGTCTTGCAGAAGGATTTGACACCTTCCCAACATTGCTCTGTGCAGATGGTTGTTCCATGATTGACCGCAGAATGGTATGAATTTTATCAATCGTGCTTGTACGTATTCATCTATTTACGCATAATTGATGGTGATCATTATTGCAAATTTCAGTCGGAGCCTGAGTTCTCTGCCCACTGCTAAAGGTTTTAAGCAGCATAAGGCTTGCTCATGAACTTACTGCTTGTAAATGAAGATTATTTTTTGCGCCTTCACCTCAACCTAACGGTGAATATTGATGGTATAGAAGTGAGCACTAAGGCCAGAAAGTGAAGTATTAATGATTGCTCTCTCTATTTCCACCCCGTTTTTTGAGAAGATGAACATTCTAAGACCATTTCACTTCATCAAGAAAGTCTAAAGGGGTTTAATCAGAATATCATATTGAAGTTCTTGACGAGCATAAGCGAAGTCTCAACTCTCTAGCCTGAAAGCTACCGTATCACAAAAGCACTTTTCCAAGAAAATCGCTCCAAGTCAATATTTGGAATTTGTCAAGATTCAAAATTCACTTGATGCAGTGTTGCATTATGATCAGCAGCCTTGCCTTTCAAAATGGCATGTAAAATAATCATATGACGCTTGTTTTAACAAGTGTGCATCCTCGTTGAAACTTGCTGTTTTATCTTCCCAATTTTTTGCTGTCTTGTATCAAACTCACTTTTTTGTTACATTGAAAGTAAGAGAAATGATCTTCAAGTATAAACACTTCAAATTCTGCTTATTAAAACTAAACAGGGCATTGTTAGCACGTCATTGGCATCGTCCATGATTGTTCATATTTTTACAGTTGTAAAAGTCAATGATCCTTATGGCTTAGTCTATTCAACTCTACTGATTGCAACCCCTAAGCCCTTATGTCAATATTAATATTATTTCCTTCAGTCCATAACTTATTGGAGCTGATATAAGATTTCATAACAGCTAACATGATGTTTTCAGGGCATTTATGGTTACCCTATTGAAATACAAGCACTCTTTTTCATGGCACTAAAATGTGCAAAACTTATGCTTAAGCCTGAAGCCGGGGGAAAGGAGTTCATAGAACGTATTGACAAACGGCTTCATGCCCTGAGTTACCATATACGCTCGTATTTTTGGTTGGATTTTCAGAAGGTCAATAAGATTTATCGCTACAAGACCGAGGAATATTCTCATACAGCTGTGAACAAGTTTAATGTCATTCCTGATTCCATCCCTGACTGGGTTTTTGACTTCATGCCAACTAGAGGCGGATACTTCATTGGAAATGTCAGTCCTGCCCGTATGGATTTTAGGTGGTTCCTCCTGGGAAATTGTGTTGCAGTATTATCATCTCTTGCTACTCCAGAGCAATCATCAGCAATAATGGACTTGATTGAAGAACGTTGGATGGATCTGGTTGGGGAGATGCCTTTGAAAATTTCATACCCTGCATTGGAAGGACACGAGTGGAAAATTGTAACAGGTTGTGATCCCAAGAACACCAGGTGGAGCTATCACAATGGAGGATCCTGGCCAGGTTAGGATCTCTTAATGATACGCCTGATACATTGAAAGTTGAGTTTTTACCGCTTTTCTAAGAAACAAGGCTTGTTGGCTTGCATCTTTGTGTTGACTTCAGTTACTTCTATAATATTAGAAAAGGTAAAACCCACTCATGCAGTACTCAGAAGTATCGTCTCATGTTTGTGGCATCAGTGCTTAGTCCAAGTTTGATCACTGAGTGATTGGTTTTGTTTGCTTGCATCTATGAAGCAATGAATGTACAACTATCATGATCATGTGCTGTGTTTCTTTCTTTTCGGGTTTTGCAAAGTGTACATTATACTCAAGGTTCTGATTCTTAACGTCCATCTTGACACTGACAAATATTCCTTCAAAATGCTGTTCTTTTGGCGCAGTTTTAATATGGCTTCTAACGTCTGCATGCATAAAAACTGGAAGACCCCAAATGGCACGGAAAGCTCTTGAGCTGGTCGAGAGCAGGCTGTCCAAAGACGGATGGCCAGAGTATTACGACGGAAAGCTTGGAAGATATATTGGAAAACAAGCTCGAAAATTTCAGACGTGGTCGATTTCAGGTTATCTTGTGGCAAAGATGATGATGGATGATCCGTCGCACTTGGGTATGATATCTCTGGACGAAGACAAGAAGATGAAAACTCACCTAAGCAGATCAGCTTCTTGCACATTCTAGATCGGAAGTTTGAAACATAATAATAAGAGTGGGGGTTGTCATATCTTCTATAATTTGCAATGTTGGCAGACATGCTTGTTATATACATTTAGCCGGCCTGGAAAATGGAACGGGCAGGAGCACATACATAATAATAAAGTTAAAGGCTACCATTTTCTTCAGAGACTGAATACCAATTTTTGGAAAAAGCAAGTTCCTTAATGTTCCATGATTTTTGTATGTCCTCACTTATGCCGGTAAGGAAAGTGGAACTCTTGACCATAAGAAGGATATAAGGAAGTCCTAGCCAACTCAACTTATCAAAAGACCCCATTGGAAAAAGTTCTCACCAATTTTACTTAAGTTGGTCCCTACCTTTGAGTTTTTCATGTACAAACCTGCACTACTGAAGTTACAGCAACACAAGAAAATCCTTGCAAGCTAGGTCGTAAGGCGATAGGTGACGAGGGAGTAGCCAATCTAAATTTACCAAATGGTTAGCCTTAGGTAAAAAAAGGAATGAGTAGAAGCGAGACCAAAGTTCAACATATGGATAAGATCTCATTCAATTAGGATTTGCAAACAATTCAGCTGACTGTAATGTTTATTCAAAGCATATAGGCACCAATTCAGTTCACATAGCTCTTTACGTAGATGATGCATTTATTTTGTCTAACGACACTTCTCTTCTGCACACTACTAAGAGTGATCTGTCAAAGGAATTTGACATGACTGATTTAGGAGTTGTTCATTCTTTGCTAGGAATTCACATTACTAGAGATAGACTTCAGAAGAAGATCTATCTTAGCCAACAGGCATATCTAAAAGGCATTTTAGAAAAGTTTCATATGTCTGATTACAAACCAATTGATACCCCAATGGATCCAAGTATAGTATTGACTAAACCTTCTTGTGTTGAGACTGATAGTGAAGTACTCGACTCAGCGAAGTACCCTTATCATTCACTAATCGGATCTCTAATGTATGCAATGCTGTGTACTAGACCAGATTTAGCATACACTGTCAGCACATTAAGTCAATTCATGTCTAATCCTAGGATCTCTCATTGGAAAGCATTAAAGAGAGTGACGAGATATATTCAGGGAAGTTTAGACCACATTTATGTTACGATGGAAATGTTATCGACCCACTCATCCTGCGAGGCTACTCCGACTCAGATTGGGGAGGAACAGTCTCTACCAAAAAATCTACCTTCGGGTTCTGTTTTTTTCTGGCAGGGGGACCGATTTCGTGGAACTCAAGGAAGCAGAAATCAGTTGCGCTTTCTTCGACAGAGGCAGAGTACATCGCAGCATGTCAAGCTTCAAAAAAAACTGTATGGATCAGGTTATTATTTCACGACTCACATCACACTCAGTTTAATGCTACCACCATTATGTGTGACAACTTGAGCTGTATTTCACTGTCACTGAATCCCAGATTTCATGGAAAATCCAAGCACATTGAAATCCAGTATCATTTCATTCGGGAGAAAGTTTTCTCAGGGCAAGTGATCCTTCAATACTGCTCCACAACATCGCAGACATCTTCACCAAAGCACTTCAGCTGTTTTAAAGACATCACCGTCTTTTTAGGGCACCTTCGGCTTCTTGCAAAAAATGTGAAGAGAGAGAAAAATCCCAAAGGTCGTCTCCTATTGTAATTGCTATTTTGTTTTGTGCTTCAGTGTAATATAGCAGCAACTTGCTTTTATCTGTGTACAACGTAGATGAATGCTTGTTGTGATTGAATGCACTTTCATTGTTGTTTGATCGCGCTCGTTTACTCACTCTGATCAGAACATGGATGTCTATGACTCAGTTTCTGATCAGACGATGACTATCTTTGATGTGGAAATCTGCAAAATAGGACCAAGAATGGATCCTAAAATGATCCACAAGAGGGAATGGAGCACTTTTGGTCCATTTTCCTACTATATGGAGATCTACTAAGAAACCTTCTAGAAGTCAAAACTCGCCTACTTCAGCTTATTCCACATGTGTGAGAAGACCTCTACACATGAGGTGTGACACCTAATCTAATGATGTGGTTCATGCAATCAATAGATTGATGCCATGTGTCATGTGACTAGAAAACTAGATTTTGGCCTTTTTAGCCACTAGAACTTGAATTAAATCATATGTACAACCTATATGACCTTGACCAAGCATAATTTTTGCATTTTTCACACCATCCTCAAAAATCTAGCTTGGTAAATCTAGCATAGATCTATCTATAACTCCAAGAGCCAATCTTAATTTTACAAATGGATCTCTAGGCAATGCCTTGGTGAGTATATCAGCAATGCAATCTGATGATGAAACATGAATAAGCTTGATCTCCTTTGCTTGTACTTTCTCCCTCACGAAATGATGTGAAATCTCAATGTGCTTTGTTTGAGCATGGAAGATTGGATTGTTTGCAAGTTGTTGAGATGCTTGATTGTCACAATATATGCATGGAATGTCTTCATCCTTGATCACATGAAGCTCCTCCAAAAGTCTTTTAAGCCAAAGAACCTCCTTTGTTGTTGTTGTCATAGCTTTATACTCGGATTCTGTTGATGAAAGAGAGATGGTATCTTGCTTTTTGGAAAGCCAAGATATAGCTCTTCCACATAAGAATTAGCAAATGCACTTATGGATCTTCTATCCATCTTGTCACCTACAAAACTTGAGTCCGAATATGCTCTTAAACAGATAGTAGTCTTTTCATGAACTATGCCAAAGTCTTTTGTAGCCGAGATGTACCTTAACACCCTTTTGGCACTTTTCCAATGACATATTAATGGACTTTGCATGTATTGACTCAATTTGCCAACACAAAAACTAAGATCAGGTCTAGTGATGGTTAAGTATATCAAGGAACCAATAAGCATTCTATGGGTAGTGATGTCCTCAAAGGATGCTTCATCACTTCCCTCAGAAATTTTTACACTTAGTTCCATGGGAGTTTCAACTCCTTTACAATCAATCATGCCAAATTTTGCTAAGATTGATCTAGCATACTTAGATTGACATATGAAAGTAAAATCATTACTTCTAGTGACTTCTATTCCAAGTATAACTTTTAGAAGTCCTAGATCTACCTTCCTAAATTCACTAGACAAGGAAATTTTTACATCTTTGATGCCATCTAGATCATTTCCTGTGAGTATAATGAAAACAACATATAAAACTAAGATAATGATCTTCCCATCATTACATTTGTAGTACAATGATGGTTCATAAAAACATACAACAAATCCAATGGAAATAAGATAAGAATGCTTATTTGCTTCCTCAAAACTAGTTGGTTCTTCAAGCATAGTAGTCAAGAAAGTATAATAGTTGAGTAGTTGAGAATCTTCCCCTTTCTCCCTTTGTCACTATAAGTGAGCCTTGATGGCTCAATCCTTGTCCTTGTTGATCTTCTTGGCACCCTTGGACTTTGAGAGTAGGTTCCACTTGGTCTTCATCTTCATGAAGCTCCTCCTCGGCCATAGCATGATCCTTGACAAGTTGAGTGTTGTTGGAAGTCATCTTTTCTTTGGCTTGGAGAGATGCTTAAAAAAGTACATCTCTACTTACAACAACTTTCTTGGTAATAGGATCAAATATCCTATAAGCTTTACTTTTCTCACTATAACCAACTAAGATTTGGCTTTTTGCCATACAATACTTCATAAGGTGTAAGTCCTTTATTGGCACTATTAGTCATTCTATTGCATAGAAAGTTTGCACATAAAATAGCTTCTCCCCAAAATGAAATAGGAAGGGATGCATCTAATCTCAAAGCTTTAGCACACTCACATAGTGTCGTATTCTTTCTCTCAGCTACTCCATTTTGTTGTGGAGTATTTGTGCAAGAAAACACTCTCCTAATGCCATTAGTTTCACAAAACTATTTCATCCTATTGGAGATGTACTCCCCTCCATTATCACTTCTTAATAATATAAATAATTGTTTTGAGTTGCTTAAGAAAAGTGTCACTTCATCACCAATACTAATCATTGGCAATCCTAATAAGGCTTTTGTGGTTAGGACCGATGCCAGTGATTATGCTATTGGAGCTATTTTGATGCGGGATGGACATCCTGTTGCTTATGAAAGCAAGAAACACAATCATGCTCAATCGAGGTATTGTACCTATGAGAAGGAACTGTTTGCCTTGAAAATTTGGTGAAATTATTTGTATGGTGCCAGATTTGAGGTTTTGATGGATCATCAGACTCTTCGATATTTCTGTGATGCTACAGATTTAAAGAGGAAGCAAGCTAGATGGGCTGAGCTGATACAAATCTTTGACTTTTCTATGAAAAGGAAGTCAAAATACTCTAGCAGATGCTTTGAGTCATTTACCAATTATTAATCAGTTATGCTTTATTGTTATAGAACCGAGGTTGTTTCAATCTCTCCAAGGACTATATGAGTCCGATCTTTTTTTTTAGAAAGCATTGGCAACAAGTACTTTCTAAGGTCGATTCAGGTATGCAAGATTCCTCGAACTAGGAAAAGACTGAAATGGATTTTGCTATTCGAAACATGATTTTGTTTCGTAAAGGCAAGGTGTGTGTACAGGAGAATGATACAGTGGCATGAGTGTCATGATAGTCCATGCGCAGGACATCCGGGTATACAAAGAACACTTGACTTAGTTCGACGACAATTTTGGTGGCCTAAGATGAAAAGCCAAATAGAGGCCTATGTACTTAAATGTGCTAAGTGCCAGTTAAATAAAGCAGAGAGGCTAAAAGCTAGTGGCCTATTACATCCCTTTAGAAATTCCTACCAAAAAGTGGAAAAGTATATCTATGGATTTTGTGGTCGGGCTTCCATGTACAAGGAAGGGCCACGATTTGGTTTGGGTCATTGTTGACAGACTTACGAAGTTTGCTCAATTTATCCCAACAAAAACTACTGTTAAAGCTCCAGGACTAGCTCAACTATTTGTTGAGAAACTTTTTCGACTATACAAATTGCCTTGCGATATTGTCAGTGACCGTGACCCAAAATTCACTGGGAATTTTTGGCAAGCAGTATTTGAAAAGTTGGAAATGACTTTAAGTATGAGTTCTACAGATCATTCGAAATCAGACGGTCAAACGAAAAGGACCAATCAGATGATGGAGGATATGCTGCGAGCATATGTGGGCCATTGGCAGTCTGATTGGAAAATTACCTTCCATTGGTGGAATTTGCATATAATAGTGCAAAACATTCAGTGATTGGATTCAGCCTTTTCAATCTTATGTTATTAACCTCGATCACCGATTAGTGTTGACATGAAAAACCTTAGGGTGCAAGCCGCAGCTGATTTCCTTGTAGATATGCAAGAAATGTTACAGCTGGCTAAAGATAGCATAAGAAGTGCCCAAGACAGGACAAGACACTATGCTGATCTATCTCGGAAGCACAAGGTATTCTTGGTCAACGATTGAGTGTTTTTGAGGTTTCCTAGTCACTCTAGGGGCTTGAAAGCTATTAAGTGTGCAAAGTTGGTGTCTAGGTATTGCGGTCCTTTTAAGGTTATCCAAGTGATAAACAAGGTCGCATACAAACTAGACCTTCCAACTAACATTGGAATTCATCTTGTTTCCACGTTAGTAAGTTGAAACCCTTGTTGGGGGTTGGGAAAACTCTGGTCCCTGTGGAAGATCTAGTGGAGGTTCTTCGTGATGAGTCCACGAGTGGACCACCTAAACCCGAGGCGATTGTTAATAGTTGGCAGAAAACTCTAAGGAATAGAGTGCTTCGGGAAATTTTAGTCAGGTGGAGGGGCAAATCAGAAGAAGAGGGAGGCTGATCTTCAGAAGAATTTCCCAAAATTTTCCCTACAAGAAAAAAATTAAGTTTAGGGGGAAGGAATGTTACATACCTATGTAACTAGTAGTACTTCAATGACTCCTATATGTCCATTTAGTGCTGGGGGCTAAATGGCAAGTTATCCTTGGATAAGGACGTACCCTTAGGATTAAGGGTAGGTGCCTTTGGATAAGCGTAGGCAAGTGATTATACCTTGGTCGGAGGTATGGAATCAAGTTATCCTTGGATAAGGGGTTCCCTTAGGATTAAGGGTATGTGACTTTAGATTAAGGTACTTGTGTCCTTGGATAAGGGCAGATAGGTGTCTATGACTTGGTCGGAGGTATGGAACCTAGTGAGGTGTTAGAAAGTCATGTTTTGGGACATCTTCTTATGTAGATAATGTTATGCATATGGATGGTTGTCTTCATGAAATGGATGTCATTTATGGTTCTGGAAAACAGGTTTTGGTCAATGGTTTTGATGGTCAAGAGGAAGATCAAGAGATTGATCTTAATGAGCTTCATGTCACACCAATTGGAAATTGGCAATTTGGAGCTAGTCAAGAGCATCAAAGAAGAATCAAATGGCCAAGGCACTAGGGATATGTTTTTGCAGGTTATTGAATACTCGAGTAAAGGCAAAGGAACAACAAGGATGTCTTGTTCAAACCTACTTTACTCATCTAACTTTATGTTTGAGCTATGTTATATCAATGTGTGGAAATTGTCAAAATTTGGTGAATCTATGATCATCTTTTTGTATCCAATGGATCTTGAAGAAGGACTAGTGCTACCTACTAGTTATGAGGAGTCTTATGGAGCTGGCTTAGCATCATTGTTGTACTCTTTTACTCATGGATTTCCAAAGCTTGATGGTTCTTCATGGGAAGAAGGCAATGGAAGCTATTCATGGTGGATTTCAACACATACACTTCACAAGAAGTGAAATATGGGGAAGACATGCAAGCAAGCATTCATCACTTTCATTTGTTACATGTTTGCTGCTATTTTACAGAGATTTCAAAGGTGGAAACTATTGGATTATTCTCCTTCCTACTAATTGATTAATCATTTTTAATCTCCATCCAACTGTTTATCCAATTCTGTGGATTTTCCTGTGTTTTGCACAGTCTGCAAAATTACAAGTGTTTTTAGACAGTCTGCAGAAATACATGGAGTTTGACAACAGTGTCGCTTTTTTTCGCATTTTTCGCCTGTCAGGAATTTCGAGTAAAAATGCAGTGTCGCATTTTTCGCATTTTTCAAGGTGCCCTAAAATTAAGAAAATGACTTTACTAAAGACCTTCGTATTTTTCGCCCTTCGGAATTTTCTCTCACTTCGGCATTTTCGCTTTTCCCTGATGGCAGTTTACATTCATTTTTGCAAAGTGACAGTTTTCGCTCATTCATGTAGACAAACTGTTTATGACGATTGACGCCGCTTATCAGCAATTAATTTCCATCCTCACTTTCCATAATGAATAGTTACTTGAGGTAAGCCTATCATTGGCTTCCAACATGACTCCAATTGAGGTTGCCATGTAGCAATGACCTGATCTTCTCTTTCAACCTGTTTCAATGCACAAAGCACTCCTTTGAACAACAACAAATGCATTCAAAAGAAATCACCAAGATTTGAAACTATCTCACAAATTCTCTTCTAGCACTTATCCAAGTAAATCAACACATAGAATCATGGAATCTTGATCAACCTATGATCTATCCTCAATCTAATGACTTTTGCCACTTCCTAAGATTGAAACACACTCAAATGAAGTCCAGCAACCTCACTATCTAGAGATCCAATCAAAATTAGGGTTTTGACAAAATCACAAAAAATTGACTATTCCAAATCTACATGCAAATGCTGAAAATTTGATATGCAATCTATAAGCCACCACTTAGGCTGAACCAATGATCCAAAAATTGGCCAAATCCAGCATGTGAATTCAAAAAACGGAATTGAACAAGTATATTGACCTATTTAGTGTTTTGATCTACAAAAGATCCAATCTACAAAAGCAAAAAATCCGATTTTGGTGTAGAATCCTCTCTAGCATGCTCTAGACTTGATATCTTCACCAAATCATTGATAGATCTGATTTTCTCCTTCATAACCTGAAACACAAGCTCTGATACCATGTGAAAGATTTCAGATCCTTAAGATCCAATCTACTTGAATGATCTTTGGTTAGAAAGAGAAATACACTACCAATTTCACCAATGTAGAAAAATCAGCATCTACACGCAATTTGAGATGCAAACACTAATAGAACTTGATCAAACTTGAATGAAATGATTATGTACTGCTGCTTTCCATACAAAACTAGCAAGCTACTGTATTTCACACGTGTGGATCCAAAAATAACAAATATAGATCATTCTACACATATAATTGCAAGCAATCACCAAGATAGTGCACCAATGGATAGTAGGACCCAAGAGAACCATGTATAAGCATGAAATGAGATAGAGAAGAGAGAAGATGACTCTCTCCACAAGTTACATCCTTTTATAGTAGGTCCAAACCCTATTTGGCCACTTGGCTTTCCCACCAAAATGCTAACCCTACCAATTTTGGTCTAGATTCAATGTACCCAACTTATTCAAATTGAATCTACTCAAACTCGCATTCTATCTTTCCCACACTTTCAAAAAGTGTTTATTCAAATGAAATTTAGAGTAATGAACTTTGAAAAGTCAACCTCTAAGTCTAAAACAAGTTTTGGCCTCAATATGCCAAATATGAAAATATTGCAAAATGTGATGAAACTAGTTGAATCTTTCATAGGTACTGATTCTAGGTTCAAAGCTAATGATGATTCTTTGAATCTAGTGATAGACTAGTTAATGTATTCCGGTGTAGGTACAAATTTGTCTCACTCTGATTGGTGGATAGATATAGGTTGTGTTTCTCAATTCGTTACTTGAAAAATGTATGGCTATGATCAACATGAGTTGCCTATAAATATGGGCACCACTTGTCATATTTTGATTCCATGATCTTTTATTTTGAACTCACTAGTCTCATGATATCGAATCGACGTGCGCCTCCCTAAACATTGCATGGTCGGATTCATTCAGACGCGCTGAATCGATATCACCCACTTCTGACGTGTTCTCGCAGAAAATTTCAATCTCGTCCTAGCAATATCGAATCAACGTGCGCACTTTTGTTCTGTCCTCTACCGATATCATTCTATCGCATTGAACCGATATCAGGTTCAATATGGCTAGTTCCTCTAAGGACAAACTTCTTGATTTTTTTAATGCCAGTGACATTCCATCTGAGAAATTAGAGTATTTTACTAGTATTTTTTTTGCTCCCTTCGATATCGATAAGCTAGTTTATGAGAATTGTTATAGTTTAATTTCTTATCTTGATGATTTTCTCAGATTATCAGTACTCCTGTTTTGGATATAGACAATTTTTGTTTCGTTCATTTTCAGGACCTTGTGCATTCCCAACCATCCTCTCAGGCATAAACACAATAGAAAGTACTCTAACTTGCATGACCATTTTAAAAGAAATGTATATTGTGATATCCACAAAAGAATATGTCGTCTTATAACCAAATGAATGGCTTTTGTCTTTTACATATATGCTGAAATTCCAGATGATGATTCTGTTGAATCTTCAACTGTTCTATTGATCAAAGCATCTGCACCTGCTCCAATTGATGTAGATGATGCAGATACTGATATAGGGATTGAAGCTGAAGCATCTATGGCTTTGAATTATCAAAAAACTCTCCCTCATTCTATAATCTTCTCGGATTCTCTTCCATCTACAACTCTTGTTAATCAATTAACTCAACTCGATGTTCCCTTATATTTTATAAATAATGAAAGTTATATTTCATTTAATGATATAGAAGATGTTTTGAATTTGAGAGAGGATGAAATCCTCTCAATTTTCGCTCAAAATTTATCTGAATTTTCTGACATTGTTGATTACTCATATGATGACCTTGAAAGTGAGACAGATTATAATAAAGATGGCAATTGGAAATTTGGTGCTCTGGAGGCCATTGAAAAATCTAAAGCCTATGAAAAAACTTTGCCTACAGAGGAGAAATTTTTGGATTCCAAAAAAAATATCCCCCAAGGCCTGGATATATCCCCTCTAGAAATGTAGAGGCCATTGGAGGACATGACATTAACAAAGCAAACGTCGTTGATTACGATGATTATGATATGGTACGTAGATATTATATTGGTATTGATATTGTTCAGTTTTCTTATTGAGATTGCAGTGTTACGTATAATTCTAAATTTATTTTATTTTCTCGTTTACAGGATGATATTGAAATAAATGCCTTTGGTATGAGACATGGAGGCGTCCATGGTGTATCAGCCTGGAGAAAAGATGTGTCTCTATCTCATTATTTGAAACACTTTCAAAATAATGAGATTTGTATATATCATTCATCTTTTAATCCATATGCAACCACTGTCATTATGGCCATCAAATCATTATCAGTTTGTTTAGGAGGCCATAAGTACGAAAGAGGAACATACAGAACAATTTTTGTGAAAAGAGATTTGGCTATTAAGATATTGGGTTATACTCCCAATGAGACTACGAAAAGATCATCTGCAATGGCCCTTTATTCGGATTACATTGATATGAGCAAGAGAAAAAAATTAGAATTTTTGGATCTATATGAGATTATTCCTTCATGACAATACCATCCGCCTGAATCTTGAAGAGGATGATGATGATAATTAAATAGTTTTTTGTAATAGATTTTTGATGTATTACAAGGATTTTTCTTGTAATGAATTTGAGTGCCTTTTGAAATATTGTAATACTTGGTGAGTTTTTAGCTTGATATCTAAATTGTGCTCTTCTATAAATCCACTGAAAAAGTTGAACTAAATATTTATTTCTTGAATTGTGTCCTCCATGGTTTATTGCTCTATGAAATGCTCCCCTTGCTTGCCAATGAGATTTTTCCATGCCTTGTCATGACCAGATACTGAAGATCTCATATTCCTTTGCAAAATAAGTTGCATGATGAAGAAGAATGTGCTGCAAACAATAGTTTTGATTAGTTAAATCAGTAGAAAAAAATATAAACCTGAATGAGAAAAGTACCAGAAAATGATATAGATCAGCACCATGTAATGAGTAACGTTGTCTTTTCCCCAACAATCATGTACAGATTTTACAAATGTGGTGCAATGATTTTGCAAAGTCCTCATATCTTCTGATGATAGGTTTTCTTTCCTGATAGCACCTATGAGTTTGTCTAAGTTGGTCCACACTTGTCCCTTTTTCACTCGATTACTTCCTTCTCGTGTTCGTGTGGCTTGAACAATTTCTCTCCAAATTTCGTATCTGACACTTGATTCTTTGCATGTGTGATTGGATAAGAATCTTCTTGCTTTAGCACCTCCAATTGATGGCTTATTAGGAACGTTTCCTTTTTTCCCGGAGAGTCTGTCACTTTTTTCAATCGTGACATTCCCTTTATGTAGTCCTGCATTTGACAGAACTATTTCCAACCCCCTAATTGCTACTTTGCCACAGACTCCAATTTATGATTCCATGCTAGTAGAATATGCAGGTAAATAAGTTTTTCAATAATACGAACCTCAGCATGCAATGTGCATATGTGAACATATTTTAATGGAATTGGCAGAACACTTTTCATATTTGGGTCTTCAGCTTCTCGTGTTGGGCTAGTGTTTGTTGATCGTCCCAAATTCATATTGTAGCAATCCTTCATGCAATAAAGACATGGTTGTCCCATGAGAGAAATTATACATACATTTTAATGTTTTTAAATCCCCTGCAAGTTGCCATTGAATTTGAAAACTTCCATGGTTTTCGACTGTAAATTTCTCACCCTTCAAATGTGTCCTTATAATCTCGCCATAATTTCTTGAAAATATCCATGAAAGTATTTTATGGTCCTCTTTCAAGACCTGTAGAGAAACAAGTAATGCATGACATGTCAATAAAAACTGGCAAGGTATGAATTGTTAATAAAGATATTCTAAATGAAAATTGAAATGCATACCTAGAATGCCGCCAACCACCGTATGTGATTTTCTGATTGAACACTAAACGTTCGATCATTTGTATCTGAAATTTTGTTCATCAAAGCGACACTCACTTGTTCCAACTTCTGACCCTTGATGATTTCATATTCATCCAATCTTATTACAATAATGATCTTTCCATTTACTTGATGTTCGTCTAGTTTATAGAATCGAATAATGTATTTTAGAACATTTTCAATATCAAGAAAAATATTATTGCAATCCTTGTAATCGAGCTCACCATATTCCGATTTGTATAATTCAGTTATATGAAGTGGTTGGCCAACTATTTTGAACATTTCGTTATTATAAAAATTTCTAGCTAATCTTACCCGATATGGACGCGAAAGATAAATTTTCTACAACATCACTTGGGAAAAAGCTTCTTTAACTATTCTAAAAAAAGTAGAATAAGCATTTTTGCTAATTCCAGATACATCACATGCACCTTGTATTACATTCGCATCCAAGTATGATTGAACCTTAATCAAAACAGTCTCTACAATTTCATTTTTCATTTTTTCAAACTGAGCATTTTTTATCATTTCCTTTGCTGACTTTCTTGGTAAAACATGACTTAAAGACGATCCAATGCATGAACGATCTGTTATATAGTTCTTTGCCACCAAACATGATCTGCAACAAACATATGAAGCTCAAATTATGTTTAATAAATAAATAATCCATGTTATCAAGTGCAAATCAAACTTAAATGACATATACAAATCAAATAAACAGCTTATATGACAACATACTTGAATGCTCAAATTTTTTTTTTTCTGACTGTCACTATGTGTAGATAAGTCATCAATATCGGTACTCTCTTTCTTTTCCTCTTCGTCATTGTCTTATTGATAATTTTTATATCAATAGTAGATTTGAAACTCTCAAATCGCAACTTTTCCATGGATTCTAACATTTCTTGATTTGATCCCCAAAGAGTAGTGACAGTAGAATTCAACTCTGACATAGCATTCTTGAGTGCATTGTTTTCGCACTAGTGTGTTGCACATAATGACGCAATTGTTGATTTGCACTTTGCAATTGTTGATTAGCAAACAGTAATTGTTGATTAAGACAAGATATGCTATGCATTCCAATATCACGCAACCTTTGACAATATCCAAGTAATTTGCTATTTCCTTCACATACATATCTGAGAAGATGAGTTACGGACTTAGAATCTGGACACAAATTGGTAGCTGGATCATTAGGATAAATTGATCCATCCACCCACAAATCTATATTCATATGATTATTCATTCTCAATTCTCTAACTATTGCAGCAGCATTCTCTACAACTTTCGTATTTTTCTTAATAATTGGAGTGCATTTTATCGGAAGAGCAATATGCAAATGGAACATTGCCATTGTTAAAGCTACAATCATGTATTAAAGGGCCCATTTTGAGCCCATATTTCCCCTAATGTCTGAACTTGAAATTATGATAGGATTGGTTACCCTTTGCTGGAGATCAGCCGGAAGCCCATTGTAGATGTTCTTCAAATAAATTGGCTATTGGAGTTGTGATTCCAAGGAGACAACTGTGGGCTTAATTTCCAACAGTCCCCGGTCACGGTTGGTGCCTTGGTATCTTCGTCAGGTTCAGCATGTTGAAGAACTTCTATGCTTGATCCTGAGAAGCGCTTTGGTGAAGATGTTTGCGACCATTTCTGTTGTGGAGCAGCATTGAAGGATGACTTACCCTGAGAAAACTTTATCCCAAATGAAATGATACTGGATTTCTGTGTGCTTGGATTTGCCATGAAATATGAGATTCGGTGACAGTGAAATACAACTCAAATTGTCACATAGAATGGTGGTAGCACTGAACTGAGTGTGATGTAAGTTGTGAAATAACAACCTGATCCATGCAGCTTCTTTTTAAGCTTGACATGCTGCAATGTACTCTGCCTTGGTCGAAAAAAGTGCAACTGATTTCTACTTCCTCGAGTTTCACATAATCGGTCCCCTTGCCATATATAAACAGAACCCAGAGGTAGATTCCTAGTAGAGACTGTTCCTCCCCAATCTGAGTCGGAGTAGGATGAGTGGGTTGATAGCATTTCCATCATAACATAAAATGTGAACTAAACTTTCCTAAATATATCTCTCACTCTTTTTAATGCTTTCCAATGAGAGATCCTAGGATTAGACATGAATTGACTTAACGTGCTAACAATGTATGCCAAATCTAGTCTAGTACACAACATTGCATATATCAAAGATCCTATTAGTGAATGATAAGGGTACTTCTCTATGTCGAGTACTTCACTATCAAAATCAACACAAGTAGGTTTAGTCAATACTATATTTGGGTCCATTGGAGTATCAATTGGTTTTCAATCAGACATATGAAAATTTTCTAAAATGTCTTTTAGATATGTCTGCTGGCTAAGATAGATCTTCTTCTGAAGACTATTTCTAGTAATGTGAATTCCTAGCAAAGAATGGACAGCTCCGAGGTCAGTCATGTCAAATTCCTTTGATAGATCACTCTTAGTAGTGTGCAGAAGAGAAGTGTCATTAGACAGAATAAATGCATCATTTACATAAAGAGCTATGTGAACTGAATTGGTGCCTATGTGCTTCGAATAAACATTACAGTCAATTGGATTGTTTGCAAATCCTAATTGAATGAGATAAGAGTTGATTCTATCGAATCCTACTCTTACGGCCTGTTTTAGACCGTAGATTGCTTTGTGCAGCTTGCACACTTTGTGCTCTTGGCCTTTGACTTCAAATCCTTATGGTTAGAAGGTATACATCTCCTCTTTGATGTTGTTATTGAGAAATGATGTCTTGACATCCATTTGGTGCATTTCGAGGGCTTCTGCGACTGCTAACGCAATCAGAGTCTTGATTGACTGCATCTTGATGACAGCACTAAAATTTTTTTGATAATCTACTCCATGGACTTGAGTGAATCCTTTAGCCACCAACCGTGCTTTCCATTTAGCAATGGAACCATCAAAGTTGATCTTCTTCTTGAAGATCCACTTGTTGTCGATAACTCTCTTGTGAGTGGGGAAGTTGACCAGTGTCCAGGTCTGGTTCATCAAAAGTGAGTTTTACTCGCTTTTCATAGCTTCTTGCCACTTCACAGCATCCTTGGAGTTAATTAGGCTCTCTGGTTCTTCTGATGAAGTCCAAAATGATTGAGGTGTATACCTCTCAAGAACTGTCCGAGTCCGTGAGGATCTGCAGACGTTTGGTTGACCAATATGCGATGATGCTTCTTCTTGAGTTTTTCTAGATCTGTTCGAGCTGGCTTGGTCTGGTCTGATGACAAGTACTATCAGCTACTCAGCTTCTATAGATGTAGCTATAGGATCTGTAGAAGGAACATCATCGTTGAAAGAATCCATGCCACGTAAAATAGGATGAAATGACATAGCATCGTTTATTGATGGTTGTTTGAAATCATGGTATGTATGTTCTTGAGATATTACATCCCTCGAGACAAATACTACATTGTGGATGGATCATAAACTCTATAAGCTTTATGTTCATCAGAATAGCCAATGAAAATACATTTATTTGTCTTATGATCCAGTTTCTTCCTGAGCTGTTTAGGAATGTGAACAAAACATATACAACCAAAGATTTTTAAATGGCTGACACTAGGCTTGTGCCCATGCCAAACTTCATGAGGAGTTTTGTTGTTGACGGCTTTGGTGCTAGATTTGTTCTGCACGTAATAGGCTATGGCAGTAGCTTTTTCCCAAAACTTTGCAGGTAGATGTGCTTTGTGTAGCATGGATCTGGCTGAGTTGAGAAGAGTTTGATTCTTCCTTTCTGCAATCCCCTTTTGTTGAGGTGAATAGAAAGTGGTGAACTGTTGCTTCTTTGCCTCGTTGTAGATGCAGATGTGAAACTCCTTGATGCCATGATTGACTCTCTTGCAATATCTGCAGAAAAGCTTCTTGCGCGATCCACCATGCTCACCTTGAGTTTGAGGCTTCTGTTGTTGCTGCTGCACTTGATTCTTGCCCTTGGAATAGTCTTTCTTCTTGGTGTACAGGGCCATGGATTTTTCTTTGATGGACAGGCCGCTAGTCTTTCTCCGCATTTTTTCTTGAAGAAGATGACCGATCACCTTTTGAAGAGTGAGGTCGGGGTGTGTGGAGATCATCACCACAAAGTGTTCATACAACTTTGGAAGAGAAGAAAACAAGGTCATAACGACATCATCATCTTGAATAGCACATCCTATAGCTGATAACTAATCCATTAAAGATTTGAAACTGTTGATGTGAGAAGTGATGGCAGTAGAATCACACATGCTAAGAGTAAGGAACTTCCTTCTAAGATGTAATCTAGTGGTTACATCATGAGTCTCATAAAGATTTGATAGCAAAATGCATCCTTAGAGGTTTTGCATGTGGTAACGTGGGATACTTGGGAGTCGGCCAGATTGAGTGTGATACATGCTAAGGCCTTCTGATCTTTGATCTTCCATGCCTTTGCTTGATCACCATCTTCTGGTTTCAGGTCAGCACCTTCTACTACATCCCAAAGATCTCTATCTATCAACATCATCCGGAGTTTTAACTTCCAGATGTAGAAGTTAGAACCATTGAACCTGTCAATGACTCTAGACTCGTTGGATGATGACGAAGAGTTAGCAATATGAGACATGTTAACAATAATATAAATGGAACAAACTTTATCTCTCGGTTTATTTGAGCTACACTCTGATACCAATCTGATGGGACAAGGGAGTGCGAAGAACGTGAACGGAGAAGAGAGTAGGAATATTGCGGAACAGCTCTCCTATTACAATCAGCTACTAGATGCAAAAACAGTCTAATAGAAAGCTTATGCTAAGTATAATCACAACTTAAAGTGTTCTAGTTGTCCAACAGGATCTCAAAAATTAGTTCATACTCACAAAAACAAAAGTACAATCCACCAAAGAGATTAGAAATGGTTTGTGTGTGTGTGTAGTATTACTGGAAATTAGATTTAATATGAAGTTTAGTTCGGAAATAGATTGAAATAGTAGTGTGATAGCGTAAGCTCCTTAGGCGTCAAAGACAGCCATCGTCTGATCAGAAACTGAGGAATCGTAGACGTCTGTGTTCTAATCAGAGTGAGTGAACAACTGTTAACAAACAACAATAAAGTGCATTCAATCACAACAAGAATTCATATACACAGATAGAAAAGCGTGCTGCTACTATATTACATTGAAGCACAATAAAATAGCAATTACAACCAAAATGATGACGTAACTAGGAGGCTCAAAATCATTCGTCTCATGGATGTAGCAAACAGTAATCTGTGCTGGGATGATCTATTTATATATTGCATCCATGTATTAACTACATTAAATGTTTGTCACCTAATTAGGTAAGCCGTTGTACTTGGAAGTATATGGCATTTGTGACAACTGTACTGTTGGAGGGTTTGCGGATCCCAAGGCAACCCTAACCCTAGTTAATAAGTGAGAGGGATTTGGCACCCTGTGTGTGTAAGTCCAACCCGATGATCACATAGTTATTTGATTGATTAGTTAAAAGTTAATAAAAGGACTTTAGGCCTTTTTGCGGGACTTTTAATGTCGCAGGGCCTAAATGTCAAGTTAGTGAATAAAGTTGGGTTTCCCTCCAATTTTGATGGTTCCCACACTTTTTTAAATTTGAATAAAAAGAGAGGCAAGACTGGACCAATAGGATTCAGAGGCCAGGGTCCTCCTCTCTACTATAAAAAGGTACCAACTCGAGTTGCTCCTAATGTTCATTTTCTCATTTCAATAAAGCAAATTGGTTCTCTTTAGAAATGGATTGATGAATGTCCTTGCTCTTCCTCTCTTCTCCTCCATTTCTCATGCTTTCTTTGGATTTTGCTAATTGTTAGATCTTATCATCATTGGGATTGCTATTTCTTATGCTTTTTTGAGAGAGAAAAGGAGAGAGAGAAGAGTAAGTTTCTATCATTGTTGTGGATTTAGGGTTAATGGAAGTAGGGTTAATGGATGTAGTGATAATGCTTAGTGTTAATGGATGTTAGTGTAAGATGTGGATCCTCCATTCATGTTGAAATCTGAACTATGCTATCGCTCTCATGGGAATGAACCTCCGCGTGACAACTAACTCCGTCTCTTTGATGCTAGATTGACTAGATTTTGGATTCAAGTTAGGCAAGGAAAGAAACCCACTACAATTTTGGCACCGTTGCTGGGGATCGAACCCAGGTCGTCCGCGTGATAGGCAAAAATACTCACCACTATGTGAGCCTCAAAATAGATTGAAATAATAGTGTGATAGCGTAAGTTCATCAGGCATCAAAGACAGTCATCGTCTGATCAGAAATTGAGGAGTCGTAGACGTCCATGTTCTGATCAGAGTGAGTGAACAAATGTTATCAAACAGCAATAAAGTGCATTCAATTACAACAAACATTCATCTATGTTATACACAGATAGAAAAACGTGTTGCTGCTATATTACACTGAAGCACAATAAATTAGCAATTACAACCAAAATGACGGTGTAACTGGGAGGCTCAAAATCATTCGTCTCATGGACGAAGCATCCAGTAATCTGTGCTGGGATGATCTATTTATAGATTGCATCCATTATTAACTTCGTTTTTTCTCTCTCTTTGGGTTTTTCATGAAAAAGTCGAAGGTGCCCTAAAACAGTTCAAGTCTTGAAGTAAATGATCTTCGAGAATTTTCTCTCTCTCTTTGCATTTTGCGAAAAAGATGAAGGTGCCTTAAAATGGTTGAACTTTGAACTGTGCCTAAGTGTCGCATTTCGGGGAAATGCGAAAAAGGCGAAGCTGTTGCAAAATAGTTTAAACTGTTGAACTATGCTAGTTTCACATTTCGAGAAAATGTGAAAAAGCCAACACTGTGGAAAACATAGTTCATTTCTGCAGACTATCATGACACTTAGAGTATTTTTTTAGACTGTCGTGAAAGTAATGTATTTTTGCAGACTTGTTCTAAATGCTAATTTCGTGAAAGTCCTTGAAGATGGTCAAGTCTTCAATGACTTCAAATTATTGAAGTTAACATCTGAACATCCACATTAAGGAGCCTATAATTTCTTTAAACAAAGTGATGTCCATGAAGGATCTTTCATCATCTTCATTTGGCACTTTTATATCTAAGACTTGCTCCATTGGTGTGTCAACACTTTTGCACTTTTCCATCTTAAAATTTTTCAAAAGACTTTGAGCATAGTTTACTAGACTTATAAAGATAAAATCAGACCCTCTAAGCACTTCTATGCCTAAGATAAAGTGAAGACATCTAGATCTACCATCTTGAACTCTAAAGATAGATCTAACTTGATTTTTTCAATACCATCAATACTATTTCCACTAATGATAATGTCATCAACATAAATGACTAAAAGTACAATAACAACATCATCAAATTTAGTGAGATCATATTCACTTTGAACAAAACAAAGTGAAATAAGATAGCAATGCAATCTTGAATTCCAAGATCTCGAAGCTTGGTTCAAGCCATAGATGCTTCTTTGGAGATGGCACACTTTGTCCTCCATTCCATGCTTGATGGACCCTTGTGGCTGCTCCATATAGATATCCTCTTCCAAAAAACCATTCAAGAAGGTATCAGAGACATCCGTTTGCTTGGTTCTTGTTTCCAATGCCACATGCACATAACATATACACCCAAAAACTTTCAAATGATTAAGATTGGGTTTCCTTACATACAACTTCTCATAAGGAGTTTTGCCTTCAATTGGTTTTCAAGACACCCTATTCATCAAGACCCCCAAAAAGATTTGGGCAAGCAAGCATCCATTCTTGAATCCTTAGAACATTCACATAATGTCCTATTTCTTCTTTCAGCAACCCCATTTTGTTGAGGGGTGTAGGGCCAAGAAGTTTCTTTCTTGATCCCTTCCTCCTCACAAAAGGCCTTAAACTCATTCGAGATCAATTCTCCACCATTGTCACTTCTAAAGATCTTGATGCTATGATTATGATGCTTTTCCACAAACAGTTTGAACTTTATAGAAGTATCAAAAATTTGGGACTTGAAGGAAAGTAAGAACACCCAACAATATCTTGAGTAGTCATCAATGAAAGCTACAAACATGGATGAACCTCCATTAGATTTGGTGCTTGCAATGTGCACATCCGAGTGTATGAGTTCAAGAGGGTGGGATGACTTTGTGATGGAGTTAGAGAACACCTTCTTATGTGCCTTGTCTTCCTTGTCAATAGACCTTGGTAGGCCTAAAGCATACTCCTCCTTTATCATAGCCTCCATGGAACCCGAGTTGACATGCCCAAATCTTTTGTGCCATAAAGTGAAGGTGTCTACATCTTGCTCTTCTCAGCCAACATGACAAACATTAGCATCTACAAATGCATCCAATTTGTAAAGTTTGCCAAGCCTAGTGCCTTTAGCCACTATCTTACCCTTCTTATTGATGAAACATTCATTTGAAGATCCACCAAGGATCTTCTCCTTTGAAGCTTGTTGAAAAAAATATGGACATCATGAGGGAGTCCTCATGTGAACTCTCCTCCTCCTCCTCCTTTCTCATGTTCACTTGGCTTTGATCTTGCTTCCTCTTGAAGCATTCCAAGGCATAATGGCTCATGTGGCTACAATAGTTGCATTTTACCTTGGACTTGTCCTTCTTGACTTTGGTGGTTGATGGAGATGGCTTTGAGGGTCCATCTTGATCCTCAAGCTTTGTTGAAGCCTTCTTGAATTTTGTTCCTTTGCCTTTGAACTTCCCTTTGCCTTTGGTGAAGAGAGCTTGGTGATCTCCACCTTGGATGAAAAGTCTATCCATCCTCTCTTGCTTTGGCTCCTTCTTGACTCCTCGGCCATGAGTGTGCCTTGAAGCTCCTCAAGTATGGGTAGCCTACCCATAATTGCATATCCCTAAACCAAATTGTCAAATTCAAAGCTTAGTCCATTCAAGATAAGTTGAACAAGCTCTTCATCCTTGTTAGGATCACCTATGAAGACTAGTTCCTTGTTCAATTCACTCTTAAGACAAAAGTATGTGCACTCTCTCCTTTCTTTTGATAGCTTCTATAGATTTGATTATTCAAAGCTAACATTCTTTTAGGTTCTTGGATTCATAGAACTTTTGCAAAGTCTCCCAAGCATCTTGAGTCGAAGTGCAATCTTCTACCTCTCTTAAGAGTTCATCAGCAACATTCATTTTTATACAATGTAGTGCAATATTTCACCTCTTGTTGTATTTGGCTTTCTCTTGAGGATGAATAGGTTCATCCTCCTTGCCATTTACAATATCCATTAGATCTTGCATGATCATGATGGATTCCATTCTAACTTTCCATATGCAATAGTTAGTTTTGTTAAGCCTTTCATTAGTGTCCAAAAGGAATGCATTTGGAGCTGCCATTTCTTCTCCTAATCAAGGAATTGACACAAATAAAGGTTACTTCTATTGATTTCATTGAAGATCTACCTTATCCCACTTCCTAAGTACCTGAAGATCAGAAATAGACTTTCTATAAAGATCTAAGAATGATCTTGAACAAAATCAAATCATAGAATACTAGAAATAATGCATTTGCTTGATTGAAGTAGAAAAAACTAGTAGAATTGTCCCTCTTTCCACAAAGAACATAAAATCTTCCAAATGATATGATCAAGAGTGAATTTCAGCAACCTAATATTCTTCCAAAATCACTTGCAAAAGATTTAAATGGAACTTAATGAGAATGCAACACAATCCACTACCCGTTCACAAGCAAAATTTAATAAAAAATGATGAAAATTTGATCTAATTTGATGCATAAGTCAAGCAATGGTTGGGACTGAACCTAAACCACTTTAGGAGGTGTCCTCTACACCATAGAATAGCCTTGAAGAGTCCCCAAATCTTTGATCTTCCCTCTCCTTGAATGCTAGAAAGCCTCCTCTATGAAATCCCTCCAAAACTCACCCTAGAAATCAATGCTTGGAGCAAGCAAAATTTGTTATCTTGGTAATGTGGATTGAATTAAACTTTTTATCTAGTTTTAGACACCTAAACACCTACAAATGAAGTCACACAACACCAATAATTTACTCACTTTGAGTTCTAGAATCAATGCTAGATGTTGAGATCCAATCTACACTAGGATAAAAAAAATGTGATCAAATTGGATGAAAAGCAAGGATATAGCTCATTTCAAAATTTAGGCTCTGATACTATGTAAAAATAGCAACAAATAGATTATGATTCTATAAGATTAGTACAATTTGCACCATCAAAATCTACCAAAATCTATGCTTAAATCTCACTAAATGGCCCAAATCCTTGTGTATGGCTTCACACGTGTGAGTGTATGGCCTCCAATGTTTGAGTATTGTACACCAGACCCATATTTAATCCAATAATGATTAGAAATCACAAGTACTCAAAGAAATCAAGCATAGAGAGCAATTGCACCAATATGAGAGAAAAATCACATAATTGCTTGATTTATTTTGGTGAGAGATCATCACCTATATATACATGATCACAACAATCTCAAATACCGAAGGGCCGGTCTACCATATTAGGACTATTCCATGTCCTTAGCGGAAAGCATTATAAACTATCTACCCGATATTGTGGACCATTCAGGATTGTACGAAAAATTGTTTCTTTAGCTTATGAACTAGATCTTCAAGGCAAATCTACTACACGCCCAATTTTTCATGTGAGTTGATTAAAATTAAGTTTACATGGAGGTGATAATGTTGGATGTGATGAGGATCTTTTCTACTTGGAAGATTTGTCGCTTAGTGTAACTTTGGAACTTGAGAAAGTGCTCAGAACCGAGATAAACAATTGAAAATCATTCTATGTTTTGAGTGCTTAATTAAAGTCAGACTGAGAATGATGATTTGTGAGTGTTGAAAGTAAATCTATTCTATGTGGTGGCTAGATCTACTCATGGATGTAGTATAGTGGTAGACAGGTCATCCACTTCCTAAGATCTATGTAAAAGCTTACAAATGAAAAAGGAAAGGAGAGCACCAAGGCTTCCCAACTGGTGCTCAGAATTAAACTTAAACTAAGGCTTGGCTAAGGCTTTCCCAACTAGTCTCTCACTTGTGCCAATTACTTGTGTAATAGATTGCCTAGTCTTGCTATTGGAGGCAAAACGCCATTTGAATTGTTCTATAAGAAGAAGCCCAAAGTTGATCATCTTAGGAACTTTGGATCCATTTGTTTTGTTCATGTTTTCTTAAATGTAAGGACCAAGGAGGATCCCAACTCCACCAAAGGGATTATGGTAGGCTATTCTACATCGAAAGCTTAAAGAATTTTTGTGCTCTCTACTAACAAGAATTCCATGAAGGCAAATTCCTGAAACTTGAGGAGGCCGAGGGTGGTCAAGTTGATGTTGGATCCATGAAGCCATCAATTTTACAAGAAGTGATGGAGAAGGGCCGAGGCTTGAGGAGGAGATCTACCCATACAAGACTCCAAGAAGATCTTCAAGGGAGAGGGCCGAGCCACTAAGGCTCACATATATTGATAAGGGAAAGCAAGCCGAAATGGGTAACATTTCTCATGCACTTTTCATCTCTTTTGATGAGCCTTCATGTGTGAAATATTTATTAGAATAAAAGGTTTGGCATGAGGCAATGTGCTTGAAGTTTGATGCTTTGATTCCAAATTATACTTGGGAGTTGGTTGATCTTACACCTAGAAAAAAAAGCAATCGGTTGCAAATGAGTTTTTAGAATAAAGTATAATCAAGATGGTTCCATTAACAATTGTAAAGCTAGAATTTGTGCAAAAAAAATATGCTCAAGTGAAGGGTCTAGATTATGAAGAAACTTTTGCTCTCGTGGCAAAAAATGGTTACCATTAGAATCTTGATTGACTTGTCATCTCATTTCAATGAGTTCATATATCAAATGGATGTGACTAATGCTTTTCTCAATGGCTATCTGGAGGAGGAGATCTAAATGCACCAACCTGTCCTTCGAATTGAGGAACAAGAGGAAAAGGTTTGTTTGCTCTTCAAAAGCTTGTATGGTCTCAAGCAGGCTCCAACATCTTGGTATTCTCAACTTAACACTTTCCTTCTTTCACCAGGATTCATTCTTAGTGAATATAATCCATCCTTGTACTTCAGTTTTGTAGATGGTGTTGTGATCATCATTGTACTTTATGTGGATGAGATCATTTTCTGTGGAAATAATGTTAAACTCATTGATGAGGCAAAACAAGCTCTAGGAAAAGAGTTTAAAATGCAAAATCTTGGATCTTTGAACTATCTTTTGGGTCTTGAAGTAGATAGGACATCATCTTATAGTTTTATTTGTCAGTACAAGAATGCTACTTTACTTCTTAAGAGATTCAATATGGATAAGTGCAAAGGCATAGATACACCCAAGGAGCGACATGTAAGGGATCCTTCATGTACATCACCATCAAAGCGTCAAACTCCAAGCACATTGCCTCATGCCATGAAAGATCCTTCATGTGCATCACCCTCTATAGGAGTCTCATAGGCTCCTTGATTTGGATCACTATTACTAGACCTGATCTTAGCTTTTGTGTCAATAGATTGAGTCAATAAATGCAATCTCCTTTTATTTATGATTGGAAGTTACCAAGAGAGTGCTTATGTACCTTTCTAGCACTCCAGATTATGGAATCTTGTATCAAAGATAACCTTTGCTTGATTGGCTTTTCAAATTCAGATTTTGTAGGTGATAACCTTGATAGAAAGTCCACAAGTGCATTTGCTATATATCTTGGAGGTGGAGTCATCTCTTGGCTCTCAAAGAAGTAGGACACTATCTCACTCTCATGAACTGAAGCTGAATACAAGGCACTCACTAGCACTACCAAGGAGATTTTGTGGATCAAGCATCTTTTGGTGGAGCTAAAGTGCATCACAAATGAAGATGTTCCCATCATCAAGTGTGACAACAACCCAAGGCCTTGCTTCAAATCCCTTCTTTCATGCAAGGAGCAAGCATATCGAAGTGGCACACCACTTTGTGAGAGAGAAAGTTCAAGCAAAGGTACATTATTTTGGAGCATGTGCACACTACATCATGTGTGGATGATCTTCTCACTAAGCCTTTGATTAAGGCTTCATTTATTAAGCATATATTCGCCTTGGGAGTTGTTAACAAATCTATCTTGCAAAGTGTTGTATAACCAGTTTTATTTTAAGGAGGACCGTGAAAGATGGTAAAATTAGATTAGTTATTTTCCTTGCTAGATGCCATCATGGGGTTGGATTTATGTCCACCACCACCTTGTACATATTTTTAGGTTGATTTTGAAAAGTCAAAAGGCTTCCAACTTGATTTCTAGTAAGATAGTGACATGTGTATCAAAATGTAAGGATTGGTATTTTGCTAGTATGCAACCAAATCCACATCTCAATGTCAATTTTGGCCCAATCAAAATAAGAGGTGTAGATCATAAGGCCAATCACATTAAGAGGTGAAAAATATTTGGCCCAATCATTTTTAAAGCTGCAAATCACTTGGCCAATCAAATTGAGAGGTTCAAGCTATGTGGTTCAATCATGGAAAGAGGTGCCTATCTTTAGGTCCAATCATTATGAGAGGTGAAATCCATGGGGTCCAATCAGTTTAGAGAATGTGATATGCTAGAACTCGAGCCACTCCTATATGGAACTATGCTCTCATTATACATACAACTTTTTTGAGAGAGAATGCAAATTTTGACTTAGAAGTAATTTGGTTTATTCTCTCTCTACTCGAGAGAAAGCCCTCTTTCTCTCTCTACCCAAGAGCAAGGTGCTTGGATTAGAGTCTCATAATGATTTTTACTTAGTTTTTTCATGTGGATGTAAGAAACTTGCTTGTCTTTGGATGAGTGTAACTTTTGATGTGATTGAGCTCTTGCCTAGATTCGATGAATGCCAACAGACTCTAGCCAACTGGCAATTGCATTTGACGACCTAATTACTTAGTATAAATCAGCTGTTCATACATCTCATTCTGGTGTTGTGAATTGTGAAGGAGTTAAGTGTTATTACACGACGCTTCTTGCGCTCTTATCAAGTAGATCGTTCATGACCAGAAAGTATTGTAGTTAGCTTTCAAGCTTGAACTCTCTTGAGCATTTTAGCTCAGTCTTCAGAGTTTATTTTAGAGTTGCTATTGCACTACTGCTTATAAGCAAAGTTTTTTATTTCAGACTTATTCTCAGTTACTCAGAGATAGCTTAGAGTGTGAGGTTTCGATCCGCTATTACTTGCACTCATTTGCATCTGATTTGTTTTCTTACTGAATCAATCAGTATGTGTCAGAATGTATGCATCTCTGTAATGTTTTTGTAACTGATAGAAATTGTCTGAGAATTCAATGCTTTATGTTTGCCTACGTAATCATTTAGTTTCTAGCAATTTCAAGGTTAGTTACTAAAGATTGAACGTGATTTCCATCACTACTGTTTTGTTCAATATTGATAGGACCTTACTCACCTAATTCTAACAAACATGGAGGAATCATTCCATTCCCATTCTATATTATTCTTCATGTACTAGTTTCATCTTGAAATGTAAAATTGATGTAAGAAATAGTGAAACATCCAGTATGGACACTATTATCTATATCAATTACGAAGTTTATTGTTTTGTACATATTAGGATCATTGAGAGGAGATACATCATTTAGATGGAGATCATTCTTAAGTTAGATCAAAGTAGTGTTGTAAAACTAGCAAGTAAAGTTGAAGAGAGACTGTGAAAATTGTCAACATTTCCTAGCTAGTTTTAGGCCAAATTTGGTATTTTTGGCACATAGTTTTGGATCTAACCTTTCACACGTGTGGAAGAGGCCTAGATACTTTTATTTTAGTATATATTTTATATTGAAAAAGTCTCAAACTTCAGGACCTTCGAAATGACACCAATATCATGTTATTTGGACATATAGGCCAAAATTGACTATTTTAGGCTACTGGTGCCCTAAAATTGGGTCCTAAGTTCTAGAGAGAGGAGAGAGAGTCACCTCTCTCACCTATATTAGGCTGAAATTCGTGGAGAACAGGTTGGAGAAACCTATTGTATGATTCATTGAGATCAATAGATCATTGTCATTGTTTCTTCCTCCATTGAGAGCATTGTCTTGTGTATTGTCTTCAAGCTTTTGTGTACGATCTTAAGAGGTTTCCAAAAGTGGTAGCTACTGTTGGGCACCTTTTTTGTTGCTATTTTTGGCTACCATCAGTACCTTTTATTAGTTTCTTTTGTCTCTTGAATGCTTTGTCAAGTTCATGTGTATCAAATGTAGCATTAGGATGCTTTGCCATTTCTAGCTTTTGTAGCTTGTTGTGCAAAGATCTTAGCCAAGTATTTTGGGAGTTTGGATTCTTTCAAGATCCACTTTTTTCACAAGACAACGTTCTTACATGGCGAGTAGACGAAGAAGTCTACATGGACCAACCACCAGGTTACATCTGCAAATCACTTCCCACCTATGCCTACCAAATGCACATAATTTTCTACGGTCTAAAGCAATTTGCGCGACAATGGTACAAGAAGAAGGATCATGCCCTACGCTCCTTTGGGTTCAAGCCACTGATGGCCGATTCCAATGTTTATGTAAGAATCACAGATGGGGAGATCATTACGTGTTGAATTGGATTTTGTTGTTTTTGTTTGGTTTTGCTTCTAGTGCTCACTTTCGATACTTCAAAATCAATGTCACTCGGCCAATTTGTTTCTTCTTCAGAAAGTTCAACCGGCTGAACCACTTCATCTTTAATCTCAACATCTTTAGTGGCTTCAGGTTTTACGTATTTTACCAACAACTTTTTACACTGGTGGTTTAGGACATTCTGAAGTCACATGTCCTTCTGCTTTACAATTTTTGCACAAAGGCACATATCCAATTTGCTTCTTTGGTTCAGGACATTCATTAAAATAATGTCCAGGTATTCCACAATTATAACATGTACGTACAAATTTTGTTCTTTGAACACCATTCTTCTGCTGCACATATTTCTGTATTGGAATAAACTTCCTTGCAGGCCCGGCCTTGCTAGGCCTTGTTGAGGTGTCGCACCAGGTAGTACATAGTCATCGTTGTCTTCTATAAGAATCTAGATCAAAGTAAGGATTATACAATAAGCCAAAAAGAAAATAGCTTAGGTACTGTCAAAAGCCAACAAGTTACCATACAAGAGGCTATGATCAAATTTTGATAGCATTATGATGTGAAGATCTCATTCTATTCACAACAATGTAAGATCAAGTCACAAACTCGACTTGTCTCTAGTATAACTCTATGAACTTGGAGATGAATAGATACATTTACATGCATGAAATGAATATAAATCTAACATTTAGAGAGATTCAGGTTTCCCTAGCCACCCCATTAGCCTCCTCTTGAATCTAAGCCACTAGATCCCATCAATGGTGAAGATTGTATCTAGGTTAGATATTATATATCTTAACCTTCTAGATGGCTAGTTGTCACTTGGAGCCACGAGTGCAGGCAAATCTCCTCATTTAAGTTAGATAATCATTTGGGCATGTGACATGGCTTGAGGTTCAATGTAAAACATTTGAAAGTGGCATAATGCCAAAAATACCAAGTTACAATCTACTCCATTTTTCACATTATCTCTTAGATATAATTTGGTAATGTGAAGCAACTATGTTGGCAGAAGAAATGTGAGCACAAAAGCTTTGTAAAGATATCATCAACACACTCCACGTATGAGACATGTTGAAGAAGAACTTCCTTGGCAACGATCTCTCAAGTGAAATATTGAGAGATTTCAATGGCCGGCTCCTTTTTATAATTCAGGTGCACAAGCGCATATAATGCAAGGCTTGAAATTGAAAGGGGACACTTTGCTTTTACAATGAAGTGTAGGGAACTTGATATACTACTTTATATGCTGCCTTTTCAATTGAAATGTGCAAAGAGTTATGGACCTTCCAAATTACACATTTTATGCATATACAAAAGAGCTTAAATAGCTTTGGCTTTTAATGAATTTTTTTTATCTGATTTTCTAACTCAAAAGGAAGATTTTTTTTTTAAAATAGCTGACATCTAGTATATTTTTGTGACTTTCTTTAAATGACCAATAGACCTTTGAAGAGCATTCAATGTGCTTGCAAATGCCAAGCCTATTTGATACAATCGAGCTTGCCCATTGCCATTTGTAAATTCAAGTTGAAGCTAAGTAAAGGTTTATGTCAATTTTTTGAGCTGAAACAATAATCCATAATACCTTCAAAGTCTCTTCGACCACATTAACTTGTCCAATAAATCATAAAAACTCTAAATTTGAATGACCATAAACACTTGTTAGTTGCATTTTAAATTTTGATAGATTCATTCAAGTGATTTATTTGATAAGATTATGCTCTAGATTTGTTTCCACACATATATGTTCATTTTGGATAAGAGTAAACTCTAAAAATTTTTTAGCACATCTTATGTTCATTCTAAGTTGAAGTAAAACACATGTTTGCTAAAATCCTTTAGACGTGGGACGGTCCGGCTTCAACTATTGACCTTCGCGGGTGATGTTTTACAAGTTTTATGGGCCTAAACTAAAGCATTGTACATTATGTATAATTCTTAAATTTTTAGTCTTAAGCATGAATGGTAAACCATAACATCAATGTACAACATCATTATGATGTAAATATGTGAAAGTGAGAGTAATTCACATTGGAGCACCCAATAGGTCCTTAATTTTTCCATTGGTCCATTTGAGAACCAATAGAATTTCCCCCTTTCACATTTATCTTGAGTTGCCACCATGTGGCACAAGAAGGGGGATGGGTCCCTTGGGGCAAATGGAAGTTGTATGTGGACTTGGGGACCCAATGTTGCATGTTGAGTTGCCAAGGGTAAAGAACTTTATAAAAAATGAACCAATGGTATTAGAGGGATTCAAACTGTATCATTCCATTTAAGTGTTACCAGTCAAGTATGAAAAGGGGATAAAAAGGGGTGGTGTGAATTGCCCATCATCTCACTCTACGCCTTCACTTATTTTCAGCACCCCGTGCACTCCCTGCACCTGCACCATGTCAGGGAGTGCATCAAGGGTTTTTCCTTGGTTTTCAGCCCTAGATGCACTCCCTGGCATGGTGCAGGGTGCTGAGATTAAGCAAAGCTCTCACTCTGCATTGTTTAAAAAATAGGTGGCAAGAGAAAGGTAGGGAGTGGGAGCAAATGAAGTTGCAATTAGTGTTAAAGGATTGATATCATGAGTCATGAGCATAATGGGTTCCTACAAAAGTGTTTTACGAGGCATAATGCCTCGTAAGGGAAAGATTTTCACATTTTGTGACTATTTTTTGTTTGTCTCCATAAAAAGGCCGAATGCATAGAAGATAGTCGTGCTTCTTCAGCTCCCCTCCTTCGATCTTCATCCCGATCGCTGTCTTTTTTGTAGCCCATTCGAGTCTTCGACGACGCTCCCATTACCAGCTGAGGTAGCAGTTTCCTTCCAATCCGATAATGGCTCGCTTACCAGCTGGTTTACTTGTGCTCTTCATTCTCGTGGAGGCTGCATCCTTGCAAACTCAGTTGGCTGCCTTTGTTCCTACATCTTTGGCATGAACTCTGATTTGCTTGATCAGTATACTTGTCAATGTAAAACTTTTGTTGGGCATTCGGTTCGAGGCAAGATCCTTAGTAATTCGCAATGCTTGTACTCATTTGTAGCGTTGTAAGCAAAATTCTCACTGTGTAGCGTTATATGGCTGTATTATTTCTCTCTGTTGTATGGCCCGTTATAAGGCTGCAGTATTCGAAAAGTTCGGAAATTCTCACTGTGTATTCCTGTTATATGGCTGTATTATTTCTCAGTACTGTTGTATAGCTGTAAATTGGAAGTTGAGAGTAGTGATTGCAGCACAATCGTATTATGACGACAATCATTTGCATGCAGTTCTTGGTCGAAGCATTGCCTGGCATAGACTCCGAAAATCAAGCATCAGAGGTAAAACCAACAATGCAAGCTAGTGATGGTATTTTCTTCTGCCTTAATGCATTATCAGGTTTTTGATGCACATTCTCATACTTTTGGATCTGTTTATAACACTCAGCCCAGTGGCTCTCCACATTTGTTCTAGCTTTGTCATAACCCGAGTGACTACGAATTCGGGTATGAGCTATTTTAGCGTGATTAACAACCAGTTTGGGTCAAATCTTGATGCTGATATATCAATGTAGGGTCTTACTATCGGGCGAGACCTGCTTGCTTTGAGTCCGTCGAGTGAGTCATTACATTTGCACATACTCTTGCCTTTGGCACATTGTGAGATGCAGCTAGTCGTTACTTTGATCGATAATCAAAATAGTAGTGGTTACAACACCAATACTGAAAGTCATAGACCCAAATCAGCCTTTTGTGGTTAAAACATATGCTAGTGACTTTGCAGTGTCAAAAATGGAGATTTGAGGACCTTACAAAGATCTACCATGACCTACATGCATGTGAGATTGCACAATTACCCAAAGTGGATGGATCAACTCGAGATGGAAGATCTATCTACCAGACATTGTTGTAGGTTTGGAGGAGAGACCAGCAACACAACAAGATCAATTGAGGTATGACAAGAGGGCCAAGAAGGCTCTACACATGATAAAGATGAATATTACCAATGAACTTTTCAAGGAAGTTGGTAAGTGCACATCATCTTTGGAAGCTTGGAATTCATTGAAGAAGCTTTATGAGTCCAAGTCTACTTCTAGAGTGTTGACTCTAAGAAGGCAAATCTTTTCTTGTTTGCAAAAGAATGAAGAAAGTCCAAGTACTTTTCTTTTGAGAATGAAAGCATTGAATGATGAGTTAGCTTGCATAGATGAAAGCATTAAGGAAGGAGAACTTATTCAAGTGATTCTTAATGGCTTGTTGGATGCTCATCCTAACATTGTTCAAAGTATTGCTATTCAAAAGACTTTGCCAAGTTTGATGGATCTTCAAGAGATCTTGATCAATGAGGAATATAGGCTTCAAGCAAGAGGTGGATCTACATCCACACTTCAAGAGGATGCTATGTTCACAAAGGGCAAATTCAAGGGCAAAACCAAAAGCAAGTGGTCTAAAGGGCAAGATCAAGTGGATGCTTCTTCAAGTGGCAAAAAGAAGGATAGATCAAAGCTCAAGTGCTTCTATTGTGGCATCAAAGGACACTTTGCAAGTGAGTGCTACAAGAAGAAGAGAGATCAAGGAGACAAGCAAGGTAATCTTACTCTTGATGAGGATGGTTTGGATGTGCAAGATGCAAATGATGATGCTTTTGTGATGTCTTCATGTATGCTTGCTAATGATGGAGATCTAGATCCTTGGTGGATTGATAGTGGAGCAAGTTCACACATGACCTTTCACAAAGAGTACTTCACCTCTTTGTTGGCATATGGAGATGACAAGAGGGTGATCTACATGGCCAATGATGGTGAGTGTGCAATCAAAGGGATTGGCACAATTCCTATTTCTCTCTCTACAAATAGGAATGTTCATTTGGAGGATGTCTTGTTTATTCCATCTATTACCAAGAATTTGCTTAGTGTGAGTCACATGCTAAGTAAGGGCCTCAAGGTGGAGTTTGATGGAGATGCTTGTTTGATCAAAAGGAAGGATGTCTTGATTGGAAAAGGTAAAAGGCAAGGGAAGTTGTTCAAACTTGATGCTTGTGTTATTGCTAACCAAGTTGGATGTGTTGCAAGGGAGCAAATTTCTATTCAAGAGGTTTGGCACAAAAGGATGGGGCACCTCAACTTCAAGTCATTGGAGGTAATGGCAAGGAAGAAGGTTGTGATTGGTCTTCCAAGTTCCTTAAGTAATGACAAGCATGTTTGTGAGTCTTGTGCTTTATCTAAGTCACATAGACTACCTTATACTAGATCTATTTCTAGATCTACAAAGCCTTTTCAACTTGTACATTCGGATATTCATGGATTTACTACAATTAGCAATAGTGGAGCTAAGATGTATGTAACATTCATTGATGATTTTAGTAGATTTTGTTGGATCTATCTACTAAAGAGCAAGGATGAAGTGTATGATGTCTTTGTCAAGTTCAAGAATGCAAGTTCAAGGCCTTTTGTGATGAGCATGGGATCAAGAGGGAGTATACAACATCAAGGACCCCACAACAAAATGGAGTGGCTGAAAGGAAGAATAGAACTTTATGTGAAAGTGCTAAAGCTATGAGGTTAAGTGCTAATCTTGACAAACCATTTTGGGATCAAGCTTTGTTGTGTGCCAATTTCTTGTGCAATAGGTGGCCGAGTGCTATTTTGGATGGAAGGACACCTTTTGAGATGCTATTCAAGAGGAGGCCGAGTGTCAACTTTCTAAGAACCTTTGGATGCACTTGCTATGTCAACATTACTCTTGATGATAGGACCAAGGAGGATCCATCTTCAAGAAGAGGTATTTTTGTTGGATATAGTGAGGTGAGTAAGGCCTACAAGGTTTACATTCCTTCTACTAACAAAGTGATTGTTGGTAGAGATGTCATTTTTTATGAGGGAAATATTCCAAAGGTGTCTTCAAGCATGATTGATGGTAAAGTAGATGGTTCTAACATTCTTGATGTTGATGAGAAGGATCCTACTTTGGATGGTGGTGATGATGGACCTTCATCAAGTCAAAAGCCAAGGAGAACATCAAGAGAAAGACAAGTACCTTCAAGGCTCACATATGATCAAAAGGGTAAGCAAGTAGTTTCTGGAAATTATGTTGCTTTCCTAACCTCTTTGGATGATCCTACAAGTGTAGATCAAGCAAGGAAAGAAGAGGAGTGGATCCAACCAATGGATCTTGAGTATCGATCTCTTATGAAGAGTGGAACATCTTTTGGAGGATCTTCTTGTGTACATGGAGCTATGCAAGTGGATGGATGTTATCTTGCTGCAAAATCAAGTAATGGATATGGAAAACAAATTTTGTTCAATGACCTTGATGGTCAAGTTGAAGATCAAGAGGTTGATCTCAAAGCGCTTCAACTAGTCAAAAGGGAAGTTGGCAATTTGGAGCTAGTCAAGAGCATCAAAGGAGAGGTAATTGGCAAAGGTGCTATGGATCTGTTGTTGCAACATATTGAAGACTCAAGTAAGGTCAAAGGAGCAGCAAGGAAGTGTTGTTCAAGTTTACTTTATTTTTTCTATCTCATGTTTGAGCAATTTCATGTGGATGTGTGCAAATTGTCAAGATATGGTAAAACTAGCTACATTGGTGAGCATTGTTTTGATGTTGGATTTGTACTAGCATTCTTGGCTGATTTTGATGGAAATGAAGCTATTGGAGGTTCATTATGTCACTCATCCATGGCTAAGTTCTCAAGTGTTGAGCTACTTGGTGCCAATACTTGGAGATTGTCAATTTTTGGTGAATTCATGGTCATTTTCTTGTGTCAAGTAGATCTTGAAGATGGACTAGTGCAAACTACTTGGTTTATGGAGTCATGTGGTGCTGGATTTGCATCATTAATGTACTCACCTACTCATGGATTTCCAAGGTTTGATGGTTTCTTGTGGCAAGATGAAGATGGAGGCTCATTCATGGAGTATCATGGTGGATACAAGGCAACAAAGGACAGAGGAGGAGACATGCAAGCAAAAGTTGATCACTCACATTTATTGTTTGTTTGCTGTATTTTTCCAGAGAGTTCAGAGTTGGAAGCATGGTGGAATCATTTCATTTGCATTCTATTTGATTCTTCATGTTCTAGTCACATTTTTGCATGTAAAATTGATGTAAGAAATAGTGAAGCATCCCAAGTGGACACTATTCTCTATATCAATTATGGTTGTTTCTATTTTGAGCATTACATGATCATTGAAAGGAGATCTATTCTTAGGAAGAAGATCATTCTTATGATGGATCAAAGTTCTATTGGCAAAAACTATGCTAGGAGCATTGGAAGCTAGGAAAGCGAGTTTTGAGGTACATCATTGGAACTCGAGATTTTGGCATATTGTATGAGGGATCATCACCTAATCTTTTTGGATTTTCAGATTCGGACTATGCTGGAGATGTAATGGATAGGAAATCCATTAGTTCTTATTGTATTTTCATAGGTGATGGAGCTATATCATGGATGTCAAAGAAACAAGCCACTATCTCATTGTCATCTAGTGAGGCCGAGTACAAAGCTCTTGCACATTGCACAAAGGAGATGGTATGGATCAAGAGGATGATAAGGATCTTCACTTATTGGATTTTTTAGAGAGCCCAATCATCTTTTGTGACAATCAATCAGCTCAAAGAATGGCATCCAATCCTATCTTTCATGCTAGGAGCAAGCATATTGAGATACAATATCATTTTGTGAGGGAGCGAGTCATTGCAAAGGAGGTGGAGATTCAACATGTGTCTTCAAGGGAATGTGTAGCTGATATCTTCACCAAAGCATTGGGAAAAGACTATCTCACTTGGTGTGGATGAGACACATGTACAAAAAATTCTAATAGAAATATATTTACAGTTTTTCAATGGTTGTTCTTACTTGTTTTTTTTTCCTGTTATTAATTCAGGTTATGAATCATTCATCTTCAATTTCTACGGTTTTTCAACAAGTTTGTTTTTCATAGCCTTGGTCTGCCTTGCCTTTACCTTAGTTTTTTTTGGATAAGTTCAGAATGATGATCTGATTGAACCTTTGCCACAACCAATCCAAACATGCGACATTAGTTCACTTAGATTTGTTGCAGCAAATCTTTGATCATATCATCATCTAAACATATCCAAATATGCCAAGAAAAAGACAATACAAACCAAGGCAATGAAGACCAAAATTACAACCGATATATACGAGACATCAACAAGGGCAAGCGTCGATTGTAGTGGTCACTGGAGTTCAAGTGACTAAAGATCTCCCGAAGATAGTGCATTTTGTAAAGAATTGAAAAATATTATCTATTTTAGATATAGGGGTCTTATGTTTTTTACATCAAGCATCTAGGTGTAGGATGTTGATAGGAACAAATTTGGCATAGATGGCAAATTATGCATTTCCACTTGTAATGCCACTATTGAACCAAAATAGAGTAAGAGGCTAAACTCGTGCCAATTAGAGTGTAGACAAGTGTAATGCTTTTGTTTGATGAATTCCAAGAGGTCCAATAGGATTTAGAGGTGGAACCATGTGAGGTCCAATAGGAAATTGAGGTGTGCTTGAATATAGTCCAATAGAATTAAGAGGTGCATGGATCAATGGTCCAATAGGATTAAGAGGTGACAAAATATGGTCCAATCATAGTTAAACATAGTGGTAGCTCGTGGATCTACTAGTATCATTGTACTCCTCATTTTGAATCTAATTGATTTGGTGATTATATGGATTTTGAGTGTTATTGGATTTCTATCTTTCTCTCTCTACCCGAGAGCTCATGATGCTTTTTCTCTCTCTACCCGAGAAGAGCAGCTTGTTCTTACTTAGATTATTTTTTGAATACTTCCCACACGTGTAAGTGAGAGTTGGAAGTGATTGAATGCATGTAGTAGTGTGTTTTTTGCCATAGGATCTAAGATTGATCTTGAATCTCAATCTAGTCTTGATCTTGGTGCATCTACACACCTTAGGAGATCACAAGTACATGTTGTGGACAATCCACACGTGTGAATTCAACATGGTATCAGAGCCTACCTAAGGTTACCATGCATTTTGATCCATCTAAGTGAAAACTTTTCATCAATCTTGAGCTAGAAATTGTCAAGGCCCATTTTCCTAGCTATCTTGTTCAATTTTGGATCAAAAGAGATCAAAAGGACATTGATTGGGTCTGACCTGGTACTGTATGGAATCAGGTGCTCAAACACATGTGAGGAACATCCAAATTCAGTTTGGAAGTTCTCTCTCATGCTTGATCCATTTATCTTGCTTGATAGCTTGTTTTGAAGCTATTTTTGTCTAGTTTTTGATGCAATCAGTTTCATTCCATTTGGTTGAGCCAATCATAAGTTATAAGCTTTTGAAGAAGGTTAGGTAGGGCACCTAGACCTGGGTGGACACATTTGGTTTGTTCAAGAGATTGCTTGGTTGATCCAAAATCACAGTTGTATGCTTGCCAATCTCATCTATATGTGACCTAGGCACTGTTTTGAGATCTTAGCCATTTTGTTTCATGCAATATCATTGTATTTGAGTCAAATTTGGTTTCTTAGAGTACTTCACACGTGCTAAGAGTGTTTGATCCTAACTTTGCCTATACTCCATCATTTGATGTGAAATAGATCTTGTTTTAGAGATATTTGTGTAGCTAGTGAGAATCAATTCACAAATAGTTGCAAGATCTTTCATAGGAGGAGATAGTACTCTATTATTGGATCCTATTGAGAGTGTGTAGCAACATTTATTGTTCATCATTTGAGTTTTCTTCACTTCAAATGTCTTCAATGGATTCATCCTTGTTGGAACCAAGTGAAAGATTGTCCACTTCAAACTATTCAATTTGGAAAATGAGGATGGAGTCCATCTTGATCCTTCAAGACATGATGGACATAATTCTTGGCCTTGAAGAAGAACCACAAGTTCTTTAAGAGGTTCAAAAATACAAAAAGAGAGCTAGGATGGCTCTCCACTACATTAAGATGAATGTCTCTAATGAGATATTGAGGGAGATAGGTACTTGTACAACAGCCAAAGAAGCTTGGGATTGGCTCAAGACTATCTATGAGGCTAAGAATACCTCTAGGCTTCTCACTCTTAGGAATCAAATCTTTCAAAGTAGCCAAAAGAGTGATGAGAGTGCATCTAGTTATGTTTTGAGAGTAAAAGATATTCATAGAGAACTTGCTTGTATTGGTGATTCCATCAATCAAAATGAGCTAGTTCAAGTCATTCTCAATGGCTTGAGAAGTGAATTTGATAACCTTGTCCAATCCTATGCCATTAAGGAGGAGCTACCAAGTTTGGAGGCTCTCCAAAGTGTGCTAATTTTGGAAGAATCAAGACAAGAGTACAAGCTCTTGAGGATGGACAAGCTTTCTCTCACTCATAATGATGGCAAAGCTCTCTTTGCCAAGGATAAGCACAAAGGGAGGAGCAGGAACCAACATCAACAATCCTCAAGCAAGGACAAAGTCAAATCCAAAGACAAAGATGAGGAGGAAGATGATTCCTCTAATGCTTCATCATCCAAGCTCAAGAAGAAGAAGATCAAGTGCTTTTATTGTGGCAAGAAAGGTCATTATGCCACCAATTGCTTCAAGAAGAAGAATCAACTCAAGCAAGCCAACATTACCAATGAGAAGGAAGACACTATTGCAAGTGATGGAGAGGGATCTCTTATGGTCTCTAGTTTCTCATCTACTCCTTTCAAGAAGGACGGCCTATGGTATATTGACAGTGGAGCCTCTTCACGTATGTGTAGCTCCAAGGACTCTTTCTCTTCTATTGTAGCTTATGATGGAGTCAAGAAATCAATATACACTGCAAATGATTTTGAATGTCCTATTGAAGGCATAGGGAACATTCCCTTGAAGCTTGCATCCTCTAAAGTTCTTTCTTTCTCTAAAGTTCTTTATTTACCTAAGCTTACCAAGAATCTTATTAGTGTTGGCCAATTGCTTGATAATGGCCTTCACGTAAAATTCAATGTTGATACTTGCACTATCAAGAAGAATGATGAGATACTTGCATTAGGATCTAGATTTGGTGGCATCTATAAACTAGATCCAAATGAGTATGTGAATGCTTGTAATGTTGCTCTTGTGAACAAGCTCTCTATGGAGGAGTTATGGCATAGGAGGTTGGGACATCCCAACTACAAATCCATGCTCTCTATGATCAAAGAAGCCAAAGCTATTGGCTTGCCAAAGTCATTCTCCAAGAAGATCAAGCCTTGTGAGGCTTGTGCCATTGCTAAATCTCACAAAAAGCCATTTACAAGATCTTCTATCAAAAGCAAGCATCATTTGGAGTTAATCCACTCGGATGTGCATTTCTCATCAACTACAAACAAGGGAGGAGCCACTTGTTTTGTTACTTTCATTGATGATTTCACAGGATTCGCTTGGATATATCTTCTTGCTTCTAAATCTATGGTGTTTGATCATTTCCTTATTTTATTAAAGCTCTTAGAAGTGATGGAGGTGGTGAATATATCTCCAATAAATTTCAAGATTTTTGTGAGCTTGAAGGCATCAAAAGAGAGTTCTCTTGTGCCTACTCTCCATCTCAAAATGGAGTGGCCGAGAGAAAGAATAGATCTCTATGTGAATGTGCAAAATCTATGAGAATTGAGGCATCTTTGCCCAAAGACTTTTGGGGAGAAGCCATTAATTGTGCAAATTATCTTTGTAATAGGCTCCCACATATAGCTCTTGGAGGAAAGTCACCATATGAAATCTTATATTTGAAGAAGCCTAAGGCTGATCACCTTAGAGTTTTTGAATGCTTATGATTTGTCCATATTCCCTTGGAAACAAGGAAGAAAGAAGACCCTAGTGCATGCAAAGGGATCATGGTTGGATACTCATCCACCAAGAAGGCCTATAGAGTCTTTATACTCTCTACTTCTCAGGTTATTGAAAGTAGAGATGTTGTCTTTCATGAAGATCAACACTCATCTTTTGAAGAGGCCGAGATCAAGAAATCTATGGATGCATCATCAATTATTTATTTTGAAGACAATCATGATGCGATGGGGTCGAGATTTGAAGAAGACTCTGCTCGGATTTTCTCACCAAGAAGATCCATGAGAGATAGATCCGAGCCTAAGAGGCTCTCATATGTTGACAAAGGCAAACAAGTAGATCTTGATTCCACTAATTATGTTTTTTATGTCTCTCATGAAGAGCCAAAGAATATAGGAGGCACTCAATACCAAGGAGTGGTATGATGTCATGAAGCAAGAGTATGATGCATTGATCACCAACAATACTTGGGAGCTTGTGGATCCTCCATCCAACAAGCATGTGATTGGCTGCAAGTGGGTACTTCGGATCAAGTTCAATCATGATGGCACCATCAACAAGCATAAAGCAAGATTATGTGCCAAAGGATTTGCTCAAATCCATGGTCTTGATTATGAGGAGACCTTTGCACCCATTGCAAAGATGGTGACAATAAGAATTCTTATTTCTCTTGCTTGTTTTTTCAAGTGGAAGGTGTTCCAATTAGATGTATCCAATGCTTTTCTAAATGGTTATCTTGAGGAGGAGATCTATATGGAACAGCCTCAAGGATTCATCAAGGATGAGTCCAAAGTGTGCTTGCTCTTCAAAAGTCTTTATGGACTCAAGCAAGCACCAAGATCATGGTATTCAAAACTTAATTCTTTTCTTATCTCACTAGGATTTACTCTTAGTGACTATGATCCTTCCGTGTATCTAAAGTTTGTTGACAGCAATATTGTCATTCTTCTAATTTATGTTGATGACATTATTCTTTGTGGAAGTTGTATCAAGCTAGTTGATGAAACTAAGCTAGCACTTGGATGTGAGTTTAAAATGCAAGATCTAGGAGAGATACATTACATCCTAGGCCTAGAAATTGATTTTTATGAAAATCATGTCTTTATATGCCAATCTAGATATGCTCACTCTATGTTGAAAAAATTCCATATGGAAAATTCTAAGAGCATAGATACTCCAATGGAGCAAATTGTAAAAGATCCTAATAAAGGTGATGAAAGATCCTTTGAGGACATCACACTTTTTAGGAGTCTTGTAGGCTCCTTGATTTAGCTTACCATTACTAGGCCCGATCTAAGTTTTTGTGTCCACAAATCTAGTCAATTTATGCAAGATCCTAAGATCCATTATTGGAAGATGGCCAAGAGGATTCTAAGATATATCTTCATCTTGTGATTATGGCCTACTCTATCAAAGTGAAGATCTATCCATTGTTGGCTACTCGGATTCGGACTTTGCAAGTGACAAGATGGATCGAAAGTCTATTAGTGCATACACTATCTTTCTTGGAGGCAATCTAATATCTTGGCTTTCCAAAAAGCAAGATACTATATCTCTCTCTTCATGTGAGGTCGAGTACAAAGCACTCACTACAACTACCAAAGAGGTGCTTTGGATCAAGAGGTTATTAATGGAGCTGAAGTGCATCAAGGAAGCTGATCTACCAATGATCAAGTGTGATAACATCTCGGCCCAAGATCTTGCCAACAATCCCATATTTCATGCAAGAAGCAAGCACATAGAAGTGGAACACCATTTTGTGAGAGAAAAGCTTATTGGAGGAGAAATCTATTTGGAGCATGTCAACTCGTCCTCTTGTATTGCTGATCTACTCACCAAGCCTTTGAGCAAAAGTGCTTTCATCAAGCATAGATCTAATATTGGAGTTATATCAAGATCAATGCTCAAATCTTCATAGATAATTTTTTAAGGAGGAGTGTGAAGAATTGAAAAAGATTATCTATGTTAGACATAGGGGTCTTATTTTTTTTACATCAAGCATCTAGGTGTAGGATGTTGATAGGAACAAATTTGGCATAGATGGCAAACTATGCATTTCCACTTGTAATGCCACTATTGAGCCAAAATAGAGTAAGAGGCTAAACTCGTGCCAATTAGAGTGTAGACAAGTGTAATGCTGTTGTTTGATGAATTCCAAGAGGTCCAATAGGATTTAGAGGTGGAACCATGGGAGGTCCAATAGAAAATTGAGGTGTGCTTGAATATAGTCCAATAGAATTAAGAGGTGCATGGATCAATGGTCCAATAGGATTAAGAGGTGACAAAGTATGGTCCAATCATAGTTAAGCATAGTGGTATCTCGTGGATCTACTAGTATCATTGTACTCCTCATTTTGAAGCTAATTGATTTGGTGATTATATGGATTTTGAGTGTTATTGGATTTCTAGCTTTCTCTCTCTACCCGAGAGCTCATGATGCTTTTTCTCTCTCTACCCGAGGAGAGCAGCTTGTTTTTACTTAGATTATTTTTTGAATACTTCCCACACGTGTGAGTGAGAGTTGGAAGTGATTGAATGCATGTAGTAGTGTGTTTTTTGCCATAGGATCTAAGATTGATCTTGAATCTCAATCTAGTCTTGATCTTGGCATCTACACACCTTAGGAGATCACAAGTACATGTTGTGGACAATCCACACGAATGACCAGTCGAGCTAAGATCAATATGCTGAAAGAGGAATCTCGACGAGCTCCAGTTCACGATATGACTGATACTTTCAAGAATTATACATTGGACGACGTGGTAATCATAATGCCGCAAGACCAACGAGAACCTGATCAAGGTCAGGCATCAGCAGAACAAGTCTTCGAGGGACCTACGCGAACACGACTATGACCCTTGTTGGTGGAATATAAGGACTGTTTTGCCTGGAGCTATAGTGATCTAAAGGGCATTCCGCCAACAGTAGTCCAACATACCATACCCTTGGTGGATGGAGCAATCTCCAAGGTGAGCCGTTACTACCGCTGCAACCCGAATTATACAAAACTGATCAAGCAAGAGTTGCAGAAGCTGATAGACACAGATTTCATTTATGAAATCGAACACACGGAATGGGTATCACCAATAGTTATAGTACCCAAGAAGAATGGCAAAATGCGGATCTGTGTGAATCTGAAGGCGCTTAATGCAGTCACCAAAAAGGACCATTTCCCTTTACCATTTACGAAAAGTGTCCTCTATAGAGTAGCTGGTGACGAAGCCTATAGTTTTCTGGATGGCTTCAGTGGCTACAACCAGTTGAAAATAGCCCTCCAGGACCAGCACAAGACAGCATTTGCCACGGAATGGGGACTTTGCAATGCCCCAAGCACTTTCCAGCGAGTCATGCAAGCGACATTCAAAGATTATTTGCAAAAATTTTTAGAAATTTTCTTGGACGATCTGTGCATGCATGGACCAGATTCAGAACACTTATCCAATTTGGAGAAGGTGCTACAAAAATGCCGCGAATACCAAATCTCCCTGATACTCGGCCATATAGTGTCAAGACACGGGATCGCCACAGATCTATCAAAGATCAGGATCATTATTGATCTACCACCATCGGGGATGATCCGCGAGGTCTACATTTTCATGGGTCATGCTAACTATTATAGGATCTTCATTCTTGATTTTGCGGAGTTAGCCAGACCAATTTACAAGCTCACAACGGATCCACATTGGAATGAGGAAGCTCTAAAGGCTTTCCAAAGGATTAAGGATGCATTGGTCTCAACACCAATCTTATGGCCACCCAATTGGTCCATTGAGTTTCACGTGCCTACGGATGCATCGAAGTATGCAGTTGAAGCAGTCTTAACCCAGCCAATCAGGTTCGCAAGCCGACAGCTCAGTGATACCGAAATGAACTATTCAACCACAAAGTGAGAAGCACTGGCAATGATCTATGCGGTTAAGAAGTTTTGACACTATTTGATGGCCTCACATTTTGCTTTTTATACGGACCATCAACCCTTGCTATATCTCGTTAATAAGACTTTCAACACCAGGAGAATCACCAGATGGCTCCTTGTATTGTTGGAATTTGATTTTCGGATAGTATATCGCAAGGGAAAACAACACTGCATGGTAGATCATGTGTCACGAATCAAGGGAAAGGAGATTGCCACCCAACCCGATGATGAGTTAGCAGATGCTACCTTATTTTACGTGGACACAGTACCAGAATGGGCTGCCGACATTGTTGAATATCTAATGCATGGCCAACCAGACAAATCACTACCAAAGGCGGAACAGTGGAAGTTGATCTTGAAGGCTAGACCTTATCAGTTGATTGCCGGCCAGTTGTACCGAAGAGGTCCAGACGGAATTCTTCGGTGGTGTTTTCTTCCTCATGAGGCCACCCAGATCATTTCGCTTTCACATGAAGGCATGGGTGGAGGTCATTTTGCATCTGACATTACAGTTCGCAAGATCCTGCAATCAAGATGTTGGTGGCCAACGATTCATAAAGATACGGAGGAATACTTGAAAAAGTGCAATGTGTGCCAAAGGGCAAGGAGACCAACGAGATTGAACTATGATCTACTGCACCCAGTCTTAGCCCAAGCACCATTCAAAAAATGGGATTGGATTATATCGGTCCAATCCACCCTGTAGCAAGGAGTTTCCAGGATTGATACATAATCATAGCCACAGACTACCTCACCAAATGGGTCGAAGCCAAGGCAGTAAGAGTAGTTGATGCTAGGACAACTGCCAAGTTCCTTTATGAAAATATCATTCTGCACTTCGGATGCCCGGTGGAACTAGTCAGTGATCGCAAAAGCCATTTCATCAACGAGACCATCAAGGTCCTGTTGGAGGAATTCTTCATGATCCACAGAACCAGTACGCCTTATTATCCTCGGGGTAATGGGCAAGCAGAATCATCCAATAAGATCCTGTGTAGCGTGCTCACGAAAACAGTTGAAGCTAGCAGATCATATTGGGAACACAAGTTGCATGCTGCACTATGGGCATTCAGGACAACATATAAAGGGAGCACTGATCAAACACCCTTCCAATTGGTATATGATCAGGATGTTGTGATGCCAGTAGAGTTTTTAGTTCCTTCATTAAGGATTGCCACCGCGCAACGTCTTAATGAGTCCAAATCTCTATAGCTACGCACGAAGCTCTGCATAAACTATGTGAGATACGCTTACTAGCTGTGCATGCACTGGCAGCTGAAAAGGAAAGATGCAAAGCTTGGCATGATCACAGATTACAAAAGAAAAATCTTCGTTCAGGAGATCTGGTCCTGATGTATAAAACCAAGGCGATCAAGGGGAAGTTAAAATTCACGGGCGAAGGTCCTTATAGGATCAAGAAAATTCTTAATCATGGAGCCGTGAACTTAGAAAAGCTAGATGGGACGCCATTCGACACACCCATCAACGGTAGCCGGTTGCACAAGTACTGGCCACCATAGTGAGACAGATCCAGATTGGGGTTGGCACGTTACAAAAACTAATCTACTCAGCCATCACCACTAGATCTAGGGAGATCAAGCCAAATCAAGCTAAATCCATCAAGATTCAGCCAAATTTGGCAAGATCGAAAAAATCCATCAGAATCCAAGGAGGATCCAGATCCTGATAGGATAAAAAAGAAAGCAGATCATCAGATTGACTGATGGATATACTACCAAGAATCCATCAGAACTTTCAGAGAACTACCAAAAGTCAGATCAAGCATGGATGAAGCTGAATACCAGTTTACGAAAGTTAAAAATCAGAAAATCTTGAGATCTCGCCAAAAAACACTCTAAAAGAGCACTTTTTTCATGATGTTTTGAGATCCCCTGGGAGATAGCTCTTGAAAATTGGATAGTCACCAGATCTGACCTAGATGCATCCATGAAAATCTCTGCGAGAGTTCTTGATGGAGGAATCATCATTTTTTAGTGTATGCGAGAGTTATCAGAAGCAAAATTTTCAGAACCCTCGCAGAGCATCAAGATCATCTTACCAACCCTCACAAGGTGCCTAAATGGAATCAGAGCAGTGAAATTAGACTGCCTACATGGTCTGATCTTGAAAATCCACTCACTGAAACAAGTTGTGCGAGAGATGACTTCCTGCAAGAGTTGAACCCTCGCAAACAACCTGAACCCTCGTAGAACCATTGCATAGCAGTCAAATCACCTTCTCAACTCTTGCAAAGTTTCTTGAGGTCTTAAAATTTGTGAAGAAGGTGCCTGCCAAAATTTGGATAGAATTGAGTGAGGGAAAGTGGATTTCACCTAATACGCACTCTAAATTTCGCTATATAAGGGCTGCTATGATACCATGTGAAAATTATAGCAAATAAAGATTCTAAAACACTTCAAATTATGAGGAAAATAGTAGATCATAATTCCATAATGTTAGCACAAGTTGCACCATCAAAATCCATCAAAAATCTATGTTTGAACCTCACTAAATGGCCCAAAACCTTGAAGAATCCTTCACACATGTGAATGTACGGCCTCCCACAGTCTGAGTATTGTACACCAGACCCACATTCAATCCTACAATGATTATAAATCACAATATCTCAAAGAAATATGAACGTAGACTACAATTGCACCAACATGAGAGAAAAACCATGAAATTGCTTGATTGATTTTGGTGAGAGATCATCACCTATATATACATGATCCATCACGGTTTTGGAAAGGTATGATAGCCCTAAACCTATCCCTAATGCTAATTTTGGTGGATCTTTCATCCCTACCAAGTTAGGGTTGGAATCTTGGAGATTCCTCAACGATGTAGAAATTATCAAAAATAGCTCCTACTTTTTCTCTCTTGTATCTAAGCATGATTTGGACTCATTCCAAAGGTTCTATCACTTAGGTCAACTTGAGAACATCCTTATGAATAGAATCCTATGCTATTTGGCACATGTGACAAGCCACATCATCACCATCTAACTATTTACAAGTCATATGACCAAAACTAGTCAAGCTAGAATTGTGAATTTTTAACACGGTGTTCCACCGATTTGAAAAGGAGAAAACCAAAAACACCATTTAACTCCATTTACTGGGAGTACTGATACTCCAGAGTTAATTGGTTAAATAGCATAGTACCAAGGAAAATTCCTTGCTTGTAAGACACATGGTTATGAATCGTTTGGATTCATCAGTTAAAATTATGTGCATAGGATATACGAAATTCTTGGGTGAGTATTTCTCAGTTGAGAAATAGACTCAATTCATTAGTGATTGTATCTCAGAGCGCTCAATTGGATAACGAATCACAATGGTTTCAAGAATGACAATTGAACTTTCAGTAAATTCAGCAAAACTTTGGATATCTAGATTTAGTTCTAGACTATAATCTAAAGTTTTTTGGTGGATGAAGATGGCTATTGATATCATTTTGGTATGCTTTCTGTCTTTGACTACTTGGTGGTTTGGAATTTGGATAACTCACATTTTAGTTAAGAATCCAGTTTGAGGAATATTCCTAAAATCCAATATTTTCCTAGATTTTGGAATGATTCTTATGTATTTTCTAAGTTGTGTATTAAACATAAACTCCAGTATCCTTTAGGAATTAAGTATGTTTGGAAATTCCAGAGAATTATGATTGACAAATCATAAGAATCCAACTATTTGTGATTGATGGATCATGAATGGATACTTAATCAGAGGATAATCAGGAAATGTGTTGATTTAGGTATGTTGAGTAATTCCCAATTTACTAATTGAGTTGAGATTTCAGATTAGCACTTTGGAAGTGTAAATCTCTTTACTCCAGTATCTTGTGAAATCCTATTGGATTTCACAGGCATTTCTTGTAAAGTAAATTGTATTTGCTTATCAAAATTTGCTTGTTTTAGTGGTATTCTGCTACAGATTTTAGTTTATAAGTGCTTGTGTACAAGTTAAATTTATATCTCCAAGTTTATAGGAGACAATTAAATCTATGATGATTCAGATGCATTGCTGATTTCTTGCATGTGATGCTAGAAATGTGGCTAATAACTCATTAAAGTATCTGCAGTACTCTAGATTGAGTTATAATTGTCTGTGACTTAATGAATCTCCTAGAGATTTTGATTGATTGAATTGTTGTATTTTAGAATATTTTGGACATTCTAAGAATATTTGTACCAAAAAACACTATTATCTATAAGAAATTGTGGATAAGATTTAGACTATCAGAACAATGAAATTTCTTTAGCTTTTGGACTTGATCTCTGAAATAAAGAGCTAATTCACCCAGAGGTTAATGTAATTGGGATTACATAAAGGTGATGAACTTTTATTTGGAGAAGACCAACCCGTTCGGAATATTTATTGCTTAGTGTATCTTTGGATTTTGACTTGGTACTCCTGAGTAGAGTCAAACCAATTGTAAAAAAAGTTGCATCTCTGAGTACTTATTCAAAAGGAAAGATCAGACTAAGAATAATCATTTCTAGTTAAAAGTTGGAAGCTTAAGGAAGAATTTCATGTAAGATTATTTCACAATACACATGTATGCAATTGACAATACCATCAAAAGCTTGATGTACTAGATCATCAATTGATATAAACCACAAGTAATAATGAGAAATAATTTGCGATGCTACACATGGAATCCCTTTTATAACCTGTATATTGTTTTTCAAACATCAATCTAATGTAGTAGTTGTTGATCTAAAACTTGCACAAACATCCATATGTACCAACTTTTGATTGTCCCATATCATAGATCCAATTAAAGACTAAAAGTTTCCAATGACCTTACAACAACCTAGTGCAGCAAAATAGAAGATCAATGAAATAAGCAATCAATTAGAAACATTTATGAGGCCTGTTCTTGACTCTTGGGTACAATAAGAATAACCAATTATAATAGAAAATAAACTTGGCAAAAGAAAAGTTTTGCCAAAATGTCCTCTTGGGAAGCCAATCATCAAAATATCTTATCATAGTAATTACTTGGATAAAGACCCTCTCTATGGGGTAAAATCCTTGGAAGGAGACTTTACAAGGTATGAGGGCCCTACCTTGAAGGCCATGTAAAGTCTCCTCTCAACATAGTACCATTCATGCTGATTCAAGCTCATTTGGGACGTCCAAATTTCAAACAAAAGGTTTTTGGGGCTCTAAGAATCCAAAAAGAGGTCCAAGGGCCTCAGAATTTGTCCATTGTCTGAGCAGGCCCAAACTAAAATAAATTTTCAGGCCATGTGTCTTACTTTAATTGTTCTTATCCATTGTGGCACATTTATGTTTTTTGTACATGCTAAACATTTATGGTCCTTCAATGGTGGCCATCCAATGTGGCAATGTTCATGAGTTATGGCCCCATTGGAGGGTTTCTTGTGTGAAAGATGATGACTTTTGCTAAATTTGGCAATAAGTTCAATGTTTTAGTTGCTTTTACATGCTCATAAAGGATCTTGTTGGCATTTAAGTTCATATGTTTGAAGTGCATCAAATTAAGCAAAGAACTTCATTCCTTTGGAAATTATGGTTTCAGCTTTGTGAGTAAGTTGTTTTATGGGAAAGGACCATATGATAAAATATAAAATAGATTATTTTTTGTGAAAGCGACATGTGACACCTCACAAAATCTTAAAGTCCACTAAACTTTTCATAAGCAGTTTAAACTTATTGAATGTCCATAAAGAATTTGGGCTTTGCTTAATCTCAACACCCTGTGAGGGAGTGCATTGGTGCAATCATCACCATTGCATTCCATAGTATAAATTTTTCCTTAGTTTTCAGCCGTAGATGCGCTCCTTGACATGGCGCAGCGAATGCACAGGGTGCTGAAACTAAGCGGAGGTAAGAAGTTGGGGCAAACACATAACACCTCGTAAAAAGTCAAAATCTTTAACACAAAAATATTTTTAACTGCAACATAAAATACCTATACAATCCTTTCTTGGGAAAAGTCTTTTTAATGACCTTTATACACCCAATTCAACGGTCATTCAATTATGGCTCGGCTTAACACCCTCATATAAGTTTATAACCGTTTTACAGGGTGCAAAGGTCACTAAACAGACCATTCCCCAATACATTCATTCACATTTTTGGTATATATAAACCCCAAACACTGATGTTAATCCTTCCTCGACCCATGAACTAAATTCTAAACCTCTAAATAGCTAGGCAATGCTTTGAATGCCTGAATGTCTAAATGCTACTAGGCCTATTGTAGACTTACTATATAGGGTTCGTTCGGGCATAATGTAATGCACTCAATAAGCAGGCCTGCAAAATGCAAAGAAATAACTCATGGAGGTTTTTAGGAGCTAGATAATGGGTGTATAGAGGCATTTATGGAAAGTGATGGCGAGTCCTTTTCTTGAGCTGTGGTACCAATGAGACAAGGACGATGAGCCATTATTTTCATACTATGTCAGTAAATGCATTTATTTAGAGCTGAAAATAGCAACCAATCAGATCTGAAAATATTCAAATTAATCAGATTTGCAGGACATTATCAGGCCTCAAGAATACAAACTCAACCTTAACCCATCATTCTTGTAAGATTTGAGTTGACACACATGAAAACTAGTCTGAAATCTCCTACTTTGGCTGCCTTGACACATATCCAATGCATATATCAGTTATCTATAATATTTGATTCAAAATGTACATAAACAAATTTGGTTTCAATATTTTTGCTCCCTTCTTTATCTTGAACTATTCGGTTGAAAAGCAGATTTCTCAAATAGTCAGTTGCAAAGCAGAGTTCTCAAATAGTCTTCATCATAGTATCCATGTAGTCAGAAACAGGATTGCTGATGAAAATGTGCAATTGGCAGCAAAGAGACCAAAAACAAAACACTAGGATAGTTGGTCTCACTCAAACTCTGTCATAGCTTATTTGTTAGGATATCTCATTTTTTGTTATCTTGTATGTCCCCTTTTTTGCAGTGGAAAAGATGAGTTCCTAACTCAAGGAGAGAAAATAAGTCCTAACCAGCTTACCACTTATTGGAGGACTATGATCATATCTCATTCTGGGACTTGTATTTACATCATAAATCATGGATTTTCCCCTTTGTCAGACGCTCCCACTTCTCTGCTGATTTTCTCCACTCGTCTAGAAGCTTGGGTTACAGCATCTCTGGGAAAAGCTTGAGGCTTAGACAACCAGTGTCCTCCATCGACAACAAGGGTCTCACCACTTATCCAACTTCCTGCACGGGACTGATCACCACAAGACAGTTTCACAGAAGTGCAAATTCAGACATTGAAAGCATGATGCTCAACACATAAAGACTACCCAAAGGAAAAACAGATTCGTAACCAAAAAATTTGACATGCTCAAGAACGTAAAAGACCACAGGAAGTGGCTGTATTACTGCTAGAAAAAGAGCTGCCATGGCTATATCCCACGTTTTTCCCATTCGACGTAAAGGGATATTCTTTAAACGATCTTCTTCGCTTACTAAAGCCCCAAGCTTTTGCATTCCAATAGTGTTTGCAATGGGACCGGGAGCTATGCCGGCAGTTCGTATTCCATAATCAGGACCCCATTCTAAACTTAAGCTTCTTGTCAAGCTGTCAACTGCAGCCTGAAACAATAATCATCATGGGCCTGTGATCATCATTCCTTGTAATACAATGCAGCCCAAGCAACGATTTGTGTGGCATCCAGTTTGTCACTCTTGAAAAGTTCTCTTTTCGGAAAGTGCGCTGCATTAATTTGTAGCAGAAATTCAAGCATTGAAATTCAATCTTTGCGTAAAAAAACTAGACATGAAAAGTCTCATCAGCATCGGCATGGAATGAGAAGTAATCCGCAATCTTCAGTCTGTGAGGAAAATCTAGATTTTTGTACCTTAGCAGCAGAGGCATGTGATTGATACCAAGTAGCCCCATAATGAAGGGTTGCTGTTATGTTAATGATCACACCACCTTCCCCATCTGCCCCATCACGGCCCTTGCCGCCTCGACGAAGTCCCGGAAATGCAGCTTTGCACATATTAAATGTCCCGATTGTGTCGATCTCAATTACTGCACAACAGAAAAACGACCATTTTGTGAGATCAGATTCTTCTCAAACAAACAATGAACATCCTCTTTAACATTTTAGACCCTTAGAAATTTAGCAAATCATGAAAAAGGATCTGCCAGTCTAGTAGGATGGCCTTTCAGATGTATTACATGGTAATGGTAGCTTCAATGATCCATCTATGTCATCACAATTAGTTCCTAGTACCGTGTAATTTTGGTTGAAAATATGACAGCCCCATCCATCTGTTCCATCACTCTTCTCTGCCTCAGATAAAGGAAATATGTAGGTTACCTGTCTTGAACGCATTAGACGAAAGACCTTCGGCTGGTGATAGAAAATTTCCTGCTGCACCATTCACAAGGATATCAATTTTCCCAAAGCTTTCAATCACAAATTCAACAGCACGAGTTGCATCATCCGCAGATCTGACATCTCCTTGTACATGTTCTACCTGCAGAGGAGCAGGCAAAAGACATGAAGGACCCTCAAACAATAATATCAAAACACAAATTCCATCAGAAAAAACTGACCCATGTGTCTAATGACCTGCCAAAATGCGAAGAGTCCTAAAACAATAATATGAAAACACAAATTCCATCAGAAAAAACTAACCCATGTCTCTAATAACCTGCAAAAATTCGAAGAGTCCTAAAACAGTGAGACATTACCTGAATGCTTTCCTTGCGCAATGATTCCGCAGCAGTCTGAAGCACATCAGGCCGCCTACCCATCAAAACCACAGACGCTCCATGCAACCCAAATTGCCTTGCTACTTCAAAGCAAATTCCCGACCCACCTCCGGTTACCAGTGCTACCTTTCCTGCTAGCAATTCCTTCTCGAAGGGAGACTTTTCTGCTTCTGCTGCTGCTCCTGCCATGCTCTGGAGTCTGAGCTCTCCCCTTCTCTTCCTGCTGCTCCTGTAGATCCAGAATAGCAAGCAACGAGCAGCCGCTCGCAACTTATCAACCAATAGCTGAGAGGCTGTCAAAGCAATACACTTTATTGTCAGGACAAAAAAATGTCTACTTTTTTCTTATTAAAAAAGACGCCCTTCAAATTGATTGCCCCTTGGGAAATTTCCAATGTTGAGCGGGTATATAGGCTTCCGATTAATTGTATAACCCACCAAATAACAAGATGCCCTTGGTATTGGATCGGACACACCATGATCAAAACCAGACCAAAACCTTATAGAAATCCTAGATACCATTGATATTCCTGGACAAGTATACTTGGACAAGTCACTAATTGTATAACCCAACAAATAACAAGATGCCCTTGGTATTGGACAAGTATACTTGGACAAGTCACTAATTGTGTAACCCAACAAATAACAAGACGCCCTTGGTATTGGATCGGACACACCATGATCAAAACCAGACCAATATGGTATAGAAATCCTAGATACCAATGATATACCTGGAACAGTCATCGACCAAATAACAAGATGCCCTTGATATTGGATCGGACACCATGATCAAAAGGAGACCGATATGGTATAGAAATCCTAGATACCAATGATATACCTGGACCAGTCACCAGGTAGAAATCCTAGATACCAATGATATACCTGGACCAGTCACTTGGGCAAAATTGAGGGCATCACCTTGTGCTCAGGTATCAAATGCTAGGTGTTTTTCTTTTGAAGTCTTTTTGCTAGAAAGACAGCAAAGGAGTGAATGTTTGTCGCAGAGGTGGATTCTTTAGCATAAATTTTTTCTCTTCTGAGAATCCACAATTTTTTTTTGATGTGACTCACGTGCTCTTTGAGAGTTCTACTATAGATGAGTATATTATCTAAAAATACAACTACGAATTATTTCAAATTTGAATGAAAAAAATCATTTATCATTTGTTAAAACATCGTAGGTGCATACGTTAAACCAAAAGCTTGGCAAAGTCTTTTGAATAGCAATACTTTGAACAATTTTAGCATGAGCATCCAACAAGCCATTAAGAACAACTTGAACAAGCTCTCCTTCCTTAATGCTTTCACCAATGCAAGCCAACTCATCATTCAATGCTTTCATCCTCAAAACAAAAGTACTTGGACTTTTTTCATTCTTTTGCAAACAAGAAAAGATTTGCCTTCTTAGAGTCAACACTCTAGAAGTAGACTTGGATTCATAAAGCTTCTTCAATGAATCCCAAGCTTCCAAAGATGATGTGCACTTACCAACTTCATTGAGAAGCTCATTGGTAACATTCATCTTTATCATGTGTAGAGCCTTCTTGGCTCTCTTGTCATACATCACTTGATCTTGTTGTGTTGTTGGTCTCTCCTTTAAACCTACAACAATATCCAAAACATAATTCATCTCAAGAAGTGATTCCATCCTCACTTTCCACAATGAATAGCTACTTGAGGTAAGCCTATCATTGGCTTCCAACATGACTCCAATTGAGATTGCCATATAGCAATGACGATCTTCTTTTTCAACCTGTTTCAAAGCACAAAGCACTCCTTTGAACAACAACAAATGCTTTCAAAAGAAATCACCAAGATTTGAAACTATTTCAAAAATTCTCTTCTAGCACTTATACCAAGCAAATCAACACATAGAATCATGGAATCTTGATCAGCCTATGATCTATCCTCAATCTAATGACTTTTGCCACTTCCTAAGATTGAACCACACTCAAATGAAGTCCAAAAACCTCACTATCTAGAGATCCAATCAAACTTAGGATTTTGTCAAAATCACAAAAGATTGACTTTTTCAAATCTACATGCAAATGCTAAAATTTTGATTATGCAATCTCATAGCAACCACTAAGACTGATCCAATGATCCAAAAATCGGCCAAATCTAGTATGTGAAATCAAAGTTGGAATTGATCAAGTTTGTAAACCTATATAGGGTTTTGATCTACAAAAGATCCAATCTACAAAAGCAAAGAATTCGATTTTGGTGTAGAATCCTCTCTAGCATGCTCTAGCCTTGATATCTTCACCAAATCATTGATAGATTTGATTTCCTCCTTCATAACATGAAACACAAGCTTTGATACCATATGAAGGATTTCAGATCATTAAGATCCAATCCACTTGAAAGATCTTGGGTTACAAAGAGAAATACACTACCAATCTCACCAATGTAGAAAAATCCGCATCTACACACAAAATGAGATGCAAACATTAATATAATCTGACCAAACATGAATCAAATAATTATTTACTATTTTTGTCCATACAAATCCAGCAAGCTACTGTATTTCACATGTGTGGATCCAAAAATAACAAATATAGATCATTCTACACATAGAATTGCATGCAATCACAAGTATAGTGCACCAATGGATAGTAGAACCCAAGAGAACCATGTATAAGCATAAAATGAGATAGAGACGAGAGAAGATATGTCTCTCCACGAGTTACATCCTTTTATAATAGGTCCAAACCCTATTTGGCCACTTGGCTTTCCCTCCAAAATGCTAACCCTACTATTTTTGGGTCTAGATTCAAAGTACCCAACATTCAAATTTGAATCTACTCAAACTCGCCTTCTAACTTTTCCACACTTTCAAAAAGTGTTTATTCAAATGACATTTAGACTAATGAACTTTGAAAAGTCAATCTCTAAGTCTAATAACAAAGTTGGCCTCAATGTGCCAAATATGGAAATATAGCAAATATGATCAAACTAGTTGAATCTTTCACAGTTGACTCTACGAAAAATGGAGTCTAGTGGTTGGCACTTACATCAGCCACCAACGAGCAATGAGGCGCCACCAACGAGCAAAGGAAACACGATCGATGGAGCCTGGAGGAAAACGAGACTGGATGGAGGAGAGAGAGTCGATGGGGGAAAACCAAAGTGAGAAAGAGGAAGTAGAGAATAGCGAACGGGGCTACGATACTATAATGTCTAATCTTTAATGAGACATGAGAGATGGAGGGTGTATTTAGAATGGGTATTAATGGCATTTAATGGCTATCTCAAGTCTTGTAATAAAAATAAATTCTTTTAAGAAATGATACCCGAGCATAGGGTTGTACCCTCATTTTTGCCCTAGTCCGAATATATCCTGGGTATCTGGGATTTTTATACCATCCTGGCTGGTTTTGACTATGGTATCTATGATCTAATACCAGGGGCATCATGTTAGTTGGCGGGTTTCTCATTTTTATATACTAGGCTGGTACAAGTTATGATACATGTATTAATACCCAGGTTGATAACAGCCATAGTCCCATATACCCACCCAACACGATTATACACTCAAATATGATACTTTCAGTTTTGGTGAACTTTATCAACACTTAAATGGGTAACTTTGGATGCACGTATCTATCTCTATAGACCTCAAAATTCAATTTTTTTTTATAGGCATGTTTCTATAATCATATAAGATTTTTAAGAGCAGACAGACAAAAAATTAAATGTAAAATTCACAATAATGTAATCCCATATTTGAAAATATTGAAGTCACATCTTATACGTAAGTTGCTCAAAATGAAAGTCTCAAAATCGGTAAATGTATATATGAAGAACATACACGTGAACGGATTTGATGTGATTCATCATAGTGAGGCCCCTTTGTAATTCATCCACCAAAAGTTGTTGCAGCATTTGTTTAATGAGGCTTGGTAAAATCTGCTTGATTGCATCTGTTGCCAATTTTTTGACGTCTTCCGCTACCCCTGGTTGGCTAGATTTTACCCACTCTGTCTTCTGTGGTGTTGGTGATTCACGTGTGGCCGTGTCAACTTGTTTTAGGATCTTTCTCTCATTCCTTCCATCCACATCTGCTTTGTAACTAGGTGGCACTAGAAGTTTGCGTTTGTAGTGCAACTTCTCGGTTGGTGGATTTGCATGGTCATATGTAGGTTGCCGATTCAAGTAGGTAGGAGTCATAACGGCTTTTCTTGGATCTCTTAGTGGACAATCACGACATGGGTGATTGATGCCGCATTGTTCACACCAAGGATAAAAGGAGGATAGATCATTCTGGTGTGGACATTCTGATCTACGATGTTTACCTCCACATCCGAAACACCGTACCGTGTGTAAGATTCTGTCACCTCTCAATTGATGCGCGTACATTGGTATCAGGTCTCCTTTGATCCCTTTCACGTAATATAGTGGTGAGCCAGTTTGAACTTCCCCTGTCTGGGATGGTCCGCTCGCTGATATAACCAATACTTCCACCGAACCTTGTCTAGCCACTAGAGAAGATTCTGAAAGTCCTGAGACCGATTCATTTTCTTTGGAGGAGCGATCTGATGGCAAGCTAGATGGCATAGATGAGGGTTTTGTTGCTTGATTTCCAATCTCTAGAATTCCCTTATTGGATTGATTTCATAGTCTCAGATTTCGAACTGGACTGTTGGATGTTTTCCAAAACAATAATGGCACTGGTCCAGTGGTCGGATCTTCCGATTGGCAATTTGTGATTCTGGGAGATAATCAGATTGACTGCACATCTCATCTGTGTCACTGACAACTTGCATCTGATCGTCCGTGTTTCTAGTACTTTGGCTAGCGTTGTCTATGGCATCTTGTGGATTAGATGCTCTATCATCTCTGATTGTTTGAATATTGGATATGGGCTGTGATGGTGTGTGTAAGATCTGTGCTTCTGCAATAGTGGCTGCCTTACAAAGTTCGTTTGGACTGGTATATGTTGTAAAGGGTGACATACCAATCTTGACCTCGTGCGGTAATCCGGCATAGAAAAATGCCATTTTGTGCTGACTAGCAGAATTCCAATCTCCCGCCATCTTGGCAAATCGTGCAGTGTCGCCCTTGAGAGTTTCTCCGGAAAGCATCGAGATTTGGGCAAGCTGCTCATACATTGCCACGGCCTGTTGTGTGCAAGATGAAGATGACATGGAGTGGTGTGGTGATGTATGAGAGAGAGATTGGGGGATGCAGTTTTTGAAATGTGTATGAGGGAATTGATGATGAGGAGATGGAAGAGGAAACGAAAAACAGAAATATTCCTTTGTCTAGAACATTCACGATTTGGGCAAGGGTAGATTTTATAAATAAATTCATTTATGCCCTTCCAGCGAAAGTCTTATGACGAGGGATGAAAATTGGAAAAGTACTTATGTAGGTTTTTTGGCAAAGGGTTAGTTTTGCTTCAAAAAACTACTTTTCGACACTTCTCCGCAAGTTTATAGAAGGATTTCTCAATACCAACTATAACTCGCTTTAGGCCTTGGCGGTCTTGGGAGGAGTCTATCAAAGACAAAGTCACTCACCATAGAGGCTTGGGCTAAAATTATTATAATATTTTTTTTTAGAAAAGGGCCTTCGACAGTCGTGGGAGGAGCTATTGAAGATAGGGTCGCTTCCCAACGAGGCTAATGGCCCAATTCGTATTTTTATATTTTATAGAAAAATAAACCCTTGCAGATTTCTCTGTGTCCTGGTCTCAACAAGATGGAACTTCAGAGACCTCTACAAAAGTTTGTTGTTTTTTTTTTTTTTGGGTGACAACAAACCCTTGTAGATTTCTCTATGTCCTGGCCTTAGTGAGACTAAGATGGAACTTCAGAGGCCTTTACAAAAGTTTGTTGTTTGTTGTTTTTTTGTTTTTTTTTTTGAAAACAAACCCTTGCAGATTTCTCTGTGTCCTGGTCTTAGTGAGACTAAGATGGAACTTCAGAGGCCTTTACAAAAGTTTGTTGTTTGTTTGTTTTTTTTTTTTTAACGATCCGTAAAAATGAAAAGTAACCGATAGGAGATGAGGAGACTCGAAGGGAAAAAAAAACTTGTTTGAGAAAGAAACGTAAAAGAGAGTTAAAGAACCGGAAAAAAGAAAAGCTTAAAAAATACTTAGCTAACTTATGAGAAGGGAGGGGAAACTTAAAAAAATAAAATGATTAGAAAACAGAAAAGAGTACTTTGAAAAAAGGAAGGAGGGGGAAAAGCCTGAAAAAAGTGAACTAAAGTCATAATAGTGGGCAATTTGGAAAAAACCACTATAAAAAATTAACTACACAATATATGGCCTACAAAATTGAAATCACTACTTAAAAAACAAAACTAATCCCTTGAGGGCTTGGGTTTTTTGTAATGGAAATGGAAGATTCCGAAGAATGGGAAAAAGAGGAGGTGAGGGGGAGGAAGCGGAAAAGAGTGGAGAGAGGAGTGAAGAAATAGAGAGTTTGAAAGGCAGCTATGCCGTGAGCAACGTTGGCGCTCCCCGGCAACGACGCCAGTTGTAGTCGGTTGTAGTATAGGGGTCCATTCACTGGGAGCCGCCTGTGCACACCTGCATAGCAAGAGAGAGAGAAGGGAGATAGAGAAAGGAGATAGAGAGAGGTAGAGAGAGGAGAGAAGAGAGAGAGAGAGTAGAGAGTTCCCCAAGGATGGTTGGGACTATGGGGGCTCGAGCGCCTACCCATAGCTATGCACAGCCTAAGTTGAGAAAGGCCTTGGGGGCTCGAGCGCCTACCCAAAGCTATTCTATCCCAATGTAGGGGGAGAGAGAGAGAGAGAGAGAGAGAGAGAGAGAGAGAGAGAGAGAGAGAGAGAGAGAGAGAGAGAGAGAGAGAGAGAGAGAGAGAGAGAGAGAGAGAGAGAGAGAGAGAGAGAGCCTAAGTTGAGAAAGGCCTTGGGGGCTCGAGCGCCTACCCAAAGCTATTCTATCCCAACGTAGGAGAGAGAGAGAGAGAGAGAGAGAGAGAGAGAGAGAGAGAGAGAGAGAGAGAGAGAGAGAGAAGGAGAGAGCTTTATTAAGAAGAATAGAAGATGTGTACAATGGAGAATGGCCTCCTTATATAGTTGAGGAGGGAGGGCCATCTTGGCTCTCATTGTTATCCTAAACCTTCTCTCTTAAAAAATGAAATTGAACTTGTTGAATTGTAATGCCGATTTTACCCCTTTGGCTAAGCACTAATTAAGTTGTAAGTTGTACATAACTCATGGGGCATGTTGTTAATTAAATACATGAGACCCCCCTTTTGTAAGTTGAGTAAATTAGTGCAAGTGGCCCACTTGACCAGTAGCTCACTCCTATGGTTGACACGTAGACTTTCCATGCAAGCCGTAGAGTGCTTTATGGAGTTTACAGACATGATTCTTCATACCTTCTAGAACGTATCCTTTGGGCTGGATCATGTAGATATCTTCTTGTATAACTCCATTCAGATAAGTTGCTTGCACATGAAGTTGATGCACCTCAAGGTCGGCAGCTGCAGCATATGATAGGAGGGCTCAGATCGACGAATGCTTGACTACTGGGCTGAAAGTCTCACTGTAGTCGACGTTAGGAATGTGAGCGAATCCTTGTGCTACCAGTCTTGCCTTCCTTCGATCAATTGATCCATTGGCATTGTACTTGATCTTGAAGATCCATTTGCAATCAATGATATTGCAGCCAATAGGAGCTTTGACTAGTGACCACGTCTGGTTCTTGATCAGAGAGGAATACTCTCTGTCCATAGCTTCTCTCTAGAGATCAGAGTCTGGTTGGCTGAGTGCCTCTTCGACTGTTGTCGGTTCTTGTATCAAGAGACATGCAGACTCAGAGTATACCTTGTGGGCTGTGTGCGCACTCGGCTTGATCTTCTGGAAGGAATCGATTGATGAACCACTCCTGGGACTTGTTGCTGGGTAGCGGCAACAGTTCGTCTGATTCGCTGTCAAATAGTGGGTCGACAATGGACATGCCTGAGCCCGAAGCTCTAATTGTCATGTCAAAGGCAGGTGATGATAGTGGAGACAGCTTCGGCCTAGAAGCTCTTGGGCAGCGATGCATGCGCTAGCATACATTTGGCTGATTCAACCAGGGTATGGTTCTTCCTCTCGGCTAAGCCATTTGACTGAGGACTGTAAGGAGTGATGAATTGCTACTCAATGCCTTGGCTCTGGCAGTACTCCTTAAACTCAGTAGAGATGTATTCTCTGTGAAAAATACAGATCCTAAGTGGATCTAAACTCCAAGATCATTGGCTTGAATGCTTGCACTCCAAACTACATAAGCTAGGAATTGGCAACACATTCTATGCTACCTAGAATGCAAAGAACTTGATCAAAAAGCATTTATCACAAATGGAAACTTCCATAAACATCAAGTGCGGCCCAAAATAGCATTATACAGTCCATAATACATCAGCCTACCACTTTTGGAAAGCACCTAAGATCATACACACAAAGCTTGAACTCAATCACTACACAATGCCAACAATGGAAGGAGAACCCAATAGAAAAATCTCTCATTAAGCAAATGAATACAATGGATCTGCTCCAACCTGTTTCTCCACGGCCTACCTGCTATATATAGCTGAGAGAGATGACTCTCTCTCCTCTCTCTAGACCCTCCTTACCTAAAATATGCCCTATATAGGTAAAATTGGCATATATGTCCAAAATACATGAAAATGGACTCATTTCGAAGGTCTTGAAGTTTGACACTTCTTCATACTGAAAAAATACACTTACTAAAAATATCTAGACCTGTTTCACACGTGTGAAAAGTCAGATCCTAAACTATGTGCCATTTTTAGCAATTTTGGCCTAAAACTAGACAAGGAAATGTTGACAATTTTCACACTCCCTCTTCAACTTAACTTGCTAGTTTTACAACACTACTTTGTTCCAACTTAAGAATGATCTCCATCATCAGAATAGATCTCTTCTCAAGGATCCTAATATGTACAAAATAGGACACAACATAATTGATATAGATAATAGTGTCCATATAGGATGCTTCACTATTTCTTACATCAATTTTACATAGAATCATAAAAATGGTACATGTAAAAGAACATAGAATCTCAATTAATGAATTCCTCCATGTATCCATCTCTGGTTTCTCTGTAAAATAGCAGCAAACAAGTTGTAAATGAAAGTGATCAACAAGTGTTTGCATGCCTCCTCCACATTTCACTATACATATAGTGAATGCAACATGTATCTCCATGAATGAACTTCCATCACCACCTTGCCTTTGTAGATCTTCAATCCATGAAAGCCTTTGAGTGAATGAATGCCAAAAAGATGTGTTCCCTACTCCATTTGAATGACCAAAACCTGAACTTGAAATACTTGAAGTACCTCCACAAGATTTGCACACAACGCTTGATCCTACAATGTCAACAAGTTGCCAATTTGCCAACACTAGAATACTAGATCTTGAACTTTGTTCAAAAGAAAACATATTGACCACTTCAATACCTTTCAAGATCTGAATGAATTCATGTACTTGATCATACAAACCAGCAATGATAACTATTCCATCTCCAAGATCCAAAGGATGCAAAACTATGGAACTAGTTTTATTGAAATTTGACAATTTCAACACATTGACATAACAATGTTCATACATGAGATTAGGCAAGTGAGGTAGAGTAAGAAGACACTTCCTTGCAGCTCCAAAGACCTTACTTGAACCTTCAAGAACCTGTAAAAACAGATCCAAAATGCCTTGACCATTTGTCTCTTCTTTGATGCTTTTCACTAGCTTCGAATTGCCACTTGTCTCTTGGTGTTGATGAAGCAATCCAAGATCAACCTCTTGATCTTCCAATAAGACATCAAAGATCTTGCATATGTGAACATCTTCAGATCTGAAACTCTGAAGATACTCCCTCTCAAACACATGATTAAGATCCCACAAGATCTCATCAATGCTCAAATTTGACCCTTCACTATAGTTAGTGAAAACAATGCCACCATCATAAACCAAAAGATAGATTCCAACATTTCCATTTAACATGAAGTAGAGTAGGTGAAGATGAGTATCAAACCTAATAAAAACAGCCCTCTTGAGTTCATAACAAACCTCAATAAGCTCACCAATGATATCTCCCTTGCCTTGAAGAAGTTGCCACTTGAGTTGCTCCATGTAGTCTTCTTCAACCAACCTTTTGCCATCTTGACCATGAATGAACAATCCACCACAATCATAGAATGCTTTGAGTTGATGAAGAGATGTTAGATCCATGCTTTGGATCTTCCCAAGAACCACTCTTCCATTGCCCTTTCCTTCACAAGACTCCCTCTTAATGCTAGCACCACAAAAGTTAGAAACCTCCCTCTTGATAGTTGCACCATAAGAAGTAGAAGACTCTTGAATATTAGAAGCCAAGAAAAGAATCCTTAGTACCTTCAACATAAGAGTGATTGAAGTACTCTCTCTTTTCAAACATGAACTTCTACTCAATGATTTAGGTAATGAGTCATATGATAATGATTCTTCCTCACTATCGTTCATAAAAACATCATTCAAAGTACATCCTACTTTGAACACTTCACATACTTCTCTTCCTTTTGACTTGTGATCTCCCTCACCAAGTCTCATGATAGAAACCTTTGATCTAATCTTTTTATGAAGAAATGTGACACCACTTGTTGCACAAATGACTTTATCACAAAAAGATGTAAAAGAACCATTTCCTTCAAGCATGCTCAAAGCACCATCATCTTTTCCCACATGATTACATACATCAATATGAAAAGAATTAGAAGAACAACCATCTTCTTGCAAAGAATGACACTTAGCATCTCCATCTTTTTCCATATGAACAAACAAGTCATTAGCAACAATCACTTCCAAAGAAGAATCTTCATCAACTCCATTGATGAAGTTAGCTCCTTCCTTACCTTTTCCATTTTTGCACTTGCCATCTAGCACCATTGAAGAACCACCAAGCCTTGGAAGTCCATGAGTAGAAGAGTACAAACATGATGCTAATTTAGCTCCACATGACTCCATATGACTAGTAGGTAACACTAGTGCATCTTCAAGATCCAATGGATCCAAAAAATTGACCATAGATTCACCAAAGCTTGCAAAGTTAGCACAACAATTATCATCTCCAAGAAGTACATTAGATCTCAACCTAGATCTAGCATTTTGTTTCTTATGGCATTCATTTGCAAAATGTCCTTTTATCCCACAATAAAAGCACTTGAACTTTGACTTATTGTTCTTAGTAGAAGAGGAAGAGGAAGAGTGATCATCATGATCAAAGTTACCACCTTTGGACCATTTCCCTTTGCCTTTACCTTTGCCCTTGAATTTGCCTTTTGTGAAGAAAGCCTCTTCACCTCCACCTTGCAAGGATGCACCATCAAGCTTTGATTGCAACCTATGTTCTTCAGCCAATAAGATTTCTTGCAAGTCAACCACACTTGGCAAGACTCTTTGAATGGCAAAACTTTGCACAAGGTTAGCATGTTGATTTAGCAAACCATTCAACATAACTTGGACTATTTCACCATCTTTTATGTTCTCATCAATGCATGCTAAATCATCACTTAGGGACTTAACTCTCAAGATAAATGCATGAGCACTTTCACCCTCTCTTTGCCTACTAGAAAATATTTGTCTCCTTAGGGTCAATACCCTAGATGTGGACTTTGATTCAAAGAGCTTCTTTAAGGCATTCCATGCCTCACTTGCACTTTGACACTTTCCAACTTCCTTGAGAAGTTCATTTGTAACATTCATTTTAATGATATGAAGAGCCCTTTTGGCCTTCTTATCAAACCTTTGTTGCTCTTGAAGTGTGAGAGGTCTCTCTTCAATTTCTGCAACTATGTCCATGAGTTCATTCAACTCAAGTAAGGACTCCATCCTCACTTTCCAAGTAGAGTAGTTTGATGAACTCAACCTTTCACTAGACTCTAGCATGATCCCACCATTGGAAGCCATGATTCTAATGTTTCTTCAACTTTTAGGTTCTGTCCTAAAGCACTTAGCACTCACTTTTCTCTCAACAAATGATAGATAAAGAGATCTATGAAGATTTAGGACCCTAAAACACTTCTATCTTGAACCTAGATGGTTTCCAAGCATAGAAAGGAAGATTGAAACACATGCAACACTTTGCACACACTAAGAATGGATTACAAAATCAAACCAACCTGAACACACTCTTGCTTAAGCTCTCAAACTTTCCAGCAAGTGACCAAATCAAGTTATGGTGTGAAGAGTTACTTGCATTCTTAGAAAATACCCAAAACTAGGATGCCAAGATTACCTAGTAATGAACAAACTTGATCAACATATGATCAACACACTAAGATATTGATTTTCAACCTGTAAAACCACATGTAAACCACACTTCTAAAAGTTTATAAACTCCAGCAAGTGATAAATACAAGATTTAGAGGTGAATGAATGAGCACACTTAGTGAATCACAAGACTAGCTTCACTATCTTGTCAAATCTTGGTGTTTAGATGTAGATCTAAGATCACTTCACATGAGAATGTTCCTCAACCTGTTAAGAACCTGAAAACACACTTGCATAATGGTTAACACCTTCCAGCAAATGCTCCAATCAAATTACATAAGGAGAGTTACTTACATGCTCAACAAAGTACACCAAAATTTATGCCAAAATTGATGACAATCTTTACAATATGCTCTTCACAATGGAGCTTACAATATGTTCACCCAAAAAAGGGGATCTTTCATCCAAATGGGAGCTTTGCTCAGCCTTTAGGAGAATTACAACTCACTCAAAAGAGCATTTGTCATCCACTTAAGGAGAAGTTTCATCCACTTAAGGAGAGTGTTCATCCAAGAATGGAGATTGTCAACAATAGGATTGAAAAGAACATTGTTAGTATTGAATATGCACAAGCCTCACAATCACAAATGATTAGGTGTTATGATCTGATCCAAAATAGTTTCTTTTCAGCCTCTGATCTTCAATAGACCTGAAATATGCTTTTGATCCACAAGTTCAACTCACAAAACAACGGTTAGTAAGATTTGATCAACAAAGCAATGCAAAATCATGCTAGAACTTGATCAAACATCCAAATATCACCAAAAATGGAATACTTACTGTAAATAGAAGCCAACCAGCTCTGATACCATGTGAAAAATACAGATCCTAAGTGGATCTAAACTCCAAGATCATTGGCTTGAATGCTTGCACTCCAAACTACATAAGCTAGGAATTGGCAACACATTCTATGCTACCTAGAATGCAAAGAACTTGATCAAAAAGCATTTATCACAAATGGAAACTTCCATAAACATCAAGTGCGGCCCAAAATAGCATTATACAGTCCATAATACATCAGCCTACCACTTTTGGAAAGCACCTAAGATCATACACACAAAGCTTGAACTCAATCACTACACAATGCCAACAATGGAAGGAGAACCCAATAGAAAAATCTCTCATTAAGCAAATGAATACAATGGATCTGCTCCAACCTGTTTCTCCACGGCCTACCTGCTATATATAGCTGAGAGAGATGACTCTCTCTCCTCTCTCTAGACCCTCCTTACCTAAAATATGCCCTATATAGGTAAAATTGGCATATATGTCCAAAATACATGAAAATGGACTCATTTCGAAGGTCTTGAAGTTTGACACTTCTTCATACTGAAAAAATACACTTACTAAAAATATCTAGACCTGTTTCACACGTGTGAAAAGTCAGATCCTAAACTATGTGCCATTTTTAGCAATTTTGGCCTAAAACTAGACAAGGAAATGTTGACAATTTTCACATTCTCCACCATTGTCAGACCTTAAGGCCTTGATCGTCTTTCCAGTCTCCTTTTTTGCACGCTCCTTGAAGATTCAGAAGCAATTGAAGGCTTCTGATTTCTTCTTGATAAAGTACACCGTAGTCCTTCTAAAAATTCATCAATAAAAGTTATAAAGTACTTTGCATCCTTCAGCGAAGGATTTTTCATTGGGCACAAATGTTTGAATGCACAACATCTAACAATCCTCTAGCAATATGTTGATGGCTTGATCTAAATAGTTTCCTAGTCTGTTTACCAACTAGACAGTCTTGATAGACAGGTAACTCGATTTTATCTCTAGGATAGTCTAGATCAAGAACAATAGAATGTCTAGACATTTGTTGTACAGCAGCATGATTCAAGTGACCAAGTCTGTAATGCCAAAGTAAACTTTATTTGCATGAATAGAAGTACTGGGTGCCTGACTAGAGGTGAAAGCAATGACTTATTCTATACAAGTATCCATGCCTCTTTCCGAGTGCTAGGATCTTGCCTGTCCTATCAACTACTTTGCACTGATCACATTCAAATTCTACTTTATGTCCTAGATCTGTGATTATGCTTACAAAGAGCAGATTTGTAGATAAATTGGGTATATACAGGACTTTAGAAAGTAGCTTAGATTGATCATTTGTAAAGCTCAATCTTACAGTACCTTCACCTTTAATAGCTTGTGTGCTATTATCGCCAAGGTGAACATATTTGTTGGTATCGTAGGGTGTATAGGACTCGAAACAGCCAATGAGGCTGGTCTTATGCTGAGTGGCACCGGAATCCAGGAACCAAGAACTATTGCTAGATGCTTCTTGATGGCTGGTCATGAAGGCATCATGATTTGCTTCTTGAATAGGTTGTGGAGCTTCTGTAGCTGCATTGGCCACTTGATTCGACTGTCCCTTGCTGATGTTCTTTGCTTGCAGTATCCGACAGTATTGAATTTTGTGGTTGTTTCGTTTGCAGTATCTGCTAAACAACTTCTTCTTCGTCTGCGGATTCGACTATTCCTTGTGTTGTGTTGGTTTTTGGTCTTGCTTTTATTGCTTCAGGCCGTTTTTCTTCTTCTGCTTAGTCGTGCTCTTGTTGGTGTAGAAGGCATGAGAATCAGCTGAGGAACTAGAGGCTTTGTTCCTCCGTGTGTCTTCGTGCAACAACATTGTAATGACTCTCGAAAGAGTCAGTTATGGGTATGTCGTGATGATCATCACCCAGCTGTCATATGAGCTTGGAAAGCTTGTAAGCAGTTGCATCACTGCATCTTGATCGTCTATGACAGATCCGACAGCGACCATTTGTTGTAGCAGGTTCTTGAATTGGTTGACGTGACTTTGCAGGGAATTACCATTCGCCATCTCGAGGGAGTAAAGTTTCTTCCTTAGCTGTAGCTTGGAAGCTATATCTCACACTTCGTATAATGTTCTCAAGATGTCCCAGAATTCTTTGGATGTTTAGGCCTCGGATACATGGCCGATCTGAGTATCCGAAATGTTGAGGATGATCAGCGTGATAGGAAAAACTATCAGTGACTTAGAAAATCTGGTGCTAAATTACAAAACAAGAAGACAATTACTCTATCGGCTAGTGGAATCTTGTTACTGTGGAAGCTTATCAGGCTACATAAAATAGCTCTAATACCATGTTGGAAAAGAGAGGTGTGAGAAACAAAAATAGCTCGAAGAACACGAAAAGAAGTGAACTCGAAACTCAAAAAGAAATGAACTCGAATGGAGAGTGTTCGTGCGCAGCAGAATAAGCTATCTCACTCTTTCCTTAAGCATGACTACGCCGAACAGAACATTAGTGATAGAAATCACGTTCGATCTGATTACATAGCCAAACGTTAAGCATCAAAACATCAGAAAGATAATTTGTCGCAAACAGCTAGACAAATTATCAGTTGCGAATTATTCATGAAGAACTAGACTGAGCTCGACTAATAATCAGTCACGAATTAGTTGCAAAAAGCAAGACTAAATATTAGTTGCGAACAACTAGACTAATAATAATTCGTGAAGAACAGACTACCTGATTAAGCAATAAGAAAGTTAGACAGAATGTAGAAAAGCATAGCAATATTGACACAAATCTGAACGCAGAACAAACAGAGCTGTAATCAGATTAAGTATAGCGAAATATACAGGTCAAAAATGTAGGTGTGCACAAGACAATAGTGGACGAAACCGCGTGCTTCACAAAGCTAATCCAATCTGTAAAAGGGTGATAAGCCTATTATTGACAATACAAAGAATCGATGCACGAAAGCATCTACTTCATCTATCTCTGATACGCTTCTGATGCTATGTGCTTATTGTCTTGTTGCTTGTTACTGAATATGCAGATGGTATTCAATATGTACATAATTTTTACAGGTGTGCAGATGAAGAAAGTACAAAGTGGATGTGTTGTTTGTGGAAGATCGTGGGTGGCTGCTGTCGTTGTCAAATTTGATTGCGCAGTTGCATGGGATGAGCTCACTAAGAAGACCGCGACATCAGTCTTCGCGAAAAATAATGTTGGTGAAGATGCGAAAAATGCGACACTCTGACAAATGCCTTAAAAACTAATATACAAGGTACCTTAAACTGTGAAGTGCATCTTTGACATTTGTAGGCAATGTCATCTTTTTCGCCTTTCTCGCCTGTGGAAATTCACTTGTATCTATGCAGACAGTCGCATTTTATTCGTCTGTCTTATTTTACATGTAAATATGTAGACTGTGCGACAACACGAGTAAAAATACAGCAGCATGAATGGAGGCATATTAACATAGGATTTAGGAGAGCAAAGGAGATAAATCCAATAGGTTAGTCTTCTCACTGATAGTGGTATAACGAAAGACAATTTAAGCCTTTATACTGAGCCACTAAATCAGGTATTTGAAGCTTGAGCTAAAAAAAATTTTGGGATTATGTATTAGTACATACTTAACTGTCCATGTGAAATGAAGTTAATCCTGGTCTTCTTATGTCCCCAAGCCCATGCTCTCTACAAATCATGAGGAAGTTATTTTCTATGTTGTAGCTTGAAACATGGAATGTAGAAAATTATATGTGGACTAGTAATCAAGCCCTTTAGTAGTGAATTTGTTAAGTACACTAGATTCTTGATTGTTTGTAACTGTTGTAATAGATAATTTGTTTGTAACACTCATGTGCAAATATGTGTTGTTAAGGGGGTCACGCTTCTTTAGCGAGCCTTCTAGATTCATAGTCTAGTTTCAAGCTTGCTTGTGCTTGTCTTTGGATCATGAGGGCATGATGGGCAAAGGAGAGGGTACTTGTATGACTGTAGAAACTTGTGTTTCTCCAGCTCAATCAGTTGTAGAGAGTTTGAGAGTTGACGAAGAGGAAGAGGCAATATGGAGAGAATATCTAGTCCACTTGTAGAAAAATCAAAAAGTTCAGGCACCCTATTACATGGACTTTTTATGTATTGAATGAGCCAAATATTGAAGTAGATGTCACATGTCCTCAGACTATGTGATGTTTCATATGTCACTATGTATAATGGGCTTAGAGTAGTAAACATAGTACCACACGATCTAGGAAGGAAATTCTGAACTACAATCCGACAAACGGAGTAACTGCTATGAGGAAACATGTGGCTAATGAGCATGCTAAAATATTGTATAGGTATGAGATATAGAGGAAGTCCATAGAAGTAGAAGAAATAGAGGGTCAATGTACGTCTAAGCAGAGAAAGACAACTACACCTTCTGCTATCACAGAGTTTTTTGGTAGCAAAAATCCTTACAAGAAAGACGATCTAGCCCAACAACGATTCCTTGAAGATCTAGTCATTTATATTGCCAAGGGCTATAGGCCACTTTCTAGTGTAGAAAACCCATGGCTTCGCCGATTGGTGATGAGGCAATGTGGTAAAGTAAATTTTCCTTCTCACAAACAGCTTGTTGATGAAGTCATCCCTTCCATGGTGTCAAAGACAATGGAGCGACATGTACTCCCCTCCCTTGCTCATTGTATGACAACAACAGCTTCCTTTGATTTGTGGATGTCCTGAGCTAGCTTTGATACTTCGCTCTTGTCATCAATTTTATAGACGATTCTTGGGTTGCTCACCATATAACGGTTGGGTTATTTGATGTTCCTAGCACAGCAAGGTAGCTATGGCTAGGCAAGTGAAGGAGCTCCTAGCTTCCTTCAATCTCACTAACAAAATTGTGGCATATGTGAAGGATGAAGGTGCCAACTCAAGTGCACTTATTGTTGCTCTCAGCTCCGTCATATCTTGTGTGCCTCTACAACTTTTACATCCATATGAGGGGACCTATTTTGGTCATGCAATGTCAAAGGCATGCCAATATGCAACAAATGATGCAAAGGTTTGTGTGGGCATGAAGGAGGTGAGTTTGAAGGATGCACAAGTTGCCCTTCAAAAGAAAATCACTTGGACCAAGAAATCTTGCAAAGGTAGACATGAATGGGCAAAGGCACATGCAAAGATGCAGGGCTGCGACCTCGAAAACTCAAGACACCGGTGAAAACACGATTTTCATCGAAGGTAATTTTGTGTGAAGAGACATTGGAATTTCGAGATGCAATCAATCTTTGCTATGGGAGACAAAGGCTAGCATTGCAATCTCGTGTCCCGAGCCCACAAATATGGGCTATAGCCAAGGCGGTCACCAATACTTTAAGTCCCTTTGTTCATCAATGCATTATGAACCAATCTAGAGGGTATTGGCTGCATCACTTTCCATGTGTATGAAGATGCAACGAGATTATGCCCAAAGAGCTGAAATGAAACCCCCCCTTGCAGCTAGGGGATTTTGATTCCGAGTTGGAGATTTTATGTGCCCATATGCAAGCTGAGGTAGTTTCTGTGTTGCATGCATTCCTCTCATTTGCAATTTCATTTTTGTCCGACAAAGCACACAATATGCTAGCTATCATGCTTGATCCTCGATACAAGGGCCTAAATTAAATTAGCGAGTATGTGGCCAAGGAAAGAGCAATGCAGATGGTTGCACAATATGATAGTCATGTGGTAATTCCACTTTTGATCATGGTTTTTAAGCACTTAAATCCAAGCTGATGTGAAATCCCCCCTCCAGAAAATCTGCCACTCAAAAACTCCTTGTTTGGAGCAATTGCTTCAAATGAGGAGGCTACTATTGGGCTTCTCAAATCTGAATTATCCATGTATGGCGTGTCGGCTTATTGTAAACCCTAATGAGTGCAAGTGTGCTTTGGGGGTGGTGGAAGGCCCATCAAGTGCAATTCCCCAATGTGGCTTTCCTTGCAAGACAGATTTTGGAGATTGTGGGCTCGCAAATTGAGACGGAGCGCATATTCATCATTGCTAGAATAATCACTAGCTTGCAACAATGCCGACTTCACATTGAGAACCTCAACAATTTGGTGTTCATCCTCAAGAATTGGACGGATGATGTGCAAATTGATTGCAACGTTGCAAAGTAGGGGGTTAAAGAGTTCTTAATGTCAGAGGACATGATGATGATTGATGGCAATGAAGATCTCATTGCATATGCAGGCCTATTTGAAAACGGAGATCCCTTGACAATATAGAGATTTTTGTATAGTGATTTCACATTTCCTAGTCTTAGAAAAGTAGTTGAAAGCCAAAACATAGTAAAAGCTGTTTAGCATGTATACTTATTTTTTTGATGGCTTCATTAAAATGACAACTATACAATGCGAATACAAGAAAAAACATTATGTTGTTAAAATATTGCAAGTTAGATCAATGGGTGCACCGAAGAGTTTTCTTGTTAAAGAAGTGTAGTTCTTCTGTAGGCCCTAAAATGGGAATTTTATAATGCCTTTGGTGAAGCAGGTAAAATAGGAGTTGTGTGCAATTTAGAAGGCTTGTAGATGCATAATAAGTGTTTTAAAGCAATGCTCTTATGCTTTTGTTTTGTCCTGAGAATGAAAAAGGAGGAAAAAAACTTAGCAAAAGGAAAAAAAAAGACAAAAAAAAAAGTGAAAAAATGCTGGGTTTTGACTTAAAGGAGGTGGATCAGGTGGAAACGAGAGTGGAACAGGTGGTTATGAGTGTTGAGGATGGCGTGTGTGAAGTTTGGTCACAATTGGAGATAGTTGGAAATTCGCTTAGAAAATCATCGGCGGCAAGAGCTTTGTTGCTTATATAGAGGAGAATTAGAGTGCGCTTGTTTTGACTGCCCTGCGAGGGTTTTGAAGGTCATCATGCGAGGGTTCAACACTCGCAAGAAGAGAGCTCTCGTATAACTTGCTCAATTTTAATGATTTTCAAAATCTGATCCATAGGCAGGTCAATTTCGATGCTTTGATTCCATTTATGCTACCTACGAGAGTTGGTATGATGATCTTGATGGCATGCGAGAGTTCCTAAGATTCAAATTGTCTAACTCTTGCAGAGGCTCTTTTTCTACATTTTCTTCACAAGTAACTCTTGCAAAGATTTTTGTAGGTCCATCTGGGTCAGATTTGACTATGGTGAGTCCTGCGAGAGTTCTTATAAAGATATGATAGTTGATCCATTAGTTCAAGTGATTTTTACCTCTATTTTTGTTCTTTTTCTTAAGATCCTCATCAGAGTTTACAGATTTGCATTTTTTTGTTCTTTTTGGGTACTATGACTATCGATGATAGACAATCTGTATACTCAATTTCATAAATGAAATCGGCATCGAGTAGTTTTTGCAACTCCTGTTTGATCATTGGGATTGTAGCGATAATATCGGCTCACCTTGGGGACTGCTCCATTCACCAAGGGTATGGTATGTTAGACTACGGTAGTTGGTATGCTCTTTAGATCTTTGTATGACCATGCAAACAATCTTTGTATTCCACCAACAGGGTACGTAGTTGTGTGAACTGAGTGGGTGTCAATTGTTCTCTCACATGAACAATCTTCTCCTCTTCACGCTTTTCTTGGAGCAAAAATGAGCAGGAGCTTTTGGTGAGCAAAAAATGAGCAGAAGCCTTTGGTGATAAGAAGTTGAAGGAACATTTGAGTGCAAATCTAGATATTAAGAGCCAACTCCAGGGCTTCTTCCAGAATCTTGCAATTTTCAGGGTTTTGCAGAATTTCGAAGAGCATAGCGAATGATCCAGCCGTCAGATCAAGTTCATGTAAAAAGTGAAATTGGTCGGAATTGTCTTGTCTAAATTTTAACCGACGCGATTGTGTAGATTTAATGCTAATCAGAAGATATTAGTGTTTTTTATAAAGCAACCTACAGAATTAGAATCTGGCTCTTTGTCTCCTATAGCAGAACATTTGAGGCATCAAGATTCAACGTTATTATATTATTAAGATCTCTCACTTGGCAGCAAAGGAGAAACGGTAGAGCTTTCAAAACAATTCCTATTGCTGGTCTTTTAGAATTTTGGTGGGCATTTTTGTTTAGGCAAGTCCTTCGGAATCTATTGCAAAAGGTTTACATCGGCCGACGGCTCCATCGAGATTAACGACATTCCGTGTGAAGAAAAATCAAAAAATATAAAAAAGATCTCAGTTTAGTTGGTGAGGTGGTCCATCACAGGGTCTCTTTGTATAGTTGTTCTCATGGCTTTGGACATCTCTCGACTTTGTCCTCTCAGTCACAAACGATCTGCTTCCACTGTCTCTCCTAGACTCCCCTCCTCATTCGCGTCAGGCTGTGCTTTTTGCTGATGGTTCCATGCTTGTTGCCTCAACACCCTCTATTCCTTCTTCGGCCAACTCTTCCCATGGAGCTTTTGCCCCCTCGCTTGGTTGTGTACCTCCTTTGACCCTTGTTGCATTGCCTTCTCAACCCCCTGATCGGGTTCCTTGCCATGCTTGTGGTCGTTTCTTCTCTCCTAGAGGAGTTCTTGCCCGCCGTCACCAGCGTTCTTGTCCTACAGTGCTTCAGTCGTCTCAAGATCGCCTTCCTCTCTCAGCACCCCATTCGCCCTCTACTTCAGCTTGGCCTTGGATTTCTTCCCTTGATGTCCTCGACGCTTTTGACTTGGGCTTCCCTCATCCAAGGCTCTACTTTCATATTCTCCTGATCGCTCTCTGTCATGAAACTCAACTTGCTATGTGTCTTCTTCTTGATCGCTTGGCTATTGACCCCTTTGACATTGCGGCTTAGAATCTGTTTCTTCTTTTTCCCCTTTGGTGTCTGGTCCTCCCTCCGAGGGGTGGGGATGCTGGTCATAGAGAAACTTGTACTCGCCTTCATTGCTTTCTATCGGGAGACTGAGAAATGCTTCATGATGAACACTTTGCCCGTTGTCAGGCACTTGCTGCTCGCAACTCACATGACTCTCTCTCCATCGTTGCCTTCGTTGCACACCATTTCTTGGGCAAGTTGGTGAGTATTCTCGTGCAGCTCAAGCTTGAGCTCCTCTCACATTCGCTCCCTCTTCTGTTGATATTGTTGCTGCTCTCCAAGCTCTTCATCCTGCTTTTGAAGGCGTTCTTCCCTTGTTTGTGGAGGACTTTATGCCTGATGTTCACTTGGTGCTTGATCATGATTCTTTCTCTCGTGCCTTCCATCGTAGTCCTCGTCTTCTTGTTGGTGGTCCCTCTGGTTTGGTCTATGAACACCTTTGTGATTGCTTTCCACCTGGGGACTCTGCTAGTGGCTTTGTTCAACTCTTTCAGGTCTACTCTTTTATCGCCTCTAGTCACATTCCTTCTTTTGTTTCTTCTGTTGCACATCTTTTGTCTGTGTCTCGTTTGATCGCCATGACTAAAGCCTCGGGTGGCGTCTGTCCCATTGTTGTTGGCGAAGTCCTCCTCCGTCTTGCTCGCTCTATCTGTTTTCAGTTTCAATAGATTTTCGTCTCTCTTTTCTCCCCTCATCAGTTTGGTATCTCTACTCCTGGCGGCTGTGAAGCTGTCATTCATGGTTTGCGTGCCACACTTGATTTCCATCCTGACTGGGTTGTTCTCCAAGTGGATGTTTCCAATGCCTTTAACTCTGTTTCTAGAGTTGCAATCTTTTGGGAGCTGCGCGCGGCTGGTGGTGAGTTGGCTCAGCTTATTCCATTTGTGCAGTTGTTCTATGCTACTGAGACTCCTCTCTTTTACAGTCACCATGTGCGCTCTGGGGATCTTTCTACTATCCAGTCTACAGCAGGTACTCGTCAAGGTGATCCGGTGGTCCTCTTTTCGCTCTGGCTGATTTTCGTGCTTTTCGTGCTTCTACAGAGGCCTTTCCCTCCTACTTATTTCCTTTGGTTGTTGATGACACTCATATTGTTGGTCCTGTTCCTGTGGTGCTCCTCGCATTTCATCATTTCTCTGAGTAGCTGGCTTCTCTCGGTTTGTCTATTCAACCGCAAGTGTTCAGTGTGGTCTCCAACAGGTCTTTCCCCGGACTTTGTTCCTCCTCAAGGTCTCCTTGCTCCTTCGGATGACATTCGCATTTTGGGTGTTCCTTTTGGGACTGCTTCCTTCAGCTATGCTTTTCTTTATGAGCCTCTCTAGGAGGATGTTGCTCATTCAGATCTGCTTCCCCGATTGGGTGACACTCAGGTCACGTTTGGCATCTTGACGTCTTGCTTTATCCAAAATCCTTCTTATCTGCTGCAGACTTTCTCCCCTACTCAAGACTTTTTGCATGTTTTTGGCCGCCTTTTGGGCCTGGGTTCTTTGGATGGTGTGGAGACCCTTTCAGCTTGGGGAACCAGGCTCGATTACCCATTTCTTGTGGAGGTGTGGGTCTTCTCTCTACAGTTTCTTTTGCACCTGCAATTTTTCTTGGGAGCTATGGGCTCTTGTCGCCCCAGGCTTTGTCTTCTCAGTTCCTTTATGGCTTTCACCCTCTCTTGGCAGATTGCATTGCTCATGTGGATAGCGGTTCTCTGCCTTTCCCTCCTCATCGCTGCGCGAGGGCTGCTCCCCCTCTCTGCCCAAGCTTGTCTTCCTCCTTTTGAGCAACTCCGGATCACCTACAAGAGACCCTCTTGGAGCGTGTGCACAAGCAAACCCTTTCCAGGATGCTCTCTGAGGCTCCTTCGGCGTTGCATCGAACTCGACTTCTTTCTTGTGCGAGTCTAGGTGCAGGGGCTTGGCTATCAGCTCGGCCTGTTATTCCTTCCTTTCGGTTGTCTTCGGCCATCTTCACCATCGCTCTTCGTCTTCGCTTGGGGCTACCTCATCCTTCGGTCTTGGGTCTCTCCAGTGTGTTTGTGGTCACCCTATTAATGCTCTTGCTATCCACCTCCTCCGTTGTCCTTTTGGGAGTGAGCGCACAGCTACGCATGATGTTGTCAGAGATGCAATGGCCACTATAGCCAGAGATGGAGGATTCCATGTCCTCAGAGAGCAGTCTCATGCCCTTCCTTCTACCGCGCTCCACTCTTCTCGCAGGCGTGTTGACATTGTCCTCTCTCAGGATGAGTTTCGTACTTTGGCAGATGTTGTTGTTGCTGATCCCATGCGTGGTGACCTACTGCCTCGCTCTACCTTCACACCAGGAGAAGCGGTAGGCGTGGCAACACAAGAGAAGGAAAAAAACTACTTCGACAGGCACCCTACTGATTCTTTCATTCCCCTGGCAATTGAGACTTATGGCACCTTGCATCGACGCTTTGAGGATTTTCTTTGCATGCGTTCTCATCAGGCGACAGAGCGTCAAGGTATTCCTGGTTTTATTCTCGTGGCTTCTTTCAAACAACGTATTTTCATTGTCCTGCAACATGCTCAGGCTCTATCAATCCTGCAACGGGCGACGATGGCGGGTCTACTACATCTCATCTCCCTTCATTAGTCGACTCACCGCCTCTTCACTTTTCTGATCTGCTGCAGTCAGTAGTTGGCAGACTCCCACTGACATCATCATCATAGTTTGCACTTTTATTTTTAATGCCAGAATTTGGATTAATCTTAGCTTTACTGCAAGCTTCGCTCTTGTTTGAGCTTACTTTTGCTTAAACTTCTCCTTCATTGAGCAAACTTTCCATGCATGCTACGCAAGATGGAAGTTAACCCTCCACCAAGGTTCAGACCACATAGCCTTTAAAGTTGACTTTCTTCTAAATTCCATTGATCGATCTCAACACCTAGTATTGCCTTTGCAAGGTAAGGCCAAAAAGGCATTAATTGTGAGTCTAAGTAAAGTGAGAGTCTCTCTCTCTCTCTCTCTCTCTCTCTCTCTCTCTCTCTCTCTCTCTCATATATGTTTAGGACCTAGTGAGAGACCCCTGGGACTATTCGAGATTAAGTGAAAGAGTCTTAATGACAATCTTTCACTTAATCAATGGACATTGGCATTAAACGGGACCTGGTAAAAGGTCCCTTGGGATTGTTTTTGACACCATGGTTACCCTCCATCTATGCTTTCCATCCATAAACCTTGAGAGATAATAACTTTTTTTCCTTAAAAACTGCGGATATGTGAAAAGGGTTTGAACTTTTGGGTGATCAAATCCCACACCAAATACCCTCTTCCAAGGCTCAAGCATATCACAAGGGCCATACCATAACCTGAAAGTGTGAAAAAGCTGTTGAAGGATCTCAATGTTTTTTAAGCTTGCTCCTCACACCTTTCTTCACTATTGAATTCTGCTTTGTCTTTTGGGCTTTGCAAATTCCTTCCATCTCATCAATCTGTTCTACTCACGTAATGGATTTTTGGTGACTATTTTGCCCATTTCTGAACAGATTAAAAAGCAGAATAGAAACATGTTTTTTTTAAAAAAAATTTAGTGCAGATTATGCCTGCCATCTGCCACATGGCAGCATTGGATTGGTCTCAAATTTTTTTAGTGCTGATTCTGCTTGCACCTGCCACATGGCAGCTAAGGATTGGTTTAAAAAGGGTCCAAAAATCCATTACGCAATGGAACGGGCCGGGCAAAAAATTTTGGAAATCCTTACCGGGCAGAATGCCCCCGGCTCCTTCCATAATACGCTATGTTTCTCATCCATTCTGGTATGCAATCCATGATGTTCCATGACAATCTTCACCTAAACTTGCTGGATTGTGGATGCTCCCATTACTCTTCATGTCTCTCGCTTGTTTATGTTTTTGCCAAATGTGATGAACAATTCTGTGATATTTTACTGCAATCTTTCTGCTGTACTTTGTATGCATAATGTTGAATAGGGATTCGTCAGTTTATGAGCTGGATGTTTTGGATCTCTTCTGCAAACATACTACGCATGTATCGGTATGAAACGGGCCAGCTTGCCTTTGGGTTTTCAAAGAAAGAATTTGAAAATGGACGGACTGTTGGCACAATCTGCGGCATGCTCCACAAGGCTAGATCGTCTGCAACGTCCACAGTACTCTAGAGCTTGGCCAGAAAAGAGTGATATAAGGATGTTGCAAACAGAATCAATTCATGTTTTTCCATGCACAATATCTGTTCAAAGGCTTTCAGATTTCAGCTACAATCATAGGACAGGTGTGGGTTTAAGAAATCTCTCTGCCATTGAGTTTGTTTAGGCTTTTTCAAGGTCTCTTTCCTTGTCTTTCAGATTTTTGGCAACTGTCTTGGATAGCAATTTTTTATTTGTTTCTAGGTTGGAATATTTTTCAACATAGCTAGGTCCATTCCTGACATGGCCATTCCTTGAAATAGTTATACCTTAAGAGCGACCCCTTTTCAGATTGCTTTGGTTGCTGCCATTGAAATGCTTCTCTCTGTTTTAGTAGACCGTTGTTGTTTACATGGTATTTTCCTGTTTTTGACATGAGGTTAGCAGGCCATTTCAATTACCTGATTCAAAGAATCAGATTTTTTTCCTGATATGTTGCATATTTATGTCAATAGGCTACAAGAGGAATGCAGAGCAACTTTGGCAGGACTTGTTTTCTGATCCGTCCCAGTGGTGGGACCACATATCCGATAAGGTTGAATTTCGTTTAGAGGCATTGTTAGATCCATCTTACTGCGGAGTCTATGCATGAACTTGATCCTTGCTGATTCGCTAAGAGCAGGTTTTGTGTAATTAGGCAAACGCAAGGTACCCTGATTTTAAACACAAGAAGACGCAGGAGGCTTTATGGGTAAATGCAAAGTCTACGCCTCACTGGGTTTCAGCAAGGTTGGCTGCTTTGGCACCAGGTACAGTACAACAAACTGCGTTTTCTTGGAACATTGTGATTTCCAGGTGCGTGAGGGATGGAGAAGATATGAAGGCACTGGAGCTTTTCCAAGAAATGTACGTGGAAGGTGTAATTCCAGACAAATACACTTTCATTCCAGTCCTCAAGGCGTGTGCTGGCTTGGCGTCGTTGGAATGGGGCAAGCATATTCATGCTCAGATCTTTCAAAGTGGTTATGAGTCTGACATTTTTGTGGCAAGCTGCTTGGTGGATATGTATGCAAAATGCTGGAGCATAGAGGATGCTTTCAGAGTATTCAACAACATGTCTAAACATGATGCAGTATCTTGGAGTGCAATGATTGCCGGATATGTTCATTGCGGTCAAGGAAAAAGAGCATTGGAGCTGTTTGAACAAATGCAGCAGACACAAGTGCTGCCAGACAGTGTCACGTTTCTTAGTGTTTTGACTGCATGTGCTATTCTGTCAGCACTTCCAGAGGGCAGGCATGTCCATGCACGAATCATTCATAACAAATGCGAGTCAGATGTCATTGTAAGTAATGCTCTGATTGACATGTATGCCAAATGTGGGAGTCTGGAGAATTCTTGCAAAGTGTTCAATAATATGCGTAGCCGTAATGTAATTTCGTGGAATACCATGATTATGGCCTATGCCAAATGGGGGCATGGAGAAAAAGCATTCAACCTTTTTTCTCAAATGTTAAGGGAACGGGTCCAGCCCAACTCTGTCACTTTTGTGGGTGTCCTCATTGCTTGTACGAGCATAGGTGCATTAGAAGAAGGCAGGTATATTCATGCACATGCTATTCGAATTGGATGTCAAACAGAAGCCTTTATTGCTAGAAGGAAGGAGTTGATCCAAACAATGTTTCTTTCATGGGAGCCGTAAATGCTTGTGCTAGCTTAGCATCATTAGAAAAAGGCAGGCTTGTCCATGAAAACATTGTGCAAAGTGGATATGGAGCAGATCTCTCAGTGAGCAATTGCCTAATTGACATGTATGCAAAGTGTGGAAGTATAGGGGAGGCTTGTATGGTATTCAAAAATATGCCAGCTCTTACTATGGTCTCGTGGAGTGTTATGCTTGGTTCATGTGCAATGCATGGCCTTGGGAAGGAGGCACTACGGCTATTTGCTATATTATGCCACGAAGGTTTGGAGTTTGATGAAATGACGTTAGTTTCTGTTCTCACCGCATGTAATCATGCAGGCCTTGTGGATGAAGGCTGTTATCTTTTTGAGGCTCTCAGTCCAGTCTATGATATTTCGGCTTCCACAGAGCACTATAGCTGTGTCGTTGATATGCTTGGCCGTTCTGGCTACTTGGAAGAGGCAGAGGAACTAGTACAAATCATGTCTTCCCAACCTGATAATGCTGTGTGGATGGCTCTCTTGAGTGCATGCAAGACATATGGTAATCTGCAGATGGGAGAACGTGTAGCAAAGCAGATCCTTGTGTTGGACCCAAAAAATGTGTCAGCATATGTCCTACTATCCACAATGTATGCCTCTCGTGGGCACATGGATAGTAAGGCAAGGATTCAGCAAATTAGGATGGAAAGGAAAATGCAGAGCCAGGCAGAGGCCTTACCTTGATTGAGATGAATACCTCAACGCATACTTCTGAGGTGGAAAATCTCAGAGGTTTAGGTATTTAAAGTCCAAGGGCTCTCTTACTCACTGAGATATTTTTGTAGCAAGAATGGTGTACATTGAAAGGAAAGCCTCAGTAGTGAATGCATTTAAGAGAACTTGGCCTCCTTCTGAGCAGATTAGTGGACAAACCTTGTTCACCACACGGATATCAACACAAAAATCCAGCAGATTAGGATGGAAAGGAGAATGCAAAAACAGTCAGGCCTTACCTTGATAGAGGTCAATACCTGAATGCTTACTACTGAGGTGGAGAACTTCAGAGATCTGGAGAATTGAAGTGCACTTAAGGCCAATTGGCTGTCTTTCTAACTACAGTATTCTTTGTAGCAAGTTTTGTGTGCATCGAAAGGGAAATCTCAGCAGTAAATGCTATTTCAGAGAAGTTGGCCTTGGTTCTTCGAGCAAATTAGTGGACAAAACCTTGTTCCCTTGTATGACTGAAAAGCCCCCAAGTTTTTTTTGCGGACGAGTCTCAGGATTGCAATGCTGTCCAAATACTTTCCACATTACCATGTTCTTCATAGAGTGTGAGTTCAATGTCTGCCATGGGCTCATAAAGGCATCCATTTCCAATTGTCAACAATTTTTTTCAGTTCTGTTCTCCAAGCTATTTAAATTTGTTCCTGCAGGCTTTGCTTATAATTGCCACTACCACCCTGGAGGCCTGAATCTAATATACGTCTGGCCAGAGGGGATCTCATTAGAGTTCCACGGTTAATTCCCTTGCTCTGGGTGTGTGAACTTGGAAAAGGATGTAGGGAGGACAAGCTCACTTCATCTGACAAGGTACCTGCTTTTGGGGTTCATGGCACACAGGATAGGCTGCAAATAAGCTCTTCTACTGTTGCCTGGCAAGGTCACTTCATGACAAGGTACCTGCTTTTGGGGTTCATGGCACACACGATAGGCTGCAAATAAGCTCTTCTACCGTTGCCTGGGCAGTACCTGTGAAGATGGAGAGTCTTTGTTTGAAACAGGCAAATGATAAAAAATGTTGTCAAAACCTGATAAAGTTTATTTTGCAGCATACCAGAATCTATTATGCTACTGAAAGGGCAGTGGGTAAGGCTAAGGAAAATGTGAATAGATTGTATGACTATAAATGGCCATGGTGGAATTGAACTACAGTAACTACTAGAACATTGATTTGGATGTTCTCATGTAAATACAATAGACATATTTAGGAATATTACATCCAAATCTAATCCCAGGAAGCTATCGAATCTAGTTATGAACTTTACAAAGATAGAATCTCGTTAAGTTTTGGATCGATTTATAGGTAGCCCAGTTTTAACATTGGAGGGACCTTTTGGCTTATCTGCTTAGCGAGAAATTGGAGCTTCATCTCGATTGTAAATGAGAGCCACAGAAATCACAGATCACTAATGCTAGGTTTCATGTGCCTTATGCCACATGATCATTGATTGTTTGTATTGACTTTTCTTGTGATTCGATAGTAGTCAATGATTATGATGTTTTGTTTTGCTTCTATTCTGTTGTCAACATCAATATTCTTAATTCTTTTCCATTTTTCATCATTAATGCTTGGATCTTGCTATGATCCTTGGGATAGACACATTATATCTGTGGCACAAAGCTTTAGATCCAAATCAGTCTTACAATCAACAAGGATTCATGGGATTTCATAGGCATTTTCAATGTCGTGAAATTTTTTCTACTCTCATGATTTTTATCCTTTTGATATGATCATTTCAAGATTTGATCCACTTTTTGTTGGTTCTTTCTAGACTTGACATTGTAGTTTTGTAAATCTAGTTGATACCTTTCATGGGGTGTAAATGCTTTTATTGGCTTTGACAAAGTTTTAAACAAGTTATGCATAGCCTAGTAACCAGTTGGCTACAGTGTTTTTCACTATAGAATGCATCTTCACATGAGTTGCATCATTAGAGGTGGTTATCATCCAAGGGTTGCTGACTTGGTTAGCTTGGCATCTAAAGTTTCTTTAGTCCCAAGTTCAAACCCCCTTGGAAACCAAGATGCATTAGAGGTGGTTGCATACACCTGCCACCTACATCCTTTTTCAATGTGATGTTGCTTGTTGATTCGTTTGTGCCATTGTTTTGTTTCTTTGCTATATATTTTTTTTCTAAATCAGCTTCTATTATTGGTTTAATTTTTTCATTGGATTTGTTACTTGTGTAATTCTCATAGTAATGGAATTATGTGCATTACGCACAATGGTCTGAAGACTAGTCAAATTCCAACTTGGATCCTTGGAAGATGGATAGGTAGGAAAAGATTTGATTGCATGTGTTGACGTTGTAAAAGCCATAAGAAATAAGAAGCAACATAGGTCCTAAATTTGAACTACATAACATATTTAAAGGACTCAACCAATTTGCAATTGAATGAATCCATGAAATGTTTGCAAACTTTATTGGATAGATATAAGAATTCACTACAAGGCATATGCAAACAAAGCTTCTTGAATCTTCATGATAAAACGTTTGTGAATGTGAATTGATCTTGACAATGAATCTGTGAGAATGCAAACTGATTGCCTAAAAAACAATCATACTTGCGGAAGAGACACATTGAGCATGTGCACATATAAAAAAAGTCTTCACAACTTGATCTAAGACCTTGTGCTTGAGTTTGTAGAAAACTACACAAACTTGATAATTGGCTAAGAGATATAGGCGACGTCCAAAGCGATCTTGATTGCAAATGTCATAAGGTGAATCATTTAACCAACATGATATGATTATGTGCTTGGAAGAGATTGATCCAATCTAGAATATGATAGGAATTATTAGATTCAGAAACATTTCAAAACAAGTTCCATCGTGAATTTATTCTTTGTTGCTATAAATGCTACGTAACTGACAATCATGCCATGCTTTATGTCATGCTTTCTCAACTGCCAATGCATGTACAGCCAATAGGAGTGTCTAGCAAAGTTTATGTAAGGCTTCATGGCGCAATTGTAGAGATTTGGACTCATCAAGACTATTGGCTAATTCTGACGAATCCCCAAGATACTCAACCAGAGCTATCCAAGAACAACTCTCACCTTAGACTGAGGAGGTCTCTGAGAAGATGAGATGAATTAAGAATGAGATCCGAGAAGTACTAGTTAAGCATGGTAGATAGAAACTGTGTAAGCCTCATGGTGAATCCCGAAAGATGGAGTGAGAACAAATAGGACACCACACATTTTCACAGACTGGAAAAGTTTTTTCAACAACATCCTTCAATACCTTTTGGAATTCTGAGATTAGCTTCTCCATCTGAGCTTGTTGTGCATTTTGCCAACCCTCAAGGTGTTGAAGGATATCAACCTCACTAGATGAGGATGATCCTTCCACGCGGGAAGTCTCATGCTTAACTAGCCCCTTTCCCCTCTTGTCACGAAAGTCATAATCCTCGTTAGACCCTTCATCTTTTTCATGGATGGCGTCATCCATCGCGTCTTTCAATCGCTCATATGAGTCTCCGGGTTTCAAATCTCTCTTAATGGCCTTGGGTAAACCAACTAAAAAACGTTTAATGGCCATTTTTTCAGTTACGTAATCATCGACACACTCTACTTTAAGCCGCTTGAAACGCTTGATGTAGGTGCGCACAGACTTTTTACTTCACATCTTGATATGCGTCAATTGGATGAAGGACTCTGCGTCAGTTTGGAGGGTTTGAACCTTTTGATCAGTGCTCTGGTGATGGTCTCCCAAGATGTGTTGTCTGGGCCTTCAAAGTTTAAAAACCACTCTTTCGCGTCGCCTTGTAGAACCATGGGAAATGAACGTACTTTTTCACGAGTGCGTCCACGGGGGTGGTATATTCAAGGATAGCTGTCGATTGTTTAGCTATAAGGGCTATCGACCAAAAAGTGGTGAGGCGTGACTGAGGCAATGTGCTGCTTAATGGTGAAAGCACGGATAGTTGGAAGGATGTTCTCTGTGGGCTGATTCTGTGATCGATTTATATGGACGCGGCCAGGCAAAGGTCCTTTGGCAGGACTATCTCAAAGGAGGACCTTGTCTTTGTTACATGTTAGTAAACCTGCCTGAGTGTCTTGCTTGTATGTATTCGTGGTGAGTCTTAGTACTCGTGCTTTGCCTGATTTGCATGATTACTTGTGATACAAGGAGCTGATGGCTCGAGAAGGAACCTTTCTTTTGAAGGCTGATACCATCAAACAAAGAGGACTACAGAATCTGTGGGGCAGATTTGCAGTTCAAGTACTTGCACGTGAACAGCAACGAAACGACTCAATGTTTGCAAAGGATGGATGGCTAGCCTGTTTCTTGGGTTAGTTTCATTTGCCACAACGCCCACCAGACGCAAGCAGGAAGTCAAAAGTTGGAAAGGGCAATTTCAGGGGAGATCTTCTATGGAGCAGTTGGTCTTCATTTGGGATGGCCACCTTCGGAACTGAAACTCACTGAGCATGGGTGATATCCAGTATCGCCCGACATACATCAAACTTAACCAACTCAAAGCTTTGTTACAAACGAGTAACATTCATTCCAAGCAAGCGGTCTGACTTACATCAGACTTAACCAACTGAAAGCTTCGTCACGAGCACTGGAAGCCAACCTGGCGCCACGCCAGACTGGACAGCCATAAACAGGTAACTTTCACCCAAGCAAGCCATCCAACTCAGCCGACAGGTTAGAGCCCGTTCCCCAAGAGCTTAACTCATTCATGTTCATGCAAGGAACACTCATAACCACAAGCTGCGACAGATATGGAGACAACCAGTTCCTGGACCAAATGGTCCCGGCAGCATACCGCTGGCGCCATGGACCGAATGGTCCCGACGGCATACCGCTGGCATCTCGGGATACGACCCTCAGCTATGTGCCAACTTAAAAATTTTGAAGCGGCCTTACAACTGGCGCTTTTACCGAACACTAAAACCCAGAAGGTAATCAGAGTCAGTTTGAGAAAAATCCCACTTTATTGCTAAATCTGAGAAGATTACATTTAAAGTGTGTAACCGACCCTAGTCTCCGGGGCGCTAGCATGTCAAGGCGAGAGCCATGACAACATTCCAGCAAGGGAGGCTGAGACTTGGTTGGAGCTCGCCCTGAGTCGCAACCCGCACTCCCCTATAGTATTGGTGGGATTCGGCACCCCCCCCTCATACCAAGCACTCAACCCAGGCTGGTAAAGCACATTTTTCTCTCTCTAGATTTTATTGATCCCCAGGCTTCCTTTAATCATGCCTAGATCGTGTGAGGTGATTGCACATCGATCTGAGCTCTCTGGACTTCGCTAGAACCAATCAAAGATTTTCAGTCATAGGAACTTGGCACCGGCTGGATTCTGGTCACAGTGGCACCGGGAGCGGTGTTGGCGCCGGGAGCAGTAGGGGAGCTGCTGGCGCCGAGGACAATGCTTGCGCCAATGGCGCCGGAAGTAAAGCTTGTAAAGGTAGCTTTACAACATCCACCTCACCTTTATAAAATCTGATGTCCTCATCATATGTCAGATTAAAGTTAAGGTGTCTCCCTATTAAAATAACTATACATTTAGGCTACTTGGCACAGTACTCAATTTACTGGCCACTTTTTATTAACATTGAAGCTGGCACACCACAAGTCGGAGGCTCAGCTCTTTGTACTGAAAAATTACATAACTTAAAATATCTCTTTGTCTGGGAAAAGCGTAGATTTTATATCTCTTTCGTAAAACCCAAGAACCTTATTAATTGGTGACAGAGGCCTTTCTTTGAAATGTTTGCCCCTGTCGCTTCTAACTTTCGACTTTGGAACTCCTTTGAGCTCCTGATTTGTCCTTGATGCACTTTGTGTTGAGCTCCCTGAGCTCCAGATTTGATCAGTTCCGCACAGGTATCAAGGCTCCCTGAGCCAAAGGATTTATCGTTTTATTGCCCACTTTATGGTCCACTCCATGCCTTGTTGCTTCTGCACCTTGATTTCTCTCCTTGTCCCAGCCTGATCTTGATACATTTCCTTCTTGGCTCTTTAAGGTAGGCAAAGATTGAGTACTCCGCAATGCACCTCTCACTTAGCTTGAAGTAGTTCTTTGAATCAGCCCAAATGTAACCATTGACCTCGTGGAGAGCCAAAGGGTCACACCAATTTGATCCGCATACGAACTATCTCTTCGCATTTGTTTGAAGCACCATGCACCATGTCCATCGCACAAAACTTGACTTTCACAATTCCATACTGGTCAGTTGCCTCAAAGTCAAAACAAGAAGTGTACATCGAGCTTGGCTTCAAGTAGCTCTCTTTGAATCAGACACATGCACCAGAGTTTGCACTAGTCCGATCTCCACACAAACTGTCCCTTAGCGTCCGTTCGAAATACCAAGTCTCTCATGCAAGACTCAACTTTCACAGTTCCTTCATTGATCAGCTACCTTACACGTAGCATAAGCCATCGTACTCATATGTTTCCTCATCATTGTTGGTCCATAGAAAGCCTATAACAAGCTCTCCTTTCCACAACAAAAACTTGTCAACTTATTAGGTCCAAAGTTCACCAGTCTCCTCGTGTGAGTATGGCTAGGTCACCTTGAATTAGCCCCCGTTTTGATCAACTTTCATTCAAAACTGGCCCCAAGAGAGAGGTGTGTGTAATAGTTCCCCCTCCACTTATAAAATCAGCTGATCGAACTTAGAGTAGAGTTCTTCGGACAAAAAGCCTTTCCAACACTTTGCTTCCCATCTGCTAGGATTATGGCTCGATCCAACTTGTTGCCAATCTCTGAAGAGGATCCTAGTCTTTCCCCTTTGAGGAAAAACCCAACGGCTTGCTTGGAGGGAAGTCACCCACATCGGGACCCCCGATCTGGCATGGCACCAGGTTGGATCTCAATGTTGGTTTTCGGAACTTCAAGTTGGTTAAGTCTGATCGTTGTTGGCGAGTTGGATGCTTGTATGTCAAGTGGGTTTGGATGGCAAGAGTTGAAGGCTGGGAAGCTAAGTCGTGGTTCCCGGCTCCCTTTGGGATGCCTGCGCTATAGGTGTCAATGCCTGTTACTCAATTCATTGAAGCAATAAATTCATACAATATTCTAAAAGAATACAGATCATTGATAATTCTATATCATCAAAGTCTATTTGGGTTGGAAGCTGGGAAAGTCTTTATTTCTTAGGAGCAATTTGTCTCTGCAAATTACAGTACATTGTCTTTGGTCCTCACGATTTGTTTCATGTAAGGGACAAGTTGTTAGGGAAAGATGTGAATGTATTGTCTGATTCAAGCAATACTCATAATTTTATTAATTCTCGACTTGTGCAGAACCTCCAGGTACCTACCAAGCCAAGTGACCATAGATATGTGGTTAAGCTTGCGTCAGGTGCAGATACTGAAGTTTTTGATGTAATGGTTCCGGAATTGGAGTTGGATCTTCAAGGCCATGTTGAGAAGATTAATTTACATGTTTTAAACCTGAGCCAATCAGACGTAATTTTAGGTTATGAGTGATTCTTTAGTAAATTTGATAGTTTGTAAATTAATTTTAAAGAGCATGAATTACAGTTCATAGATTCTAGTGGTAAAGTAGTATCCATTTTTGGTGATGATATGTGGATCCTTAGTCAAGCTGTACACATCATTTATCTCAAGAAGTGACTCCATCCTCACTTTCCACAATTTTTGGTATAGCATCCCCTCTAGCATGCTCTAGACTTGATATCTTCACCAAATCATTGATACATCTGATTTCCTTCTTCATAACCTGAAATACAAGCTCTGATACCATGTGAAGGATTTTGGATCATTATGATCCAATCCACTTGAAAGATCTTTGGTTAGAAAGAAAAATACACTACCAATCTCACCAATGTAGAAAAATCAACATCTACACACAAAATGAGATTCAAACACCAATAGAACTTGATCAAACTTGAATGTAATGATTATGTAGTGTTGCTATCCGTACAAAACCAGCAAGCTACTGTTGGGGGTATTCCCAACAAAGTGTAAATAAAGAAAATCCTCCAATAAAATGTGTTGCGAGGGCATGGCATCCTGCGTGTATAAGCCCATGGCCCAATGAGCACGCAATTAAAGTTGTAAATAAAATAAACTTATCTTGGGCCTTGGAATTAAAATAAAACTAGAGACCCAATGTCATTTTTAAACTTAGAGATTACTTTTTAGAGTTGGGTCCAAATTGGGACTCACATGAAGTTCAACCATTTTAGGGCACCTTCGGCTTTTTCGCAAAATGCGAAGAGAGAGAAAATTCTCGAAGGTCATTTACTTCAAGACTTGAACTGTTTTAGGGCATTTTCGCGAAAAACCCGAAAAGCGAGAAAAAGCTCCCAATTACACCGTCATTTTGGTTGTAATTGCTATTTTATTGTGCTTCAGTGTAATATAGCAGCAACAAGTTTTTCTATTTGTGTAGAACATAGATGAATGTTTGTTGTGATTGAATGCACTTTATTGCTGTTTGATAACATTTGTTCACTCACTCTAATCAGAACACGGACGTTTACGACTCGTCAATTTCTGATCAGACGATGGCTGTCTTTGATGCCTGATGAACTTACGCTATCACACTACTATTTCAATCTATTTCAGAACTAAACTTCATATTGAATCTGATTTCCAGTAACACCACACACACACAAACCATTTCTAATCTCTTCGGTGGACTATACTCATATTTTTGTGAGTATGAACTAATTTTTAAGACCTTGTTGGGCAACTAGAACACTCAAGGCTATGATTATACTTAGCATAAGCGTTCTATAAGACTATGTTTGCATCTAGCAGCTGATTGTAACGGGAGAGCTGTTCCACAATATTCCTGCTCTCTTCTCCGTTCATGTTCTTCGCACTCCCTTGTCCCATCACTTACTAAACCACTTCAAAAGACACCTTTTATGAAGTTTAGATCATCACTTGGAGTGATTAGTAAAGCTACGTTAGAACCAAGCTAGATTTTAAGGAGGAGTGATAAAAATTCACCATTCTAGTTTGACTAGTTTTGGTCATATGACTTGTATATAGCCAAATGGTCATGATGTGGAATGTCACACGTGCCAAATAGCATGGGATTCCACTCATAAGGATGTTCTCAAGTTGACCTAAGTGATAGAACCTTTGGAATGAGTCCAAATCATGCTTAGGTACAAGAGAGAGAAAATAGGAGTTATTTTTTGTAACTTTTACATTGTTGAGGGATCTCCATGATTCCAACCCTAACTTGGTAGGGATACAAGATCCACCTAAATTAGCATTAGGGATCGGGTTAGGGCTTCTCATACCTGCTCAAACTCGTGATGGATCATGTATATATAGGTGATGATCTCTCACCAAAATAAATCAAGCAATTATGTGATTTTCCTCTCATATTGGTGCAATTGCTTGCTATGTTTGTAATTCTTTGAGTACTTGTGATTTCTAATCATTATTGGATTTGGGTCATGTAGTGAGGTGTAAGCATAGATTTTGGTAGATTTTGATAGATTTTGATGGTGCAAATTGTACTGATCTTATATAATCATAATATATTGCTTCTCTCATCATTTCAAGTGATTTAAGATCTTTTCTTGCAACTATTTCTACAAAATGAACTCTTTATTGTCTCTACTCTCAAATCTCACGCCTTGTACACCAACAAGAATTTGAGCAATCAAAAGAAGAGAGGCTCAAAGCCACAGAAGCCGAATTAGAATAGTCAAGAGCAGTCGAAGCCGCCAACAAAGAAGAAGCTGTTCTGTAAGTACTAAATACGAACCAACCACAGGATTCAAGATTTCCACATCCTACAAGCCAAGAACAACAACAAAAGGCAATCGAATCAGATGGCGAATGCATTTGTAGAAGCATCTCAGCCGAATCAAGAAGCAGATCACGATGCATTGATGACAAGCCATCAAGAAGCATCAGACGACAACTATTGGTTTCTTGATTCAGGAGCCACTCAACATATGACTAGCCATATCAGTTGTTTTGAATCTTATATGCCTTACAATAGCAAGAAGTTTGTTCACCTAGGCGACAATAGCACACAAGCTATCAGAGGTGAAGGTATAGTAAGATTAAGCTTTGCAAATGATCAATCCAAACTACTTCCAAGTATCCTTCATGTACCAAATCTTTCTACAAATCTACTCTTTGTTAGCAGAATTACAGATTTAGGACACAAAGTAGAATTTGAATTAGATCAATGGAAAGTAGTCGATAGGATAGGCAAGATCCTAGCACTCAAAACGAGTGCACACACAACCCACAAGGTATATTCTTGAGTCTGTCTGTCTTTTAATTCAGGAACTGGCTACAATCAAAGAGACACTCAACCAATCAGACTCCGATCTCTAGATAGAAACGATGGACAAAGAGTATTCCTCTTTGATCAAGAACTAGACATGGTCATTGGTCGAACTACCTACCGACAACAATCTTATCGATTTAAAATTGATCTTCAAGATCAAGTATAAAGCTGACTTGAGTATTGATCGAAGGAAGGCTCAAGTAGTAGCTAAAGGATTTTCTCAGATCCCAAACATTGACTACAATGAGACTTTCAGTCCAGTAGTCAAACATTCATCGATTCGAATCCTCTTATTTTTTGCTTCTGTGGCCGAACTTGAAGTACATCAACTCGATGTACATACAACTTATCTATGTTATCTTCCGAATTCGACATGAGCGATCTGGGTAAGACTCAATACTGTCTAGGGATTCAAATCCATCGAGACAGAGAGAGACAACTGATCTACATTACTCAACAAAGGTATCTTCATAATACTCTTATAAGATATAATCTGATTAATTGCAAAGAAGCTCACTCACCAATGGATCCAAGCCTACGACTGTCAAAGGACCAATGTCCTCAAACAAAGTAAGAAAATGAACAAATGAGAGAGTATTCATATCAGTCGATACTTGGCTCTCTCATGTATGCAATAGTCTATACAAGACCTTTTGCAGTTAGCTCATTAAGCCAATTCATGGGTAATCTTGGAATCATACATTGGAAGGCTCTTATTAGAGCCATGAGGTACATTCAAACTACAACTAACTTGTGCATTTGCTATGGAGAAGTCAACAACGACAATCTTCATCGGCTAAGTGGATATTCAGATGCAAGATGGGGAGGAGATGTAGATACTCATAAATCGACATCTGGATTTACATTCTTCTTTAACGACAATCCTATCTCCTGGAACAGTCGTAAGCAAACCTCTATTCCTCTCTCATCCACAGAAACAGAATACATTGTTGCTTCTCAAGCTATTAAGAAAGCAATTTGGTTGAAAAATTTACTGTCAGATATTAGTTTGAATCAGTACACTCCTATAATTATGTTTTGTGATAATCAGAGTGTCATTGTCTTATCGACCAACCCTAGATTTCAGTCTAGGAGTAAGCACATTGAGATTCAATATCACTATGTAAGAAGTAAGGTTCTTGACAAAGAGGTAAGCTTAACGTATTGTCGGACGCAAAACATGATCGCAGATGTGTTTACCAAGGCTTTGAGCATTGATGTACACAACAAATTTTGTGCATTGCATAAAGATCAAGGCATTCATGGATCTAGCTTAAGGGGGGGTGTTGGATTTATTCCTCTACTCTCCTAAATCCGTTGGAAAGCAAATCTATTTGATGGTTGGGGGAAAATCCATATGCAACTTGTAAGCAAAGATACCACTAATTTCATGTCAAATTTTCCGAACGATCCTACCAATAGAAGAATCTTATACATTATGATCATGATAAGGTGTAGTAGCAAGCAAATGTGATGCATCATCTCAAAATTTGAGGGAAAAAATCACACATATAGTATAGTTTTCAATAACTATTAACACATATTACCAAAACAATCTATAGCTCTAGAGTGTGATTCATCTCATATAATGAGATCATCACCTCAAGTTAGTTGTTGTTGTGTGCCCTCGTGGGTGTTTAACGAAGGTACCTTGCATCATGAGCACCATGCCTCTTTTTCCATTAACATAGTTTGCTTGAAACATATTTAGCAAAGAAAATAGCATATGTGCTATAAGTAGCCACCACACAAAGCAAGATTATGAAGTTCCAATCACCATATCTTGTAATAGGAAAACATGATGAAAGTAGAAAGGGAGAGGTCTTTGTATATGTTAATTTCATGTCTTGAAGTCAGCTCCATACTTTCAAGATTTTCAACAATATCCAAGCTGCTCTTGTAGAGATATGAACTATGATAGCCTAAAGTCTCACTTAGATCCCAAAAAGGTAGTGGTTGAACAAAGCCGTTGTTCCCAACCATCTAGTTATTGTGCACATAACGTAAGGTGGATTGTGTACTGATAACCCATGGAATGGTACCTCCATGGATTCCATGGGTTTAATTGTACACTCTTGCAATTGGTAGAAGTGTGATATTGTAAGATCTAGTGAATTTTCTACCAATTGATAATATAGCATTGATGATTTTATTGGCTAGCTTTGATTATCTTGAAATTGATAAAATGGATATGGATCTTCAAGCCTGTCTGAAACCTCTTTAAGTTGATAGAATGGTTGACACTTAGAGTATTTTCTCATTAATCTACAATACATAATTCTATGGCCTTAGCTATTGTTGGCATCATGACTTTCGTTGCTTATCAGCCCTTTTGAGCTTGTAGGTCATAGTTTTGGCCTTGTTTACACTAATGAGACTTGATTCCTTGGGCACCCCACTGTTGCATTGCAGGGACTCAATTATTGTGATGATATAAGAAGGGAAATTTGTTTTAAGTTCAAGTCCTTTTATAAAATGAAAAAGATGTGGATAAAAAATGAGGTGTATGAGTAGGGTTGCTGATTGCCACCAAAAAGGTGCAAACTTGAATCCTGACCATTGTGTAGTGACATCTAAGGAGCTTAACTCCGTACGACCAATACTTAGTTAACATGTGCATATAAAGGAAAATAAAAAAACATGAGGAGTACCATGCCAAAGGTATACCTTTGGCCGCATATTTCCAATGAGATTTTCTCTCTTCATCATCATAGCTGGCAATGGATGGTATTCCCTCTACGCGCTATTAACACGTGTAGCCCATTATTGTGTAAAAATAGGACGATTATAGCAGGTGTGGCCGATTATTGTGTAAAAATAGGACGCTTAATAATCGGGAATGCGTCATCATTGGAAAAACACAAATATCGTGAACCTTCGCGAATCTCCAATGTTGAAGAAGTGTTGACGCGTTTTATCTTTCCTTCTCTCAAATCGTGCAACACGTTGATGTTTTTTCTGTTGTCGATTTCAGTAGAAAACTCTTGCTGGTCTGAATACGCTCCTTCTCCTTCAGGCTGAGGCAATTTCTAGTTTCGAGGATTTCGAATAATTCCGCGAGACGCTGGAAGAAGTGATCTTCCGTTTAATTTATTTCAGAAGAGCAGGTGCTTTGCAGTCATGCTGCCAACAAATGAAGAGCGTGGGGAATTTGAGCTGTGCCAGCAAATGAAGAGCGTGGGGAATTTGAGCTGAGCCTTGGATTGTGTCTGGGAAGGCCGGTGATAAGCCCACGAGTGTGAGTCAATCCGAAGAGCATTTCAGAAGAGCAGGTGCTTTGTAGTCATGCTGCCAGGCTCCAGCAAATGAAGAGCGTGGGGAATCTGAGCTGAGCCTTGAATTGTGTCTGGCAAGGCCAGTGATCAAGCGCACAGGTGTGAGTCAATCCAAAGGAAGCGGTGATGATGGTAAGGATTTGGGTGCAAATGGATGCACCAGAGGAAGGCAAGGTTTCAAAGATGGAAAGGAAACGGAAACGATTGTGTTTGGGGATAATAGTATGGATGATCAGGCATCTTGCAAAGTATTCAATTTTTTATCTGGCATTTTGCAACGTATTCAATTTCTATGTGCCACACCTGCTAAATAATGTCATTGGCCCGTTATGACAAATTGAAGGGCTCGCCATTGCAATTTGTCATAACGGGCCCTTCAGGCCCGTTATCTAATATAATGCTGGTTGGAGCTTGTACGCATCTGTTTACACTGAGCCGAGCGTCTCTGCTACGCCTACATCCTCCAGTGTAAGGTTTATGCGCATTGCGCAGCCTTACTCTCCTTGTTTGTCTGATCATGTATTGATACCTTCATCTGTTTTTTACGATGTTTTAGGGATGATATGATTAATTCTCCTCTAGGGCTGTACTTCTCAATGATCAAAGGTTTGTAGATGATGCTGTATATGCTACGCCACAACCTTCAAAAGATACAAGCCAATAACTTCAGACAACCGCCGTTTAGGTACTTGCTCATACGTGAGATTACTTTCTCTTGATCTATGTTCGTCAGTTCAGCCGAAGCATGTCTGAGTGGTTGCTGGTTGAATGGGGCACTGTGAATATCAGGCAGCATGCAATATCAACGCTTGTTCCTTTGCTTCTAATGAGCTTTGGTACATTTAGATAGCCTACACATTAACATCCTTTATGTGCATAATTTTTTCGGTATTCTGTTATTCAAGGATGACGTTTGCAGTTTGTCCATCCGATTATCCGTTTGCGTTTTCATGAGGCATCTAACACTTTGAGGATTCTTTTTCTTTCAAGAAATTTCGAAGCAGCCCCAATTCTAGTTGAAGGTCGCCTGTGATCTATCTGTCGGTGATCTGCGTATTTGTTCTTCTTTTCGTTTGGCTGAATTTGGAACTAGCTTCAATCCCGGTGAGGTACCAGATGACCTTATCCGCTGATGTTTATAATAATATATATCAATGACACATTTTAATGAACTTAACTTTTTATTGATTCACTATGGTCTACCAGTGTATCTATTTGACTGCTGTGTGATCGTAGTTCATCATCCATTTCGTGCTATGATGAGATGATTTATTGCATCCTGCCATAAGTGCATGGCACTATGAGCATATATGCTAAAACGACTTCTTCTTCCACTGAGCACTGTCTATTTGTTGCCTTTTGTTATATTATTGGATGGTAATAAAATTTTGCGTGAAGCATGTTCTGACTCTGTGGTAATTAGGTTTTTGCGTTTCTGCATTTCAGAGTTTCCAAGATTTACTTCTTGGATACGGACGCCAAATTTATTGTCACAGAATCAGTCTGTTAATAAATCATTACAAGCAGCAAGCAGGATTGCATGATAAGTGTTTCTCAAAGGTTATACCTGAACTAGCCAATGGCACATGTATAGCTTATAATGATATTTGGATATGGTACACCTTTTATTTTCCTAATTTCCCTAACAATGAACAAAGTTCAAACATCCTGAATATGAGCAAAATTGCTACTAGTTAAAAGATTTGTGGCTAGTCATATCACTGTTTGAAACAGTTCTGGACTGAATGGTTCTTCAATTCAATCAGAAGGCTCATTGTTTTTTGGATTTTTTCTAGGCTTTTGCAATTTTTTAGAAATAAGCCACGTTTTCGTTTTCGTTTTATCAAAGACAAGTGTTGGCTATTCACATTTGTTTTATTTAGGATGAAAGAGCCTGCAAAGGCATTGCAGCTTCTCAAGTCAAATTGGAAAATTTGGACAGATGTGCCTCTGAATGATGATGAAATTTGTTTGACACTTTGTGAGTGATGTTAAACAATTCACTCTAATTTTTTACTGACAGAGGCACTCTGGGATAGAAATGTGTTTGTTTAGGTCATAGTTGCACCCCCCTTCCAGAAATGCGGTTAGAAATGTGTTTCTGAACCGTGTTTCTGAAATGGGGGAGCATTTCTCAGAACCCTTTTTTTTTTTTTTGGATTTTTGTTGGCAATATGGGTATCTGATCAAAGCTCTGATCAAGGGCATTGCATTTATGTAGGTTACCAGGTGTTTTGATTACAGTTGGGTCCAGTTAATCCCTGTTTAGGTCTAAATTAGGGCAATTTTAGGGCAAAAAATATATATAGTAAGTTTTTTTTTCTGAACGATTCTGCTCAGAATTGCGTTTCTGAGAAAGGCGTTTCTGGGAACGTTTTTGCCCAGAAACGCATTTCTGGGCAACTATGGTTTAGGTATTATCCCCTTTCTGCACATGAAAATATCTCCACATTCAGACCTCTTTTGCAGCCTGAGACACTTTTCTCTAGGAGTCATTTGGAAGATCAATATTGCTAACTTTAAGATCTTAAAAGGTGGTTCACATATAGCACGAATTTGTGTTAGAGTGAAAGGTTGTGGAACTTGGCTTGTCATGGAATTCTGTGGTCAGAAGTGTTCGAGATTATGACTTAACTGCGGTCAGCAAGTTCATGAAGACTTTAAAAGATTCTTATTTCCAGATTGGGAACCAGCTTCATCTATCATACTTATTTTCCTCATTTATGGATGAATAACGCTTTATAGTGGATCTAAACATTTGTGTGTCATATTGGGTGCAATTTGGTTAGATGCTTAACTGACAGCCATCATACTTCACGTCAGGGTTAAAGAAAAAAATATGCTATTTGCAACCAGAAAGGCAATTTTCAGAATGATTTGCTTCAATTTCAGACATATTAATCTTAGTTTTCTATATGATTTCTTGTTTTAGATCGGGAGGCCCTTCCTCTTATCTTTCTGGAGGTACTGATTTTTCTTGATTTGGAGCTATAATGACCAAGTTATGGCGATTTTAGTGATTTTAGTTAAGATGTCACTGTTATAAACATATCCTTTACAAAGCTGCTTTTAATCGTTTTTGTCATTTGGTATTGTCCTTGACCCAACATTTAATTGTGGGAGCTTCAAAAGGAGTGGGTTCATTCAAAAAGATTTTCTCTATTTATCGATGCTATAATGCATCTTAGTTTCCAACGGGGGCTTGAACCTGGGACCAAAGAAACTTTGGATGCCAAGCTAACCAATTAAGCCAACCTTGTTGGATTGATGATATAATGGTCAGGTTCATGTGGAAACCCTATTTATAGTCTGGAAACCACACAAAGAGAGCAAATTGGTTACTCAGAAGCTGTTAGACACAACTGCTTAGGAGAAAGATTCTGCTCACAAAAAAGGGTTGCAGTGTGTTGGGATCCAAGCTGTATTACAGCGATTCTTGCTCCCAAACTCTCCTATTAGATAGATCGTGGCCAGCAAGTGTCATACTTTTTTTATTACAAAAAAATGTTCCGACCCAGTACGCTCCGGAACATACTGTACGGAACGGGTTTATAAGGTTTGAACTACTAGTTTCTTTCTATAGCATGCGACTCCTAAATAAAAGCCTCAATATCGCCACGCATATAAAACAAATTTGCATGAAAGATTTGAAAGTTCCTTCAACAAATTCATAGCAAACAAGGTGATATAGCTTTCTTGTGGTTTATCTTTTGTTGTGATTTTTTGAAAGCAACCTTTAGTTACTAAACTAGAATGCCCTTTAAATTTGTATAATATGGTCTAGGCTCTTTGACTATGATGCCAGTGTAGTCTACTACATGGGTGTTTGGAATATTGAACAATTATATTTGTAAAGAAAACCATGTCATGTACTATAACCAAATATGATAATTTTATGAATAGTCATCATTGTCAAATGATGAATCTTAAACAATTAGATTTGGGGAAAAAAAGCCATGTTAGATAGTACAACCAAATAATATAATCATTTCAATATTTTTGTCATTCTCAAATATGAACTTTATTGCTTTCGCCTCCTAATCATATTTTATGCATAGCCTCAGATTTGCAAATTGCTTTTTATACTTTAGGTATGATAATCACTCCTTATTTACTATTGAAATGAGTATTATCACAATTTGTAGATCGAGTAGTCCAAAGATTTGCATTTGAAACAATTTTTAACCTGCTTTTCTTCATTTTGGAGGGCATCTAAACAAGCCCATATACTTAAACAAGAAACTCACATATAATATTTTTGCTTGAACTTACGACTTGAAGATCAATTATGCGTTGTTGCGTAATGACCCTACATTTGCATTTTTTATACAATTGATGCCTGTTAATGATTTATATAGATACTAAATTTACATACTGCATCTTCCAAGTTTACAATTGTTTAATGAGATGTATATTTAGTGTGCTTGTAGATTTCAGGTTACCTAGATGATAGGTATCAAGCATTAATTATGTGGGACTACGGTCTTTGGAAAAAATAACGTAGCTTCGTATCCATCATGTGCATGAAAATTTAACTTGCCAGTTCTACTTGGGAAACCATGGAACTTGTAGAGAACTACTAAAGCACCATTAGTTACCCAACAAATTAGTGTCCATTCTTCCTTTCTTAAAAGATAATGCACTCTTGATTCTCTAGTAAAAGATGGAGAGAGACATAGAACTAGTATAATCTCTTGCAAGTTGTCTTTGCTTGGCTTGAAGCATCCATGTTCCCTTGATAGTTTAGTGCAATGCTCCACCTCTTATGAATGTTGGAAGTGGTTATGTTTTGTATTGCACTTCTTTTGGAAAAATAGCATTGCCTCCAATAGTTGCAATCATTATATCTAGCCAAGTTATCACAGCTAAATAATTGGATCATCCCCTTGAGTCTCAAACATCTCGTTATATGATTTTCATGTCATCAGCTTTGCCAAATCGATTAGAACTTGTTGTAGGACAATCCCAAGACAATCTTGATATAAAACCTCGAGAGTCTCAATAATCTAAAGTTTGTGACATGTTTATGTGATAGTGATTCTTTTTTGTTGGCCAATTTAGATTAGCAGATGTTCTATCTAAAGCAAGCTTTCATAAAAGACATGCTAAAATACAAAAGGACCTAAGCTTTTAAGGAAAACAAGAAATGTACCTGCAAGCCAAGCATTGTCGGAGCAAAGGTGCGAAGAGGTTTATCTAACCATTCATGAAAGCCACCTAAGACACATAACTCAGTTTGGAAAGACTTCATAGCTATTACTCAAGACTTTTTGAGCAGAAACAATCAACAAGGGTAATGAAACTTGAGGTATGGAAAAAACTAGATGATATGGTTAAAATACTACGAAAGGAAATATTTTCAAACAATGACGTGCAATTGCTCCAGAAAATTTGCGTTGAGTTTGTAGATGCAGTTAAAGTGGCATGGGAGCAGATCATATCACACATTACATGGTAGGCAGTTAAAAATAGATATCAAGTCACTATATGTTGGAAAACTCTCCTGATGTTTTGGCCAAAATACATAATTTCATCTTCACGATAATAAAAAAAATTGCACAAAGTAAGGTATAGTTAGATAACTATCTAGGATCAAGCAAACAGCTAGGCAGCTGGTAGAGTCAGAATCACTGTGCAGCAACTTTAGACTCTTAGACGTAATGAAATTTTGCGCAATTTTCGTAGAGCAGTGAATGTTGTGCTGTCTCCTCATGTTTTTTTATGAGAATCTCCAAAAACATGTACAAAAAATTATTTTGACAATAAATTATAGCAACATATTTTTTTACAAAGTTTATACAACCGTCATAATGAAAAGTAAAACAACATATGAAGACAACACATGATTTTTGAGGAGCCAAACTCCATAAAAGTATAGGTAATCAATCAAAGATCATGAGCTGATTATTGAATTCACCATGTTGAGAGGATAGCTTAGAAAGAGTAGTCTAACATGGGAAAATCTACAAAGCAATGAAAAGGAGTTTTTAGTTATTTTTTCACTTCTACTCGTGTTTAGATGTACATATCATTCTTGTGCATAGTTTCTTGAACGGTTATGCTCCTTTTGATCATTGCGCTTAGATTCGATACAAACAGTTAATCTAGTGTTTACTTTCAGTTATAATTCTTTTCACAAATGTTTTTAACTTTATGTAGTTTTGATCCGGATAGCATATTATCTTCGTTTCTCGATGATTTTGATATTACTGAAGCTACGGAGTACTTCATTTTTTTGTTTCGTTCTTTTTTTCATGTTTTTGCTACAACTCATCAAAATAGACACATGTTTTATGAGCCTTTCAAGACATTTAGCAATGTTGTTACATTGCCCTTGCAAACGTTTGACAATATGACTTTTGTACATTACAATGATATTGTCGAGCATATTAGCAGCCATATGAAAAATAGATTGGATCGATTATATACAAAACTTTATGATGGATTTAAGTTCTCAGGTTATTGCCAATTTTGCCACAAAAAATGTAGATTAGTTGAATATCAATCAACATTTATTTTATATTTGATTATTTTGATCCCAGATGAAGTGGATGCCACAAGCTTCGTGCAGACTTTGTCTCCTTGCTCTTCACGAGCGCATAAGCTCAAGGATATAGTCCAAGTTTTTTGAAGAAACTGACATAAAATACAACAATATTATGTAATTTAACCCAAGTGATAATCGATCTGCATATATAGGATAGACCAAAAATTTCATGGATAAATAAAACGAAATTCTTTAATATTACATGGATAAGATCTTGTCTCAAGTCATAAATAGTCTAAAATAACTCTAAGCACACTAAAATGACACTCAAAGCACCTAACTAGTCTCAGGAAAGCAAAACAAAACAGAAAAATAAAAAAGATTAGAAATTTAAAAAACTATGCCCTCCTCTACTAATGAAAGTGAAAAATGAATTGTAAAATTTTTTTATACATCATTTGGTTGACGCATAGTAACGTTTGATTAACGTGTTATGCCTAGTATAGCTTAATACAAGCATTTTCGGCAATGTCGAATATGTGCACATAGTGTGATAGAGATATGCCTCACAATCTATTTTGCGCACACATTCGATATATGGTTTTCGAATATTATCCAGAAATATTCAACATCAAATATTCTTTTTTGAGAGAATATTCTTGTTTGGACACCTATAAAGCTACAGCGTGGGAGAAATATTCTAATGTTTAGTGGTTCATTTATTTGGTAATCCGTGTTGGTGACACGTTTACAATGGAGATTAATTCAGATTGATTATAAAAATATTGTTCAAGGCCATAGTTTTTTATATTAGTTTCTTCATTGATTGTGAGGAAATAAGCCTAGGGAATGAATCTAATGAGTTTCAGATCGATTGGGATAAATTTTGCTCAATTACAAAGTAACATGTGAGATGAATAATATCACTAATTCCTTCTATCCACTGATATACAATTTTTTAGTGGGATTGAGATCCACATGTGCTTCCTTATTTGAAAGCAATATATATTTCTTTATGCATCTGTAAACTTTTGTAAAAAATGTTGAGATGTATAGACCAACTAATGCTTTCAATGTGATATAAATTTTAATGAGAGTTTGATTGAGTGTAGCAGGTTTTGGCAAGCCTATACCAATACTTAGATCATGGCCAAGCTAACTAATGAAAATTAAGATGGCATTTGACCTCAAGCAATATGGATTGCCTGATCAAATCATCCAAAAAATATCATTTGATTTTATATGGAATTTGTCTTATAGAGTTGTCAAAAAACTCTAGATCCGATGATGTTGAAAACAGACGTTCTTCTCCGAATTCGACATGATAGATCTGGATGAAGCTCATTATTGTCTAGGAATTCAAATTCAAGGAGACAAAGAGAGAAGGTTAATTTACATTACTCAACAAAGGTCTCTTCACAACATACTTATCATATACAGTCTAATAAATCGCAAAGAAGTTCACTCACCAATGGATCTAGGCCTACAATTGTTGAAGGACCTACCTGTGTCCTTAGAAAAAGTAGAAAAAGGAGTGAATGAGAGATTATCCCTACCAGTTGATACTTGGATCTCTCATGTATGCAATGGTCTATACTAGACCTAATATCTCTTTTGCAGTCGGATCACTAAGCCAATTCATGGCTAATTATTGCATGATTCATTGGAAGGCTCTCGTTCGAGTCATGAGATATATTTGAGCTACACAAGATTCATGCATTTGCTTTGGAGAAGTTGACAATGACAAGCTCCACATACTCAATGGATATACATATGCAAGCTGGAGAGGAGATGCAGATACACGTAAATCCATATCTAGATTTATATTCTTCTTCAACGGTGGTCCTATCTCTTAAAACAGTCATAAGCAAACACCTATTGCTCTCTGTTCATCAAACTTAGAGTATATCATAGCTTATCAAGCTATTAAAGAAATAGTGGTTGAGAAATTTGCTATTAGACATTTTTCTAAATCAGGATACTCCGACAATCATATTATGTGATAATCAAAGTGACATTCCCTTATCATCCAACCCTAGATTTTATTCTAGGAGTAAGCACATTGAAATTAGATATCACTATGTCAGGAGTAAAATTTTTTATAGAGACTGTGATGCTCTATTTTTTATGCCTATAATGCTTATTTTGTTTTGATCAATGCTCATTATGTTTGTGGAAGCCCGTCAATGCTTTTCAATAATGTGGTGCCATGTAATCATTGAAGTTTAACATTTAACTGAATTGAATAGGGTTTAAAGACTTTGTTTATAAAAAAACAAAACTTTTGTAATGCTTCATCTGTTTTGATCAGTGCTCATGATTTGTCAAGGCCCATCAATGCTCTCCAATAAGGTAGTAGCATGAAAAAAGAACCTTATTGTAGTTTATTAAGGTACTAGCACCATTTTCTATATACTTATTTGTTACTTATTGAGAAATTTATTTATTTTACATTAGTTACTATTTATAATTGTGACAAAAATACTATTGTAGGTGAAATGGGAATTTGCAACAAGTCAGTTAGAACGAATGATTGTTTGCAATGGAAGGCCATGCTTAGAGAGAATAATTTTTCCTCTATACAAACATTCAAAAATTTGCCTACTAGTTTCCTTTACAAACCAGAATAAGAAATGCTGCTAAATACATTAAATTCGCTTGTTCAATAAGTTAAGATGTGTTTTACAAATGCATAAGACGGCTTTCAGTACATAAATGATTTCTTTTCTAGACAAAAGCGAAGCCTTTATAGTTTAATTCAAGTGAATTCTGAACAACAGAAACAGCCTGTCAAAGCACTTGAAACATCATGGTTTAGCTTTATGCTTTTTCCAGCAATTTCGTTTCATGAACCACCTTACAACTTTGTAAAAAGCAGTGATTCAACTAGAAAGTAATGCTACTGATGTCATCAAAGGTTTCAAATTTTTTTTCTAGAAAATGCTTCCCATATATGCTAGAAAACACAGCTTGTTTAATAGCAAAAACCACAAGAAACAATGTTCCAAGCAAATGGAAAAGCTCCTTTACTTATAAATTGTAAACGATCAATAACATTATCAATTTTGAAAGTGAACTTCAAAAAGCCTTTTATGAATGAAACCAACATTCTTCTCCTCTACCATAGCAACAAAATTAAGATTGCTTTGCTATCAAGCACTCAAGAAACCCAGCTCTTTGAAAGCACAAAGTTATAGCTTTCTAGAGGTTGAAATTTTGGCTTAACATCAAAAAGCAATAGCAAAAGTCATTAACAAAAAACTTAATGCTACTAGTGAATCAAAATCCCTTCAAAATCACCATTCAAGAGCGTACTTTATTAAATCAATTGTTACTTTTGGTAGAGCATCTACCACACAAACGATATCCTCTTGAATACCCATGATTTGAGAAGAGAAACATGAAACACCTCCCAAATTCTTGCACATAGCTTTTGCTCTCCAAGAATTCATGATCCCAATACAAAGATCCATCTTCATATTCTTGGCCTCATCTTGAGCAATTTTTGACGGCAAAACCGCTTAGCTTTTGCTCTAATACCAATATAAAGCTCTACCAAGGATGCACTAGCCAAGCAAGCCGCAACAACGCAACACAAGGGAAACATATGCTGGACAAACTAGTCCAACCAAAACTAGATCTTACAGATCTAGCCCCCAAGCTATGGATCAATCACCCACAAGGGATAGAGGAGTCATACTAGTAGCATATAGCATATATCATACTAGCACCACAATCAAACATACACTAGTGAGAGCCCATCTGGGCCACATCATTCAGTTCCCCTATGACTCACTGATAGACCCATAAAATTCCACCATCATGAGTTTAGACCTCCAACCATTATTATGACCATATGCAAGTGAGGGCCCCAAACCCCTCATAGGGCCCCAAACCCCTCATAATCATAATTAATTTACGGATCGAGGGAGGCCTACTGATCTCTAGCGAGATAAACAATCGGAGATCAATCATGCATTTAATAATGTAATGGTCATCTACAAGGCTTGCATGATGAGTGGATAGAAGAGAATTTTTTTGTATTGATGCATGCTCAAATTCTACTTGCTACATTGTTGATATTTTGGAGCTTTGTCATCTATGGCTTACTTTTTTTTTTTGTCGCGTATGTATGTATGTGCAGAAAAATAATAGTACAAAGTAATTGTGTTGTTGATGCACCAATTTAAAAATAGTAATAATTATCATATGATGGCCTTCATCTTATATAATCCAAAATGCTATCCAAGCTCAAATGTTCATACCTTGTGAAATTTTTTTAGCCCTCACTTGTAGCGTATTGGTGAACCACCTCTTTTATCTCCTAGATCTTATAGGTCTAATTTCATTTCTATTTATGCCCTTGATTAAAAAAAAACAATTTTTTTTGTCAAAGTCTATGCTCTCAAACTTCAAGCAATAAGTAACAAGATTTATTGAGGTGTTTGTAAAGTATTGTACATACAATCCATTATTCCAAATTGAGGAGATAGATTTTTTGGAGCAAATTGGCAATCTTGAGGTTTCTACACATTTGCCTTGAGTTTTTGTGAATGCTTTGGTATCTAAACTTGATTCCAGTTTATCTCTGATAATAGGCTGTATTGGAGTTCATATCACACAAGTGTGGGGTGGGAATTCAATGTTTGAACAATGCTCTTGATTGCTCTTGATTGTGGATCCAATATTGCTTTTCTAGATCAAGATCTTGTGACTAGTTTTGCAATAGATAGGTATATCAATCAATCAATCACTCTTGGAGCCTTATGTAGGTTCATTTATGGCCCTTTGTACTGTACTTTCAACATTTGGTGACTGATATGTTGTTGCTTTTGGATAGCTAAGAAAATGTACTTTTTAGAAATGCCATGACATCATTACAAGAAATCACAAGGACACATATGGCATGTAAGAAAAACAAACCGCTTCTTAGCAAATTCATGCAGATTTCATTTGGAAAACTTTGGGTCATAGGATTATCAAAGCTCTTAATGCTTTGGACCTTGTAATATATATTGAGTAGTGACTTAATTATTTAGGGCTCCCCACTAAAATCTACTTATGCTTTGCTACTCTTTCTATATTATAACCTAGAATGAAGTATAACCTTTCAAATGTAACCATGCCTTTCACGTTTGTTGCTAAGTTTTTACCTAGAGTTATCAATGTACTATAATGTTCAAAGTCTTGTTTGTATGCTAATTAGGGTGGTGGCTTTAACATCCTTGAAACACATGGATGTGTGCAAGAATGACGACATCCTGCTCTGACACCTATGGGTTAGAATGGCATGGAGTTTCCCTAACATTGTTTTGGATGTCCTTGCCCGCTTTAATAGTAATTTATATTGTCAATGCTTGATACGACACATCACCTTATGTAAGTTCTATTGGGCTTTAGAGAGATTAAATTAGAGATACTATTATGATTGCCAAGTGAAGATCTATCAAGATCTTGCCACATGAAACCAAAAGGATACCTATGGGGCCAAACCGTCCAACCAACATGAAATGGAAAGTCAAATCCCTAACCGCTTCACCCTCAAGCCATTGTGATTGAGTGCAAGAGAGGAGATGATCCTGGCCTTTGAAAATAAAAATAAGAATGAGGAGATGGGCGAGTGCCTACGAAAGATATAGACCCCAAAAGTTGAGAGTTATTCTCCCTAGGATTCTCCAAGACCATGCAAAAGCAATTTGATTTTTTATTCTTGCACCAAAAGCTACCAATCACCATGCACTAGTTCCATAGGTCCAATTAGAGCATCTGGGCCCTCACAAGCTATTAGTTACATTACTGGCCTAGTCAAAATGACATGGTGTAACTAATAATCTCATACACTGGAGTACCTGATATCCATGTCAAAAACTATACCAAATCCTTCATGCAAGACATGGATGTAACATTCTTTCCCCCCTTTTGTCCTCAAAAGTAAGAACTAGGGAAGTTCTTCTTTATGCTTCCAATCCTTTCCCATGAATCATCATCCTCAGCCAACCCTTCCACCTAATCAAGCACTCAAAGTAGAACAATTTCTCAACTGTTTATCTTTGGTTTTGAGTACTCTTTCAGGTTCCAAAGATGCACTGATCAATAAATCCTCCAAATGGATAAGATCCTCATATGATCCAACTATATCACCTTCACGTTAACTTAATTTTAATCATCTTACATGAAACATTGGATTAGTAGTCAACTTATCTTGAAGATCAAGTTCGTAAGCTAAAGAACCAATTTTTTTTATAATTAAAAATGGTCTACAATATCTGATAGACAACTTATAATGCTTCCATGTATGCATAGTCCTAAAATCTTTTGGAATTCTAATATATACCCAATCATTAACTTTAAAATCTTTGGGAGACCTCTTAAGATCGGTATAGTGCTTAGCTCTGTCTTGAGCACTACGGATACTATCATGTGTTAAGTAGGAAACAACTTTCTAGATCTTAACAGACTTCATCTCCAGAGTTACTAGATATCTAAGTTGGAAATCATACATTAACATAAATGGACTATAATCTGTAGCAAAATATTTTCTACTATTGTAAAAAAACTAAATTAAAGAAATATAATTTTTCCATTGAGACTGTCTATGAGAAACATAAATCCTCTACATATCTTCCATAATCTGAATAGTTCTCTCAATCTGTCCATCTGATTCAGGATAATTAGTAGAACTAAAACTAAGTGAGGTTTCTAGTTTATGATACAGCTGACTTATAAATTTAGAATGTTTATCACTAACAATATCACTTGGCAGTCCATAAAACCTAAGTAATTTTTCAACAATAATCTGGACTAAATATGAAGCCTTTGTAGTTGACTTTACTAGTATGAACGTAGCTAACTTGTTTACATGTCCACTACAACCCAAATAGAATCATTCTAACATTGGATTTTGGGAGGTCCAGCTACAAAATCCATGCATATGCTTTCACATAGTTTTTGAGGAATATCTAAGGGATGTAACAACCCTCTAATCTTTAAGCGTTCTGCTTTGGCTACCTGTCAAGGTTTACAATAAACCACATAAGACTTGACAATGGCTTGAGTTTTGGCCAATAAATCTCTCTTCTGACCAAGTCCAAATGATCTTGTGTGTACCTAGATGGCATGCACAGGGGAGATCATAACATTCATAGAAAATTTTCTTCTTTAACTCATCATCCTCTGGTACAAAAAACTTTTTCATTCTGAAATAGTAAACCACCTTGAATGGAAAATTTTTCCACAATCTTCTTATTTTCTTAGGAACTTGAGATCTCTATGAGCTAACCTCTATTTCATTCTGAATTTTTCCAGTCTCAATCATTTTTCAAATGCGACTAAAATGAGAATCTGCTTCCTCTCAATGAGAGACATATATCTGTGAAAATCTGGGTGAATGAAAGTTCACTTAATTCACCAATCCGACTAAGAGCATCTACAACCTGGTTAGAGCTATCTTTGACATATCAGATCTCATGATCAAATTCTTGCATAAGCTCCACTCAATAAGCTCAACCCAGCAAGCTTGCAAAAGTACTTCAAGGCTAGTGATCTGTATACACTATAAACTGACTACCATAAAGGTGATGCCTCTAGGTTTTTACTGCAAGTATCACAAACATCGTTGCGAGTTGCATGGGTAATTTTGCAGGCTAAGGAGAAACTTATGGAATATTCTCTAAAATTTCTGAAAAATCTTATAAATTTAATATGATTTTGAAATATACTATGCGCACTTATAAAACAAATACAAAAATTACAAAAAAAAGAGGACTTTTTGTGAATTTTGAACCCCTTAAAATTTCAAAAATAACATGTTTTTGTACAAATTTTGACACTCAAATTTGACCTTGGGCAAATTAAGATTTAATATGCATAAATTTTTTTGAATGATTGAAATCTTCATGGTAACGTGATGTCTTGTATCATAAAAGCACATCCACCACATACTGTAAAAAAAACGAATTCCCAAAATAAACACAATATTAGCACATTCTTTCAAACATTTAACATAACATGAAAGCACATGTCATTATATGGGGTAGTCATCACTTTGACTTTCATAACTATTAGTATCTCCTGTGAACAATGATGAACCAAAAGATGTTGAAGAGACATCCTCATCTTCACTATTGACAAGAATACCACCATCCTCCAAATGCAGACCGTAGGTTTCTGGCGTAGTTGCTTTTGAACGCGTGCGCCTACTTGGACCAGCAAAAGTTTGTTCAACAGAAGAAGTTGCAAGATTTTTTTGTTTTAAAATTGTAATAGTTAATTTTCGAAGATGCCCAGTCCTTGTGAGCTCAAAATCATACACGAGAATATCCACTTCCACGAGTTGCAACACACTTGTATGTGGGCTATTTTTTGACTTCTGCTTCTTGGATGTGCCCTTTTCGGTACACAACATTTCTAATGAGTATTTCTTTCTATAAGCATCAGCATGGTCTGTTTGCAACCAATGTACTGTAATCAAAGTTATTAGATTTGATCAGGCATCTCAAGACATAGACAACACCTTGGCAATCCAAAATGGATGTTGCAATGGATCGTCAGATGCAAGTGTTGCAATCAATGAACCTTCTTTCAGATCTTGTGGATCCCCACGCCATGTTTCCTCCATTTGATTTGTTCTTACCATAGATCTTCTTGAGCCAAGAATAACTATTGCATGCATAAAAAATAAATATACAAAAATTACAAGTGATTTCATTTTATAGTCACCTGAACAATCGCCCAATCTTGGATAGTCATGCATAGTCCACATTAAAATCACACGCAACAAAAATGTATTGTCTTGAAGTGGACGTGAGATGTCATATGCTTGGACTCCCTTCCATAGTAGTTCTAGTTCTTCAATCAATGGTGCAAAGTAGATATCCATATTTTTTACTCTATGTTTTCCAGGAATTAGAAGTGCTAGCATGAGATGTTCTTTTTTAATGCTTAGCCAAGGTGGAATGTTATAATTGACCAACACAACTGGCCAAGTAGACCACGTGCTTGACGTTTTTCCAAAGGGGTTAACCCCGTCTATTGCAAGTCCAAATCTTATATTTCTTGTTTCACTTGCGAAACATGGATATTCTTTGTCAATGTGTTTCAGTGCAGGAGAGTCTGAGGGTACTCTCATGATCTCATCCGAAGAACGATAGATGCTATTTTTAGTTAGCTTCCTACTTTCTCCCTTATCTCTACTCACCACTAACACTACTCTCCCTTAACTCTACTCCTCGACACTAACATTCATCATGATTGTAGGTGAAAGGAAGGGGATGATTAGAAAAGATGGAGGGAAAAGAAGATAGTAGAGAGAGATAGAGGGAGGGTGGAGTTAGCTCAAATGCACATTGTACTTGCTAAAGGAGAAACATAAACTATTGAAACCAAAAAGCATGAACTTGAAAGCAATAGAAAACAACAAGAGCAATAGCAAGCATTGAATTGCAAATGAGGATGCTTCTCTTCCAGATTGGTAGAGTTTTCTCCTTCTCATTAAGCATGCAAATAGTGTACAAATGGTGCCTTTTTATAAAATGGGGAAGGCCCTTGCCCCTCAATCCTATTGGCTAATATTCACAATGATCCTATCCATTCATCTTGGACCCAACTTGATCCAAGGGTTCACAAAAAGTACATTGGTAATCACAAGATTCATGTGAGTCCCAATTTGGACCCAACTCTAAAAAATAATCTCCAAGTTTAAAAATGACTTTGGGCCTCTAGTTTTATTTTAATTCCAAGGCCCAAGTCAAGTTTATTTCATTTACAACTTTACTTGCGTGCTCATTAGGCCATGGCTTACGCGCACAGGATGCCATGCCCTCGCAACACATTTTATTGAATGATTTTATTTATTTACACTTTGTTGGGAATACCCCCAACAGGACCCACGACCTGAAGTAGTGCCAGTCCCTCGACACTTTGCCGGTTTAGTAGAGCGTTTTCTTCGCTCGCCTTTGCTAGATGAGGTAGGTGGTGACGTCTTCCATAAAGTTGAGGCGGTCCAATTTCTTCAAGTCCTTTGGCATGTGAAGAGACTTGTGGGCCCCCCGCAGCCAATCTTGATCGACCCATGTTTGGAATCGGCGTGTCCATGGATCACCCTGAAGCGCAACTCGATAATAGACACGAGCTATTGGCAGCTGATCTTCGATTTTGTCTGAAGGTAGTGCCTTATTAACATCAAAGAATATGGATGGGAGAAAATTTTCTCATTTAGTTTCGATCCCCATCAGATCTTCCAAGTCCCGGGCGTAAGTGGCTACCGCGCGGACTATTGGATCAGGGCAATTTATATATTGGTTGGCGAACGCGGTGAGAGCCCTTCTGGTGTGTACATCCGTGGTCCACTCATATTTTGATGGTATCACCTGCCAATTGAGATTCTATAGTGTGATCTTGTCCAAAGCCCGCATTCCGCCCATTTGGATCTTTGTGGACATGGCAGAAAGTGCACGTCCACCCGTAATTGTTGTGGACTCGTCACATAGGCCCTGATGGCCGCAGAGTCTCTTTCGAACAACTGCTGACTCCACTCTGGTTGTGGTTGGACTACCAAGATTGAGTGCCATTTATTAGATTTGACTTAGGGTCATGAGATCTAATTAATCTAGGCTGAAATCAGGTCCTCTAAACTTGTTTTACATGTCTTGAAAGTACATCAAAAAGTGTGAAAGAGATTAACTCAGTTTTTTGTTCAAAAATAGCCAAAATTGGCAAGATTTAATTGTAAGTAGATTTCACATCATCTTATCTTCATTCCAACTTTGTGAGGGAGTGCTAGAACTGAGATTATAAGTCCATTTGTTGTATTAGAAATCTAATTTGAGTGAAACACTACAAGAGAGAGACCTTAGTGAGTTTCTAGAGACAATCAAATCCATTTCTTGGCAAGATTTGTTTAAAAGTAGTTTTCACTTCATCTTATCTTCATTCCAACTTTGTGAGAGAGTGATAGAACTGTGATTATAAGTCCATTTGTTGGATTAGAAATCAAATTTGAGTGAAACACCGCAAGTGTGAGACTTTTGTGAGTTTCAAGTCAATCAAATCTATTTCTTGTTTGTAGAAGTCACTAGTAAGATGGGATCTGCTGGAGCATACCTTCTAGAAGCTAGTGAGAGGTTGAATTCTACAAATTATGCTATTTGGAAGGTTAGGATGGAGTCACTCTTCGTGCTCCAAGACCTTTATGAATTCCTGATTGAAGATGAAGATGAACCTCTAGGTGCACAGGAGTTAGCTAGATACAAGAAGAGATCTAGGCTTGCACTTCATTGTGTGAAGATGAATGTGAGCAATGATTTGTTGAGAGAAGTATTAGCTTGTACTAGTGCTAAAGAGGCTTGGGAGTCTCTAAAATCAATCTATGAGTCTAGCAACACTTCTAGAGTTCTTATGCTTAGACATCAAATTTTGCAAAGCATGAGGAGAAGTGAGGAAAGTGCACAAGATTATGTACTTAGAATCACGTCTCTAAATAGGGAGTTGGCTTCCATTGGAGAAAAGATTCATGATGGAGAGCTTGTACAAATTGTCCTTAATGGTCTAGGAGATGACTTTGCAAATTTGGTCCAAAGTTTTGCCATCCAAGACACTTTGCCAACTATAGAAAAACTTCACAGTGTATTAGTGGCTGAAGAGTGTAGGATGCTCCATGCAAAATCTAGGATGAGTTCCTTGTCTTTGCAGGATGGTGATGAGAAAGCCAATTTCTCATTCAAGGGCAAAAAGAATACCAATGGAAAGAAGAAGCATCCAAAGGAGGCCAAAGAAGAGGATGATGCATCAAGCTCAAAGGACAAGTCAAAGCAGAAATACTTCTTTTGTAGAAAGAAGGGCCATTATGCATCTGAATGCCACAAGAGGATAAGAGCACAAGTGGAGGAGGACAAACAAGGAAACCTTGCAAAGGAGGAGGAGGAGGATGAAGTAGATGTACTCTTGATGGCATCTACATCCTCACCAACAAGCAATAGCAATTCAAGAGACAATTGGTGGATCGACAGTGGGGCTAGCTCCCACTTGTCTTGTGAAAAGGACTTTTTCTCAACCTTACACTCATTCAATGATGCTAGAAAGTTTTTCTTTACTCTTCAGATCTAGTCTGTAGGGGGGTCGAAGCGCTACGAGTACCCTTCGACCTCAACAAAGTAGTTCACAACAAGAGAGGACATATCGTCCTCACATTTAAACAAAGGGTTTCTTCTAGTAAAGGCGATAGAAATTCGTGCATCGATCCAGCCCATGAGCCACGGGTATAGAACCTCCTTCAATACCAGGGGGCCGTTTCAGCATTGCACTCTACAGAAGAGTCGAAACATTTTATGGCCAAGTAGTTCTCGTAGTTGTTTTTAAACGACTTGTAGCGTTTATCGTCTACAGGTATGGTGTTGGATGCGTCGAACTCTGGACATAATTTCCATACCTCCCGCAGGTTCTTCAGAAATACTGGCACCTCCGATTTATCCTCGTTGACGTAAGGAATCTCCTTGAAGTCTTCACACCAGATCTCACACTTATTTTGGGCAAAAATATCTGCAGAAACAAAAGGCGAATATTAGACATTACCAAAAATTACCCTCACAGTTTTGATGGAGCATATTAACAGTACCAAATATTGGTACATAGTACCAAAACAGAGGCAATAGGTACCATACATTAAGAATTGATATCCAAAATCATTCGGAATAGTTTCAGCTTGGGTCTAAAATACTACCAAAATGTACCAGAATTTAGACAATTGGTATTAAAAGCACAAAATAACTAGTAGAAAGTACCACAAAATTATTGATAATTTATTTTGCAGGTATTGCTGAATACATTGTTGTGAGTTAATTGAGCTCATATGCTTTAATAATCCCAAGATGACAATGTGATCACAAGTGTTAATATGTTAAATGTTAAGCTACCTTTGAAAATTCTTTGTTGCATTTCTTCACGGAAGCAGGTACGCAGTATTTTCATGACCTTCGAATGTCTCATGCCGCTCCATATAATGATTTTCACTCCCTCCTCAGCTAGTTTTTGCAAAAACACATTAGCCTTGGGCCTTAGAAAACAGTAGCAGTGTTTGTGCACTCGGATTATGTTTCTCTTGAAGCATTTTACAAAAGGGCCATTCGGATATGTTCCGTAAGTGTTTAACAGCACCCTGTCTATATCGAGGACGACCAGCCTATCGGCCCTAACTGGAATGTCATCAACGTCAGGGGCCCTAGTTGTCGTTGGAATATTCTCAAATACATCTCTGCCACCAATTGGATAGCGAAGCAGTGCTCGTAATTCTGAGTCCAAGAGAGAATTCATCCATGATCTCCTTGATGGTCCGGACAAATGGAGCTCTCGGTATGAGGAATGTGGTGGATTTTTGGTATTTCTGAATCTCCTTATACCAGTTTAAAATATGGCTCTTTCTTCAACGGCGTGGTTGCGGAGGCTGCATCCTTTTGAGGACCTTGCCTTGCCAGGGTGGTGGAGGTGTGGCTGCCCTTCTCTGGCTAGCTAGGACCTGTCTCATCTTGCGTGGGAGGTCCTTCAGGGGGTCTTGCGGCACCTCTGATTGAGCTCGAGGCACCTGGGGAGCTTCCGGTTGTGGCTGTGGTTAAGAGATGGTCCGCAGAAGGCTTTAGATGAATGACTTTAGATTTAGACCGTAATGTGGGGGTGACATGCTAAGAAGCCTTCCCAACGGCTTCTGCATGGGGTGTCTAATCTGAGCCAACGAGCAAGGACATCATGGGCCCCATTACAGGCCCTTGCACATGTCCGAGGGATTGTGTCGGAGTGGAGTCCCCCGAAGCTGCTCCGAACCAACCACAAAGCCATCAAGAGGCACCTGTTCTTGAGGACCCTAATCGTCGAAGATCCCAAGGAAATCATTGGAAATCGGCCCAGAAGCAGCTACCTCACTGTCCAGAAAAGCCTAAGTGGCATCGCGCTAGCTCTGTATTGGAGAGGGGCTTCCCAGCACTGACTTGACACCAAAATCATACAGAAGGACATCCTCTGCTACTTTGGCCATATGTTGCTCATCCAGAGGTGGTTATTGCTGCCCCGGCTCCTGTCTCTGCTCATCCATAGCCACTTGTTGCTGCCCATGCTCTTCTTCCATTGCCACTTGCTGTAGCCCCTGTTGTTGTTCACAATCCATGGGAACTTTCCCAACATCATCCATTGTTGCCCGCTCTTCCTGATTCTGGTCCATTTCCCCTGCCACTGGTTCAATGCTGCTACTTCTACTCCTACTCCCACTCCTCGAGTGTCTTTCCCGTGCTTCTATTGCTTCTAAAGCGGCTTGGTGCAATAATGTTGTTTCCCTTGGATTCCTCCTTGCTATTTGTTTCGTATGTGCCATAAACTAGGTCGCCATGTAGATATAATAGTGTACTAATGTATATGAATTGCAATAATGACACTAATTTGCACTTGTGTGAGCATAGAAGGATGATATCAACCTATGAAAAACAAGAAAAGCTCTTTGACACTAAGGATGAAATGGCGAAATGGGGACCCACACACCCTTATATAGTGTGTCTTTCCAGTTATAGTAGGCATTCCAAAAAGATCTCTCGATTGTTCAAAAATAGTAAAGTAAAAATTATATACACAATAAAATTCTATTCATTTCCAAAACATGTTATCAACAATTTCTTAGAGAAAATGTCTAGTCAAAACGTTTACATTGCAATTGCATACCAAACCAAACCATAGCTCATGCCCTAACAAACATGGAAACGATAGAACCAAATCTCTGATGAAATCCCATCGGATAGATCAATATATTAGTTAAAGCTAGTACATAAGAACATCTCATAGTTCATGTATTTTTACAGTGACTGAATCTAAAAATGATGCACACTTTTGGTGTTTTTCCTGCGCGTCTCCTGATCTGCAAAACCAAACACCACCATTTCAATATTAAAATTCATTTTATATTTGTGTTCAACAACCATTTACAAAATTTGGAAGCACGTTTATTGTTTATACTTACGGTTTGTCCGTTGATAGTGAACACAAAATTTGTGGCACATCAGCAAATATTAAACCAACCATAGCCCGTACATCTTCCAGACTCCATTCACTATTGACACAGACTTCCCGCACTGCATCATTTGGCATATGTATGGGTAGTTCAGATTCTTGATGTCTCGTCTCTGCATCCAAGCTATCCCATCGATTGTGAGCAAACTTGAACCGCCTATAAACGAAACTGAAGGAGCACGTTTGGCGTGCAATGTGATATCTTATTGTCATCGTCTCACAACAAATATCACACCTTATTAAATCACCTTTGTGATCTACATTCCGTGAGTTCCAAGAAGTAAATACATTGTCCAACGATGAGGATTCTATCACTTTCCATACCCATAATGTACTTGTTTTTCTAAATGGTATTGTTCTAAATATGACAACAAATACAGCGACAGGCACGCTGACACTAGTGTAAACACATTGTTGGCTTCATATTCATCATAATCTCTTTGACAAGTTGGAATTTTGTCAATTCAATGGTCAATTGATCAACATAAGGCCAATCATGAGAATCGATTGTAGGCTCAGAAAGAGGCAATAATTTGCCAATCCCAAAGTTCTTCTTTGGAACTTCATACATGTTATTGTAAAAGTGAACACTTAGTCCTATGATTGCAGAAGACTTGAGCCCATCATATATTAGTACTCCATATTTTGCATGTATTGTAAAGAACTTTCACATAAACAATTTTACATGCTGCCAGTCATAGTTATTTGAAGGAAAAACATCTACACAAGAAGAGGTAATAGAATGAAGCAACAATAATTTACAAGTAAAATATGTTTGACATTCAAAGATGTAAGACTTACAATGCGAAAGTATATTTCTATCAGCAACTACCATGTCCAACAAAATATCTCTACACATGTAGACGTGTTGCACTCTAGCTAGGTAATCTCCATTGCAATCAATTTTGAATTCGTGAATTCTTCCTCTCCAATGGTGCTCTTTGTTGTCACGTTTTCTCTTTGCAACCCTATGAATTCCTATATATACCCAATCAAGAGTTGAAAATGTCGTAGGCACCCAGTGGTCATTGGAGTCTTTGATTGGTGCAACAACGGAGTTTAATTGAATCTTTGTTCTTCTTGGTTGACTAGATGTCATGATCTATGAAAAGACAAAGTGTCTGGTCTTGAGTTAGGGGGTGTATAATACAGAGGAAGATTGCCTATGTCAATATGGAGAATGAGTTGAGTGGAAGGTCGTTGAGAGAGAGAGAGAGAGAGAGAGAGAGAGAGAGAGAGAGAGAGAGAGAGAGAGAGAGAGAGAGAGAGAGAGAGAGAGAGAGAGAGAGAGAAAATAGGTTGTATAGGTTGAATATTTTGAATGAGGAGTATACAAAGTAGCCATTAGGTCTAGGTATGTTGGGTCTAGTTACGTGATAGGTGTAGTTAGCCTCCCATGTAGAGTTAATGTAGGGTTAATGCTAGAGGTGTAGTTAGTGGTCCCACACTTGATTTAATCTACACCATGCAATTTGCCATGTCATATGGGCCATTGCTGCTCAATTGTCATTCTTTTATTGGCACACGTGTCATCATTAACACTAATCATGATTAGAGAAGAGGCCCTTTTTTAGTCCAAAAAGGGCCCTAATGTATGAAATCAATGTTAAACAATAACAAAATGAAAAAGATAAAGGCTTCAGTTACTGATAGCATTATGAATGAAGTTAGAAAAATATTAGACACTACATTGGTTCAGGAGGCATGTGATTTTTGTAGCATCAGTAGAGAAGCATATGCAACAATGTTTAACATTATACAGGAGGCATTTGCACAGGTAAGTATTAAAAAGTTTTTAATCCCACGACCATTTTATCTTTTAAAAAAAAGAGACATGTTAAACCAAGGTATGCAGACAATAGTTGGTAATACATCTCATATCAATGAAGTGTATTGCTCGAAAGGAGAAGGTCTAGCATATAACAATTCCAACAATTTATCTATTGATATTAATCAGCTACTAACATTCATCATAGATTTTTATGGTATTACAAATGAGAATGTCAATAACAAGTTGCTAGTTTTTCTCAAGTTAGATGAGTCTGAAATTATAAAAGGACAAAAAATGGAGAGAGTCAGTCTTAAGATCATGAATGGAGCACTTTCAAATTCAAAAGACTCAGAAGGCCTCAACTTCAGTCTTCAATTTAGAAAATGATATCTGGTGGTTGGCAGCATTTCAGGTATAGCAGTTCCTTCACATAATCAATAGGGATAATAATTTTAATATGGATTTCATTTGGAAAATCTTCTCTGTGTTAATATTATGAGGCTAAATCACGTGTTTGTTTTCTCTTATAGGTGATGAAAGAAGACCATGACATTCTCTCATGGATATTTGATAGAACGTCATATCCGCCAACATGGAGGGAATTCCACTCAATATTCCTAGAATTAGCACTTTCAACAAAGAATGGCATTTAGCAGAAGATCTGAATATATTAAAATATATGTTCAATGTATCTCATGGCGCTAACTCTAAACACCCTTGTTTGTACTGCATGAAGACAACAAAAGACATGACAAGGAGTATAGGAATATCAAGAGATCGAGAAGATCCCAATTGGAAACCTGTACTACCGATTCCTCTTCAGAATGTTCATATCTGTACATTGCATGCAGAAGTGCGTATAATAAAAATAATAATATATCTTCACATCTTGTTTGCATGGAATTCCGAGCCAGAGGCAGATGTAAAGGAAGCTATTTCCATATTAGAGGATGTGTTGTCTAAAGCAGGCTTACATAAAGGCCACATTAAAATAAAAAAAGACGACAAGCTATCAGGTAAAACGAGAAATATACAATGCAAGCCGAGCATAGAGGACCCAAAGCTCGAAGATTTTTATCAAATTATTCTGGCAACAATCCAAGATTCAATACTCGTTTTGGAAAGAGATTATAGCTGCAACTCAAGATTTCAAAGAAGAAGGTTCTACCTGTATACACAAAGTAGAAGTTTGGAAAAAATTAGACAACATGGTGAAATACTTGAGAAAAGATAAATTTTCAAATAATGATGTACAAATGATGCAGAAAACAATGAGTGAATTTGTGGATGCAGTTCGAAGTGCATGGGGTGTAGATCATATAACACATTATATGGTAAGATTTGGTGTTACACTACTATAGAGAAATATGTGCAATTAATTTACATACTTTTGCTACTGATTTAGATTATGTTTTTGTGAAATGTGACATTCTTTGCAAGAAATAGCGGAAGTCTTAGCATATGGTCATCGCAAGGAATGGAAAAATCTCATTGGCAAGCAAGAGCGGCATTTCATAAAAGTACACAACATGGTGGGACTAGCACAAAGAACAGCTATATACTGCAGCTTTTCCAATGGTTTTACAGAAGAATCCAAATTTGTCATAATACAAAATCAACGGATTATAAAATATTTCAAAATGCATGCAAATTTATACAAGCCAATAGGCAATAGACACAAAATAAGATTTTGTATATTAAATGAAAATTTTTACAAAGTACAATTGAGCAAAATCTACTCTGCTTCCGATACTTTCTCTAATGAAGGTTGCAACTTTGAATCATGCAACAATTTCCTTCTTTCGTATGGATCCAAGAGCTCATAGTTTTCATGCTTACTCAGATCAACGTAGGCAACATACAATCCAAAATGAGATGATCTAAACATGAAATTTACTGGTCCATATTCTAAGATTTTAAGTGCAATATTTTTATTTACAAAAATTATTCTATACACCTTATTAAAATTATGTCCTCCAAGAAAATGAGACAGTGCCTTGATTGCCATAATCATTGTCTCACCATGTTGATGAAACTTTGAATGGGCAGCACTTATCTCATTATTCTTGAAGAACTTATAATAATGCCCAGGGCACGATCTCTTGAAATTCTCCAACAGAAGATCTCTGCTCTCCTCGACGAATTGCAAAATCATCAAGAAAAATTGTTTCCTGAAATGGAAAAAAAATGCAACGTAAGCTCCAGTATAAAATCTGACATTACGGATCTACTAGTACATAATAAGATACAAAACTTACGCATTCGGCTTTTTCTTCCATGATTGTCTCCATCAATATTATGTCTACCTTTCGATGTCAATATAGTTGGTGAATAGACAGTTGGTTTTGGAAAGCCAAGCTGACTTTGAATTCTGAGAAACTCCTCTTCGAAAGGCAGATCATCTTCTTTATTTTGCATTTCCTCCACAACCATTTTTAAGCAATCTTTCCTTGAATAAAGCTCATCATTATGTACATCGTCAACACCAGAGAGAATATCAGCATCAAAATCGATTATATCTGAAAATTCATCAAGCTCTTTGTTCAAAATGCAAAGAGTCTCAGCTTCAGTGAAATAAAAAAGATCCGATATATCTGATAATGTCAAAAAAGAATTATTATCTATATTATTAGTAGGCAATGTGATAAGAGATTTATCAGAAGGAGAAAGGGTGTTGAGAGTTCTAGGGCCAACAAACGATGTCCTATTTCGTGCAGGATCAAAATCTGTACAATCATCTAGACTAACGTTCGTATCAATTAAAAAAAATTCTATATCTACAATCTTCGACTTTTCAGACTTTGTACCATTGGAAGAAGCAGCTTCAGAAGTGGAAGGGCCAATGAATTGGGCAATCATCTACAGACTTGAAATCATTATGTAACTTGGTGAATATTCTGTCAAGCTTAGTTTTATAGCTATGCTTGTCGAGTGCCACCAGGTCTTGATAATGAATTATGTCCTTATTCTGATATCTGAATAAAAGAGTACTAAGCAGAGACTTAAATATGAGAAAAATCTCAGAAAATACTTCCACACCAGGACTCTCAGTAATAGAAGAAAAAATAAAACAAAAAGAAGAAAAAAGAGATTTAAAATATTCTAAATTATCACTAATACCAAATTCATGAAAAAAAGAAAGTAGACTAGAATCAAAATTAGACATTTTAAACAAAAAATACAAAAGAAAGATTTCGAATATTGCTCTCAGACGCAAAATGCTGGTCAGACAAGAATCTCAAGGCAATGTGCGCTCGAAAGAGATATCAGAAAATAGGGTATCGGATCCGAGCGTGAGTACAAAGATCAGAAAAGAAAGGAGACGTAAGGCGTGTTTGAAAGCGATATCGGACCAAGTAGTATCGGTTCCAAGTGCAAGTATGTCAATAGAACATAAACAGAGGCAAGTGTGCATTTGAAATCGATATTCATCTTCGAAGTCAGAAAATTTGCGTGAAAATTTGCGTCAAAAATGACCTATTTATAAAAAAAAATTGCATGTGTGGAGGAGTTCCAAAAGGACATGTGTCAACGCATGATTCATCAAGAATATTCTGTCGTACAGAGAATGATTGAGTTGACATTTATCACGTGCAGAATGACATGTGTTGCAATATAATTAGTGCATGTGTCCTACACCCATGTGGCCTCATAATTGAGTCATAATTGGCAGTACGAACATAACGCATGGACCAGTTAGATGCCGCCAATGTCAGCAGCCATTGTCTTCATACACACCCTCAGAATTTTGATTTTTTTCTCGCAAATTTTTCTTTTTTCACGCTCAATATCACTCTCAAGCGTGTTCTTTGTTCGCAATCACTCCGCCTTCTCATCCTGTGCTCGAGACCGATACCGCTGTATTTCCAATATCGCTTTTGAGCACGATTTATGATTCTTATGATATTTTCTTTTCATCTTGCGCTCAAAACCGATATTCAGTTCTGGTATCGATCTCAAGCGCCTTCTTATTGCAAATTTTTTTGTTTTTATTCCCTATGCTTGGGTTCGATAATCAACTTAGAGACTTTTTTTTTCAAATTTATTTATTTTGATTATGAGAATGATGGCTAGGACGAAATCCACTGCCCATGCCATAACCTCTGTACAGCCATCCCATGTCCGCTTTCCCCCTGGTACTGGCCGTAGATATGGCAGAAAGCAAGTCTGGTTGAGGGAGATAAGAAAACTCCAGAGATTAACTGAATTGTTGATCTATAGAGCTCCTTTTGGCCGATCTATTACAAATGTCACACTATCACTTGGGCTAGATGTTCGTTTTGCCATGACAGCCATGCAGGCCTTACAGGGTACTGTTGAAGATTTTCTGTCCCAGTATTTTGAGGATTCTTGTCTTTTGGCCGTGCATGGTAAGCGTGTCACCATCATGCCAAAAGATTTTATTATTCTCAAAAGACTTCAAAACCGTTATTCTGGTCTGCATGTGGATAATGTCAGCACCTCCAGAGACCTGCCTCTGGATAGAACAAACTTGCCAACTACCTCTAGGAGGAAAACGAAGCAGCATGTCCCTAAGAAAACTGGATCTCACAGGCCAGCTGCTTCCCTTCCTCCTAGAGTTATCCCTAGCAAGAGACCCCGTATTTTTCTAAGCTCTGAATCAGATGCTGAAAAATTGATTCAGACTGAGAATCACCCTCTCCTCCTCGTGTTATTCGTCCAGCTCCTCAGAAGGTTTCTTCACCAAAAGTGAAGATTACCCAAGAGGAGCTCAACCAAATAATAGAAAAATCTGTAAAGATTGTGTCTACTTTTCTTTCTGCTCCTATACATAATCTTTTTGTCAGAATTCCATACAATCCTATGTAGGTTTATTTTGATTCCAAGCATTATAACCAATACGAGGCTTATTAGCTAATAAAATTGATCTTCTCGGCAATTATTTTAATTTCTTTCTTCTAGATTCAAATAGAAGCTATAGATTAGGTCCCAAATTTTGTGCCGAGCTGAAAGAAAAAACATCAGAGATTACAAATGTTATAGTAGAAGTCGGAGGAAACTTTTTGCAGCATAGTATTAGTTCTGACTCTCATGGTGTAGTTTCTGTTGTTAGTCCATTTTTTTATGGGAGCGGTGAAGGCAAAAGACGCCAATTTTGAAAGGGTTGTATATTTCATCGAATACAGTCCAGTGGCAAAATTTTATTTGATTCCATATGAGAATAAGTAAGGATTGCTCGACTATTTTTGTTGCGTTAATTTGGATTGTTGGAGTCGACATTGCTTTAGTAAGTAAGGATTGCTTTAATTTTTATTTTGATTGTTGTAGTTGGCGTTGGAGCCTGAACATTCTTTTTGTAAAGATAAATAAGGAGGGAGTATCAAATTTTCTATGTGTAAAAGTAAACTCAGTTGCTAATACACATAGAGAATTTGATTTTCTACTTCATGATGTCGTTCACGACAACGACAACCTCAACTGGAGAGATAACCATTAAATCTCTCAAGGTACATTCAATTTATCTCTGATATGCATGTATTGTTTTTAGTTTAAATCTATCATCATAGCATAAATAAAATTTCTGTCATAATATTACTAATTTTCGTTCTATATATGTAGTGTGTACAGGAAAGGGACGTTTTTAGTTGTGCATGGTTCGTCCTGTACAATACAAAGCTCTTTTTTGAGTGGTATAATTTACAAGTGGACGTAGATGTTGAAAAGGTAATATTTTGCTCATTTGTAGTTCCTTTCATTCTAATTCATATTTCTTTACTATCATTGTTTGTAATTTGCTGATTCACGTGTTTTGTGATGACAGTTCACTCTTGAACCGTATACTCCCAATGATGTATATAGATTTTGGCAAGAGTTGATCAGAATCTATGTACAAAATGATGTAAGAGTTACACCTGGAATCGAGGACCCTAAAAAACAAGCTGCTCCTATCTTAACAGCCTTTCAGGTTGCTCAAGATGCAGATATTATTATATGATAAAAAAGGCATAGAAGTCCTTCCCAATACAGAGGAAGGCGATATTATAGCAAAGAAGCCTATTGTCTTAAAAGGCATAGAATGTGAAAGATTTCAGATCCTTAAGATCCAATCTACTTGAATGATCTTTGGTTAGAAAGAGAAATACACTACCAATTTCACCAATGTAGAAAAATCAGCATCTACACACAATTTGAGATGCAAACACTAATAGAACTTGATCAAACTTGAATGAAATGATTATGTACTGTTGTTGTCCGTACAAAACCAGCAAGCTACTGTATTTCACACGTGTGGATCCAAAAATAGCAAATATAGATCATTCTACACATAGAATTGCAAGCAATCACCAAGATAGTGCACCAATGGATAGTAGAACCCAAGAGAACCATGTATAAGCATGAAATGAGATAGAGAAGAGAGAAGATGACTCTCTCCACGAGTTACATCCTTTTATAACAGGTCCAAACCCTATTTGGCCACTTGGCTTTCCCACCAAAATGCTAACCCTACCAATTTTGGGTCTAAATTCAATGTACCCAACTTATTCAAATTGAATCTACTCAAACTCGCATTCTATCTTTCCCACACTTTCAAAAAGTGTTTATTCAAATGAAATTTAGACTAATGAACTTTGAAAAGTCAACCTCTAAGTCTAAAACAAGTTTTGGCCTCAATATGCATCCCCTTCCTTTCACCTACAATCATGATGAATGTTAGTGTAGAGGAGTAGAGTTAAGGGAGAGTAGTGTTAGTGGTGAGTAGAGATAAGGGAGAAAGTAGGAAACTAACTAAAAATAGCATCTATGCATAGTTAGGTACCTATCCAGTGATCTAACCCTTGTTGACAGGCGGGAGGGATATACTACACGAGATCTTTGACCCTACAGTGGCGCCGTTGCCGGGGATAGGTTTCCACTAACTAGTTTAGCTGCATTTTAGCTATTTTCTTGCTGTTTAGAGTAGTTTTAGGTAGATTTTTGGGTGTTTAGAGTTAGTTTTCTATATTTTTTTGTGTTTGGACTGTTCACAGCTAGCGGAGGAGGTGTGAGAGGGTGGAGAAGGCCCTGAACAGCCTCTAAGGGCTTGAAACCCAAACCAACCAGCCAAAAAAACCAAAAAACATACCAATCTGTATTTTGGAGGGAAAAAGAGCCTAAAATTTCATCAGATTTTTATATCTCCAGAATTAGTGAGAATTAACCCTTGCATGATTGGCAGTAGCTCTAGGGTACTGTCCCAGACCTGCATAGAAGCCTGTGAGAGTTAGTTATAAGCAGATTGTGAAAACTAGAGAAAAATCATAAAAAATTCAAAAAACCCTTGAAAAAAATCCAAAAAATCCAAATCTTTATAAAAACTCTCGTAGAGCCCTCTGAAGTTCCATCTCAGTGAAACCAGGACACAGAGAAGCTTGCGAGAGCTAGTTTGATGTCTAAGTGCATGTGCGAGAGCTCCTAGTGAAAAAAAGACGAGAAAGTACAAGTGAACCCTCACAGACAGCAAAATTTTCAATTCCAGTGGTCAAGAATTCTCGTACAGGATTCTGAAGTTCCATCTCAGTGAGACCAGGACACAGAAGAGCTTGCGAGAGTCAGTTTGATTTCAGTGAGCAAAAAATTGGATTTAAGTGCAAAAAAATGATGAAGCTTGTGAGAGTTAGTGTGAAGATCTGGTGAAGATCAAGCCAAAAAAGTGGTTTTGAACCCTCGCAGACAGTAAAATTTTCACTTCTTACGAGAGTTAACTCTCGTAGAGAATTCTATAGTGAGATCTGACCTAGATCCAGCTACTGTGAGCCTTGAGAGAGTTACTTACCAGAGATCTGAAAGATATCAAGTTTTTTACCTACAAAAAAAGCTAAAGAACCCTCGCACAAGAGAACCCTCGCAGACTAGATCAATGGAAAGATTTGCATCAGATACAGCTACTGTCAAAATCTCAGGTCAATCAGTGCAAGGAGTAAAAAGTTATCAAGGAAAAACCACCGTAAAGGGCCTAAAATTCACTTCTGGCCGATCAGATTGATTAGATCCTTAGAGATCCAGGTTGCATCCGACTGTATAAGCAAGATCCAATCACTTTGTAATCCACCATCAGATGAATCTGAGATCGGGATGATCAATAGCATGAAGGATAGCAAATCAAGCACCACACCTTCCCAGATTAGCAGTTGTGCAACAAGAGGCAGAACCGGAACCAACACCAATGAATCCAATGGGCCAACCCGTACCTGTCGCTCCTTGCAAGCAGTTCGGAGAGCACCACGGATGGAAATACCAAAATACAAAGGATCATCAGATCCCATCCGATTCCTCCAGATCTACAAGCAAGCTCGTGAAATCTATGGTGAACGGATGTCTGCGGAGAAGCTGATGTTGTTTGCCATGTCCTTATTGGCAGTGGCTCAGGATTGGTTTTTCAACCTGTCAGAGGAAGAAAAATCCACCTAGGAAGCGGTTAAGGTGGCCCTCATTACGCGCTTTAAACCAAGAAAGTTCATGGAAGACTCGTTTCTCCTGTTGAGCAAAGTCACATTTTCACATGGTGGAGCCTGAGGAACCACACACTGAAAGGCTCGCACTTTTACTGTCAAGCCGTGTTAGTTTACCACTCGGAGAACTACTGTGGATTGCACCACAAGCGAAAAGCCTTCTAGCTGAATGGGCCAAAGCGGATGAGGATCCAGTAGCGCCCGGGCCCATATATCGTACGGGCTATGAAGAAACAAGTAACGTCCTCCACATCGGAGCAGCATGAGAAAGTGAGAAACACAACATCACTTTGCCAATCAAACACAAAAGATACGCGGACGAGGCGGCAGTGGTAGATGGAGGATCGGGTGTCAATTTGATCTCCACTACTTTGTACGAAAAATGGGATTTACAAGGATTGAAGCCAGCAAGATTCGTCGTCAAGCTAGCTGATCAATCCTGTGTGAAACCAAAAGGGGTAGTTGCCAATATTCTTGTAAAGATAGCAGGCATGTAGTTTGTGATTACTTTTGTAGTCATGGATATACCTGAATCTCCATTTGCATACCGTGTTTTACTGGAAAGACCATGGTTGAGAACTGCGCAAGTAGTACACAACTGGGGTACGGGGAAACTCACCTTCGAGAACAGAGAGCAGGCTGTAAAGGTTGATCCAACCACATGGGCAGTGAAACGTATTGCACCCAAAGCTGATGACGGATCATCCACGACAGATCACGCGATTGATCACCCAAGGGCAGCCAAGGGGGTCACTATCATTCAGAGACGGATGTCGTGATATGGGCGGATGCATTAGCAACAATTGACTGCCAGGCATGTCAATATGAATCAGATCTAGAACCTAGTACATCTTCACCCAAGTGTTACACTATGGACACACCCATCACATTTGGGGTGAATATGATAAACGTAGCATGGTTGTCAACGGAACCTATTGAGAATCTAGTGGAGGATGATTTGGTCCCTTGGAAACATGCTCTAACTTATAATAAAGAGATTGAGCTATCTGATGAACAGGTCTTACACCACATGGACACCGATCATTACGGAATCAGAAAAGTACCAGCTCAACCATCGCAAAAGTCTGCTATGGCGAAAGTCTCAAGGGTTGATCCACCCAAGGCACTTGCGAATAAGAAGAATCAGTTGAAGCAGCGCTACAACCAGGTGATCCGTTGGAGTGATCTACCGATGAGGCGATAGCTACAGTGGATGTGGATATTCGCAACCATGAGGCGAATGTCACGGCAGTTCCGATGAAGAATAACAAGGATGAATCCACCAAGATGACAAAAAGAGCAAAAAGAAAGTATTGGAGTCCTTGAAGTCAATCAACTTGGACTCAGATACAGCGTCATCTTCTACACAGGTGACAAAAAATCAAAAAATGACCAGTCGGGTTAAGATCAATATGCTGAAAGAGGAATCTTGATGAGCGCCAGTTCATGAGATGCTTGAGACTTTCAAGAACTATACCTTGGGCGACGTGGTAATCATGATGCCACAAGCCCAGAGAGAACCTGATCAAAGTCAGGCACCAGCGGAACAAGTCTTCGAGGGACCTACACGAACACAACCGATGAACCTTGCCGAGCCAGGTGAAGAAGAAAAGATAGTGCATGTGGGGGAGCAGTTAATACCCACACAGTTCAAAAGACTACGATTGTTGTTGGTGGAACATAAAGACTGTTTTTCATGGAGTTATAGTAACCTGAAGGGCATTCCACCAATAGTAGTCCAACACACTATACCCTTGGTGGATGGAGCAGTCCCCAAGATAAGCCGTTATTACCACTGCAACCCGAATTATACTGAGTTGATCAAGCAGGAGTTGCAAAAACTGATGGATGCAGATTTCATCTATGAAATTGGACACACGGAATGGGTATCATCAATAGTTATAGTACCCAAGAAGAACAGCAAAATGCGAATTTGTGTGAATCTGAAGGCACTAAATGCAGTCACCAAAAAGGACCATTTTTCTTTACCATTTACAAAGAGTGTCCTCGACAGGGTAGCTGGCGCCGAAGCCTACAGTTTTCTAGACGGCTTCAACGGCTACAACTAGGTGAAGATAGTCCCCCAGGGCCAGCACAAAACAGCATTCGCCACGGAATGGGGAACCTATGCCTATAAAGTGATGCCATTCGGACTTTGCAATGCCCCAAGCACTTTCCAGCAAGTCATGCAAGCAACATTCAAAGATTATTTGCAGAAGTTTTTGGAGATTTTCCTGGACAATCTGTGGGAGCATGGACCAGATTCAAAACACTTATCCAACTTGGAGAAGGTGTTACAAAAATGTCGTGAATACCAGTTCTCCCTGAATCCAGAAAAATGTCAATTCTGGATGACACATGGCTTGATTCTCGGCCATATAGTGTCAAGACACAGGATCGCCACAGATCTATCTAAGATCAGGATCATTGTTGATCTACCACCATCGGGGACGATTCGCGAGATCTACATTTTCATGGGTCATGCTAACTATTATAGGATCTTCATTCTTGATTTTGCAGAGTTAGCCCGACCAATTTACAAACTCACAACAGATCCACATTGGAACGAGGAAGCCTTAAAGGCTTTTCAAAAGCTTAAGGATGCATTGGTTTCAGCACCAATCTTACGCCCACCCAATTGGTCCATTGAGTTCCACGTGCATACAGACGCATCGAAGTATGCAATTGGAGCAGTCTTAACCCAGCCAGGTGAACACAAAAAGGATTTTCCAATCCGATTTGCAAGCCGACAGCTCAGTGATACCGAAATGGATTATTCAACCACAGATCGGAAAGCACTGGCAATGATCTATGCGGTTAAGAAATTTTGACACTACTTGATGGCCACACATTTTGCTTTTTATACGGACCATCAACCCTTGCTCTATCTCGTAAATAAAACTTACAACATCGGAAGAATCACCAGATGGCTACTTCTGTTGTTGGAGTTTGATTTTTGGATAGTAGTTCTCAAGAGAAGACAACATTACATGGCTGATCACGTGTCACGAATCAAAGGGAAGGAGATTGCAAACCAACCCGACGATGAGGTGGCAGATGCTATCTTATTTTACGTGGACACAGTACCAGAATGGGCGGCCGACATTGTTGAATATCTAATGCGGGGCCAACCAGACAAATCTTTACCAAAGGAGGAACAGTGGAAATTGATCCTAAAGGCTAGACCTTATCAGTTGATTGTCGGCTAGTTGTATCGAAGAGGTCCAGATGGAATTCTTCGAGGGTGTATTCTTCCTCATGTGGCCACCCAGATCGTTTTGCTTTCACATGAAAGCATGGGTGGGGGTCATTTTGCATCTGACATTACAGTTCGCAAGATCCTGCAATCAAGATGTTGGTAGCCAACGATTCATAAGGATACAGAGCAATACTTGAAAAAGTGCGATGTGTGCCAAAGGGCAAGGAGACCAATGAGATTGAATTACGACTTACTACATCCGGTCTTAGCCCAAGCACCATTCGAAAAGTGGGGATTGGATTACATCGGTCCAATTCACCCTGCAGCAAGGAGTTCCCAGGTTCGATACATAATCATTATACACTTCGGATGTCCGGTGGAGCTAGTCAGCGATCGCGGAAGCCATTTCATTAACGAGACCGTCAAGGTCTTGTTGGAGGAATTTTTCATGATCCACGGAACTAGTACACCTCATCATCCTCGTGGTAATGGGCAAGCAAAATCATCCAATAAGATCCTGTGTAGCGTGCTCACGAAAATAGTTGAAGCTAGCAGATCGGATTGGGAACATAAGTTACATGCTGTACTATGGGCATTCAGGACAACATATAAAGGAAGCATCGATCAAACACCCTTCCAATTGGTATATGGTCAAGATGTTGTAATGCCAGTAGATTTTTTAGTTCCTTCATTAAGGATTGCCACCACACAACGTCTTAATGATCCAAATCTCTACAACTATGCCACGAAGCTCTGCATAAACTCTGTGAAACACACTTACTAGCTGTGCACGCATTGGCAGCTGAAAAGGAAAGATGCAAGGCATGGCATGATCGTAGGTTACAAAAAAAGGATCTTCGCTCCGAAGATCTGGTCCTGATGTATAAAACCAAGGCGATCAAGGGAGAAGGTCCTTATATGATCAAGAAAATTCTTAATCATGGATCCATGAATTTGAAAAGGCTAGATGGGACACCATTCGGTACACCCATCAACGGTAGCCGATTGCACAAATACTGGCCACCGCAGTAAGATAGATCCAGATTGGCGATGGCACGTTACGAAAAGCTATTCTACTAAAGCTTCACCACTAGATCTAAGAAGGTCAAGCCAAATCAAGCTAGATCCATTCAGATTCAGCCAGATCTAGCAAGATCAAGAAAATTCATCAGAATCCAAGAAGGATCCAGATCTAGATAGGATCAAGAAGAAAGTAGATCATCAGATTGACTGATGGATCTACTACCAAGTATCCATCAAAACTTCCAGAGAACCACCAACAATCAGATCAAGCATGGATGAAGCTGATTACTAGTTTACAAAAGTTAAAAATCAAAACATCTCGAGATCTTATCTAAAAACACTCTGTTGTGCGATACGACTGGCATAGCTTCCTTATTTGAGAACTAACCAACTCCATCAAACCCAACAACCGTGAGCGAATACCAGCAGGCCCCCTGTTGTGTAACTTTTCCTGTGCACTTCTCGAGGCAAAAGTGCGCAGTTTCCAATGCTCATCCCTTTTGTCTACCCTCATGCCACATACTAACCTTTATCCGCCATCTCAAGCATCCACCTCCTCCCAACCTACAGTTATTAACACAACAGCCAGCAAACGAATGCATGGCACTGCCTCTACATCCACATCTCCACCTGCTACCCGAAGACGCACCTCCACTATCGCACTAACCACCCCATCAACAACCGCCACTTCTTCTTCCGTGCAACCCCCCACTCTAATTTCTGTTGTCGCTACCTCTCTTCATGTTCCATCCACATTTGTTTCTATCTCCATCTCCGTTTCTTCTGTTGATACCACTCCTATTTCTCTTCCGGTATACACTACTCCATCCATCACCATCGCATTTTCCATCACTCCTGCCGCCACCGTTGCTTCCATTCCATTCAATCCCTCTGATTCTCAATTGTCTCCTGACACTCTGGCGTGGATGCAAGTCATCAATTTTTCACCCCACACCAGATGCTTTATGCTCCATCCTCACCTTCTTCCATACTCCACACCACCCTCCAGTTTCCTTCTATTCCTCCCATCCTCTCGTTCGGACAAACCGTCCTCACCCCTGTTTTCACAATTGCTTCTCAAACCCCACCCGCTTCGCCAACAAAGGTTGTCGAGGGCAACCAACCGTTGCCTAATGATGTGAAAGTACTGTACTTTAGGACCATAAATGGATCTACAAAAGATCCACAAGAGCGATTGGATGCTTGCTTAACAATCTATCAAAAAACTAGACACACAAAAGTTCATCTAGATTGGCAATTTGACAAACAACAAGCATTAACAATCAAAAGCATTGATCAACATTGAAATTCGAGACCACACATGTGTACTATAGGCTGTAGTATGGCCTTCAACCTGAGAAACAAGTAGAAATTGATTTGGTTTCATTTGGATCACAAAAACTCAATGTACATAGTGAACTAGCTTGAGATTGCCAATGAGCTCCAAAATTTTTCTATCTTCTCACTATGGAGAGAGGGAATACATAGCAAATTCGACTTCCTTCTTGAAGTTAGGTAGATTTCCAGCATATAATAAGGAAGTTAACTCACTCTCCTTGACCTAAAATGAAACCCTAGTCTATTTCCTAGAGTCATGCTTGGTAGATAGCTAGTTGGTCAAATTTTCACCTTAAATCTAGGATTTAGGTCCTATAAACTAGGAATCACTACCAAAATGACATGACCAACCCTATGGACTTGACCTAACCTATATTAGGAGTAGATTTCCACGTGGCATATTTGCCTCACATGTGTGGAATCCACTTATGTACAAAATTTACATTATACTACATGGTTTTTTATCAGGCTAGATTTGCCAATTTTTGACAATTCTTCACACTCCTCAAATTTAGCTTGATCTATTTACAACTCTCTTATATGTGTCTAAAAAATCCAGCTACAAACAAGGAACTTTTGAGACTCCAATAGAGAATGATGTCCATGAAGGATCTTTCACCACCTCTTAGAGGATCCCTTACAAGATGTTCCATAAATGTGTCTATATACATGTAGCACACTTCAACACTAAACATCATGCCAAGCCATGGATTCCAAGGCATTTTGTGCACTTGAAGATACATCAATAAAACGACTAAGTGCATACATAATGTTGCCAAAGACAACTTGCCTTGCTTGATCCATATGACTCTATTCAAACTATTACAAAAATAGTTATCCAATGAAATTGCTTTATCAACAACAAATGGAGATTTGAAAGCATCTAATTTCATTGTCTTGTCATAAAGAGTACTAAACACCATAGATCTTAAAGATAAGCAACAAGTCACTCCATGTCTACTAATACGATCTAACAAGTACTCAAAGATAGTAGACTCTCCAATGCTCACCACCCTTGCAATATGCACACTTGAATGGACAATTTGCATGCAATTTGATGACTCGGCCATTGTCATTGAGGACTCCCTTGGAACTCTCAAGCTTTGAGGATGATCCTCAAGATCTTCCTCCTTTTGATGCTCCTCCTTAATGCAAGCAAGATCACACTTTTCCAAGATCTCCTCTTGAGTGATCTCCTCCTTTGCCAAGCTCATTCTTTCAAAAGCAACACTAGCTTCCAACTTAAACAATCTTCCATGTTTAAATCCCTTTGCAATGCAAACATCATTCTTCAAGATGAAGCAAACACCATGCTTAAAGTGGACATCCAAACCACTTTCTAAGAGTAGACCAACACTAAGCATATTCTTGGTGATTGATGATACATAAAGGACATTTTTTAGATCCATGCATTTTGAGGATTCTAGACACAAAGATATGGTGCCAACACCATCTATCCTACACTCTTCATCATTTGCAGTCTCAGAGGGACATAATGGCAACGTGCAAATGCCGAATTTACTCAGTCCCCGATCAAGCATTTTTTTGCATGGTATTCTAAATTAGGAAGCTTTGCACATAAAAGGGATTTCCACATATTGTTGATGCTGGGGCAAACAGATTGGTTTGCTTTGCAAATATATCTTTTAGATTTAAGAATACAATGGCAAGTAATTTGCCATCCTTTGCCTCCCATACGGGTAGCAGTTCTGATTCAGCCGCTCTGGCTACTGAACCATTAATGTATCCCCATAGCTCTCTTTCGATCAGTATCATCCTCATTTTGAATTTCCACTTGTGAAAATCATCTACGTTGAACTTACTGATCAATCGAATTTTTGAGGTTGTTCCTTCCATGAATATCAAAGAACAGAGATTGTACACAACTAATTTATAAACTAGCTCTAAAAATATGAACCTATTTAGGTTCTTTTAATCTCAAGACTCTAGTGTATCCAAACCATGGCTCTGATACCAATCTATTGGTTTTTTTTTTTTTACTACTCTGATACCGCTCTGATGGGGATGACGTAGTGTTTCAGGCTGTAGCCCATCAAAGAAAAATAATGACAAAAAAATATTTGAAGATTATAGGATTTGGATTTATTTAGAGACTCAAAGAATAGAGTGGTTATGATTTGTGTTGATAATGAATATCAGCGTATTGTAAACAACCATAAAAAAATGCAATACGATTAGGAATCTGTGATAGCCATTTGATTCTTTATTGCTGATATTCGTGACAGTAGAGAAACAAGAATGAGAGGTAATTAATCATATAGTGCATATGCAACATGATAGAAAAATAATGAATCTTTATAAGAATATTGTAGTAACAATAATCAGATCACAAGATAGTTGTGCAGAGAGAGCGTGGTCCTACTTACATAAATAAACAAGTAGTTGCTATAATTCAGAATACTTTTACTCTCTCTATGATCTCTAACTTTGAGGAGTCAAATGTTGAGTATCGATCTCTCTTTGATCAGTAATTTTCTATTTCATTTTTATCTCTAATCGCTCATTTCCTTATATAGTTGTTTGATGATCTTATGTTATTCTAATTTTAGAATTACAAGATCATGAACAGTTTAGTAGTTGATCCATAGATCGGTTATTCCCTGGAGCGTGAAGACTTAGACAGGTCATGTACGAAGGTCAGTGCAGATCTGCAGTATTTCGCATTTCTCACAAAATCTTGTATTCTTTAGTTTGCCTAAAATGTTGAGTAGAATATTTTTGTCGCATTCTTCGCCTGTTAAAGATTGCATGTAAAACTGCAAACTATGCAAAAAATAGTTCATTTCTGCACATTGTTGTAAGAGAGTGATTTCCTTGAGTGAATTATAGGACAGTTAGAGTGAGTAGGAGTAAGATTAACTCCAACATTCCCCCTTAAGCTTACGACTATGAATATGAATCTGAATTGAGATTCAACATACTTACCAAGGTAGCATATATCCCTTGACAAGGATTTTGTCAAAATCTCAGCCAACATATTGTCAATATGATAGTAACTTAGTACAACTTCTTTAGTCTAAACTTTATTTCTAAGAAAATGAAACTGAGCTTCTATGTGTTCACTTCTAGAATGAGTTTGTGGGTTCAGAGATAGAGCTATACAGCTCTAATTCTCACACTGGAGTGTAGTCGGACTAATTTGTGGAAATTGCAGATTTTGTAGTAACCTTCTGAGCCAAAAAAATCTCCTTCACTGCTGATGTAGCTGCAACATATTCAGATTCTGTAGAGGATAGATAAATTCATTTCAAATTTGTAGCTTTTCAAAAAAAACATTCGTTGAAGTGGTGTGCAACCAATACACATAGTACTTTTGTTTGGTTCCTGTTTTGAAAAATCCAAACACTTTGGAAATATAAAAGCGAGGTCCTTTGTTATTTTCTGAAGCTAGACAGAAGCAGCAAATGCAGGAGTTTGTCCCAACAATTTCATTCACCATCGATAGGCCTGGACCTGCGATTATTCGACCACAACCTGAAGACATCCCTATCATACACCCAACAGATTCATCTACTCAAGAGCCTACAGTTCTAAGATCTTCTTGACAATGACAACAACTTGATCAATTCATCTGTTAGGCATTTATCAATCATGATTAACTTGCCTCTGTTGTAGAAGCATTGTCAATGTCAGATGTAGACAAATGGAAAGCCACCATGGATGCTGAGTATAACTCATTGATGAAAAACAATTCCTAGAGTCTTGTTGATCTTCTTGAAGGTACAAAACTAATTGACACTAAATGGATCTTCAAACTGAAGCTCAAGCCAAATGGATCAATATCCAAATGGAACACTCGGCTGGTGGTTAAAGGATATGAGCAAGTATACGAGATAGATTACATTGACACTTTCAATCTAGTGGTAAAGCATCAATCTATTAGAACCTTGTTGGCTATTGCTACTGTAGAAGATCTAGACATTCACCAAACGGACGTCCAGACAACATTCCTTAATGGTTAAATCCAGAAGATATTGATATCTATCAACCAAAAGATTATGTCCTTCAAGACCAAGAGCATATGGTATGTAAATTGTAGAAGACTCTCTATGGGCTCAAGCAAGCTCCTAGGGCCTAGTTTGAATGAATTAATTACTTGTTGATATAGCACCAATTTACTTCTTGTTCTACAATGTGTATCTCGAGCATAAAGGCCCAAGCTTCGAGCCTCCCCTTGGACACCAAGAAGCATAATAGCAATATATGTCGATGATTCTTTAATCATCAACAATTCAAATCATTTATTGCACAAAACAAAGTCTTTACTTTCACAAGAATTTAAAATGACTAATTTAGGTCCGGTTCACTAACTACTTGGTATGGAGATCACCAAAGATCACGCAAAATACTATTTTTGTCACAATATAAATAGTAACTATTGTAAAATAAATAAATTCTTCAATACGTAAAATGACAAATAAGTATCTAGAAAATATATATTTTTTTGCTCAATCAAAACATGGACTATTAATACTCTTTGGAATGAAAGATCCTAATCTACCTAGCTTGTATTAAATAGCGTGTCAAATTATTTTTCATTAAAAAAATTTAAGTTTTTCACTTGGCATGTAATCAATCTGCTTGAACATATATTTCCACAATACATCAGTGTCTATATGTGAAATTTCTCTACTAAGGTAATTGTAAGATTTCACATGTTTGAGCTGAGATCATTCTTGGTAGGATATAATTCTTGATGCATCAAACATGTGATCCTAAAAGATGTATTGATCTTGTTGTAAGACATTTGTCCATGGCACATATATTGATATGGCATGGTAGGCTAGCTTGAGTATTTGTAGAAAGAAAAAAATTGTTTCTATATTTTATCACATTCATTGATGACTACTCCCGGTTCACCAGAATTATGTTCATAAGAAACAAGTCAAAAGCATTCAATTTCTTCAAGGAGTTCAAGCAATTCGTTGAGAACCAAACTGGTTAGAGAATCAAGACCATTTGGTCTGATACAGGAGGAGAATACTTATCAAATGAAATGGCAGACTACCTATCATCATGTGGCATGCACAATCAGTTCACAGCCAGCTACACTCCACAACAGAATGGCATAGCTGTGAGCGAAAGAATCATACATTGTTGGAAGCTGCATGATCCGCGACTGTCGACGCTCAATTACCCCAGAACTTTTGGGTTGAAGCAATCTTTATAGTTTGCTATCTACAAAATTATTCCAGCATGAACGCAATCGACTCCAAGACACCCTTTGAAGCCTACTATGACTACAAACCAAGTCTGAAACATTTACGTATATTCGGATGTCTCTACTATGCTCAAATTTCGTCTGATCTTAGGAAGAAGTTAGACCCAGTAAGCTATAAGTATATCTTTGTCGGTTATTCAACGTCACACAAGGCATATTGTATCTATGATATCGACATAGGACATATCTCAGTCAGTCGTGATGTTGTCTTCCTTGAAGACAAGTTTCATGATTTCAAGCAGAAGCAGCAAATGCAGGAGTCTATCACAACAGCTCCATTTTCCATCGATAGGCAACAACCTACGAACGTTCAAATGCAGGAGTTTGTCCCAACAACTCCATTCACCATCGATGGGCTTAGTCCCATGACTGTTCAACCACAAGATGAAGCTATCACAGTCATTCACCCAAGAGAAACATCAACTCAAGCACCTACAGTCCGAAGATCTACACGTCAACGACAGCAACCTAATCATTTCATCCCTCAAGCGTTTATCAGTCATGATGAATCTTCCACTGTTGCAGAAGCATTGTCAACGTCAAATGTAGATAGCTGGAAGGCTACAATGGATGCTAAGTATAGTTCCTTGATAAAAAACAAGTCCTGAAATCTTGTTAATCCTCCTGCAGGTATAAAACATATTGACTCTAAATGGATCTTCAAGCTAAAGCTTAAGCCAGATGGATCAGTATCCAAATGGAAAGCTCGCTTAGTGGGTAAAGGATTTGAGCAAGCATATGGAATAGATTACACTGACACCTTCAGTACAGTGGTAGTCCATTGGTAAAGCATCATCTATTCGCACCTTGCTGGATAAGCTACTGTAAAGGGTCTAGACATTCACTAGATGGACGTCCAAACAACGTTCCTTCATGGATACATACAAGAAGACATATTCATTTATCAACCAGAAGGTTACGTCCTTCAAGGCCAAGAGCATTTGGTATGTAAATTGCACAAGGCACTATATGGCCTCAAGCAAGCTCCCCGAGCCTGGTATGAAAGAATCAACCACTTCTTGTTGTAGCATAATTTCACTTCTTGCTTCGTAGACTCTAATGTGTATCTCAAGCGTAAGCTATGTTATTATAGCATTGTATGTTGATGATTTATTAATTATCAACAATTCAAATCAGGTGCTACATGAAAACAAGTCTTTGCTTTCATCAGAATTTGAGATGACTGATTTAGGCCCAGTTCATTACTTACTCGGTATGGAGATCAATAGAGATCACGCAAGCAAAAGGATCACTATAAGCCAAGAGTCCTATTTAATCAATGTACTACGTAGATATGGCATAGTGGACTGCAAGCCCATAGACACACCTATGGATCCTAGATCAAAGCTGTCCAAAGACATGTGCCCCAGAACTCAAGCAGATCAGCAAGAAATGTGCAGGTATCCTTATCAGTCTGTCATAGGATCTATAATGTATTCTATGATCTGCACATGACCTCATCTAGCATATGTAGTAAGCACACTGTCTCAATACATGTCCAATCTAGGACTACAACATTAGAAGACTCTACAAAGAGTATAAAAGTACATTCAAGCTACGAAGCACTATGCTTTGAGCTATAACGATAATACAGAAGCTGTACTTTCACTAATCACTTATTCAGATTCAGATTGGACAGGAGACTTGGACACCAAAAAATCCACATCATGTTACATTTGTTTCCTTGCAGGAGGACCCATTTTATGGAACAGTAGAAAGCCGAAATGCATTTCGTTGTCCTCTACATAATCTGAATACGTTGCAACTACATCAACAGTGAAGGAGATAATTTGGCTTAGAAGGTTGCTACAGGATCTGCAATTTCCATAGATTTTTTTGGAACTTTTTGATCATATTTTTATACAATTCAAAACTCCCACCGGGTAGGGTCCTGACTTGTGATTGGACCGTTGTTGTCTGTGAGTTTAATTTTAAACTCCATACCATCATGTAAATAAAAAACGTGAAAAGATCCTTTTACCTTTTCATCAACAATCTCTAAGTTAATATTTACAATCAGCCCATCTGGCTTGGCAATAGCCCCACCATTCTCTTGTACATGGAGTTAACAATGGAATGGGTGGCATTCAAGGAATTCATTGTCATGCACACAGGTGTGCAGCTTCCAGCAGAATCCACTTTCAAAGATATTATGTGCACGCTCCAATGTTTGCTGCCAACAAATGAGAAGCAATAAATTACTAAAATCTATAAGAGTTTCCAAAAAAAAAATATCTTACTTTGCACAGTATGGGATGATGAATATTGATGCCTCCTTGCTTGTGTGCCTGAAGAGCCTTTTGGCTTTCCTCTCTTTATGCAACAGATGTCCAAAAAATAGAGATACAACAAAAATCTCCTTCGTGATTGTATATTTGTATTTATGTACATAGTATACACACCTAGATTCAGCAACTATGTCGGAGATATGGGAGGTCTTCTCCTTTAGCTCCTTACAATGCGGGTCTTTGATATGCATTCTAAAATTAATATCATATATACAAAACATAAACTCTCCTCCAAGATCATCTATTTTTTTCTATATACATATCAAAATCAATGTATCTTTCAGAATCAAAGAATGTGTCATTTGGATCATTGGGGAGTCTGATATGCAACTCTTTATCAGTTGCATCAACATCAGAAACAATCTTGTCCACCATTGTATTTATTTAAATCATCCGCATGTTGAGAAGGAGAACTTTGGATTTCAAGATCCTAGGAGTTACGGGAGGACTCTCAACCCATGGAATTGCCGATGTACTTGTCACATCTTTTTTAATGGGAGGAGGCAAGGGTGAAGAGCTGGGAGACCTAGGCTGGGGTTTTGAACGCTTGGGTTGTGTCTGCTTTCTCTATTTTTGGGATGGGACAAGCCCCCTTTCAAGAGGAACTTGCCTCTGTGTGAAGCCAGACTTAAAAATGTTGTCATAGGTGTTCCGAAGCCTCATGGCATGTCTTTGGGCATCAGTGTCACCCTCTTGGCATGTATCGAGCACAAGATCGAATCCTCAAACATTTTATTCTGGAAGTCCTCGTATGCAGTATGGAATGCCTCCAAAGCAATGATATTCCACCTCACTGCATAGGGCAGATGAGTAGTCATATCTTGCGTGACCTCCCTCACAGCCCAGTACAAGGCTGCTTTCAGGATCGGAAGCTTGGTGCTCTTTTGTAACCCCCTAATGTCCCTCAACCATGGACGACGAGGTCTTCCATGTCTTTGCGGACGTACAGGTTCAGTGGACTGGCTCAGCAAAGCTAGTTAGCCTAGCGGTTTGCTTCATCCGAGCCATTGAGGTCGGATATCTCTACCAGACGAGAGAGTGTTACCATGGTGATGAATGATAGACATGTTTGCGTGATGGCGATATTGGGTGGTACAGATGGATATCTCTACGACGCGAAGATAGCGGTACATCACACGATATTGGGTTCTCTCGTGTGATGCCGATAGTGAAAACTATGAGCTGATATCACTATGACGCGAGAAAGGAGCTGAGTCAGAGGGGGGGGGAGGTCCTCACATAATGGCGATATCGGGTCTACAAGTACTCTGGTAGCATTCCAGGAAGAAACCAAAATTGAACAAAAACCTAAAAAATCATGGGGAATGGACTTATATAGCCAAAAAAAGTTCACACATGTGTGCACTTGCGACACGTGGCCGAATCAAAAAATGACGTGTGGACTCGCACATGTAAAACTGCACATGTGGACATGGGGTCGAATGGTAAATTGACGTGCATTCTCGCACGTGTGGGCACATGTCCGAATGGCAAATTCACGTGTATTGTTGCACGTGTGGACTAGCACATGTGGACGATTACATTACGCATGTGAGATCTGATCCGTTGTTGGATCAATGCATGTACGGCTTGGATTTTATTGGTTTTAGCTATATAAATGTTGTTCGATCAGTTTACAACTATCGCTTAGTTTTCGATTTTCACTCCCCGTAGCTCTTGTTTGTGTCCACACTTCCTGTTCTAGGCAATATTGCTACCACGAGAAAATCTAGGTCACAGTCTGTACGAGCTTGTATCCCTCGCGTCACTGTGATATCCTGTCAGTCACCAATATCGCCATCACGTGAGGACTGTTTGATTTTGGGGCAACTTCTTTCCATCTCGCGTCATAGCGAACTCCATTTCATATTGAGTAGGTATATGAAACTGATGGAAGATCGATATTCTATAATTCATCAAACAATTTATTTGTTGATCTAAATTACCTGTTGAGATACATCGTCACATTCTATGATATAACCTATGAAAAGGTGAATGGCAAAATAATCATAGTACTTAAGTTAGATGAGTCAGAAATTGTGAAAGAGCAGAAGATGGAGAGTGTTAGTATAACTTTCATGAATGGTGCTCTATCACAAACAGAGAACCAAGAAGATTTCAAATTCAGTGTCTAGTCAGAAAATGATATATGGTGGTTGGCAGCGTTTTAGGTAACTAGCCTCATTATTACATTACATTCATTGAATAGTATTAATACATTGTAAACTAAGTCTGATTAATTCTTTGGACAGGTGCTGAAAGAGGATCATGATATATTATCATGGATATTCTCAAGGACCATATGGATGGAGGACTAACTTCTCAATGTTCCAGGAGTTGGAGACTTCAATGTTGAATGGCACTTAGCAGGTGATTTGAGAACATTGAAATGTATGTATAATGTCTCTCACGGTGCTACATCAAAACACCCTTGTTTGTACTGCATGAAAATGGCAAAAGATGTACTAGGAGTATAGAAATTACTAGAGAATATGCAGATCCAAACTGGAAACCTGTGCTGCCTATCCCCTTAAAAGATGTGCATGTTTGCACTCATCATGCAGAAGTTAGATTAATAGAAAAGATCATTTATCTTCATATAGTTTTTGCTTGGAATACTAAGCCAGCATCATTAGCAAAGGAAGCTATCTCTTGATTAGAAGATGTTTTATCAAAAGCAAGACTCCATAGAGGACATGTCAAAATTCGAAAAGATGAAAAGCTTTCAAGAAAGAATGGGAACATGCCAACTAAGCCAAGCATAGGAGGAGCAAAAGCACGTTGTTTTCTATCAAATCATACTGGTAAGGCTTCTAATATTCAACACTCAGTCTGGACATATATTATTGCTGCCACTCAGGACTTCGAGAAAGATGGCAAAACCAGAGTACTAAAAGTTGATGTATGAAAAAAGCGTGATAGTGATTGCTATTTTAAGAAAAGAAAAATACTCCGATATTGATAAGAAAGCTGTCCAAAGGACTTGTGTCGAGTTTGTTAATGCAGTATCAAAAGCATGGGGAGAAGATCACATCACTCATTACATGGTTAGTATAAAATTTTCAAAATGCTTTCAAATTTTCATATATATATTTAGATCCAAACATAAGACTAACATTATGATTTTGACATATGCAGCACATACTAAGAGATCATATAACATTTTTTGCAAATACATATGGAAGCTTGAGTGTATGGTCATCACAAGGGATGGAGAAGTCACACTGGCAAGCACGAGCAGCATTTCATCGAAATACACAACATGGAGGAACCAATGAAAAACGAAACTACATTTGTAAATTGTTTCAGTGGTTCTACCGCAGAGTTCAGATTTGACATATAACAAAGGCCACACAATATAACAAGTTTAGAAAAGCATGCGTTCATACAAGAAGAGGAAATTAGATGATTGATGAGTAGAAAATCATCATTGTCATCAAATCATGACATGTTCAGAATTGCTTTGCAAATTCATTGAACAAGAGATGAGAAATACCTAATGTAAATGTATTGATTGTATTATACCAAAATACAAAGTGTCAACTATTCATCACCAGATCTTGTATCAGATTCTATGGCAGTATTGTCATGAAGAAATTCTCTGCTAGCGTATGCATCTAATAGATGTGCATTATCCTTATTTTTACTAAGCTCAATATAAGTGTAATACAATGAATAATGGGAGCTCCTTAAAGGAACATTCCCATCAGTAAAGCCTAAAATGTTCAAAACATAAGATCTTTTGACAAAAATGATCTTATTCATCTTAACAAATTTATGTCCTCCTAGGTAAAATGATAAAGCTCTAACTGCCATTATAAGACTCTCCCCGGCTGGGCTCAACTTGAAATGAGCAATACAGATCTCATTCTTCAGGAAATGCCTAAGATAGTGGCCCAGTCCACTGTCCCTCTGGAACGAGGATACATGTTGTCTGAAACCACCTCGTCTTGCAGCAAAATCATCTATTATGAGAGCATCCTGCAATAGGAAATATGTTAGCAAAAACACATTCAGTGATTGAAAACATTCAAATGCAAGGAAGATTAAACACTTACACATTCTTCATCATCAGCAGCAAATAGATCAGGATGATCAATATAATGACCACCGACTGAAGTGGAATCATTAGTGAAATGCATTAATGATGGACGAGGGAAGCCCATCTGGGATTAAAATGCCGTGAATTCTTCATCCGATGGTCTGCCTCGCCCGTTCTTAGCTATATTTGATAAAGTCTTATTCAGGCATTCTTCACCGGTCATAAGTCCCTCCTCATCATCAAAATCAATACCAACAACAAGGTCATCTGTTTCAAAATCTACAAAGTCGGAGAATTCGGAAATTGTGCCGGATAATAAAGATAGAACCTCGTCCTCACGATAGTCAAAAAATTTACATAAATCAGCAGTAGTAAAATATACATTGTCATTAATATAATATATAGGCAAATTGAAAAGACATTTTGACTCCTCCATAGATTTGGATTTATCATCAGATGTATTTTGGCCAATGAAAGAATCCCGGAGAACATTAGTATTTACATCAATAAAGTCACTTTCCTTATCAGGAGTGTCGATAAGGAAGTGACTGATATCCTTAATAGCTGACTGAACAGAGGATGGTGCAAAAGGACGGTCAGCAATAGAAACTTCATCATCATCTGGGATCTGAACTAACAGAAAAAGTACGAAACCACTCTAAAATTCAACCAATCGACATTTCTTGTTGCAATACGGACACATTGAACTGCTTTGAAAAGATCAAACAATTTGGTGAACATTCTATCCAGTCTATGTCTAAAAGCTGGGAAGAAATGAACAAGATCAGTATAATGCATGTACTGGAGTGGACCTATGGAGAAAACATGCTTACTAAGTATATCTCTGAATCTGACATAATGGTCATAAAATACGTCAAAATTTGGTTGTGCAGTCCTGAAAACATGTAGATATGGCCTGAATAGACTGTGGAAATAGTCTAGGTTTTCAGTAAGAATATTGCACTTGTGCGCGAGGGAGAACTGAACCAAAACTAACTATCAAAATGACACACAAGAGAGATATGTACGGCAGGCAGATACCGAATATTGCACTTGTGCGCGAGTAGGTACCATTGCAGGCAAACGGAAGGCAATGCGAGCGCACAAGAGCAATATGCCGCGAATTTTGAGAACAGAAAAGATAAAAAATTAATCAGTTTTCGTGCCATTTATACTAAATTTTTGCATGTGTGGTCAACGAACTTAGGACACGTGTCAACTTTCAATTGGACTACAGGCACAGGCATGTGTGAGGTGACACCTGCACACGTGTGAAATGACACCTGGACATGTGTTGCATGTTCATTCATTTGCTCAACAACACATGTCGCTCTCACATTTGATCGTACAAATCTCACACGTGTAATGTGACAAGGTGACACATGTCACTCTTGCATTTGTTCGTACAACTCTCACACGTGTGACAGGATGTTCTTTTGCACGTGTGAACCGCGATATAAAATCACAAACTTTGATGAATTTTTTTCACTTTTTTTTAGGCTCTGCATATCGCACTTGTGCGCGTCCTTCACAATCGAAATTCCTCCTACTGCCTTCCATGTTCACAGGTCTGATACATCTGCCTACATGTCACCCCATATCGCACTTGTGCGTCTTTCCTCAAAACTAGTCGTTCTCTCTGATATTCGGCTCGCACATATCGGTCCTCTGCGAGTTCTTTATCATCCCTCCCTGGTCATCCTAACCGTCACGCACAAGTCCGCTATCACATAGTACACATCCATGGATAGGAGAAAGCAGACAAGGAGGGACTTCTTCTCTCCTGGCTCATCCTCATCCCCTGCGGTTGCCATCACACCACCCGCTAGACCTAGAACGCGCAACCGCAGCAGGTGGCTCTCTGAGATACGCAAGTATTAGAGATCAACAGCTTTGTTGATCCCAAGAGCTCCATTCTACCGTGCTGTCTGAAACATAACAAGAAATGATCTCGGACAGCTGGTTAGATTCACACCTAGTGCTCTTCAGTGCCTTCAGGAGGCTACTGAAGATTACATTAGCCTTTTTTTTGAGGATTCTTTTTTGCTTGCCATCCATTTCAAGAGGGTTACCATAATGCCCAAGGATTTTTTATCCTAAACCCTAAACCCTAAACCCCAAGCATGCTCCTAAGAAAGTGAAGCCTAACCCTTCAGATTCTGTGAAGCCTAACCCGGAATCCATTGTAGATAACGTTGTTGTTGATAATGCTGTAAATATAGCTACCTTGTTTTGGATACCCCTTCAATTGTTGTAGATACTACACATCCACCTCCTCCTCCTCCCCCAAATTTTTATACATATATAGATTCGGATGATTATCTTAAATTTGAGAAAGACATATCCGATGCTATAGATACTATTGGTACTCCTTTTTGCTTTAGACTAGATGAAGTTGATTTTAGTATTAAAGTCAGATGGGCTCCTATCAATGATCCTGTGATAGAGTCCGGGCTTACACTCTTGCAATATGACATTGCAAGAGATTCATCAAATGAGTTGCTGGTGCTGAGTAACTTTCTGCTTCAGGCCTTCAAGGAGAATAATGACACATTGTCACAGTGTCTGACAAGTGGATTCACACCAGCAACAAAGTATATGCTCATATCTTATCATACGAAGTAAGATATATTAAATGCTTCTTGCTGTTTTATGCATTAACATTGGCATTGTCAATGGAAATAGTTCTCAGAATTGAAGCTAAAGAAATTTCAATCTTATTTTGTAGTGACCACTGGAGTTTAAACCTGATCTCTATTAAGAGATCTATAAATAATATTATTAAAGGTTTTTGTGTCAAGATGAATTCGGCGAGAAATACGCATAAGGATGTAGATATATGCCTTCCATATCTAAGTAAATATATTCCAACAGACGTTCCCCATTCCGTGGACTGGCAGATCGTCAGTTTGGAGGTAAACTCTGTCTTTCTTAATAGCATTTTGAAATCAGTATTCTAATGAAATATTTTCAATCCAATTCATTCTGTTTCATAATTGATTTCTTGTGTGCTGAATTATTTTGCAGTCACCCTAGCAAAATGATTCATTCAGCTGTGGGTGGTACACATTATACAATGCCAAGTTGTTTTTAGAGTGGTTCAACCTTCAACAAGATGTTGATATTTCTAAGATAATAGATTCTGTTTATTTTTATTTTGGAATCATGATTAGTTTTCTATTATGGTGATGTTTTTGGCCATTACCAATACATGAATATTCTATTTTGCAGTTTACACTTCTTGAGTACACATCAAGCCAGGTGTACAGATTTAGACAAGAAATTTTCTTGAGTATACTAGCTAGGGCAAGGCTTCAACCTCCCATTATTGATGATGGTGCAAAGGATGATGTAGTTATACTAAATTAAGATCAGAAAAAATATAGATAGCATAGAACAAAAATACATGTATAGACTTCATAGAAAAATATACATTGATATATCAAATGCTGCTCAAGTTTATGAATTTGGGAGCACAAAATACATGTATAGATGCCCAACTTGGGCTTTCATTTATTGAATGAAAGAGTGTATACACAGATTTTTACTAAAGTTTATTTGAAACTATTGTTCTCCCACAATGGTGATTGTTGTAGGTAGATCTTTGTAGCACGTTATCAGCTCCTGTCTTTTTCGCATCTGTGACATGGCAAATATTAGTGAATGTGCAATTGTAAATGATGACATTTTCTATTATTTTGTTCTATTTTGAAATGGAAATAAACATAAAATACTTACGAGTCTTCCGTTGATGATAAATCTGAAATATGTTGGTAGATTGGTTTGTAATAGCATGAGCTCTGTTTTGATAAAATCAAGCTTCCAATGCTCTCCTACCTCAACCATAGTCAAATATTCCTCATTGTAGATAATGCTTATCTCCATTCGGTTTGTGTAACCATTTAGTTCAAAGTCTTGATCCAGTGGTAGCCATGTACCTTCAATTTTCTTGTATCTCTGGTAGCTACATGTGAGACTGAGCATTTGCTTTTCGATATGATAACGAAAGATCATTGAGGACTTTTTGATCCTGCAATCTATGTCATTATTTGTTTTACTATCCCAGCCTTGATCCATGAGATCTGAAAAAGTCTCATCTGATAAATCCTTGCAAACAAATAAAGTTGGTGTCCTACGAACACTAGCACTCGAGAAAAAATCAACAAATATATGCAATGAGATAAACCAACTTAGGTGAATAATTTTTGAGCCTGTGCTTATCTTCATAGCATTTCTAATATCAATGAGTAGCTTGCATCTCAAGGATTCAGAAACAATGTTGTCAGGAGTAGGCCACTCATCACTTTGAAAACTAGGCAAAGGAATTGCTTCGAGCTTGCCAAAAACTCCATCTGTTTGTGTCGTATATAAAGATTCATAAAAATAGATACCACAATCTGCAAGTTCCTTTGGACTTCTTCCTCTGTATTGCAGCTTTCCAACATCAGAGTGAATCACGTCTAATATTCCTGCAAGTGATTGTGCGGGCTCCCATTCACTTATGCATGATGGATATAAATCTGAAAGAAAAAAACAATGTTGAGGCATTTACATCATAATCTGAAGAGCATCAATAAAGGAAATCACCTATGATTGTTGTAGAGTGTATATGTTTTGATATACTTACAATTACATTTTTTATGATCATGAGGATTGATATTATGTACTTTGATTTCTGAATGCATATATACATGTTGCACTAAGACTTCTGATATCGATTGACCTCCCAGGGTAGTCTTAAACTCCAAAATTTTTGCTTTCCAATAAGATTTGTAAGTCATTTTTGCTCTTTTCTTTTGTCAAAAATTGCCCTTTGATGATGGATGCAGCAATACCCATGAGTTCTTCGTATATTTTGTTGGCTTCCAATTATCAGCTTCATCTTTCTCATTGTAAAGAATCACAGAATCGATTGTAGATCTGGGTCTCCTTGCCATTGCTATTTTCAAAGCTTGGGCGCCAAAAATCTCTCTGATATGATAATTTTTCGTATCACATTTAATCTAATGTGAATGCCAACATAGTCACAGTTACTGCGCATACCATATTTTATGTAACTGTACATACTATATTTCTATAACTGTAACAAGTATAGTTAGAAAATTTCATTATACTAACCAGCATAGTCAAGTAAATTTAACTTGAGGTATTGACGTCGGGCAGATTAGCACGTGTCGGGCAGGAAGAAGAAACCAATGGGATATGTCCATGCTGCCCGGACACAAATTTCAAAGTTTTCTATATTGCATTTTTATTTTTTAGTTAATTTGAACTACATTACGTAGATTTCAAATCTGTGCATTTTGATTAAAGAATCAAAACTAAAGAAAAAAAATTTAAAGTATCTTTACAAAAGGCCTTTTTGATATTGAGAACTCCTCTAATGTTTTTTTGGCTAATGACTCTGGTAGTATTCCAGGCAAACCAAATATGAAGGTATATCAATTTTTCGATAATTCTAACCTCCATGTAGTGTACAAATGTGGACATTTTAAGCAGAATCAGTAGTACTGGTTTCCAAGTCGAATCTTCTATATCCCTTGAAACTCTCATGCTCTTCGATATGTCTTATGTAGTTTTCATGCAATAGAGGCATGGATGTTTTGAATTTGCTCCATGTGAGATGTTGAACATGCACTTCAACAACTTCCGGTCTCCAGCCAAATGCCATTCCACCTTAAAATTACCTATTCCAGGAACATTGAGTGGTGTGCCGCTCATATGATTCTTGATTATCTCTGGATAATCTGTTTTACTAAAAATCCAAAATAGAATGTCATAATCTTCTTTTAAAACCTGTTTGAAACACAAAATCATGGACTATGTTAAGAGAATTGAACAGTATTACTCGATCAAGTATATTTAAAACTTAGACCTATAATAACAAAACAATATTAGCTTAAACCACAAAACCATAAACTACACACATTACTAGTGAGGTCAAGTCATCGGAGTTGTGCGGGCAGACCAAAAACTTGGTCCGAGTTTTAAAATCGAACAGTTTTCTCTCTTATGTGGCATCCAACCCTTTTGGGCCTTGGAACTCCTCTAATGATTGCACAAGATGGATTGGTGATTTGGAATTGTGTTCTCAAGGCTTCCCAAGCCCCTCTGGTTGTCATCATGTCACTTATGTGGGTGATCACATAATCTTTCACTAATAAATTGATCAAAGATAACGCTCTCTGTGCCTTCCAGTCATAAGCCCTCATGTCAGCTGGAGTAGTGTCCAGCCTCACCTCTATGCTTGCAATGATGTCCCACAACTCTTTCTCCATGAGATTGAAAACAACTCCTTTAAGATAGTCACAAAAATCTATACATAAAACTAAACAAAAACTTCTATTTTGAACTTCAAACAAGCCTAAATATTTATGTTCTATTCAAGGAAAAAGTTCTAATTGATTCATTTTTGTTAATAGTATAATGATACAAAATGCAAGTGTACATTTCAATCACTCCTTTTAAAATTCACTTCTCACTAACTATCACAAATGTCATCAAATTCATTCACATACATGTTCTTCATATATACATATATCAATTAAAAAGATTAAGCCATTGATTTTAAGCAACTTGCCAACCATTAGAGAAAATATGGGCCCAAAGAGAGCCTTATAAGAAATGCCATGTAAGAGAGAGAAAAATAACTATAAAGTAATTATAATATCATTTTCTAACTTCTTTACGCATCTGCCCGCACTACTTTCCATGTAAATGAATGCACCTTAGTTTAATCACATCAAACTTCACTAGTGCTTAACCATAGTTGAAATATAATTTTTTAAAATGCTGAAATATTCCCTCCCAATAGTTGGGAACACTCAAAAATTTGAATTAGGAGTAACATTTCTGAAACAAAGCCTACGCCATCTCTATCTCTAGGGTCAAAAACAAGTGTTTAGCGCCATCTCTATCTCCAACAGAGTCGTTACTGCCATCTCCAGCTTTGTTATTGTCATTGTGTTGTTTGTTACTATACTACTGTACTGATGACAAAGCTTTGTTATCTTCATGTGAATCTGTCACCAGAATATGCTCCGCTCAGGACAAGAAATTCAAAGCAACCCAAATTGTCAACTTCTGATATGGTCTGATACAGGGAGGAAAAGCTAAAGCATGTAGATTTATGGTCATCAAGAACATTGTATCCTATTGATCCATGTTCATTGCAACATCCAGATTTTCATTCGTTGAGTCAGTTAATAATCTATATGTGTCATGGTAAATATGGCCTTTTGGGTTACTGTGAGAATTTGATGCTCTATGGGAATGCACATTCAATGCAAAGAATACATTATTTGGAAGAAGAATCAAGGAAAATATCAAAGGAGTGCAAAGAAAAATCTACAAAGATGAAAACTTGTTTGGATGAAAATGAGATGCTCAAGAAGGAGATCCAAAGGTTGAAATCTTCTTTGCATCATTATACAACTAGTAATGATGAGATAAAAACTGCATTTCAATCCATGCGTATCTCATATTTGTCTCTTGTTAAAGATATGGATGTGCTCAACAGAAAGGTCCGAAGCAACAAGAGGAAAAGACTGGTAAATAAGGATATATGTGATCTATCATCCAGAGGAGGTCATAGAAAAAGACGAATCTATACATTCAAGTAAGTTATAGCTTATTTGGTATTGAATATTGCTTGGACTTTTTGATTCATTCATAATCACTAATTTTGTTATTTATTCATTTCAACTTTCTGTTGATTTGCTTATTATATACTACTGTGAATACTATGAGTGTCCTAATTTCTACTGACATTTTCATGAATATTATGTTTGCAATGCAGATCAGCATTGGTTGTTGAAGACCATTTGGCCAATGAGATTTGAATTGGAAACTCACTAGGCTCTATCTTGACTTCTAAATCTATGAAATCAATGTTAAATAATAACAAAATGAAAAAGATTAAGGCTTCAGATACTGATAGCATTATGGATGAGGTTGGAAAAATATTAGACATTACATTGCTTCAGGGGGCATGTGACTTTTCTAACATCAGTAGGGAAGCATATGCAACAATGTTTAAGATGATAAAGGAGGCATTTGCACAGGTAAATATTAAAAAGAGAGTTACCCTCATGTCTCAGGACATGCATCTTGTCATGAGACTGAGGAGTACATACGATCAAGTTTTTAAGAGTGGCTTCACCTCTAGGCCACCACCTACAGAGAGAGGTCTTGTTCCTCAACGAAGAAGAAGAAAGTAGACCAAGCCCACCAGGCCTGCCAGGCAAAGGGTCGTAGTCAGCTAATCACCATCCCCCCCCTCATATATCTCGTCCTTTGGTTGGACCATCACACCAGTCTGCAATGTCGTTCTCTCCTCCTGCCACCCCTAGCTATTCAAGTAATTCCTCTTCCATTCCCTCCATTTCATCCCACAATAACGAGGATATGACCTCTACTTTAGATAAAATAATATCGGATCTAGATATAACTTTAGTAGATGATTTTTATAAGGATCTTTGTGTAAGATTTCTAGTTGATCCGAAAGATTCATTTTTGGATTTTGAGAGGTATATAGTTTTTGATGAGTATGTTGCCAAAGAAATTGATAAGCTAGGAGGTCAATTTTCTTTTTGTCTATGTTCAATTAATTATGTAAATCACATAAATAAAGACTTTTGTGATGCCTTGAAGGAGAAGACAGTAGATATATCAGATCCAGTTGTGGAGGCTGGTTTGATCTATTTTGTAAATAGATGTAAATGTGATGATACTAAGGACATTGAAGTTGTGTTGTCCTTTTTTGCACACATCCTTCATAGTCCAACTAAGGCAGCAAAGTATCTTCTCCATACAACCTCGGAGACCAAAGTCTTTATTATTCCATATTGCCAAAAGTAAGTGATTACATAGAATATATTCAAGTCACATATTTTTAATAACTTTTGTAATTCCTTCAGTTTAACTAATTATCTCTTGTTTGTAGTAAGCATTGGAGTGTGCATATAATCTCCCTTAGGGAAGATTCAGATGGGATCATTAATCTCATCTGTTTAAAGATGAACTCCTTAAAGTCTACCCATGCCGAAATGGACGTGATGTACAGCAAAATGTTGCCATTTTTGCCAAGGCCGGATGGGGCCACTGTAAATAGCCACCTGGAGATTGTTGATGCAGAAGTAAGTATTTCTCATCTAGTATCTGATAGGTAATATGATTTACTTTTTTCAGAGTGCACAACTAATTTATTATACATTTTCTGATTGAAGTCAGCTCAGCACGATGATGGACATAGCTGTGGATGGTTCTCCATCCGCAATATACATGACTTCTTAGAGTGGTACATCATGCAATCCGGGGTTCCAGATATGCGAAAGGTAAATAGACTAGTGAATTTCCTAACTAAGTTATTTTCGATTTGGTTTTTGATAGGTCAATTGACTCGGTTCTTTTCGATTTGCAGTATAAATGTCGAGCATTTACAATGAATGAGATATATGAGTTTCGTCAACAGATGTTGGTGAACTTATTATCTCATGCAACACCCAGTCCAGCTGCAGAAACGGGAGGCCAATCAAGTCCACAGCTGACACTAGTGCAAGGTGGAGATAATCCATGTTACTTTGAGCTGTAAATAATAGACTAAATAGAGATATACATTTTTGATGTAATGCCCTGTGAATAATTATGGGCATATAGAAAGATAGAGACAATGGGGGAAAAGCATCCATTGTTATATACAGGACACACATGTACATTCTCAGAAAATGAGAAATATATTGATATTTATGAGAGCTTTTACAAATCTTGTATCATGATTGCTCTATTATCTGAACAATTCCGCCTAAATCTTTGCATTTGATTTTCTCTTCATGTCTTTTACATATCTGCACAAACATACGTTAATCAAATTACAGTTAGTGATCCAAATATTGACAAAAAAAAATAATGAATACAAATTAATATACAAATTCATAGATTTCACATACCAATTTTCCATCCAATATGAAGCTGAAATATTCGGGGATATCTTGTTGTAAAAGTATCAGTTCCGTTCTAATGTAGAATAAGGTCCAGTCCTGCTCAACCTCAATATTGGTAAGTAACTCCCCATTTGCCATGATATCAATGCATATACGATCAGTGTGTCCAATGTTGTCTAGATCTTGATCTAATGGGGCCCAAGTACCATTCTGTTCTTTCCATCTCTGATAATGAAACGCCATACTAAGCATTTGCTTCTCTATACTGTATCTAAATGATATGGATGAATGTTTGATTCTACAAGAAATATCTGCAGTGGATCTTATATCCCAACCTTTGTCCATGAATTTGAATAAAAAATCATCTGATAGATTTTTGCAAACAAACAATGTGGAAGTTCGATGCACCTCCATGTTTAGCTGACAAACAATGACATTGGAACAAACCAGCTTAAGTGCACATTTCTTGATCCAGTACTAGTATTGAGTGACTTTTGTACATCATTATATAGCTTGGAACAAAAACATTTTATTATATTGTCGTTGACTGCAATCCACCACACATTATCTTGAAAATTAGGTAGAGGTATACACTCTAGTTTTTCCATTCCTCCATTTATGTCTGGAATATACATAGCATCATAAAAAAATATTCCTGAATCTGCAAGTTCTTTTGTCGTTCGTCCTCTGTATTGCAATTTGCCAATTTCTGAATGGATGACATCTATAATATCTGACAGAGATGCCACAGGTTCTCATTCATGTATATTTGAAGGATATAGATCTACAATATAAAATCATAATAAGCTCCGATTCATATATACGATTACGTTTTAAAAATGACAAGCAAACCAAAAAATTAAGATACTTACAATTACACTTTCAAAAATCATGTGGATTTACAGCCTCCACATTAAGTTCTGAATGCATATAAACATGTTGAATAAGCACCTCTGAAATGGTTTGTCCTCCTGAAGAAACTTTGAAATCAATAATCCGCCCTTTCCAATAAGATCTATATGTATACTTGGCCTTTTTCTTTTGGCGAAAAGCCCCTCTCGCCGATGGATGCATCAGTACCCAAGAAGCCTTATGATATTCACGAGCAATCCATGTGCCATTGTCTTCCCTCTCATTATAAAAAATTGCAGAGCATATCAAGGATCTCGGTCTTCTTCTCATCGCCATAGCTTGAAGAGTTCACGTTTGAACTTGTCAATATGAGAGTCCAGAGTATAATAGGCGCCAAACCTATTTGTGAGTCCCAAGATAATTTTAACTTGAGGTTAACCCAAGCAATTTAGTCAACCAGTCGTCGCGCACGCCAACCAATAGTATGCTTCCAATCTACCGGACCGGAAATTCAAATTTGCCCAAACATGAATTGTGTTTTCCGGGTCAAGCGAGTTATGTTACATAGAAGTCACTATGTCAAGAACCAATTGGGCCACATGGACATAAACAGCGAGGGAAAAAAAAAACTCGTAACAAACGGCCCTTCTAAGTTTGAGAACTCTTGTAATGAGTAGAAGCCGGAGTATCTTTTTTGCTAAATAGTATTAGTTTCGATTTCCATGGTACAGTTTTTGTTGTTAGTCCATTTTTCATGGGAGCGATAAAAACGAAAGAAGCCAATTTTGAGAAGGCTATCTATTTTATCGAATGCAGTCTTTAATAAGTAAGAAACTCTTTCAGAAATATGGATTTATCGATATTTGTATTTTGGTTGTTGCAGTCGGCATTGGAACCTGAACATTCTTTCTGTAAAGATGAGTAAGGAGGGAGTATCAAATTTTTTATGTGTAAAATTAAACTCAGCTGCAAATACACATAGAAAATTTGATTCTCTACTTCATGATGTCGTTCAGGAAATACCGACAACGACAACTTCAATTGGAGAAATAACCATTAGATCTCTCAAGGTATATTCAATCTATCTCTGATATGCATGTATTTCTTTTTTAATTCAAATGTATCGTCATAGCATAAATAAAATTTCTATCATAATATTACTAATTTTCGTTTTATATATGCAGTGTGTACAGCAAAATGACGCTTTTAGTTGTGCATGGTTCGTCATGTACAATACAAAGCTATTTTTTGAGTGGTATAATTTACAAGTGGATGTAGATATTGAAAAGGTAATATTTTGTTCATTTGTAGTTCCTTTCATTCTGATTCATATTTTTTTACTATCATTGTTTGTAATTTGCTTATTCTCGTGTTTTGTGATGACAGTTCACTCTTGAGCCGTGTACTCCTGATGATGTATATAGATTTCGGCAAGAGTTGATCAGAACCTATGCCCAGTACGATGTAAGCGTTGCACTTGGGATCGAGGGCCCTCAAAAGGAACCTGCTCCTGCCTTAACAGCCTTTCAGGTTGCTCAGGATGCAGATCTTATTTTATATGATCAAAAAGGAATAAAAATCCTTCCTGATACAGAGGAAGGCAATATTATAGCAAAGAGTCCTCTTGTCTTAAAAGGGCATTGGGGCCCTTTCCGAAATAGTAGAGGGCGAAATTATAGAAGGAGTTGTTCTCTTATCAGTTCCTAATACTGATAAAAAAAAATATAAAAAAATTGATTAAATAGAAATCTATTTGTAAATAGAGATACATCAAAAAAAAAAAAAAAGATGCAATCATTTTACATGTAAACAACCCGTTTATGGATTTTTTTTATTGATATCAATATAGATTCTTACAATCAGGTTGTGTCCATAGTGTAATACTGGAATGCAATTTTCTATATTGATAAAAAGACATGATGATTGGCATGTATTTGCTGATAGTGAATCTCAATGTTCTTTCATAAGTTGGATTGTTTCGCCAATATCTCTACATTTGATCTCGAGCTCATGTCTTTTACGTACCTGCATAAAACTAATACAAAGTTAGTTACAATTAGTACAGAAATTGTATTAGAAAGTTTTGATTGAAACTATTCATAAAAGATCGAGTGTTTACAGTTACTTACGAGTTTACCATTGAAAATAAATCTGAAGTCTAAAAGTACATCATCTTGTAGGAGCAATAGTTCCTGCCTGATGTAGTTTAGACTCCAATCTTCTTCCACCTCAACACACGTCAAAACGACATCATTGTATATAATTTCAATATTTTTTCGTTTTGAATGTCCACTGGCTTCCAAATCTTAATCGAGTCTTTTTTTTTTATTTTTCCATCTTTGATAATGAAAGCATAAGCTCAACATTTGTTTTTCAATTTAATAACGGAAGCACATGGAAGACAATTTAATTTTGCATTCCATCTGATCTTTTGTCCCAGCCTTCATCCATAAGTTCAGATAATAAACTATCTGATAAATTTTTGCATACAAACATCGTTGGGATTTTGTGTCATTGACACTTGAAAAGAAATCCACAAATATATTCAAGGAAATAAACCAACTCAATCTGACTATTTTTTATCCCGTGCTCATTTTTAATGAATTTTTTACATCATTATATATCTTGCAACGAAATGATTTTGAAACTGTAGTATCTGGTGCAATCCATTTATCACTTTCAAAACTAGGTGATGGAATTGGTACTATTTGTCCAAAAAAAAAAATTGTATCAGGAATGTACATTGATTCATAAAAAAAGATCTCACTATCAGCTAGATCTTTTGCAGTTTTACCTCGACATTGCAGTTGTCCAATATCAGTGAATAACATCTAACACACCTGCAAAAGATCTACTCGGCTCCCATTCATTTATGTTGGATGGATATAAATCTACAAGAGAAAAATGATCAGATTGGCAAATTTACTATTAAATATTTATGAATGACAAAAATCAAAGTATCAAAAATATCAATACTCACAGTTGCTTTTTTGGTGATCCTGACGGTTGAATCCCTACACATTTATCTCTGAATGCATATATACATGTTGGACTAGAATTTCAGAAATAGATTTTTCTCCTGATGATGTTCTGAAGATCAAAATGATAGTTTTGACCTTTTCCTTTTTCGAAATGTTCCTCTTGATGATGGATGCATCAAAACCCAAGAGTTTTTTGAATATTTTCTTGGCACTCATAATCCATTATCATTTGTCTCATTGAATAGAAGCACAGAGTCAATTGAAGAGCACGGCTTCCTTGATGGCACCATTCGTAATTTGCATGCAAAAATCTGAAACAATGAACTATGAATCTGAAAATTTGCGTAAACAAAAAGCCATGAATCTGAGAAAATGTGTTGGCAAAAATTTGAAACACTGATTTATTTGGCTTGACAAATTAACTCTGGTTAACCCTGTTAACCATGATTTGACAATACATATACATTAATGGTACATCGATTTTCTCATCTCAACCATCTGTCATATTCATTTTCAATATTTTTTGGTCTCTTCGAGCAGTGATGAGCTGGAAGGGCAAGCCTCATCAACCAATAGCATTTCTGCATGCTGCTTGACGAAACAACAATATATTTTAAAAGTTTTTATTTTATTTATATTTAAAAAATCCTACGTTACGTAGAACCCCGATTTCAAGGTTTCAATTGGTCAACATGGCAACAAAAATAAGAAAAAAAATATTAAAAAAAAAAAAATTCAAAGGCCCTCTTCGAGCTCTAAATTTCTCTAATGAAGATATGATATGTCAAAACATCCATGGTCATTGGTCAAACTTTGATATTTTCAATTGTGTAATCCCATGTCTTTCAATGAACATTTTACAACTATATACTCTAAAAAAATCCTATATAACCATAACATGATGTCATCGAAAAACAATCCCATTTGAAGTTTTACTAGAATAGATACAGTCAATTAAATGTTCGTATGTCGAGTGCTAAAATGCATTGTTTGAATCAACAAAGCTAAAGGCATCCTTTATAATTAATAATCATAACAATTTAGTACATGTGTATGTCTATGTAAAAATGACAAAACAAAAACACTATAAACTTGTTGCATAAATGCATCTACACAAAAAATAGTAGCAAAAAAGTCCACTAAGGTTTTTAAAATGGCATTCTTTTTCGGCCATTTTCTCGTCAATCTGGTTATATAAAAAAAAAATTCCATCTAAAATAAGCACGTTTGTTTTTACATCAAATCACTACACATGCACGCCTAAGTGTTGAAAACAATTCTAAAGTTATGCACAAAATTTTTTAAAAGCCCAGTTCAATTATTACCTAATCTGGGGACTAGAGTAGACCACTTCCGTTCAAGTTTAAGAGAAAATATGGCATTTGAAGTGTTCATTTATTTTATGAATAATATATATCACAGTTCCAAAAAATCTCAATTATTGAGCTTTCATATTTGCATTTTAATTCTAATGTGTCATTTTTTTCAAAAACTTGAGATGGATTATGGATTTCATGGGATAAATCTCCTCAAATTATGCTACAAGAAGACTCCACATCCAAGGTCCTTAGGCATGCCATTGACGAGTAGCACATGCTCTACAAGCAATGATGCAAATGCATGGAAAACTTTAGACCGAAAGGGTATACAAGACTGTGCAAGTTGTCACTTTGAAGTTAGTCCACAATGATTGATATGATAGATAGGTCGAGGAGAATATACAACTAATATTTTGTGATGGATTCATCAACCCTCGTAGCATACGCATGAATTCCACCCACAACATTGAATAATCGCTTGAAGCCCTGCAAGGACAATTTTATGCTCATTAATTTTAGAACATACGATAATTTAAGGCTAGCATAGAAAAAACTGAAGGAAGCTAAAAATTGCACCGACCTAAGCAACATAAACAACACTCCCATATTACCTTATCTAAACACATGGGCTTATACTATGATATATCGCCTGTAGCACACTTTGGATATAATGAGATCTTGGAATTAAAAGCTGGTAGCATTTTGGCAAAAGTTCGTTCTACACATTATGTAACTCAAACAGAGTCACTAGAAGCTATAAACTCAAAGCTAAGATATTAGCAAACATGAAACGACGAAGTACAAAGTACTCCTTTGATAGTGATTGACCAAACATTGTTTTTTCGCAATGTGAAATCCCAAAGTGCGCAATCTAAACTTTTGGAAATTCCTTACAATATCCACCTCAAGAAGGTTCATGTTGAACCATCCCTCCTGTAAGAAAATGTGATAGTATGTCGGGACATGATGGTATGTTTATAACATTGCTCACAAGCCTGTGAAGGTAACGGTCACAAAATGGGAATATAAGGGAACCAAACACTGGCTAAGTTGCATACACTAAGACGAGAATAGACATGTAGTGCTAGCTGTTTTAACAGGACGGGGCTACCCAAGGATCGCCTTAAGCTATATTTGAAAGCTTTAAGGTCTCACAAGTTTATTAAATGTCTTGGAAAGAGAATATAGAACAGAGTAGAACAAGTCAAAAATTGACTTGATGTAGATGTATCCAACATCATCCTGACTTACTACTTCCGTGTCCTCTATCTAGATGGATAGGCCAAATTGGGTATACAGGGAAAACGAAAAGCTCATCTAAAACCATAGTCTTCTAAATTTCCTCCAATAGTGGAAGATAGCGATTGAGGCCATGTAGTCATCAACTGTTTCCATACCTAGCCTCGTCAGAATTAGCATATGGAAAATAAGCACGATCTGAGGCAGAAGCATTCATATTTATATATGATATATGATCCATTCTAGATTAACAGGTATGAGCTTTCATGGTAGACATATGTCGTCTCACCAAGGTCTCTTCACTTGTGACAATACAATCATAATCCGGCAGTACCAAAACTTAGCCTTGCGTACAAGCTAGATACTGTCAGTGCATCAGGTAAAGTGAGAAACCCATGAGAATGAGCCCATTGAGTGTATTGACGCTGAAGGGCAGAACAGAGAGGATTGACATTATTCAGCTTTCAGTGAGGGTCATGGGTCTCTGTAACTTGACCAATTTTAGTTCATGAATGGCTGAATGTGCCTAGTTCGAGAAAGACAAGTTAAGATAGTACTCTCCAAATGCCTTTGAAAACAGCACATGGAAACAAGAAAGAAACTCAATAGACTCTGTGGAAGGATTCGAATTGGTTTCTTTACAGACTAAAGCATCATGACACTAGGTAAGATCCATATGAAGGAGAAGCATGTTTGATATTAGAGCAAGTTATTTGGCCATAATGAAGGGTCAATCAGCTTCAGCTCATGTTCTTTCACATCCTTCAACTGTGTCTGTAGAAGGCACTGAGCAGGGGTGATTTTTGTTACAGGGACATTTTTTCAAGGATGATTTTGACAAAAATAGACATTTCATATGCTCAGCTGGACACTCAGCGTGCCAGAAATGAGGGAAAAGACAAAAATTGAGCCAAGAGCAGTTTTGAGGGCTCAAAATTTTTACCTGCGATTTAAGCCACATCGCAGCCTGCATTGACCGCACGCCATGGTGACACTGCATGAAAAAATAGAAAAATAGCCCTTCGTTAGTTCATTATAAGGAAATAGCCAAATCCCTAAGAAAAACAAAGAACTTCCCAAATGCAACTTTCAACAAGCTTATTTCATATGAAACTTTCAACACAACGTTCAAGCTGCCTTCTAGACCTGGTAAACACATAAGTGAATCCACAAAAAAGAACATTTTCATACCAGAACCATATTAAAATCATTCTTCCCGCTCCCCTTGTTTGGGATTTTTATGGTTATCATCAAATACTTATTCTGCTACTAAAGTAAAAAAAAATCCCCCTAAAACGACAGGTTTCAAGGTGTATTGAAAATTTGAATAGCTTGATAATATGGCTTACTAACAAGCAAGTAAGTGTCCTTAGCAGGCTCAAGATCTTCAGTAATTGTCGGAGCCCACTGGCCAAATTGGCTCAAGGGATATGGCTTGAATCCTCCGATCGCTGCAATTGATCTAGTCACCAAAAGTACAAGGTAAATGAGACAAATAACACTAGTAGAACTGAAAGAACTGCAGACACACCAAACAGGAAATGTAACCAAGCTGATCATTGTGATTAACAGTAGGAAAATGCTGATAAAAGCTAGAATCGTTAAGAACTGGAAGAGAAAGTTAACGCTACCCCCCAATCAATCACCCATTCAAATGAGGCCACACTACCTATTGATTATTTACGGTGCATGTAAGAATGCAAACTCCTAATGCCAACAATATAACAAACAATGAGAATGTGAATAATAAATGGTAATCATTAAGAATGGGACCATGGGACCCAAACCATGTGAAAAGTCAGCTAACTACTAATATTAGGATGGCCCAGATACAAGTGGCTGAAAAGAAAATATCAACATGAGGGCTGAGACCCAAGGAACCCTCTTACATAATAATCTGACTCTTTCACATGAAGGCTCCTACATATTATGGTCAGGAAAGGATATTATGGTAAGCAAGATAGGATCGATCAAAGGCAACCACCCTCTGCTCCAGTCCCCCAACCTTCCAACCAGCACTCCAGCAGCAATTGAATATGAAGAACCGTGTCTTGACAAAGCCAACAAGTTGGAGCATGTACCTTTGTTTGCAGGCTTACAAAATATGATACCTAGGCCATGACGTGTTTTTGAGACTGGTCCACTGATGCACAATCCATTGATGTGAACTGTAACCTTTCAACTATTTATGATAATAGGTAACAGCTGTGCTTCTTTACTGGACACACTAGCACAAAAGAACCTTCTGTACGTTACCAACATAGTCTCCCGAGCATGTGCCAACCATTAGAACCTTAAAACAGACCTTACATATTCTGACTGCAGTTTGCAGCCATCTCCTACATAAAATCACTAACACATGCTTGCCGTTGGTGACTCAACTTTTCACATTTGTAATAAGTGAAAAAGAAGTATTCATCTACCAGAGATTATTTAGCATAAAAGAAAAGTTCACCAGAGGAGATTCCTCATTATAAAACTTAGAGATAACATGACAACGCCAAGGTATATAGGTATATACATCTCATCAGGTTCTCGAACGTCAATCAATTGTGCCTCTTCCCTAAAGCATAGGTCCTGCATGAGAATATGCAACTCCTCAGGTTGTATCCCCTTCAAGGTGCTCGCCTCCCTATATGCAAAACAAAAGATAATAGTCAAGTTTGTGCAGTCTCTAGTTCCCTGGCAATACCATTCACAGCAGATAATGAAGTAATCCATAATAGTAACTCCTTGACAGCTATTGAGACTTTTATTGCAAGATTTTGCTTACGGGTTACTCATTTTGTACTGCTACTCCAAGAACCCAATATCTCCTTTACTGATAAGAATGACACAATGCTAGGTAGCAGATCATAATGTGTGGTTCTTCCTTATGATTTTCTCTGATTACAACTTCTTTGAGATCATCATCATGATGCTCCTGTAAAAATACTAAAAAATTGGCAACTTTCTGTACCCATGAAAATAAGGTAAAATCTTTGCTCGGCAAGCCCTTGGACAGAATATTTACTTCTAAATGGAGATCAAAGCTCAAATTTTGAAAATCTGGACAAATTGCTGGCAGAATTTGGATAACACAACCGCATTGATTGAGCAAGAATGTCTCATAAAAGTATCACAATGAACCACATAACCAAATTATACAATAAGAACAATCACCATCTCAAGCACGCTCCCTGAAATTTAAGGCAAAAGATTACCTGACTTTGGAGTTTCTTATAAGTGTGCCTTAAATGCAATAAAGACTTTTCCTTCAAAGTACTTGTTTTATGAGTGATCGTTGATGCATGTGTATGCATGTGACTCATTAATATTTGATTACCATGCATGGTTTATTCTTTGGATCAATGAGATCGGCAACCCTACCTATGTTGAGGGGTAAGATGCGTTTGAAGTTTTATTTTTTACATTGGATGATCTAACCATATATGTGAAGGTCCTGCTTAAGACTTATACTGCACAATGAATCCAGAGACTCAAGAACAAAAGAAGGCCCTGGAGAATTGAACACACTTGTGAGGGTCCTCTGGAGTGATGTGCCTTAGTGCACGAAAAAAGGTTCATCACATAGAACCCCAATATGCAAATAGCCATTGGGTGGGTGATGTTAATCCTCTGGAATTGTCAAGAAGAAAGATTCTTGGACTCAGACCTTGACGTAAAAGAACAGAAACTTTAAGAATGGTGTGCAACTAGGAAGATGGTGTATCCAACATCAACATGCAAGTCAACCCATGGGTGGAATCAATTTTATGGCAAAGAGAAAAATACAAGTTGAGATAAGAGAATTTTGCATGGTATAGAAGGGTCAAATTCTTTTTCCTACCTACTCTTATCTATTCACATGCAAAGAATACCTCACTCACAGGTAGACATGTCTATGTTCCCCATGCCATTTCTCTCACATGAAAAACTTTCCACTCATACTTCTCTCTTTATGACAATTGGAATATGCCTTCCCAACGTTCAAACTCTCTCCTTACTCTCTCCACCACTTGCTTCAGGCCTTTCTTTGACTAAAAGAGGAGGCCAGCATCTAGGGAGGACAGAACTGATGAAGGTTAATACTATTGCTTGTAGGCTATTTTCCAATAGTAGAATTGCACATGGAACAAAGCTACCCTTTTTTCCACTTTTGTTTGATCTTGAAAGAGATGGACATATAGCACCTTTCGGGCTTATGGACCCAGCACTCATTCTACTTGGTAGAATTAAGGGTATTGTTATTCACAAGTTGTGACTAATTATAGGAAGAATGGTTATTTTCATTCACCCATTGCCCTTCTCTTGATCTTCATTTTCAAACTAGGGACCTAGCTTTGATTTTAGTAGAGTATAACAGGAAGTAGACACATTCATTTGGAATACATGTTTTGGATTACACTGGAATTCTTTGTAAGAAACTCATTGCTCTACCTTGTAGGGGATCAACTATTGGCCTTATTGAATGTTCTTTCAGTGTCCCTAGTTGGAGGAGGCCATTTGCTTGATCCTTTATGGTGTATATGTGCTTGATGTGATGCTACATGTATGATTATGAACAATAACAGACATTGGTCATGCCAAGTACAATGGATGAAAGACCCATAAGTTTTAAAGGTACTATAGGTCCACAACAATGGAAAGTCTTGTGCTTCAAGAGGGAAACCCACATCCATGCCAATTCTCTCTTCAAGCCTCTCTACTTGTCCATTACATGCATTGATTTGGCATTTATTATCACATGCTTGGATCTTACCAAAGCTTTTGCTTGCAGTGACCTCACTTTTGCAATTACAAAGTTGGATCTTACCAACTCTTGTATGCATAGATCTAGCCTTGTTACAAGCTTGGATGTAACCAAAGTGCCTTAATATTGCATGCTTGGAACTTGTTGAAGCTATAGTATGCTTAGTGATAGCTTGTTGCTATTGCATGCTTGGATCTTCTAAAAAATCTTGCTTCCTCAGATCCAGCCCTGCTATTGTATGGTCGAATCTTGTTAAACCTCTTGCATGTGGATCATGTTATAGCTTTTGATTGCTTAGGATCTTGCATTGATATTAGCTTTGAGCTTACATGTATGAGCCATCTTCTAACCTAAATTGAATATTGTGTAACAAGCTAAACTTGGCCTTCTTTGGACTTGAATTACACTTGGTCTACAAACCCAAACTCCACCCGATGTCCTTAGCTCGTCAGCTCCTCATTACTGTCACTAGTGGACGAGTAGGAAGATAGGAAATCCTCCTCAAGGATACGCTGCTATCTTTGCGAACATTCACCTCTACCTCTGCCTCTACCACTACCACTACCTCTAGGTCTACCAGGGCCTCGTCAGGGCACTGCTCCCTCTACCCTTGATATTATTGTCTCCGGCTCAACATGCAAATCAATTAGGCACCCCAACCCAAACCCCCCCCCCCCCCCCCCCCCCCCCGCCCACCCGTATCGACCCTAGTTGTGGACCCAATGGTCTAACGCTGCCCCTATCATGACATCTCAGCTCCCAATTATACTCCAAGAAGATCCCATTATCAGCCATAGGCTCTGTTTGTGCCTGGCCTGCTGCAGTGCCTATGGATCTAAGGTACGGTGATTCACCTGCCTAGGTGTACCGTCTTTCACATGTGCCTGAGTAGCCTCAAGTTGGTGGTGCACTAAGCCAACTTGTTTAGTTGGGGAATGTTGAGCCTGTTGCATCTCCTCGTATGCATAAGACACCACCATGTGAGCGGCTCTAGCAAAAACTCGTTATACTCACCTTGAGATCCAAAGAAACATCCTTGTCTGCACTCAAAATCCAACATTTGTCTCTCAATTCTACGCAACAAGGGTCATGACCTACACAAAGGTAGGGAACAATCTCAAATTCTAGAAAGCAATGAGTCAAAACCACAAAAAAGTGTTGACGATTATAAAAGTGCAGAAAAAAAGATGGGTTAGATAGCACTATTGTCATGTACCTATATTCCTCCCTCAATGTAAACACGCTAGACTTGTAAACTGTAAATTGTAAATATTGACATCGCTCACACCGGCTTGTGGTGTTTTGTAAGAAAATGTAAATAGCAAGTTTTGTTAACTTGCGGACCTACTTGTATTTGGTATGGGGGTACTGAGTCTTAATTTAGAGGCTGCTGGACTGACCTCCTAAAAAGTAGGTGTTGATAGGTCAATGGGACACATGTCATATGCTCATTGAGACACTTGGTCCATCTAGTGCATGAGGTCACGGTCGGACGGTCCTCCTACTTGCTTGCCAATATGTCAAGGTACTACCAAGAGCAAATGTCTATTGTGCATGGGGCTAACCATGTGTCGATGTTAGGAAAGGGCCAGGGTTAAGTGGGTGCTTGAGGATTATGTATAAGTGAGCTTAGAGAGAGGCATTCCTAATCATAGTCTATGCAGCAGGTGGTTGGGAGAGTTAGCAACAGTGCTCTTATGTGTTTATGCTTGTAACTTGATATGTACTTCAATAAAGTGGACATTTGGTGCCTACTTTGGTGTGCTTTGGGTTTCATTCAGATAGCTTCGTGAGATTTGGTATCAGAGCAATTCCTTTCTAGGATTGTGTGGGGTTTGGCATTACTTTTGCCTTGAGTTAGGGTTTATGGTGGGCTAGGAGAGTCGGTGCCCTCCTACAGGTGTATTTCTGAGCATTTTGAGTCCCTTGAAGCTTACAAATTGGGGCCTATGGTGGATGGTTGGTCTTTAAGTAGCCTTTGAGCATCTCCTGCTATCTGGCTTGCTTTTTCTCTTTGCTTTTATAAAAATTCAGCCTTCTTTAGATTTGCAAAAGTGTTTGTAACTTTTTCAATTCTCAACATTTTTTTGGATCTGACAATTGCAATAAGGATCTAGTGGTACGTCGTTGGTGGGGTAGACGCCTATCACATTCCTTCTCAGTGATTTCCTTTATTTTTGTAGATTGTCAGTTTCAAACCCTTGTTTGCTGATTTTTGAAGGAAAAGAGTTTGCCGGTTGCTAGAATTCGACTGTAAAAGATCTATTTTATCCAGTTCTCTGAGAAATTCAAGGTAGTCCCTTTGTGTAGCTTATTTGGGGTGAAAAAAGCTTATTTGTGCTTTGCAGTGTTGTGTCGAATCGCGGTTCGATGAAAGAACCGCAATTTCCGGTTCGAACCGGCTTGGTTCAAAAATTTTCAAAAAAAAAATGCGTCAACTGCCAGCCCGAGCCCTCGTGCACATTTCCATAACTCCCCAGAGAGAGAGAGAGAGAGAGAGAGAGAGAGAGAGAGAGAGAGAGAGAGAGAGAGAGAGAGAGAGAGAGAGAGAGAGAGGTGTGTGTGTGGGAGAGTGTTACGAGCTCGTAACCAGTGCCGAACCCTAGAGAACACAGATAGGTCAAATACCACAGTCAGGGTCGTGTCCAGCGTACATGACCAACAGGGCAAGACAGTGTGAGTAGTGTGCCCCAGCATGGTCCATAGCCATGGCGGGCCTAACACAGCCTAGGGACCCTGTCAGCAGGATAGGGCCCCCAGTTGGGTCCCGACGTGCAGTCGGCCACGTCAGTGCCATGTGGCCGACACTTGGCAGTAGCATGCTACCAGTCCTCACATTGGGCTAGGAGGGGCTTACTCTATATCAGGGAGTAGGCAAGGTTGGGTGGATCAGGAGTGTTTGCCCTACTGTGGTGTTAGGATCTATTACACTGGTATCAGAGCCATCTCCATCCTAGGGAGTTTAGGACAGCAGTAGAGAAAGCTATCAGAAGATAGGAAGTGTTTCTCAGATTCTCAGAGAGGAATAGAGGAGGAGGATCGCTGTAGGAGCAGCCTTCAAACTTCTGATTTCCACTGAGAAATCACAGTAGCAAGGAGTCAGATTCCAAGTGTAGGTAACTCGCTGAAAAAACAGCTGTTTCTCACTGAGTTCAAAGGATTCTTCGTAGTTTTCACAGCGAAATTAGAGTAGGAAGAAGCCAGCACCTCCATCGCTGTACAGTCAGAGACCTACATCCGATTTCCAGGGAAAAAGTTACTGGTTCTCAGCGAGTTGGAAGCCAAAAAAGAGGAGCAGGGCCAGCGCTGCCAGTGCTTTTGAAAATCTGGTTTTTCAACAAGTTTTTGGGCCCCAACGTCAGAGATTTGGAGCAAGAGGATTCCTACCAGATCAGCGAGTAGGAGACTTCTGAAATTTCAGAACTCAGAAGGGTTTTTGGACTTCAGATTTGCCTTTTTGTGGACAAGTTGGATTGCAATCAGACCAGCGAGCTACTATCCTCAAAAAACCGGGAAATTTAGTATCGTTTTGAAGCCTCAAACTGGCATTTCGGAACAGCAGGTCTGAAATTTTGGGGAAAAGAGCTGAAAGGGTTCCTCTTCATTCTTTCTTTGGAAGTACAGTCCTCAGAAACAGCTAAGTCATCTTTCCTTTCCCTTGTATAGTTGTAAATTAGTCTTTTAGACTTTTTTCCTTCAGAGGTTAAGGTAGCTCTCTTTCAGTTTCGAAGATGACCACTCCTCAGGGACCTGATCAACCCCAGGAGAGAGGCTTCGACGAACTTGAAACAGAAGCCTTGGCTTACAGAAAAGGGAAGGAACCCATGGAAGTAGAAGAACAGGAACAGTTCGCCGAAGAACTCGACGAACTGGTTACCAAGGAGCAGTTCCTCCAATTGGTAACAGAAGTGGATGAACTGAAGCTGGCATTAGCCAATTTCAAGTCCAGTGTGGACGACTCGTTCGCTGAACTCAAAAACTTGATTTTGAGCTCCGCGAAAGGAAGCCTTCCCTCCACTTCTCAGTTATCCCCTTCTCCTCTTCCATCAGTTTCGGGTGAGACTTTACGGTCTCACCCCAATGTTTTTAAAGATCTAAAGCCTCCTACTTTTAATGGGGAAGAGAAGGATAGAAATGCAGATATTCTACAAACCTTCCTCAGCAAATGGAAGAACATTCATGCTCTTAAACAGACCCCTGACCATTTGCAAGCAATTGAGGCCAGTCTTTCTTTAGGGCCTATGGCCTATAAGTGGTGGTTAAATCTCCAGGAGACTGGGCAGACTCCCCGGTCATGGAAAGCTTTTGAAGAAGCTTTCCTAAGAGAATTTCTACCAGAGAATGAACTTGATAGAGCCTGGGAAGCCTGGGAAAGAACAGTAATGGACAAGTCCCTCATCCAATATATCTCGCAGTATCGAGAGGCAATTTTAAAGATTAAAAATATGGATGACTATCAAAAAATCAGGGGATTTGTCCGTGGCCTCAAAGATGAATATAAAGTAGAGGTCCAGAGAAACTCGCCTACTACCCTTGAGCAAGCTCTCAGATATGCTCAAATCTATGATGATTCAGTGGGTAGGAAGAGAGCGAGACAGCAACCACTTTCTGAGCAGCTTCCTCAGAAAGACTTTCAATTTAAAAAGAAATTTTTAAAAAGAAAGAAAGAAGATAAATTTAAAGGTGAAGCTCCTCAGAAACGCCCTTCACTCATACAGCCCTTAAAACCAGATGATTTTGAGAAAGCCAAACAAGAACGTTTGTGCTTTGTGTGTATGGGCAAGGGACACACAGTCAGACAGTGTCCCAAGGGGCCTTTCACTAAAAAAGATAAAAAACAAGTTCATCTTGTTCAGATTGTATGTTTCCCCAGTGACTCGGCAGCTTCCGAGATCAAAGTGTTCCATGAAGATCATGAACACTGTTGCCAGCTGACCTCTGCAATGCTAGCGAGACCCTTCAGCTTTGGGCCGCATGACCTAGTACGTATGCATGGGAAAGTTGGTAACCAGTCAGTAAGAGTCATGGTTGATGATGGGGCAACCCATAATTTCATCAACCACACCCTGGTTAAAAAGCTTAAACTACCAGAAGTACCTAGTCAGCATAGGTACATAGTTTCATTAGCTAAGGGTGAAGATAAAAAAATATGGGAAACTATGGTAAGTAAGTTAAATCTTGGTATTCAGGGGTACCAAGATCAAATAAACTTTCAGATAATGCACCTGGATCGAACAGACATTGTTCTCAGGAGAGATTGGCTCTACAGTTTAGGACCTTCCCTCCAGAGAAACTATCAGGAGAACACCCTCAGCTTTCAGTATAAAGGCCGAGAGATCCAGTTGCATGGGGAGCATGATGTTCCCAACAGCCCTATGGTCTGCAGTTCAGAGCTCTGTCAGCTAATCGGAGACGAAGACCATCAGGTATTCTTATGTGACTTTCAGTTTATTCCTGAAGTTTCTATTTCCAATTCTATTCAGCAGAAAATCAGTAAATTAGAAACTTTATTGTCTAAATTTAAAGATGTTTTTCCTGAAAATTTGCCACATGGTTTACCACCTAGCAGAGAGGTAGATCATGTAATAAACCTAGTACCAGGTACAGCACCTGTTTCTAAACCTCCGTATCGGGTCAGCCGAACAGAGGATGAAGAAATAACTAGGCAGTTAACAGACTATCTTGGGAAAGGCCAAATTCAGACCAGTAGTTCACCATGGGCCTCACCAGTCCTATTGGTGAAAAAGAAGGAGGGGTCTATGCGTCTTTGCGTAGATTACAGAGCCCTCAATAAAGTCACAATTAAGAATAAATACCCTATGCCTCGGGCAGACGAGTTGTTTGATCAACTCGACGGGGCTAAGTTTTTCAGTAAAATAGACCTTAGATCGGGATATCATCAAGTCCGTATAAAATCGGAAGATGTCTCAAAAACAGCCTTTAGGACTCGTCACGGTCATTATGAGTTTAAGGTGATGCCATTTGGGCTCACAAATGCTCCAGCTACCTTTATGACCTTGATGAACAGTGTCCTCAGACCATACTTGGGTAAATTTGTAGTCGTATTTTTAGATGACATCCTCGTTTACAGCAAAACCAGGAAGGAGCATCTAAAACACCTCAGAAAGGTGTTTCGACTGCTCAGAAAGCATAAGCTTTATGCTAAACAATCCAAGTGTGAATTCTTCGTTGAAGAAGTAGCATATTTGGGTCACATTATCTCTTCAGATGGGATTAAGATGGACCCAAATAAGGTTAAAGCCATACTCAGTTGGCTGAGACCTCAGAATATTTTGGAACTTTAAATCTTTCTTGGTCTGGCGGGATATTACAGACGATTTGTCAAGGAATATGCTCAGATAGCAGTCCCTATGACAAATCTCCTTATTAAGGGGAAGGGAAAGGAGTTCATTTGGGAGTCCGCACAACAGGAGAGCTTTGATGCTCTCAAAACAGCCTTAGCTACAGCACCAGTTTTAAAGGTCGTCGACCCCAATCAGCCATTTGTGGTCGAAACAGATGCTAGCGACTTTGCAGTAGGTGCTGTGCTAACTCAGGGTGGACGACCAGTTGCGTTCGAGAGTAAAAAACTCGAGCCAGCACAGACTAGGTATAGTGCCTATGAAAAGGAACTCTTTTCTATAGTCCATGCCCTTAAGACTTGGAGGCATTATTTGTATGGTGCCAACTTTGAGGTCCTGACAGACCATGAGAGTCTCAGATACCTTTGCAATCAACCTGAGCTTAGAGGTCGGAAAGCTCGTTGGGCAGAGTTGATGCAAGAGTTTGACATGTCTATCAGATATAGGCGTGGAAAATTCAATACAGTAGCAGATGCCCTTAGCAGAATGCCTATGATAAACGAGCTGAGTTTTACTCAGATTCGTAATGAGTTACTCGAGTCCTTGAGAGGGAAATGCCAGCATGATGCATTCTTCTCTATTATCTGGAACTCAGTCCAGAACAGACAGTTACAGACTCCAGAACCAGTTCCCGGGGCTGGTGCCAGTTCATCCAAGAATACGGCAGCTTTCGTTGAGGATGATGATGAGTCCGAGTATACGTCATCAGATGACGTTGAGGATTCTGAGCTTGTATCACCCAAGCAAACCCCAGTGGTTGAGGGTCAGTTGACTCAAGGATTCAAATGGAAACAGTATTCCATTCAGGATGAGTACTTGCTCTATAGAGATAGAGTATGTGTCCCCAATTCAGAGGATTATAGGCAGCAGGTCCTATATGAATGTCATGACAATCCTAGCGCGGGACACCCAGGCATACAGAAGACCTATGAGCTTCTTCGTAGGCAATTTTTCTGGCCCAGTATGAAAAAGGACGTCCACCAGTATGTAACCAGTTGCCAGAAATGTCAAGTAAATAAAGCAGAGCGTTTAAAGGCAGGAGGGTTGTTGCATCCCTTAGAAATACCAGCTGGTAAATGGGAGAGTATCTCCATGGATTTTATAGTAGGCCTGCCTAAAACCCAAAAGGGTAATGACGCTATATGGGTCACAGTTGACCGTCTGACCAAAATGGCTCATTTTATTCCGACCAAAACAACCGTTAGAGCTCCAGAGTTAGCGAGGTTGTTTGTAGACGGGCTATTTAAATTGTACGGTCTACCTTCCGGCATAGTCAGCGACCGGGACAGTAAGTTTACTGGAAATTTTTGGAAGGCAGTATTCCATCATCTCCATACTAAACTTAATATGAGTACCACCGACCATCCACAGACGGACGGTCAAACAGAAAGGGTAAATCAAGTGCTGGAGGATATGCTTCGTGCATACGTCAGCAAGAAGCAGACTAATTGGGAGGAGTATCTCTCGATATTAGAGTTTGCTTACAACAGTACCAAACATTCAGCTACGGGATACAGCCCATTTATGCTGATGTACGGTTTTCAGCCACGCTCACCCACAGCTGTAGGGTTTAAACAAGAAAAAGTTGAAGCAGCCAGAAACTTTTTAGAAGACCTAAACCAGATGATAGAACATGCTAAGCGTAGCATTAGACAATCCCAGGATCGAGCCAGGCATTATGCAGATCCACACAGACGGGATGTGCAGTTCTCCACTGGTGAGAAAGTCTACTTGAGAGTCCCAGTTGACTCTAAAACCCTCAAATCAGGAGTGTGTGCTAAGTTGTCTCCAAGGTATTGTGGTCCCTTTACCATCAGTAGGAGACTAGGCGAGGTCACCTATGAACTAGAACTCCCACACAGCAGTAAGGTTTTTCCAGTCTTTCATGTAAGTCAGTTACGAAAAGCCTTAACCAGATCAGATAATCTGGTAGGGGACAGTGTTCTAGTTCTCCCATTGGATCCTCAACAACCTCCACATGAACCAGAGGAGATTCTTGATAGTAGAGAGACGCAGACTCGTCATACTCTATACCGAGAATATCTGGTTAAGTGGAATGATCAGCCTGTTGAGAATGCCACTTGGGAAAGAGGCAGCGTCCTTCGCAAGATTTTTCCAGACTTTGTCTTAGAGGACCAAGACGGTTCTTAAGGGGGAGGGAGTGTTACGAGCTCGTAACCAGTGCCGAACCCTAGAGAACACAGATAGGTCAAATACCACAGTCAGGGTCGTGTCCAGCGTACATGACCAACAGGGCAAGACAGTGTGAGTAGTGTGCCCCAGCATGGTCCATAGCCATGGCGGGCCTAACACAGCCTAGGGACCCTGTCAGCAGGATAGGGCCCCCAGTTGGGTCCCGACGTGCAGTCGGCCACGTCAGTGCCATGTGGCCGACACTTGGCAGTAGCATGCTACCAGTCCTCACATTGGGCTAGGAGGGGCTTACTCTATATCAGGGAGTAGGCAAGGTTGGGTGGATCAGGAGTGTTTGCCCTACTGTGGTGTTAGGATCTATTACAGAGAGTTAGCCTTTCGGTGTGAGTGAGTGAGAAATTAGAGTTTAGAAATGTTAAGTTAGAATGTTAGATGTTGATTTGGCGTGTTAAAACTTAGTAATAAGTATTAGTAACTTAGGCTAGGTAGTTTATTGAGATAGAAACTAGAATCTAGATCATACGAGTTTGAGTGAGCACTTGCCACTGAGTCTTGACCATTGAGGCAGAGAGAGACTAGATACCATACCGAGAGAGAAGGATCCCTTGTGGAATCATGTGACAATTGCTTCGAATTATGGCACCTCAAGCACTAAGAGGTGGACATGTGAGTATTACGGCAAGGACTACACAGGTGGCCCCACTAGAATAAAGGCACGCCGCACACCTATTGTGTTTGCGTGGTTGTGAGATCGCAGGTTGTATGCGAGCACCAGACTCATTGATGATACCTGCAGCTCCATCTACGGCTACCTCAAAGGCTGGTCCTTCAACCACAAGTTAGTGATCGTAATCAGTGATTCCTAAGCTATTATAAAGCTTGAAATATTGGCAATTGTAAGTTGTTGCTAGATGCTAAATAGAAAATATTTGCATTGAAGATTGTGTCGTAAATTATAATTCATTGCATGTAGTATGTACTTGCTACAATCTACAGACTACTATAGTCTATCACAATTCATCTATCTCCATTGTTGTAGAATCTAGATAGTAGCTATTAATTTGGAGCTTGCAACAGTTCCAGCAGACCCTTCCACATCATAGGGTCAAACTCAGAGTCAGACCAATATGATGGCATTGTTGTCACAAGGCTCTTCTCATGCCCAGAGCCGTACACAACTTAGGGGCAGAGATGTGTATGTGGCATCCTCCTAGCAAAGTAACAAGGAGATAGCCAATGTGTCTATTAGGAGGTGTTTCTACATGTGCAACCTCCCCTTTCACTTGACTACGACCCCTATATGGAGGGAGATGATGAGACATGTGTCTAGGATTGGTTCAGAGTGGGAGGGACCATTCATGCAGCAGTTGAGGACGACTCAGTTGGTTGCTGAGCGAGACTCCGTGGATAGGGAGCTAGAGCCTATCAGGAGATCATGGGATATGTAAATCCTAAACCCTACTTTAATGTAATATGTCTTGTCATATATGTTCTAACTTGAATTTTAAGTTTGAAGTGGCAGGTGCCAAGTTCTAACTTCTATGTCTTAACTTTTATGTTTTAAGAATGGTTGAAAATAGTTATATTTATTGACCAATTACATATATTGTAAATGCAATTGACAATTGCCATCTGAAATTTGAATTTTGTGGGCAATGGGATCTTTTGAACTAGGTATGGGTGCTCCATCATGTTAGATGGTTGGGAAGCACCATATTGTAAATATATTGGTTTCTTCTTGCTTGGGCACGATGTTCCTGAGATCCATCGACACCTCACAAGTGGGCTTAGTCTTGGATGGCCAGACATTGTTTAGATATATTGACGAGGCCATTGTGGAGGTCAGGAAAGAAAATGTTGTGCAGGTATTGATTCTTTACTTTCAGTTGAGTAGTGAGAAATAAAAATGAGTGAAATCTTTGTACTTAATATTTACTACTTGTTCAATGTTGATTCTTGGATCATGGATGATGGATGTCCAATGTTGCAATTGTCTGCTTTGCAAGTTGTCACAGACAATGCGGTAAATTGTGTTGCCATGGGGAAGCTCGTAAATGAAAAGTACCCTTGGATTTTTTGGACGTGCTGCACATTGCTTAGGCCTCTTATTTGCAGATATAGCAAAGTTGCCATGGATTAGAGAGGTACTAGACATAAACCGGTTCTTGGTGAGGTTTGTCACCAAGAGACCGAGAGTCCTGAGCATGTTCAGGGAATATTCTAGCCTCAAGATTTAGAGGAATTCCCCCACCAAGTCTACTTTTCTATTCATCAAATTTGATTCATCACTTAGATTCTTAGAAGTTAGTACATAGCTTACTAGTAACTACTGACCACTTTCAAGTTTCAACTTTGTTATTCGATAATTGATTTGTTGAAGCTAATACAATTTGCAATCATGATTCATTCCAGGTTTGCCTTTTTTTTCATTGTTCTGGAGTGCCTCTTGAAGGTGCATGACAACTTCAAACAGATGGTGGTCTTAAACCATTAGCATGAGTGGAGGCCTCACGAGAGCCTAAGGCTCAGCAATTTGAGAGGATTGTGCTAGCATCTCCTTTTTGGGATGATGCACGGGCCATTGACAAGTATGGGGGTGATGCTCCTCGATTGCAGAAGCTCGTCGTACACATTCTCTCACCTCGAGCCCTCGAGGACGAGGAGCCACTAGAAGATGAAGATGACACAGAGACCTCAGAAGATGAAGTCAATAGCGATGAGAGTGATCCATCTTATCATGATAATAGCATTGACGAGGATCCTGCTCCTAAGCCTGCAAGAGCGAGCAGGTCACAGCTTCCACAGGTGACTAGGAGGAGGCTATGTTAGGCTTTAGTTTGCCTTGGTCCAGGAGAGTGGACCATTTGGCATTTACTATTTAGTAATAAGTCTTTTGGTTAGTTTATAAAAATTAGGAGTTGACTTTGAAGTTTTGAGATTATAAACTTGAGACTAGTTACTAGCAGATAGTAATTTGTCATCACTGGTACAACATTATTACCATTTGGCATTTATGGATAAGTTAAAACTACATATATGATTCAAGACTCAGGTAATATGTTTACATTTTGGTAATGTTCAACTGTGGAATGTTTCAATTATCAATGTTGAATGTCGAATGGGATTTGTACTCACAGTAACTCAAGAGTTTATACTTAGAAGTTAGTACTTACTACTTAGTACTGTTACCTATAAGCTGTTAGAAGTTAGTACTATAATCTATTACATGTTAATAATTTAAAGTTACAATGCACATTGTATTCAATGTCATTTTCGTTATGTTTGAATCATTGAACATTTGCTAATTTACAAATTACTACTAACTAGCCATGCACATGGTACATTGTAATATGTAATATGTAATATGTATGGTGTGACATTAATGTTTTGAAAAAAAAAACCCTAAAACCGATTTTCCGGTTCAAACCTGGAGAAGCCGATTCTTTCCCGATTCAAACTCGATTCAAACACAGTTCAAAAAGGCAATTCGAAAGGTACCATAAGGCATTGGTGCTTTGTTTCAAGTGCTTTTGTTGCTGGTTTTTGCACAATTTTGCAAGTTTCTTAGCTTTTTCCTGGCTAGTTTTTGCTATGGCATCTTCTAGTGATACTACACATGATTCTCAGAGGATCGATGCACTTTTTGCCAAAGTTGATGTTAAAGCAGATCTTAGAGTAATTGCCATGCATCTGAGTGGTACAGGGAATTTGGGTGGTGAGCCTGGTTCAACTAAAAGAGATGTGGATCTTGGCAAGAAGCGCAAGTTGTCGTCCATTAAGGACTTGAAACCTCCAAAGTTTACAGGTGCAATAGTTATAAGAACCACAGATGCAGTGGAAAACTGGTTGCAAAAATGGGAAAAGGCCTTTGGTATGTGTGGCATTACCGATGATTTAGAGATGATTGCTGAAGCTACCTAACGATTATAGGAATCGACACAACGATGGTGGAGGAAAGTTGAAAAGATGGCCTTGTACCGGATTCCTGGGAGGCATTTCAACAGATGTTTGTACAAAAGTGGGTGCCTCTTGATGAAAAGAATCAAGCCATGCAATAGTGGACAGGCCTCAAGGAAGGCGATTGGTCAGTTCAAGAATATGTTGATTGATATAAAGAGGCATTGCTAAGAATCCCTGAGGAAGTCCATATGTATTTACAGGTGTTTCATTTTATCAAAGGACTTAGGGAGAGTTTGCCGCCGTTTGTGCGAAAGGGGCAAACACATATTGTCCACAATGCCATTCAAATGGCTATTTACTATGAAGATGGGAAGAAATCCCATGAACCAGCAGAACCTCGGGTGGTCAAGCCCAAGGGGGCCAAATGCCTTTGAGTAAGCGCAAATTCAAGAAGTTCAAAGGCCAATGGCAAGGGCAAGGGCAAGCTGCATGTAGCCAAAAGGGTAAAGGGGTTAGTGCTCTGAAACGCCTTTGTATGGGCGGCCTAATGCCCAAGGGGATCAACACTCTATGTTGTCACCACAGGACCAAGAGAGGGCAAAAAGAGAGAATCTATGCTTTGGATGCTTGGGACAACATCGGTGGAAAAAATGTCCACGTAACCAGATGAGAACCACTTATAATCTTCAAGTAGAGCAGCAGCAGCAGCCGATGGAAGTAGAAGAGATAAGCTAATCTTGATGTTCTTCAATTAATGAATGTTTTTGTCGTGCGGAAGGTGGACACAACTCCTCCAATGACGTTATCAAAAGAAGCGCAACACGGGTATCAAATTTCCTGACACTTCCTTGATAGTTATGCGTGGACAGCTTTGTGGTAGAAGTATTTTTAGTTCTATTTGACACTGGGTCCTCGCATAATGTCATTAATTCAACTCTTGTTAAGAAGTTATGAGTGAGCACACAACCGTCCAAGTACTAGTACACAATCGACATGGCTGATGGAAAGGGTAAGGAGATTTGGGACGCGAGGGTTGTGAGTATGCCCTTAACTATTCAAAGTTATTCTATGGAGTTGGCTTTTGAGATAACTCGTTAGGCGCGCTTTGATGTCGTTCTGGGGATGTGTTGTGGAAGCCTTACATAGTCGGGGATACTCATGTGTATGAGTTTCAGCATGGTGGTAAGCTTCATTCCATCCGTGGTGAGCGGGATGTGCCTCCAGGACCACTGGTCTCAGCTACGCAGTTGCGTAAGGTAAGCTGTGAAAGTATGTATGTTTGTTTTCTGCTAGATATGACTACTAGTACTAGTGAGAGTAGCATGTGGTAGGTGCAAGACAATACTTTAGCTAACCTAGACCATGAAATTAGGAGTGAGTTTGCAGATGTGTTTACTAATGATTTGCATCTGCGTTACCGCCTAATAGAAATGTTGAACATAAGAGCTTATTCCCGGATCTTGTCCTGTAAATAGACCACCTCCACAGTCCATGCGTTAAAGGTATGGAGGCATTATTTGTATGGATTTGAGTTTTATGTGTACATACTACAATGATCATGATACCTTGAGGTATTTCTGCAAACAACCTGATCTCAGAGGCCGACAGGCGAGATGATCTGAACTTATGCAAGAATTTCAAATGGAAATTCGGTATAACAAAGGGGCAAAAATAGAGTTGTTGATGCATTGTCTCGAACAGTGTATCAATGTCATTTGTGGTCATTGAAAGGGACCTATCAGTTGAGATAAAGAAGGCTCAACTAGAGGATCCTTAGTGTAAGAGAGTGGAGCTTGAGGTGAGTCACGGCCATGCAGAGTCTCAAGAGGAGAGCTCTACTCCTTTGCTCACACTTATCTTAAGTATACCATAGAGGATGGTTTTGTTGAGAGGAATGGCAAATTTCTCATTCCAACTTGTGAGGAGCTGCGTAAGAAAATCTTGCATTCCTGTTATGATAGCCCAGTGCAGGTGTCCCGGTGTGGATAAGACTTGTGAGTTGATCCGATGTAATTTCCGATGGCCTAAGATTAATAAAGATGTCCATAGTTATATGGGATCGCACACCAAGAGAGTTCGAGGAAGGAGACATCGTGTTTCTTCTGATTCCTAAGGACTCACCTTCTCTTAAGACAGGGAAGTGCTATAAGTTATCTCCGCGTTATTGTGGACCCTAGAAAATAGTTAAAATACTTAATGATGTTGCTTATAAACTAGCGTTACCTCAGGATCGTAAAGTTCATCCAGTTTCACGCTTCAAGAGGGTTTTAGATAATTGTAAATTGTAAAATGTAGTTGTAAATTGTAAATATTGAAATGGCTCACACCGGCCTGTGGTGTTTTGTAAGAAAATGTAAATAGTAGATTTTGTTAACTTGTTGACCTGCTTGTATTTAGTATGGGGGTACTGGGTCTTAATTTAGAGGCTATTGGATTGACCTCCTTTTGAGTCATTCAAACAAGTGAAGTCTTTGTGAACTTCTAGAATCAAATTCTAACCATAATGCCAAGTGACAAGAGTCGATTGTGCATAGGGCTCGCCATGTGTCGACGTTAGGAAAGGGTCAGGGTAAAGTCGGTGCTTGAGAATTATGTATAAGTGAGCATAGAGAGAGGCATTCCTAATCATAATCTATGCAGCAAGTGGCTGGGAGGAGACTTAGCAGTAGTGCCCTTTGTGTTTATGCTTGTAACTTGATATGCACTTTCAGGAGAAATCAATAAAGTGGATATTTGGTGCCTACTTTGGTGTGCTTTGGGTTTGATTTAGATAGCTCTGTGAGAACTATTGGGGCACAAGCCTGAACTGGATACAAGTTCTGCATGTATGTCCTCCAGCCGTCCACAAGCTTGGCGTCTGTGCATATGCCTCCAATAGCCCACATAGGGTGAAGCAAATGAGCAACTGTGTATGGCCTTGTGGAAGAAATTCCACCTATCAAACCACTTCTCTCGAATAGATGACATCCTACAGGAACCAAAACAGTAATCATTTCATTGTAAAAAAAATAACTCAATAATTTGAAACACTTTCACAAAATAAATGCATAAAACAGATTAGAAAAAAGTTAAAAAGCTTAATGATGTTGCTTATAAACTAGCGTTCCCTCATAATTGTAAAGTTCATCAAGTTTTACATGTTTCACGCTTCAAGAGGGTTTTAGATGACGGTGATAACTTGCTAATTGATGGACTTGTTTTGTTTCAAGAGCCTGAGGTGATGCACAGACCTGACACAGTATTGGAACGGAGAGAGACGACTTAGAAACCGTTTTATCCGTGAGTACTTGGTTGCATGGCACGGTAGACCTCTCACTGATGCTGCTTGGGAGATCATGCACGCTTTGCATGCATTGTACCCTTATTTTACCATCGCAGATGATGTTCCTTGAAGAAGTGGTCATTGAAGGGTCTCCTCAATCCTATTCTGTAGATGAGGTAGAGTGTAGGACCCTTACAATCCACCAACCTCATCACAAGATACGTTGGCTGCAGGACCTCAACCAGCTGCTTTGGCCTATCGCTAGTCCAAAAACAATCCTCTGGAATCTAAGTCCAATTAGCTCGCTGCTGCGAAGCAACTGTGTAAACTTAGGGCTGGTTGCCATCTAGTGCCTATATGTCCTGACATGGCAAGTGCACTCTTCCTCCTGGTCACAAATGTGGCCAAGAAGATGTCAGTAGATATGATGGTGGAATCCCAAGAGAGGGCTCCTATGTCGACATCAAAAGATCGATTTAGTGTGGTGCACATGGGATCCACACAATGGCAAGATAGTCTCACTCTAAAAGCTCACCCATGGCCACACAATTGTTGGCATTGTCAGTGACCACCTGTACTACACGTTGCGCCCCTACCTCAATGATTGCTGCATGGATACGCTCATAAATAACCTCTCCCCAACTCAACAACACCAGCTCAAGAAGCATCCACACCCTTGAGAAATACAATGCCCGTTGGGCATGGAACCAAGATGTTGATAATAGGCTTGAGCCTAATATCAATCCACCCATTCGCTAGAATAGAGCAACCATATGTGGGCTAGACATGCCATATGGGCTGAGCTCTCTTGTGATGCATACATGCTCCTCTCTCAAATGGCGAGTACACAGAGACTCGCATGTGGGGATCTCCAAGTTGTGTCACAAGTTGTCTGTTGTCTCCCTCATCATTCATGAAAGATGGCGGTGTTGACCAAGGCAAATGCAAGATAGCCACTATAGAAAAACTGGCATGTAAGTCTAGTGGCCTCATGGTGTGTCCATTGCCACCCTGAAGGCACTGTGCTCTGTCGATATCTGCCCGCGCTATCTTGTGTGGGTGAATGTGGTCATGCATGGCCTGACTCTAGGGCATGAGTGTGCTCCATCCATAGCTGCCACAGGAGCTCCTGCCTCTATTAAACCTGGGCCACTACACTCAATAGGGCCTCCCCCAACTAAATTCCTTGATGGAAATGCATATAATAGTAGAAAACATTCTGCTACAAGTTAAAGTCCTTTTATGCTTATGTACGGTTTTCAACCTAGATCTCCAATAAATGTTGAGACGAAGTCTGTTAAGATCCAAAAGGTTGCTGATTTTTTGCATGATATGCAAGAAATGTTGCAGGTGGCTAAGGATAGTATCTGTAGTGCTCAGGATAGAGCTAAACACTATACCGATCTTAAGAGATCTCCAAGAGATTTTAAAGTTGATGACTGGGTATATCTTAGGATTCCAAAAGATTCTAAGGCATTACGTACAAGGAAGCATTATAAGTTGTCTACCCGTTATTGTGGACCTTTCAGGATTGTATGTAGAATTGGTTCTTTGGCGTATGAACTCGATCTTCAAGGAAAATCGACTGCACACCCAGTGTTTCATGTAAGTCGTTGGAAACTAAGTTTACATGATGGTGATACAGTTGGATCGGATGAGGATTTATCCCATTTGGAAGATTTGTCGCTTAGTGTACCTTTGGAACCTGAGAAGGTGCTCAGAACCAGAGATAAACAATTGAGAAATCGTTCTATCTCTGAGTGCTTAATTCGGTGGAAGGGTCGTACTGAGGATGATGATTCGTGGGAGAGAGTTGATAACATAAAGAAGAATTTCCCGAATTTTAGTTTCTAAGGATAGAAACAGTTTAAGGAGAGAAGAATGTTATGTCCATGACCAGTACATAGGATACAGTATACTCCTAGTCTTGGATACACGGTACTCCAGTGAAACAAGCTGTTAGTTATGCCACGTCATAATGGACGTGACCCGAAAGTAACTAATATCCTTGTGAGGCCCATAACACACTAAGTGGAGTTTAGACAAGGTAATGAGACAGTGTATGCATGTGTAGAGTTATCAATAGCAATTCTATGAATAGTTGGTCCATGCATAGGACCCTATTCTAGGTGAATCTATGTCTAGGGAACATAGGGCTATGCATGGCTATGTGCCCAGGATGCATTAGGCTCTATATAAGAGGACCAAACTCGCCCTACTCCTCATCATGGTTCTTGATTCATTGCCAGGCTCTCACTCTACATTCATGCTTCTTGTTCCTTGGCTTGGGGGTGAGGCTTCTAGAGATTGATTGGATGCTTCTACTTGGTTGGGTGGTTTCTTCACAGTGTGTTATCCTTTTGTGTTTAGGATTTGTAAGCAGGATCTAAGGAGCTTCCCTTATATACATAATCCTTCATGGAGATAGAATTGAAAAGCTTGCTAGTAGTCCTTTTAAGGAGCACACATGCTTCTTCACTAATCCTCGATGTTGCTTTGATACTTGTCTATGTGAATCATTCAAGAGATTAAACAAAGATAAAATGATACCTTTCAGATAGAACTTGCACCAAATGCCAACCATGCTTTGTCTTCACACGTACAAGCTTATTGAGTGGGGCGCTAAATGCTGCTTCTTCAAATTCAGGTACCTAGAAAAACCATATCAAAGATTGAATGGTTTTCTAAACAAACATTAGAAAGGAATAGAAACATTACAAGTGGAAACAATTGATATAAAAGAATAACAAGATAAGACTTTTGTCTCTGATGGTAAATGCCACCAAGCAAGAATAGATCCAACAAAAAATCCATGTAATATGCCACTTACTTCCAACAAAAGAATTTTGCAAGCAGTATGGAAGGAATAGCATTTTGCATGCATCAATGTTAGAGTTGACATCATACCAAGTGTTTTTTGTTTCTTTGGAGTGAACACCTGACATTCTCTCTACCATTGATATGGTAAACATGTTATAAGGAGGATATATGGAAAGATAGATGGTATGATTTTAGACATGCTCATTTTTATGTACACAATGACGACTGGAGGGAGAACGGAGCAATGACGAGGACAATGGAAAAGAGGCGCTGAAAGTCCAATGTGCATTTTTCCGTGATAATGGTCATTTGCGAGTGGAATTAATAAAGATGATTTGCTAATAGAACCGCTTGTGAGTGAGGAGGCACCTCATGATGGTGAAAAATCATTCCAGCCAAGAGTCCAAGGGCTAGGGTGTATTGCTATTAACATGGCTCATTGAGAGAGGAAGCCTGACAAGAGTACTAAGGAACCCATGCTTGTTGATTCGACCAACGTCAAGAATGATCGTGGTTTTGCTGGTCCAGAGGGAGAACTTACTATGTGTGGTGACATCTCTTTGGAAATAACTAAGTTCATAGCTATTGTTGATACCGATCTAGGGCGAAGGCCGTTAATTCCAATACCAACCGAGCCCTTTTATTGGAAAAATCCCTAACTTTTAAATCTGGCTGATTTAATTATATTACAATATTACAAATTTTTGATATCAACCGATATACACATGATATATGAGTTGCAAACTGATTTAAACAAACTAGTATTGCAAGGGTGATGCCAACTAATTATGAACCTGGATATGAATATATATACATTGTTCAAAGGCATAGATTTTTTGAAGGTAGTACGCAACTATTGAAAGGCATGACCTTTCACAAATGCAATGTCAAATTGCTATGAAAAGGCAATACTTGATGCTGCCCACCATCATACTTGGGGTTTCGTGAATAAATGTTCTCACCAGAATCAATTACAAGGCAAAAGGCAAGATTTCGCCCCTAACAAGAATATCGAAATAAGAATTGTTTAGGCCAAAACCAATCCTAGTCAAGTATTGACCAAGGTGTTGACAATGCTTATATTAGGGAGAGCAATTGCTTCTCAACCCTAATGTCACAAAACATATACTAGTTGGTTCATTGATACTCGGGTTGATACCTAAGTTGATACATGAGTTGATACTAGTCGAGCAACTATATACCCACCCAACATTGGTTGATCCTGATAATGGAGGGATCACATCTATTCAAACCAAAGTAGCAACATCCACAAAGGCAACAAAACATTATTGTAATTATTAGGTTGAGTCCTACTTTAAGTAGACTCATCTCTCCAAAACAATTGGGTCCAATTAAAGGGTTGAAACATAATGGATATCATTCTACAACATCTAACTACAACTTATTTGAAAAAGCTTCGTGAGACTCTAGTGATGCATGCTTAAATTCTGCTTTGCTTCGAAATTGGAATAGATCCAATTTTCTCCTATAAATGTTCACTTTTTGTTGGTCACCTCATTGCACTTGTATCTTCTTTGTTTTGCAATGCTCCTCATTTACAGCTAAATCTAACATCCTTCTTCCTTCGCACCAGGATCTTCCCAAATGTTTGTCTCAACTAGGTTTTGAGATTGTTGCCCATGGGACAATAAATAGACTCTTGGGCCTCCAATTTGGTTTTCTCATTTCAGCTGAAAAAAACCAAAGAGTGGTAATTCAATCTCGAGTAGTACAAGCATAACAACTGGACTCAACGAATGTTACCTTCATCAAAATGTTCAAGCCATTTTGTTTCTTGTAGAACTCCTTCCTACATCTTAACAAGATCAAGATGTGCAAGAATGAGCATTTCCACGCTTATGTCAAATACTTCGAGTGGAAAGTGTCCCTAAGATGGCACCCGATAAAATAATGTCAATGTGTTTAATGACTATGCCATCCAGAAGGATAAGATGCAAGACAGAAGGACAAGAAGCATACGCTAGAATCAATTAGACAATGGACAACATTATCAAAAAATAAGAATGAAGGTTCCAATGACAAACTTGAACTTGTCCAATCTAGATCCCTTCATGCATCATCTAACTAGAAGCACAAAAGAATGGCATGTCCTTGTCCACCTCATTGAGCACAAACAGATCTCACATCTTGCACAACGGATGTTGCAGTAACACGACACACAAATCGACAACCACTTGTCGATATGATACAAAATGTGTGTTTAAAGCTTAAATTTAGCCAGCCTCAACTACCAATCAATGCCTACACCATGAGAAATCATAGTGTCCTCACTACTATCAAAACCACACCATTGATTCGTGTCCTATGACATAATAGAATCTCTTGTCCTCAAAAAATCTCCCATGTGTAATACTCATTGTCATAACATATTTACCACTACTATAATCCACAAGTACAAACCACACAATAATAGTGGTACGAAGACATAAACACAACGGATCAAAACATATTGAAGTACAACAACATTTCATCGGAGAGAAACTTCATAATCATGAAGTTGAGTTTATCTATTGTCCTACAGAAGAACAAGTTGCATATACTTTTTACCAAGAGACTTGGTAAAGATAAATTTGAGAAGTGATACGTTAGAGAATTAACATTAAAGAAGATCAAAAGGGCTCAGCAAAAGAACTCATGTTGTCAGCGTGTGTGGCCTAATGCATGCAAGATAGTTGACCAAATAGAAGAGTCAGCTTCGCCTGTAGCTTCCATAGGCACACAACACACACCAGTACATATCTAACATACACCATGAAGGAAGGTATGTCGTTGAGAGATGGAAAGGTATTTGTGCCAGATATGAAGGATCTGCTTTGGACCTCCTCCTAGAATTTGTAAGTAGGGAGCCCTTCATGCATCAAAATCTAATTAGGCCTAGCTGGAGTTTATTCCATGATAAACAAGTGTGACCATATTCATGTCTAGATCCCCTGAACCCTAAATACACAATTTCACTTAATAACCCCCCATCCCACCCCCCATCTATTTCAAGGTTAAATGCGTATTGCACACGTAAACCCCTTCAAGAGAGACCGAGTTAGGACATACCCCATCAAACTCCTCCGACTCTTGGGCCTAGCATGGAGCAGTTGAGGACTAAAGAGTTTCTCCTTGAGACAGATGCTATGAGCAAAGAGCTAGAGCCCATCAGGTGACAATTGATCAACAAACTATTGCTAATTCATAATTACTCTTTGGCTTTTGCATCCTTATTCCTATTCTTGCTACTTGTAACTTGCAATTTGTAGGTTGCCTTGTACTTGTAAATTGTTACCTTGTTTTTTATTCCTTCTAAAAATTGGCACCCCCAAAATTGCATGGGCTAGTACTATGTCACTCCAAGACATCGACACCTCTAAGGTAGGTAAGGTATCTTCTAAAATTTCCAATATGCAGGCCGTGGCATGTTACATGTATTTGTCCGTTTGTTGAAACTTGATGTACATTGTAATTTGTATACTAGCTTCAAGTTTGCAATCTATGGACCGTTAAAACTTACAATTTACAAATATATCCCTTTCAAGCACTATGATCACAAGCAAGTACATGTTTGGCCATATTAGAGGAGCCATTGAGGAGGTGGGGCCAGAGACAACGTTGCGTAGGTAATCTCAATTGCTTGTCAACTGTCAATGTGCATTGTGGGTATGGTCATTGTTCAGAATTCAAACTTTGATAATATTTAAATTCCAAAATTTGATTCAAGTTTAAACATTGATAATTTTACAGGTCGTCACTAACGATGTGTCAATTTGTGTGCCCATGAAAAGGCTCATTACCTATGCCCCACATCTTTTGGATGCCTTTGCTGCCCACTACCTAGATCTCCTTATTGAGGATATTGCTAGATTACCTTGAGTCAGAGATCGTGGTTGTAGCACAAGCCTTGATCACCAGTCATCTAGAGGTCCTTTCCATGTTCAGGTCCATTTCCAGCTTCGAGGTAATGAAACCTTGGTTTGGGCACCAGGAAAACCATCATGTATCATTGAGGTTTCTTACTTGGGCTATTATTGGGCCTAATTAGACAGTCACAAAGCTAGCCCTTGTCCTATAATTAGGCTAGTGTGGCCTCATTTGTGCAGGTAGGAGCTCTATTGAATAATTCTTCTCATTTCCAGCTTGTCATTTCCAGCATCATGTTTAGATACAAATCATCACTTTTAAGCATACATTTGATAAGCAAAGTACATTTCCTAGAATATTTTTGCAGTTCCCAGCATTTCTGTGTTGTTTGGCATACTAGGAATTTCTTGTGTTCAGCCATCCTTTAGAGGTTAACTTGCTATTCAGCTTATTGTTGATTGTACGAGGTCTTAGTTGAACCTAGATTTTTGTTTGTTCACTATTTGGTTTCGTGCATGCTCTAATGATGATTTTTTCGTAACTCTTTTACTACAAACATGGCATGTACTACAAATATCCATTATAACCGTAATCAGAACTTGTACATGCTTTTTGAACCAATCATCAACCAAAATTTTGACATAAAAAGCTTACCAATTGGCCCTTTGCTACCCAGTAGGAATTTCTTGTGTTCAGCCATCCTTTAGAGGTTAACTTGCTATTCAGCTTATTGTTGATTGTACGAGGTCTTAGTTGAACCTAGATTTTTGTTTGTTCACTATTTGGTTTCGTGCGTGCTCTAATGATGATTTTTTCGTAACTCTTTTACTACAAACATGGCATGTACTACAAATATCCATTATAACTGTAATCAGAACTTGTACATGCTTTTTGAACCAATCATCAACCAAAATTTTGACATAAAAAGCTTACCAATTGGCCCTTTGCTACCCAGCCAAGCATTCCACCCTCACTTTTTGATGGGCAAAGAGAATACTCTTCAACTAAATCGCTCAGGTCAGCACCCTCTTGAAACAAGGAGACAAGAAATATTGAAGTAGCATCAGCATGCATCATCCCAAAATCACACTCTCCTTAAAATAATAACATATTCTAGAATTTTGTATCCAGGACTCCAATAGCCCACAAATTTATTACATCATAGTTGGTTGTTATTGGAAAGATTAGATTTAGAAGCAGTCCTGAAACCAACCCTTCACGTTTTGATCATGGAATTACTAAGCAAGAGTAAATATTGATTGATACACCTTGAATGATTCTTCGCTGAAGATCCAACAGCAAGTGAAGCTGATCCTCCTTCACAAGTAAATGTTGAACCAGAATTTCTCGCTCCACGGCGTTTGATGTCTCTGTGCCAGCCATACCTCCTGTGTTGCTTGCAACTACATAGGACTTCAAAAACTATGTTACATTAGCTACTGCTTTGAATGTCTGAAACTCACATCCAATACAATAAACTTCAAGCCTATCTTGACATTAGAAAATTGAAACTTTGCAACCAGCATTCTTCAACGTGATGACCAACAATTTCAAAAAAACTCAGACATGGCATAGCTACTCTCTTGAATCATGGTTCTTTTCTCCAGATTGATAGAAAAAACATTGCGAGAAGCATCATGCCAATTTGAAATATTTTGAACTGTCATACCCTGTGATGCTATTTTTTCCTAAAATAAGTGCTTGCTACAGACAGAGCTTGGTTGATCACTCATATACAACACAAGAAGACTTCAATCTTTGCAGAATAATGTGCTTTTAAAACTACTTAAAATACAAAACCCGTTAATAAAACTCTTCATATGTATTAACATTGCAGCTTAAATAAACTACTGAGAGTAAGAAGCCTGCATTTTAGATTCAGTGCTTTCAGTCGATACAAGAGCAGCCCTTAATCAGTATGCTCGAGCTCGATTATTCTGAATTCAACACACATATCCGCAATGCTAGGCCTTCCCCGATTTCATCTCAAACCCAAAGTGCAGTGCCGCTTACCGCATAGAGATCGCGCCTGGCGCGACAGCCAATAATGACTGCAAGAGGGCTGGAGCGCTGCAGCGAAGATAGTGGGTGTTGAAGACAAAAATGAAGAATTAGTACTAGCTGAGTTGAGAGCAGAAACCCAAGTCGAAGCAGCAGCAGCGGTTAGAAAAAGAGAGGAGGCAGATGAGCAGAAACGCGATGATCGCATGAGCGAAGGTGCTGCTCTGATGAAGATGAGGGACGAAGAGCGCGCAAGGGATGGAGCGCCCATGGTTTGAGAAGAAGCTTGCATCATAGCCAAAGAGCGAAGGAGGAGAAGGACCTTGGCTCAATGGCAGCCAAAAAGAAAGACAAGGGGAAAGGGGCCACATGTATATATAGAGAGAGTGTGTGTTATGCAATTAGTAGGTGAGAAGCAAGCTCATAATATGTCATTACACAAGCTCGGATTAAAGCATATGCCTTGCCCGTTGCAGTCAACAAAAGTTAGAGAGAATGGTGCTTAATACGATCTTCTATGTGGCATTTTCATAAGTTAGAGAGAATGGTGCTTAATACGATCTTCTATGTGGCATTTTCATGTATGGAACATCTTCTAAAGATGTGATCTTTGACGAAAGTATAATGTAAAGTTGAGCCACAAACAAGTCCATTGTCAAAGAGATCGTTGAGATAAGGAGGAGCTTGACGAAGAGGAGGAGCAAGTGCAAAGAGCTCCAGCAACTCCAAGGAGGTCCACCCAAGCTACAGTTGGAGCCATCAATTCACATATCATGAAAAAAATCGAGTAAGGTAGATCATTCTATTCTTTCCTCTTTGGAGAAACTTCAAGAGTGGAATGAAACTTTAGAATTGAAGGAATGTCATTATGTAATGATTGTTGAGTACAATGCATTTCTTGAGAATAATACATAGAAGTTGGTTGATTTGCTTTTGGACAATAATGTGATTGGTTGCAAATGAGTGTTTAGAATCAAATTTAATAAAGATGAAACCATCCATAAGCATAAGGCAAGGCTTGTGGGAAAGGGATGTTGTCAAACAAAGTGCATTGATTTTGAGAAACCATTCCAATAGCTAAATCTAAGTGCCTTTTGATTTGGCTTCTCATTTTGATTAGCCTTTACTTCAAATGCATGTTAGTAATGCCTCCTTCACTGGACTAGTGAAGAGAACATCTAACTGACATAGCTTGAGGGCTTCATCATGTTAGAAATCAATTATAAACTTAAGTATTATGGCTTATTAGTTACGTTACTGTTGACAGCTGTTACCAGCTGTAATTAGCTATAGGCTAGTTTGACAGTCAACTCCTAGGTGTTTTTCTCTCTCTATTTCATGGTTCTTTGTATACAAGACATTTTCAGTATAATAGTGTGATGTTGTGTTCTTCCTCTTCCTTATGGTGAATGCTTGATAGTGCTTATCTGATTGTCGACATGGTATCAGAGCCCGATAGTCCTGCATGCCTGATCAGTGGATACAGCTTGTCACAAGCTCCGCAATGAAGTGAGAAAGTCCTTCACAGGAGGTGAAAGCTTGGAGAGGGTGGATGGATCATAAACTTTATAAGCTTTATGTTCATCAGGATAGCCAATGAAAATACATTTATTTGTCCTATGATCCAGCTTCTTCCTAAGCTGTTTAGAAATGTGAATAAAACATATACAACCAAAGAATTTTAAATGGATGACACTAGGCTTGTGCCCATGCCAAACTTCATGAGGAGTTTTGTTGTTGACGGCTTTGGTGTTGGATCTGTTCTGCACGTAACAGGTTGTGGCAGTAGCTTCTGCTCATAACTTCGCAGGTAGGTGTGCTTGATGTAGCATGGATCTGGCTGAGTTGAGAAGAGTCCGATTCTTCCTTTCTGCAATCCCATTTTGTTGAGGTGAATAGGAAGTGGTGAACTGTCTTCTAATGCCATGTTCAGCCATGTAGTCGGACATCTCATTAGAGAGGTATTCGCCACCACCATCAGTTCGGAGTGTCTTCACTTTTGTAGACGTTTGTGTCTTAGCCATGGCCTTGAATCTCTTGAAGCATTCAAAGGCTTCATATTTGTGCTTAATGAACATGACTGTAGACCATCTAGAATAATCATCTATGAAAGTGATAAAATAGATTGCATCTCCTAAGGATGGAGTTGGCATTGGACCACAAAGATCGCTATGTACAAGATCCAATACATGCTTTGTTTTGATGTAATGTGATTTGGGAAACTTGCTTCTAGAGTGTTTGCCATAGACGCATGATTCACAAAAGAAAGATTTCCTATCTAATGAAGAAGAGAAATTCAATCCATCATATAGGAAAGTTATTACAACGCATATAGGAAAGTGATCTTGTATTCACGTGTCCAAATCGACTATGCCACAAAATAGCATTATCGTTTACATTTTCATTAGAGATACTAGCTAATGCAACTAAATTAGAGAGTACATAAAGACTTCCGACTCTAGTGCATGTAGTCAGAGTAGTATCTTCCTTGAATATTGTACACTACTCAGATGAGAAAGTAACAGTGTAGACCTCATCAATTATCTTAGAGACTGATAACAGATTCCTTGACAGCTGAGGAACGTGAAGGACATTGGGAACACAAATAGAAAGATCTTTGTTGAAAGTGATCTTCATTGTTCCTTTGCCCTTCCATGCGTATGGTGTTTGAATCTCCGAGGTAGATGAATTGATCTCTGTTGTAAGCTGCATACTTGGTAAACCATTCCTTGCGAGAGGTCATGTGTTGGGTAGCGTCGATGTCCAGGTACCAGCTATCATAGTCTTATTTGTTGTTGTTGTAAGCCATTAACAAATGTGTATCTTGCTCTTTGAATTCCGCCATGTTGGAGGAGTCTGGCTGTTGCTATTGTTGCTTCTTCGTCTCATTGTAAATCTGGATACGACACTCCCTGATGTCCTGATTGGCTCTCTTGCAATATGTGCAGAAAAGCTTCTTTCATGATCCACTATTCTCACCTTGAGTATGAGGCTTCTACTATTGTTGCTGCACTTGATTCTTGCCCTTGGAGTAGTCTTTCTTCTTGGTGTATAGAGCCATGGATTTGTCTTTGATAGATAGGCTGATATCAATTTGTGGATGAGGTCTGTGGTTCGCTCACACCAACGAGATAAAAACTATGAAATACTGGATTACTTGGAGAATGGATATTATAGAGCTGTTTTGATTGTGTTGATTAAGAGTATCAATGTAGGAGTCTTAGACTACCATAAAAAGATATTGCAAGAAAACAATTAGGCGTCTGAGACAACCATGCAATTCTCTAATACTGATATTCTGATATAAAGAAATGTAAGAACGATTAGGCGTCAATGACAGCCATGCATTTCTTCATTTATGATACTTACGGAAGAAGAGTGAGAGTTAATTAACATTCAACCGAATGCAGTGAGGTAGAACAATAATGAATCTATATACTAATGTTGTAATAACAACGATCAGATCACAATACAATTGCGCTGATAAGCACGTGATCTTACTTACAGAAACGAATCAATTGCTATAGTCCTGAATATATATATATATATATATATATATCTATATTAGAAGGAGTCAGCTACTAGAAGACCAGTTTTGGTCGTTTGATCTATGTCGTATTCTATATCAATCACTCGAGCATCGTCATGCTCGTATCTACAATGCTCATTTACTTATATAGCAGCTGGATGATCTTGTGCTATTCTAACTTTACAATTGCGTTGTTATTGGAGCGTGAAGACGTTCATAGTCTGTATTTAAAATCTTGTGTGAATCTGTAGAGTGTCATATTTTTTGGAGAAAGTGTCGCAATAATGGAAGTGTCCAAAATGGACCGAAATCTAAACTGAACACATTGTCGCTTTTTCACATACTTCGGGAAAAGTGTCGCATTTTTTAAAGTGTTTGAAATGGACCAAAATATGAACTGAACACATTGTTGCATTTTTCGCAAAATACTTTTGTGTTCAGAATGGCCTGAAAGTGAAATAGAGAACTTTGTTGGGTTTGTCGAGATTTTGCCTGCTGATAAACATATGATAAAAGTATTGTTGAGATAGATACTTGCAGAGTTAACGGATCTTTGAAAAACAATTCATTTCTGCAGATCCTTTTGAGAGTGATTCACTTAGAATGAAGGAGGGCAGTTAGGATGAGTAGGAGTAAGATTAAACTCCAACACGAAGGACACTAAAGTGCATATTGGCCTTCATTTTCCTTAAAAATATTTGTCTTGAAAGGGACCAAGGTCAGAAAATTCACGAAAGTTGAAGTTTTTTCAAAGGGAAGAAACAGTTCATTTTGTAGAAAGGCCCTTATTTTCACCTCCTTTAACCATTTTAGACCAAATGAAAGGCTACGAACTCAAATGAAGGACACCCGGACTGTGCCTACAAGTACGGTACCACAAAATAGAGTGATTACCATGGAGAAATCACTCAATGGATGCCAAATCTCTTTTGCCCCTTTTAGAGAGCAAGTAGTCAAGGATGTGAGACAAAAGGCATTTCATGCCTAGAAACCAACTTGGCTTTCGAATTGCCACCTAAGCAACTAGGGGGCTTGGTGTGAAATTTTAGCAGGTCATTAAAAAAAGTTTCTAACATCGCCATTGTGCTCAAAACACAATTTTTGGCCTATGGTTGCAGTTTCAAAGCAGTTTTGAGATGGCGAACATGGGAGAGTCCATTTTGATTGAAAATAACAAATTGGACGGTATTTCCAACTATGCGGTATGGAAACTCAAAATGAAAAATATTATGATATAGAATGAACTATGGGATGTTCTCACAGGTGATGAGCGAAGACTGCCAAATGAAGCGGACATCAGGGTCTTCGACATCAAGGCAAGGAGAGCATTGACCTTCATCAACTTGTTAGTAAAAGACCACATCATTACCCACATTAGAGATGTAGTTACACCAAGATAGCATGGGATGTATTGAAGGAGCATTTTGAGACATCGAATCGATCAAGGATTATGTTTTTGTAGTCAAAGTTGAATAGTGTCCGAATGGACCAAGGGGAGCACATTCAAACTTATATGACCAGAATCAAGACAGATGGATGATCTGCACTCTATTGGCAAGCACATACGTGATGTAGAGCTCGTGCACAATGCATTATGCAGCATTGCAGAGCTCTATCAGATGTTTGTGAGTGGGATAGCATCAAGGGAAAGACTACCAACTTTTGATGAATTTACAAGGATCTTGATGTAGGAGGAGCAAAGACAGAAAATGGTGAAAGCTTGATGTCAAAACGTTGATGATCAAGCACTTGCGGCATGCCAAAAACACAACAAGGGCAAGGCTAAGAAAAGTCCAAACAATAGTATGCCAAGGCCCAAGAGAATAAGGAATCATCCAGTAAGAGCAAGAAGAAGGACAAATGTTTTTTTTGTAACAAAAAGGGCCATTGGAAAAGTGAATGTCGTAAATATCTAGTGGAATTAGGCAAGGGAAATCCAAAGCACACAACCTTGTTGATAAAGGTAAAGTTGAAGATTCTAATATCTTTATATCAGCATTGTCATCTAATCAAGAAGTTCATGCTTGGTACATTGGTTTGGGAGCCACTAGACACATGATAGGTAACAAGGATTGGTTCAGTAGTCTGAAGGATTTAAATACTGGAATATCAGTTTTGCAAGCAAATGGTGACTTGTGCAAGATCAGAGGCATGGGCATTGTTTCCATCTAGCTACCTGATGGCAAAAGCAAGACGATCAAGGAAGTACTTTACATGCTAGGCTTGAGAGCAACAATTCATCACTCCTTATTTACCTCAATCAAATGGACTTGTTGAGAGAAAGAATCTAACCTTAGTCGAAGCGGTTATGCGTATGCTTGCTCATGTGACACTGCCTAAGTATACTTGGGCTGAAGTTGTTTCTATTGTAGCTTATATTCAAAACATATATCTGACTAAAGGGCTCTCATACAAAACACCTTATGAAGTTTGGACAGGCTCTAAACCTTCATTATCTAACCTCAGAGTATTTGGATGTATTGCCTATGCATAGATACCAGAGTATATCATAAATAAATTGGACTCCCACAATATCAAATCCATTTTCATTGGTTGCCTCTTCAGACAAGAACTATAAGATGTATAGTTTTTTTTTTTTTTAATGAGGGTTAGTTTTAAGACCTCAAGGGTAAGGGTAAGGTTCCAACAATTGAACTATCACTCCTGATTTCGATATGACAATGGAGATTGAAGAAGATATTTACATGATCCAACTTGAAGGTTATGTACTCGATGGCAAACAGAATATAAAAATATGAGAAATACAAATTATGTAGCAAAAATTTACTCTTGGATGTACGCCTTGTGCCACAAGATGATCAACCAAGGCACTATAGCCTTGGCGATATCCAATATTGTACTCGACATTTGTATACTTGCGCCCATAATCTTCAACCTACATCAACACAAATCGAATGATCAGAAAAAAAACAAAAATGATTGATAAACAAAAAATACATGAAATGCAATTAACTAAAAGAGAATTGCTTACAAATTGGGCGTGCATATTAGCCTCGTCTCCCGATCCAAGGTGAGATTGGCCTAAAAGATTAAGCCTTGATTTTGTTGCCTCTCTTTGTTGCCTAAAGTGCTCGATATTAGGATGCTTGGATTAATAAATAACTTTTTCCCAATCTTTTTTAGACACCCATCCCGGCCTCTTCTTGCCTTTACTACATAATCGTCTTAATGATTGGCGCTTATGACGAATATGTGTACACATACTCGTCTTCGCCCATTTGTCATTAAATTGATTTGGTTGTGAAAACTCACGGTACAATATATCAAGCATCTTGTCTTTGTCCCCTTGGTTTTGTTGCTCCCAAGGGTTAAACAAATCGTGACCAAAGTATTTAAGAGTAAGGTCCATGATGATGGAACCTTCCTCATCAGGGTCATAGAAAACATTCGTGGATTCTTCCGACGGCATCTCCGTCGAAACGAATCCATGATCTTGTTGATCGGATTCTCCTTCGGAAAGACAAAGGGCTTTCATCCTTTGCCTTTCCTCGGGAGATAGCATAGTATAAAAATCTCGCACTGAATCGGAATTCGATCTCGAGGCTTGTCCTCTTCCACCGGAAGAGGATCTTGGCCTCCTCCTTGATGCTCCACTACCGCTAGTAGACATGACTATTGAGAGAAAGATATGAAGTTGTGAAAAGAACTTGGAAAGATATCAAATGTGAAAAATGAGAAAGTGTGCGTGTGTGTGTGAGATATGTGAGAGAGTGAGAAAGAGAATCAAACTTTTAAATGTGTGAAAAATGAAAAGGAGATATGAGAGTGTGTGAGAGAGAAAAAGAGATTGGAGATTGGAGAGTGAGAAGATGTGTGTGTGTGTGTGTGTGTGTGTGTGTGTGTGTGTGTGTGTGTGTGTGTGTGTGTGTGTGTGTGTGTGTGTGTGTGTGTGTGTGTGAGAGAGAGAGAGAGAGAGAGAGAGAGAGAGAGAGAGAGAGAGAGAGAGAGAGAGAGAGAGAGAGAGAGAGAGAGAGAGAGAGAGAGAGAGAGAGAGAGAGAAGAGTGGAGAGAAATGAGAGAGAGAAAGAGAGAGGTAGAAGAGTGAAAAGAAATGAGAGATTGAGAGTGAGAGATTGAGAGAGAGAGAGAGAGAGAGAGAGAGAGAGAGAGAGAGAGAGAGAGAGAGAGAGAGAGAGAGAGAGAGAGAGAGAGAGAGAGAGAGAAATGAGAGATTGAGAGCTTGAGAGTGAGAGTGTGAGAGCTTGAGAGTGATAGTGAGCCTCAAGAAATCCACAAGAAAGCGTGAAGAAATATTGAATGAGGGCATCATTTTTATACACTTTTCAGATTTCAAGTGTCGCGTGGCTCTGCCACGCATTTTTGTGCCATGTGTGGAAGTGCCACACAATTGTTTTTTTGCTTGATAATACGTGACCACGGCCTGAAAGGTGTCATGTAGTGAGTGGTTTGTCAAAAAGACAAATTATGGAACTAAAACATTGATATGACTGTTATTTTATAATAAAAAAATTGAGGACAAAAGCATGTGAGTAATATGACATATTTTTAGGCATGAATTTTTAAGGACAAAAGCATGTGATTGATATGACATATTTTGGGTACAAGAGGACCATGCTTTTTTTGAAAATTTTGATGATTTCTTAAAAAGGGCAAATGAGTATTGATTATATTCTGATTTGATATAAGACAAGTAAATGATTTGATATGGTTGGTACAAAATGACAATGTGTTTAAAATTTTGTTGTGATTTATAAAAAATGACAAATGATAAATGTGGTTTGATGTCGCATATAAGTTGTGGACATTATTTAGTTTATAAAGTCTTAATTAATTTGTTATATATGTGTCCCTTAGAAACCCGTTCCGACCCTTTTGGGTCAGAACGTACTGTGGGTTGGAACGTTTTCTTAAAAATAAAAAAACATGTGTTAAGATGGTCGCAATCTTCTTTCTTCTTCCTTGTAATACACTGAGGGATGCTAGATATACTACTACTTCCACGAAGTATGGTACCAAGGAGCTGATAGATTTCAAGGAAAATGGTTGTGTGTTGTGCGGTTAAAGGCAGTTGAAGGAAGATTAAGGATAGAAGAGATCTGAAATCTTTGTGGGTGGGATCCGAGGAGGGATTGGAGGTGGGTTTTTTTGTGAAGGGATTGTTGATGGATGGAGATGGGAGCAATTGACAAGAGCGCAAGGAAAGTGGTGGGGTGTTTTTCCGACTTTGAATTTAGTGGATGGAAAGGAAATAGCTAGCAGCAGCTCGGCAAACATTGTTAGATGATTGCTAACGTTGAGGAATGGATCAAGCATCTTTGTTTGTGGAATCTTGGGCTGTGGTCTTGTGCAGAGGTGCTACCGACAATGTTGAGAGGATCGCCAAGACTAATTGATTGTATCACGGTCGGATTTTGATTTTAGAGGATCATTGAGAGCGTGAAATGGGTTCTTGAGATGGTGATGGGGGACAAGGAAAAATCGAGCATTTGCAATGTCCATCTGTTGAAGTGCTCATGCTCATGTATTACATCTTTGCTGTCATAATTTCTTCTTAAAATCACTATTGCTCTTGTCCTTCCAAGCAGCAGAGTAATCATCCTGCCCAAGGACTAGATTCAATCTACCAGGGGCCAAAATTGATTGTTCCAAATCATAGATTGATCAAGTTCAGTCACTCGAACTTCTATGTCAAGTGATAAAGACCAAGATATTCAGGAAAAGTGAGCTATTCCAAAAGATGCACATCAAATTTTAGTTATCTCATGTGATATGAGTCAATTTCGTTGAAAATGGGTCAAGCTTGAGCTATCTTAATATACTAGACTTGGGATTGGTTGAGTCCGATCACTTGATGAGTCGTGTCGGGTGATAAGCAACAAAACCACGCAGACATAAAATTTAAGTTATCACATGTAATAGGAGTTTGACAAGGGGTTGAACTTGAGTTGTCTTAATATACTACTTGTTGAGTCTAGTCACTTGATAGAGCCATGTCAAGTAATAAGCAACAAAATCATATGTTAGGTAGCAAATTTTGACTTTTCCGAGTGATAGAGACACCAAAATGGGGCTATTTACATTGATGGACACCAAGTTTGAGCTATCTGATGTGATGTTGGTCAATTATGATCACTCAAAGAACAATGACAAGTAATTAGGACCAAAATTGAGTTGTCTCACATGTAAGCACTACATTCAAAGTTACATGAATGTCATAAACTCAAAATTACTCTAACTTGATCACTCAATGCCTTATCTCAAGTGATAGACAATAATTTTGAGCAATATCGCATGATAGGGGTCAATTCCATCCATAAGTGATAAAAAACAATCAATCTAAATGTACTACATGATGGAAGTCCAAGAAGAAAATCCGGCAGGAGAAAGTCGTCCAACCGTTTTTGTCACTGAGATGCCGAGGGCCGGGGAAGTGCGATTGCTTCTAATCCTACTAGGAGCTTGCTTAGTGTTGGGCAACTAATGGATAGTGGTTTAGATGTTCATTTTAAGGAAGGTGTTTGCTCTATTATGATGAATGACACTTGCATTCAATAAACGGATTCAAGCAAGGGAGGCTATTCAAGCTTGATGCTAATGTGTTTCTTGGAAGTGTGAACATGGTTAAGGAGGAGCTTACACAAGTGGAACTTTGTCATAAGAGGTCGACCACCCCAACTTCAAATCAATGGAGATCCTATGCACAAAGGCGCTTGCACTCGGCCTTCCAAAAGCATTTTCAAAGTGTGGAAAGAGTTGTGAGACTTGTAGACTCTCAAAGGCTCGCAAGCATTTGCTAACTCTTCTACTAGATCTATCTAGAGTAATTATCAATAAAAGATTCATACATTAATGCACCTCCATTAGATACTTGTGAAAAAGAGGCACTTTTGGATTCCAAAAGTAAGATGTTTGAGTTTTTCAATAAGATCAATAAGCAGGTAGTTAGATCCATAAGCAAGTAGTTAGCCTTATTGAGATGGAAATACTTTTTGATTTCAATATTAGAAAAATCATGCCAAGTTGTGGTGATTTTTGGACTTATGTTTCTAGCACAAGTAATATTGATGAGTAAGTGCACATTGTATGATCATGTTTGTAGTGATCATCATGAGACATGGAGGTCTCGGATTTCCATCAAGGAGGAGCATGCACATCAAGAAAGAGAATGCCTCAAAGTCAAGCATCTACATGGAATTTGGAAGGAATCAATTATCATCATGCTTTTATCAAGTTAGTTTTGAGGAGGAGTGTTAAAATTGGCAAAAGCTAACTTGATCAAATCTTGTAAATACCACAATGACTTATACCTATAATCAATAGACATGTGTGGAGCCTGTTCCCACATGTGAAATCTATGCCTAAGTCATTTAGATAGATCATATGGGTTGTACATCTCATTTAATTTGGAAACTAGTGGTTAAATTGGCCAACAACTAGTTTAGTAGACGTACTATGCCACTTGGCACCATTCTAGTGGTAGAAAATGTTCTATCACATGCGTAGGAGTGGTCTCCCAATGTGAAATATCAAGTATTAAATTCAAATCCATTGTATATACTTTTCATAAGAGTCAAATGTCAAATCTTCTACATTGTAGGAGCTATCTCCTAGATTGTAGGAATCTAGAAGGTCAACACTAGCCACCAATGACGATGTGGCAAATTAGTGGAATCTTAGCCAAAGTGGATATGGATAAGCACTATGATTGTGACATATATATCCAACACGAATAGGATAGGTTATCAATGAGGTACATCTCATCTTTGTAGGATATCAACAGGACCATCATCCTAAGAGTCAAACAAAGTGATGGACAAAAGAGTGCACGTTGGAGAGAGTGGAATGTTGTATAAGTCCAAGATCATCCCAGAAATAGTACCCTTGGAATCCAAGATCATCACATGGGTGATTGATGTCAAATTTGAATTATCTTGAGCTACTTAAATGTCCTAAAGCTAATTCAATCGCCCAATGTAAAATCTCAAGTCCAAAATCAACTTATCTATGATGATGGACATCAAATTTGAGCTATTTCATGTGATAGGGGTAAACCCCATCGAGAAGGGGTCAAAGTTGATGAATCTTAAAATACTAGATTCGAAACTAGTTGAGTCTAATCTCTTGATCAGCCATGTCGAGTGATCAGCACCAAAATCACACGTTAGGCATCGAATTTGAGCTATTCCGAGTGGATAGCTACCAAAATCAAGCTATTTCAATGTCTCAAAGTCACTATTCTATTGGTTTCGTCACTCGATGGACAATCTTGAGTGATAAAGGCCAAAAATACAACTATCTTTAATGATAGATAGCATATTTGAGCTATATGATGTGATAGAAAATGTCAACATTAACTGGTGCAACAAAATATACTAGATTTGAAACTAGTTGAGTCTAATAACTTGATGAGCCATGTTGGGTGATAAGAAGAAAAATTACACATTGGGCATCAAATTTTGGCACTCCCAAATGATAGGCAGCAAATTTAGTCTATTTGGATGAAATCCCTCAAAGTTGACTGACTCTATGAGGAGCTTAGGTGAGAAGTGCCAAAAGGAGACTTTTTACATTGATAAACATCAAATTTGAGCTATCTCATGTGATGCTGGTTAATTATGATTACTCAATGGGCTATGTCAAGCGATAAGGACCAAAATAGAGCTATTTCACATGTAAGTATCAAATTCAAGTTACTTGAATTTTCCAAACTCGTGATTTTGAAGATTTTGATGATTTTGATGATTTTTTAAAAATGACAAATATGTATTAATTATTGCTTAGTTTCTTAAATGGTTAAAAGAAATCACACTTCTATTTCATAGTTTGCTTGAATAGGCTTCTTTTCTTCGTGAATTAGACAATGTCATATTCGTTCAAGCAAATTGACATTGGTGAGGTATCTGAATGTTTTAGTGATAAAGATATTTATGGATCCTGTTAAATTTGTGTATATCAATTTTAACTGTATATTTTGACAAGTGTATTTTGTCAATATCATTAACATTCTTGTTAAAAAAATTGCAGATAAAATTTAATCGTTGATTAGCGAATATGTCTTCTGCTGAGAAAATGTCTCGAAACAGGTATTTTTATTAAACGTACAGTAGATATTATGTAATTAACATTTGGATTTGCAGCATTGTGTGTTGAATATAACTTGTTTGTTTTTTTTCTACGATTGTTTAAAGCATGACGCCTCCACAAGATAGCAAAAAGTTAAAGAAGATGCAATATTATTACAACATGAAATCACGAAAAAGAACACAAATGCTTGAGCAAAACTTAGTAGAACATCATCGTCATCAAGTTCTGGTGCCCAGCCTCGACCTAAATCACAAGTACTATAAATTTATTTGTTTAAAACTTAGGACTGTATTTATACACATATAAATTAGTTTGTAACATTAAGCTAATCATTCAGTACTTATAAAATGAAATTAGTATCAACAGAGGTACAATGAAAAGATATATTGCGAGTGCAAACAAATGCAAAGGATTGAAAATTCGAGAAAGACGAATAGTGGCGCAACATATGTGGAAGTTTGGAAAGCACATTGAGGAGCCCGATGTGGATTTGGAGGTACATTTTGACTATTTAGTACTTTTCTTATCATACATATATTTATAATTTTTTTGAAAAAAACAAACTAATGCTTGTATAATGTTTCACTCTTGCAGAATAATACATTGATGTCAATGTCTTATAACGCGTCGATTGACAATCTTATCACCAAGATAAGAAATATCGATTTTGGATCATTTTTGGCATTAGACGAAGATCTTGTTGTTGATTATAATGATGTCACTAGTCACTGCACACCTCATGATGTGGAAGTTATGCATCTTCCCATTTCGCACGTCACTCACTCCACCACACCTCATATAGATCTTTCCATGGCATCTATTCATCCCACGATATCACCACATATAGATTCTATTCATCCCACGACACCTCAAACATGGATTCTATTCATCCCACAACACGTCCTCACACAAATTCTACTATGGATTCTATTCATTCCACGATGTCACCACACATAGATTCTATCTATCTCATGACACCTCACATCGATTCTATCCATCCCACATCACCTCACATACCTTGTGTAGAATTTCCTGATCACACACAGATCTGAGGTGTTTAATCCATTCAAAAATCTCATACTCCCTCTCTCTTTCTCATTTTAATTTTACTTAAAAGTAGGAAAGGATCTTCCATAAATTTTATTGGCTTAAATCTTGTGATGAGGGCTTGTTTAACAACTTCCCAATCTGCACATTCCATTTCATCTTGGTTATAAAACCAATCTTGTGCTACTCCAGTTAAGGCCATAGAGAATAGCTTAAGTTTATCCCGTGGAAAAACTTCGTCATATACCTCACATGATTTTCTTTCTCTCTCTCTCTCTCTCTCTCTCTCTCTCTCTCTCTCTCTCTCTCTCTCTCTCTCTCTCTCTCTCTCTCTCTCTCTCTCTCTCTCTCTCTCTCTCTCTCTCTCTCTCTCTCTCTCTCTTTGGGATTACATTGATGAAAAACTAATCTCAAGCTATAATTGCATGAGAAATTGGAATGAATGCATGAGTAGGAATGTGTGTATGAGAAGTCGAAATGTAGGCATACTTGTTCATGATTTCTACTTCAGGTCAAAGTCATATTGAGATCGTCAATCATATGTATATACATATATACGTGATCAATTTAGGTTTGGTCGTTAATTGCATAATGACATCTCCCTAACAAGGGGATCTCCATCTTGACCCCTCTATGTGAGTCAATATGTGAATGTTATGATGAGATGTGAAATTCTATCTTTAACATACCTCTCTCTCTCTCTCTCTCTCTCTCTCTCTCTCTCTCTCTCTCTCTCTCTCTCTCTCTCTCTCTCTCTCTCTCTCTCTCTCTCTCTCTCTCTCTCTCTCTCTCTCTCTCTCTCTCTCTCTCTCTCTCTCTCTCTCTCTCTCTCTCTCTCTCTCTCTCTCTCTCTTCTGATGGATGCCCTAAGATTTGCGCATTTCACCGATTTGACTCATGCTCAGCCTAGTGCCAAGCAAAGACATGATCGTAAGTTCACCAAACTTATCGATCTATTTTAACGTGTCATATTCTGTGAGGAACACAATCATGTATGTCCCTTCGTTCAGGAGGGTATAGCGTTCGTGTTTTTCATATCTGCTCTTATCCCTAATGAGACAGAATCTTATGTTTCCATTACTGATGAGGTTTTAGGAGATGTAGAGGAGGCCAGACAAGCACATGAGTATGATCCTGCCAAGGCCCATTCTTTGTCTATCTCTCCCTTATCTATCGTAAGCGTGATTGACCAGAGCAGAAACCTGATGGACATCCTTGTGTACCATATGGACAATATTCCATTCTTGTCCATTAGCGATATCGGAGACGTAATGGATCTCAGAGAAGATGAGATACTATCTTGATTGAATGCCATCAATATAGTTTTGGCTTAAAAATTTACAATCCTTTTTGAATATCTGATATTCAATTGATATTGTTGTGTATCGAACTTGAGCCTGTCTATAAAACCATTGGAATAGCTGAATGATGTAACTATTTTTTGAGGCTGTTCCACCATGTTGTGTATTTCAAAGAAATGATGCTCTTGCTTACCAATGTGATTTCTCCATTCCTTGTGAGGACCATATACTCCAATTGCCATACTTTTTTGCAAAAAATGATGCATGATGCCTTAGTATGTGCTGCAATATCAAAGGTTTATGCATTGGTTAGAAAAATATGCATTTAAAATCTTGCAAGCAAGTTATACTGAAATTATAAAATTGTAATACATTGTTCAAATGTATGTTACCATGTAGTGGGTGATGTGATCTGAGCCCCAAGCTACCCTTACTGCATCTACAAACTCTATTGCTGTTTTCTCCAATAGGACCAATATGAGTGCATCTGCATATGAAATTGTGTCTTTTCTAAGCACTTCAACCATATTATTTGCACCTGGTGGTTCTCAATAATATCTTATAAGATAAACCTTGGCGGATAAAATTGTCATCAGACTTGATAATTTTTTACCCTCTCACAAGAAACCTTCGCCGAGTTGCAGACAACTTCGGTTTCAATCACAAATTCTTTAGATTGAAGGGCAAATGTTAATTCTCAACAAATTTGCAGAAACATTAGAAAAACCATCAGGAAATACCAAAAAACCACCAAAACCCTAAAAAATACAGAAAAAGAACCTTCGTCCGATTCACTGTGCATAGGTGTGATTCAGATCTATCTACTACCAGGTCAGCGAAGAATAATACCAAAAATAGAAGGCAAAAGTGACTGTTCATCTAGTTGCTAATAATTATTTGTAGAAAGTTTAACACCTTTTTGCAAAAATATCAGTTCTCTGAGAAGAACCTTCGCCTAAATCTTCGCCAAAGTCTGTGTCAGTCCTACTTACTATTTTTTATAATCAGTGAGTTGAAGCCAGACCATTTGTCATATTGACCTATTTTTGTGGAAAAAAGCTCTTTTTTGCAAAAATAACAGTATTACTCTTGCAACTTTCGCCAAAATCTTTGTTGACTCTTATGAGGATTCTAGATATAGTAAATCATCATTTTTGAGTTCGACGAAGATTAGATCTATCAGAATCTTGTGAAAAGTATATTTTTACCCTCGCTAAGCTGCAAAAACCTTATTGCTCACCTGAAAGAACCTTTGCTAGTTCCACCCTAGATTCATTTGTATCAGATTTAATCATTGTAAAGTCGACAAAGGTTACTTTTACTAGATTTGTTAGAAAACAGCCAGATCAATGAATTTTTAGCCAAAATAGTAGTGAAGAACCTTCGTCGAGTCATTCTTCACCTAGGAAACCTTCGTCTGTACTATTTTTAGGTTTTGATTTACCAGATCTAGCCACTGTCAAATTTATGAGACATTCTGTTATATTCTTGCTTTGATTCTGAAAAAGTCTGATTTTAGAAGTGTCGAAAAATATTTTTAAAAAAAATAAAAAATATGATTATTGACAAGTAATAGAAATTTTATAGATCTGATCCATTAGAGAAGTTACAAACCTCAAAAGGGCCATCTAAGAAATGTCACGTAGGACAAAAAAAATCGCCGAATTTCGGAAATCTGATGGACTTTCAGGTCCGGTTTAGCTTAACCTTACCAATAGTGTGTAATTAATCTGACACTATTACGACGCATGCAACTGCGACTTCAAGAACCTATGATGCTCATTAACTAACATTTTCAAATTTGAAAATGAGATTGTGTCCCTCGTTTTAACTAGCGAGAGAATAAACATAGAATATCAGGCACACCATGGAAGAAGAAGAGTGTCTAATTTTTTTTTTGGGTCTGTCAACTGATATTTGTGGAGATGTCTCAGTTTCATCTATACATTGTTCTCCTTGCCAAGAATGCTTTGATAGCCAAAAGAGTAGTAGTGAAAGGATCCACAGTTTCTCAACTTGATATGATCGCTCACAAAATATTCAACCAAAGAAAGAACTATGATTTGTAGGTTGACGAAAATTTGTATCCATTGGATCCGAGCTCGATGCAATATCCACAATTTCAATCCATCACACAACTAATAAAGTTTTTGTGTGAAGGACAAAACGGTTTACTGGGTTATTGTGAAAGATTGGTTACTTATGGTGTTGCAAACTCGATTCAAAAAATACAAAGTTTAGAATATATGTTAAATCGTTTGCTTGCTGACTATAGAGAAAAAGAGACCTCATTATTACAAACAAAAGAAGATAATGCATGTTTACATAATATTATGTTAAAGTTAAATGCAAGTAATGATCACCTCCGAGAAGTTGTTCAGACATTACGTATATCAAATGATTAGCTAAAAGACTAGATAAGAAATTAAAAAGAAACAAGCGAAAAAGAATGATGGACATTGATGAAAATGGAGGCCAACGAAGAAAAAAGATTCAAGCATTCAAGTAAGGATTTGTTTTGAATCATTTTATTTTTGTTTTGTGAAATAGCATGACATTTATTATGTAGCCTATTTGGATTTGTTGATTTTCATAATCCTTTGCAGATCAGCATTGGTTGCAAATGAGCATCTGAAGGCAATGACATGATCGGAAAATCGTTGAGTTCGGTATTGACAACCAAGTCCACAAAGTCTTTATTGGACAATAATCGATATTCTCGAATCAAGTCCAAGGTCACTGAGGCTTTGATGAGCGAGGTCGGTAAGGTTATCGACCGACCGTTAATCCAGGGAGCATGTGATTTCTCAGGTATTAGTAGGGAGGCATATGCCAGTATATTTAAAATTATTAAAGAGGCTTTTGGACAATTGCATGTAAGAAAATTTCTTATTCCTCGCCCTTTTTAGATTAGATTGGAGAGAGATGTATTGAATAGGGGTATGCTAAACGTCATTGGAATCCCTTTTCACATCACTGAGATTTATAATTCAAAGTCTGACAATTTGTCATATGATTCTACCAACAACTTATTTGTGGATTTGAATCATTTACTGAGATTGATAGTGAGATTCTTTGATATTATAAGTGTTAGTATGAGCAAACTTATACTGGTGGTCAAGCTGGATGAATCGGAAGTTATAAAAGGACAAAAGTTGGAAAGAGTAAGTATTACTATCACGAATGAAGCATTGAACAATGCAACAAACTCAAGGATCTCAACTTCAAGTGTGCATTGTCAAGTCTGGTTATTTGCAAAAGAAGAATTCTAGTACAAACATACTAATTCATATGAAGCACACAAAGGCTTCGAGTGTGTCTCTTCAGAATCCAAATGCCAGGCTAAGCTGGAGAGAATTTCAGTTTACTTGTACAATTCGGCTAGAGTTTTGTACTTTCGTGATCTCTTGGAGGAACTTACAGAAACATTGCTAGCACCGAATGAAGTTGGGGGAGAAGGAATATCCTGTTTTCTTTTCTTCAAGTAATTTCTTGTGGTGTTCATGGATTTTTCTACTATCGGCAGCCGAATGCTCCCATTGATCAGGTTGCTTTTCACGCCTCCATCCGTCAATCTTGAAGGAAAATTAGGTTCCTCTGTATCATATTCACAGACAGGCAAATGCAACCGCTCGGCCGCTTCGATTGATGCAGACAATAGCTCGTTTCTTCCACAAATGGATCCGCTTTTTCTGTACAAGGTTACAGCTCGATTCTTCTCACCTTTTTCACCTAAGCGCAAAATGTCCTTTGTTTTACGTACTGTCCGTCTGGGAGCTGTATTTCGTGGTGAATAATCATGCGTCAATTTTCCAGATTTTGCTGAGAATTCGTCAATCTCATGATCTTTCCCGTGGAGCCCAGGTTGAGACTTAAGCTCGCAAAGCAACTGGGCAGCATACATGTCACGAGGCTCCACCCCAGCGTACTCTACATCCTTGCACCGCGCTTCATCAGTAGGAGGCAATACTCTAGAACTCTGATCAGCTCTCTCGGCAGCAGCATGATTATGAATTAGCGAGCAGAAACAGAAGCCAAAACTAGCATGAAACAAATTCCAGTGATTCAAGAAGGCCCGAATACCATTAGCCGCAACGCCGAGTGCAATTCCATCCGCCAATATGATCAGCTGTAATTTCTCATAATTCCTTCTGAAAACCCATTTGTTATGCAGCAAGCAGCAACTATCATCACGATCATGCGATCCTTCCATAGATGCAGCAATCTTAATCCTGCAGCAGCACACTGAAGCTCCACGATCCGTCCATATCTGATCTAACAGACAAAAGCTTTCCATGGCAGCGGATCAATGTCTGTCGGTCGCAATTCAGAGCTTCTCCTCAACGACGCTCTACTGTATTTATATGCGAGGCGATGGTCGCCGACCTTTAAGAGCCTGGCTGCCGCTGACGATGGACTAGCCAAAAACGATCCCACACCGTTAGATTCTATACAGACCGTTGAGATTCTCTGAATGTTCACCCACTCGATTTTGACACGTGGCGAGCATTTAGGTGGCAGGCATCTGACGGAGCGGGTTGAGTTCTGGCATTTCCAGACTAATCTGATTTTGATTTTCTAACTTTTTTATTAATTAATAAAAGCAGGGATAATTATAGAGTCGTTTCAAACAAAACCCATAATATTTAATATTCTTGGAAGTTTCTTCTTTGAGTGCAAATGAGGTTGCCTTCTTTTGCTTGCTTTGCACCTTATCTACACACCTCCTAAGGTGCCCCCGTCAAGGGGCAAGGGGTTACGCTCTTGGCATCCATTATAGTAACTACACATCCATTATAGTAACTAAACCAACGGGTTGGCTTAGTTGGTTAGCTTGACATCCAAAGTTTCTTTGGTCTTAGGTTCGAACCTCCCCTTGGAAACCAAGAAGCATTATAGTAACTACAGTGACTAAATTATCGAATCTCCTTATCACACATCCATCTACATCATGTTTGTAGTATAACTAGATTTTAGTACGTTCATATGATTTTATCAAACTTGTATTAGAAAAAAAAACACGCAATATTAGTTCCTCTCTATGTTTCTTTAAAGCTTCTTTGACATCTTTGATCTCATTCTCGTCCCCAACCATTTTTCTTCTACTCTTCAGCTCGACACAAATACTGCGCTAACCCATTCTCACTTTTCTAGGAATCGTGACATTGTTGAAATGAGATTTCCACACTCTTGTAAAATATGAGTAACTTAGAAAGCTCTCATTTGCAGTAACCATGTCATCCTTGTACAATGAGAAAATCTCTGATCTTGAAAAAAATTGTCTGCCAAATGAAGTCTGCTGGTTGTAGGCATAACTCCACAATGAAGACAAAAATGTCTTTCCATCCACGATAGATCATGCTGGGCAATGAGACCAATATTTTGAAGAGGCATTCTGATATATCCAGTTTTCTCAATACGATATGCAATACAATGCAAACGATTATTACCCAAACTAAGAGCAACCTAAAATGCCGACAAACAAACATGTTATTCAGGCTATATTCAAATTGTTTGTTTAAGCAAGGAACTATACATGTTGACAAATAGACGTCTTGACCATCAGGGTCCAAACCAAGATAAAATTCTCGAATGGCCCTCAATCTCTTTTTTCCCAACCGGAATAGACAATTCGATACACAACAACTATAATGCAATGTTTTATTTAGATTTTGATTGGAAATAAGAAAAGCTTTTCTCTCTCGCCCAAATGCTCTTCTTCTATGATAGAAAGGGGATGGCGAAGCAAATGAAAATTCAGGTGACCTTGATTCCAGATTCCTATCAATATGATTATCTAATGAAACTCTTGGACTTCACACAAATTCAGTTGTTTGAGATTCATTTTGTTTTTTACTTGTATTCGTACTCTCAGATGGAGAAAAAATTCCTCTTGAGTTGTATAGCGCAACTGAGGTCCAATAAGTTTCTTGCTCTCAAATTCTATTGGCCTATCATTTTTATAAAAAAATCGTTCATGTCGCCGAATCATTTGCATCAGTTCGCACATTCGTGATCTGTAGAATAGCAGCTAAAGCAACCATATGTTTGAGTTTCTCAAAACATTGATTCAGTTCTTTATTGCATCAGTATGCGAACTAGGTTAATCTCTCTTCTTTTTCTTATTAACTCTTCCTTTACTCAGATTATTAAGAGGTGCAACAACCTTCGCATAATCTTCAATTGACTTACAAAAGAAAATTGTAAAAACAAGAAAAGATTTAATTTCTCTAACCATCTTCGGTATCGACCACTCAAGCACTTTCTTAACCTTACCCTGATCTATCTTCAATACTTTCGGGGTGATCTTATGACCAAGTTATAGTAACTCATGCTTAAAGAACTCACATTTGGGTTTTTCAGCAAATAGCTTTTCTCGTTTGAGAATCCTCAAGACAACCTTAAGATGATTCAAATGCACTTCAAGAGTCCTACTGTAGATGAGAATATCATATAAAAATACAACTACGTATTGACCCAATATATAGAGCCAAAAGCATCCTATGCACTTAGCCATGCATAGCCCTAAGTTCCCTATACATAGATTCACCTAGAGTATAGTCCTAAGCATGGACCAACTATTCATAGAATTGCTATTGATAACTCTACACATGCATACATTGTCTCATACCTTGTCTAAACTCCATTTAGTGTGTTCTGGGCCTCACAAGGATATTGGTTACTTTCGGGTCACGTCTAGTATGACGTGGCATAACTAACAGCTTGTTTCACTGGAGTATCATGTATCCAAGACTACGAGTATACTGTATCCTATGTACTGGTCATGGACATAACATTCTTCCCTCCTTAAACTGTTTCTATCCTTAGAAACTAAAATTCAAAAATTCTTCTTTATGCAATCACAAATCATCATCCTCAGTACGACCCTCCACCGAATTAAGCACTCAGAGATAGAACATTAACTACTTTTGTAGTTCTCTATTTAGCTATCTTGTAAACTCCACACAATGGAGATAGACACTATTTTTCTGGATCAGAAGACACACAAAGAAAAGTGTGTGAGTACAGCAGAAAAGAAAAGAATAGAAACAAAATAGCTGTGCGTGAAAGTCTGTCAACGAGCAGAATACAGCGAAAGAGCAAAGTGTCAAGCCACCAACGAGCGAGACACTGATCATCTCGTTCTAAAAATCAAATTGATAATACAGTTGCTCTATCTTGTGCATTTCTTTGTCTTCCACTGTCTTGACTGCTAGAATGATATCTGTTCTGTAATCTGTAGTATTGTGTCTAGGATCCTGCAAGCTTCCGCATAAGAAACTAACAAAGGGCTTTTGGTCAAAAGCATGCACTATCGTGGTTTATCTCCAAAATAGGAGTTCTATCATTGCAGTACCGAAGATGACACCTGAAGAGGTGTTCACAAAGAAGAAGTCAAATGTGAATCAGTTGAAAATCTTTGGATGTAGCCTTTGTACACATTCCTAAGGAAGAAATGAGTAAGCTTGATGTGAAAGCTTTGAAATGTATCTTCTTAAGATATGATGATCATGTAAAGGGCTATAGATGCTATGATCTTTTGGAAAGGAAAATGCACATTAGTCGTGATGTTATCTTTGATGAATCGAAGATGTACAAGGATGAGGATGCTGAGAAGTTGGGGACACATCAAGTGGAAAAGATGGCATGGTGCTACTTCCTCTTGATGATGGACCTTTTGTGGATATTCCTGATGATGGACATGGTGATGCACCTCATGATACCATCACTTAACCTCAGGATACAGGTTGGAGGAGTAGGGATAAATCACTTGGTACTAAGAAAACTGAAGTTGCAGGTGACAAACGCAAGGAGAAGGATGTACCATGGGATACATTTTTACCAAGAAGCCGATCACCTGACAAGAAGCTCTCCAACCAAGAAATTGATATATGGTATTAAGCAATTATTTACAGAGATTAACAAAATCCTAACTGCAAAATACATTTTTTGATCACACTTACTACCTCTGATGTCCACTATTCTTCCTTCTTTAGAATTTTCAGTTCCCTGAAAATCTTTTAGCTAAGGTATCGCAAAGATATAAAAACATCAGTAAATGTTAAAAAAATGAGTTACTGTAAGAAGAAAGTCTGAAACAAAAAAAAAATTGTCGACTAAAGAACTACCTCCACATATTATCCATTTTATTCCAATTAATTACTTTAACAAGTATCTCAAAAGCTTTTGGCTTGTTCACTCCTAATGATGAAAATCATCAAGAACACAATAGCCAACTGATCGGTGTTCCACAGATTTGAAAAGGAGAAAACCAAAACAGTATTCAACTCCATTTACTGGGTGTAGTGATACTCCAGGGTTTATTAGTTAAATAGCATAATACCAAGGAATCGAATTCCTATACCGGCTATATGCTTGAGAACCATACCATTCTTTTCTTTTTCCTCCATCAACATCGGTCTAAAAAATTCATTCTAGATACCGATTTTACAGCTTGACCAAAGATCCAACAATACTAAAGTTCCAATTAGACTTCTTAGCAAAAATGTCAAAGTGATAAGCCCAAAACATGCATATTGTTCCTAGAGAAAAGAAAATCCAAAATTTTCTAACTCCCTTTACAAAAAACAATACAACATCCTAGGCTAAATTCTGACAATCAAATACCAAGAAATCGAAATTTTTCTGTCTGGGTGTTAGTAACTTGAATTTCTGGAGTTGTTCTAGAAAATCGGTTTTGAACCAACTCAAAGCTAGAAAATGTCAAAATTCTATCAAGCCATGATCAACCGGCATGTACAACATTAACGCAGATAGTCACCCAATTCACAAAATTGTTCGCCACTCATCATGCATCAACCTACTTTAAACACCTTGCACAATAAAGCCCAAAAGCCCAAAAAAGTAATGTTTAAAAAATGAAAGAAAGAAAAAACCAACAAGGCCACCCTTGACCCAAAACTTTGAAAGGGTTGCAAGATCAAGTAAACCCTAAGGGTTTCTCTTCCAAGAGGGCTTAAATCAACATCCTGGCGGCTATAGTCGTGATGGTTGCTCGACTCATCACCTAGCAGGTTGCGAGCCCCTTCTCTCCTCCCTACCTCGAGTTTTCAGGTCCCTCAATTCACTGGTGACAGCACAACCATCATCAGGAGTTTGAATTGCGCTCAGAGAAATGTCAGGCAATCTTTTTGTATCTATGAAAATGACGACTTCTCTGGGACCTGATCAACCCCTGACAAGAGGCATTGATGAATTAGAAACGGAATCCCTGAGGTTCAGTAAAGGGAAAGAACCAATGGAAGTTGAAGAACATGAACAATTCACCAAAGAACTCGACGAATTGGTTACCAAGGAGCAGTTTCTCCACTTGGTAACAGAAGTGGATGAACTGAAACTAGCATTAGCGAATTTGAAGTCCAGTGGATGACTCATTTGTTGAACTCAAAGGCTTGATTTTGAGTTCCACCTCCTATTCAGATTTCTCAGAGCCACAGGTCTGAAAACAGTTGAGAAAGGGCTGAGAGGGCTTTTCTTTTTTCTCTCTGTGGAAGTACAGTTCTCAGAAAGAGTTAAGTTTTCTTTCCTTCCCTTGTACAATTGTAAATTAGTCTTTCTGATTTTATTTTTTTTCAAAAGTTAAGGTACCTCTCTTTCAGTTCTGAAAATGACCACTCCTCGGGGACCTGATCAACCCCTGGAGAGAGGCATCGATGAGCTTGAAACATAAGCCTTGGCTTACAGTAAAGGGAAAGAACCAATGGAAATGGAAGAACAAGAACAGTTCGCCGAAGAACTCGACGAACTGGTTACCAAGGAGCAGTTTCTCCACTTGGTAACAGATGTGGATGAACTGAAGTTGGCATTAGCCAATTTCAAGTCTAGTGTGGACGACTCGTTCACTGAACTCAAAGGTTTGATTTTGAGTTCTGCGAAAGGAAGCCTTCCCTCCACTTCTCAGTTATCCCCTTCTCCACTTCCATCAGTCTCGGGTGAGCCTATGTGGTCTCACCCTAGTGTCTTTAAAGACTTAAAGCCTCCTACTTTTATTGGAGAAGAGAAGGATAGAAATGCATACATTCTACAAACCTTCCTCATCAAATGGAAGAACATTCATGCTCTTAAACAGACCCCTGACCATTTGCAAGCTATTGAGGCCAGTCTTTCCCTAGGGCCCATGGCCTATAAGTGGTGGTTAAATCTCCAGGAGACTGGGCAGACTCCCCGGTCATGGAAGGCCTTTGAAGAAGCCTTCCTAAGAGAATTCCTACCTGAAAATGAACTTGATAGAGACTGGGAAGCCTAGGAGAGAACAGTAATGGACAAGTCCCTTATCCAATATATCTCGCAGTATCAAGAAGCAATTTTAAAAATTAAAAATATGGATGATTATCAGAAAATCAGGGGATTTGTCCGTGGCCTCAAGAATGAATATAGAGTAGAGGCTCAGAGAAACACGCCTACTACCCTAGAGCAAGCTCTCAGATATGCTCAAATCTATGATGATTCAGTGGGTAGGAGGGGGCGAGGCAACATCCCCTTTCTGAACAGCCTCCTCAGAAAGACTTTCAATTTAAAAAAAAAAATTAGAAAGAAAGAAAGAGGATAAAATCGAAGGTGAAGCTCCTCAAGAAATGCCCTTCACTCATACAGCCCTTAAAACCAAGAGATTTTGAGAAAGCCAAACAAGAATGTTTGTGCTTTGTGTGCATGGGCAAGGGACACACAGTCAAACAATGTCCTAAGGGGCCTTTCACTAAGAAAGATAAAAAGGATAAAAAACAAGTTCACCTTGTTCAGACCGTAAGTTTTCCCAATGACTCGGCAGCTTCCGAGACAAAGTGTATCACGTCTGGAAATTGTAAGCTAGGCAAGAGAAGCTACATGCTGCTTTGTGGGCATTCGAGACAACACACAAGCGAAGCACTAATCAAAAGTGGGTACGAAGTTATGTATGTGAAACATCTATTGCATAGTTTTCAAGAGGAATTTGTAATATGAATAGATGAGAGACCCGTTTCTAGAATCAGGATGGATAGGATATTTTGATATTAAGAGAATCTTCTAAGGATTGTGGTTAAAATCTAGCTAGAAGATGTAAGGGAAGGGAAGTTAGAAACATTCTTGTAGTAGATAAGTTACTGATTACGAATCCGGTTGATTCCTATCAAAACTAGAGAGTTCTAATACAAGAAGTGATTAATGAAAACTAGCTCCCTACGGTTTCAACTTGATCCTAGTGTGAACTAGGATCCGTGAGTTGATGCACGGTATGAAGTTCACTCTAACAATATATTTCTTTTGAAATAATCTCTGGTTGAGATTTTGGCTATGAAATAGCACTCTTTGAGAAATATTCTCTCTTAGAGTTAATTGGGTTACATGATTCTCAGTTAAGAAAGTGTTGTTTACATATTGTGTGAAATTTGTAGAGATATGCTATGTAGTCAATCTTTGTGAGATCATAAAATTATTTTGTACAAACCCTTAATCTTGTGGGTCTACAAAGTATTTTGTGGACTAAATTTATTTGCATGCATAAAATAGTTAGAAAAACATAGGCATATTGATGAGAATTGTAAAGAGACAATTTCTCGCTGGGTAATAGTGATTTCTCGATGAGAATTGCTTATTAACCTAGGATAGATTTAGAATCAACTTGAATGTGATGTTTTGAAATTGGGCCCGCACCTAGACATTCAAATATTTTCTAAATCCGTTACAGCTAACCGAGTCAGTGTGAAAAATTGAAAAAGTTATCTATGTTGAGTTAGGGCCATATTGACTTTTTTGTGTCATTCCACATGTTAGTAGGTGATTAGGCCAATTTTGGCATTAGAGATAACTCGAGCAAGTACACATGCCACATGATAATTAGGCCAAATCCAAGACCTATCACTAAGAAGAATCAAATAAAACAACGTTGTTTTGTGATCACAAAAATAGTCGACACTAAGCAGATCAAATTGGAAAACATAAGCTACATGCTGCTTTGTGGGCATTCGAGACAGCATACAAGCGAAGCACTGATCAGACGCCTATTCAACTGGTTTATGCTCAAGATGCAGTAATTCTTGTGGAGTTTTTGGTACCATCGTTAATGTGAAGCCACCACACAATGCCTTGATGAGTCCAAATCTCTACAACTATGCCATGAAGCTTTACATACACGCCTATTGGCTGTACATGCACTGGCAGCTGAGAAAGCACGTCGTAAATCATGGCATGATCGTCGGTTACACAAGAAACATCCGCATCAAGGAGATCCTCAGCCATGGAGCGGTGAAACTTGAACATCTAGATGGAACACTGTTTGATACACCCATCAATGGCAGCTGACTGCACAAGTATTGGCCACCTTAGTAACACAGATCAAGCTTGATGATGATAGGTAGATCACTTACAGATCAGATCTTACACTACACTACAAAAGGTCATTGCAGCCAGATCCAACAAGATCCAAGCAGGATCTAGATCCAGATAGGATAAAAAAGATAGTAGAACACCATCTGGCAACAATTAGCCTCTGATGATGCAGATCAGATTTGAAGATATCAAGAAAAAATAGCAAAAACAGAAGTTAAAATCACATAAACTGATGGATCAACTACCAGATCTTCATAAGATCACAGGACTCACCATAGTCAGATCTGACCCAAATGGACTCACAAAATCTCTACAAAGATTTACTTGTGAAGGATCAGCCAGAAAAGAACCTCTACAAGAGTTCAAATAAGCAGAATCTTCAGAACTCTCGGATGCCATCACAAGCAGCATAAATGGAATCAGAACAATGAAATTGACCTGCCTATATAGTTAGATCTTGAAAATATGATAACAGGAGCAAGTTGGACGAGAGTTCTCTCCCTGTGAGTGTTTAACACTTGCATGACCTTTAGAACTCTCGCACGACAGTCAAATCAGCTTCTGAACTCTCACCAAATTCTCTGGGGTCTTAGACTTGGAGAGGTGTTTGCATGATTTTAGATAATATGGCCTAGAAAAAGTGCACCCTACTACAGAATTTCGGCGTCTATGTTCTCGCACGTGTGAAGCTGAGGTGGAAAGCTGATGTGTCAATCACCTTAGTCACTTGATCTTCTTCCGTATTGTGCTTTACAATGCCTAAGTTGGTGCACTGTAGCTCAACTTATGGTCGTTTGAAATTTTGGCACTTTTCTGAGCAAAATTGTCAAAATCTGTCAATGTTCTAATAATCGCATGCCTGTTTTTTTCCCTAATTTGATGTAATGTGCTTGCATAAACTAACTGTATGTTGAATCTGATAATGTTTATGACATGCATGAGGGATTTATAGTCGTTTTGAGTGGTCATACACATGTGCTCTGATGGTTGGGTCACAAATCAATGATTTAGGCTTACAATTTTTGTAAAATTGAAATTTACGTAGAACGTTATGGACAAAAAGCAGTTAATGTTGTGTGCTTTGCATGCCAGACTGACATTATGTCGGTAAGATTAGAAATCGAACAATATGTCAATTTTTTGATTTCAATTGCCTATATATTGACAGTGTTTTTTTGTTGAATTTCAAATTATGTAAAAACATAATAAAAAAAATAAATTCCAGAAATTCATAATTTTCAGTTTTTTGAATTGTCTATGAAATGAACTAAAATTGGCAAATTCACCATATTAGAGTCAGTTTTAGTTGGAATTGGTCAACTGTATTTCACTCACAGTTAAGAATAAGCATATTCATTAACTAAAGTTAGTTATTTTTTGAAATAGATAATTCAAGATGGCTGAAGAAGCTGCAAATCAGGCTGTGCCAAATCTGGCTGCACCATCATACATGCAAATTTGCCAGCAATTGATGCTCAATGACATGAACTGGAATAATCTAAGAGACTAGCATATGTAAGTTCTTTTGAGCCAGTTTAAGCTATTGTTTTCTCCAAACTTCAAATCTCAACCTGAAACTTATGCAAGGGAGAAGAAGGAGAAGAATCTGGAAGTTGTGGAGGATTGGCTCATTAAGTGGAGCAGTTACTTTAGCTTGCATGGAATTCTTGATGAGAAGAAACTTGAAAGTGTCGTATTGTTCTTATGCGGCAAGGCGTCGTGGTGGTGGCAGGATTTGTCTGTGAAACCCAGGACCTAGGATGCTTTTGCGGAGGTCTTTAAAAAAGCTTTCGTAATAGCTGATGACATCGGTTACTACCAAACATTTGTGAATTACAAGTTGGGTAGTAAGAGCCTGGACTCTTATATCCATGAATTTATGGGCCTTTGGAATAGAGTTCCATCATTCGATCCTAAGTTGGCATTATGGCAGTTTATCAAAGGTTTGCCAACTAACTATCAGAACAAATGCAGGAGGAATGTGCTTCAAAGCCTCGAGGATGTTTTCGGATAGCAAAAGCATACGACTCCATGGCCAACCACTTTGAAATCCAAGAAGGGCAAGAAGCACGGTCTAGACCGAGCTACTGAATACTTTGACAAATTGGATCAAATGACGTCAGAACCCCATAAACCGAAGAAGAAAAAATTAAAGAAATCTATGTTCCAGATGAAGGCGAAGAAACGAAATCTTTGTTTCATTTGTAATAAGCCTAGACATATGATGAAATTTGTCCAAAGAGAAAGAAGCCAGCGACACAAATGATTGAAATCTTAGGGGGTAAAACTAAAACTTTGAAAATTAAACTATTTGATTATGAGTGTGAATTTTCTTTTAATACTGCTTCTTTTTTGCCTAATGAACTAGTTCATTTAACAAGCACAATTAAAGATCAAGAAGTTAGTATCTTATTAGACAATGGTTCTACTCATAATTTCATTAATTCTCGTCTTGTGCAAAAAATCAACTTGGCAACTCATGAAGCCAGTAATCATAGATAGAGAGTTTATCTAGCTTCAGGAGCATAGTTGGAGACTTGGAAGGTGTCTCGGTCCTCTCAAGGTTATTAGTCATAAACTGTCCTTGACATGGAATTAAATCAGGGCGTGACCAACAATCTCGAATACCGGAGGGCCGGTCTACCATATTAGGACTATTCCAGGTCCTTAACCGAATATGGCCATAACAGGGAAACATTTTAAATTGTCCACCATATATTGTGGACCACTTTGGATTGTATAAAAAATTGATTCTTTAGCTTATGAACTAGATCTTCAAGACAAATCTACTACACACTTAATTTTTCATGTGAGTCAGTTAAAATTAAGTTTACATGAAGGTGATACAGTTGGATCTGATGAGGATCCATCCCACCTAGAAGATTTATCGCTTAGTGTATGTTTGGAACCTGAGAAAGCGCTCAGAAGTAGAGATAAACAATTGAGAAATCATATTATCTCTGAGTGCTTATAGGATTCAGTATATCCTAGACTTGGATACACGATACTCCAGTGCTTGAGATTATTGGTTACACCACATCATACTGGACGAGGCCAGTAGGGTAATTAATATATTACCTTGTGAGGCCCAAACACACTATTTGGAGTTAGTACATGGTTTAGGACAGTCAACGCATGTGTAGAGTATCAATAGTAATGGAATTTTCCAATTGGGGAGTTTAGGCTTTGCATGACTACATGCACATGAAGGCTTGGGGCCTATATAGACCCTAGAAACTTGCCCTACTCCATCATTGTTGTGGTGATTCATTGCCAGGTCCTCTCACTCTACTCTTGCTTTCTATTCCTTGGCTCGGGGGTGAAGCTTTTGGAGATTGATCGGTTGCTTCTACTTGGTTGGGTGGTTTACTCCACAATGTGTTCTCTGTTGTTTCGACTTCTAAGCAAGATCTTGAGAAGCTTTCCCTTACAGAAGGCCATTAAAAATAGTCAAATGTTAACGTGAACATCTTATTTGTGCTCAAATATTTTGATTTGATTTGATGTCAATAATTGAGTTGTTCTAGAACTTGATTGAGTTAAGGGCAGTTTAAAGAAGTTTGGATGATGAAAATATTTTTGAAGTTGATGTTGCTATACATCTAGTTCATTTTTTTGGGTCAGAAGTTAGACTATTTTTTCATCTCTCTTTCGTCATTATAAGGTTATACCAATTTATTCATTTGTGTGATTTTTGTTTATGCAATGTTTGAACACATTGGAAGGAGTTGATAAAGATAAAATCTTTTTTGATTTTATTTGTGAAGCTACTGCTCCAATAGATTTAGTTAATAATCTAGCTTGTGAAGATGTTAATAATATAACTTTTGGTGATGTAAATGTTAATGCTTTCTAGCAATGTATCAGAGTCATTACTCTTTGGAACATTTGGTTAGCAAGGAATAGTAGGGAATTTAGGATTGGTGATTTTGTCATCTCCCCCCTACTCCTTTTTAAAAATTCAGATATACTTATGATTTTGTAAGTTATGCTTTTCTATGTATTTTGTAAAAAGTCTAGAGTCTAACAACTTTCTTCGAGAGAAAAAAAAAGATGTTGATTTTGATGTCAATCAAATACCTTTATCTATTGTATCAAATATTGAAGTGTTTAGAATGGGTATGCTTGAGGAGCTTTGTTTTAATGAGAAGACTTTGCCAGAAAAAAAGTTTCTTTTTTATAGAAATTTTTTTAACTAATAAGTAACATCATACTAAGATGATGTAAACAATTTGTTTAAGGTTTTCGAAAGATATGGATTGGGTGAATACAAAGTCATTGGCAATCGTAGATAGCTACATTGAGAAATATCTTGAGAAAGGTGCTGCCAAGCCAAGTGCACAAAACAATATGGATGCTTGTTCTAGTAGTACGCTCTTTGGTAATCTTCATAAGTGTGCAATCACACCTAATGCAACAATGAGCACATATTTGATCGAAAAGATTAGTGAACAATCGAAATGCAGTAAGATTTTAGTTCAGTTATTGAAGGTGTATGAAGAGAATTAGAACAATCAAGTGTTGAAACACTTACTATAGGTTCTAACAACAATATGTCACTGGGTGCGTCACTCTAAAATGTAGCTCTAATTTTAACTCTTACTCAGCTCATAAATTGCTTGTAGTCAGCTCATAAAACTCTCATCTCTGCTCTCTTATTGTGCATTGATATGCTTTTATTTAAACTATAAAGGTTTTAAATTACAATATTGATTAACTAATAATGAACTGTAGTTAATCCATAGCTAGTTAAAGATTGAGATCTGTCATTGGATATGATTGTATTGAGTCATAAAATTGTGAAGATTGGATGGGGGGGGGGGGGGGGGGGGGGGGGGGTGTAGGATTGAGTTTTGAGTCAAGTTGAGTTCCAGATTGATGCAGTCGATTAGAGTCGGGTCAACATAGAGTTTTGACCTTGACTATACTATTTCGACCTTCTAACCAAATATGCAAGTAGAGATAAATTTTACAATTCATGATCAATTATAAAATATTGAAAGAGGCTAGTAGGAGTGAGATTAAGCTTTAACACATTAAACCATCACTGATATAAAAATTAGATATAGATTTTGCTGAGATATGGCAGCACTGTGAATCTCAAAAAGAAGTTCCAAACAAAAAATAAGGATTCTAAGAATGCTAGCATATAATAAGAAATTGTTCTCACATATTGGTTTAAGAAACAAGAACTAAAGCTCGTGCTATAAGACCAGGAGAAATCAACCAAAGTTTATAATGAAATCTAAAAAACGTACAAAGCTTATGCCTAGAAAATGAGAACTAACCAAGGATTCTGCTAAGAAATGTGATACTTTCGTATGAAAGCTGTAGTAACTTTCAAAAGTTGTAAGGTGACTATATCCTTGCATAAGTTGTCATGTGCCAATCCCAAGAAAATAGCAATGGCAATGAAATGAAAGCTATAGCACAACATTCCTACCATGACACAAGGATCAAGATGTAAACAAGCATAATCGCCTACATTTCATCAAAGAAATAATTGATATGCATGAAAACATATTTCAAGAGAGAATAAGATGTTTGGAAAACATAAAATATGTGTGATTGAAAACAATAAACTTTCCATTAGCATGTTAGTGATTGTTAATATCTAAGACACTTGTTCTGACTAGATGCAAACACAAAGCAACCCTTTGAGCTGCTCCTCACCCAAACAAAAACTATGCACATTTTGCTTCGTGCTTGAGAGTTCACTTATAAGATATCCTAACTTTCTAGCAATCATCAATGGGATGAAAAATGTGCAGTAATTTGAGCTTCAAAGAAAAAACCAAAAGAGGAAGTATAAAGTTAAAGAAGCGTAATAAGCATGAAGAAAATAAGAATATTCAACAATTATTATTCTAGCTTTTGTTGAGCTACAACAATTTTTTATGGAAATTACCGAGGCTTTTGGTTGTAAAAGAAATACTTGCAAAATGAAAAGCATCAGTATTTGTGCTAGTAATCGTGTTGGATCTAAATAAACAAAGGCCACTGGTGATAACAAACCTCAGTAAGAAACAAAGGCCACTGGTGATAACAAACCTCAGTAAGAAACAAGGCACTGATTTTCACAACATTGATGTGTCTATAGGAGTAAGTAGAAATATAAAACACAAAATCTATCCATGTAATGGAATCATTCTTAAACTATACTTTGACTACATATCAACATTCCTAAATCCTTTGAGACCAACATCTTGATCTTCCTCTTGACCATCAAAGTCATTGAACAAACTTTTTTTTTATCATTTCCATTAGTTGATTTTCCAGCATGAAAACCACCGATATCCACTTGCATAACATCATCTACACAAGAAAATTCTTTAAAACATGTGAGTAAAGCAAAGTGAGTCGCTTCCACTTGCTTACCTTTCTCTTGAACATCAAATATATCAATATCTTCAGACCTGAACCTTTGGAAATACTCCCTCTCAAACATATGATCTAGATCCAACAAGATCTCATCAATGCTTGATCACAAATTTTCACGAAGGTTAGTGAAAACAATGTCATTGGTGGCACCATCATAAATCAAAAGATAGATTCCAAACTTTCCATCCAACATGAAGTAGAGTAGGTGAAGATGAGCATCAAACCTAAAAAAATCCAGCCTTCTTGAGTCCATAAAAAACCTCAATAAGCTCACCAATGAGATCTCCCTTGCCTTGAAGAAATTGCCTCTCAACTTGCTCCATGTTGTCTTCTCCAACCATCCTTTTGCCATCTTGATCACGAGTGATCAATTCATAATCATAGAATCCTTTGAGTTGATGAAGAGATGTGAGATCCATGCCTTGGATCTTCCCAAGAACCAATCTTCCATTGCTCTTTCCTTCATAAGACTCCCTTTTAATGATTGCATCATAAAAAGTAGAAGCCTCAAAAACATTAGAAGCCATGAAAAAAATGATTAGTACCTTGAACATAAGGATAGTTGAAGTACTCTCTTTTTTCAAACAAGAAATTCTATTCAATGTTTTAGGTAATGACTCATATGATAATGATTCTTCCTCACTATCATTCACAATGACATCATTCAAAGTACATCCTACTTTGAACTCTTCACATACTTCTCTTCTTCTTGACTTGTGACTATCTCCCTCACCAAGTCCCTTGATAGAACCATTTGATCTACTCTCTTTATGAAGACATGTGACTCCACTTGCTGCAAAAATGACTTTCTTGAAATCATAACAAAATAATGTAGAAGAACCACCTCCTTCATGCATGCACCTAGCAACATATTTTTCCATATGATAAAAGAAATCATTAGCAACAACCTTTTCCAAGGAAGAACCTTCACCACCTCCATTGATGAAGTTAGCTCTCTTCTTACCTTTTGCATGCTTGCACTTGCCATGAAGAACCATTGAAACACCATCATTATCCTCAAGACTAGCCAACTTAGCACAAAGATGAACATCTCCAAGAAGCATATTATCCTGACCTAGATCTAGCATAAGGAAGCTTGTTAGACTTTGCATAAGATCCACCAATCTTATTGATGCTAAAAGGTAACTTTGGAAAGTTGAGACCAATCTCCTTTTCCATTCCATCCTTTTTGTTAGCCATAACAAAAGCATCAAGCTTGAAAAGTCTACCTTGTCTATTGCCCCTAGCAACCAAGATTTCTTCCTTTGTAATGAAACAAGCATCACCACCAAACTTTACCATGTATCCTTTCTCTATCATTTGACCAACACTTAACAAATTCTTTGAAAGTGAAGGAATGTAAAGAACACCATCAAGTCTTGCTTTCCTATTAGTAGAGAGACAAATAGGAATTGAACCAATACCTTCAATCACACACTCACCACCATTGGCCATGTGAATTGCTTTTTTGGCTCTATCATAAGTGACCAAAGAAGTAAAGAACTCCTTGTGACTAGTCATGTGTGAACTAACTCCACTATCAATCCACCATGAATCTTTGTCACCTTCACTTGATATTGGACTTGAAGAACACATCAAAAGAGAATCACCACCACCTAGATCCTCATCATTAGTAGTAAAGTTGATTTGCTTGCTACCTTATCTCTTTGCTTCTTCAAACATTCATTTGCAAAATGCCCTTTGATTGCCATTAAGTATACTTCACTTGATCTTGAGGTGCTTGAGGTCTCTCCTCCACACCTGCAACAATCTCCATCAACTCATTCATCTCCAATAAGGATTCCTTCCTCATCTTCCAAGTAGAATAGTTGATTGAGGTAAGCCTATCATTGCCTTCCAACATGAATCCACCACTTGTAGCCATGTTGCAATTCTTCTTTCAACCCATTCCAATGCAAAAAAGCACTCTCTTGAATGTCAACAAATGAACTCAAGAAGAAATCACAAAGATATGGAACCTCTCAAATCTCTTCTAGCAATTCTAACTAGAAAATCAACACATAGAATAGTGAAATCTTGATCAACCTATGATCTATCCTCAATCTAATGATTCTTGCCACTTCCTAAGATTGAAACACACTCAAATGAAGTTCAGTAACCTCACAAACTAGATATCCAATCAAAATTAGGATTTTGACAAAATCACAAAAAATTGAATATCTCAAATTCTACATGCAATTTCTAAAAACTTGATATATCATCTTGTAGCCTCCAATGAGACCTTCCTAATGCACCAAAATTTGGCTAATTCCAATAAGCCAAGTGTGAAATTGGAATTGATCAAGTATATAACCCTATATTGAGTTTTGACCTACAAAAGATCAATTCTACACATGCAAAAATGCTAATTTTTGAGTGGATTTCAGATTATTCAAGATCCAATCCATGTTTGATCTTTGGTAACAAAAAGAGCAAACCAACAATCCTGCCAATGTAGAAGAATTAGCATCTACATACAAAATGAGATGCAAAGAGATACTGATCAAACATGAACCAAAACATAAAATATGTTGTTGTCTGTACAATTATAGTACCCTACTGTATTTCACACGTGTGGAACCAAAAATAGCAATAAATGATCATTCTATACACAAGATTGCAAGATAACATCATGAGATTGCACCAATGAGTAGTAGAACCCAAGAGAACCATGTCTAATGATGAAATGAGAGAGATAAGAGAGAAGATGTGTCTCTCCATGAGTCACATTCTTTTATAGCAGGTCCAAACCCTATTTGGCCACTTGGATTTCCCTCCAAAATGTAAACCCTACTATTTTTGGGTCTAGATTCAATGTACCCAAAGTTCAAATTTGAATCTCTCGCAAACTTGACTACCAACTTTTCCACACATTCAAAAAGTGTTAATTGAATGTATTTTAAACTAATATAACTTCAAAAAGTTTATCTCTAAGTCTAAAATGAGTTTTGGCCTCATATTGACAATTTACCAAAATACGACTAAACTTGTTGAAATCTCCCACACAATGGCCAACACCTATACCAATGACTATATCGAGACTATGACTGATGAAAAGAAAATCGAAACAAAACTATGACTGATTGATGAAAGAAAACTGAATTGGAAAATCAAGCTAACAAACCATTTTCTCTTGAAACATTAAGTTATAAAGAAAGGAAAATTCATTTTTGTATATGTACAACTCATGGATTTGACTAGGACAATATCATATCACGGTTTTACTGATAGTACATTCTCTTCTTATGCAACTAGATCTTTTAGTTCTCACTTAGAGTTCATAGAGTTCTTTTTGAGCTCATTAGATGCTAAGAGACTAGTTTTTTCCATTATGTGTTTATTTTTGGATACATATTTTTATGCTCCCACGTAGACTATCACACTTTACATGTACTATTTGGTCTTATATGTTTTTTAGCATTCAAGGACAATGAGGTGATCCACTGTGAGATGAATAGGAGTCCCAAGGTGCATCCTTTTCCTTCATTTTGTCACCTGCAACTTTGGTCTTTTTCGATCCAATGGGTTTGTTTCTCACAATGGGAGGAGTACCACATTCTCTTCATCCTCATCTTGATGATCTTCCTATGGTTGTGGAGTTGCTTCATCCTCGTTGAAATGCTTGGATAGTTCATCACTACCCTTTTTTTCATCTCCAAACCTATCGATCTCATCGAACAATACATCATGACTTATGTGCATGTGTCGCCCAAGTAGATCATGGCATCTATACCCCTTAGCTTGCTCATCATATTCTGTAAAGATGCACTTCAAGGCCTTCACCTGCATTTTGGTCCTTTACATGAACATACACATGACATCCAAATACTCGCAACCCATCCATCCTAGACTTCTTACCATTGAACATCTCTTCGGGTGTGCAATTAGGTACAACAAATGTTGGTGCTTCTATTTTGCAAGGACACAGTAGTTTTAACGGCTTCGTCCCAGAAAGAATTATTAATGCCCATATGTGTCATCATTTTCCTAGCAGCCTCGACAATGGTGATATTCTTTCTCTTAGCTACTCCATCTTGTTGAGGTGTGTCAACTTGTGCAAACTGTTGTATGATGATGTGCTCCTTGCAAAAGTCAATAAAAGATGTGGATCGATACTCACCACCACGATCAAATCTAAGTACTTTGATCTTAGGACCTGATTGGTTTTCCACCAATGCTCTGAGGCTGTTGAAACATTTGAATGTGTCAAAATTCTCTCTAATCATGTTTATCCAAGTCTTTCATGAGTAATCATCAATGAAGGCCAAGAAATAAAATGCTCCACCAATGGACATGACCTTCATTGGCCCACATAGATAAGAGTGCACCAGCTCAAGCACCCATTTTTTGGCTACAAGCTAACCACTGACTACTCCATTCCCTGGCTTTGATACCATGTCAAGGATCTTACTGGCAGGAATAGATAGGTAGCTTAGCAAGCAAATCATCGGACACATTCCGAAAGCTGAAAGACAGATCACTCCACAACCCAAGAAAATGCTTCACGAACTGTATTAACAAAAGAGATAAAAGAGCACATATATACAATCTCACTTTTAGGAGATACTGCTGCATGGCAATATGGTCCCCGTTACAAGACTCGTGTCCTGACTCTACTCAGTACGTACCATCAACATGACACTCATACACACTGTCATATAAACTGCTAAAATGGAAAATAGTCACGGAACTATAAAATAAACTTAGGGTTACTTAATCTGACAACATCTTCACCAAACTATTAGTATGAATCACAATTTCATAAATTTCTTGTCTTTATATTTTCCCGTGTTCAATCATAACAGAAATCTTATGCAAAATAAAAATGAATGGGAGATGGGATAACCTTTATTTCTTAAGCATTCTGCCACTACAATTTACAATTTGTGATAGTGGTTTACAATATTTGACAATGATTACTATCGCACCAACAAAGAGTGGCATATTTGTTTCTCATTGGTCCTCACTTTAAATTGAGTTTTAATGGCGTATAAGTCCTTTGTAGCAAGTTGAGTTCGGTAAGAATGTTATTGCAACTACAAAGGTGTTGGCTTGAACTCCATCATTGTGACGTTAATGTTTAGAGCCATGAGCTCCTTCTTGGCTTAGCCTAATTCACAATGTACACTATATATTTTGTACATGAAAGCACTCCTATACAGAGGCAACAAAAAATGTGGTGATTTAAGGAGACACAAAAGGCCCTTGCTTTTGTTTAAATAATCTCTTTGAGCTTGTATGTAGGAAATATATGCTCACTTCAAACATATACTACTAGTGAATAAGCCATGCACCACAAGTAGATTCGAATTTGAAGGCCATACTGTGTCTTCTAGATGAAGGGTGTCTTTTTGTTTTAACTTTCATTATGATATGCTTGTCAATTGTGTGTCTTTCAAATCTAATTATATAGGGTGCTTGAAATCCTTCAAAACATGTATTGGGAGAAGCACAAATAGATTTTTGAAAACTTTGGCCATTAAAGGAAGTTTGAATTATACAATGAATTGTTTAATTTGAATGGCAAGTTCAAAAAAACGACTTTATATAGGGATTTAGTATAATTTCTCACCTTTAAAAATCAAGTTGGTCCTTCAAAGACACTTCACCACAAGAAGCAAGATTGGCAGGAAGGTGGAGAGAGAGAGAGAGAGAGAGAGAGAGAGAGAGAGAGAGAGAGAGAGAGAGTTTTTCAAAAAAAAATTCATAAAACCCCCACAAGTTAAATGCATAAAAAACACTTGGCGATCTAAACATCAAGATCAACTTTGCCATGCATGGTGAAAAGTGATTTTGCAATTTAAAGAAAAAAAAACCCCATTTCTCAACTCAGAACAAAAAGGCACTTCTTCTTTCAAGCGGAATCATTACAATAGATACAAAACTGAGAAACTTGTTACTACCACAATGGATCATAAGCATAAGGTGAAACACTCACTGCTACCAAAACGGATTAAATGTGTGCCACATTAGCGATTACTCGGCCTTAGAGTGCAGTAAAAATTGTTGACGTATCTTGCCCTTAGATTACTCATGATATGCAGGATGTTGCCATACCTCTCCCTTTCAGTCAGTGTTCGAGATAGCTGACAAAGAATAGGAATTAAATCGACGTCTTTTTTTCAAAAATTGGCATCATAAAATTTGTACGGATTTACATATCTTGCCCTAAGAGCTCATATAATATTTAAAATGTTGCATAGGAGGAGCATTGGGTAACTTGTGAGAATTTGCTCTTTCCCCTAACTTTGATTGGAGTTTCCAACACTCAAATGCCCCCCCCCCCCCCGCACCCCACCCCCCCCCCCCCCCCCCCCCCCCCCCCCCCCCCCAAGTTTGAGTGGAGTTTCCACCAACACTCAAATCATTCCATACACACAAATGAGAAAATGAAAGAAAGCAGAGAGAGAGAGAGAGAGAGAGAGTTCCGTTCCGATCACTTTCACACTGCACCCACCGCTTGAGCCATCTCCATCTCCATCTCCGTCTCCGTCTCCTACATCTCTCTCTGTCTGTCTCTTGGTCGGAAAGTGAATCTGCCTTTATGCTTTCGTGGATCGCAGCCTTGCTAAGGATCTGTCTTCCGTCCCTCCTTCCTTTCCCTCACTCCCTCCCTCCCTATTGCGCAATCACTGCTCGTTCACCACCCCATCCTAAACATTGCTGACTGTGCTTTTGTGGATACGTTTGACGTTAATCCAGCAGGTGGGTGAGCTATCGTGAGACCCCAAGGTGGCAGCTGGATTGTTAGGGAAGGCGTAAATCTACTTGCCGCAGAGGAGGATCATTGGGGGGGTGGGGAGAAAGTAAAGTAAGATCGTGAAGCTGTGAGGCTGCTGCTGCTATGAATTAAGTTGAGTGCTGATTAGGGAAAGATCTTGTACAGTGTGATTTCAGCTTTCATCAAGAGGGCTTGGGGGCGGAAAACTGTAAGAATTTTAGCTTTGAAGAGAAAAAAAAAAATAACCTGGTAATTTCACGAACAGGCAAGGCAGCCTTGACATTGTGCTGCAGATAAGGGTCTTTTGAGTCTCCGAAATACTCCGGTCTTCGGTCTGATTGTGTAAGATAAGTATCAAGGAGACAGGGATGTATGCATCCTTGTCTTCTTGGGCAACTATTTTACTCAGGGCATACCCGAACTTCTGAAGGACGGTTTTTTCTCAGCTTAACAAATGGTTAGCAATTCTCATCACCTGATACTCATTATTAGTGGGCTTTGGCTTTTCATAGTTCTGTACGTTCCACACAATGTCTGTTTCCTTCACTTGCTTGTTTTCAATGAGGTCTTTTGGAATTCAGTTGTTGGGTTTGTCACTTAGTGAGCAAGGTTTTACTTCTAAACTTCTAAAATGCAATGTGCAACATTTGGTTGGAACTGGGATCTTCGTAGTTTTTGAAACAACCCAATCTAATTTCTCAAACATTCTTTCTCCACGAAGGATAGTTTTACTTTAGCCTCAAAAGCGGAGCTCATAACTTTCATGGCTATGTCTTCAAGTGAACATTTTGTTGCTGTTAATGTTTTTGTCTCTCCACTTCAGGCCAATGGCGTAGTATGCGTGATGCTGTTTTTTTGGTTGTCTATAATATGTTCTTGTCTCAGGCTGCTGTTTCATGAATGCTTTGAACTTTTCTTGAGATCTATATGGTACGACATGGCCTTAATGTCACTTAAGTATAGTGGACAGTCATGAAAATTGATTTCGTCCGTTAAATACTTAGTTTTGGTTCTTGATAAATCAATGTAGAAATGAAGTCCCAAACACTGCAACTTTCCATGGCTACAAATCAAGGCAAGCCACGAATAACTTAGTTCCCATTCTTGAAAAATCAACCTAAGGGCCTGGACTTTTCTTTCTAACGTTACAAAGGGCATTGTGCCCATAAAGCCCATGGGCTTTATAGGCTTAGTGCCGTAGTGCGCTGCTATGATTAAACAGGGATGCTATAAAGTTCTTGACAAATTAAAATTTTCACAGAGGCTTCAGCCTTCTATGTATAATAAAAGGGATGCAACATTGCACAAGTGTTATGTGGTACATTAGTGTCTTGTTTATTGACCTATAAGTGGTTGATGGATTGAATAATGACATATTAGGGAACAAATGTTCGTTGGTGCCTCAATCTGTTGTTTAAGAGTTTGTAAGATTGTTTCTACCTAGGACCAATAATGGTGTGTTGGAATGAAATAACATTTCATCCATTTTATGCATGATGGCATGAAACTTTGTGGGTTGGCTCCCTCAAGATTGTGTTTTGGTAGTGAATGTTCTTCAAACGAGCTCTTTTTGGGAGTTGTAGTTCACATATCATGTGTTTTGGTAGAGATCTTTTTGTGAGACTTCAATACATGGTTTGGCAAGAGACCTTTTTGAGAATCATGGGGACAACTTGCATGAAAGTGCATGATAAGGTTATTTGTTAAGAAGTTACACAATATAACAAAATGTTTGATTCGACTAACTCAAAAGTGGTTGTCAGAAGCAAAAGTGATTTGACTAACAATGTCAGAAGCAACATTTGGCTCTCCTAGCAACCTGATTGATAACAAGTTGAATTAGGGTCGTAGGCTCTATTATCTTGATGCGTGTCTGTACAATTGTTGTAGGGGTTAGCCATGACGTTGGAATTCACTATAGTTATAATCAACATGAAAGAGGTGTTCGAATACTGTGTCTTACCATTAATATGTGAATTGCTTTATTAAGTTTGCGCAACTCTAAGAGAGTCTAATCAGGTGGGTGTAACAAGTTACAACGTTGGAGGGGCATAGAAGATCAATTATACTTCTTTCATGTCACATGTATGCAAACACTTGGACTAGTGATAGAAAAGGGCATTTCTCTAGGTCACAAGTATGTACTTGTACCTTCAATCGCCACTTAGGATGATTACTGGAGGTGGGCACTGAGCCACTCACGTATATCAATATATGATGGGTAGGTGAGTCAATGTTCAAAGGACATTTTGTACATATACCTGTTTACTAGGAGCTATGCTTAGAGTTGTTAAATAAAGTATATCACTGTAGACATCTAGAGTGTGAGCTCTCTTAATTTAATCATTTTCATTGGTAGTTTGGTTTTTTGTATAGTTGATTTGAATCAATATGCAATTTTTATCAAAGTGGTCAAGTCTTCCGCCTCCAAATGGACTATTTCGAAAATTGGCACTAATGGTTAGGTCCAAAAACCTTTGTCAAAAGTCAAATTTTTTCCATATCAAAGATGTGCAAAGGGACTTTGGGATTTTTTGCAAATTTTAAAACTGCATAGAATTTTCACCTATGAGCATATTTAGAACCCAGGGATTTAGAAATAACTATCCTAAAGTTGATTGTTGGTTTTTGGGTGGGTTTGGACTAGGAGAAAAAAAGTTAGGGCATGACTTATTTTGCTCAAAATGTGTGTTCTCTTTTTCTTTTCTGAAGATTTATTTCATTTTTGGGCATAATTTTCACTTAAACATTGTGAAAACCTCTTCTATATCTGATGTAGGACAATAGGAAAATATGATTCGATTGAAATAAGGTCTTCAAGGTTATGCACAGGCGATAGAGGTCTCTTATATCTGATCCATGTGAATTATCCTAGTGTTCAAGGGTCTAGTTATAGGTGTCTGATTGCCTATTTATAGTGTCATAGGACCCAAATCAGGGCTAGGTGTATAAGTGTGGCTGTTGTTTTTGGGTACGTACTACCATGTCTAAATTTTCAAACCGATTTTGAAACGTCCTTCAATATTTTAAGCTATAAGTTCTGATATTGAGCATGACTAATTTGATTCTAAGGTTCGAATACTAGGTGTCTTGCTATCGCTGATCGCTGTGTTTCAAAACAATTCTGAAGAGCTATTGAAGTTTAACCTTCTTAAGTAATCATGCATAACAATGAGCATTGAAGCCATTGCGCACACAACATTTGTGATTCAAGAATTGACAACCAGTAAATTGGACCCAATTGTATAATTAATGTATGTCATGTATGATGTGACCACTAACGTGTTCTAAGTGTAAATATCAGTGATCAATCATCACTAAGTTGTAGACCTATAACCGAGTATTTTTGACGAGCTCTTCGAATTTCAAATTTTTTAGGTTATAACATTAAGTTGCATTGAAGCTAGTGGCCATTGAACACTCAACCTTGGGCATATATTATTTAGCAATCAACAATAATGACTTAGGATTAGGGACTTGGGGAGATAGGACGCGATAATCGATTGACTATATTCTACATTGTATAGAGCTGCAATTGCACCACACTAAAGTAGCACTTCTTTATTCTATAACAGAATGCTAGGATTAGATCAGCCAAAAAAAGAAAACTTGAAATGTTTTTTGCTTCAAACCTAGCCTTGCCAATCCAAACGTGATTCAAATTGTTGGTTCAAACCAACCCATAAGACATTGGTTTGTGGGTAGGGTATCGCTCAAGTTTTTTGATGCTTGATGTAATGGTTTCCCATCTTTTCAAAATTGGGTTTGTTAGAAATTGAAAAAACTGGCAGCTTGGGTGGTTAAGAAGAATTGGTCTATTTTTTTTACCAACATTCTTTTGCAAAGTAAAAAAAATTCGAAAACATTGATTTGTCTTGCATTTCACATAGTGTACTTGTTATTACTACTTGAATGATACATGATCATCAATGCAATGGCCAATCTCAAGTGCACAAACTAATTGACTAAAACTACAGTTCAAATTTGAATATAACTAGGATTCAAACTTAGATATAATCGTGTCGCATAATCCATTGAACATAATAAGATAAACTCAAATATGACCCTAATTCATTATCCATAATGGAGTCAAATAAATAAGTCACAAAAGACATCTATATTCCGTTGCTCTCTCTCTCTCTCTCTCTCTCTCTCTCTAGGATCCAGCGCTAGCTCACTAGCTCCCATCGCCCTCTGTCTCCATCGCCTCCCTCTCTCTCTCATGCTTACCTTGCTGGCCATCACCCTACCGCCATTGCCCTACTGCCCTACTGCCATTGCTCCACTACTGCCTTCATGGCTCCTCAGAAAAAAACACCCACTCCCCCTCGTCCCTCTCCTGCCATCTCACCCCCCCTCGCTGATACCTCACTCCCCTCCATCGTTGCTGGCTCTCCACCTCCCCCCGATGCTGGCCTCCTCGCTACTGCCCACCCCCTCGCTGCTCTTATTGATATACCCCCATAATATCAGAGTTCGCGGGATACCAGATACGCAGGATGCCATGGCCGAAGCTACGAGATTTCTCGAGACCACCCTTGGACATGGGGCAGATGGGTTAGACACCGCCAGAGATGCAGCTACATTGATCATCCGCTTCACATCCCTAGCCAGCCGTAGAGAGGCCTTACGATGTAGAGCCAAACTACGGGGTACCACTATATACATGGATGATGATCTCACCTATATCCAGGTAGAGGAGAGGCGTAAGGCCTTTCAGGAGGCTAGGGAGTCAGGCATACGTATTATATACAGAGATGGACGGGTGCGCCGTTTGGATAGCGCTCGTGATGGTTCCCATAGTTAAGGATTTGGGGTGCCCGGGGTTGGGAGCACCCTGGGGCCCCATCCACACCACCTTCGGATTGGAGTGTGGAACTGTGCGGGCATACATTCCTCTTCTTCTACCGGAGACCTTGTTGATTTTATTACAAGCAGAGATATATTATTCTTCATGGAGACACACGAGAGCTCGGAGCGAGGACTTCCTTCTTTTCCTGGATACAAATGGGACTCAGTATTCCAACGAGAAACTAGGTCTGCCAGGGGTCGAGGTTCAGGTGGGGTCGCCTGCTTGTACAGAGAGTCTCTCCACTCGAGTATGGACTTCATCGGACATGACGAGCAAGCTCGCTATATTTGGACTCACATTGTGGGTCATGATATCGGTTTGGATAGAGATGTTTTTATTGCAGCATGTTACTTTCCACCAAAGTCTTCATCTTTTGCTGAGGGTATTGGATCTCCATATCAGGATCTCTCACCAGATATTATCAGATTCTCAGAGCATGGGCATATTCTCCTCACAGGGGATTTTAATGCCCGGCCATCATCGAGACAGACGGAGTTCTTCGACACCACGGATCAGCTGCGTGTTTGTGCCCTTGACAGTGATATGGTTGGAGTTACTAGGACTTCCGCGGACAGTTCGGGACCTACTACTCCATATGGTGAGTACTTACTGCAGTTTGGAGAGGCACATGAGCTAGCCATTTATAATGGCTTACCCTGCTGGCCACATTCAGACAGTTATACATGTCACCCTCACAATGGAGGACATAGTGTCGTTGACTATCTCATGGGGTCACCATCCTTTATACCCATAGTCTCTGACTTCCACGTTTCCCCCACCACCCTTTCTGATCACTCATTTCTCTCCTTCGATATTGGCCACCTTCGACCTACTCCTCCATCTTCACTACCCATGCTTACCCGAGCACCCAAGTACACATTTGATCCCACTTACATGCCACTATACCAGCAGTACTTGGCTTCACTTTTGCACTCCTTTCCTCATGACAGTCCAGTCAACATCCAGGCCACCTTTCTCACCACCTCACTCCACTCAGCTGCATCACTAACCTTCCCCACAAAACCCCATCCCAAAAAGACTCGACGCACACCCCGACCACTGCACCCCCCATGGTACGATACCGAGTGCCCTTCTCTTCATCAGTCGGTAACCTACTCACGTACCCATGCCCCACATCTACTTCGATCTTCCCAACACGCCTACCATCGTGTTCTCCGCCATAAGAAGCGTTCCTATGATGATTCTAAAGGGAAACGTCTTATTGACCTTCTTTTCAATTCCTCCTCGGGCGCTTTTTGGCGTGAGTTCATTCCGCGCTCTTCGCCACCTCTCTTGGAGGACCTCCGCATTTGGACTGCTTATGTTACTAGCTTGTATACTGTCCCTACTGACTCACCTATCTCTATATCCCCGCGACCATCTGAGTTCTCTTTCTTTACATCTAACATGGTACTTGCAGCCATTAAGAAAATGAAGTCCCACAAGGCCAAAGATATTGAAGATCTTGAGTCTGAACTCCTTTCTCATGCCTCTGACCTACTCGCTCCCACCATAGCCACCCTTCTTAACTCCGCTGTTGTTTCTGGTTTCCCATCGTCCTGGTGCACTAACATTATCCACCCCATCCATAAGAATGGTGACCCCATGATTCCGAGTAACTACCGCACCATTATGATTGGACATGTCTTGGCAAAGCTATATGGTACTATACTTCAGTCTGTTGTGAGCTTAGAGGCAGAGACTAGGAGACTACATGCTATGGGTCAGGCGGGTTTTCGAGCCCATCACTCTACCACAGATCACATCTTCACACTACGGACCTTGATTGAGGAGGCTAAGCATAGGAGAGAGAGGGATTACTGCTGTTTTGTGGACTTCAGGAAAGCCTTTGATTCAATTCCTCGCTCGCTACTCATCTAGAGACTCCGAGACCTCGGCTTCTCCACCGACATCATTCTTGCTGTGATGGCACTTTATGAGCGTGTCCTGGGATGTTTCCGGCATAGCAGTGGCTTATCTGATCACATTTGGAGCACTATCGGGGTAAAACAAGGTTGCTCCCTCTCACCAGTCCTCTTTGGCTTGTATATTGATGAGTTGGAGAGAGTCATTACACAGTGCGGTGGCACTGGTTGCAGGATTGGGGACATCTTGATTGCTATCCTCCTTTATGCCGATGATGTGGTACTGGTCTCACCTACCAGAGAGGGTCTACAGCGACAGTTAGATTGCCTACAGGAATTCTGCACCAGATGGGGCCTAGGGGTGAACATTGGGAAGACCAAGGTCATGGTCTTCAACACTTCTCGAGCATTCATGCAGCGACAAGAGCTTACTCTTGATGGGCAGGTTCTAGAGGTGGTCGCTTCATACACATACTTGGGGATCCTTTTCTCGGGTCCTACTTTTAGCATGAGACAGGCCGCCACCACCCGACTGGGTAAGGGACATGCCTCCCTTGTTCAGCTAGAGAGATTTTGTTTCCGGAAGTCCATTCATGATGCTCGAAGCAAGTGTCGGCTCTTTGATACCATTGTTACCCCGACGGCTCTTTATGCGGCAGAGGCATGGTGTACAGGCATCTTCACACTGGGCTAGTCTTTCACGATTACAGACCACCATGCTAGCTCGGCTGATCCGAGCGAAGCCTTCTGTACCACATGAGATTCTCCTGGCCGAGTTTGCGGTTTCACCTATACAGATCGAGGCAGCTCTTCAGCTCATTACCTACATACAGAGGGTCTAGGCATTACCAGACATAGACAGATGATATATACAGATTGCGCTGTCCTCCTCACAGAGTCTTCATGGTCAGGGCTACAAATTATCATGGTTCTCTCAGGCATCGCACCTCTTACTAGAGTCATTTGGTATCTCCATCACAACACTTCCCTCGGGCACCCATGAGTATATCAGACGATTCCTCTATCGTGCATATCTAGAGCGGACTTGGCATAACCAGTTAGGGGTTAAGCCAGCTTTCTACCGGACTCACTTTTTGGAGCTGGAAGCATCAGGAACCCCGGTCATGCCACGCTACTTGGGCTCGGGTCTATCACATTGCCTCAGATTCACTTTGGGACAGCTCAGGGTGTCGTCTCATCAGCTAGCTATTGAGACTGGGAGATTTTATGGTATTCCTAGAGAGGAGCGGATTTGCCAGTTATGCTCTTTAGGTGAGGTGGAGTCTGAGGAGCATTTTATCTTTAGATGCCCTGTATACTATGAGATCAGAGGGCGATATAATTGCTTATTCTGAGACATACCTACCACTCTACGTTCTCTCATAGCCCATGAGGACCCACGATGTGTCGCTCTGATGGTACGCGAGATGTTCATATCACGGAGAGATCTATCCGGGACATCCCAGCATTTTACCTCACATTTTACCTCACAGCCATTGATTACTTCCTTCCTCACTAGGCGGAGATCATATGATTTAGTGCATGAGGATGAGGATTATGACGACGATGAGGATGATAGCCGCCTACATGCCCACAGAGATCAGAGACAGTGAACTTCCCACCATCACGTTATCACCAGGATCACCAGAGATTCCACACAGAGACGTACTACTACACATGCCCGTGCTCATACTCATAGACGACGCCATCAGGCTCCAGTGCCTTCTAGTGTTGTGGCTCGCACTACATCTTTCTACAGCACCAGCACAGCAGCAACAGTTTCAGCATAGTCCTTATAGCTTGACATGGATACATAGGACTATTATGCACACATACTCTCGCATACGTATCTGTCTTAATTTGTACTAGATGTTTTTTCTTTTTGCAGTTTTGGAGACATTTTTATACGCTCCCATGGTTACCACATACTTGACATGTACTTCATTAGTCTTATATGCCTTTGGCATGGAAAAGACATTAATAAAGCTTTCTTTCTTTCTTTCTCTGACCTCAATTGCAGCAGTAGAATCAACACACGATTCTCCTATCATATTGCACAATTCCCAATGAAATCAGCAAAGTTTCCTATTGGAACGAGCAGTGGAATCTTTACCTTTTCTCCTCCTATCGTGATGCCTTCACAATGAGAAAAAAGTAGGGAATAACCTCTTCTAGATGGTGAAGGGGACCTTTTTGAAAAAGGTGGGTCTCTTTGTTTGATTCGTTTGAGATTTGAAACTGCAGAACCTTTTCAAAACGGAATTGTGATTATTTCAAGAAAGAAACGTGATTCGGTGAAACCTTAATAGTTTATTTATTTGTTTTTGGTTTATAAGAGTTGATTGAGAATGATCTAACTTGCATCGGAACATCGTTCAGCACTTCAAAATGATGGAACGTGGAAAAGAAAACCTGGATTTTTTTTTTGTTTTCTTGTGCAATCCAAATGTTGGGTGCCCTTTTGTTGGAGATTGTGGAGGTGGGAAGAGAGCATTAGGAAGCACTCTATGTCAAGGTAGTGATTTATAGAAGGTGATTGTAGCACATAGAAGATGGGAAAAGTGAGTGTGTGGAGATTTGTAAGCAAAACACCTTCTTGAGGCTTTTCTCACCATTTCTTTTTTCTTTGTTTGGAATCTTGTTACTAGGATTGCTGTAGGGTTGCTAGGGAGAGAGTGAATGCATATTCCAAGTTTGTTTTGGCATAGGCGGTCACCATGAGCATTCATGTGGTTGATGTGCATGTGGCCCTTTTGCATGGCGGCTGTAGGAACCCTAAAACGCAGGTGGTGGTCTCTATTGCGGTAGTACCTTTTGCAGCACGACGACAAGGATCATGTCGCATTTGGTTGGTTTGACTAGGCCAAATGGGCAGTGCATGGGCATTGTCCCATATATGATAGTTCTTAGACCTGAGTGAGAGCTTCTACTGAGCACATATGGAGGAGTAGCCACGTCTGGGCCAACTCATGCGTCCATGCTACAAATTGGTGGGCAGCTAGGTTCGATTGGCATAGGATCAGGGGCTGCTGGCAGTCGTGATGCACCTTCTAGCACTAGGGTTGGTCCATCATGGCCCAATTCTTCAGCAACAATAGTAGTAGGGCCATCACGACCTAGTTTATCTGCAATAGGGCCATCACGAACTTCATCGACAGAGGCAAGGCCATCACGGCCTCCATTAGGAGGATCAACAGGGTTGTCATCTATAGGAGAGGCATTTTCATCAGAGGAGTCAATTGGGGGAGGGCCTATTGAGGTTATTGGACTAGGTTCAACAAAGGCGGCAACTCCTAGGGTGGCTATGGGAGGTGTTGGAGAGAGACCATAGGGTGGAGCACACTCACGCCCACCTACACAGGACAGGGGGGCATATATCAACAGAGCATAGTGCCTGCAGGGTGGTAGCGAGCACACCATAAGGCAGCCACTAGACTTGCACCCCGTTTTTTTTACAACGGCTACCTTGCATTTGCCATGGCCTCTGCATACTCACATTTGAGAGAGGAGCATGCATGCATCATGAGAGAGCTCGGCCCCATATGACATGGCTAGGCCACATATGGTTGGTCTATTCTATCTAGTGGGTGAATTGATAATAGGCATAAGCCTATCATCAACATCGTGGTTTCATGTCTGTTGGGCACTGTATTTCCTAGGGGTGTGGATGCTTTCCGAGTTGGCACTATTGAGTGAGGAGAGTTCATTCATGAGCACATATGTGTAGAAGTCATCGAGGTGGGGACGCAAGTAAGTGGTCACCAACAATGCCAATTGTTTGGCCATGGGTGAGCTTGCCATGTTCAAGACATATAGCCCACGGGATCTAGGGAAGCCAACACCCAGTCGCTTTGCCTACCACTTTGTCATGTTGGAGCAGTTCGACCTGCATTCCACTGGATGGCAGCCATCCTCGAGTTCACAAAGGGCATTGTAGTAGTGAGCCAATTGGTCACTGGACTAAGGTTTCAAAATTTGTGAAACTGGAAAATCAGCTTGTGAACTAAGTGTAGGAGTCAAAAAGGTGTAGAAACAAGTACAAAAAAGCTTATCATTGGAATGGAAACGGCTTTTTGGAGCTGGACTTGAACAAATTTAGACATGATGTTCTACAATTTGATGACAGGAGTCCAAAGGTTGAAAATACAACCATTCTAGAGAAAATTGGAAGCAAAAAATTGAAATCAGAGTCCTCCCTTTAAAGCCAAAATTCATTGCAAAACAATTCAAGCCCTTTTTTGAAAGTGATTTAAACAATCTAGAATGTAGATCCCAACCCCTTAGTGCTGGAGAATTGCTCCGATACCAAGTTAAATGCTAAACATCATGAAGCACAGGGAACATTTACAATATATGAAGTAAAGGAGAGCACTAAGCAATGTAAAATTTTGTAAGCAGAGTTAAAGAGCACTGATCATCAATGATAGATTGATGTAAACTGATAACCATCCTCTGAGATAAGCTCAGTGTATGCAAAAGCTAAGATAAATTGATCATAAGCTACTTAGTTACTAAGAAGCTACTCTAAAGAGTCAAACATCAATGAGGAGGCTCTAGTCCTGCAATATTCTTACCTACCTTGAGGGTCCTAGGAAGGGTATAAATACCCCTAGAATTAAGGCGTCAACAGTCACTCCTTGAGATGGCAAATGTGTGGGATGCCTACTTCACTTACATATTGGTATGGTGTTTATTGGTGATCTTCAAGGTATTGTCCTTGTACTTTTCTTGATCAATGTTATTCTCTCCTACGTGTGCAATAATCACGGTGGTGTTGGGTCGATCCCTCTGTGGCTCATCATAGCTAAGTTGCTATATGTGTGTTGCCTCCATCATCATGATGGATCTTGTGTGATTCTACAAGCCTAAATTTCAACAATTCGACTTGTTATTTTCAAATCTAAACTCCCAGGTTCGCCACATTTGAGCGTACATTGTCAGTTCTAGTTGTTTTCGTTTAATTGGTCAGATCCAAGAAATAAGGTTTGAACTTTGCATAATTGCTACTTAAAAATCTATGTAACTTACCTTTTCAAATTGTCTTTTAAGAAACGTACATGCTTTCATCTATTTGAACTTGTTCCGCTATGCAAGGCTCAATATGAAGCTTTTGAGCTGTACCAAGAGTAAAGCCAGGCAAAGATAAGCAGCCTTCAATAAGATTATGTTCAATGAGAAGTCAATGCAACTCTGTAAAAGTCTGGGAAGGTATAGTTAGTTCAAGCTGGGGATGAAGTCGTGCTTATATTATCAATAAATCATTATAACAAGTTGTGTTTTTGCAGGCTAGAACCATCTATTAACGTTTTAGGAAACATAAATATTCCAATTAAGGGTTTGTGCTTTTGCTTTTTTTTTGTTCGTGTTCACTAGCTCACCAGTTACAACCCTGCCAAATAGCGTTTTCTGTTCATATAGACATGATCCTTGGTATAAGCAGGCAAATGCCAAGCTGATATTCTGGGCAAAAAGCTAGTTTTTTTTGTGTGCATGCTATATTCTCTTTGCTCCCGTGATGAAACTAGTGCATTCTGACGATGATTCGACATCTTATTAACTACGACTTGATTAAAACTAGAGTCAATGTTAGCAAGTGCAGATTCTCTTTGACATTAACATTGCATTCATCTTCTGGATGAAGGCCCCTGCAAGCACCATCACAGTTGGTTCCCAGATTTGGGTTGAGGACAACGAACTAGCTTGGGTAGATGCTGAGGTGCTGGAAATCATTGGAAATGAAGTTAGAGTGCGTACCAGCAATGGAAAACTGGTATGTCAGTATTTGTTACCTTTGAGATATTTCATGCTGTAGCTTGTGTCATGATTGCACCTTTACTGCAAAATTTACATGCAACAGGCAGTTTTCGTGCTTTGATTGCATTTATCTTGGTTGTTTCAAGGCTATGTTGAGCTTTTAGCTGGAAAATATGGTTGAATTGTGGTCAATCATGTCTGCATCGCTCTTGATTTGTCATCATTGACTCAACAAATTAGCATGTGTATATCCCTGCTTTGTATTTTTGTTGCATTTGCTAGGCTGGCTGTATGGACCAATTTTCAAGTGATTAATATTGGCAGGTTAAGGCTCCATTATCTGGTGTGTATGCAAAGGATCCGGATGCAAAACCAGGTGGTGTGGATGATATGACAAAATTGGCATACTTGCACGAGCCTGGACTCCTGCAGAACCTTGCTAGTAGATATGAGCTTGATGAAATCTATGTGAGTAGTTTCTTTGATGGAAGCCTAATGATAACTTTGGCATCTAGACACTTTTTTGTGCTTGACAAAAAGGTTAGATATTCAGTTTGCAAAACTTTTTCTATATCGAGTCATGGAAGTGAGGGTTCTCTTGTGGAAGGATGCTGTGATTGTATGATTTGAACAAGTCACTCACATTCGCATGTTCAATTAGGATGATAGTTTCAGAATGTAACTGAATAGGAGATTTTTTTTGCTAGATCTGATTCCCTATGATGGTTCCAGTCTAGATGATATTGAATTGATACTTGTTCATACATTCACTTTGCTGAGTGACAACAGGAGTATCACACAATTCTAACTACAACATGGCTCTAAATGATGCACTATTTTGATTTCTGTGATAAGGCGAGCCGGTTGTTAGAAATCATATTGGTTTTAGATAAGCTTTAAATGTGATACTGTAATAAGTGTATAGTTAATTAGTTTTAAAATTTTATGTAGTAACCGGGACTTGACCCGCAATAGACATATGTCGACAATCGTCTTGTAATTGGTTACTTGGACTAGCTGGGTAGCCACACTCATAGGAAATTAGCATGTATAGTAGTTTTTGACAACTTTTGCTATGCTTTGGGGCATGTCCTGGGTTTGCTAGTAGTTTTGGCCTATACTGGGCCTAGTTAGTTGGACATGTGCTAATTTAGTTAGCTGACAGTTGTCTAGCCCATGTAATTTAGGGATTTTGCTATATGTACAATGTTTCCTTGTTATTCAGTTACCTTTGAGACCTTAAGGTGCTTGTAGCTATGGTGACTGTTGTGTGATCTACAAGCTGCACTAGTTCCTATATTTTTCGGATCAAGGTGCTGCAAGCGGTATGATTCCAGAGCGTATGTCGCCAAGAAAGCTAGCATCAATGTTTGGAGCCTTTGGAAGGTGATATTGGGTTATCAACAGTTTGGATAGCAAAGTTCCTTCGATCTGATCTTTAGGGAAGCAATTAGCAAGGTCGAAGTAAAAGAATTCGTGAAGAATTTAGAGAAATACTTTTTTTTTTCTCATTCTTGTGGGTTTTTTGAAGGTTTTCCCACAAAATCAGCTATGTGCAGCTTACATTCCACCGAATTGAATATGGTGAGTGGCAGTAGGAAGACAACCTCAGGGAGATGACAATCTGAAAGTGAGAAGCCCAAGAATGTTGATTCTTTGATAGTTAGGGCTTACAGAGTTAAAATTATGGAGCTCTCTCTCTGTAGGACGTGAAGAAGGAGCTTGTTACGAGCACCAGTGCCGAACCCTAGAGAACACAGAAAGGTCAGATACCACAGTCAGGGTCGTGTCCAGCGTACACGACCAACAGGGCAAGAAAGTGTGAGTAGTGTGCCCCAGCACGGTCCATAGCTATGGGGGGCCTAACACAGTCTAGGGACCCTGTTAGCAGGACATGGCCCCCAGTTGGGTCCCGACGTGCAGTCGGCCACGTCAGTGACACGTGGCCGACACTTGGCAGTTGCATGCTACCAGTCCTCACACTGGGCTAGGCCTAACACAGTCTAGGGACCCTGTCAGCAGGACAGGGCCCCCAGTTGGGTCCCGACGTGCAGTCGGCCACGTTAGTGACACGTGGCCGACACTTGGCAGTTGCATGCTACCAGTCCTCACACTGGGCTAGGAGGGGCTTACTCTATATCAGGGAGTAGGCAAGGTTGGGTGGATCGGTTAGTGTTTGCCCTACTGTGGTGTTAGGACTTATTACACTGGAGCCATCTCCATCTTTAGCAGCAGTAGAAAAAACTATCAGAAGATAGGAAAAATCTCTGAGATTCTTAGAGAGGAATAGAGGAGGAGGATCGCTGTAGATGCAGCCTTCAAACCTTTGAAATTCACTGAGAAATTACAGTAGTAAGGAGTCAGATTCCATGTACAGGTAACTCGCTGGAAGGGCAGCTATCCATCGCTGATTTCAGAGACCTTTTTGCAGATTTCACAGCGGAAATAGAGTAGGAAATAGCAAGTAGATCCATCGCGGTACATACAAGGATCTACTTCTGTTTTCAAAGTGCAATTTCAGTAGAGCTGAGCGGATTTCAAGCTGAGATTTCCCAGCAGGGTCAGCGCTGCCAATACTTCTGAGTTTTCAGATTTCTGACAAAGTTTTGGGCCCTAACTTGGAAGATTTGGAGCAGTAGTACTTCTACTAGATCAGCGAGCAGGGGGCTTCTGAAATTTCAGAATTCAGAAGTGCTTTTGGACCTCAAATTTGCCTTTTTGTGGACAAATTAGGGTGTTGTCAGACCAGCGAGGGCGGATAGCAAAATAATTTCAGATCTTTTGCATTTTTTTTCCGCCTCCTATTCAGATTTCTCAGAGCCACAGGTCTGAAAGCAGTTGAGGAAGAGCTGAGAGGGCTTTTCTTGTTTCTCTCTGTGGAAGTACAGTTCTCAGAAAGAGCTAAGTTTTCTTTCCTTCCCTTGTACAGTTGTAAATTAGTCTTTCTGACTTTTTTTTTTCAAAAGTTAAGGTACCTCTCTTTCGGTTCTGAAATTGACCACTCAGGGACCTGATCAACCCCCAGAGAGAGGCATCGATGAGCTTGAAACAGAAGCCTTGGCTTACAGTTAGGGAAAGAACCAATGGAAATGGAAGAACAAGAACAGTTCGCCGAAGAACTCGACGAACTGGTTACCAAGGAGCAGTTTCTCCACTTGGTAACAGAGGTGGATGAACTGAAGTTGGCATTAGCCAATTTCAAGTCTAGTGTGGACGACTCGTTCACTGAATTCAAAGGTTTGATTTTGAGTTCCGCGAAAGGAAGCCTTCCCTCCACTTCTCAGTTATCCCCTTCTCCACTTCCATCAGTTTCGGGTGAGACTTTGCGGTCTCACCCCAGGGTCTTTAAAGATTTAAAGCCTCCTACTTCTATTGGGGAAGAGAAGGATAGAAATGCAGACATTCTACAAACCTTCCTCAGCAAATGGAAGAACATTCATGCTCTTAAACAGACCCCTGACCATTTGCAAGCTATTGAGGCCAGTCTTTCCTTAGGGCCCATGGCCTATAAGTGGTTGTTAAATCTCCAGGAGACTGGGCAGACTCCCCGGTCATGGAAGGCCTTTGAAGAAGCCTTCCTAAGAGAATTCCTACCTGAAAATGAACTTGATAGAGCCTGGGAAGCCTGGGAAAGAACAGTAATGGACAAGTCCCTAATCCAATATATCTCGCAGTATCGAGAAGCAATTTTAAAAATTAAAAATATGGATGATTACCAGAAAATCAGAGGGTTTGTCCGAGGCCTCAAAGATGAATATAAAGTAGAGGTCCAGAGAAACTCTACCCTTGAGCAAGCTCTCAGATATGCTCAAATCTATGATGATTCAGTGGGTAGGAAGAGGGTGAGACAACAGCCCCTTTCTAAGCAGCCTCCTCAGAAAGACTTTCAATTTAAAAAGAAATTTTTAAAAAGAAAGAAAGAAGGTAAATTTAAAGGTGAAACTCCTCAAAAACGCCCTTCACTCATACAGCCCTCAAAACCAGAAGATTTTGAGAAAGCCAAACAAGAACGTTTGTGCTTTGTGTGTATGGGCAAGGGACACACAGTCAGACAGTGTCCCAAGGGGCCTTTCACTAAAAAAGATAAAAAAGATAAAAAACAGGTTCATCTTGTTCAGACTGTAAGTTTCTCCAGTGACTCGGCAGCTTCCGAGATCAAAGTGTATCATGAAGATCATGAACACTGTTGCCAGCTGACCTCTGCAATGCTAGCGAGACCCTTCAGCTTTGGGCCGCATGACCTAGTACGTATGCATGGGAAAGCTGGTAATCAGTCAGTAAGAGTTATGGTTGATGATGGGGCAACCCATAAATTCATCAACTACACCCTGGTTAAAAAACTTAAACTTCCAGAAGTATCTAGTCAGCGGTGAAGATAAGAAAATCTGGGAAACTATGGTAAGTAAGTTAAATCTTGGTATTCAGGGGTACCAAGATGAAATAAACTTTCAGATAATGCATCTGGATCGCACAGACATTGTTCTCGGGAGAGATTGGCCCTACAGTTTAGGACCTTCCCTCCACAGAAATTATCAAGAGAACACCCTCAACTTTCAGCATAAAGGCCGAAAGATCCAGTTGCATGGGGAGCATGATGTTCCCAACAGCCCTATGGTCTGCAGTTCAGAGCTCTGTCAGTTAATCGGAGACGACGACCATCAGGTATTCTTATGTGACTTTCAGTTTACTCCTGAAGTTTCTATTTCTAGTTCTATACAGCAGAAAATCAGTAATTAGAAACTTTATTGTCTAAATTTAAAGATGTTTTTCCCGAAGATTTGCCACATGGTTTGCCACCTAGCAGAGGGGTAGATCATGTAATAAACCTAGTACCAAGTACAACACCTGTTTCTAAACCTCCGTATCGGGTCAGTCGAACAAAGGATGAAGAAATAACTAGGCAGTTAACAGATTATCTTGGGAAAGGCCAAATTCAGACCAATAGTTCACCATGGGCCTCACCAGTCCTATTGGTGAAAAAGAAAGAGGGGTCTATGCGTCTTTGCGTAGATCACAGAGCCCTCAATAAAGTCACAATAAAGAATAAATATCCTATGCCTCGGGCAGACAAGTTGTTTGATCAACTCGACGGGGCTAAATTTTTCAGTAAAATAGACCTCAGATCGGGATATCATCAAGTCCGTATAAAATCGGAAGATGTCTCGAAAACAGCTTTTAGGACTCGTCATGGTCATTATGAGTTTAAGGTGATGCCATTTGGGCTCACAAATGCTCCAGCTACCTTTATGACCTTGATGAACAGTGTCCTTAGACCATACCTGGGTAAATTTGTAGTCATATTTTTAGATGACATCCTCGTCTACAGCAAAACGAGGAAGGAGCATCTAAAACACCTCAAAAAGGTGTTTTGACTGCTCAGAAAGCATAAGCTTTATGCTAAACAATCCAAGTGTGAATTCTTCGTTGAAGAAGTAGCATATTTGGGTCACATTATCTCGTCAGATGGGATTAAAATGGACCCGAATAAGGTTAAAGCCATACTCAGTTGGCTGAGACCTCAGAATATTTTAGAACTTCAGATCTTTCTTGGTTTGGCGGGATATTACAGACGATTTGTCAAGGAATATGCTCAAATAGCAGTTCCCATGACAAATCTTCTTAAGGGGAAGGGAAAGGAGTTCATTTGGGAGTCCGCACAGCAGGAGAGCTTTGATGCTCTCAAAACAGCCTTAGCTACAACACCAATTTTAAAAGTCGTCAACCCCAATCAGCCATTTGGTCGAAACAGATGCTAGCGACTTTGCAGTAGGTGCTGTGCTAACTCAGGGTGGACGACCAGTTGCGTTCCAGAGTAAAAAATTCGAGCCATCTCAGACTAGGTACAGTGCCTATGAAAAGGAACTCTTTTCTATAGTCCATGCCCTTAAGACTTGGAGGCATTGTCCTGACAGACCATGAAAGTCTCAAATACTTTTGCAATCAACCTGAGCTTAGAGGTCGGAAAGCTCGTTGGGCAGAGTTGATGCAAGAGTTTGATATGTCTATCAGATATAGACGGGGGATATTCAATACAGTAGCAGATGCCCTTAGCAGAATGCCTATGATAAATGAGCTGAGTTTCACTCAGATTTGTAATGAGTTACTCGAGTCCTTGAGAGGGAAGTGCTAGCATGATGCATTCTTCTCTACTATCTGGAACTCAGTCCAGAGCAGACAGTTACAGACTCCAGACTTAGTTCCCGGGGCTGGTGCCAGTTCATCCAAGAATATGGCAGCTTCCGTTGAGGATGATGATGAGTCCGAGTATACGTCAGATGACGTTGAGGATTCTAAGCCTGTATTACCCAAGCAAACCCCAGTGGTTGAGGGTCAGTTGACTCAAGGATTCAAGTGGAAACAATATTCCATTCAGGATGAGTACTTGCTCTATAGAGATAGAGTATGTGTCCCCAATTCAGAGGATTATAGGTAGCAGGTCCTATATGAATGTCATGACAATCCTAGTGCGGGACACCTAGGCATACAGAAGACCTATGAGCTTCTTCGTAGGCAATTTTTCTGGCCCAATATGAAAAAGGACGTCCAACAGTATGTAACCAGTTGCCAGAAATGTCAAGTAAACAAAGCAGAGCGTTTAAAGGCGGGAGGGTTGTTGCAGCCCTTAGAAATACCAGCTGGTAAATGGGAGAGTATCTCCATGGATTTTATAGTAGGCCTGCCTAAAACCCAAAAGGGTTATGACGCTATATGGGTCACAGTTGACCGTCTGACCAAAATGGCTCATTTTATTGTGACCAAAACAACCGTTAGAGCTCCAGAGTTAGCGAGGTTGTTTGTAGACGGGCTATTTAAATTGTACGGTCTACCTTCCGGCATAGTCAGCGACCGGGACAGTAAGTTTAATGGAAATTTTTGGAGGGCAGTATTCCATCATCTCCATACTAAACTTAATATGAGTACCACTACCCATCCACAGACGGACGGTCAAACAGAGAGGGTAAATCAGGTGCTGGAGGATATGCTTCATGCATTCGTCAGCAAGAAGTAGACTAATTGGGAGGAGTATCTCTCGATATTAGAGTTTGCTTACAATAGCACCAAACATTCAGCTACGTGATACAGCCCATTTATGCTGATGTACGGTTTTCAGCCACGCTCACCCACAGTTCTAGGGTTTAAACAAGAAAAAGTTGAAGCAGCCAGAAACTTTTTAGAGGACCTAAACGCGATGATAGAACATGCTAAGCATAGCATTAGGCAGTCCCAGGATCGAGCCAGGCATTATGCAGATCCACACTGACGGGATGTGCAGTTCTCCGTTGGTGAGAAAGTCTACTTGAGAGTTCCAGTTGACTCTAAAAGCCTCAAATCAGGAGTGTGTGCTAAGTTGTCTCCAAGGTATTGTGGTCCCTTTACCATTAGTAGGAGACTAGGCGAGGTCACCTATAATCTAGAACTCCCACACAGTAGTAAGGTTTTTCCAGTCTTTCATGTAAGTCAGTTACGAAAAGCCTTAACCAGGTCAGAAAATCTGGTAGGGGATAGTGTTCTAGTTCTCCCATTGGATCCTCAACAACCTCCACATGAACCAGAGGAGATTCTTGATAGTAGAGAGACGCAGACTCGTCATACTCTATACCGAGAATATCTGGTTAAGTGGAATGATCAGCCTGTTGAGAATGCCACTTGGGAAAGAGGTAGCGTCCTTCGCAAGATTTTTCCAGACTTTGTCTTAGAGGACCAAGACAATTCTTAAGGGGAGGGAGTGTTACGAGCTCGTGACCAGTGCCGAACCCTAGAGAACACAGAAAGGTCAGATACCACAGTTAGGGTCATGTCCAGCGTACATGACCAACAGGGCAAGACAGTGTGAGTAGTGTGCCCCAGCATGGTCCATAGCTATGGCGGGCCTAACACAGTCTAGGGACCCTGTCAGCAGGACAAGGCCCCCAGTTGGGTCCCGACGTGCAGTCGGCCACGTCAGTGACACGTGGCCAACACTTGGCAGTTGCATGCTACCAGTCCTCACACTGGGCTAGGAGGGGCTTACTCTATATCAGGGAGTAGGCAAGGTTGGGTGGATCAGTTAATGTTTGCCCTACTGTGGTGTTAGGACTTATTACAGAGCCCATGGACAATTCGCACGCACCCAGATGGACTGGCACGTAGCGTTTCCAAGGATCCCACGGCTGGAGGAATTCGATTCAATGTGCAGATGGGCGCAGGGCCATCAGATCGGGCTTGCGGTGGTGGATCACCGGTTGACCTCGAGCTAAATGTGCAATGTTTTATGGTACCTTTCGAATCGCCTTTTTGAACCATGTTTGAATCGAGTTTGAATCGGGAAAGAATCGGCTTCTCCAAGTTCGAACCAGCGAATCGGTTTTAGGGTTCCCCCCCCCTTAGTTTCTACCCGTCGATGTCAAAAAGAAGTGCTTTCTTAGTGTTAATGGGTGACATGTACATTATAATTCGTGATTAATCGATAGTGAAATTTGAATCCTGATGCACAACTCCCGAGTCTTGTTACCTAACAATACTTGTCACCTGTGATTTAGGGTTCTTGATCCATTTGTTGCCCGTAGGTTTAGCTATGATCTATATGATATCATTTGTGACATTAGCTAGTAACTACCAACTTCCATACATGAGTAGAAGGATTGATCATTGTTACTCGTCACTCAAAACATTAATGTCACACCATACATATTACAATGTACATTGAAACACTTGTCTCTCTCTGTGGAAAATGCCAAAAAAAAAACGGTTCGAACCATTTTTTCTTTAAAAAAAATCATAAGTATTTTTTTTTATAGTTTTCCCGATTCGAACCAAAAAAAAGGGGTTCAAGCCGGGCCAATTTGAACCGGCGGTTCGCTGAAAGGGATCCGAAGGGCAGAAATTGCCATTCTTCATTAAAAAGCTTCTGTTTGACGAAATTGTTCAGTTTTGCAAGGAAATTGGCTTAGAGCCTAGCTAGAGGGCACCTATTTTGCAGTTTGGCATTGTGAGAACTCATAATTGGTGACAATTTTGAGAGGGCAAGCAATCATAGGTTAGAGGGAGGCATGGTAGCTGGTTACAGGTGAAAAATTCTCATAATTAGGTTTAACTTTTGGAGTTCAAACCAACCAACGTCAATTGATGATTGGAGGGAAGCTCTCATAGGCAAGATCAACATTGGCAATTGTCGAATTTGGTGGTAGCGTCAATGACACATGCACAAACAGCTTCAGAATTTATCGTTTGAAGGAGAGATCGACACTACTTAGAGATACACACATTTGGTGGTCAGAGGTGATAAATGTGCCACACCATGAGCATTGGTGAGCTATTCATCTTTGCAAGGATGTAGGCTTGGTACATGTGTTGGAACTTGTTTTGATCAGATTCCACGTGTTGAGATCAGAAAGAAGCCCAAAGGAAGTAACTTGGAGCCACATACCTCAAACCTGAACTTGAGCATGTATGTCAAGTGGTTTGTTAGTGTGCTTGAGTGTGAGTCAAGTACGTAGTAGCAGGAAAATGCATAGCATCTTTGAGAAACTCCAAACATTTCTACAACTTATTATTTTTCACTCCCATCACATTTGGGCTTAAGGGAGAGTGTTAGAAATTAGAATGATTTCAAATAAGCTTCAAATGTGATATTGTAAATAGTGTATAGTTAACTAGATTTACAGCTTTTTGTAGTAATTGGGACTTTACCCGCAATCAATATATATGTCGGGTACTCGTCCTGTAACTGGCTACTTGGACTAGCCGGGTAGCCACACTCATAGGAAATTATCTTGTATAGTAGTTTTTGACGGCTGTCGCTCCTAAGGTACATAAGACTGAAACGTACATTTTGAATAAGGTTGCCAAGCTGAAATACTCCTGAAACTAATCGTAAAACTGGCCTAATGAAAATCAAAGGATATACTATTTACGATCTTAGCTAGAAGCTAAAAACAGCAAACTAAAAACTAAAATCCATCCCAAATGATAGGCTGAAAAAATGATGTATTATCCGTGCTTGTAAAAACTTGTGTAGATGCTGGATGGCAAACAGAATGCATCCGGACTCACTGAGCTCTCTGACGGGGATGGTGATGGTGGTTGTAGTGCTGCTGCTGCTGCCACTGCCAGAGTATAGAAAGTCGCCAAAAGCAAACATTTTTGGACTAAAAGCTGTCACCTCTTAGTCTTATGGCATGGGAAAATACACTCATCATGATGGAAAAATGTTTCAGGCTGGCTGGAAATGCAATTTTCCTTGTAGCATCTTCCAGAAACGTTTCTCCAAATTGGAAAATTTCAGAGGAAGTTGGGAAAATTGACTTTTCCCATGGAAGGAGGACTGGAAAACGATTTTCCTCATTACTAGGTAAAAAAATGTAGATGCTTTTTTAAGCATTCGTGTCACCTACTCTTGAGCGTTAGTGACATGAGTGCCATCTAGTCTGTGCTTTCCATTTAGGAGTTTGTGGTCTAAATCAGCAGGAACAAGACTGCATGTTTTCTTTCACATTGATATAATACATTGTCTTATGTGCTAGGGAACGAGAAAGTCCCCTAGATTCCTCCCCTAGGCTCCAAATTATATATGCACACACTTATTTTCAAGGAGTCACCTTCAATCGTAATTCAATTTAATGAATTTTTATGATTCTGGCCCTTGTTTGGATTTGTAGATTCATTTTCAAATACGTATGTCAATTTGGTTTGTAGTGAATAATAGCTACTTTATTGGCGTTACTTTGAGCTGGCTGAGAACTTTTTTGAGAAGTAAAATGACCTAGTTTTCAAAGTTGGTTGAACAGTTGAACTTAATGTTCCATTCGACGTCAATTTAGATTTCAACTATTGCGATTCTGTTAGTATTGTATATTCCAAAATTTTTGTGTTTTCTCATGCATTTCTGTCAATACTAACGAAGATGATAAGGAACACCAACACTGATGCATTTACATTGATTGTGACATGGTCCTTGCAGACCTACACTGGGAACATATTGATTGCTGTGAACCCATTTGCAAAGCTACCACATTTGTATGATGTTCACATGATGGATCAATACAGGGGAGCACCTCTTGGTGAGCTGAGCCCACATGTTTTTGCTGTTGCAGATTCTGCTTACAGGTACATTTAACATGACATGTGATCATATTGGCTGTTTTGTACATGTGCATATATGTCTAGAGCTTCTGAAAGGTTTTACAGTTTGGGAACATTGTTGGTTACAGGGCTATGATCAATGATAGCTGCAGTCAATCTATTCTAGTGAGTGGGGAAAGTGGAGCTGGTAAGACAGAGACTACCAAATTATTAATGCAGTACCTGGCCCACATGGGTGGTCGAGCTGCCACAGATGGTCGGACTGTGGAGCAGCAAGTTCTTGAGGTTATACGATGTCTGAAGTCAATTCTATAACGTGGTTGATGTTCTTTGAGACTTGATGATATCTTAGTTTTGATGTTTTTCTTTTTGTTTCTTACCAAACTTGGAGCTAACAAGTTTTTAAAGTATGGAGCCTGTTGCCTTGTTTGTGCAGTCAAATCCTTTGCTAGAAGCATTTGGAAACGCTAAAACTGTTCGTAATGAAAATTCCAGGTAATTGTGGTATTTTTATGAGTAACGATTGACATGTAGGACAATTAGCTTCACAACTCCAATTTACAGAAAAAGAGGGGTAACTCTTTAATTGCAAGAGGGCAGATGCTTTTTTTTTTATGCTTCTCTGGAAGGCATAAAGGAATACTAAAGGCATGCTTGGCAATCTAGGAACATTTTTTGACATTTTAGATGGATTTTTTTTCCCCATCTAGAAATAAATGCATTCAAACATACATTCCTGATTCGAACCTGTTTGTGCAATTTGAATAGAAAAAATGGGGGGGAGGGGGGGGGGGCGCTGAAGTTACTTTTTTGGCCTGATTTCAGAACGGGCCCAAGGCTCCCAAGGCTGATCAGTTTGGGTCTTCATGTTAGGGGAAGAATTTAGATTTTAGGATCAAAATTTTCCAACCATTGATTTGTTAGTTCTTATATCAAACCTTACAAGGGAGAGAGGCATTATAGAACAACATTTTGAAACTGAATGCTAACAGGTGTTTGTCCAGACTCCATACACATTCCTGAATGCTGCTCAACTGTGCTTATTCCTTACCTTGTAGCTATAGTCTTCTTGTGTTCCACTAGTGTACTCATAATGTGATTTGGTTTTCTCGTCTTTGTGATGAGCTGGGCTGGCTGGAATCCACTGAAATTTTTCCTGCTAGTGCCACTGCTAAGACACAGTCGTTGTTGGTTTCTATTGTAACAGTCGTTTTGGGAAGTTTGTTGAGATTCAATTTGACACTAGTGGAAGAATATCGGGAGCAGCTGTGCGAACATACCTTCTAGAGAGATCTCGTGTTGTTCAAATTTCAGATCCCGAGCGAAATTATCATTGCTTTTACCAGCTCTGTGCCTCAGCAGAGGTTTGTTAATCTGGTTGTGTTAGAAGCAGTTCATTCTATGAGTGATTTTGCATGTGTCACAAAACTTAAGCTCACTATGCATATCATGTTTAAAGGAATTAAGAGCGATTTTAATTGTTTTATAAGAGGTCTTGTTCTTCTAATGAGGAGCCAATGTACCCTTTTGCTGCAGGATTCTGAAAGATACAAGCTTGGTGATCCCAGGAGTTTCCATTATTTGAATCAAAGTAATTGTTATGAGTTGAGTGCAGTAAGTAATAGCAGGGAGTATTCTAAGACAAGGAGGGCCATGGATGTTGTTGGAATCAGCCCTGAAGAGCAGGTATAATAAAATTCAGTTTAAAAATGAACACAAAGTTACAGCTCAAGTGACAATGCAGCTAAACCTTCAAATAAGTCCACATTTTGCCATTCTAAACTTATAACTAGCCTTGATTTCTTTCTTTCTTTCTTCTAAGAACTAGATTATTTTCCCTTGGAAGTATTTTTGTGCTATTCTATGTGAAGCAATTCAAAGCCCGAGTTGTTATAATAACAACAAATTACATAGTTCATCAGTGCATATTGTTTTGATCCATTTGATTTTGTTGTGGAGGAATTATAGTAAGGATGTTCATGAATCATACCTAAAAGCAAGCTGTAACAAGAAATGGATGTCTAGATTTCAATCTACATATTGCTTTTGGTTCGTTACTCTGCCAAAAATTTCCATCCCTATTGATGGAAGGTAGGATTTTTAGCAATAAAGAGTGTGATCTACAGAGGATTCTGAAACCTTGTCTCTACAAATGGATCTATTTTCTGTGAGAGTTGATTGTATTTCTTAAGCCTGCTGGGGTGAAATTTAGTTGATGAAGATGTATTCTTTGGAGTGAACCAGAATCTCTTCCCTTCTGTTTGAGAGGAAAGAGTGAAGTAGAATGCTATTTTCATGGATAGTGTCTTACATGATGGGTCTTTCATGGGTATCAGGATGCCATTTTTCGTGTAATTGCTTCCATTTTACATCTTGGTAACATCGAGTTCACTGCTGGAAAAGATGCTGATTCATCAAAACTGAAAGATGAAGTTTCTAGCTTTCATCTGAAGGCTGCAGCTGATCTACTTATGTGAGTTTCTAGTTAAAGTCTCTATATACTCAGTCTTGATCCTTAGCACAATGTTGTGTTTTGAAGGTGGACACAGCATGAAGCGTGTTCATGCAATGCAAACCTTTTGTGCTTGATTCAATGTTATGCTGATTGGTATGGGTTCAGGTGTGATCCCCAAGGTCTCAAAGATGCATTATGTACACGAATCATTGTTACCCGCGATGAAAATATTACTAAGACCCTTGATCCGACTTCTGCTACAATCAACCGGGATACATTGGCAAAGACTGTGTATGCGCGGTTATTTGACTGGTATGACAGTCAAATAGGTTATGATTGTGCCTGTAAATAGAATTGGTTTAAAGCTGCTATGCAAAATTTTTGAGCAACTTATTATGTGAGTCTTAATTCTCAGTGGATAAGACTCTCCTTTGAAGTATACCAAATTTTTACTTTGTTAAGCAGTTGAGAGCAATGGAGCTTTCTGTAAATGAAACGGGAAAAGGTGGCTGCATTTAAATTTATGCAATGGAATTTTGACTTCTTATTGTAGGTTGGTTGTGAAAATCAACAAATCTATTGGCCAAGACCCTGATTCCAAGACTCTAATTGGAGTGCTTGATATTTATGGATTTGAGAGCTTCAAAACCAACAGGTAGGCATAAAGAAATGACCATGAGAGTTTTGACGCTGCTTATGTGCTCTTTTTAATGATGCCTGATTGGGAAGCATGAATCATAATTCAGTAGCAATCTTGAAATTAACTTCAACTGGAGACTTAAGTTAGTTAACTTTGGAGAATAGTAGTGAGTGGAGGATCTCATTGCACTTTATCGCTGAACTGTGTGCTTTCTACCTTGTGTGCTATTTCTAACAGCTTTGAGCAGTTCTGCATCAATCTCACAAATGAAAAGTTGCAGCAGCATTTCAATCAGGTAGCATCTTACTCTGAATGTAGTAGGTACAAGGGCTGGTTAGCTCTGTTGCTTATATATTTTTGCCAGCATAAAATGGTCAAGCCTACATTTTTTGATCTGTAAAATGTCACATCATTTACTGATTATCTGGGGGACATGCAGCATGTCTTCAAAATGGAGCAGGAGGAATATACTAAGGAAGCTATAAATTGGAGCTATATTGAGTTTGTGGATAATCAAGATGTGTTAGACATGATTGAAAAGGTAATATTTTTTGTAGTCAAATTGGAATTTTCCAATTTGCGTTTAGTAAAGGCCACTAGGGCTATGTAGTCATCGGCTTGTAGTCTTAGAATGTGAATTTCTTATCTTGTTAAAGCACACTCTTATTTTTGCATACTTACCTGACAAGATTTCTCTCTTTCAACAAGCGAAATTGCATCTGCTTTGTTGAAAGAGAAAAATAGAGTTCAGGGCTCTGTAACAAAACTTGAAAGACAGGGATATTGTTGCTGTAGCACTGAATTCTTATATATGTTGCAAATGATGCAAGGATTCAATTCTAAGAACTAGACTTGGATCTAGGCTCTTCCTTGCAACAATAAAGTGTGTGTCACCTGAATGTTGTGCCTTACTGCCCTTCAGAAAGAAAATTTCCAAAGAAGACATTTGAGGACATATTTGTTTAGTGCCTCTGGTATTTGAAATTGCTTGAATGTACTTGACCTTGAACTAGATACCTTCAGACTAGTACTGTCTGAGAATGGCTTGTTTTTTGTTATAAAGTCGAGGCTGTAGTTTTACATTCCTTGTTCTGGGCTTATTGTGTAATACATACTAGTGGTTTTTGTCAATGCAGAAGCCTTTGGGAGTAATAGCTTTATTGGATGAAGCTTGGTATGTACTCATCTGATATTCCTTGCCTCTGTAGACTGTTATTGTCATGCTATAATCTGATGCTTTGAAAGGAAAGACATAAGAAATGCAATTGTAGTATGTGTTCTTGTCAATATCCTGTTGTTTTGTCTTCATTAGGCATCGTCTTGTCACTTAAAGCATCCTCTTTGTTTGAACTTTGTACTGTGCTTGCTGAAGGGCATGTAGATATAAGTGTCATTTGTTTTTGGCATAAATACCCATTTCGGGGACTTTTTTGCATCATGTTCACGTACGTCTGAAGGAACACATTTTGTATGTACGGAATGTGGTTTTAACACTAATATTAATTAACAATGGGCCCTAATTGCGGTGACTTGTGGATCCTGAGTTTGTAGAACAAAGAGTGAAGTGCAAATTCATGTAAGGGTGATTGTTGGAGAGCCTTGGAGAGGGGGAGAATGGAATAGAACGTGGTTCAATTTGACATTATTGTTTTTCAACAAGGGGCCCTAATCTCGATTTGTTGTGAGTTCCAAATTTAGAGAAGAAAGACATGCATGCCACTTGTCGTAATCAGGGATACGTGCTTGGCATGGAGGCTCCCACCTTGGAGGTATACAAGAGAAGGAGATCTCGGTCACTCCTATCTACATAGGAGTTGGTGGATGGTAGTCTGTATCTGCATAGCCAAGATGGTGCCAACTAGGGGCAGGAGAAGGCCGAAGGTGCTAGCGGCGATATGGGACGTTGTTAGGGCTGGAAGTTGGATCCCGCTGGTTGTCTAGTCATTAGGCTTAGGGCACAAAGGGTAAATTTGGATTGGATCTTGTGGTGGGGTATATTGTGACCGTTAGGTTTCTAGTGTTGGCACCTGACGGTTTCCGGTTAGTGTGGTCATAACAATTGGTATCAGAGATTCCAGATTTCCTTCCTTAGAGAAGAAACTCTTTTTGAGGGGGAGGGAAGGTTAAGGACCCAACCCTCGCAGACACCTAATTTGAAACTGGATGTTGGATTTGACTAGTTGACTAGTGGACCGCATGTGAATTATCCTAGTGTCCAAGGGCCCATTTATAGGTGTCTGATGACCTATTTATAGTGGCATAGGGCCCAAATCAGGGCTAGGCATATAAGTGTGACCATTGACATGTCTTGCTATAAGGTACCTACGATCATGTCTGAAGTTTCAAACCACTTTTGAAAAGCTATTTAATCTTCCTAAGTCATAAGTTCTAACATTTAGCATTGAAGTCATTGATTTAATTCTAGGATTCAAATACTAGGTGTCTTGCTATCACTAGTTAAAGACCTACACATTCATTTCATAATAATTTTGAAAAGCTCTTCAAGTTTCAATCTTTTTAAGTTTCGAGTCATAACAATGAGCAATGAAGCCACTTAGCATTCAACATCTGTGATTCAAGAATCGATTGCCAAGAGATAGGACCCAATTTTATCAATCTATGTCATGTTGATTTGACCACCAACGTGCTTTGAAAATTGAATCTTGCTTAAAATCTAAACTTTAAAATCTAGTTTCATTGATCAATCATCAGTAAGTTGTAACATTAGACCTACTACTGAGTATTTATTTCAAACTTCTTAAATATTAACTTACAATAGTGAGCTGTATTGAAGCTAGTAACCACTAAACACTCAACACTAAGAATATATTATCTATGAATAAACTGTAATGACTTAGGAGTCAGGACTCAGGAGACAGAAGGTTCGAACCCTGCCGATTCGAACACACCCATGACACATTGCTACCTTTGATAGGAGAATACGAGATTGCACTTCCAACTCAAGTTGAGAGGAGCATGTGATCCTCAATTGCAAGGCATGCACGCATCTTAGGGAGGTTTAAGGCCCCCCTCAGTTTATTTCCTCAAAATCTTAATGCCTTTCTTGATCAGCCGGCAAGTAGAGTAGGAAATCGTATAAAAGATGTATTTGGACATAGGAAACTGACTTGGAGCCAGGTGCAAGGTGGTCACAGGCCTTCACTGAATAAGACTTTAACGTGGAGGGGGCTATTAATGTAAAGGGTTATTTTGAGTGTGGTAGTTTGTAAGGAATGAGGGTATTCTCAGCAATACATCATATCAGACCAAGTCAATGGAGTTTTTACGTTTGCCACTGTCTTTTTGTTACTGAATTTTTGTTTTGTTTATGATTTTCTGTAGGATTGGAAATCTTCGTAAGATGTTTGTAAGCAATGTAGAAACTCAGTGGAGAAGCTCAATTATCTTACTTATGTTCTTTCTATTCATGTTTTTTTCTGGTTGCAGCATGTTTCCTAAGGCTACACATGAAACTTTCTTCACAACGTTGTTACAGAATTTCAGGAACCACAAACGCTTTAGCAAGCCCAAACTTGCTCGTACAGATTTCACCATAAGTCACTATGCAGGAGAGGTAAATGATCCTTGAGCGGCGATATTTCATGCAAATAATCTTCTATTTCCAAAGTTTTGGTGCTTATATAACCTGCCACTGCTTTCTTATTGTACAGGTCACTTATCAAACAGATTTGTTTCTTGACAAGAACAAGGACTATGTAATTGCTGAACATCAGGCTCTACTGGCATCATCAAAGTGTCTTTTTGTGGCAGGATTATTTCCTTCATCACCGGATGACTCAAAGTCTTCCTATAAGTTTTCCTCTATTGCTACCAATTTTAAGGTTCTTCAAGATTGCTCATTTCCTACAATACTCAGAGTACAGGCTATATTGATTAGAAAATGCATCTGGTCAAACGTGAATTTCATGGAGCAACAAAACATGAATAAATATGAATTGCTTTCCATTTGTGGTCTAGTTACTTTTCCAACGGTGAGTTGAAAGTTGATAGTGTTATTTAGAAGCCTTTTCTTTTGAAGCTCATCTCTTTACTGTCCCGGATGCTGCAGCTACAACTTCAAGCACTCATGGATACACTCAATACAACAGAGCCACATTATATTCGATGTGTGAAGCCAAACATGCTCAACAGGCCTGGTCTGTTTGAGAATCAAAACGTTTTACAACAGCTTCGATGTGGTGTAAGTGATGCTTTTTATTTCTGGTGATATTTTTGACTTTCCCTTCATAGACCAGGCACGCAAGGGCCAAATTTTTTAAGGCGATAGGTTATTGGCGGTGTCACATGCACATGATTTTCTGGATTTTCATTTGTGTACAACGATTTTCATCAAAATGCTTTTTCTCTTTTACATGCTCTTTCGTAATTTGTGAATAAAGAAAGCTTTCCTAGTAAGAAACACTTCTGCTGCAGTGCTTCTCAAATCAATGACTGTTTTTAGTTCATATCTTTTTGCAAACTTACAACTTGGATAATTGCTGGCTTTTTATCTTTCTATACAATATGTTGACTGGGGAAGAGGGAGGTCGTCACTTGTAAAAGATAGATATTCGTGGACCGGTTTCAGGGGGTGTGCAAGCACACTCGGATATTTTACTTGGTTTTGTGTCACAGGGTGTCCTTGAAGCCGTCAGAATAAGTTGTGCTGGGTATCCCACAAGGCGAACTTTTGATGAGTTCCTTGATCGCTTTGGTCTATTGGCACCCAAGCTTCTTGAAGGAAAGTAAGCTTTAAATTTTCTCCAGAAAGAGCTTAAGTGTTCCCCTCTGTAAAAGCTTCAAGCAACCTGTTTTAATGATGAACTCCCCTTGATAATAGTTGCTTCTTCATGGCGTTCTGTTTTGTAGTTATGATGAAAAGGTGGCGGCTGAAAAGCTGCTGATGAAGATGAATCTTAGTAACTATCAGGTAACTTTAGTATATATGATGATATTGTTAATTTTTCCTTAACTGGCTCTTACTTTGGGCTTTGATTAGGTAGGTGAAAATCTGAATGGCAATTTTCATTGGAAGCTAGGCATCTCTAGGAGCTTGGGCATTTCTGTGCTTCATAATTGATATGGTTTTGCAGATTGGGAAAACTAAGGTTTTCCTTAGAGCTGGTCAGATGGCAGTGTTGGATGCTAAAAGGGCAGAGGTATTAAGTTCTGCTGCAACGCTCATTCAACGTCAGGTGCGCACATTTTTGGCTCAAAGGGAGTTTTGGGCTATGCGAAGGGCGGCTACTTGCATACAGGCTCATTGGCAAGGTAAACGTTGACTTAATCCCATTAAGTTAATGTGTGGAACTTTCACATTTTGTAATTATGTGTTCATATTGACCTAAGGAGATTTTCTCTCTTTAGATGTACTGACATTCAAACGAATTTTTGGCTTTTGCTGTTTGTAGCATGAACCGTGAATTGCCATGCGGTACTTTTCCAGATTGAAAATTATTTCTGTATGGTCTCAGTGGTGATAGTATGATGCTATTGAATTTCTTTTTAACAATATGAGTCTGAAATTATGCAATTGCAGGAAAGCGTGCTCGGACATTGTATGAGGGCATGCGCAAGCAAGCTGCAGCTATTGTCTTACAGAAATATTTTTGTAAATGGAAATGCCAGACGGCATTTAGACGAATGCGAAAGGCAACCATTGTTATTCAATCGGGAGTCCGTGGTATGTTTGCTAGAGCAGAATATCGAGCAAAAAAGCAAAACAAAGCTGCAACTTTGATCCAGGCAAGTGGAATAATCAAAGTTTTATGTTGATGAAGATGCAATGAGCTCTTATGTATGGGGATTTGTTATCCATGGGACTTTTGATTCTTAGAAGGATATGCAGGATTTGCACGAGCTATAGATATTATAATTGAATCACAGAAGCTTGATATTAATGTTCTGTACTTTGTTTTTGGCAAGAATGCAATGTGTTGCATTTGGTTCCATGAGTTGTTCAAGGGAGCTTATTACTCATTTTTCTTGATTGAAGGCACAATGGAGAGGTTACAGAGCACGTTCTTACTACAAGAAGTTGCAAAAGGCAGCGTTAAAGGCTCAGTGTGGTTGGCGTTGTAGAGTTGCACGGGGAGAACTGAAAAAGCTGAAAATGGTAAATGTGTATCACTTTAGTATCTGACACGAGAACGTGGCATGTTTGACTGCAATAGTTGGCTGTTAATTACAAGGGGTAAGGACTTAATTTCTGGGTTTTAGTTTTGCTATAGGGTTCATGGTTTTCTAGGTGGTGAAGTGGTGATATGCTACGTTTTTACCATAATGCTAGCTTGTATCATGGCTGATTCTGCCCTTCGTCTTGATATTTGTGTAAATGGCACATGCCCTAAGTTAAGTTGGAATAAGTATCCAATACATAGTCGCCCGGATCGTGTTCTGGAACGTGGCCAAATTTTTTTAATTTAACAAAGGAATTAATTTTTTAATTTTATTTAGTACCACATTTCGACATAGTATGTTTCGACTGGTTTGGGTCGAAACGGGTTTCTAAGATCCCATACAAGTTACCTGTCCTAAGTTGCATCAACTCGATATTTCAAGCCTTGGCATCCCAAAATGTGGGTGTTTGTCTATACGAATTTCCTTTTATAGCTCTTAAAAATTCTTATGAAACTCCATAATATCTAATGTTATGTGATCTTTGTATATATTAGTATCATAGTTGCACTGCGTTTCTGAAATGTGTTTCAGAATCGCGTTTTTGAAAATTTTGAAAAAATTCCAGAAACGTTTTTTAAATTTTTTTTTTTGGGTTTCTTTTTTGGGCAATATGGGTATAAGATGAAAGCTCTAATTAAGAGCATAATTACTGTATAATTTGCCGATTGTTTCGGGTGCAGGATGGTCCAGTTTAGGTGCATTAATCCATGTTGGGTTTCGTCAAGGATAAAAATTCAAAACTAACCTCTAGCCTGTCTGTTACGATCACAGATGGTCCCAGTAAGTGTGTTTTCGCTCAGGGAGTTGGAAGGCCAAGTCATGAAGAGGCCTTACCGACGGGGGGACCCTGCCGTTGGGGGGCGTAGCCCCCCAAACCCCCCACCGGGGGGCTACCGCCCCCCGGACTTCCTGTTTCTCGTGGGCTACTGCCCCCCGAACCCCCTGAGGATTTATTGAAAACCAGAGCAAATAACAACCAAATAGCTATTGAAAATAAGATCTGTTTGTGCCCCATCTATTGCACTTCTGAGAGGCAAAACGCTCGTTTGACCATTGATCTCCTAAACAAATTTCAGCCATAAGCTATTTTTCCAAATATATATATATATATATATATATATATATATATATATATATATATATTTTTACGATTCTGGGAGGAGAAACGCGTTTCTCAGAAACGCGGTTTCCAAAACGTCTTCTCCCAGAAACGCGATTATGTGCAACTATGATTAGTATAAATCTAAGGAAGCGGATGGCGGACGCGGACGCGTCCGTTTTTTTTTTTTAATTTTTTTTAAATTTTTTTTTTCAAAAAAAATTAAAAAAAAAAATTGCATCCGGACCCCTAAACGTATGCGTCGGGGCGTCCGGACGCATTTGTTTTTTTTTTTTTTCCAAAAAAAAAAAAATAGACGCGTCCGACCCCCCGTCTGGGGGTCGGACGCGTCGGGGTCCGGACGCCGGACGCGGACGCGGACGCGGGCAAACGGCCTGGACCCTCATGTATAGTATAAATATAAATAAATGAATAAAACCAAAATTAATGGATCGCGTTTCGCTGCATTTGTGTTCCAAACATAGAACCCACAGTTCCAAGAACCGTGGGGCTTAAGAACCGTGGAGTGAACCGTACCACGATTCATGTAATTAATTAATTAAATAATTAATTAATCCACGGTTCTTGGGACCAAACTTTATGAACCGTACGGTTCCAAGAACCGTGGTGAACCGTGGACGGTTCACGGGAACTATGGTTCCAACTTCCAAAACACATTTTATTTTTATTTCTTTGGATGAAAATAGTTTTTATGTAACAACCCAAAAAAATATATACATAAATAACTATTTTGAGATGACCGAAATTTGTCCACAAAGTGATAAATTCAAAAGGACACCAAAAAACCTGATTTTTAAAACAAAAAACCAAAATTGTGCAGGGTTTTGGAAACCCTAAGGAGAACTATCAAAATGTGCAATTATGGTTTGTACTAGAGATGCACACTAAGTGGACTGTATTCTTGGACCATTTTGGTCGATTCCAAATGCATTCTACACAAGTTCAAGTGTATGCTACACAAGTGCTGCTTTGATATTGAATCTGCACATACCTGTGGTGCAATGCCTATCACACATTGAGGATGCCTATCTTTGCCTTGTTTTGATGGTTTTGGCTGTGGAGTTGTGGGTTCATGATATGTTAACCGTGCGATTTGTTAGGGCTTAGGGTTTAGGGTGTTATGTTAACTGTGCCATTTGTTAGGGTGTCGGGTTTAGCGTGTTGTGTTCAGTGATTGGACATGATGCAGATGATATGAGAGACATGAAGATGTGCTGGTGTAAAACAATAGGTGCAGCATGTATAATTTCCATACTACGCTCTCTCATCTTGCACAGAGCAAGCCATTTCTAACTAACCATTCAAATTGCACAGTTCACAGAGCTAACCATTTGTAACCAACCATGATAAATTAGCCATGACAAGAAGAAACTGTAAAAAAATATAGACATCTCATCTGATGCCAATGTACATGATGCTTTGTGTGTATCAATATCTACAAGTCTGTGCTAAAAAAATCATTTCTCTGCGTGCCAGGTGCATCTACAGGGGTGTCAAATACAAAGTCTGGCTGGGAGTCTGGAGGCATCTGGGACTCCTCCAAGTTTGGGCCAACGCCTGCCAAGAGACAACTAGAAAAATCATCGGTGCGTCCCCTCTTGGCTGGCCTGCCTCTGGGTCTGCCAAAAGGAACCCTCTGTGGTACACTCTTGCCTGGGAGTCTCCCTCTGCCACGAGGGGGTCTCTGGGAAGAACCGCCTGCCTGTGATGCTCTGAGTCGTCTCTGAGCGGTGTGTCTCTCGGCGGCAGCCTCTGTCTCCCTCACAAACTCTGTCCAGCCATCATCTGAAAGGGTCCGTGTAGCGGGAGTACTGGGTGGGGCACGTGGACCATCCCCTACGATGTCGACTGTCTCGTCTGAATCATATGTGGGCTCATCAGAGGAGGATGGGCAATGGAACAACAGGGAGGGGGGTAGGCTCCTCAGTGTCAGCATCATCCTTAGGATCACCCCGCAAAGCACACCGAGCGGCCTCGTCTGGGTCAACCTCTGGCTCTGCCTCAGGATTGGCCGTTGGAACTAGGCAATCATCAGGATTGACCTACACAAGTAAATCATTCGTGAGAATAGCCGAAGCAACCGTGAGGGCATTAAACTGATTGTCTGCTATAGCTCGAAAGCAAGTAATAGAGCTTAGAAACATACCTGCAGCAGTAGGGCGCGTACGCCTCCTGCTCTCATGCTGTCCGCGATGCGTCGAACCACCCTGGTGTTGGTGTTGCAGTTTACCAAGTCATTGCATCGCTTAGTCGTGAGGCGGTTCTGCCTGTTCGTGTGAACAAGGCTGAACGTTGACCAGTTCCGCTCGCACACGCAAGCAGAACAATCTTGCATTAACTGGCAGCCACTCGAGTGAGTTGCGGCCTTATAGAGACAATGCGGAAAATGTTTGGATGAATGAGATTCGATAACATACCTGTGATAGGACTCGGAACGCGAGCATCCTCAGCTTTGTCTGTCCAGTGCCGTAGCTATCCCACCATGATACAGGCGTAAACCTGTTCTCTCGGAGAGTAGCAAGGTCCTCGCCGAACAGCCCCAGGCAATGCCTGAAATTGAGCAACGATGTGCGTGAGTACAATTGAGCGAGCGAAGGGAAGTTGAATTGTGCCAGCGAAAGGTAGTTGAGCAAGCGAAAGGGGGGTAGAGCAAGAGTTTACCTGTAACTTAGCCTCTGCTCCTCGAGCTTGCTGCGGAAACCAGTGTCGCTGCTGAGGAGGCGGATGTATGAGAACCAGTCCGCACGCAACTCTGCATCGTCGTACTGCCTCTCGCTCTGAAACAGCGGATGCAGTATGTGGGCTACACTGTGAATGGGCCGGTGAAACTTATCCCATCGCCGCCGCCACAGCCGCCTAATAGGCTGCAACCTGTGGAACATTCCATGTGGAGGCAACGATGGCACAATTGCGTGATACGGCACCAAGACGAAATAGAGTGCGAATGTGTAGTGGGTTTCTTTCCTTGCCTAACCTGAATCCAAGATCTAGTCAATCTAGCATCAAAGAGACGGAGTTAGTTGTCACGCGTAGGTTCGTTCCCATGAGAGCGATAATATAGTTCAGATTTCAACATGAATGGAAGATCTAACACTAACATCCATTAACCCTACTTCCATTAACCCTAAATCCACAACAATGATAGAAACTTACTCTTCTCTCTCTCCCTTTCTCTCTCAAAAAAAAAGCATAAGAAATAGCAATCCCAATAATGATCAGATCCAACAATTAGCAAAATCCAAAGAAAGCATGAGAAATGGAGGAGAAGAGAGGAAGAGCAAGGGCATTCATCAATCCATTTCTAAAGAGAACCAATCTGCTTTATTGAAATGAGGAAATGAACATCAGGAGCAACTCGAGTTGGTCCCTTCTATAGTAGAGAGGAGGACCCTGGCCTCTGAATCCTATTGGTCCAGTCTTGCCTCTCTTTTTATTCAAATTTAAAAAAGTGTGGGAACCATCAAAATTGGAGGGAAGGCCTAAAGTCCTTTTATTAACATTCTAATTAATCAAATAACTATGTGATCATTGGGTTGGACTTACACATGGAGGGTGCCAAATCCCTCTCACTTATTAACTAGGGTTAGGGTTGCCTTGGGATCCGCAAACCCTCCAATAGTATCCCCCACCAAAACTGGTGGCGGTCCCACGACACTTGCAATATGCAGTTATTGGGGACTTTTATTGGCTTCGCGCCGAATCTTAATTAAATGATACTGCACCTTCTCCATAAAGTCAAGGCGTGTAGTATTGAAATCCAAATTATGCGGCAGGAATCAACGGTGGGCTCCGGCAATCCACTTGGAAGTTGTCCATGAGGTGAAGCGGGATTCCCAAGAGCCTCCCATCATAGCCGCACGGAAATACAGTCGAGCAATCGGCAGCTGATCTTTGATTTGCTCTGAGGCCATCGGCTTATTTGGATCGAATGCCAGGGTAGGAAGGCAATCGTCCCATTTGGTTGCCACTGACGCCAACAGAGTTAGATCTTTTGCAAACATTGCCGATTGTCGCACCGTTGGATCCAGAGAGTGGACATACTCTCTCTGATATGCTTGTAAGGCCCGGTGGAAGTCCATTGAAATGTTCCAGCTGTAAGGCTGATGGATGATTGGCCAATTGGGCGTATGGATGGTGATTTTGTCCATAGCCAATCCCAAATCTTTCCATTTATGTCTTCGCGGCATTGGCACGTAATAAGGATCTACCCGCAACTGGCGAGGGCTGGCGATGTAACTCCTAATTGATTCCGGAGTTTTCTCAAAAACCGTGATTCTCCATGTCGGCTGCTCTCCCAGTGCAGGTATTTTGTCCAATTCTTTGCCGGCCTCGATCTTGGAGGTCTTAAAGGCTCATCATCTGAATCTTCATCCTCCTCCCGAATTGCATCGTCCATAGCATTTTGCAAAAGTGCGTACTCATTATGGCGTTTCAGCTCACGTCTGATCCGTTTAGGTAGACCTGACAAAAACCACATAATCATGGAATTTTCATTAATCAGCTCAGGTTCGCATTCAGATCTGAGACGTTTCACCCTTTCGATGTAATCTCGAACCATTTCCTGTTTTCCCATTTTAACTTTACTTAAAAGTAGGAAAGGGTCTTCCATAAACTTTCGTGGTTTGAACCGTGTGATAAGGGCTCGTTTAACAACCTTCCAATCTGTACGCTCCGTTTCATCTTGGTTATAGTACCAATCTTGTGCTGCGCCTGTTAAGGCCATAGGAAACAGCTTAAGTTTATCTTGAGGATAAATCTCACCATAGACCTCACAAAGATTCAAGAGAACCCATCCACGACGCGAGGACTCATGTGGATGTTGCTTTAAGAAGGTCTAGATCTGGTCCTCGATGCTGATGGGCCTTCTGAATAAATGGCTTGTCCTTGATGAGGATGGACCCGCTTGTACTGCCGGTATGGTTGGCGGTTGATCTGCTAGATCTGGAGCTCCCCCCTGGTCCATGCTCGAATCAACCCCTGTATCCATTTGTATAGCTTCTTGGCGCGAAGGGGAGAATTGCGGCATGACCGAGACGGGGATTTGTGGTCCGGCTTCCAACACTTGAGCGGCGGCTTTTTCATAGGCGTTGATGGTCTCTTTTGCCTTTGCCAACTCGGTTGAAGCTGCTCCTTTGAACCTATCAAAGGGTGTATATGCGCCGCACAACACCTCCAGTGCCACCGATACCGTTGAGGCCTGCAGCCCCTTCATCGCCATCCACTTTTGCAGCAGCAGGTCTCCTGGCAGGCCACCATCTGTGCTTAGATCTTCTGTTGCAGCGCCCACATCTACAGTGGCTCCTCCAGTGGCAGCACCCACGACACATCCTCCTCCATTGGCAGCACCCACGGCACCGGCTCCTCCTTTGGCAGCACCCAGGATGTACCAGTGCCGGCCACCGCAGCGCCCCTATCAGTACTTATCGCCGCTGTACTTGCGTTTTGCAGGGACGGCCCCTCCACATCCAGTTCCTCCACCAGCAGCAGGCCCACGGGCACACACTCCTCGGACCTATCCTCCACTATCAGCTGCACAGGGACACCCATCTTTGGCTTCTCTATCCCAGCCGGCCGCAGTTTGGGCCCAGCCTAGCCAGCCAGGTGATCTGCATGGGGGTGATGAGGCATTGATGGCTCCCCTCGTCCGCAAGAGGCCAGGAAGGCCCAAGGGTGCACCGAACAAGAAAGGCAGGGCACAGAAACAGCTAGGGAAGAGAGGACGACCTCGCAGGGCTCCAGTTGCTGGTAGAGGTGCAGTATTACAGCCAGCTACAGCAGGTGTTGTTGGTTTAGCCTGCTTGGGAGCTGATGCGGAAGCAGATTGGGAGGATGAGGATGACGAGTCTTCCCCCTCGGATACACAGCCCATGCCAGTTCCAGACAGGCATAGATATCAGTTGCGAGAGTCAGCTCGGGGCCCTGAGTTGTCTCCGGAGCATTCATCTGAGTTAGAGGCAGAGCATTGATTGTAGCTCTGTTATTTTATTTTTAGTAGTTTGATATCATGTTCCATGTTTGGCGGCCAGATGGTCGAACACTGTATTCAGACCATTTTCCATACTATATTCAGTGTTGGACGTACTTTATTCGCTGCACATTTTGTATTTGTCGATTTGTAATTGTTATGCTCTGTTGTCAATTTTATTTTGAATGGTATGTGCGTAATTACAATTAGTTTCAACTGCATAGATTGATAGTAGATGCACAACACAGAAATACAACCCCCTTTATAGCATTTCATAAACACACATATTACATTGCAATACACCAGGCACGCGTTGCACAAAAAACACACCATACATTAACTCATCAGATGTATCAAAATTACAATACGTATTCCCGCCATATACGGCTGGGGCTGTTCTTTACACTATGTTAGACACTAAATGCTGCCACATCTACTGCCGAAAATTACATAACAACAGTCAGCCACATACGGCCAGACCCCATCTATTCTAAACATTCCTATGGATCCTCCACTGACTCCTCGCCCTCGTCAGGTGCATTGTTCTGACGCTCTCGCTCTGCCTCCCGGTTAGCCCGAGCTGCCTCCTGGTTAGCACGACGGCGGGCAGCCCTTTCCCTGACCATGATGAACTGTCGCCGTGTGAAGTTCATTCCCATTTGCTCATCCAAATCCAGCTTGACAGCGGGGGCGGGGGCCACAGCGGGGGCGGGGATCTGTAGCTCTGGGTGTCTCTGCCGATTCTCTCGCAGCATCTCTGCAATGTCTGCCTCTTGCTTCCGATGCCTTTCGTTGTGCCTTCAAACACCTTCCTCGAGCTTCTTCCTGGCTTCACCCTTAGGCCTCGGTGGTATGCGCTCCGCCATCTCACGACACCCTGTTTTTCGAAATGGCTCTCACAGCCTCTCACAGCCTCTCAATGGCTCTCACTGGCTCTCTCACAGCCTCGCTCTCACAGCCTCTCTCTCGGTCTGTGACACAGCCTCTCACAACGCCTCTCTCTCACAGCCTCTCACTGGCTCTCTCTCACAGCCTCACAATGCCTCTCACAGCCTCTCACTGGCTCTCTCACTGCCTCGTGAGTGCCTATTTAACCCCATAGCCTGTTTCCCCATTTGCATTTGTTGATGATCCCATGTGCTACTGTACCTCTCCCATGTATTACTCCCCCACATGCTGCACTCTGATTGGGTCCATGGTCTGCTCCTCCACAGTGCCCATGTGACGGTGGACCTGTCCGGATGTATTGCTCCCCCACATGCTGCACTCCGATTGGGTCCATGGTCTACTCCTCCACAGTGCCCATGTGACGGTGTACCTACCCCATGTATTGCTTCCCCACATGCTGCACTCCGATTGGGTCCGTGGTCTGCTCCCCCACAGTGCCCATGTGACGGTGTACCTGTCCGGATTTGCTGCCCCCCTACATGCTGCACTCCCATTGACCACCAGGTCTGCTCTCCCACAGTGCCCCCAGTACAGTCCCCCTGTACAGTAACATCTTTTTTCTAAACCCTAGCCCTTTTTTTTCCTGAATTTTTTACCCTGTATTAGCCTGTTAAAAGGGTTTTTTATTAAAAAAAATAAAAAATAAAAAATATTATTTTTGTGGTGCCGCCCTGGTACCGATGGTCTGAGGGCGGCGCCATAACCGCGGTACCACCATTATGGTACCGCGCGCCAGTACGGTACCGCCCTGGGATCCGCGGTACCAAGGCGGTACCATTTTTTAATATGTATATTTTTTAATATTTTTAATATTTAATTATTTCCTTTTACATACCAAAATAGGTTCAAAAAAATGGAAAAAAAAGGGTTCTGGGTGTAAAAACAGAGGGTACAGTACATGGTGCAGGGGACAGGTGCAACACCACATGGGCATTGTGGGTGAGCAGACCATGGGGCCAATGGGAGAGCAGCACAGGGGGGGAGCAACACATGGGGGCAGGTACAGAGGCACATGGATGGATGATGGGGATCCACATGGGGATCCTGGGCCTGCTTGGGTGGCGGAGAGTCCATGAGAAAATCGTAAACTGGGGGCGTGCGAGCAACAGGACGTGGTGGTGGAATCGCAATGGCAATTGGTGGATGCAAGGGGACGGGATCAACCGAAATGGGTGCAGATGGGGGTGCGTGTGGCGGAATTGTCTGAGAGGGATGAGGGGCAAAGGGACTGGACGGGGTGCATAAATTTTTTTTTTTTTTTCAAAAGCACTAAAAAACTCGGAAAATCCAAAAACAATAAAAAAAGACACACCAGTACCCAATGGACCACCAAAAAGATCCTGAAGTCCCAGATGATTATCCATACGAGGTCAGGTCCCCTGTAGCTGAACAAATTAGACGCCATAGGTTCTACCGAATGCAGGCCGAACTCCAAGAGCCATCCATAAACCCATTCGAGGGACAAGAACCTGATAGAGCCGAGTCTTCACGCACACGACCCCTTTTTTTTGGTGCTGAGCCCTCACAGGTCAGAACCAACCCTAATGGAGTTCCTGCTACCCACGGAGCTCATCTTGAAAGACGTACACCCAAATTAGATCTACCCAAGTTTGACGGTAGTTCGGACCCTCAAAGATTTTTGCAAATCTTTGAGAATGCATGTGATGTGTATGGCGAAACATCTCCCAATGCTATGGTCCAACTATTTTCGATGACCATGATCGCTAAAACATGTGATTGGTTTTTCAACCTTGATCGTGACGAAAAGACAGACTGGTCAATTTTGAAAGAATCCTTTATCAAGCGTTTTAAGCCCTTTCGTTTGATAGAGAGTCTTTTTGTTAAATTGAGTAACATCAAAATGACAAAAGATGAACGTGTACGAGACTATATCGAGCGTTTCAAACGCCTCAAAAGTCAAGTACAGGAATAGCCCTCTGAACAGATGCTCATCATTTGGTTCTTAGTCGGCCTTCCAAGATGGATTAGATGCGAGCTTAAATCCAATGATGAATATATGAGCCTCAAATTGGCTATGTCTGATGCCATCAAGGAAGAAGACGAAGGATCAGATGTTGACGAATCCAGGGAAAGACGAGCACCACGTGCTCCTCTCCATGAGTCGAAGCCGATCGAGGATACCCGAGATCAGCTTTGGAAATCCCAGTTGGAGTTGTTTAATAAGCAACACCAACTACAGATGGAGAAACTCACCAATGAGTTTCAAGCTACCTTGAAGTCTATCCAAAGCAGTATGCCTAGTCAGCCAAACCCTGCACAAGTACCTTATAGACGAAAACCCATATGGTGCCCACATTGCCGGGCTACGCATCCTGTTGATGCTTGTCCTTCATATCCGCCTATCCAAGCACATACAGTCCAACAATATGAAGCACAACCATCACATTCTCGACATTCCTTGACTCATTCCGAATATCCACCAGAAAGTCCAGAACCATTAGCCATACAAGATGGCTATGCCGTTATACAAGGGCCATTGCACACCAGATGTTTCATCTGTGGTGAAACTGGCCACTTCATGGTTGATTGTCCAGTCAAGACCAAGTACCATGCTGAGTGTCCTGACTGTATCAGAAAACACAGTTTCAAAGATTGTCCAAAACAACCAACTAAGATCCTACCTGCCCGTATTGTCAGTTATGAATCACAATAGGATCTTCACCACAACAACACGAGCACTATAGCACCCCCGCTCAACCTGCTGCTCACTCGAGAAGTTTCTAGCAAACTTCTACAATACCACACAATACACCAGCTCCATAATGAAAAAAGACAATATGAAATGAGTTCTTGTCGAAAGAAAGTGAAACCGATATTCCGTCATCTGTTACAATGTCCAACCAAGAGCAACCTCCACATGGAATTGACAGTTTTTCCCCCCTTCTACAACCTCAAATCTATTTGTCTTTCCACATGCTGATAAGATTTCCAATGTGCCAATACACAATATTTCTCGGATTCGGAAATCCAGATAGAGATTCGGTTCTGAATCTCTTGTTTAGAGAGGTCCTCAGGACAAAGTACCTCATCCATACCTACATCTAAAGCTATATCTTACAACATCTGCTATCAATGATGGTAGATTAAGTGTCATCCACCCTACCTTGTTTTGACAAGGGCATGTCAGAGTAAGTCACATTACTCTACAAAAAAAATGGAATATTGCAATTGTCAAGGTACATTATCAATGTTGATGAATGCAAGTTTTGTTAGACAAGTGCACTACAGTTCTCACTCTCTGTACAGTTTGTTTATTTCCTTGTTGATCTTCATTCCTAGTGTGTGATTGATTTTTGCATTAGAAATAGCTATTGCATGAGAGTTCTGTAGAGCATCTCCAGAACACATTTTCATTCATCTATCCATCTTCAGATTCCCTTGTATAGCAGTTTAGGATTTTTGAGACATATGAGAAATCCATGTCAAATTAGAGTTGATTCCTGCATCTCATTGCCATATTATTTTTTGAGTCAACTACAACAAGATCGAGACAAATTTAGTTAAAATTTGTTCAATCTTTAGTCCAGTCGCATGTTCAACGAGTTTCAACTACGTGTCCCACACGCCGATCCAATCCTGAGCATGAACAGTTTCCAGCAACAACATTCCCACCAACAGATTTTGGGGGGGGGGCAGAGAGTGGATCTGCTTGGATCCACTGGAGCAGTTACACTGCCAGCAACAACATCATCAAGATCGATAGCCAAGGTCACAAGTCTAATATGAAAAAGACAAGGTTAAAGAAGGCAGATGGGTAATCCGAAGAGACTCAATCAGAAGAAGTATTCCAGTCATGACGAAGATCCTTCAGAAAAGGGAAACACAAGCATTGGAAAATCAGTCTCCTTCTTCAACCAACCTCTTGCCATACTTCTGCACCCATTCTCATGTCTATCGTCCACACCATCTACCGTTGTCACCACCACCCTTCCTTCCATCTGTTTGTTTATCATTAGTTTACTGTTTTTCTGAGAAATTCCCAGTTTTTGATAGTCTTACCGAAGCAGCTGATAGATCATTGCAAGTGTCTTGCGGAGACCAACTACCACCTATATTGGTTGTTCAGTCGAAAAAGACCTACAAAAGCAGGCAAGGCAGCTAGAAGAAATAAAGAGAAAGATCCAGGAAGCTGAGGAGGAAAGAACAAAAACTTAATGATAGTTGGATCCCCTCCTATGAAGCCTAAAGAGATTCAAAAGTAACGGATCAAAAGAAAGAGCTGCAGAAAAGAAAGATGAAGACAACCGTGAACCTGCAAATAAAACAAGCTCCTCACCCAGCAAGTGGTGGTCAAAGCTCGACATTGCAAGGGTCCAAGGCTGCAACTGTAGAACTATCAGTTCCTTCACCCTACCACCAAGCCTTCATCATGTTTCCTTACCGTTACCAAACCGTCCATCCAAAACTGTTCCTACCGCCAATTTTTGATGAGTCCATCCCCTTGAGACTGATAATCAAAGTTTGTGCAACCTGCAGATCAAAGGTTTTCCTTGAGACTGAAACTTCAACTGAGAGAAGAAGTGCAGAAACACCCAGAAGCAAATGGAGGATACAGACCTCCCAGAAGTTAGAATCTGCCAAGAATCCAAAGACGAAACCGTTAATGGCAGATACAAGTGATAAGAAAGAGACATGAGGAAAGCACTCGAGCATGCAAGTTGTGAAGCTGCTGAGAGCTCTCCAATTTTGAGAATGTCAACCACCTATAGCAATAAGACATTCTGGTTAAACTGCGGCAATCCATGAAAAACAGTTTTTGTGATAAAGACTGGCGACAATAAGCACTTGGTTTTATGTAAGCGAACGAGGATCTACGCTTTTCCAATTGACGATCGAAGATGCCAATGCAAAGCGGAGCGACATCGTCCAATATGAGTTGCAGTGGGTCCTGCAACACATTAGGGGTGGATTGATGTTGGCTGATTCTGACGAATCCCCAAGATACTCGGACAGAGTAACTCAAGAGCACCTCTCACCTTAGACCGAGGAGGTCTCTGAGAAGACGAGACTAACGAAGACTGAGAGCCGAGTATGAGAGCTGAGGAATACTAGTTAGTAATGACAAGTAAGAACTGTGTAAGCCTCGTGGTGAATCCCGGAAGATGGAATGACCATGTAGGAACTAGTATTTTTAGGCAAATGTATCAAATGCAAGTAGACCCCTCTTAAAGAAAGTAGAGTGAGCCACCTTTTGATGGTGACCTCTAGTGGAGAGCATTATTCCACTTGTAATTTGTGAAATGTGGAAATTCCACTAGGATGCCACCTAAGGAGCTCTCTTGCTTATTTAAGAGACTCCCTCTTTGTAAGAGGAGCTTTTTGTGAATTGTATCAACTCCATGCTGAAATGAGAAAAGCCTTCACGAGTTTGGTGCATCCATTGAGCTCCTTGATCATGCTTGTTTCTTGAGTGATGCATTTATGATTTTGCCCTTCCCTCCTTTTGTGTGTGGTTGTGGACTGTAGAGTGGATTAGATTTGCTGCTTTCGTAGAGTGGATTAGTTTCTTTCCTTGTTTGTGGATTAATGTAGGAACCAACATTCAGGTAAACTACATAGGCTGGATCTGTGGTGTAGTTCTTGCATATCTCTTACAGTCCAGTTCTTGATGTTCTTGGGATGTCCAGGAATCAAAAGACTGGTTGGTTTCTTGATTCTTGGACTTCTAACATGCTGTAGATTAGTTCTTGGTTCTTGTTTTGTCAATTCATGCAAGTGTAGCTCAATGTTAGTAATGCAGGCTCTGATTCAGTTCGTTTTAGGAGTAGATAGCCGTAGAATCTACAGAATGTTCATTTGGGCTGTATGCTGATCTGTGAATGAACGTTCTTGGCTTGCATCTATGTATGAATGTAAGTGCGTTCAAGGGAGACGACCCTGAGTAGTCCTCTGACAAGCAGGACAAAAAATATACTACAATGACAATCTGTTCCCTTCTGCCTGATCTTGGGTTTAAAACAAGAATGACAATCTCAAGAAGAACCCAGCGTCTCTGCTGATAGGCAGAAGTAAGAAAGAATTCATTCTTAAAAACCAGCAGATCCTCTGGATCAGAGGATCTGTAAACACTCCCTCTCCTCGTGCGTGCCAGCCAAGCAGGCAGCAACTCTGGGTCAGCCACATAAGGAGCGGTGCAAAACCGGAGAACGCCCTCCGAAATGGTGTTCTCCCCCGCCACGAGACGTGGCCCGTAGGTGTCCAGTAGTCGCTGCCTGTCGGGGACGGACATGCTGCCACAAGGGGCAGCATTTAAGGTGCCACCATTTTTGGCGCGTGCATCGAGCAGGGACGCATCAAATTCGACTAGGCAGTATCGGCAACGCACGATCTTCTGACCGGTCTTGTTGGTCTTGTCGGCAACCCGCCTCACAACGTCCACCTCCAAAATCGGACGTGGGGGGAGTTACGAATAGAGCCACAGCTGATCTAGAACTAAGCTATGAAAGCATCACATAAGCAAGACTTAACCCTAGAAAGCAGGAAAGAGAGAGATTAAGGAGGCTAAAGAGAGAGATCAATATCATCAGCTGAATGACAAATGACACAGTTTCCCTACTTATAGCCAAGAAGAAGCCCTAAAAGGAAGCTCCAGTGGCTAGGGCCCAACTGGGAGGGATAATAGTGCGCCCTCCAAGAAGGCCCCCACTCTCCAGTAATATGTCCAAATGGCCTAATAATGAATAATAAGGCCAAAGGCCAACCATATAGTCTGAATGTCACTAATGAATAAAAAAGTGCCCAAGGCCTGCTTATGCATAAAGTAAAGTAACTGTAAATGTAAATGGACGCGGCGAATGTAATGAGCCGAGTCCATAACTCTCCCCGACACAAAAAAAGACCCAACTGCCGAAAAGATAACCGGATCAAGTAGCAGCAAGCCCTGGTGCATCAACAGCTAGAGGAACATCTGATGTAGAGGAATCAACAAGTGCAGCAAGAGCACGAGCCTGATCCGCAAGTAATGGTGTATGATAAAAGACATCAATAGGCTCCCATGTGGCCTCCTCAATAGGACGACCATCCCACTGGACCAAAAACTGAATCTGCCGGCGGCGTCGACTATGGTATAGACGGACCTGTATTATGTTTAGCAGAGTATAGCTATAATAGCTCTGTTAGTACCAGCACATGTGTCTCTCCATTTTTATTATCTCATGGCTATGCACCTCTTTTACCTGGCATTCCTCTTCCTCCTAAGGATACACCTGTTACACTTGCATCTTTTCTATCAGGTGCTCGAGAGCTTATTACCCGGGCCAGTTCTCATTTACAGCATGTTCAGCAGCGTTATCAGACCTCAGTTGATTGTCACCGCCGCCATGTTGAGTTTCAGCTTGGAGATATGGTTTATCTACGCTTACGGTTTGCACGTCATCATTTTGTCCAGGGCCATGCTTCTACTGAGAAGCTTGCACCACGTTATTATGGGCCTTGTCGCATTGTGGAGGTTCTTAGTCCAGTTACATATCGCTTACAGCTTCCTGCTTCCACACGCGCCTGTGATGTATTCCATGTCAGTTTATTACGTGCTGCTATCGAGGATGACGCTCCTTGTAATGCTGAGTTTCCCACTGCTCCAGAGTTATTTCCATTTTTACCTGCATCCTTCCTTGAAGGAGTAACAAAATGGCGTAAATAATCCTCAAGGATCCTGTTAAGGACCTCAGACTGAGGAACAGCTGCTGGTGTAGAAACTGGAGGAACTGGTACTGCCCACTGAACACATAATAAGGCAGCACAATGAGCCTTCGGCAGGCTGCGAATAAACTGCTTCCCAGTAATCAACTGGAAGTCTCCCTGAGAATCAATGCCCACAAGTGAGTGTGTAACTGCATCATGTACAAATATCAATGTCTGTTGTGTCAAGTCCAGTGTAACGGCTCCAAGAGATGCAAACCAATCAGCACCAAGGATAAGATCATAACGCTCCATAGGGATAATGTAAAGATCTGCCTGTCCAGAGAAATCTCCAATGCGGTATGGTAAACGCTGAAACATCTGAGAACTAGGAAAAGAATGAGAACTGGCAACCTCAACTGTGAGAGGCTGGGAAGCAGGAACACGTGAAGCACGGATCCGACTAGTGATATAACTGCTAGTAAAAGAATGAGTGCTACTATCAACTAAAGCAATATACTCACGACCTGTAATACGCACACGTAACCGAATGGAGCAAGGACCAGGACGCCCTGTCCAAGTAGCATAGGCAAGCTGAGCATGGCAAGTAGCAGGAAGTAAATCAGGGGAAGGCTCAGAGGATAAGTCAGGCTCATCAGAAATATGAATGTAGATATTGGAATCATCTGGAGTAGTGCCCTCATGGTAAAAAACAGCAGTAGTAGTAGGGAGAGGCTGGCGGCAATCACGGGCAAGATGGTCAGGACTCTTACAACGAAAGCGAAGACGCTTCTGTTGAAGATCAACGAACTCTGCAGACGTGTAACGTTGGACAAAAGCAGGTCGGGGAGTCGGAGGACGAGGAGGCGAAGGGGCAATGGAGAGAGCTGGAACAGAAGGGGCTGGTGTAGGGGTGAACGTAGCGAGAAAAGATGAAGCAGAAGGACGGGGTCGGGAGAAGCGGGAAGGAAGGGTGTCAGAGTACTTATGCTATAAAGTACTGGCAAGAGACATCGCCTCAACAAGTGTGGTAGGACGGAAGGAAGAAACATCATAACGTAAAGCACCACGAAGCCCAGCAATGTAACGAGAAATAAGCTCAGTGGGCTGTAGATTTGTGAAAAGATAAGAAAGCTCCATAAACTGATCTGTATAAGAAGCAAGATCACTGGTCCGAGTGAGACTACGGAATGTATCACGTTGGCGGTCAAGCCACTGAGGATCAATCATAGCATGGCGGAGGTCACGACGAAAAGTATGCCATACATGGAGCCCTTCCCGATCAGGATCAACTTTATAAACTCGCCACCACGTGGCGGCACGTCCATCTAAATGTAAAGCAGCCAACTGGATCTTCTGATACAATGTTGGCCCCAAGCAATAGCTATGTTAATAACCAATCATCAGGACGAAAATCAATAAATCTAAAGACTCATAATACAGGAGAAATAAGGCATGAACCAATGGAAATACTGAAGGAGAGGACATAAGTCGTCACAATAGGTACTCCAAAAGTATCACACAAACTCCACAAAACATTGTACAGTAACTATAAGCAACTACAAAGCACTGTACATCAACTATAAGCAACTAATGTAGATGCATAAAGAAAACCAAGCGAGAAGAAAACTCGCTCAAGGTACTCTGATAGCCCAAGAATGCCAAAGAAATATGTCGTAGTGAAGGGCCCCAACAAGTGAAATATCCAGGGCTAGCCGAATAGCCCAAGAAGACCATAGGAAAATCTCGAAATGCAGGACCCCAACAACTGAGATATCCAAAGCTAGTCGAATAGCCCAAGAATACCATCGGAAAAGCACAGCTCGGCAACCACTCTCAACCCGAGGTATGTGCAATGCCCAAGAATGTAGAATGTCGTCATGCCAAGGGATCCATAGTGCCCATGAGTGTAAAGCAACAATACTGTAAGGTATCCTCATGGACATCTAGAAAATCCGCATATACAGTATGAATAGGAACTATCAACGGAGGGATAGGACACCCAACATAGGAACCATCATGAAATGTAGAAGCATGTGACATGTGTAGTGCTACTACTGAATGAGTAGGCAGAACAACCATAGACTCATCGTAATAAGCAGCATAGGCTACAACATCTGTAGCATGGTACTCAAAAGCAGTGCGATAAGGAACATAGGCTACAATATCTGTAGCATGGCACTCAGGAGCAGCACCAAGGTACTCATCATCAATATCAGCATCAGTATCAAAGCATGTAATAGCAGCAGCAGTAGCAAAGGATGCAACAGTATCAAAGCAGGCTACAGTAACAAAGCACTCGGGAACTGCACTAAGGCATGTAGTATCTGTAATATCAGCATCAACCTTTGTAGTATCTGTAAGATCAACCTGTGAAGCATCTGCAATATCAACCTGTAGATGTGACTCAAACTCACTATGCGAGACATGAACTAACTCAGGTAACTCAATGACTATCTCAAATAGCTCTATGACTGTCTCAAATGGTGCAGGTGACTCAAATGATTGTGACTCAAGAGCTGGATGACGTGGAAAATGTGGCGCAGGAGCAGACTGACGTGGGAAGCCAGGGGGTGGGTTTGGTGCATAATGAACCCCACTGCCAAGCGAAGGAGAAGAGGATGGAAATCCAAATGGAGGCCCAAATGAAGGTGGAATAGGGGTTTTTCCAAGCCCATATGGCTGGAGAGAAGCAGTTTGTGACTGCATAGTGGAAAAGACGGTCATCATGTGGTCGAAGCGACTGCTAAGGTTAGAAAGGGAGTCACTCATATGAGCAAATTGTTTGGCTAAGGGCTCGTGAGGGGTCTCACTTTTGGTGGGTGAGTCAACCATGTTGAAAGAAAGAAAGCGAGAAAAGACGTGCTAAACAAATGGACGAACTGAGCAATAACCAGTTATGGAAAAAGAAAACTAACGTAAAAACGGGCTAAAATGGAACGTAAATTTTTTTTTTAATAGACGAGCACATGACAACGGAAACGAAAAGCTAATAACAAAAACGAAATGGGCAATGAAATCGGAATTTTTTTTTTTTTTTTTTTTTTTTGTGGTTGGGCGGCTGCCAGACGACAGCGGTCCAGACTCCAGAGTGCGTGCGATGGCGGGCGGTCCAGAAGACGGCCGACAGCCGACAGCCGGCGTTGGCACAAGCGCGGGTAGGGCGGGCGACGGGATGACGGCAGGGAGCGCGGGCGGGCGTTTGGGCACGCGCAGGGAATGCGGGTGGGCGGGCGGAGTACGGGCGGCAGACAGGCAGCGGTCAGGTAAGCGGCGGCAGGCGAGCTACGTAGGTGGCCGATGGGCGGACAGGCTACGCAGGTGGATGGGCGACAGAACGAGGGAGGGCGCGAGGGTTAGAACGGGGGGGACAAGGGGAAGGTGAGAGCGGACGGAACATGAGGGGCTGCAGGAGGCGGGGAGCAGGAGGTCGGCGGGCGACAATGGGGAGGAGGACGATCACTGGAGCCGAGGGGTAGGAGGATGGAGATCAGAGGGAGAGGATCTTAGGGATGATCAGAGGAGGCAGGCGACGGGTGCCAGGAGACAGGCCGACGTGGGTACGTAGGTGGAGGCAGCGAGAGGGCGCCGGCCGGCAGGCGGAAGCAGGGGCGGATAGAGCGGGGTAGGGCTGTGGGTGGACTGATCTGATCAGATCAGAGGGGGGCGATCAGGGGCTAACAGAGGATCGGAGGGGCAGCTCTGATAGGAAGAGAGCGTGGGCGCTGGAGATATGGTAGCGCCGGAGGTGGAGGAGAGTAGTGCGATGGAGAGCGCTGAGAAGGCAGCGATGGAGCACTCTATTGAGATGGCAGCGATGGAGATCCGGAGATGACAAATAGAGAGATAGGAGAAGGAGATGATGGCATGGATTATCCCTTTCTTACACACCACAAAAGAGAACTATGGTAGCAAGGAGAGATGGCTGGAGGAGATAGGCGCCAGAAATGGAGAGATGGCAGTCTCCTCAATAGAAGATCCTGCAACCTGTAATAAAAGCACAACAAGAAATTCGAAAACCCATTCAATCTGAAAATAAAGCGAAAAGCAAAAATCAACACTTTCCAATTGCTCAGGAAAGTGCTCTGATACCAAGTTACGAATAGAGCCACAGCTGATCTAGAACTAAGCGATGAAAGCATCACATAAGCAAGACTTAACCCTAGAAAGCAGAAAAGAGAGAGATTAAGGAAGCTAAAGAGAGAGATCAGTATCATCAGCTGAATGACAAATGACACAGTTTCCCTACTTATAGCCAAGAAGAAGCCCTAAAAGGAAGCTTCCAGTGGCTAGGGCCCAACTGGGAGGGATAATAGTGCGCCCTCCAAGAAGGCCCCCACTCTCCAGTAATATGTTCAAATGGCCTAATAATGAATAATAAGGCCAAAGGCCAACCATATAGTCTGAATGTCACTAATGAATAAAAAAGGGCCCAAGGCTTGCTTATGCATAAAGTAAAGTAACTGTAAATGTAAATGGACGCGGCGAATGTAATGAGCCGAGTCCATAACTGGGGGGGGAGAGAGTGGATCCATTTTGTCCATACATTGTTAAGAAGTGACATGAAGACTTGAAATCTACTGTTTTGACAACTCTTAGATCTTTGGGAGCCCAATTTTGATTTTTGCTAACCTAAATTTCTTAAGACTTGTGCTGTTTCCTTCCTTCAATAAACTTGTATAAAAGGCAAGAGTTTTTGGGCAACTTTGGAGAAGCCTATAAACTCTATATACATTATCTTTGTGCATGTGACCTACACCTGTTCTTGGGTTTCAATATTTAAATAGGGATGCAGTACCTTATAGTCCATTCTATGGGATTGAGTTGATGGCTTAAGACTATGTGGGTAGACTCATCAAGTCAAGGATGGAAAACTTTTTATGTTGTGTTTGGGTACTACACTTAACATGACTGTATGTATCCTAGTTAGGGAATCTGAGCCAGTCCCACACTTTCAATTCCGTCAATATTGCAATGGCTTGAGATTATGTTGTTGACTGATCATCTATAGTTCTAGCAAGGATTGGCATGATTTTCGTTTTCCTCTCCAGGCTGCAAAGGAGACAGGTGCTCTTCAAGAAGCCAAGACGAAACTAGAAAAGCGGGTTGAAGAGCTTACGTGGCGTTTACAGCTTGAGAAACGAATGCGGGTAATGCATCTTCTTTTACTGATTTTTCACTTAAGATTACCTTGAGTTATTTGAAAAGTATCTTTATTTCGTATTCATTTGGGCGTACTTTTCACAAGTGAATGCCAGACGTGAATCTTTTTGGTGCAAGTATCTGAGTCATTTGGTGCAAGTACTCTAAAGTTGCTACATTCTAGGTTTAATCTAAACTTACCTTTGATGGTTTTGATGAGATTAAAGAGTGAACAGATGGAAGCAAGTGCCTGTTTCACTAGTTTTGCATTAGTTATTACTTCAAGAGCACATGGAGTTATATATTACTATCTGTGACATGGTATGCAGAACGATGCCGAAGAGTTGAAGGCACAAGAAATAGCAAAGTTACAAGCTAGTTTTCAGGAGATGCAGGCAAAAGTGCATGCAGCCAATACTTCACTTGTGAAACAGAGATCACTTACTAAAGTAGCCAATGCACACATTGTTCCTGTTGTCAAAGACGCACCTACTGATGGAGTTAACAATGCAAAGTTTGAAAAGCTTGTGGCTGAAAATATGAAATTGAAGGTAGGCAGTCTCCTCTTCGCTACTATAGTAGCTTTTTTTTACTTGATGCTTGTTGGGCTACGATTTAAATTTCTGTCCATAATGAGTTCTTTATGCGAAAACAATAAGGAATGGATAAAACCTGAGCTTAAAATATCTATGTGGAGCCTGGGCTGCTTAGTTTTTTTTAAGATACATCAGAGAAACTTGAAATTGCATAGACAATTGTACAGTTTCTTAGTTTAACTCCAAATAAATTTTGCTTTAGTTGATCACGATAGCCTGCCTGCTTTGCAGTTTTCAGAGAGAGAGAGAAAGAAAGAAAGAAAGCTTAATTAATATTTTTTCCATGCCAAAAGGCATATAAGACTGGTAAATGTACATGTCAAGTATGTGGTAGCAGTGGGAGCGTATGAAACGTCTCCGAAGCAGTAATGAAAACAACATATCTAAATACTCTGAACTGAAATACATGCGATGAAATATGTAGGCGCATAGATACAACTAAATGGTAAGAATGAGGTATAGCACTATCATCATGTCCTGCCCTGCTGATGCTATAGAAGGATGTGATACGAGCTGCAGCATGGAGGACCTCTGGTAGCCGCTGGCGTCGTCTAGGAGGGGGAGATGTGTGTTTCCTAATGATAGGTCGGATAGTTTGAGCTGCAACATGAGTATGCGTGGAGTGCTGTCTTTGATCTTTGTGGATGGGCATGTCTGCACCATCATCATCATCCCCAAACTCTGGGTCCTGTCGGGATCTTCTCCTAGAGAAGAAAGAGGTAATCCGAGGCTGACATAGGTCTCGTCGCAGTAGGAACATCTCTCGTATCATAAGTGCAATGCAACGGGAGTCCTCATATGCTATGAGTAATCGTAGTGTGATATGTTGCGAAATAGACAATGGTATCTCCCTCTAATCTCATAATATATAGGGCACCTAAAGATAAAGTGTTCCTCAGACTCCACCTCACCCAAAGAGCATAACTGGAGTCTGGCTAATCCGCTCCTCTCTCGGAATACCATGGAATCTGGTGAGTACCCGAGGGAAGCCCTGTAATGGAGATATCAAATGACTCGAGGAGGAGGTGGGATGCCTGAGAGAACCACGAAAGCTTGATCATGAAGATACTGTGACGAGGCAAGTGCTATCTGTGTGTATCTCCCATCTGCATCTAGAAGTGCCTGAACTCTTTGAATATATGAAATGAGTTGGAAAGCTGCATCTAACTGTATGGGTGGAACAACAAACTTGGCAAGGAGGACCTCGTGTTGAACGGAGCGCTTCGGCCGAATCATATGAGCTAACATGGTGACTTGTAATCGCGAGATACTAGCCCAGTGTGAGGAGGAAAGACCGGTAGACCATGTCTCTGCTGCATATAAGGCTGTGGGGGTGACAATGGTATCAAAAAGTCTACACTTACTTCGAGCATCCCGAATGGGCTTCCTGAAGCAGAACCGCTCTAGTTGAGCAAGGGTGGCATGTTCCTTTTCAAGTCGAATAATAGTTGCTTGTCGCATGCTGAATGTAGGGCCAGAGAAAAGTATCCCCAAATATGTGTACAAAGACACTACCTCGAGGATCTGTCCGTTGAGAGTGAGCTCTTGACGCTGCATGAAATCTCAAGAAGTGTTGAAGACCATAACCTTGGTCTTCGTAATGTTCACCCCCAGACCCCATCTGGTACAAAAGCCCTGTAAGCAATCCAACTGCCTCTGTAACTCCTCTCTAGTCAGAGAGACTAGTACCACATCATCGACATAAAGAAGAATGGCAATCAGGATATCGCCCAGTCTGCAACCAGAACCTCCGCTTCGTGGGATGACTCTCTCTAGCTCATCAATGTATAACCCAAAAAGAATCGGTGAAAGAGCACAACCCTATTTCACCCCAATGGTGCTCCAAATGTGTTCAGAAATACCACTGCCATGTCGGAAACAGCCCAAGACTCTTTCATAAAGAGCCTTCACAACTAGGATGATGTCTGTGGAGAAGCCAACGTCACGAAGTCTCTGAATGACTAAGGAGCGTGGGGCAGAATCAAAGGCTTTCATGAAGTCTACAAACAACAGTGAACCTTCTCCCTCCTGTACTTGGCTTCCTCAATCAAAGCCCGAAGTGTGAAGATATGGTCAGCGGTGGAATAATGGGATCGGAACCCTGCCTGTCCCAAAGTATGTAGTGTCCTGGATTTCGCCTCTGAACTCACTGCAGACCATATAGCTTCGTGAGAACATGCCCAATCATGATAGTGTGGTAATTACCAGGAATCATGGGGTCACCATTTTTATGGATAGGGTGGATAATGTTGGTGCACCAGGATGATGGGAAGCCAGAGACAATTGCGGAATTGAAGAGAGGGGCTAGAGTTGGAGCAAGGAGGTCGACATCATGGGTTAGGAGTTCAGATTCAAGGTCTTCGATATCTCTCGCCTTATGGGACTCCATTCTCTTGATGGCCACAAGTACCATGTCAGAGGTGAAGAAGGTGAACTTAAAAGGACATGGAGAGATAGAGATGGGTGCGTCAGTGGGTATGGTATATAGGCTGGTAGCATAGTCAGCCCGTATGCAGAAGTCATCTAGGAGAGGTGGTGGAGCATGAGGGATAAACTCATGCCAATAAGCGCTTGAAGAAGAGCTGAAGAGAAGGTCAACAAGACGTTTTCCTTCAAAATCATCATAAGCATGCTTTTTACGACGGAGTGTGGTGGTAAGAGCGTCGGGAGGAGCGGAGAAGGTGGGGAGCATGAGTACGTGCATGGGTGACAAGATGATGAAGAGAGAGACACATTTGGCATCCTACCAAGGGCGGGTGTAGAGGATGAAGCTGTGAAAAATGTGTGTGTTTGCCTTTATGGGGCTTAGAAGGAAAGGCTAGAGAAGCGGTGGTATGAAGAGAGGTGGTAAGGAAGGTAACTTGGGTCTCATCTGTACTGTCATGGGGAAAGGAGTGGAGTAAGGAGGCCAGAGACTCCTGGTAGACTGGCATATATAGAGAGTTGAATGCATATCTGGGTGCCGTGTAAGCACAGGGTGGGAGGATGACTGAGGTGGGAGGCGGGAAAAGAGTGATTAGAGAGGGTGGTGGGAGAGATATGAAAATCAGAGATAAGAGGTATGGAGGATGGTGACCCCATGAGATAATCAACGACACTATGTCCGCCACTATGAGGATGACAAGTGTATCTGCCTGAATCCGGCCAGCAAGTTAGGCCATTATAAATGGCTAATTCATGGACCTCTCCAAACTGTAATAAGTACTCACCATATGGGGTAATAGGTCCCAAGTTGTCCTCGGAAATCTTGGTAACTCCCATCTCATCACTGTCGAGGGCATGATTCCTATGAAAGTGTTTAGTCCTTTCTTCTGACTCCCATGTGTCTCCATGAAAAGCAATAAGTCTCAACCAGTGATGAAATCAATCAGGTCTCCAGTTGTGGACGATGAGTGTATACCATCACAGTTCCATACTCCAATCTGGAGATGGTGTGGGTGGATGGGGCCCGAGCGCACTCCCAAACCCGGGAGTCGCCGGGACCCCAAATCCCTAGCACTGAGAGCTGCTAGGAGAGCTATAAAAAAAAGCGCACCTGTCCATCCTGATCGATAACCCATTTACTAGACTCACGAGCCGCCTGGAAGGCCTTACGCCTCTCCTCCACCTGGATATATGTGAGGTCGTCATCCATATAGATAGTGGTACCACGTAGCTTAGCTCTACACCGCAAAGCCTCTCTGCGACTCTCCAAGGATGTAAAACGGATAATAAGTGTGGCTCCAAATCCGGTGGTCCTCCATGCGGTATCTATTCCGTCTGTCTTATGTCTTGTGCCCTAGCATGGTGTCGAGGAAGCGTTTGGCTTCAGCCATGGCATCCTGTGTATCCGGGATCCCACAAACCCTAATGTTGTGGGCTTTTTGGTCTCGAGATTTCTCTTCCAATATGGTGGCTGAAATGACTAAGGAGATGGGGGCACTTGGTTTGGTGCCTTTCTTCGAAACTAATGCCCAAGAAAGGGCCTCTTCTTTCTGCTTCTTGATCTTGTTTTCCAATTCCCGTATCATCATGCTAGTGGACTTCGAAATTGCAGCCTGTTTGGTCTCGATTGATTGCTCAATTGATGCGACCTTTGACTGCAACATCAAGAAGGTTACTATTCCCTTCAGCTGCAAGATTTCTTGCTTTAAAATTTGGAAATCTGCCTTGATTTGATCGATCTGCCAACATGAGAAAAGTTCCGTTGATTTAGAGGTTGTATATGGGATATTTGCAATAGGTTGTGGTTCTTGAAGGGAAGAAGAGCTGGCTGCAGAAGCATAGATGATAGGAGTGGGAAGAAGCCCAATAGGAGGGATGGAGGAAGCATTAGAAAGAGGAGCAGAATCAGTGGGTAGAGCAATCAGAGGGAAGAGTAGAGGGGGTAGATGGAGCAGCATGCACCAAGCAAGAGGGAGATGGAGCACCTCTGGTGAAATAACTCCTGATAGTCGGACCCTGCCAACAACATGCCTGTACAATGCTACTACTACCTGTATAGTATCCTCCTGAAAGCGCCGATCGTGAAGTCTCTGTATCAATAGATGCCTAGGCACAGAATCAAAGGCCTTGCGGAAATCCACAAAGCAACAATATACACGTTCCCTCTTGGCCTTAGCCTCCTCAATGATGGACCTCAAAGTAAAAATATGATCCGATGTAGTATATCCCGGTCTGAAACCCGCCCGTCCAATGGCATAGAGTGATCTGGCATCCATCTCTATACTAATCTCTGACTGTAGGATAGAACCATAAACTTTGGCGAAGAGGTGGCTGATCATAATGGTGCGGTAGTTGTCAACTTTCATGGGGTCCCCGCCTTTGTGGATAGGGTGAATGAGGTTTGTGGACCATGGGATGGAAAATCAGAGGTGACAGCTCGGTTGAATAGAATGGAGAGGAAGGGTGAGAGGATGTCAGGAGCATACTTTAGAAGTTCAGCCTTTAGCTCATCAATGTCTTTGGCTTTATGGAAATGGAGTCGTGTGATGGCCTTCTCTATAAGGTCGTTAGTAAATATGGCAGAAGTATCCGTGACACAAGAGGTGGGAAGAGGAGGCGTATCTGGGATGGTGTACAATGATGTGGCATATGTGACCCAAGTGCTGAGGTCTGTAATCCGTGGTGGCGGTGACCGTGGAAGGAACTTCTTCCAGAACGAACCTGAGGAGGAACTGAAGAGGAGATCCATCATTTTCTTACCTTGGCCAATCTCGTATACAATTTTCTTTTTCTTGGTGGTTCTACGATAGACACGAGATAATGGTTTTGGTCATGTGGGGAAAATGGGAGTGAGCATACATGAGGTTCTGATGGAGGTGGATGCACTCCTGGTCATACCAAGGATTGTGGGGTCTATTACATCTCTGGTGCTTGGGCCGTGGGGATGAAAAGGCAATGGAAGCTGTAGTGTGGATGGTCTGGACAAGATAGAGGGACTGCTCCTCTAAAGTATGCTCATGTGGAAAATAGGTAAGGAGATCAGAGAAGGCTTCTCTGTACAATGGTGTGTTATGTGGAGTGTAGTGGTAGGTGGGTTTCATTGTAGGGGTCGAAGAGAAAATATGTGTGATGGGTAGATGACCGATAGAGAGGGAGACATACGAGTGATCAGAAAGAGTGGTGCAGTGTACAGAGAAGGATGAAATGGAGTGAAGGAGAGACGGCGAACCCATGAAATAGTCAACGACGCTATGTCCTCCACTATGTGGAAGGCAAGTGTAGTCACCAGAGCCTGGCAGCTGAAGAAGGCCATTATAAATGGCCAGTCCATGAGCCTCGCCCAACTGGAGCATCTGCTCCCCATATGCTGTAACTGGACCTGCTGCATCCGCCGATCACTGTATAAGACCAAGATCATCACCATCAAGTGCATGTATCCGCTGTGGATCATCTGCTGCTTTGTGAAATTCCGTTTGCCTAGACCCAGTCCTGACATTGAAGTCTCCCGCTAGAAGAATATATCCGCGATCTTCATATCTAATAATGTTTGCTGAAATATCCATGAAAGGTGAGTCCTCCTCTGAGGTGAAGGCTGATGTCTCGGGAGGGAAATAACAAATAGCCATGAATATGTCACGGTCTAGCTCCATCAACCTGCAGTCCAACCTGATCTATATATAGCGAGCCTGCTCGTCAGTGTGTACTAGCTCGACCCATGGCTGGAGAAAGTCTTGAAATAAGCAAGCAACACCACCTGAACCGCGAGTAGTCAGTGCCCTCATCTTCCCCCTGCAAGTAGAAAGCCAGCAAAATCCCTCAATGCACGGAAGTCCTCTCTCAGGACTCTCATGTGTCTCTGTAAGTATAAGGATATCTCCTGTGGTACAAAATTCTCTAAAGTCTCCCGCTGTGGCCGAAGAATGGATACCATTGCAGTTCCATAAACTCAACCACAATGCTTTTGTGAGGGCCCTCGAACCGCTCCCGAGTCCAAGGGGCCCAAATCCCTATGCCATAGATTTTTGAGGGTCAATGTATCGGGCCTTACCATCCCAATAGACCACCCTTTTGCACAATGCTTTGGCTTTGCTGAAAATTCTCTTCCTTTCGGCAACTTGCATCGGTGTTAGATCATCGGTGTGTGTGTGTGTGTGTGTGTGAGAGAGAGAGAGAGAGAGAGAGAGAGAGAGAGAGAGAGAGAGAGAGAGAGAGAGAGAAAGATTTTATTAATCTCGTTTCCATGCCAATAGGCATATAAGACAAATAAAGTACATGTCAAGTGTGTGGTACAAAACGTATGAAATGTCTCTGTAACAGAAAAGAAAAGAAATGCCAATGTACTATACTATGAACATAAAGTAGGTCTAAAAAGTCTAATGCTGCCAATAAGATAACAATATAACTCCGTGCCATTAAGTATTGCTGCTATGAAAGAAAGATGTGATGGGGATAACGCCTGGAGGTGGTCTCGATAGATGTTGTTGACGTCGCCAAGGAGGTCGTCTCTGAGCAGTGGCTCTATGGACAATATGAGTAGTACGCTGTCTCTGGTCTCTATGTAGTAAAGAGTCAATGTCGTCGCCACTATCATCCGTTCTAGGGTCCATTTGCGATCTCCCACGGGAGAAATACGATGTGATCTGGAGCTGTGCATCAAGGTGAATAGATGGCTGGTGTAGGTCCTGTCGTAGTAAAAACATCTCTCTGATCATAAGTGCGACATGTCTCAGGTCATCATATGCTATAAGGGACTGTAGTGTGACAGGAGTCTCTTTGAAAAGGCAATGGTATCTCCCTCTGATCTCGTAGTAGATTGGACATCTGAAGTTTGAACAAAAACTGCTCCTCTAACTTCACCTCAGACAGTGAATATAACTGGCAGATCCACTCCTCACGTGGGATACCATGAAACGTCCAATCTCAATCTCAAGCTGATGTGATGACTAAGTCTCGATGTAAGGGTGAGCTAAGGTGTATCTGGGAACACGATCGATGGAGGAACGAGGTGAGATTCATGGAGTTGGGACAGAACCCTGATGGAAGGATAAAAAGGAGTGATGAGAGAGAGTAGTCGGAATGGCCGCGAAGTGTGATATCAGTGGAATGAGGGATGGTGACCCCATGAGGTAATCAACAACATTGTGCTCGCCACTATGAGGGTAGGACGTGTAGCTGCCAGAATCAGGCCAACAAGCGAGGCCATTATAAATGGCTAGCTTGTGAGCTTCTCCTAGCTGCAACAGATACTCACCGAGTGCATCGGCTGAAGTCCTAGTGACTCCCGTGTCATCACAATCAATGGGCCGTATGCGTAGATGGTCATCAGCATCATGGAAGTCTACCTGTCGTGCAGCTGTTCTGGCATTAAAATCACCAATAAGAAGAATAGAGCCACAAATATCTGTGGAGAGATCAGTGAAGGGAGAGCCAATGCCCTGTGCGTAAGAGGAGGACTCAGGAAGAAAGTAGCGTGCAGCAATGAAGAGATCTCTGGCCAATCCTTTATCACGTCCGATGAGATGGACCAATATATAACGTGTGTACTCATCATGTTTGATAAACTCTATAATTGAGTAGTGACTCTCTGTATAAACATGTGACCCCACCTGAACCTCTACCACTCATGGATCTCGCCTCTGCCCTGTATACTGAATCCCATCTGTAGCCTGTCGGATATGGCTCCACCTGTGTACTTCTTGAACAGCTAAACTTTTCATTTAGAAAATTTTCTTTCCTCTCAAGATCCTTTATTCTGTCACAAAGGACATCTATTTCTGACCTTCACAAAGATTTTTGCAATAAGTTTGTGATTTGTTTGCTGCTGAAAGAAGTGAAGAACCTTATAAAGCTGGGTTATTGTAATTTTTGGACACAAGTGCTAGTAGTGAAGGACTTACCATTTGAGATCATGCAGGCTGTGGTGGATTCTTTAGAAAGAAGGGCATTTGAGGCAGAACAGAATTCACTGGCCACCAGAAAAGAGGCCGAAAAAATTCAGCAGAAGTATGCAGTGGCAGAAATAAAATCCCAGCAGCTGCAGGATTCTGTTCAAAGGTTGTCATTATTTGATTTTCTGTAAAATTTCTTGCATGTATTTGATCCTCAATCAAAGATATTCTAGACCTCGTAAACTTAAGGGCCTGTTCAGCAAGGTGTTCTAATGTCCTTGTTGCAAAACTCTTTAATGATGTAGATTGGAAGAAAAATTGTCAAACATCGAATCTGAAAACCAAGTGCTCCGTCAGCAAACACTTGCTCTATCACCAACCCAGGGACTCAGCAACCGTTTCAAGACACTAGTTTTCCAGGTATTTAGTTGGTCATTCTGACTGTTTTCAACTTTGGCAAGTCTGTCAATGTTACTACATTTTATTTCAATTTTATTGGTGACGATGCAATACCCACCTGGCAAATGGTGATCAAAGAACTGCTATTGTAAGTCAAGCTCACCATACTCTGAAGCTATTATTTTGTCATGACGGTTTTGTTAAAAATCTGTTTTTTATGAAAATGCCCAACAAGCCATTGTCTAAACTTCATCAGGGTGCTGACTAGACTAAATATGTAGGCAAGTTCATACAAAGCCAGGACACACAAGCATGATGCCAGTAGATGAATAAAGCGCATTTTCTCTTTCAGGAATCTCCACCTGCTGCTCAAGTTGCAAAAGTGGAAACTGAGATAGATCACAGAAGGCAAAAATCGTCTGTTGATCGTCAGCAGGTAGAACTATATGAGCTGTACAGAACTGAGATCTTTTAAATCAGAATCTGTGTTTATCTGCTGTTTGAAGAGATAATTGACTGCCTGGGGATGTTTGGTTTCTATTAAATCTATTGAAGATTTGGGCTCTTAAAGTCTTGTCTAAATGCCAGAACTTTAAAATGTGACTTAAATGCCATTAGTCAAGTACCTGAGACTGGGACATTGAGTAGTTTCAGATTAACACTTTTGCTTTTTTGTACTGCAGGACAACCAAGATGCACTTCTGCAGTGTGTTATTAAAGATGTAGGCTTCAGTCAGAACAGACCTGTTGCTGCATGTATTATCTACAAATGTCTCCTACAATGGCGATCATTTGAAGCAGAAAGATCTAGTATCTTTGATCGTATCATTCAAACCATTGGCTCAGCCATTGAGGTTAGTCTGTAACTCATGTCAGATCCTTAACTCAGCCTCCTTCAATCATCTCATCAAGAAAATATGTATTGTGTCTGATTCAAGTAGAGACTGGTTCAAATATAACTATGCCCAATTTTGAGCGGTAATGGGTCTGCAAGTCAAGATAAAAGGTCGTTCTTGTAGTGAAACACAAGATATTACACAAAAAGCCGTTTGGCTGTTCCACATTTTAATTCTTAGACTGTTCATCAGAAGGAAATTAAGGGGCTTGCAGGTATGCTGGATATTAATCACTATTCTCCTAGCCCATACTTAAAGAAAATTCTGTCTGGAAAACTCTAACCCTAAAATCTGGAATGTGTTTCGGAACACATATTGCAAGTGTGCTTCCATTCTTTTATGCAGCTCCCCTGAAAAGTGATGCAATTTTTTTTTGTGTTTCAGAAAACCATAACTCTAATCTCCAGAAGACGATCTGGATCACAATTTGGATCGTAGGCTGCAACTAAGGGTTAAACTTGTGAAGTACTACTTAATGTCCTACTTTATAGATAAACTGTAAATGATTTGGAAAGCATCACATGGATAAATGAGCTTTTCTCTGGAACTTGGATTGAATAGGTGGTTGAAATTCAGCCATACACAGCCTGTGTACAATCCTTGACTTGACCTCCCAAAACCGTTTTATGAACACTTGTAGACTCCTGAGTCGCGCTATCAGGGACCAATTTACCATCGTAAATAAATATAACAAATGCTCAATTAGTAACCTATTTATAGGCAAACTCAAACAGTTAACCAGTTAAGGAGACTGAAAAGGTAAACTAAGTATCTATAGTGAACTTTTTATGCAAACTAGACTTTAAAAATAGTCCATTGGCGGTTTTTCCTTAACAAAAAATAGATATCAATTCAGGGACAAACTTTAGGATAAAAAAAACTTTGGTTATATAGCACCATTGCAGTAGAAGTTCATGGAAAGCAGAACAAAACTTCAAAGCTTCAAAGCAGAACTAATTGTTTCAAAATTTTACCAGAATGAATCAGATAAATAAATATATCAAACTACAGTGTTAAAATTAGGAGTACTCCATGAGACTCAATTGAACTGACCAATGCTCTGGTGGTGAATCTCTTTGCTGAGCACTAGGAGCTGAATTTTTTAGGTATTTTTTAATTCTTAATTCAATTCTCTTTTATTCCAGGAGGTACTGTACAAAAAGTACAATACGGTCCAACCTGTTTTCCAGGGATAGGTTTCTGACTTACAATTACAGGCAATCATCTAACCCAAATTGCGTTCAAAGCCAGTTGCAAAGTCAACCTTTTGAAAGACAAATTGTTGAAAGAATGAGACAATTTCACTGAATGTCGATTGGGAGAATACTTATTCAGAAGAAGATAGTCTTTGAATTTTGTCTCTAAATGATACTGTTGAATAGGACAGTGCACAACAAAAGGGAAGCTATTTTTTCAAATTTAAAGTTTGATGCCTCTATATATACTAGTTGAATGCCCAATATCTTTCCTGTCATTGAAGGCTTAGTTGCCCGTTCCGGAATGTGCGGAACGTTCGGAACGGAACTTTCCAACCCATTTTGGTCGGACGGGCTTCTAAGATTGAAGGATACAATCTTGCCTAATATTTCTTGGATTGCAAGCAAGAGTCTACAACCCTTTAATGAGCGTTGTCCTTGAAACCTATCCTAATTTCTTTTTTATGGTTCCAACATGCTCTTGTGAATTTTTACGTTTTGACAGGCATGTCTTGTTTCAAAATGTGCACATTGGCAATCTCTTCATAAAGCTTGAGATGTTTTCTCAGACAAGTAGTGACGGTTACGGCCTGCAGGGACGAGGGTCCAGGCCGGATTGCCCGCGTCCGCATCCGGCGTCCGGACCCGGACGCGTCCAACCACCGGACGCGGGTCGGACGCGTCCAATTTTTTTTTTTTTAAAAAAAAAAAAAAAACAGATGCATCCGGGTCCGGACGCCATTTTTTTTTTTAATTTTTTTAAATTTTTTTTTTTAAAAAGTTAAAAAAAAAAAAAACCGGACGCGGACGCGCGTCCGCGTCCGCCATCCACTTAGTCAAATAGTCTACCCTTGACTTTTCCCTCCATGCATAGTAGGCTTGTCTGAGGTTGAATAACAATGATAGTCTAGATCTTTCGTCTTATGTATGTCAAATATAAAAAATGCATCTTGTGCAATTTTGCATTTTGAGAGGCATGTCTTGTTTCAAAATGTGCACATTATTGGCAATTTCTTCATACAGCTTGAGATCGTTACTTAGACAGATAATTTCCCTTTAACTTTGCACTACATGCATTCGACAAGCTGTTTGCGGCTGAATAATAGTGATAGTCTGGACCTGTTGCCTTGTATCTCCCACTTTGTTCTAAAGTCGTCAAATGTAAAAATTTATCTCAAATCATGGCGAAAATTCCACACCTGAAAATGGATGTCTTTGAAGAAATTGTAATCTGTTTAAAATGACCGATGAATTGTGAAGCTTCTGTATATCAGTTCTGTTTACTCCAGAAGTCTTTTGAATGTACTAAAAGTAGCTATTTTAGTGTACTTTTATGTCTCTGTGCAGGTGGTGAAGAGCTTGGCATGAAATCTTGTGTGTACAAATGCACTCGTCTCACAAATTTTTTAGATAGCTTCTGTTGTTTGGAATGTGTTCATATGTCTTTCTATGGATACCCAACTCCCACTTCTTTATGATTATATAGCATATAAGATTCATAGACTTTCGGCCCATGGCTCATAAGGAAGTTGGATTTCCTTAATAAATCAGGAGAGATTTTGTTGAATAGCAAAATTATTTCTGTATCTTTTTCTTGGCTAATTTTTTGTGATAACCATCCACATCACTCAGCACTCTATTAACATTTTCTTTACATGAGTTTCTCCCAATTTTTCCGTAACTAGCGTTCTGGAAAAGCTTTATGATGGATAGGGGCCTATTTGCTATGGATAGCAGTCTGGGTTCGTCTGGAAGATTTGTCCCTAGGTGCCAGTCTGTAGTTACTCCGAGATGCTCTGTTTTTGATAAATTTCTCCGGACTTGGGGTTCATATTTTTTGAATGAAAATCCCCTCTGCAACTTGTGTTTTCCATGCAAGCTATTGTGAAATGATTTGCTGTCCGTGGGCTCCATTGTTATAGAATATTCTGTGCATTAGCCTTGTCGTCTTCAGGTTTCAGTGTTTGGCCCTGAACGTGAACAATCTTTTTTGTTTCTAGGGTTCTTCAACTTCTTCTGCAGAATTATTTTGTTGCAAAAGAGGAAATGTCTTAACTAATTGTTCATTCTCCCTTTTCTTCTTGTATCAGTTGTTTTGCTATTCTGCAAATTTATTGTGGTGCTGACATATCCATTTTTGCTAATTTCATCACATGATGCTGTAATTGGGGGTTGTCATCATATCATGACAAGTTTCTAAAAATTGCGTGTCACTTAACCATGTGTATTAGGGATGTGATTAAAAGAAAAAATCAGCTCAGTTGTCTTCCTTCTTGATTGTTTACTTGCATATCTGTCTCATTGAGCATGGTTGCTTTACTTCCTTTTATCCTTTTTCAAAAGTTAAGAGTCTGGTCATTGGTGTATTATTAATATTGTCACTTCGTCAAAGTTCGATAACATTTCATTGCCTAATAGCTCAGACTTCACCTATTTTGTGGCTTTTGCAGAGTCAGGATAGTAGTGATGCCTTAGCTTACTGGCTATCAAATACTTCCACTTTGCTATTTTTTTTGCAACGCACACTTAAAGCAAGCGGTGTTGGGGCCGGTACTCAACGGCGACGCCCTAGTTCAGTTACTCTTTTCGGAAGAATGACTCAAGTAAGTGTGTGTCTACTTTCTTTTAAAGCTTGTGGGGCTAGGCTGGTTCTCTTATAGAAAGAATGTTATGCTGCACATTGTTACGGTTTTATGATTTTGCGTTGGCCTTACATTCATTGGTTTAGACGCTGTGGTTAGTTAATGCATGACTGTACATGTATCTTCTTTAAAATTCCGCACAATATTTTCATGATTCTCTTATCTTTTGAAATTAGGGCTTTAGATCATCTCCATCTGCTACGGGATTTGCTTCTATGAATGGCGGATTTATTACTGGATTTGACATCTCAAGACAAGTGGAAGCAAAGTACCCTGCCCTTCTGTTCAAGCAGCAGCTTACTGCCTATGTTGAAAAGATATATGGAATACTGCGAGATAATCTGAAAAAAGAGATTTCTCCTCTGCTTAGTCTTTGCATACAGGTCTGATTTAATATGTTAGATATTATCCTTGAATAGACTATTATGTGATTCGTTTAGTGGAAGGGTGTAAGTTTGATTAGAATATCTTTCCTATGGTTCTTGTGGGGTTTCCCTCCACTTTTTTTGTTTTGGCATGAGAGCGAACTTCATCAAGGAAGTTGACATAGAAAGTGTTTGTGATAGGCACCACGGGCCTCGAGAGCTAGTCTAGCAAGATCGGGATTTAGATCTCAAACTGCAAGTGCAGCAGCACAACAGAATCTGAGCAGCCATTGGCACAGCATAATCAAAAGCCTCACCACTCTTCTCAATACTCTGCGTGCTAATCATGTTTGTACCAACACTCGAGTTATCTTTTAAGAAAAATGTATCCTCATCCTTACACTTCCAGTCTTTGCTGTGCATCGACGTCTGGGTTATGATTCCTAATTTTCTAAAATTGTGTTTCAGGTGCCTCCATTCTTGGTTCGAAAGCTTTTTATGCAGATATTCTCCTTTCTAAATGTTCAGCTATTTAATAGGTGAGCTTTCTCTGTTACAATCACCTTGGAGTGCCAACTCGTTATCATCATACTCTAGTCATCCTTATGCAATTTTTTTTGTTTCATGAAATTGATCCACACAAGTTTTCTCTAACCTAACTCATTACATGAATCATTATGTCTATATTTACGGGTCTCAAACAACAGTATCCGTCTCTTAGGAGAATGACACTGTAATCTTCCTGACTGTATTTCTTTTACAGGATAGAGCCACTTAGGAGCAAGAAACATGTTTCCTTTTTATTTAATTAATCTTATGAACGCGTCGCAAACGATGGTATCACATAAAAACAGTAGACACTAACATGATGTTCATTCAGAATTCCCCACAAGAAAATCATACAACCAACATATGCTGGTGGGCTGGCCCTCCAAGCATCTCCTGTTAACACATTCATAGACATCAGAATCATAAGCTGCAGAATGACTGCTAGAAATCTTATAATTTAAATGTAGCCTTGTCCGGATCCATGGTCCATTATCAAAGCTTTTTCAGTTTCGGACTTTGGTAGAGATAGATACGACCATTCTAAGCTGCCTCTGTATTCAATGTTTTAAAGGGTAGTGGCAGTTTGCTAATTGATGCGTACAGCTAATCTGGGGGAGACTTTTTAGAACCTTCTGAAGTCCAAGTACAAAATCGAGTCACTTTCTGTGTCATAATACCAAAATTTATGATGCCTTGAATCTGTTATGGCATAGAATTGTCTTATGGGAATGTAAGTATTCCTGTTACAACCCTAGTGCTAGTCTCTAGACATTCTAAAACATGACATTTGGCCATGGTAGGCTTTTATTTAGTTACTAAAACATCATGACGACGAGCAATCCATTGAGATGGCCAGGTTCGTTATCTTGACACTACTCGTAGCGGCTCTCGCCAATAGGAAGTTGGGGCCCCTGGGGCCCCTTCCACACCAGTTACATATTGGAGTATGGAACTGCAATGGTATACACTTATCCTGCACTGCTGGAGACCTTATTGATTTCATTACAAGAAGAGAGATTCTATTCTTTATATGGAGACACATGAGAGCCAGGTCAGAGGATTGCCTACATTTTCCGGATATCGATGGGATTCAGTGTATAGGACAAAGATGAGAGCCATGAGTAGCAGAGGGTCAGGTGGAGTTGCATGTTTATACCAGGAGACATTACACCCAGTTATGGAGTTCATCATGCATGATGAACATGCACGTTATATTTGGGTTCGCCTCTCTGAGCGTGATATTGGCTTGGACAAGGATCTCTTTATTGCAGCTTGCTACTTAGTACTTCCCCCCGGATTCTCTTCATTTGTGGAGGGCATAGGTTCTTTGTACGTTGATCTTTCTGCAGATATTATTAGATTTGCTGATCGAGGGTATGTTCTTCTCACTGGCGACTTTAATGCCAGTACTGCTACAAGACAGGTTGAATTTCATGATGCTGCTGATCAGTTACGCATACGCACAAATGGGAGTTACTAGGTTTTCAGCTGATTCACATGGTCCTATCACTACATATGGAGAGTATCTGTTGCAGCTTGGTGAAGCCCATGAGTTAGCCATTTATAATGGCCTAGCTTGTTGGCCTGATTCGAATAGCTACACATGCCATCCCCAAAGTGGCGGACACGGTGTCGTCGACTACCTCATGGGGTCACCATCCCTTATCCCATTGATATCACACTTCCAGATTCTCCCCACTACTCTCTTTGACCACTCTTTCATGTCTTTCCATCTGGGTTCCATATTGCCCTCACCATCTCCCTCTCGCTCTTTTCATTGACTGTGCACCCATATATACTTTCACTCACACATATATCCAGAAATACCAAGAGGCCCTTATTTCCTTACTAAGACACTTTCCCCATGATTCAGACCACATCACTTCATAGTGCTGCTTCAATGTGGTCAGCAGCATGATCCAGATTCAGAGGATAGGGAGACCAAGGATGATTCTCGACACAGAGACGTGAGACGGCGTATCACCCATATTCCTGTTGCTCGTAGGATCATTGATATGAGGAGACACACACCATGCAGACGACCTCCTAGACGACGTCACCATCACACATTACCTCCAGCTACAGTCCCCATCACATCTTTCTTCAGTGGCAGCATGAGTTGATTGATTGATTCTATGATGAGCATATACATGGCTACCAACACTTCCTTCATTTATAGCTACTCGATGATGTTTTTTAGTAGCTACACTTCATTTATGATTTATCGGAGATGTTTAACACGCTCCTATTTGCACCACACACTTGATATGTACTTTTTGTCTTATATGCCTTTTGGCATGGAAAAGACATTAATAAAGCTTTTCTTTTCTTTCTTTCTCTCTCTCTCTATTGAAAGTATGCTTGTATGTGTTAGCCTTTTGCTTCGCCGGGAGTGCTGTTCTTTTAGCAATGGCGAGTATGTCAAAGCTGGACTTGCTGAATTGGAACACTGGATCTACGAGGCCACAGAAGAGGTAAATACTGTGAAGTTTTGAGTCTTGCCACCTTGACTTTATTTTCACATGGACATGGTGAAAGGTTGGCTCAGGTTGTCTGTTTGTGATTAAAAGTGCTTATAGAAGCTCCAGTTAGGTACTTACATTTACATAGGTTTCAATTGCTAAAATCTTTATGTTACATTCTAATCAAGTTGGAATTGCAGTATACAGGCGCTTCCTGGGATGAGCTGAAGTACATCAGACAGGCTGTTGGTTTTCTGGTGAGTAATATTCTCTCTTTTAAGATAATGTCTTGGAATATCAATTATGGATCCAAATTTTCTATTGAAGTTACTGGATTTTGCTAGCACCTAATTCTTTCCTAATACTAACTTAGAAAAGTGCAACTTCGTAATAAAATGACTACATTGTGGCGTGGTTGCAAATCCTCTGATGCAGTAACTAGCTAGATGGATTATATGAGATTAAGGTTCTTATCATCATTAATATTTAATGGGTCCGGTAACTAGTTTAATGGGTAACAAGGAAGATTAACAAAGTTCACTGGAAAGCAAAGTAAGCTAGCTATTTTTTACAATGTTTTGTTTGGTATTGTTGTGGAGTGGTAGCTGCTTATAGAAATCAGTGAAGCTCTTTTTTTATACCCAGTGCAGATTTACAAACTGTTACCACTGCAATGTGTGCATGCAAGGTTCACCATGTTCTAATCTGCTGGCTTTATGCATGTCAGCTATATAAGAAATAGTTGAACTTTTTTTCATGAGATTAACATTGATTGTGTGAGAAACTGTCAACAAAATTGTTCGTCTTACTAGTCGAATTACTAGCAGTCATGCATCTTTTGTCCTCGTGTGTTCAAGGCAAAAACAAATTCTCATCTTCGTGGCAGCTTTTGTTTGCTCCCATGTAAACAGAGAACACAGCAGCCATCAAAGTTTGAACGCACGCTCAGGGAACAGTAGTTTCTTTGAGTTCCCCTATTTCTTAGATGTTTTACTGATAAGAATCAAATCATAAATATCCAGCAGGCATTTGAGAGCTATTTGGAGACACTAGTCTTCTCTCACCTTAATCGGCAGTTTTTCAAAGCCACCTTCTTGTTAGCTCACTAACTCAGAGGCCAATAAACTTTATATTTGGCAAATAGCTGGGAGGGAGGGCAAAATTGTCTAGCAATTGGCTGTCCCAGATTTGATTCTGCTGTAACATGGTGAAAATTACTCTCTTACAAGGAATGCAAAGCCTTTTCCTTCTTAACAAATAGTTGAATGATTCTCTTAGCTTTCCATGTTTTCATATCTGCTACAGCAGCAGTCTCTTTTTTCTAGCTACAATTCTTCCCTTTGCTGGTGGTGATCCTGCAGCTATTGATCTTCTCATCTTTCTCCAAGCTCCTTGCGCTCTTGGTGATCCTGTAATATCTTCTCCAACATTCTTATGACATTGTTCAGTAACAAAAATCTCAATGATGCTGTTGTATGGCATTCTTGGTCCACATGGCTAGCTTGATGTTGGTATCCAACTACCTATTTTTTTTAACTCATGCAATGGGATTTCTCACATTGTGGTATTGATCATCCATGACGTTCTCGCTCGTATTTGCATGTGTCATTCTTGTTCCATTTGCCGAGCTTAGAAGGGTGTCTTTGGCCAACCATTTTGAGAAAGCATGATCCTTACTTTCAGCACTTCTTTTTAATGGCTTCATTTCTGTAACATACTTATTTTGCGTTATCGTCCTTTGGCAGTTCAGTGGAGTGCATCAATGTGCATTGTGAAACACTGGGTAGCGCTTAGTATGTGATGCCTTCATATATAACCATAAGTGGATGGATAACTAATATGCTGATGTGTATTACCTCTAGAAAGATTATAAGTGGTCATACGCAGTTGGTACTACATAGAAATGATGAAATTTTGAAGGAGTATGGCTGGAAGTATTTATTGCTTGAAAAGATAAGCCGGCTCTGACAAGAATGACATGGTCCATACTGAATGCGCCTTATCAGGTTCTGGAAAATACCTGGATACCACGAGAAAATCTGTTTTGATTAATGTAGATCTGTCATACGATTTGTGCTTTTCATTTTAGAAAAGGGAATGAAAGGTTTCGATTGTCGCTCCAAAAGTTGCTCTTTAGACTCCATGTAGAGGAAAAGAGACTTTTGATTTTGAACTGTGAAGACTTCTCTTCTTGATGGTTGACATGTTTTGTTTGCTTCAAAGTCTTCTGATAAGCACTAGAGTTGATATTATTTATGTTTCTTTCATTGAAAGCAAATAGAGTACTCGCTTTTAAGATGTTGATTGTACTTTCAAGTTTTAGGAGTTCACATTTTACACTGTTTTCTGTCAAAACATCCAAACAGATAATTTTGAGGACATGCATGTCCCAGGTAAATTATTAAGCATTTGCCGTTTGGATGCAGGTTATACATCAGAAACCTAAGAAGTCACTTGATGAGATCACACATGATCTTTGTCCTGTAAGATTTGTTTCACTTGTAGTTTAAGCATTGTTTACAATTTTACAAATTATGTGATTGGTAGTGTGACTTTTACTGCTCATGCTTTTGTCACAACATTCCAGCTAAATACTGCCATTAATTGCTGGTCTGAATGTGCTTGGAATTTCTATTGTTCCAGTTTTTTACATGCACTTTGTGATAAGCTACTCTGTTTGGGTACTATCTTGGATATAGTATCAACGCATATGATGTATGAAATTACATGTGATCTTAAATAGGCTCTCAGTATACAGCAGCTGTATCGCATCAGCACAATGTACTGGGATGACAAGTACGGAACACATAGTGTGTCCTCAGAGGTAGGTCTTGTAGATGTAATTTTTTCTTTTAGAGTGTATGGGAACTTCATACAGATATATATGCTGGATATCTGATGTAGAACTTCAATGAAGGAGCATTATTGCCTTCATTAGTTAAAACTTTTGCTGTTTAGCATCATGTAGTGTTGTTTGTGAGCTTTAGCCCATACATCACTGATAAACACACAGAAAAGCCGCCTGTGACCAGCTAGTTGTACGTGTTGACTACAAAGTGTCAACTACTTTTTCTTGTGTACTTTGAATCACTATCTCCGTCTACTATACATGGTTTGCTGCACACTGCGTTCCAGGTGATTGCGAATATGAGAGTGCTGATGACAGAGGATTCCAATAATGCTGTGAGCAACTCGTTTTTACTGGATGATGACTCCAGGTGTGACTTAATTCTTGTTATGCCACGTACCATTTACTAGCAAATTGCCTTGTAGCATTTCTACTTTCGATTCATTTTAGTAAATTTATTGTCAGTACTGGGTGTGTTGTTGCTCATCATACTTCTTACACTTCATGGTTTCATATTTGTGTTATATTCATGCATCAGTTCAGGATCTCACGTCTCTCATTGTTTTTTGCAGCATTCCGTTTTCTGTTGATGATATATCAAGATCTGTACAGGAGTTTGGGTTATCTGACATCGACCTACCTCCGATTCTACGAGAGAACCCTGCATTCCATTTTTTACAACCTCAAGATGAGTGAGGTGGATCACTGAATGTAAATTTTCAACTGCCAAGTTTTGACTATCAGCCAGGCTTTTTTTGCAGCAATGGATTATTGATGCTTGGAAATTCCCGTCATTCTTCACTCATTCTAAAAGGTCACACGTACTATGCAACAGCGTATAAAAGGAGGGGAACCTGGTAGTTACATCACTTCTCCTTACACCCCTTTGAGCAGCTGCCATTTTTTGACTGTTCTTACCGATCTTCCATTTGACTTGGTTTTCTAGCTGGGTTGCATACTACTTACAACGCCACAGGTGATTTCTTATTCATGCAACATTCTCTGTAAAAAATTGATGCACAATTGCTTTTGGGAGAAATTCCCTTGCTTCGAATTGTTGACCTCTGCGATCTGGCGCTGATCATCTTAACACACGTCGAAGTGCAACCCTGGAGAGCCTGCTGGCACACAACATGAGCGATACATCTTGTAAATGGTAACATGTACTGGGCAACTTGCAAAGAGCATCATGCATCAAACAGCCAGCTCGGAGGGCAGATTATTTCAGAAAAAGTTTCATCTGTGAAACAGTGCCAGTGGACCAATAGAGGCTAAATTTTTTACTATACTGGCATATATATCATTTGTCCATATAGCATTTGTTGATTGTGACTTTTTGTTGTAAAATTTTCGCTTTGATTTAAGCGGTGAAGACAACAAAGTGGCATTGGAATTTGCTCTGCCATCACGATTCTTTATGTAATATAATATCAAAAGTTTACTAGCTCATTTTAAGGTTCATATATTTGTTCACACATTTGAAGATTTGGTCTATGATTTGAAGTGTCATGCGTTGCAATGTGCCACTGCAAGATTAGATAGTAAAATTGATCTCTATTTATAGTGTCTTGTCAACATGCATGTCTAGTTCTAAGATGTCACAAAGAGCAATACCCACAAGTGCTGGATTTTTCAAATGCAGCCCACATGAACAAAGTGTTTTTCTTAGAAGTCCTTGCACGGAAGAACACAATCTCACAAAGAACATCACACACAACAACAATAGACAACCAACTCGAGTATCATACAATAGCCAACGAAGGTCACTCCGAACATCAAGGGAATGTAGATGGGTTTCCAAAGAGCCCAAGGAGCTCTTAATCATTCAACCATTAGCCAAGAGGTTATTTACATATTGGGGAATGGTCTTTATCATGACCTTTATTGGTGGTACGGGCTATTTGAGAAGTTACATCGAGCCCATAAGGGTGAGACATAACTTCGAAAATCACCCAAACCCCTCCATAAAGGTCAATTCAACGCGCATGTTATCTATCCTACGTTCACTTGCACATCCCATGCGCGTTGAACCGATATCACATATGCACGCGTCATCATCCACATGTCTAATCGATACTAGGATGTTTTTTTGTAATAGCAAATCAACGTGCATTTTTTAATCCACTTTTAGTTGCGCCCGTGTCTACGCGCGTTGAAACGGTACTTGGTTTTTTTTGTTAACTTTACTATTAGGAAAGCATCGATTCAACGCGTGATTCCTTATTTGGTTTTAGTTGTGCCCTTGTCTTCACGCGTTGAAATGATACTTGGCCTCTCTTTTTTTTAACGTTCTTTACATTTAGTGCGATGTCTACATCGACACCTTCGGAGGATAAACTAAGGGATTTCTTGGCAAGCAGTGAAATTCCCTCCGAACAAATGGATTACTTTGTTTTCCTTTTTTTTTTCACCTTCGATATAGATAAGTTTGTTCATGAGAATCGTTTTCAGCTTGTTGATTTTGTTGATAAATTTGGTCATGTAATTACAACCCCTCATATAGATATAGACAATTGGAGTTTTGTTCATTTTTTAGATCTTGTACATTTCCAATCGTCTTCCAAACAAAAGCACAATCTTAAATACTCAAAATTACATGACAATTTCAAAAAAATTACTCATTGTAGTATTCACAATAGAGAATGTGTTCTTCTTATAAAAGGCATGGCATTTATTTTTTTTCATCTCTGTTGAAGTACCAGAAGATGAGCCCATCGATTCTTCTTCATTAGATTTATCTACCATCCTTTTCATCTGCTCCAATGGATGTAAATGAAGATGATGTTGATATAGGTGTTGAAGTTGAAGTTGAAATGGCATTTGAATATGAGTAGACCACTTGTCGCTCAATAATTTTGTCGATTGTAAATTTTCATAAACTCCTTTTAGAGAGGAAAATTTACTGGATCTTTTTGTATATGTTATAAATAATGATCATTATGTATCGTTCAATGATATTGAAGATGTTTTTGATTAGAGAGAAGATGAAATCTTTTTAATTTTTTTCAAAGAATTGTTAGAATTTTCTAATATTATTGATTATGATTATGATGATCTTGAGTCCGAGATTAATATTGTGACAGATGACAACTGGAAATTTGGCAAGGAGGCATTGGATGCCATGATGGAAAAATACAAAGCTTATTCTGAAACCTTGTCGAGTGAAGAAGAATTTTTGGAGTTTCGAAAAAGGTATCCACAATGATTCATCATGAACTAGTGAGAACTGAAGAGTCTAGAGGTGGCCACGACATTACAACAGAAAATATGGTCGGTTTCGATGAAGAAGATCTTGTAAGTTATTGTTCTATGACCTTATACCTTAATTATTGTTCTATTGTGATTCTAACCTTTCAATCTAAATATATCTCTTATTGCGCTTTTTTACATAATACCATTGAAGTAGATTCTTTTGCTATAAGACGTGGAGGTTTTTGCGAGGCACAAGGAGACATCCCTTGCCCATTATTTTAAGAATTTTGTAAATAACGAAATTTGTATATATCATACGAGTTATAGTCCATTCGCCCCAACCATTATAACAACAATTAGGGCATTGTAAGTTTGCTTAGGAGACCACAATCATGCCAAAGGAACATTTAAAATTGTTTTTGTTAAGAGGAATCTAGCTATTAAAATACTCAGTTATGTCCCTGAAGATACCACAAAAAGATAATCTTCAATGGCCCTTTATGCGGGATATATAGACATGAGCAAAAAGAAAAATATACAGTTTTTAGATCCATTAAAAAGAGATTGTTCCTTCATGACAATACCATGCATCTCAAATTAGAATAGATTATATATATATATATATATATATATATATATATATATATACACACATGTTTTCCATTGTATCAAGAGGATCTCTCTTTTCTGATGAATTTGAATGCTTTATGAAAGATCATAACGTTTGGCGAGTTCTTAGCTTGATATTTAAATTGTGCTAAATATTTATTTTTTGAATTATGTCCACCATGATTTGTAGCTCTATGAAATGCGCCTCTTGCTTGCCAATGTGATTTTTCCATGCCTTGTGATGACTAGATACTTAAGCTCCCATATTCCTTTGCAAAATAAGTTGCATGATGAAGAAAGATGTGCTGCAAACAAGAGTTGAAACAAGTAGCATCAGTAGAAAAAAATATAATCATGAATGAGATAAGTATTATATAATGAAATATATCAGTACCATGTAATGTGTAACGTGATCTTCTCCCCAACACTATCGTACAGATTTTACAAATGTGGTGCAATGATTTTGCAAAGTCCTCGTATCTTCTGATGATAGGTTTTCTTTCTTGATAACAACTATCCAACCTCTTGATAGCTGCTTCAGCCAAAGACTCCGGTTTTGAATTCCATGCATAGGAAAATATGTAGATAAATAATATTTTCAATAATGCGAACCTCAGCATGCAATGTGCATATGTGAACATGTTTTAATGGAATCGACAACACACTTTTCATATTTGAATCTTCTGCTTCTCATGTTGGGCCAGTGTTTGGTCGTCCCAAATTCATATTGTAGCAATCCTTCATGCCATAAAGACATGGATGCTTTGATGTTTGGTCATGAGAGACATTATACATACATTTCAATGTTTTGCCATTGAATTTAAAAACTTCCATGGTTTTCGACAGTAAGTTTTTCACCTTCTAAATATCTCTTTAGTATATCTAGAATGCTGCCAACCACCATATGTGATTTTTCGATTGAACACTAACCGTTTGATCATCGGTATCTGAAATTTTGTTCATCAAAGTGACACCTGTTCCAATTTTTGACCTTTGACAATAATAATATTTCCGTCTACTTGATGTTCGTCTAATTTATAGAATCGAATAATATATTTTAGAACATTTTCAATATCAAGAAAAATATTATTGCAATCATTGTAATTGAGCTCACCACATTCTGATTTGTATAAATCAGTTATATAAAGTGGTTGGCCAACTTCTTTGAACATTCCATCATTATAATAATTTCTTGCTAATCTTATCCGATATGGACGAGGAAGATAAGTTTGTTTCACCATCACTTGAGAAAAGGCTTTTTTAACTATTCTAAAAAAAGTGGAATAAGCATTTCTGCTAATTCCATATTTATCACATGCACCTTGTATCACATTTGCATCCAAGTAAGTTTGAACCTTATTCAAAACAGCCTTTGCAATTTCTTTTTTCATTTTTTCAAACCGAGCATTTTTCATCATTGCCTTTGCCGACTTTCTCGATAAAACATGACTTAAAGATTCTCCAATGCATGAACTCCGTTAAATAGTTCTTTGCCACCAAACATGATCTACAACAAACATATAAAGCTCATATATTGTTTAATAAATTAATAATGCATGTTATCAAATGCAAATCAAACTTAAATGACAAATACAAATTAAATAAATAGTTTATAAGAAAACATACTTAAATGCTCGAATCCTTTTTTTCTGATTGCCACTATGTGTGGATAAGTTTTCAATATTCTTCATCGGTACTCTCTTTCTTTTCTTTTTCATTTATTGCTTTTTTTGAAACCTGTATATCAACAATAGATTTTAAACTGTCAGATCGCAACTTTTCCATGGATTCTAACATATCTTGGTTCGAGCCTCGAAGACTAGTGAATGTAGCATTCAATTCTGATATAACATGCTTGAGTGCATTGTTTTCAGCAGTAGTGTGTTGCATATAATGAAGCAATTGTTGATTTGCACATTGCAATTGTTGATTAGCAAACTGTAATTGCTAATTAAGATAAGATACGATATGCATTCCAATATTATGCAACCTTTGACAAACCCAAGTAATTAGTTATTTCCTTCACATACAAATCTGAGAAAATGAGTTACGGACTTGGCTTGACTAGTCCACATACTATGAACTTTATCCATGATGGATCTAATCTTGAAATCAAATAGAATCTTGATCTTTTTTAGGCTAAATAATTTCTCAAGGATGTAAGTGTCCTCTTCGGATGCTTCACTTAATCTCAAGAGAAGTTTACAAATTGCCTCAAAACATGTAAAAAGATGAATTTTCAAATTTTGAGCAACAAGCTCAATCTTGCTCTTGCTAAATCCAAGAGCGTGCACTTTATGACGCAAGCTCTTATTGTCAAAATGTTTTGGAAACATATCTAAGCCAATTATGACAAGTAATATGTCCATACTAGAGGCACGATACAAGACAAGCATTACCTCACTCCAACTATGAGATGTAGAAATCTCATAAAAACAAGATGGTACATCAAGTAATGAAAGAGAAGCATGAGAGAATATGTTGAAGTGAATACCACATGAAACTTGTCTCTCTTTACCATAAAAGATGAGCCATAAAGACTTGACCATCCATCTTGAAGATCTCCTTGAAATCATATGTTGAGGAGGCTCCTCCTCAAACCTCGACTCCTTAACATCTTTATAACCTTCAATAGATATGATTTGTGTTGGGAGAGAGGGAGGAAGAATAAATGACGAACACGAACGAGAAACGAACTCGAACAAAAAATGTTCGTGCGCAGCGAAATGAGTTAAATGACTCTCTCCCTAAGCATGACTGTGCCTATCAAAATGAACAGAACTTTAGTGATAGAAATCACAGTCATTCTAGATTACGTAGCCAAACATTTAAATGGATGAAGCGCTAGATGAATAATTTGTCACGAATTGCAAGACAAATTATCTGTCGTGAATGATTTGCGAAGAGCTAGACTGTGCTCGACTGATAATTAGTCGTGAATTATTCGCGAAAGACAAGACTAAAAGTTAATCGTCTATTACCGAAAAGGGCAACAAGAAAGATCAGATAGAATGAAGAATAAGCATAGCAATATTGATAGATCTAAAATGCAGAACAAATGAACTGTGTCAGATTAAGTATATCAAGTATACAAGTCAATAATGCGGTAGATCACAAGACTGTAGCGGACGAAGCTTATATCTGTCTGTAATGAGGAATGAATCTCCTTCACTTATTCTAGACTTATCTTGCTTCATTAGAATTCATCATCATAGAATACGCAGATGGTATCCAATATATATACATAATATTACAGGTTTCCAGATGCGAAAGTACAAAGTGGATGTGTTGTTTGTAGGAGATTGTGGGTGGCTGCAATCGTTGCCCAATCTGTTAGCGCAACTGCATGGGGTGAGTGTGAAAAGGGTGCGACGTCAGCCAGTACTAAAGTGAATGTTGGTGATGACACAAAAGTGCGTCATTCTTACGAATGGCCTTAGGATAAGATTTACCGGGTGCCTTATCTGTTAGGGCACCTGTGGAATTCAGTAAGGTAGTGTCCCTTTTTCGCCTGTCACCATGACCTGTGTAAGAACACAGTGTCACGATTCATTCGTCTATGTGAATTTGCGTGTAAAAAATGCAGACTGCGTGACAACGTTAGAAAAATATGCAGTATGAATGGAGGCAGATTAAAATTGGGATTTAGGAGAGTAGGAGGAGTAAATCCAATATCCCCCCTTAATCTGGATCCGTGAATGCCTTGATCTTTAGACTTAGCAATGCACAAAATCTGTTGTGTGCATTAACACTGAGTGCTTTGGCAAGAATGTCTGCAACCATGTCCTGCGTTCTGCACGGGTTGATGTCTGACAACAAATTTCTCAATCAAAATGCTTCCTTAATAGGTTGAGAAGCATCAATATATTCTGCCTCAGTAGAAAAAAGTGTGATAGAGGATTGCTTACGACTGTTCCACGAAATAGGACCGCCATTGAAGAAGAATGTAAATCCAGATGTGGACTTACGATGGTCTGCATCTCCTCCCTAGCTTGCATCAGAATATCCACTGAGCTGATGAAGATTGTCATTGCTGACATCTCCATAGCAGATGCACTGGTCCATGGTAGCTCGAATATATTTCATGACTTGAATAAGAGCCTTCCAATGGGTAATTCCAAGATTAGCCATGTATTGGCTGAGTGAGCTGACAACAAAAGAGATATCTGGCCTTGTACAGACCATTGCGTACATGAGAGATCCGAGTATTGATCAATACGAGTATTCTCTCATCTGCTCCTCTTCCTGCTTTGTCTGGGGACATTGGTTCTTTGACAAATACAGGCTTGGATCCATTGGTGAGTGAGCTAATTTACAATTCATCAAATTGTATCTGATAAGAACATTATGAAGATACCTTTGTTGAGTGATGTAAATCAATCAATTTGCTTTGTCTCTGTGGATTTGAATTCCAAGATAGAAGTGAGCTTTGTCTAGATCAGTCATGTGGAATTCTGAGAATAGCATCTGTTTTGAATCCTTGACCATATTGGCATTGAAGCTGAAGAGCAACGTATCATCAACATACAAAGTGATGATAATGAAGAATTGCTACACTGACTTTGAATAAACGTTGCAATCAACAGTGCTTGGTTTAAATCCTTGTTCAATAAGAAATGTGTTGATCCTCTGAAACCAAGCTCTGGCATACTGTTTCAAGCCGTATAGTGCTTTATGGAGTTTACAAACATGAGTTTTCATGCCTTCTAGAACGTATCCTTCAAGCTGGATCATGTAGATATCTTCTTGTATAACTCCATTCAGATAGGCTGTTTCTACATCGAGTTGATGTACTTCGAGGTCGATAGGTGCAGCATAAGACAGGAGCATTCGGATCGATGAATGTTTGACGATTGGACTAAAAGTCTCATTGTAGTCGACATTGGAGATCTGGGTGAATCCTCGTGCTACCAGTCTAGCCTTCCTTCGATCAATCGCTCTGTTGGCATTATATTTGATCTTAAAGATCCATTTGCAATTAATAATATTGTAGCCAATAGGAGATTCAACTAATGACCATGTTTGATTCTTGATCAGAGAGGAATACTCTCTGTCCATAGCTTCTCTCCAGAGATCAGAGTCTGGTTGGCTAAGTGCCTCTTCGACTGTCGTCGGTTCTTGCATTAAAAGACATGTAGACTCAGGAGTATACCTTGTGGGCTGTGTGCGCACTTGGCTTGATCTTCTAGGAGAATTCGACTGATGAATCGCTCCTGGGAGATGTTGCTGGGTAGCAGCAACATCTTTGTCTGATTCGTTGTCTCGAAGTGGGTCAACGATAGACATTCTTGAGCCAGAAGCTCGGATTGTTGTGTCAATGGCAGGTGATGAAGGTTCTTCTTGAGCAATATCCTTGCCTTTGAGGTCGACGAACTGATCCTTGATAAAGACTGTATCTCAGCTATACAAGATTTGTTGGGTATCAGGATCATACAGCTTGTAGGTGTTATCAGACAAAGTAGGATGGTCTTTAGACCTTGGAAGTCCAATTTTTTCCTTGTGTCCTTTGGGATCTGCGCGTAGGCAATGCACCCAAACGCTCTTAGGTTCTTCAAAGAAGGCTTGGAGCCTATCCACACCTCGTGGGGTGTCTTGTCTGAGAGCCAATTAGGCTAGTCATGTGCTGAGTGGCTCCGAAATCCAAGAACCAAGAACTGTCGCCAGATGCTCCTTGATGGTTGGTCATGAAGGCATCATGATTCACTTCTTGAATAGGCTGTGGAGCTTCTGCAGTTGCATTTGCCACTTGATTCAACTGCCCTTTGCTATTGTTCTTCGCTTGAAGTATTCGGTAGTCTTGTATTTCGTGGTTGTTTCGTTTGCAGTATCTGCAGAACAACTTTTTCTTTGTCTGCGGATTCGACTGTTCCTTGTGCTGAGCTAGTTTCTGGTCTGGCTTTGATAGCCTTGGGGCTTTCCTTCCTCTTTTGCTTTGTCGTGCTCTTGTTGGTATACAAGGCATGAGAATCAGCTAAGAAACTTGAGGCTTCGTTCCTTCGCGTGTCTTCCTACAACAGCATAGTGATGACTCTCGAAAGAGTAAACTCTGGATGAGTCGTGATGATCATCACCCAGTTGTCGTAAGAACTTGGCAAGCTTGTATGCAGTTGCATCACTGCGTCTTGATCGTCTATGACTGATCCGACAACGGCCATTTGCCTTAGCAGGTTCTTGAATTGATTAATGTGATTCTGCAGAGAATCACCATTCATCATCTTGAGGGAGTAGAATTTCTTCCTGAGATGTAGTTTAGAAGCTACATCTCGCACTTCGTATAGCGTGCTCAAGATGTCTCAAACTTCTTTCGAAGTCTGGGCCTCAAATACATGGCCGATCTGTGTTGAGGATGATCAGGGCGAAAGCTTTTTTATCTTTCAGCTTCCATCTGGCGATTTCCAAGTCGTCCACTTCGGGTTTCCCTTCTGCACCTGTAACAACGCCGTACAATTCTTTTGCCATTAGTACAGTCTTCATCTTAAATTTCCACAGATTATAATTGGCTCCATCAAGCTTGTCCATGAGAGGACTGACTTTCCCTTGGGAATCCATGTGGAAGAATTAGTCTAAGTGATAGGAGAAACTATCAGTGACTTAAGTATGAAAATCTGATACTAAAAAATATAGAACAAGAAAATAATTACTCTATCGGCTAGTAGAGTCTTGTACTGTGGGAGCTAATCAAGCTATAAAAATTGTTCTGATACCATGTTGGGAGAGAGGGAGGAAGAATAAATGATGAACACGAACGAGAAATGAACTCGAACAAAAATATTTGTGTGCAGCGGAATGAGTTAAATGACTCTCTCCCTAGGCATGACTATGCTTGTCAGAATGAACAAAACTTTAGTGATAGAAATCACAGTCATTCTAGATTACGTAGCCAAACATTTAAATGGATGAAGTGCTAGATGAATAACTTGTCGCGAATTGCAAGACAAATTATCTGTCGCGAATGATTCGCAAAGAGCTAGACTGTGCTCGACTAATAATTAGTCGCGAATTATTCGCAAAAGACAAGACTAAAAGTTAATCGTCTATTACCAGAAAGGGCAACAAAAAAGATCAAACAGAATGAAGAATAAGCATAGCAATATTGACAAATCTAAAATGCTAGACAAATGAACTGTGTCATATTAAGTATATCAAGTATACAAGTCAATAATGTGGTAGAGCACAAGACTGTAGCGGACGAAACCGCGTGCCCTACAGAGCTTATTTCTGTCTATAATGAGGAATTAAACCTTCTTCACTTATTCTAGACTTATCTTGCTTTATCAAAATTCATCATCATAGAATACGCAGATGGTATCAAGTATATATACATAATATTACAGGTGTGCAGATGCGAAAGTACAGAGTGGATGTGCTGTAGGAGATCGTGGGTGGCTGCAATCATTGTCCAATCTGCTAGCGCAACTACATGGGGTGAGCGTGAAAAGGGTGCGACGTCAACCAGTACCGAAGTGAACGTTGGTGATGACGCAAAAGTGCGTCAGTCTTACGAATGGCCTTAGGATAAGATTTACAAGGTGCCTTATCTGTTAGGGTACCTTTGGCATTCAATAAGGTAGTGTCCCCTTTTTGCTTGTCACCATGACCTGTGTAAGAACATAGTGTCGCGATTCATTCGCCTTTTCTTCGTCTATGCGAATTTGCGTGTAAAAAATGCAGACTGCGTGACAACGTTAGAAAAATATGCAATATGAATGGAGGCAGATTAAAATTGGGATTTAGGAGAGTAGGAGGAGTAAATCCAACAATTTGAGATGCATCTTGAGATGCCTTGATCTTGGCCCCTTCCAAGGTTAAATGTAGATCTTCATAAAATATGACTTCTTTACTCTCAAAAACTTTTGAAATAGAGAGTATAATGGCTTTATGGGCCTCCTTGGTGGATAAACATCCAACCATGATCCATGAGCTTGGATCATTCATCCTCCTTGTTTCCAAGGTAACATGTGCAAAGCAAGAACCTTCAAAGACACTAAGGTGATCAACCTTAGGCTTCTTGAATAATACTTCATATGGTGTATTTCCTCCAAGAGCTCCATCACTCCTCAAAGTTTTGATCAACATATGCTTTGAATAATAGGAAATAATCATGCACCACAAATCTTGAAGAGAGAAGATATAAACATGTGCATCTTGTGTGATCATCCTCCTTTGAAAGCTTGGATACATAAGCAACATCAAGAGATTTTGCACTCTCTCTTGAATCCAATTTGTAGATGCCTTCATATCTTGATCCATGAGCAAGGATCTCATCATCCTTCTTGATCACACAATTGTCAATGCATGGGAATGCACTTGGAAACATGTGAAATGCTTGGGAATGCACTTAGGAACTTGGGAATTGCATGAGAATGCACTTGGTAATGCATGAAAATACATGGAAATGTGTGGATACGTTGAGGAATGCATGGGAATGCTTGAAGATGTTGGGGCCCAAGAATGTTGCAATGCATGAGAATGCACTTGAAAATGTGTGCAAATGCTTGGAAATTAGGGGAATGCACTTCAAAATGTGCAAAAATGCTTCAAAAAGTTGGAAAATGTGTGAAAATGCACTTACAAATGTGTGGGAATGTGTTTTTGGGAATGCATTGGAATGCAAAAGAACTCAAGTAGTTTAAAGCAAAAGAATGGATACATGGTAAGACTACCCCTTTGTCAAGAGCAAAAGATGCTAACAACGAACGACACTGGCTTACAAGGCTTGCAGGTACAGTCAGGGTGCCCTTCGTTTGGAGGCTATAGCCTTTCGTTTGGCCAAAATAGGCTAAAGGAGGTGAAAATAAGGTCAGTGTGAAGAAACGTCACCCTTCAAAAACTTGGGACCCAACAATTTTTTTAGTTTGAAGATTTTAATGAAGTTGCAATGCACTTTGCACTTCAGACCCCTTCAGGCTTTTTCACATCAATCCAAGGACCCTTTAGATCCAACGACCCACCTATCGTGTAATAATCATCGTCGATCTGTGTGATTCAAGATCGGACGGCTTTCCCCGCTTTTGTGCATTGATCAAGGGTCTTCAATGCACCAAGCACGTCGGGCCGCTAACTGACTAACTGAACTGGGCACGTGAGAGGTCCCGCGACCTCTCCTCCTCTTCTCTCTCTTTGCGAGTCCGTGAGGATCTGCGGACGTTTGGTTGACTAGGATGCTTCTTCTTGAATTTCTCCAGATCTGCTCGAGCTGGCTTGGTTTGGTCTGATGACAGGGATTGTCGGCTGCTCGGCTTTTGTAGCTGTAGCTGCAGGTTCTATAGAAGGAACATCAACGTTGGAAGAATCCATGCTACATAAGAAATGACATAGCATCGTTTATCGATGGTTGTTTGAAACCATAGTATGTATGTTCTTGAAATATTACATCCCTAGAGACAAATACTACATTGGTGGATGGATCATAAACTTTATAAGCTTTATGTTCACCAGGATAGCCAATGAAAATACATTTATTTGTCCTATGATCCAGTTTCTTCCTAAGCTATTTAGGAATGTGAACAAAACATATACAACCAGAGATTTTTAAATGGCTGACACTAGGCTTGTGCCCATGCCAAACTTCATGAGGAGTTTTGTTGTTGACGGCTTTGGTGCTGGATCTGTTCTACATGTAATAGGCTGTGGCAGTAGCTTCTGCCCAGAACTTTGCAAGTAGGTGTGCTTGATGTAGCATTGATCTGGCTGAGTTGAGAAGAGTTCGATTCTTCCTTTCTGCAATCTCGTTCTGTTGAGGTGAATAGGAAGTGGTGAACTGTCTTCTAATACCATGTTCAGCCATGTAGTCGGGCATCTCATTAGAGAGGTATTCGCCGCCACCATCAGTTCGGAGTGCCTTCACTTTTGTAGATGTTTGTGTCTCAGCCATGGCCTTGAATCTCTTGAAGCATTCAAAGGCTTCAGATTTGTGCTTAATGAACATGACTGTAGACCATCTAGAATAATCATCTATGAAAGTAAACAAGCGTGATGAAACAACGATAGAGTGCATTCAAATCACAATAAGCATTCATCTACGTTATACACAAATAGAAAAGCGTATTGCTGCTATGTTACACTGAAGCACAACAATGGCAGTTACAAATAGAATGACACCGTAACTGGGAGGCTCAAATAATACATCTCATGGATGGAGCGTCTCTCACGTAATCTGTGTTGGGACGATCTATTTATAGATTGCATCCATGTATTAAGTACATTAAATGTTTGTCACCTAATTGGGTAAGCCATTGTACTTAGAAGTATATGGCTTTTGTGACAACTATACATGGTGTATACTGTCAACCCGTAAGGAATGTTGACGTGGACAAGGATGTCACAGATTCTCTCACTTCAAATTTTACGTGAAGTGGCTTTCTTTCACTTCTCAAATTTTAGGAAGTGACTGGGAACGTTTCTCGTTCAAATAGACGACCTTCGACATTTTCTCTCTCTTCGGGATTTTGCAAAATAGCCGAAGGTGCTCTTAGAAAGATAGTTTAGCTTATGAAAATAGATGACCTTTGGGAATTCTCTCTCTCTCTCTCTCTCTCTCTCTCTCTCTCTCTCTCTCTCTCTCTCTCTCTCTCTCTCTCTCTCTCTCTCTCTCTCTCTCTCTCTCTCTCTCTCTCTCTTCGCATTTTTCGAAAAAAATGCGAAAAAGCCGAAGGTGTTAAAAATAGTTAAACTTTTGAATTGTGCCTAAGTGTTGCATTCTGGAAAAATGCGAAAAAGACGACATTGTGGAAAACATAGTTCATTTTTATAGACTGTCGCGACACTTAGTGTATTTTTGCAGACTATTCAAAAAGTAATGTAAATCTGCAAACTTGTTCTAAATGCTAGTTTGTGGAAGTCCTTGAAGATGGTCAAGTCTTCAATGACTTCAAAGTATTAAACTTAACATCTGAACTTGAAATTATGACAGGATTGGTTACCCTTTGCTGGAGATCAGCCAGAAGCTCGTTGTAGACGTTCTTCAAATAAATTGGCTGTCTAAGTTTGTGATTACAAGGAGACAATTGTGGGCTTAAGGGTTGTACAACTGTGGTGTCTCAATATTTTTTTTTCAGAGGTGAACAAGAGAAGAAAAGAAGTAGACCAAAGACTGAGAGATTAAGACACCAAGGAAAATCAAAAGGACAGAAGGGAGGTGTGTGAATAATGGTACAAATGGTTGTTATCTTAGGATACTGATGGAGGAAAAGATAGATGCATGTAAAGATATGAAACAGGTACATGGCATCTATGTGTTTCTTTTCTATTGGAATCTAGTGAGAGACTATCTACTTCCAATCCAACTATTCTATTTGGAAGGTTAGAATGGAGTCAATCTTGATACTCCAAGATGTGATGGACATTGTACCTGGGATTGAGGAGGAGCCTCAAGGAAGTACAAAAGCATAAGAAGAGAGCTAGGATGGTTCTCCATTATATCAAGATGAATGTCTCTAATGAGATTTTGAGAGAGATTGGTTCTTGTACTTTAGCCAAGGATGCTTGGGATACTCTCAAAGCAATCTATGAGGCCAAAAATACCTCTAGGCTTCTCACATCAAGTATTACAAAGTTGTCAAAAGAGTGATGAGAGTGCCACCAATTATGTTTTGAGAGTGAAAGACATTCATAGGGAGCTTGCTTGTATTGGAGATTCCATTAAACAAAGTGAGGTAGTCCAAGTCATACTCAATGGCTTGAAGGATGAATATGAGAGACTTGTCCAATCCTATGCTATCAAGGAGGAGCTACCAACCTTGGAGGCTTTGCAAGGAGTGCTAATAGCTGAAGAATCAAGGCATGAGAACAAGCTATTAAGGATGGACAAATTGTCACTCAATCATAATGGTAATGGCAAAGTTCTATTTGCCAAGCTTGAAAGAGAGGAGCAAAAAGCAACACCAACACTTCTCTAAGGACAAAGCAAAAGACCTAGATGAAGAGGATTATGATTCCTCTCAAGATTCTACTTCAAAGAAGAAGAAAAAATATGTTAAGTGCTTCTTTTGTGGCAAGAAAGACCACTATGCCACCAATTGCTTCAAGAAGAAGAACCAATTCAAGCAAGCCAACATCTCTCATGAGAAAGAAGACTTTATTGCAAATGATGGAGAATGCTCACTTATGGCATCAAGCTTCTCCTCTTCCACCTTCAAGAAAGATGATTCTTGGTATATTGATAGTGGAGCATCATCTCATATGTGTAGCTCCAAGGATTCCTTCTCATCTATTATGCCTTATGAAGGAATCAAGAAGTCTATATATATTGTGAGTGATCAAGAGTGCAAAATTGAAGGAGTAGGGACTATTCCCTTGAAGCTTGCATCATCAAAAGTTCTCTCTCTTTAAAAGGTTCTTTTTGTTCCCAAGATTACAAAGAATCTTAAAAGTGTTGGCCAATTACTTGATGGTGGCCCCCAACATTACCAAGCATTCCCACACATTTCCCAATATTTTCGAGCATTCCAATACATTCTCCAACATTCTCAAGTGCATTTCCATACATTGGAAAACCATAAGTCGAAGCTTCTTTGCTTTGAATAATACTAGATAAGAGAGCATAATTTTCTTCATATCTTTCAGGTTGTGTCTTCTCTCTTGTTGATCTTCGTAGCTCTCCTTGGCTAGATGATCCTGAAAAGTCATCCATGTTGTGGCTCTCCAACAATTTCTCAAACCACTTAGGGAGCTTCATGTCAGGTGATTGGCTTCCTGGTGAAAATGTATCCCACGGTACATCCTTCTCCTTGTGTTTGTCACCTGCAACTTCAATCCTTCTTGCACGAAAAGGTTTGTCTCTACCTCTGCAACTCGTCTCTTGAGGTTGAGTAGTAGTATCTTGAGATGTATCCTCATGTTCATCACTTGGAAGGTCAATGAATGGATCATCATCAGGAGGTATCCTCACTATACCATCTTTCCCACTGGATGTGTCTATCTTCTCAGCATCCTCGTCTTCATACATCTTGGATTCATCAAAAATAACATCACGACTTACATGGATTTTGTTTTCCACTGGATCAAAACATCTGTAGCCCTTTACATGATCATCATATCCTAGGAATATACACTTGATAGCTTTTACATCAAGTTTACGTCTCTCTTCCTTAGGAATGTGTACAAAGGCCTTACATCCACAGATTCGCAAGTGGTTCACCTTTGGCTTCTTCTTTGTAAATGCTTCCTCAGGTGTTATCTTTGGTATGGCAATCGTAGGACTTTTATTTTGAAGATAGATTGTCGTACTGCATGCTTCTGACCAAAAATCTTTTGGTAGTTTTATCTCAACTATCATAAATCTGGCACTTTCCACAATTGTACGATTCTTGCGCTCAGCTACACCATTGAGAACAAGAGTATGACCTTGCGTAAATTGTCTTTTAATCCCACATTGATCACAAAGATCATTGAAGTCATTAAACTTGTACTCACCTCCACTATCTGATCTTAGGACTTTGATCTTCCTACCTGTCTGATGTTCGACCAATGCTTTGAAGCTTTTGAAATTGTCAAATGCATCCGATTTCTTCTTCAAGAAGTAGATCCACGTCTTACATGACATATCATCAATAAAGGTCATGAAATAGAAGGCTTTACCTGAGGACATGGTCCTCATAGGCCCGCATAAATCTGTGTGGATCAAATCCAAGTTGTTCTTTGCCCTTGCAACACCACCTTTATTGAACTTCTCTTGATGATGCTTCCCATATACACATGATTTGCACATCGATTTCAAGTGCTCTTCTATAGTAGGCAATATTGTTACCATCTCCAATTTCCTCATCAAATTGAGGCTTCCTAAGTTCAAGTGACCAAGCCTCTTATGCCACAACTCAGTTTTCCATGGAATGGACGAGACAAGTCCATGTTGCCCCTTGATTGTAGCATTCAACCTGTACAATTTTGTATTGGGCTCCCTTACTCCATCCGCAATAACTTTGAAATTTTGGTTCACATCCTTCACAAAGCAACGATCATGGGCAAATTCTACTTTCAACTTTTGATCTAGAATTAAATGGAAGTATTGATATTTCTACTCCGTATATGCTTTCTGTTTTGGAACCCTACTGACAACCACTTCAAGGTACCAAATAACTGCTTCCGACACTCAGATTTTTGAAAATCAAAACTCATTCCTCATTCGCAATAGTTCCAGATATAAGAGAAGCTCCCTAAGATCCTTCTTACAAGAAAAAACACAATGGAAGACACACTATGGAGCAACCACCCAACCAAGTAGAAGCAACCAATCAACTCTAGAAGCTTCACTCCCAAGCCAAGGAATAAGAAGCATGAAGGTAGAGTGAAACCCTGGCAATGAATCAATGACGACAATGAGGAGTAGGGCGAGTTTGGCCTCAATATATAGAGCCAAAAGCAACCTGGGCACATAGCCATGCATAGCCCTAAGTTCCCTATCCATAGATTCACCTAGAATAGAGTCCTAAGCATGGACCATCTATTCATAGAATTGCTATTGATAACTCTACACATGCATACGCTATCTCATACCTTGTCTAAACTCCATTTAGTGTGTTCTGGGTCTCGCAAGGATAGTAGCTACTTTCGGGTCACATCCAATATGACGTGGCATAACTAACAACTTGATTTACTGGAGTACCGTGTATCCAAGACTAGGACTATACTGAATCCTACTTATTGGCCATGGACATAACATTCTTCCCTCCTTAAACAGCTTCTATCCTTAGAAGCTCTCTAAACAGGAAATAATAACAGAAACAGTTCTTTTAACTTTCAATGTTCTCCTCAAAAAATCATTATTCTTAGTCTAACTTTTACATCAAACAAGTACTCAGAGATAATCTCTACACTGAAGTACAACTCAGGTTTGAAAAGTACACTAGGCGATAAATTTTCCATCTGGGTTACATTCGCCACAAGTTAGTAACATCACCTTCATGTAAAGCACTTACATGAAACACTGGGTGAAATAACCTAACTTAAGAGATTAAAATTAAAAATAATAATAAAATAATTATAATTACAGTCTGAAATTATCCACAACTTTGATAGACAATTCATAAGCTTTCAAGTACAAGTATCCTTAGAATCCAAATTCTAAGATATAATAAATCATTTAGCTAGAATCTCTAGGAGAATCATTAAGATATAGAATGATTAAACTCAACTCTGAGTACCCCAGATACTCTTTTGAGTTAAATGTTCCTGTTTCTAGCACCAAATGCACAAAAATAGCATTCATTCATCTTAATAGACTTGTCTGTCTCCTAAGATAACTGGAGATCCAATTCAAATGAAGAACTGTACTCAAGCATCTGCAGACCATAAACTGTAGTAGAATAACATCCACTAGATAAATTAAATTCTCCACAAATAAAATCTTGTGAGAATGTCTATGAGATCCATATGTCCTCAAATAAAATACTGGAGTAGAGAGATTCAAAACACTGATTCGAATCTTACTCAAATAATAGATCAAGAATAAATCATCACACTTAAAAATCATTACAATTCCTTATAATCCACTAACAACAATTAAGTAACTGTTTATGATCCGTCAACCATAAATATTTAGATATTCGTATGATTCGTCAATCATAACTTTCTGGAATCCAAAACCATAATCATTTATAGGATACTGGAGTATATATCCAACATAACTCAAGAAAAATAAGAATCATTCCAAAATATTTTCCAACAGGAAAACACGGGATTTTAGGAACATTCTCCTAACAGGATTCTCTGACAGAAGTGCTAGATTTCCAAGTTCTATATACCAATGGTAATTAAAGACAGAAAGCATACGAAAATGATAATGACAATCATCTTCAACTACAAAAAACTTAAGATTCTTGTCTAGAATCAAATCTAGATACCCAAAGTCCTGGTAAATATCAATTCAGTTGTTATTTTTGGATTCATTATGATTCGTTATCCATTTGAGCTCTCTGAGATACAATCACTAATGAGCCGAGTCTATTCCTTAACTAAGGAATACTCTATCCCAAGAATATTGTATATCCAATGCACATAATTTCAACTGATGAACCCAAATGATTCACTAATCATGCGTCTTACAAGCAATATAAATCAAAACCATTAGTTTTTGGTGAATCCATATCACACTGATCGTTTTACCAATTATCTTCATCCTGGAGTAATCAACTACTCAAGCTAATTGCCAATGATTCAGAAATCTCAAATGTCTAGGTGAATAACTAGTATAACACCACATTTAGATCCTTACCCGAATCATTTATAGGTTAATCCATAAATCTTCCATACAAAGATTTGTTAACTCTGCAAGTATCTGTCAAAACAATACTTGATCATATGCTTATGTTCGCCGACTAGGTTAAGTGCACCAGATAACCTTAGTAACTAGGATTACATAGTAGATTCATACAAGATTAATCGTGCACATACGAGAATAATCTCACTATGACCCAGTACATAAACACATTCTTATCTGGCAGATTCCTTCAGAACCCACATATGTTACTCTCATATCTCACTGAGATATTGCAACTCAGCTACAAAAGATTTTCTATTTCTCATGAGTAAATAACATATCCAGGAAATCTTTCAGACGAATTCAATCTCAACAATTTTCCAATCCTACATACCTCTAATTACATAATTCTTTCTTCTCAATCAACCCCTCTCTGATCCTAATACTCAAACTAAGATTAGGTTGATCCAATACAGAACTCTCAGACTTAAATCCTGATCAAATTTACTCCTATTCCAATCAAAATGGAATCAGTAAATTTTTTCCATTTTACTGTACTACTCATAGATAATGATTCAAATTCAAAACTTGTTCCAGATTGTCCACACAATCCCTAGAGAATTCCTCTTATTTGAAAAGTTCCAATTAGACATCTTACTCTAAATCTATCCGAAATTCCTTTAGATCAAATCTCATTTCTATACCCTAGCTGGTTCTCTTCCGAAAGCTATGCAACCAACAGATTCCCAAATAGAATTTTATCTTTTTTGAAATGGAGGTTTGTCATTGATCCGAAGGTGGAAAAAAAGGCTTTCTCTCCTTTCAGATGAGCTTGACTTGTGTCACGATGTGGTGCGTGACACATTGTGAGGTGCGCGTGGTGGCATTGGCTCCTTACCATGTAAGAGCTTGTTTTTTGCACGGGAGAAAGTTGTTCCAACAGGTTGAGTTGTTAGGGGCAACTTAAAAGAAATAGACCAATATGCATGGCTAGATGTGCATCATTGTTGTTTGATGTGCACTTTTTTAAGTGGCATGTCGAAAGCCTTTGACAATGATCATAATGAATTCTTGCTCTTGAAATAGGTTTTGTACAAGCTTTGATAAATATCAACATGAGAAAATCTTAGAGAGAGCTTGGGTCTTCCAAATCTTTATCCAAGCTACACTATGGGCAAGTGTTAAAATATTCACCTTGCAACTTAAATAAATAAATCATAGACCAATCGTCATCGTCACCGCACATGGTCTATAATCTCTCCCTCTCTCTTCATCGTAGTAGTTGTGAAGGGCAAATGCAAACACTTGGCATGTTATGGGCGAAGCCTGATTTCAAGCCATAGCAATGCCACAAAAAAGGTTCAATCTTAGCCATCCATGTGCAACTGTTATCAAAATATGTTAGCAAATATCTTTCATTCACGGTCACCTCCCGTCGTGTTTCAGGTTCACACATTGTCTATAATCTCTCCCTACCTCTCTTCACCATAAAGATCAACCTTATCTCAGTAACCCTAACCCTAACTCTGCTTAGGGCTTTGAACTTTGAACCCATGCATGTACGCACACTCTATCTTCACCTCAGGCTTAATTTATTGACCCTAGACCTAACCCAAACTGTGGTTAGAAATCCGTCTGTGCGTAAATCTCCCTCCGTCTCGCTCGTGGTTGCGGATGGATCGATAGACTGAAGGAGGGCGTAATGGCGATGGAGTTATTTGAGTCTCCGGTGCTGATGTCTCTCAATTATCAGCAGCGAGGCTACAATCCCAGTCATTTCTCACCATCGCTGAAAGCTTTTCTATCTTTCCATTCTTCTTCTTCTTCTACTTCTACTTCTGCGTATGGATGCTGCACTAGATCCGGCTCTTCGATTATAATTTCTAGAAGACTTGCGGTGACCGCTTCATCTTCACCTTCCACTGCCAGTACAATTCCTCAGGACCCTGCTTCGCCTCCGCATGTACGTTGGAATGCTTTGTTATTCGTCGTAGCAAGTGTTAGCAAACAAAGGATTGGATGACATTGTGAGTACATGACTGAGTACAAGCATACTGCCGTGTCACAGCTTACAAGCGTCCAAAACTAAGCTCTCTAAGTTTTCTCTTGTTATGCTGGAAGATATGGAACTCTTTCTTTCCTCACAGCCAAATTTTAAATTTACTAGCTCTCGATTATAATAATGAAGTGTATGACTGAAAATTAAACGCAAAACAGTTTACAAGATAGTTAGTAGATAAACTAGTTAGTTGTTTTCTAACTGTGCTTACAAGAAAAGGTTAGGAATATATAGGAGATACGTAGAGCAGAATAGGTTGAAGCAAGCAGAAAGCAGAGGGAGTTGACATTCCTTTTAATTCACAGTCTAGTAGGAGCTGATCTTCTTGTACTCATTCTTCCATTGAATATTCATGGAAATTTAATGAATCTTTGTGTGTTGACAAGTGCAAGTGCAAGTGTCATTTGCAGATTGTTGTAATCCCCTGCTATAGAAGTACTGCTCTGTTTTTTGGTTCCCCTGTTGTGTGTTGGGCAGGTTGTTCCTTTTATGCAGGTGTCTGAGAACGGTTCTGCATCAGCCTCAGAGTGTCCAGTATCTTGTTGTCCTGTGCTGTTCTATCATCTTTGTAGCAGTGGTATCAGAGCAGGTTCAGAAGGTCCTGAGCCAGCTAGAGGGACAAGTAAATGGCAGCAGCCAATACAACAGTAGCTTTGCAAAAGATTACCATCATATTTGATGGATCAGACTACGGTTTCTGGAAGAGGCGAATGAGGATTCTCCTTCAAGGTGAAGAGCTGTGGGAAGTTGTAAATGGGGAAGAACCAAGACCACCACCAGAAGATGCAAGATTCACACAGTGGAAGAGGAGAGATGAAAAGGCCATTTCTCTCATAACCCTTTCATTGAGTGAGGAAATCTTGATGAATTTGGAAGAGTTCCAATTCAGTAGGCAGGTTTTGATGACTTTGAAGTCGATGGAGTTGAGTTTTGACAAACCCTGAATTGCGAAAATCCTAAAGGTGCAAAAATTGCGTGCGAAGGCCCAAAAAATGCGAAGTTGGACTTCGGCTGAGCTTTTTCCAGGATGCTCATTTTAGTGGATTTGAGCATTGAAATCCAACACTCCTCTTAATGTGGATCCTGAAAAACTTGGATCTTTAGATTTTACATATCGTTAAATCTGAGATGGTGCTCCTTTGATAGAGCTTTTGTGATGTAATTTGCTGCCATTAACTCTGTCCTGCAGTAAAACAATGACACTTCCTTGTTGAGAGCCCTGTGAATTTTGCACACTAGGTGCTCCTTACCCTTCAGTTCGTATCCCTCTGGCTGCGTGCGACATATAGATTTCCTCTTCGATAGTTCCGTTGAGGAAGGCAGTTTGGACATCCATTTGATGGACTTGTAGATCGATTGTAGCTGCATAGGAGAGTAATAGACGAATCGAAGCATGTTTGATGACAGGGCTGAAGGTCTTCGAATAATCCAGATCTGGAATCTAGGAGTAGCCTTTGGCGACAAGCCTGGTCTTGTATCGATTGAGTCTTCCTTCAACATCATACTTCGCCTTGAATATCCATTTGCATGGAATCGGATTTCGATCCTTTGGCAGCTCAGTAACAGTCCATGTTTGATTCTCGAGAAGAGAATCGAATTCGGTGTCCATTGCAGCTTTCCATTGATCAGCATCAGGTGTCTGACATTGCCTATGAAACGGTGGTTGGTTCCTGCACAAAGTAGCAGGCCGGATCATCCATAAATCGGGATGGAGGCTGTCTGGACTGGTTCGATCTTCTGGGTTGAACTTCGGTCCTCTGATGCGATTCGACTTGTCGAGGGCCTGACTCATTGACGGAGGAGTCGGTGTGGAGCTTGTGATCAGTACCGAGTTCGGAGCAAGGTTGCATCGAACCGCGGTTCGAACCGCCTTTCACGGTTTGAACCATCGAATCGCTCGGACCGGGTTCGAACCGTCTGGCCCTAAAACGATTACCAGAATCCAGAATCGGCCCTCGGGATTCTGTTCGCGCCAGAGAGAGAGAAAGAAAGAAAGAAAGAAAGAAAGCTTTTTTAATGTCTTTTCCATGCCAAAGGCATATAAGACTAATGAATTACATGTCAAGTATGTGGTAACCATGGGAGCGTATAAAAACGTCTCCAAAACTGCAAAAAGAAAAAACATTTAGTACAAATTAAGACAGATACGTATGCGAGAGTATGTGCGCATAATAGTCCTATGTATCCATGTCAAGCTATAAGGACTATGCTGAAACTGCTGCTGCTGTGCTGGTGCTGTACAAAGATGTAATGCGAGCCGCAACACTAGAAGGCACTAGAGCCTGATGGCGTCGTCTATGAGTATGAGCACGGGCATGTGTAGTAGTACGTCTCTGTGTGGAATCTCTGGTGATCCTGGTGATAACGTGGTGGGACGTACACTGTCTCTGATCTCTGTGGGCATGTAGGCGGCTATCATCCTCATCGTTGTCATAATCCTCATCCTCATGCACTAAATCATATGATCTCCGCCTAGTGAAGAAGGAAGTAATCAATGGCTGTGAGGTAAAATGTGAGATAAAATGCTGGGATGTCCCGGATAGATCTCTCCGTAATATGAACATCTCGCGTACCATCAGAGCGACACATCGTGGGTCCTCATGGGCTATGAGAGAGCGTAGAGTGGTAGGTATGTCTCGGAATAAGCAATGATATCGCCCTCTGATCTCATAGTATACAGGGCATCTAAAGATAAAATGCTCCTCAGACTCCACCTCACCTAAAGAGCATAACTGGCAAATCCGCTCCTCTCTAGGAATACCATAAAATCTTCCAGTCTCAATAGCTAGCTGATGAGACGACACCTTGAGCTGTCCCAAAGTGAATCTCAGGCAATGTGATAGACCCGAGCCCAAGTAGCGTGGCATGACCGGGGTTCCTGATGCATCCAGCTCCAAAAAGTGAGTCCGGTAGAAAGCTGGCTTAACCGCTAACTGGTTATGCCAAGTCCGCTCTAGATATGCACGATAGAGGAATCGTCTGATATACTCATGGGTGCCCGAGGGAAGTGCTGTGATGGAGATACCAAATGACTCTAGTAAGAGGTGCGATGCCTGAGAGAACCATGATAATCTGTAGCCCTGACCATGAAGACTCTGTGAGGAGGACAGTGCAATCTATATGTATCGTCTGTCTATATCTGGTAATGCCTAGACCCTCTGTATGTAGGTAATGAGCTGAAGAGCTACCTCGATCTGTATAGGTGGAACCGCAAACTCGGCCAGGAGAATCTCATGTGGTACAGAAGGCTTCGCTCGGATCAGCCGAGCTAGCATGGTGGTCTGTAATCGTGAAAGACTAGCCCAGTGTGAAGATGGGAGACCTGTACACCATGCCTCTGCCGCATAAAGAGCCGTCGGGGTAACAATGGTATCAAAGAGCCGACACTTGCTTCGAGCATCATGAATGGACTTTCGGAAACAAAATCTCTCTAGCTGAACAAGGGAGGCATGTCCCTTACCCAGTCGGGTGGTGGCGGCCTGTCTCATGCTAAAAGTAGGACCCGAGAAAAGGATCCCCAAGTATGTGTATGAAGCGACCACCTCTAGAACCTGCCCATCAAGAGTAAGCTCCTGTCGCTGCATGAATGCTCGAGAAGTGTTGAAGACCATGACCTTGGTCTTCCCAATGTTCACCCCTAGGCCCCATCTGGTGTAGAATTCCTGTAGGCAATCTAACTGTCGCTGTAGACCCTCTCTGGTAGGTGAGACCAGTACCACATCATCGGCATAAAGGAGGATAACAATCAAGATGTCCCCAATCCTACAACCAGCGCCACCGCACTGTGTAATGACTCTCTCCAACTCATCAATATACAAGCCAAAGAGGACTGGTGAGAGGGAGCAACCTTGTTTTACCCCAATAGTGCTCCAAATGTGATCAGATAAGCCACTGCTATGCCGGAAACATCCCAGGACACGCTCATAAAGTGCCATCACAGCAAGAATGATGTCGGTGGAGAAGCCGAGGTCTCGGAGTCTCTGGATGAGTAGCGAGCGAGGAACAGAATCAAAGGCTTTCCTGAAGTCCACAAAACATCAGTAAACCCTCTCTCTCCTATGCTTAGCCTCCTCAATCAAGGTCCGTAGTGTGAAGATGTGATCTGTGGTAGAGTGATGGGCTCGAAAACCCGCCTGACCCATAGCATGTAGTCTCCTAGTCTCTGCCTCTAAGCTCACAACAGACTGAAGTATAGTACCATATAGCTTTGCCAGGACATGTCCAATCATAATGGTGCGGTAGTTACTCGGAATCATGGGGTCACCATTCTTATGGATGGGGTGGATAATGTTAGTGCACCAGGACGATGGGAAACCAGAAACAACAGCGGAGTTAAGAAGGGTGGCTATGGTGGGAGCGAGTAGGTCAGAGGCATGAGAAAGGAGTTCAGACTCCAGATCTTCAATATCTCTGGCCTTATAAGCAGCTGATGTGCCAACAACATCAGAGGCAGCTACGGTGGCAACAACTAAAATGGCAGCATCTGAGGTGGTTTCTGTGGTAGCAGTAGCAAGGGGGGGCAGGTCAGCAGCATCAGCAACTGAGCAAGTAGCTGAGGTAGCGCTAGCAAGGGGAGGGGTAGGTCAACACTCTCAGCAAGGGCTGAGGAAGCAGTCAGCACTGTGTGTGATATTTTGTGTGTGTGTGACATTGTGTGCACTGTGTTGAATCTTGATGGGGTTCAATGTGGGGCCTGGGCAATGGGCATTGTGAGAGGGGTGTGGGACCTAGGTAGCTACTTAGTTAGAAGTTAGAAGTTAGGAGTTAGTCCGAGTTAGTAGTTACTAGAGTCTAGTTAGAACTTAGAACTTAGAGAGATCTAAGAGAGAGAGAGAGAGAGAGAGAGAGAGAGAGAGAGAGAGAGAGAGAGAGAGAGAGAGAGAGAGAGAGAGAGAGAGAGAGAGAGAGAGAGAGAGAGAGAGAGAGAGAGAGAGAGAGAGAGAGAGAGAGAGAGAGAGAGAGAGAGAGAGAGAGAGAGAGAGAGAGAGAGAGAGAGAGAGAGAGAGAGAGAGAGAGAGAGAGAGAGAGAGAGAGAGAGAGAGAGAGAGAGAGAGAGAGAGAGAGAGAGAGAGAGAGAGAGAGAGAGAGAGAGAGAGAGAGAGAGAGAGAGAGAGAGAGAGAGAGAGAGAGAGAGAGAGAGAGAGAGAGAGAGAGAGAGAGAGAGAGAGAGAGAGAGAGAGAGAGAGAGAGAGAGAGAGAGAGAGAGAGAGAGAGAGAGAGAGAGGGGGCCACCATACCGAGGGATAGGGATCCCTTGTGGGATCACGTCACCATCGCTGCGGCCTATGGCACATCGGGCACGAAGAGGTGGACTTGCAGATACTGTCATTAGTCTTACATTGGAGGGCCCACACGCATCAAGGCACATTTGTTACGTATGAGGGGGTAAGAGATTGCCCCTTGCATGCATGCTCTTGACACGCTACTCACTCCTGTCACATCAGAGGAGGTTGGCCCTTCGAGGATGGGGCCCAGACTGAGAGGTAAACATTCAACTCTAAGACTCTTACACTTCAAAGTTCAAACATTGATCAAGTTTTAAGTTTTAACTCACATGATACATCAAGTTTGAAGTTTCAATTTCATTGATCATCTAATTTCTAAATTGTACTTTAATTTCAAATTTGTCTTTTTTGGCAGATCGAAATGCAGTCACGTCGACACACCCAGAGGCCACCGCATCACGCCCCCCAGTTGCCATCTGCTCACCCCTCGCTTCCCATGGCCCAGAGGACAGAGCTGCAGATGAGGCAGGGCCTAGTACCCGACCTGACCCGCCTTCTGGTGCAGGATCTTTGACACCACCTCCAGCCATGACCATACCGGCACCACATCATCCACCTGAGAGAGGGAGAGGTAGATGGGGCCGCACTACACAGATTGGGGGTAGGGAGTACTATGTGTCCAGCTTCGCTCCCAGAGCCATGGCAGAGGCTGAGGTTGCCGTTCGACAGTTGTTCTACACCTGCATCTGCCATTTCATCTGGCTAGGACCCCGACATGGAGGAGGGCGATGAGTGCGGTGAGTGCGATTGGGCAGGTGTGGCAGGGGCCATCTTGCGAGCACTTGAGGACGAAGGGGCTTCTGTTGACCTGAAGCTAGAGCCTCTCAGGAAGGCATGGGCCCAATATGTACTACTTGCTTTTAACTTTATGCGCTCTAAACTTTAAAGACTTTATGATGATTGATCTGAAATCATTGATATGTATTATGTATTATGTAGTAATAAGTATGTACATTGTAATTTGTACATTAAGTTTTAACTTCTCATACATCGTGCCATGTGGTGGCATTGCACATGCGGCATGCCACAATGCATACTTATTACTTGTTAATTGCAGCTAGCTATTTATGTTTAATCATGAATCATGAATCATGATTGTAATTTGTCAATATTCAAATGATCATTTATCATTGGAATTTGCCATGAAATTTGAATTACAATTTAAGATCTATCCTCTCGGATCTATCATCTTGTTTTGTCACCTGTAAGTTGTGCAACACTGCAACAATGCAATGTGAGTCGTGACCACGGTTCACTGACTTGTCACCTGTGAACTTTCAACTAGGTATGGTTGCACCATCATATCTGATGGTTGGAGCGATACGAGGAGGCGCCACATATTGAATATCCTGGTGTCTTCGTGCATGGGGACGATGTTTCTCAGATCCATCGACACCTCTAGGGAGGCAGTCATGGGCGAGTACATGTTCTCACATATTCGAGCTGCCATTGAGGAGGTCGGACCACAACATGTTGTACATATATATATATTATACTTATTACAATTTAGTATTTACGGTTTACCTATAATGTTAAATGGTATTAGGTAATTACTAATTTGTAAATGTCAATGTTGAATGTTCATTTTTCAATGGCGATTTCAGATTGATTAACAATGGATTATGGTTCACCAAGAAGTTGCCACTGAGCACTTGAGTCTTGAATTCGGAATTCCAAAGTCATGCACATTGCATTGTATGGTTGTGCAGGTGGTCACAGATAATGCGTCAAACTGCGTCTCCATGGGTAGGCTCGTTAATGAGACTTACCCCCACATCTTTTGGACACCTTGTGCTGCACACTGCCTGGCTTGTTGGTCGAGGATGTGGCCTAGATTCCATGAAGTGGTGCGTACTGCACGGTTCTTGGTGAGATTTGTCACCAAGAAGGTCCTAGCCATGTTCAGGAGACAGTCCACCTTGGATGTCTTGAGACCTGCCCCCACCAGGTATGCAAGTTGCAAGTTGCAACTCAAATTTGATTCTTGAATGCGCTTCTGTAGACTGTTGGTAAGTATTTACTGTTTAGTTAGTAGTGGTAAATATTTCATGCAATGATGCATGTGCCATGTATTGTCTTGACTCTTGTCAAAAGTTAGAACTCAAAATTTGTCACTTGTGCAATGTGCCCTATGCAGGTTTGCATTTATGTTCCTGGTCCTGGAACGACTGCTGAAAGTTCATCAGGGCTTGAGGCAGATGGTTGTTGCCGTTGACTGGGTGCAATGGGGGTCGTCACAGGAGCCCAAGAGTAAGAGATTCGAGCGGACCGTTATGTATTCACCATTTTGGGATGAGGCTCGATCCATTGTGGTGGGCCTACAGCCCATCTACACTATCTTGCACCTTACAGATTGAGAGGGCTGCACATTGGGCCTCTTGTACGACTTCATGGATAGGCTGGGCGAGCAGTTGAGGCTTTGCACGACCATTAGCCCAGAGAGGTATATCAAGATTCAAATTTCAAATGTAGTATGTAGACAGTAGTATGCAGTATGTACTATTATGTACATTGTACTATATTGTATAAATATTACTGTGTCTCAATCTTGATTCTTGCAGGCTTGCGGAGGTCCGGCTCTTTTGGCAGAGCAGGTGGGAGTGGTTTCATAGGCCCCTGCATGCCATGGCCCACATACTCCATCCACTTTGGAGGAACCATGTGGCATGGTCCATTACAGTTTAAACTTGTTACTTCACATTTTACTGCACAGTTAGTCAATCATATTGTAACTTGTTGGAACTTGGAACTTGGTTGCAACTTGCTAGTAGTAAGTACTAACTGCCCCTTGAACTATGATTCAGGCCAGCTACGTCCCGTGTCATGGTGGTCGAAGTTTCGGGTTGATGTCCCCAAATTGCGTCGCCTTGCCATCAGGATTCTCTCACAGGACTGCACTGCAGTCGCTTGTGAGAGGAACTGGAGTGTCCATTCCATGATTCACATGAAGAAGAGTAAACGACTATCATCAGCGCAGTTGGAGAGGTTGGTGTACGTACACGCCAACCTGAGACTTTTGGGTAGACTCCAGACCACCGCAAAGCCTATCCAGGTAAGTTGTAACTTGTAAGCCATAAATTATAATTTCTAAATTTTAACATGTGATCCATCATCCCAGGTGGCAAGACCCAGTTGGCAGTTAGTAGATACTAAATAGATCATATTACATATTACATAGTAGATACTAGACTGTAGCTAAATTCTATCTTTTGTCGGGATTCGGCCCTCCAAATTTTGTCTTGATTTCATTGTGCATTGTGACATGTGCATAGGTTAATCCCGATCTGATCGATGTGACAAAGGTTCCAGAGTTGCCACCGAGAGACCAGTCAGAGGAGGACGTGTACGCATTCCTTCATGAGGAGGCCATGCAGAGTGCAGGTGAGAAATTAGGATTGTCTAAGGTCTTGAATTAAATTTTCGAAGTTCGAAGTTACTAATTATCGTAATTTACTAATTTGCAGGCAATAACACGTTTGTCCCTCTTTGTGTGCATTGTGCAGGGCCTGTCATCCGAGCAGAGCGTAGGAGGAGGGCAGGAGAGGGTAGCAGCTCCCATGCTCATAGCCCCGAGGACGAGTCTGAGTCTGAGTCTGAGGCATCGTCAGGGTTAGAGTCCAGAGGAGGAGTATGAGGATGAGGAGTCCGAGGAGGGCGGGGATGAGGATGAGGGGCATCATACCTCTGCCTCTGGTGAGGATTTCGCGGCTGAGCCTACCACTCGAGAGGCCACAACAGGCTCCACAGCACCAGCGAGTGGGAGGAGACTCGGGCGTAGGAGAGCTTAGAGTGCTCACTGTAGCCTGCTCAGTGCTCATTGATGTCAGATGATTGTACATTAGATCATTGTAGTTACTAGTCTGTGATGTTCGTGTCACTAGATGAGCATTGACTCTGAGCTGTTTACAGTGTAGTATGTACACATCATGATTTATCATCAGACACATCGCGCATTACATTGGTGACCAGACTCATAAGGCACCTGGCATATGTATTTACTATTATGCTTTGATTCATGAATCATGATATATTATGGATTCTAGAATCTAGTTTCAAGTTTCAAGTTTCTGATTCCTGAAGTTAAGTTGTAACTGTAGTATGTACTATGTAGTCTGTTTAATGTTAGTCGATTATCTAATTACTAATGGTTAAAGCCTTAAAGGTTTAAAGTTTAAACTTTAAAGTTCTACAATTTTGATTTTGGTATTTAAATTTTAATGTAGTATGTTAGAAGTTACTAGTTAGAACTTGATAGTTACTAGTTAGAACTTAGTAGACTGTAGTTACATATGTCATGTAGATAATAGAATGTTCAATGTTAAAACTTCAATGTTGAATGATGAATGATGATGACAGATGTAAGATAAATCTAAGTTTCTAACCTAAATTTTTTTGGCTTTCTCAAGAGTCAAACATTGTCATAACCTTCTTGTTTATTCTTTTCTCCGATCTCGACATTGCAATTTGCAAATAAGTTTGAGTTTCAACTTTGAAACAAAATTACAATTTACAATCTACAGTCCTAGTACCTAGTACCTACGTACTACGTAGTACGGTCCCGAGTCTAGACTCTAGACTCTACCTAGTACCTAGCTAGTAGCTGCAGCCTGCCATTATCCATATCACTGATCAGTGATCACTGTAGTCTGTATCAGACTAGTAACTTGTAAGTGGACCGTGGTCACGACTCACTAGTTAGTAGGTAGAAGTTAGAACTTAGTACTAAGTACTAAGTAGTCAGTGGTGACTGGTCAGTGGTCACTAATAACTATAATCTATTATCAGGAATCAGGATTCAGCTCTAGCCTCTGAGCTCAAATTTCAGTTATACTCCAGGATCCTAATTTCTAAACCTTGAGTTCCAACCGACAACGTCCAAGTGGCCACTGGCAAGTTTCAACTCGTTACAACTTACTCCACACTTGTCACTCACAGTCCTGAGTCTCCTTAGCAAGCAGTTGCCAGTGTCAACTTTCAAGTGAGCACTTAGCAGATCCTTGTACCTGGGTAGTAGGGGGCCGGGGCCACTGGGCCAAGATATGGTTACAACTTACAAGTTAGTAGTTACAAGTAAGTTACAACTTACAACTTTGATCTTTCAAGTTTCAACTTACTGTAGTTCTCTTAAACTTGGGTCATAATGTCATTCTAATTTCTGTAAATTCTGTTTTGAATCTTGATACGACAGGTCACATCGTTAGAAGAGATCTGATTATCCTGAATTCTGATATCAATAAATTTAGAGGAAGATTGAAATTGTTTAGCTATTCAAATTTAAGTATCTGTACTATCAGTGAATATTTGACTTTTTTTTTGAAGAATTGGAAAAAAAAAGGTTTGAACCGTTTTCCGATTCGAACTTGGCCTGGCGGTTCGAACCTCAAAGAATCGGTTCGAACCGCCCGGTTTGAATCGACCTGTTCGAATCAGGATGCAACCTTGGTTCGAAGTTGTCGACTCTGGGATTAGAGTCGATGAAGCTTTCCCTTTGTGGTCGAAGAATCGGTTTTCCACAAAAATGACGTCTCTACTAGTGAACGATTTTTTAGTGTCCAAATTGTAGAGCTTGTATGCCTTGTGATATGGGGAATAGCTGATGAAGATTGACTTTCTGTTAGTGTCGTCCATCTTTTCTCTTAGATCTTCAGGGATCTGAGAGTAAGCAATACATACAAACACTCGAATATGCTTGAGTGATGGCTTCGATCCTGTCCACACCTCATCACCTCATAAGGTGTTCTGCCATTCAGGGCCTTAGTGAAGGATCGGTTTTGCAGATAGGCAATAGTAGTAACAGCTTCTGCCCAGAATTTCTTTGGAAGAGAGGCATGGGCCAGCATGCTCTTGGCACTTTCGATGAGTGTCCGATTCTTCCTCTCAGCTACACCATTGGACTGAGGTGAGTAACTGGTTGTGTATTGCTGACAGTATTCCATTGGCCTTGTAGAAGTCCTTGAATTCGGTGGAGATGAATTCTCCCCCTTCATCAGTACGTAGAGCCTTGATCTTTCTCTGGGTCTGATTTTCAGCAGACGCCTTAAACTTTTTGAAGAACTTGAAAGCTTCGGATTTGTGCTTCAAGAAATAGGTGACAGTTCGTCGAGAGAAATCATCAATGAAGCTAGAAAATAAACGGCTCCCCTTGTCGAAGCAGTCTGCATTGGGCCACAAATGTCGCTATGTACAAGATCAAGCAAACCTTTGGAAGTATGAACTGAATCAGAAATAAAAGGACTTCTAGATGCTTACTGATAATGTAGCTTTCACATGGAGAAGTTGGTTTGCTAACAGAAGGAAAATCTTGCACTAGGTTCTGAGTCGACATTTGCTGAATACTATTGAAGTTAAGATGGCCTAATCTGAATGCCAAAGCATATCAGTCGATTCAGAATTCGATGTATGAAGTGCTTGGCTGTTTGTCAAATAGCAGTGACTAAGCTTGTAGAGATAGCCACATCTTCTACCGAAAGCTAAAACTTTCCTAGACTTGTCGAGTATGGTGCAGCCCTCTGTGTCGAATTCAGCCCTCCGACCAGAATCAATGAGATGGTAGTTCTCTCCGTCAAGTTTGTCAATCAGAAATGAACTAGAAGATGGATCCATTCTGGTGTAGAGATCACCGGTAGAAACAGCGATGCCTGAATATTGTTGGCTGCGCACTTGCTGAGATAATGTCTTGGTATAAACAAGACTGATAACCTGCAATAGACTTACAGATTACTGAACCACCAGCTCTGATACCATGTTGGAAAATGGTGAGATCAGAGAATATCGACGAGATCGGATCAGAGGAGCTCTGGTAGAAACAGATGCTCTGATACCATGTCGTAAAATTTATGGACAGATCGAATAGGATAGCAGTGGAAGTGGAGCAGATGGTAGATGGATCGGAAGTGCAACAATTACCAACAATAATCAAGATGAATCAATCAGTAGCAATGCGCAATAGAACAATTCAGTAGTGAGACAAAAACTTGCACTCTGATTGAATGGAAAAATGAGTACAAGGGCATGCAGCAGCGCAAGACTGATGGCGCGGAAATGCTCCAGCTCATAATCGTTAAAACTAACTTACACATTACATAGCAACTTAGTTACTTTAACTAGAATACAGCCTACTGAGCATGTTAGATCTGTTGACGCTATACATTGATGATTGCATGTCAGTGCTCAGTGCATTGGGAACATAAAATCTAATTGCTTAATTTACTGAAGCCGTTATGCATTAAATCGCCGTCTTCTCTTAATCGTAAGTGTATGTACAAGTCAGGTGGACTGTCAGAGATGTACTTGAAGTCGTCTGACAGTTCATGGATCGATAAGTCGGTTGATGATGAAGTCGGGCACTTCGGGCTTTGATGACTTTGAAGTCGATGGAGTTGAGTTTTGACAAACCCCGAAGTGCGAAAATCTTGAAGGTGCAAAAACTACGAAAATTTCGAAAAACACGAAGGTTCAAAAATTTCGAAGTTGGACTTCGGCTGAGTTTTTTCCAGGATGCTCATTACTTAGGGGATCCAACAAGAATGTTGATCAAATCCTAAAGCAAAAAGAAATTCCAAGGAGACTGTGAATACAACAGATTCATCCAAGACATATGAAGATGAAAGCAGCAAAGCTTTCTTGCTAACTGAGAATCAAACAAAGGAAGCCCTTATCACTCAGAAGAGCACTTCACTTGTAGTGATTGATTTAGGAGCTATTGTGCATGTGACATGTAAAACGCAAATGCTCAGTGATTACAGACCTGTTGCAGTCCAGAAATTTGTCACATTGGGAGACAATAGCATGCATAAAGTTCAAGGCATTGGGAACTTGCAACTTATGACTCTTGTAGGCTACAAGAAGGAGCACTCTATCTTCCATCTTTGAAGAGAAATTTGTTGTCAGTAGCCAAGATGACAGACCTTGGCATGAGGGTTCAATTTGAACAAGGCATTTGGAATGTCTTTGATGGGAGATCTAATAGAACTATCCTTACAACAAAGAGACAAGGAAATTTGTACCAAGCTGAAATATCAGATGATCCTGAAGAAGTGCTTGAAGTCTCATCTAGTCAGGATGAAGACATGCTATGGCATATGCGAATGGGCCATCAAAACATGACTTCACTTTGTCAATTGACAAAGGGAGATCTTGCCACTGGGGTAAAATTGAACAGGGGAGTCATAGACTTCTGCCATGTGTGCGCAAAGGAAAGCAAACTCGAAATTCATTCAATGGACATCCAGGAAGAGCCAAGGAAATTGTTGGACTCATTCACTCAGATGTGTGTGGCCCAATGAATGTTAATTCACTCTCAGGATCAAAATACTTTGTGACATTTATAGATGACTACAATAGAATGACTGTAGTGTATTTCTTGAAGCTGAAATCAGAAGTTTTTGAGGCATTCAAGAAGTACAAGGCCTTTGTGGAAAAGGAGCTTGGCAAGCAGATTAAAGCACTCAGATCCGATAACGGAGGAGCGTACATCAGCACAAGCTTCAAAGAATATTGCAAGAGAGAAGGAATAGAACGCCAATACACTGTTCCCTACACTCAACAACATAATGGAGTTGCAGAGAGGAAGAATCGGACGATTCTTGATGTTGCCAGATGCATGTTATTGCAAGCAAAACTGTCCAGCAAATTTTGGGCAGAAGCAGTTGGCTCAGCTGCTTACTTACAGAATAGAACAGACATATCAACAATAAAAGGGAAAACACCTTATGAAATGTGGAATGGTCGAAAACCTGACCTATCACATATTCGAATTTTTGGGTGTGATGCTTATATGCACACAACAGATGCAAAGAGGAAGAAATTGGATGACAAAGCAATTAAAGTCCAATTTGTTGGCGATTCTCTTGACTCAGCAGGTTACAGGGTGTATGATCCCAAGACCAATAAAGTATTGGTGAGTCGTGATGTAAGATTTGATGAATCAAACTTCTCTGGTTTGGAAGAGCAGTCCGACGCAGTCTTCCTCCAACAACCTTATTTTCCAAGAGACTGTCTAGCTCAAGAGGGAGAGCCAGAAGAGTTAGCTCTAGGGGAAGAGCATGGACCTGAGATTCAGCCAGAAGTTATGCCTGAGCAGCAGTAGGCAGCTGCAGAAGAAGCACAAGTAGAGAAATCAGCTGAATTGCCAAGAGCAACCAGGACAAGAAGGCCATCACGGAAAGTAATTGAATTTGCTTAAGTTGATATGTTTATCACATTGACATTTGTGGGATAACTGAAGAGCCTGAATCCTATGAGAAAGCCATAAGCAGTTAAGATCGTGAAAGGTGGAACAAAGCAATGGGGGAAGAGCTGGATTCCATGGAGAAAAATGAGACATGGGCTCTTACTCAGCTACCTGAAGGGAGAAAAGCCATTAAATGTAAATGGGTGTTCAAAATGAAGCAAAATGCAAATGGCACAATTCGCTACAAGGCCAATTAGTAGCAAAGGGTTCTCTCAGAAATCAGGTATAGATTACTTTGAGACTTTCTCACCAATTGTGAAAATGACCACCAGTCGACTTCTGCTTTGTTTGGCAGTCTTGCTCAACCTTGAAATACATCAAATTGATGTTAAAACAACATTCTACATGGAGTACTAGATGTAGAAATTTTTAGGGAGCAGCCATAGGGCTTGTCAATAAGAATTATCCCAATCATGTGTGTAAGCTCAATAAGAGCATCTATGGATTGAAACAGGCTGCAAGTGTGTGGTATAAGAGGATTGATTCATTTCTTAAGTCGATAGGTACGAGACCATTGAATGCTGATTGCAACGTCTATGTATTGCAAGAAGGCAACAACTTCTTATACATGGCACTCTTCGGAGACGACTCATTGTTGATTGGGAATTGTGGTAAGCTCATTCAAAAGGTGAAAAGCTTACTGGATCATGAGTTTGGAATTACTAATCTAGGTGAGGCAAAGATTTGTGTTGGCCTGCAGATGGAGGAATAGAGACGAAGGAACAATTTTCTTATCACAAAGCAAGTATGCTTTGAAGATTGTGAGGGACTATGAGATGGAGAATTGCAAGGTCAAAAGTACTCCAATGGAAACAGGAGCAAACTTAACATTGGAACAATCCCAAAACATAAAAAGAGAAGAAAGAAATGGAACGAATTCCATATAGAAACCTGATTGGGAGCTTAATGTACTTGACAGTGTGCACAAGGCCTGACATAGCTACGGCAGTTTACACTCTCAATCACTTTGGAAACAATCCAGGACCAAAGCATTGGAGAATGGCAAAGTGGATAGTGCAATATGTCAAGATGACATCACATTATGGCCTAATGTATAGGCGAAATGCAAATTGTACACTATTAGCATACAGCGATGCAAGTTGGGCAAATTCTAGAATTGACAGCAAATCAATTTCAGGTGGTTGTTTCATCATGTGTGGAGCAACAGTGAGCTGCGTTTGCAAGAAACAATCCCTGGTTGCTCAATCATCCTATGAAGCGGAGTACATCGCAACATCGAAGAATGCCAATGAGATTGTCTGGCTTAGATTCTTACTCCAAGAGCTTGGGCTGCAGCAAAAGGATCCCACAGTGATAAACATGGATAGCAAGAGTGCAATCTGCCTTACAGAGGATCCAGTTTTCCACTCAAAGACCAAGCATGTACTGTTGAAGTATCATCATGTCAGAGATCTGATCCAGAAGGGGATGCTCATTCCAAGGTACATCAAATCTGCAGATATGACTGCAGACATTTTGACCAAGCCACTGTGCCAGACATCTTTCATAAAGCATCGAATGGGCTTGGGAATCACTACAAATTGTATGAATGGTTCCTCAGCTCAAGAGGGAGCTGTTGATGGGTGAACTTCGCAACCCTTCATACCTGCAAACACAAGTGGCAAAACAGTTTACAAGATAGTTAGTAGATAAACTAATTAGTTGTTTTCTAACTGTGCTTACAAGAAAAGGTTAGGTATAAAAAGTAGGAATATATAGGAGATACGTAGAACAGAATAGGTTGAAGCAAGCAGAAAACAGAGAGAGTTGTAGGAAACACAGAGAGCTTGTTTTTAGGAGACAGCAAGAAAATAAGCAGTAGGCATAGGAGGCATAGGCTTTCATTTGTAGCACTGTATTGTTTTTCACATTCCTTTTAATTCACAGTCTAGTAGGAAAGTGGCTGGGTTAAGAAAAAATCATGATGTTCTTGAAACATCTCTCACTTTTGTTATATATGTAGGACTATAATCAACGTCTTTTTGTACAGAGACGATTTGCATTTCGCTTTCAATTTACACCTTTATTTGTTGAATCATTGTGTGTTGTCCTGCGTTCATGATTATCTGAAAATTATACTTAGTTGCACCCGAACCCTGTTCCGGGCCCCTTGCGTTGCAGAGATGGTTCGGGAAGCACGGAACCATCTAGACGAAAAACTGATATTATCTCCCCCAAAAAACACTTGGTTTTGTCTTTTGGCTCCTTAAAAGATCAATATAAATTCATAAGGCAGATAAAGTTATTGCAATTCGATTTTACTCAAGTCAGAAATCGCTCATATTGGGCTTGCTCATTTTGCTTGTATGTAGATGGTTTGATTCATAACACTATCCGGATTCCAAGTGTTTAGACCTGATAACTGGTGTTCTCAATAACGCATACATACACTATAGTGTCTTTATCAGTAGGAGTTTATCATTTTGTCTATCATAGATTGTTTTGCATGTGATCAATCATTATCAAGACTATCTGTTGAAATTTGTTTTTGGTTGGATTTGCTTTGTATTAGAGCTTTGTAGTAAAGTCTATGAGTACTTCCCATCTCCCTTTTGGTACAGGTACTTGGTCTTACGATCCGCAAACTTCAATTTTTTTGGCATCATCAATTTGACTATTTACACTTGAAATATTTTGTCCCAATCATAAATATTATTCCAAACTCAAGCCACCAAAAGTTAAGTATCATCACTGCATTGTGTGCCATCAAAACTCCAACACAAAATCAAATTGCGCCAGATGAGTTGTCTCAAAATCTAACTCTTCTGTGTAAGTGGAATGCCCACAACCTTGTATCATACACTTTTGTATCCTGTGTGATACTAATGTAGCAGGCTCAATAAGAATCAAAAGAAAAGGAAAAGCACTTCTGCAGAATTCCTATGCTCAAACTAGCAAAAAACTTGCAAAAATCATTAAACTAAATGCTTTGCACAAGGCTAAAAGCATTATTGAAATTTGATGCACAAAATAGTGACATAAAGGCTTGGCAACCTATTGTTCCTCAAAGAACTTGATGGAATGGACCTTTTATAGCAAAATCTAGGCTTTCCCATTTAGAAACAGTGATTGGGAATGGGGATTCACAATCATAAAAAATTGGCCAAAGCAAAGCAATTTTCACAAAATATTGTGGCCAATAGGCCTAATATTTCAACGAACTACCTTCAGAAGATTCTAAGTGTCATGCCCACGACTGATCTCGGATTGATTATTCCGCTAGATGTTAGTCGGCCTACCTCGACCCGTAAGTTAATTATGATTATGAGGGGTTTGGGGGGCCCTCATGTGCATATGGTCATAATTAATGGTTGGAGGCCTAAACTCATCATGGTGGATTTCTATGGGTATCAGTGAGTCATAGGCGAACTAGATGACATGGCCTAGTTAGGCTGCAGAGGTCCAATGCGGTGTCACAATGCACTATAGCTTGGGGGCTAGATTCGTAAGATCTAGGTTTGGTTGGGTTGGTTTGTCCACCATCTGATTCCCTTGTGTTGCTTTGTGCGGCTTGCTTGGCTATTGTATCCTTGGGAGGGGCTTTATAGTGGTATCAGAGCTTTATAGAGGGGATTTGATAAAGAATTTCTAGTTGAATCACACTATAAAATTTGTTCTTAAGTGGAAAAATTCCTACTCATTCTTCCATATTTCTTGATTTGTCAGCTTCAGGGATTCTAAGGTATAGGCTATGATTCCCTTTAAGTGACTGTATAAATTAAGGAAAATTGTGAAAGAAAGCTTGAGCCAGTATTTGTACCATGAAGTTGGAATTTATGACAATTCCCGGGAACTTCATAAGGTACCGATTTGCAACTCAATAACTATTTGAGTAAGTCCAAAATTTGATTTTTGGACGATTAGATCAGGAGGTGGATGGTTTTTGTAGAGGAAGGACCTGTGGTATGGGACTTGATGTCTTTATGAAGTACATAGGTAGAACCCTAAGAAAATATTGTTGCAAGTCTCCTACCAACCTTGTTGCATAGGATTTGAATGGGGAACGCCTCTTCAAGGGCCACTCATAAACCCCTCTAGCATCCTCTAAACCTTGACACATTTTAAGTTGACCCATAGTTTCATCTTTCATGGTCTATCATTCTAATGTGATGCCATACTCATGACTTGATTCATAACATGGTATGAGAGCATTTTCTAGGGCATGCAGGGATATTCTTTCCAATTAAGAAACTTTATTGTTTGTGATCCCAAAATGAGTGGTGTGCTGCCCATGGAGAGGGTGCAAACTCAATACCATTCACAAATGGCTCATCATGGCTTCTAGGAGGCACAACTTTGAACCAGGACAAACTGTTTACAAGAGGTGAGAGAGATGCAATGCATAATCAAAGTCGTATTGAGAAGGGGATGCCACATCCAGCCCCACACATCCCCATATGAAGTGCCTCCAGTGAAATCGATATTTGCCATTAGTCATCCACTTGCTTCCACAAGGGGAAACAAAATTATGAATTACAAAAAAGTGGTCATCTCCAAAAAACTCTCAACTGGTTATCCGGATCGTTAAACAAGCCTTTCATAGACATTAGTATTTACAAATTCAAGTTAAAAAGTTAAATGAAAGAGTTCACCAACCTCATAGTGGAAGAAAACGTAATAAATGCAAGGTAAGAACAAATGCACCTTAATCACAAAAATTGTTGGCTTTGATACTAGCTATAAGAATTCCTATAAGCCGTTCCTCATAAGGTAATTGCAAACCATCAATAACACATGCTAACTATCCGGACTCACCCATCCAAAGAATCCATCTGGGCTCACCCTTGTCCATTGGAGCTACTGACACAACTGTCATGCCTGATCATGCTTTTGACAATATCAATGTCCAATACCATTGGCACGCACCACCGGCTCTCACCAACACTATCATGAGGCTAGGGTAATGTCCTAGCCATGCACATGTACTAGTACCCTTGAACTCTAATGAATGATGTGGAGTCCTCATACCTCTATATATGTAGTACATATATGCCCCACTTCAAGTACTTTCCATGCCTAGACCAGCGACATGTGGCAATTGTCACATGGTATCAGAACTATCTATAGCTCTAGATCAGTGTTCTGCTCCTTTGTGCCGGGGTCAGCACCTCATGTATGCCGGTCTGTACTAAACAAATAGATAATGTGGCCTCATTATGAGGAGAAAATTGATTGGAAATTAGAGAGTGGCCTAGATCAATTTCAATAAGCTAGCAGTCCCTAATTTCAGTTCCTTATTTCTTTCAATACTTTAAAGACTAGTCATTTAATTATCTATCACATTTAGCTTAAGCCTCAGTTGCATTTCTTTGCAGTATATTTGTAGTTTTTCATCCCTTTAATGTTCTTTTGTTATGTTTATCTTAAGTTGTATTGATTGATAAAGCAAGCTGCGGTTTGTTACAGCTATGTAGACTTCTGTCTTTTCAGCTTGTGATAACTCAAAAGTTTGATTTTGATTCATAGTTTTGGGACATGTTTTCCACTTGGGAAACACAAACCCTTCGGGAATCAGAAACTGGAAACGGGAAACGGGAAACGAGATGCGGGATATGGGAAACGGAAATTGACACATCATGACATTGTGGTGAAAGTATACCAAAATAGAACATTTGATTGAAATTTGAAATATTAGTCTCAAATTTTTTTAGCCATTCAATACATGTTCATACACATGATTTATAACGAGGCTGGTGCATCATGAACAGTTGGTTGTCAGGGGCTCAGCCCCAATGAACTTTTAGTATGAGTTTCCCAGAGGCAACTGGGCCCATGGGAAACTAATTGTTGAACTTTATTACAGGCAAACAAGTTTCCCCATTAGGAAACACACTCATTTCCCATCTTGAGGAAATGAGGGATTGGGGAAACGTGTTCTCCTGCAAAAAAACCTGGGAAAATGGCATTTTCCAAAAATATGTTGTGATTGGAAGATCTTGCTATCATGTATTCTAAACCTTACTTGCCTACAAAATATTTGTGTGAAGCAGGTTCTTGGAAATGTTGTTGTTGTTGGAGCTGGTCCCGCGGGATGCTTAATGGCACACTATTTGATAAGAAGAGGCTTCTTTGTTCATCTTTTCGAACGACGACTTGCACTACCTACATGCAAAATGAATGCAGACAACAAAAATGGTAACTTCTCATCCAAGGCTATGATTTCACTCTTTAGAATTTTTCCAAAGAGTGAAATCATAGCAATTTTTTCAAGTGTATGCAATTTTTTTCTCATCTTTCTAAGCTAATGGTGAAGTTGTTGGTTTAAATAAACGGCCACATTGGCATACTGCACATCTGCAGAACAATTGTATGTTCGGGGTGATACCAGGTCTTACACTATGCTACTGACTTCTCGTGCGATGAAAGCACTAGAGGGTGCAGATATACAATTGCCACATTCGCTTTTGGGGTCATTAGTGGGAAGTTGTGTACACTTATCTGAGGGAAAGATGGTATGTATGCCATTTTAAATGCGTATATGTCAACTTGACAGAGTCCTCGGTTACTAACATCATGGAGGATAAAAAGATATTTTGGTCTATCTGAGTTTCATTGTTCACGGTATGATGAACATTAAATTTTTGAGCTTCTTGAACTTTCAAGCTACCTTTGTTCTTTTTAGTTTGTGGTCAACTAGATTTTACCTGGAAAGAAATTAACGAGAGATACCTCTGATCTATTGAGTGAACTTGAGAATTTCATAGCTTCTTGAACTTTCAAGCTACCCACCCTTTGTTCTTTTGATTTGTAGTTAACTAGATTATACCTGGAAAGAAATCAACAAGAGATTGCAGCTACTGAAAATGTTTAGACCTGACCTCGAGAATTTTATTTGTTGATGAGTTTTCTTGCATAATTGATCCCTTTTCACTATTTATGAGTCCATATAGGTTACCTTTAAGAACATCTTTCCAATGCCAGAACCTTAAAGTTTAATATTTTTAAAAGCATAGCTATTTTCACCAGAGTCTGCATAGCCTATGCTCTACACCTTGAATTCTGTGCTGAATCGTTGTATTAACACGTTTTTCCTCATTGTCATTGTGTTATGGCCCAATCAAGAACCTAGAAAAATACGAGAACTAATTAAATAGGATAGTCTACTTGGCTCATGAAAAGTATGAGTTGCTAGACTTGTAACTGACATTTTTGGTGTGGCAAAAACTTACGTATGTGAAAACTCCATAAATTTTTTTGGTGATTTATTGTATCTTCTTTCCAGCTAATTTCAAAGAAAGGAATTTCACAGAGAGAGTTAGTAGAGACATTGTGACTGAAAATGCTGCATCATTCTATTTGTTGATGCTTTTTGTTGATTTCTTTAACAAAGGTACTGCCTTAGAAATGTCTTGATTTAAGTATGTTACTACTGACGTGGCAACTTCCTGGTAATGATTCGTTTTGTGCTTCTTGTGGTGATGCCACAAGTGAATCTCCCTATTTTGAAGAACATTCTCTTTTTGAGTTATTCAACCCCTTATAAAAGAATGAAAACTTGGTCTCAGAAGACTAAAATCAGATGAACATCCTAAGTAACCATGCTTTGAATATTCAATGTCTTGCAAGGTGATTCAAGGAACTTCTTGTAATATTAAAAGTCACATTGTACATGGCTGTTGTTTGTGTTATATTTCTTAATATACAATGGATAGTTTCCTATTCTCAGCGAAATTATCTATTGCAAAATAAGGTGGAGGAATGTTCAGAGCATGAAAATCTGCTCCTTTCTCTTCACAACCATCTCTCAAAAAATAATGCTATTGTGAATTTCAGAGAAAGTTCGATTACTCCAGTGACCCTGATTTACAAAGCTATGGTGTGAGTCGCAATGCATTTGTTGCATATTTGCAACAGACTCTATTTGAAAGGTATTCTTGTTTTGATGGCTCACCATTAAGCTTTTCTTGCTTCAAAACTGTGTTGGCTAGTTGGTGAGCATTGTATTCTTGGTCCCCATAACTTTTTGCACATATAAATATGAAGTTTGTTGTAATCACTAGAATAAACTTCTTCTAGATATGATCTATTTGGAGTTCGTGTTGCTTTATGATCTGTATGAGGATGAAGAAAATATTTCCATATCTACTGGAATCTCTAAGTTTCCCAATGGAAATTCTATGTTGATATTGTTTTGAAAATAGTCAGGTAGTTGTAAACACTACGCTAGAGAAGATAAGAAGCTTATTATCAATTATAGAGTGTTTGAACTATCTTGTCTAACCAAGTTATAGAGTGTTTATTGATGGTCAATCAGGCCTTGGTCCCCATGTAATTATTTGGCATCAGACATATGTTTAAGAACTTCATTAGAGAAACATATTAGTTATTCTAAATACCATTGGGCCCTTGGTAGCTAGTTGTTGACCTAAACCTAATGTGCACCTCAGATTGTCAAACACTTATGGGCATCGTTATTAATTAAACTAAAATTAGCATTCGTTTCTAGTATGTAGGTGTTGCACTCAAGCTCACAAAACCCTAAGTAAATACACAGAAGTACCCAACAAATTCGTCACATTATCAATCTCAGGTGAATGTACATAGATCAACAAGCAAACATGAGAGCTCTTCTACAAGTCTCCTCCCAACCATAGTTGCATAGGAATAAGATAGGGACTGCTTGGCAAGGCTCACACTATATCCCCTCAAGCACCCCTTAACCTTGACACATCCTAACATCAACACACGGCAAACTCCATGCATAGTCGACACTTGCTACTTGGCAGTACCCGGACACATAGGCAAGCCATACATTGGACCAAGTGTCCCAATGAGCATATGACATGTCCTATTGACCCGTCCATTGACTGTCCAGCAAGTGGCACTCATGCACTGGACCAAGTGTCCCAGTGAGCATATGACACGTGTCACATTGACCGGTCAACCCTCCCCACTTTTTAGGAGGTTAGTCCAACAAACTCTCATGGGACCTAATATTCCCTTGGCCATCTCAAAATTAGTCACTATAACTAATATTTACATTGCAATTTACAATTGTCTCCACAGGCAGGTGACTTAGCCATTTACAATTTACAATAGGCGAAGGGATTATAAAGTACATGTGATAGTAGGTGAAGAGTGACAATGAGGCCAAAAGTCTTCATTAGATGGGCCTTTAACTCCTAGGAATCACATGCCTTTCAAGATTGGAGACATCTTAGTCACAATTTTTTTTTTTAGTTAGTAGAGTTGTACTCGCTAGGCTAGCTCATGAGGACCATACTCTGAAATAAACATGGGCCCTGCTCTTTATTGCTCACCTTCATCATGAATGAATCTGCCATTACATCGGTCTTTGTGCAAATGTATGCAAGCTAATGTGGACATATGTTTGTTCATGTGACATGGCCCTATTCTTGGGCATCAACAAAGTTAGTAGATTGTAGCATTTGATTCGTGCTATGCATGATGAAGTTGACGGTCTAAGACTTTGAGGATGGACTCCATAACGTTGAAGATTGCATGATCCTTTTGTTATGTTGGGTGCTATTGTATACTTAACATCTATATATAAATCAGTAGTGCATGATGATCATGATACCATGGTGAAATGATACATTGAGCCTATGCTACTACTATGAAAGGTGTCAACAACATACACTTATTCCTTTGAGATACTTCGATCACCTTATGGACATGTCCATCAAGTCATTGAGGTACCTTGATCACCTTATGGACATGTCTTTCAAGTCATAGCCCTCCGGCTATATTATCTAGGCCTTCACCTCATTGACCTTTAATAATTAAAATTTGTTCCTCAACCTTATCTACCTTTGATGATTAAAATTTGTGCCCAAATTACTATCTTGTGGAACAAGTTCATGTTGAGATGCTTTATTTTGTTTGTTATTACAAGTTGCTATCTTTTATGAAGGGATGAGTTTTTTGTCAAGACAACAAGTTGCTATCATGCATGATCTATAAGAGATGTCCTTGATCGATTACATGAGCTTGATGAAGAGTTGAGACTTTGTGCTCTTTAGCAATCGTATGACAAGTATTTACTATAGCTGGGTGAAGCACATGAATTGGCCAACTATTGTCCGATTTAAGCCTATGCCAACGGATTCACTTATTATCCAGACAATGGCAGACACAATGTAATAGACAATCCTTTCATGGACATTTTTAAGTCTCTCCAACAATAATTTCTAGTCACTCTTTCTCACTTTTTGCACTAATTGTACCCTTCCATCCCTCCCCCCTAGTATGTCTACCTAGTCATGTTGTTTAGCCATTTGCACCGTCGTTCTAGCCTCTATTTCACTTTTTAGTCCTCATTGCAGATGCTCATTGGTACCTTCCACTAGATGATGCACCACTAGATACATGGGTCCAAGAAATTGCCTTCATTTACATCTCACTATCTCCTTACCTTTCTTGCCAACATTTCTCGTAAGGAAACTTTTCATTATGGCCTATCATAGAATGCTTGATCTAGCAATGATTGTCTTCATTTCCATTGCTAGATGGCAAAGGATATTTTGGTGATTGTAGTGATAGGCAGTTCTTAGGTTTGGGTACGGACACCTAGTGCCCCACAACTTATTAGATATGTTTTGTATTCCTAAAGCACATCATAAATTAGACTTCAAGAAGTTGATGAGCGACCTAAGAAAAGGTTTTGGGAACATGGGCCGATCAGGTTAGAGTTTAGGATCTCAAATAACCTAAATAGAGCTGTGAGCCTCATTTGAAGGCATATGATTCTTAACATATTCAAAGTACCATTTAACTCCTTCAGTTCCAAGTCATCTGATATAATCAACAAAGCTAGAAGGTAGCTTTGACTTAAACCCTATTGGATACTACCAAATAATTAATATGAATCTAGAAATCAATTATAGAGGCCAATAGTTAACTTTTAGACCCATGTAAATAGTAGGGCCACATTGAGCTAATTCTAGGACCTACATTGAGCTAATACTTTTACCTATCTTTGATTGGTAGATGTTGACTAGTAGGTAGGTAGGTGCGGTAGGTGAGTAGGTACATAGGGTGGGTGAGAACTTAGTGGAGTCTAGAAATGCTAGGTCTATAGCGAGTAGCCATCAATTTTGTCCTCATTGTACTTGTTGATGATTATCAATAATATAATGCTAGTTGTACTTGTAAGTACAAGTCTTAATGGGGAATGATGGTTTTGTACCTTCTTATTGTATCTCATTTAATGCATGTTGTGTACATGCTTAAATGATATTGAAGTGTACTTGTCTAGTAAAATCTAGACTTTAATCATTCTTGTTATAGCATTTTTAACTAATCATTTCAGACTCAGATTCCGATCCTGACAGGTTCAAGAAGTCAGAGAATCACTTCACTGGAGAGGACAATGTTAAGCTTCAATTCTAATTGAAGATCTTCAAAGAAATGTTCCCAACTACAAGGAGGAATTTGAAATATGTCAGGGGCACACAAGTTAACAATCTTAAGTTTAAGTGAATAAATAAGTGAATAGGAGTTTGTTCTCTACACAAGTTTCAGTCATAGCAAAATGTAGCAAGATTATGAAATAGGAAGCTTTTTGAAGTTAGAGGGCCCCGTTTCAAACTTGATTAAAAGATGATGAGCTTGGAGAAAGAAGGAATTAATGAAAATTACCTGTTTGGTATGCAAATAAGAGGAAATAATAGAACACTGTTGGTGAAGTTCTCCATTGAAAATGCAAGAAAGTTTGTTCTTGAAAGGAGAATGAAGCTTTATAGTAACCCATCACAGTGGCCACCCATGTCTCCTAACATGGAGTCATGACTGGCTAGCCCCTGAGTCACTACCCATGACTAGCTTGGGCTTAATGTCTAGGTCTGTGCCATCATCCTCAGCCGTACTTTCAGACACTTAATGGAGCTATCTGTTAGTTTGAGGAAGAAGTTTGAAGTGCATCGATCGGCTTATAACACTCTGCATTTAATTTAACTAATTTATTTCAAGGAAATGTTTGGAGAAAGCTCAAAGTGTTTCGCAAGTTGATTTTGCAAAAACTCATTGCATTGGTATATACTCCTATAGATTTGTATGAAGTTCTATCAGACTCTCTCAGTTGGGAGGCACTAAAGAGCATATTACCGCTCCCTAATATTCTGTCAATCACATAAGAATCTGTTTCAGATTGTATAAGCAATGCAATATAAGGTTATCAAATAAGCAGAATCATCAGTTTTTCAACAGAAAGTATCTAGCATGTGATTTGACTATCTTTTCTGTTGCTGATAAATGTATTGAACCACCAGTTTTCTTATATTCCTTCTTGGAAACGCCTAAGTGGCAGTCCACTTCTTTATTTGAAGTTAATCCAATCTCAGGGCCTCTATAGAGCTATTTTAAAAAATTGGTCTTGAAGATTGAAATTGTGCTCTTTTCAACTGAAGGTGGCATTTTTGGCACAGGGATACTGACCATCTCTCCACAAATTTTGGATGGGAGTTGAAAGAGATTGATGACACAAATAGACTGGCCACTTTTCAACGTTCAGCCAACTACATCGATGATTGTGAAGGTGATGGCTGGTCGCTTCTGCTGATCACATTTCCACTTACAATGTTTAGCAATATTGGAGATGGCGTGCAGCAAGGATAATTCATATTCCTCGTATGAGCTGGAAATGCTCTTTGCTTAGTCATCAACATTTTCCAGGATAGCATCTTTACTCGTGTAACTGTGTCAGGCCTTCAGCAGCAGCACGAGATGAAAGTGGAGTTTGATCTGCTAGTTGGTGCAGATGGAGTATCAAGCAAGGTACGAGCTGAGCTACTTCGCTTGGATGCGATTCAGAGAGCTGCTGGAAATGCAACCGAGTAGGTATACTAGACGATATAGCAGATGTATCTATCTATTATAAGGGTCTATTTACTTCTCTTTGGGTACGGTTGTTTTTCTTCTGAGACTATTCTCTTTTGGCACTTGCTGATTGGGGTTCTGGATGTTTTTTATTAGATAGTATGATAAGGTGGTGGCTCTTATATTATAAATTGTGAGCGCTGTGTTAGGAATAAGACTTCAAAGGAGGCAACTATACGGAAACAGAAGTAAAAGTGTTACTGTTACCTCAGTCTCATATTCATCTCGTAAATTGAAATATGTAATCAATTGCCAAAGCATGCTTGATATCTATCTGAAATGCGGCTAATCAATGTTGAGATTTACCATTGGCAACCATTTGCTTGGTATTTCAGGAACTTGCCGCTGAGCCTGAAGTTTTTACAGAATCCTGAATTCTATAAATCTTTTCACATTCGTCCTGCGTTAGCGAAAACATCCCCCTTATACAAAGATCATAATAGGGTTCAGGTATGATATAATATTCTCTTGTTCCAGGGTGTAGTTTTCTTTGCCATGTTATATGTGGTTGGGGGTAAGTTATGTTTGATCAAAAGATATTGTGAACTTGAACTAACGACATCATTTTCCTCGGGTGTCTTGATCACTTCAAGGTTGCATATCACTGATACATAGGGTCGATATAACTTTGAGCAGCGAAGCACTAGGGTTCTTTCTTGTGTTTAGGAAGCTGGCATTGATTTTTTGTGCATCTCTGCCGACTTACCTCAATGCAGAATCACCTTACTTTTGAAATGACAGAGTTGAAGGCATGGAAGTGTCAGTTACAATCGTGTAGTAGTGCTTGATAGATGATGTGCTCTGAAGTTGGAAATAAAGCATAAGGCTGCAAAACCAGAGCTAGTTTTTTCCTACATTAGCATCTTGATTGTTACTAAATTTGAAAAAATTTCTTTCCCTTCTAGTTGAAGTCATTCGGGAATGTCTGAACAAACTTTTGCAGTTTTACAGTCAAGGATTTGAGCACCACTTGAGCTTTGTTATTATGCAGCCAACGGTGTGAAGTCACTCTGACTGGACACTTAATATAGATGAAGAATCTTGCATGGTCCGTGAAATAAAATATAGGTTCAAAAAATAATGTGGTAAACTTGGAAGCTACCCATGTCCTTCACGGCGTGAAGAATCAAGGTTGGAAAAATGTGCTAGCCATGATCTGTCCACAAATAAAGTGGAGGCTGAACTGAATAACTGTCAGAATTGTTACAATTGACTAGGATATAGTCAGTCAGTTTTGAGGTAGAGAAAATTGTGAAGCCCTGGCAAAAAAAAAGGTGTAACTTACACCAACTCCAGTAGTTGTAGACTTGAAAGCAACAAGGTTCCTCCGCCGAGCAGTTGTTGTAGCAGTTGGTGTAGCAGTTCCAGAACTGTTCATACTGGTATTTTCTTATAATCTGTGTATACATGCGTTGATGCAGAGCTGGCCCAGCCTCAACATGCTATTGGTTGGTATGGCAGATGGTAGCTTCTGGGGTGGCTCAAAGAAGGCAGATCTTCTTAATGCATCCAGTGCTTCAGAAGTGGAAACTTTGTTCAAGTATGTTTCCTTTCTGTGCTATATTACTGGAAGTGTAATGACAAAAACAAGAAAGCTATCAACTTTCAAGTTGACCTGTTGAATCGATTTATAGCTTCTATCTTATGCCTGACTCACATTGATTGTTAGGGTTGTAGCAAGTGGGTGCAGCAGTTTTTAGAAAATGCTGCATTTTGGCTCAATCAAAAGTCGAAGCACATCTCCAACATCACATATTGAAGTGGCTTGCTATATGATATAGTAACCTAAGTGTGGTGCCTCAATTCTAGCATTGTTGAGTGTTTAGACTTTTCCTTGATCTTGGTTTGTGGCCACCATCCTAAATTACAAGCAGGAACATCCAGGGGTGAGGGTTTAGGTCTACGTAAGGTATACAGCCGGACATCCCCTCACCGACCATAAGTTTTATACTCAACCTTCCAAAGTAAGCCTTGCAAGATTGAGCAAACTTCAAACAGGGTTAGAAACAAGTGACCCAAAAATTGGAGAAAATTTTCATAGGATAACTGTTTGACCAAAAATTCTTCAAGATAGATGCTTGGTGTTAAGTCTTTATTAGCTAAGAGATGAAAGGGCATGGGCCAAGAATACATGTCAGATTGACACCATAAACTTCCAACAAAGTCTGGCCTCAAATATGAAATCAAGGAGACATTGCCATACATATTCAGCACAAATGGTATAATCAAAGCTTTAGGAAACTGTATTTAGGCTGTATTTGGATCCTGATCATTACTCAATCTTGACGTACTTTAATTTTGATTGTCCTTTGTGGTTGTATAGCACCTAATACCCTTACTATCTACGGCAATTTTCTTCTAACTGAATGCAAACTTTATAATTTTGTTTCTAGCCTCTGCTGCATCTGGATTAAAACTCCGCAGCACTAGGCACCTTTTGTGGAATCCCTATGGTTGCTAGGCTAGCTGGCCTATAACCATAGTTGAGCTTAAAAGGGCTCAATCCTGTGGACGCATTTTCTAAATATTATACGCAAACTCTACGTTCACCCAGTCTGTTTGCGTACCACTAACATATGCACGAATCATGTCTTCCAAGATTTGATTAACCCTCTATGTCTGGCCATCCGTCTGAGGATGCTCCGTACTATTCATCCGCAATTGTGTGCTTACCTTGGCAAACCCCTCTGTCCTGAAATTACCCTTAAACTTGGGATCCCTGTCAGACACAATGGACTTCGGAAGTCCATGCAACCTGACCACATTCTAGATAAACAACCTAGCTACTTGCGGGGCTGTGACCTTCTGGGCCGTTGTGCTGTAATAAGTACTCACCCCCCCCCCCATAGGTCTCGAACTGTCCTTGAAAATCTTGGTAACTCCCATCCCATCACTGTCAAGGGCATGAGTGCGGAGCTGGTTGGTGGTGTCGTGAAACTCTGACTATCGTGAAGATGTCTTGGTATTAAGTCCTTAGTGTGGAAAATATGCCCACGTTTTGCGAATCTAACAATATCCAATGAGTGATCAAGGTAGAGTGAGCCAATGCCATCAACAAAAGAGGAAGACTCTGGAGGAAAATAGCATGTCGAAACAAAGAGGTCCTTGTCCAAACCAATATCCTGTCCAACAATACAAATCCAAATATAATGTGCATGCTCGCCATGCCTGATGAACTCAGTGATTGGGTGAAGAGACTCCCTGTATAAGCATGCGACCCCTCCGGATCCTTGACCACTAGCTGATCTAGTCTCTTTTATCCTTTATTAATTAGCAATCAGCAACCATGGCACTCTGCAGCTTTCATGAAGCAATCTAACAATCTTCCACATAGAATGGTATAGAGCATCACATCACATAGAACCAATGACTGAAGCCCCACAAGCGATTATAAAAGCAAGGGTTCTCCCATGAAGAGCCCAAGCAATACCAAATCATAAGTTGAAAAATGAATGTACATAGGGCCTATTTATGCCCAATCGAAACTTTAAAATAAAAGCTTGTAGGTACTTGACCCAAGCTTATCCAAACTAGGGTCTTAGGAGGGAAAATAGTGCGACTTCATAGAAAGTCTATGACCTACCCCTCACTCTAGGACCAAAATTCGTAATAGTTGGCACGCCTTCGCCAGTTCCAAATATATGCATAAAGAAGGCCTTTAGGCTTGTACATGAATTAAGAAGGCTCATGGCCAACAAATGAATAAAAATAAATATAGGCCCAATGAACGAATAAAGGCCCTGTAATACATCTTATCTGTGGACCTAGGAGTCTGTAACTCTGATATGAAGCATTGCTTGCGTAAGTCCCAAATATTTAGGGAGTGCAATTGAGTATTGTTATAGCACCTATATCCAGTAGATCGAATTGTGAGGATGCTTGTAAAGGGAAGTAGTGTCCATATTATCTTAGTCTTTTTTATTGAGAAATAGTATGCTGTAAAAGAGCTTTTAACATCAGTTTATCTTTTATCATCTATATTTGAGATTTAAAACCAGGTGCTTATGACTCTGCCAGTAAAATTCTCTGTTCTACTTTTTGTGATTGCTGTCTGCTGCAGACCAGAGAATGAATCATAGGTTCTGAACAGAGTTCTTCTAACGTGAATCATAGGTTCTGAACAGAGTTCTTCTAACATTCTCTTCCTTTCTTTCTACCTTTGCAAATGTAATCTCTTATGAAGTTTTTATTTTGTAGAGGAAATGCGCCAGAGGTTTATGATCTCCTCTTGAAAGAAAATCCAAATTTTGCTGAGGATTTTCTGAAGCAACCGGCTATATCTTTTGGTGGTGCAGTTCTGCTTTCACGTTTTCATCATAAAAATGTTCTACTTATTGGGGATGCAGCCCATTCGATGGTAATTGTGCAGGATAAACCTTATTCTTTAATAGTGTGGACCTTGATTTAGTGATTATTTTGTTTGCTTAATTGCTTTTCAGATGTTTAGCAGTTTTCATTTGCCAGAGACTGTTTCATTGTAACTGATCTGGTGAAATAGTTAGACCTATTCATTATGGCACATTCATGGAAAATACACACCTTTCTAAAAAAGATGAGAATGGTATCTGAAACAAGGCATCATTAAGAATCTTACGTATGTGTGTTGCCTTATAGAGTTGGATTCAGTGTTGCAACAAAATTTTGTGCTAGTGTAGAATTGCATAAAATTTTTGAACCTTTCGTACCATAAAAAATAAGGCAGTTTGCAGTTTGTCTACATGTTTGATTTATGAAGCTTTGCCTGTTGACATGTGCCGCAAATCTCGAAATTAGAATATTGCCAAATATGTTTTTCCACCTTGGCTCTATGAAACTTGTCTTTAAGGTGGGGCCTAAAGTTCTTTATCCGGGGAATTGAAGCATATTCTACAAGATTCATACTCCAAATTGCTGAAAAGTTGCTGAAAATTAGCATCTGCTGATAGGTAATAGCAAGTGATTGTAAAACATATTGCAGTAGCCTGGACTGGATACTGCATTATAGCAAATCTTTCGAAAGGACATGACGGACCATAAGCTGCTGAGATGATTAGGCTTTTTTTTGAAAAAAAGTTCTTTGTGAAGAGTCTAAAAATGTTCACATTCCGTTTCAACCACAAAAGTTTTTTCAGCAGGTTGTAATAATGAGTTTTTTGTCAGAAAAAAGTTCAAAGTTCTTAGAAGCAGTTGAAATTTATATGCTTTGGAACTTACTAATATTTCTGTTATGGCTATTTGTTGTTATGAATCCATTTGCTGCAAATCGAAGCTACAGTGACAGCTGAACTGGTGGCTAATTTATGGTAGGGGTTAGAACTACACCAAGATCTGTAAATGAAAGTGCTCTCTCTGACGAGAAGTATCAGTTAAGACACGATAACTAGAGGTGGTCATTTAGTTTCCTTTAGATTTTGTGAGAGGAAACTACCCCGTCTTAGAGAAGGCTTGCTGACAGTATTCTTGTCCAGTTACATTTCCTATATTATTGCTTAGTTAGTTAGTTGTTTGCCCGTAGTAAATTGCATTGTTCATGTTTCTTAGTTTAAGACTTCAAGGCTCATCACAATGTTGTATAATGTAGAGATTCAGCAATCCCTGAAGTGTCGAGGCATACTTTCAGTAATTATGAGGTTAACATAGATATAAATATCAGCATCAGCAGTGACTGTTTGACAGCATAAAGGTTTCTCATCTCTTCTTGATGCTTATGAAACACTCAAGCATCAGCTCATATTATATCAGCTTCATGAGATTGAGTGCATATTGCAGCTTTATTCTGTTACGTCATTAATTATATCCTTGATGAAACTCCTAGGCCTTAACGTTGTTCTATCTGCTAGTTCATTAGGCCCTTGATGATTATGCATAGGACTGAATGCTTTATAAAACTCATTTTTACATTTGTGTGCAGTTTCCTTCCTATGGTACTGGTTGCAATGTCGCACTAGAGGACTGCCTCCTATTTGATCAAATTCTACAAGAATCAAAGCCAGGTGCAGATATATTTCTACTTCGGTTTTACCTATTGTCTTTACAGTGCTGTCTCTTGATTTTTCTATGTCAGTTTATACCATGAGAGTGTATTCACTATTTTTTCTATGCACTTTATATCAAACAGGTTACAATGTTGAACTAAATCTTTCAAAATTCTGATATGGAGTAGCATTTTGCATTCTTGATTCCTGTCTAATTGTCCTCCTTCCTTCAACAGTGCATGGGAAGTTTCCTCTGCGTCCTGCAGCTGCAGAGTTCACAAGAAGGCGCTTGTGTGATGCTCATGCCATTGTTGAGATGAACACAAATTTCATGCTCTTTCCACGTGGATTTTTGGGGTACTTGCAAATGTTATTCTTAACTACACTGCGGAAATGGTTCCCAGCTGTTATCAAACCGTAAGTACACAAGGTTTCTTTGTGACTGCTATATGCCCATTGACTAATTTTTTTCATAGATAAAGCATGCATTGCTACTGATTGAACTGTTTGAAGTCTTGGCAGTACTGCTCCCCATCTCCATTTTTAACAATCTGTGCTGATATGTGAAATGTGTTGGATTATTCTCCTACTAATCGACTAATCGACTTTTAATCTTCATCCAACTTCATTTATCCAGACCTGCAGAATTCTTCGTGTTTCTACACAGTCTGCAGAACTACTCGGAAATGGCTCACAGGTGGCTCCGACGTTTATTGACATCATCGACAAACTTCGAAGACTTCGGCCACTTCGAAGACTTCGTAGACTTAGCATTTTTCGGCCTTCGGCATTTTCGCATTTCGGGGTTTTTGCATTTTTCGCATAACAGCACGAGGCTTTGATCCGCTATTCCTTTGTGCTCATTTTCATTCTGATTTGTTTCTTTTACTGAATCAATCTATTCAATGCTTTATGTTTGGCTACGTAATCACTTAGTTGCTAGCGATTTCAAAGTTAGTTGCTAAAGATTGAACGTGATTTCTATCACTACTTTTGTTCAATATTGATAGGCGTAGTCATGCACAGGAAAGAAGGTTTCTTTCGCCGCGCTCGATAAATCGTTTACCTACTTCAATTTGTCGAATTATTTTTTCTTTCATCTCATCACCTCTTTCCAACATGGTATCAGAGTGAATTCTTTAATTTGCTATTACCTTTATGATATCAGAGCTCTAATACTTGATATCTTTTGCGATATCAAATTGATATCATATTCTTCAGTTCATAGCATCAGTTTCAGTATCAGAAAATCGATTTCCAATTGTAGCGTAGCATGGTATCTCTCTCTTAACGTCATCGATACAATCGACAAACTAAAGTTCCAAATAGATTTTCAAAGTAAAGTCGGTCTTATCGCAGACAAGCTGAATGGATCCAATTATCATTTGTGGAAATTTAAGATGAAGACCTCGACACAGTGGACTCAAAGTGGAAATCGAAGGATGGTAAAGCTTTTGCGCTTATTATCCTCAACATATCAGATACTCAAATTGGCCACATAGCTGAAGCCAAAACTTCGAAAGAAGTTTGGGACATCCTGAGCTCACTATATGATGTGAGAGACGTAACTACCAAGTTACATCTACAAAGGAAATTCTTCACACTCAAGATGTCGAATAGTGATTCTCTTCAGAGTCATATTAACCAGTTAAAAAATCTCTTGCAACAAATGGCCGCTATTGGATCAGTTTTAGACGATCAAGGCGCAATTATGACATCGCTTTCAAACTTGCCCTCTACATATGAGAACTGAGTGATGATCATATCGACACACTCAGATTTAACTCTTACCAGAGTTATCACTATGTTGTTGCAAGAAGATAATCGAAAAAGTCAGGACACCTCGTCTATTTCTTCATCTCATGCTCTATATGTCAACAAAGGCTCAAAACGATAGAAGCAGAAAGGCTCCAAGCAGTCTACATCGAATCAGAAGCCGACTCAAGGTCAAGGACAATCATCAAATTCACAGTCGAAGAAGAAGATGTTTTGCAGGTATTGCAATAAGCATGAGATCCAGGATTGGAGAGTTCTCAAAGCGAAGAACGCAGCCAAGCAACCTGATCAAATAGCAAATACAATTTCAGCATCTCCCGAGGTCGACATGGACAAAGGCGCATTTATGGTCAAAGACCAAAAGACATTTTTGGATGATTCTTGGTTTTTGGATTCTGGAGCTACCCAACATATGACCAATCATCGTGAGATTTTCCATTCCTATACGCCTTACAGCACAAAGAAGTATGTTCATCTTGTTGATAATAGCACTCACACTATCGAAGGTGAAGAACTGTAAGATTAAGGTTCCAGCATGATCAATTCAAACTACTGTCAAAAGTCTTGTATGTTCATTTCTAAACTCTCTACAAATCTGTTATCAATAAGTAGAATTACAGATTTGAGTCTGATCAATGCAAAATTATCGATAGGAGCAATAAGATCCTTGCACTCGGCAAGAAGCAGAGATACTTATATAGATTAGCACATTGTTATTCTGATACTAGTCAAGCCTTGAAAACCTCTGTTCTTGTCAGTAAAGCATTACTATGGCATCATCGCTTAGGACACTTGAATTATGCATATGTATCGAACATGTCCAGACAATCCCTAGCACTTGATCTCGACTTTTTAACCGACAAAATCGACGTCCCTGTCTGTCATAGCTGCATCCTTGGAAAGCAGACTAAGATTCCATTTAGATCAAGTCATAGGCATGCATCAAAAGGTCTGTTAGATGTTGTTCATTCAGATATATGTGAACCTATGCAAACTCCATCATTGCTAGAGGCAAAGTATTTCATTACTTTTATTGACGAATTTTTCAGAAGAACAGCTGTTTACTTCATTAAGTAGAAATCAAAGGCTATCAACAAGTTTCGACAATTCAAAGAGCATGCAGAAAATCAAAATAGCGAAAGAATCAAAGCATTAAAGTACGACAACGGGAGAAAATACATCTCTACCGAATTTAAGGAGTACTGCCTTAACAACAACATTGAACAACAATACATTACCTCCTATTCACCTCAGTCGAATGGTCTTGCTGAGAGAAAGAACAGAACCTTAGTTGAATCAACAAAGTGTATGCTTGCGCATGCGACACTTCCGAAGTCCTTCTGGGCTGAAGCTGTTTCAATAGCAACCTATATTCAGAACAGATGTCCTACTAAAGGTTTCTTAGCCAAAACGTCATACGAAGTTTGGACGGGTACCAAACCTTCTTTATCAAACTTACGCGCAGATTTTTCATGATGTACAACTTATGCACAGATTCCTCATGATCTCAGGAAGAAGCTCGACTTCTAGAGTATCAAATGTATTTTCATCAGCCACACTACTTTGGACCAAGCTTACTATTCGATCCTATTGAGTCGAAGATATTCACTAGCCGGGATGTCATCTTCATCGAAGATCAGTTTATCGACCCCAAGGGGAAAGGCAAAGCCCATGTAGCCGACTTGTCCGACTCATCCGACATATTGAACTTTGAAGTTCCTCAGTCGACTATTCCTATCGAAGGTCCAAGCTCGTCTACTCTCGACGAACAACATATCAATGGCGAATCCGAAGATGATGATGTGCAGTTCAGCAACTACAGCATGATGAAAATGATCAACTTCCTCTATCACCCAGAAGATCGACAAGAGTTAGCAGACCACCTATCAGGTATATCAACGAGTCTGCAGCCTATCTTGTTCAGGAGCTGACGATTGTCAAAGAGGCACTCAGTCAGCCCGATTCCGATCTCTGGAAATAAGCTATGAATAAAGAGTATTCATCTCTTATCAAGAATCAAACATGGACGATTGTCGAATTATTTGCTACCAGAAACGTAGTTGATGGCAAATGGATTTTCAAAATCAAATACAAGGTAGACGGAAGCATCGACAGAAGAAAAGTTCAACTTGTTGCCAGGAGATTTTCTCAGGTACACAACGTCGATTATAATGAGACTTTCAGTCCAATAGTCAAGCATTCTTCTATTCGACTTTTATTATCGTTTGCTGCTGTAGCAGATTCGGAAATACATCAAATGGATGTACAGACAACATATCTCAATGGAGTTATCGAAGAAGACATTTACATGGTGCAACCCAAAGGTTATATTATCGAAGGTAAACACAATCATGTGTGTAAAATCCATACAACACTTTATGGCTTGAAGCAATCTGCTCGAGCATGGTTTCAAATGATCAATACTTTTCTTATTAATCACGGCTACACACCAAGCTCTTTAGATTCGAATGTTTACTTCAAGACAGTGCAACAGTCTTTTATCATTATTACTTTGTATGTGGACAACACACTGCTTTTCAGCAACAATATCAATTTGATAAAAGAGGCTAAGACAATGCTATCTTCCGAATTCGACATGACCGATCTGGGTGAAGCTCATTTCTACCTTGGTATTCAAATCCAAAGAGACAGAAATCGAAAGTTGATTTACATTACTCAGCAGAGGTACATCTACAATATGTTAGTCAGATATAATCTGGTTAATTGCAAAATAGCTCTCTCACCAATGGGAACTAGGTCTCAAATTGTCAAAGGACCAATGTCCCCGAAAAATTGAAGAGAAGGAGCCGTGAGTATCCTTATCATTTGATAATAGGATCTCTTATGTACGCCATGATCTATACCAGACCAGACATAGCCTTTGTAGTCAGCTCCCTAAGTCAGTTTATGACTAATCCTAGTATAACACATTCGAAAGCTCTTATCAGAGTTATGAGATATCTTTGAGCTACTATGGACTTTTGCATTTGTTATGGAACAGTTGACAATGACAAACTCAATTTACTCAGTGGTTACACAGATGCAAGTTGGGTAGGAGATGTAGACACTCATAAATCCACTTCTGGATTTACATTCTTCCTCAACAATGGTCCTATTTCATGGAACAGTCGCAAGCGATCATCGATAGCTCTATCTTCCACTGAATCAGAGTATATCGCAACCTCTCAAGCTACAAAGGAAGCAATTTGGTTGAGGAACTTACTGTCAAATATCGGTCTGAATCAATATGCTCCAACAATTTTATTTTGTGATAATCAAAGTGCCATTGGCTTATCGGCCAACCCTAGATTTCATTCCAGGAGTAAGCACGTTGAAATCAAGTATCACTACGTCAGAAGCAAATTTCTCAACAAAGAGGTTAACTTGCAGTACTGTTGAACACAAGATATGATGGCAAATATTTTTACCAAAGCATTAAGCTTGGATACACAGAAAGTTCTGTGAAGAACTAAGTTTGAAGGTCAAGGCATTCATGGATTCAGATTAAGGGGGAGTGTTGGATTATTCTCCTACTAATTGACTAATCGACTTTTAATCTTCATCCAACTTCATTTATCCAGACCTGCAGAATTCTTCGTGTTTCTACATAGTCACTTTAGAATTACTCGGAAATGGCTCACAGGTGGCTCCGAAGTTTATCGCCAAACTTCGAAAATTTCGGCTACTTTGAAGACTTCGTAGACTTCGCATTTTTCGGCCTTCGGTGTCTTTGCATTTTTCGGCCTTCGGGATTTTTGCATGACAGTTTACGTTCATGAGTTACAATTTACGTTCAAATCTGCAGACAGACTGTTTACAACTCCGTTTGGAATTAAAGCCGCCGACTTGCATTAATTGTTAGCAGGTATTAAACTGTCAAGAAATTCGGCTTAGTAAAGCTCCTTCTTGAGCATTTTCAGAACTTTTGTCAAAAGAATCAGATTGTTGGCATGGTTTTGCAGGTTGTTGGCATGTTGAATGCATAACAAAGGAAGTACTGGTGAGTGAATAAACAGTTTGGAGGGCTAGATCGCCCTAGTGTAGGGCTTACCGTGTCCAAAAAGGCCACGACTTGAGAAAGTTATGCAATTTCTCAGTTTTTAGGCCATTTTAAAACATTATGGAAGTCTTGAAAGCTTCTACCTAGGCGCCAAAGGACTAATAGGTGGATGCAAAAGTCAGAACTCGATTTGGTTCAAAGATGTGAGAGAAATCTCAAGAAAAGCCATATTCCATAGCTACTTTCTCCTATGTCTGCTAGCCTCCATCATTGTGGGCAGGGAGGGATTCACAACCAACCAAATTTCCTTCAAAATTTGAGCAACAGTCTAGATCCTATAGATTAAGGCCAAGGTCGACGAGCTATAGGCCTTGGGCCTTTGAAACTTGAATTTTGAAGTTTGAAGATGGCCTCTTCATTAAAAAATGTTTTACGTAGATTGGCCTACGTTTCAAACCACAAATATCTTAAATCAGAGCTAAGACGAGGGAGAATTTTTTTTTAAAAGTTGGCTAGGGACTTGTCTACTTGGTGGCAGGTGCCGTCCATTACCAATATATTGAAAAGGCAAAATCCTTCAATTCTGAATCATGCATTGGATTGACGAGTGTCAAAAACAAAAGTAGCTTAATTTCCTTGATTTTTTTTTAAAGTTATTTGTGCCATTTGGAGTAAGAGTTTGTGAGTTTTCTTACGGACGGTAAGCTACAAGGTGGCTACTTCATCGAAAATGAGCATTAAGATGGATGCATTTATGCTACTAGAAGCTAGCTAGTTGGATGGGAAGAATTTCTTGGTATGGAAATTCAAAATGCAGAATCTACTAGTGATGAATGATCTATGGGAGATTGTTATAGGTGAAGAAGAGAAGGCTAGAGGCAATGTTGATGCGACCGCACAATTTGAGAAGAAGGATTGGAAGGCATTGTGTGTTATCAATATTTCAATGCATGGCAATTTGATTCCATGTATAAGCTCATCTATGACGACAAATCAAGCTTGGAGCACATTGGAAGTTATGTTCGAGGCCATGTCATCAACAAGATTGCTTTTCTTGAACCAGAAATTTTATACCATGAGGGTGTTAGAAAGGAATCAATGATTGACTACTTGACATGGATCAAGGAGGTCCACAATTAATTGATTGTTGTAGGCAAAATTGTAGAGGATGTGAACATGGTTGACATCATGCTAAATGGATTGCCGGCTAGCTATCAACATCTTGTAATCAATGTTTCATGGACCTTTTCAAATGGGTTTGAACAACCCTAGGAAAGAAGTGGCATGACTGTTTTAGGGTTTGTTTGGGGAGGCAATGTATTTCTAGCCTTATATTATGGCAAAAATGAGTGCTTTTTTAGTGTTTAGGCAATGTAAACTATAATTACTCAACTATCAATTTTGAATCTCGATTTTCGAGTCAAAACTCCCAAGTCCCACCGAAAACTTATTTGGATCGATTCAAGATCCATTTTTTCACATGGTATAAGAGCTGGTTGGCTGTTATTTTTCATAAGGTTTAAAATGGAAAAGAATTGACGAAATGGTTTAGGGTGTTTTCTAAGGGAATTTCACCTCTAGCGTTCTACATGGCAATAACACACTAATCTAAGTTTTGACACTAAACTTGAAATTAACAATACAATGACCACACTAAGTTTTCTCTCCTGCACACTCTCTTTCCCTCAACTTTCAATTTTCAATCACATTCTAGATTTTTATTTATGATCTATCTCATTCCTGAATCCCTACTCTCACATGATCCTTCACTGAGAACGAACATGGATGCTAAATATAATTCCATTGAGTTTCACAAACTGTGTAAAGAAAATGGGATCATGAGGCAATTAGCCACCGCCCACTATCCTTAGTAAAGTGGAATTGATGAGAGTCAAACCTTGGCTGGAAGTGAATGATGAAACTCGAGGACTTAACAAATTCAGTTGTAAGTGGTAAAAACAACAGCTTGTTTGCAAATTAAGTCACCAACAAAGGCTTTGGATGGTAAGACACCTGAGGAGGTGTGTAGTGGAGTTAAACCTAATTTATCCCATCGGAGAGTGTTCGGACGTACTACATTTGCTCACATATGATCTAGTTGGGTAAAAGTTGCTTAGCGGTTGCTTTTAGGGCTTTCCACTACTTCGCTATTGTACTCTCATTTTTACATAGTGTGGTTTTTGCATTTGGAGTTTATGGTGTGCTCTAGTGTGTGCAAGGGACTGCAACGAAACAATCATTGCAATCACAAAATTACAAATTGCAGGGCACTGCGTTCGCTCAGAACACTGTCACTATACTCGCAACTGGCCAGAACATTGTGGATCAAGAAGACGGATAAAACTGATAGCGAATCGATTGAAAAGAAATTTCTTTTGCCTCCCTAACTCGTGGCCCTCCACAAAAATTTGCTTCAAAAATAACTAAAATTGTCCATTTTTTGCAAAAAAAACAAGAGGTTACGTGATATAGAACCGTTTCGTACCACGGAATGGTTCCAATGCAAAGAGCCCAAGTCTCAAACCAGTCGGGAATATAAGAAGACTTATGCTGAATCGCGCGCTAAGGCAGAGAAACAAACGAGTCGCAACAACTTGCTTGGAATATGGTCCATTGTAAGTCATCAATATTGAGGAGTCTCACATATAGGGGGTTTATTAGTCCCCAATACTCACATACAAGATGCAATCCTTTGGGCAAGCATGATGAGATATATAGTCCATTTTCATCACACTCAACATCTTGTGTGTCTCAACGCTTGTCTCTATTGTAATTATAGGTGAATACAATAATCAATATTGTACTATCACCTTCACACATTATGTCTAAGCTTAATACTCATTCACTCTTTTTGTTTTGTGAATACTCGCACAAATTACTTCTATCGATTCTTTTTCATTTTCCAATTCTTTAGCCTAAAGGATTTTTAAATTCATTGCAGGTGCTAGAAGCGCTTCACCCTAATAAAGTTGAAATGTTGTCAAGATTCATAACATCTATATTGATGAGATACTTGACCCTTTTTTAATGGCTATAGCTCTTTTTTAGTGGCTATAGCTCTTTTGCCTACTCTCTACAAAGTAATGTTTTGACAATATTCTCTACAAGCATCTCTTGTACATTTTTGAAGAACAATCTTACATAATCAAGAAATTTGATGGGATATCACCATTTTTGAGAATTGATTTTACCACTAGATCTAGGAACAAATATTTTCTTCCAATCATTAGGTAATTGAATAGCATAAACTCTTCCGTTTCATCGTTCCACTTTCAAATTAGAAGTGTTTCCTCAAGAAGCAACCTAGTTAAAGAACTATCATGAAATATAGTCTTTGAAGTTAGCTAAAATTTATTCATGGTAAGCTTATAAGGAAAGTGGGATTCACTTGGCAATATTGTTTAAAAATAAGCAACTAGCAATATCACCCAATCACATTGACATCAAGTGAACGCGAGGGAAGATAGTGCCTTCAAAGTTCTCTTTAAAAGTTTTCGTTATATGAAGAGTTATCAAGGCAGATGATGTCAGTTGGGGTGCCTGCTAATTTGCTTCCGACGTATGTGTGCTTTTGGTTTGTCTATTATGCAACAGAATAATTTAGATGATTTATTATTATACATTCTCTTATTTGTTTCTTGCAATTTTTCATGAAATGGTTGACAACAGGACATCTTATCAACTTCTCTGGTCCACTGTTCCTTTTGAGAAGATACGACACCAAAAACATAAGGAAATTTTTTTGTTTTATACCGCTTTGCTTTTGACAAGTACATTAGTGGTGTTAATAGCCTTGAGTATACTACAAGTGCTCCATTAAAATATTGTAAGTCATGCCTGGCTGGTTCACTACTATTGAATGTTGTGGATTGTACATGCAATTGGTTGGATCACACAATTGTAATTAGTACTTATTGATGATGCTAGAAGGATTTTCTTCTAATATTGATCTCGATTATCATCTCAAATGAGTTCTTGAAAGGAAAATTGTACTATAATGTAAAATATTATGAAGTAGTGTGAAATCTACAACAGAAGAGTGGTTGATTGTTGCAATGCAAGTTTAGGTAGTGTTTCCACTCGATTTAGAATCGACCTTTTTAGAATTAGAAGAATCCGCATGAATCATGGTTCCAAATCGGGGGCCCTCTCGAAAGAATCGGCAATTTTTGTGATGTAATGCTAGAAAACATGTCAAGTAAAATCTATTATGTCTACAATGTCTCCAAAAATTTATGAATACTAGATTGCTATTGGATACATGCATTTGAAAGTTTGTTGTTGCTTGCAAAAAGTTGAAGCTTGAAAGCTGAAACTAAATTAGTGTTCATAGAAAATTGAAATTAGAATCACAATTCACAAGTGCACAATACAATGTTAAATGTTCAATGGACAGTGGACACAACTCAAACTTTTTAGTTGCATTTCAACTTCCAATTAACAATGAATATTGTAATTTATGAACATTTGAAAGTTCGTTGTTGCTTGTAAAAAGCTGAAGCATGAAAGCTGAAACTAAATTAGTGTTGATAAAAAATTGAAATTAGAATCATAATTCACAAGTGCACATTACAATGCTTATATAGTGGACACAATTCAAACTTTTTACCATGTTCCAATTTCCAACTTCCAACTTCCAATTAAAAATAAATATTGTAATTTATGACTTATCCATGTGGCATGATCTATCATCGACGATCGAAGAGTCAAGACTGAAGTGACCAAACATGATGCATCCATCAATGATTACACATTAGTAGGTAGTAGTTACTAACTTGTAAGTAATGAGCAGTAAGCTAAGTACATTGGATAAACGTTTAGATCAAAAATTTAAAGGTACAACTTTGAAAAGCATAATTAAATAGCATTCGAGCAAACAATGAAGTTATGAAGTATATAGTGAAAATCGAATAGTTGGTAATAGGTATCAAACTATACACGTGTCATGTATGATATCAAAATGAGCTGAACAATTAATGCCAAATGTTGAATCCAGAGTCATGACTCATGAGTCAACTGTCATAGTAATGTACTAGTAGAATCTAGGTGAAATATCGAGTCTTGACCTAAATTTTGGACTATGAACTATATATCTAGGTCTTCTTCCTGGTCCTCCTAGTGGGAGGTGGCCTCGTAGCCTCTTGCACATGTTCCTCCTCCTCATCATCATCATCCCTAGCCTCTAGGGCCTCATCAGAGATAGATCGCTAGCTTTGATCTTCGCTCTCCCCAGTCTCCTCGGTAGAGCTATTGAAGCTACTCTTTGAATAATGAGGAGCAGTGGCAACTTGGGTTCCTTGTGACGCCGCTCAAGTCACAGGTCTTGCATATAGAGATTTGCAGCTATAAAAAATTACCCATTGCCCAAAATTGAAGACTCAAAACTCAGGAGGTGATCTTGATACTAGAATTTTGAAAGTTGATTGAAATACAAGACTCAATTACCAAGCAAGGCTCAAGCCTTCTTGATTATGCAACATACTTGCAAGATGCAAGAGGTCATATATATCATCCTCTGACCTTGTGGTAAATCAAGAACCTTGGCAATGTCAATCTTGTCAGGGTTTACTTAAAGTTTAAACAATTCGCATATCCACGACTACTTATTCACTCATGTCACATTTGATACAAATTCACAAACTATAAATGGTTCCAAATCATCAAAGTTCAAACTAGTAAACTTTAAACTTTCTAGACTTAAAGTACCAAGATTCAAGTAATAAGTTTCAACACTAAACATTCAAGTTCAAGTATTTCAAGCTCAAGCCTCAAGTACAAAATTCAAACAATTGCTTGCATGGGTTCTTTGGCCTCCCTCATATCATCTCGAAGGCGTAGGTTTGAATGCACAAACACTAGCCTTTCTAATTTTTCTATAGAGAGTTTGTTTTTCTTCCTGGTGTGTATGAGGGAGTAAATACTCCAGTACCGCTCACAAGTTGATGTGGTGTAGTCCTGTGAGAGGACTCTCAATGCAATGCGTTGTAGCCTAGGGGTGTATGCACCATACCTGTCCCCACCAAGACACTGGCCTCAAGTGGCCAACTCTATCTTGTGTCATGGCCTTATGATATGAAAGGTGGTCTCTATGAAAAATCATAAACTCATCGTTGCAGGCTTGATGCTTTGCAACATTTGGTATACCCTCTGAAGGTATTCATATGACCCATCTTCAAGCTCATGGTCATGGAATTGCTCTAAACTAGATTTCTTGCATAAAGGATGTAACACATGGGCAAAATTGCATATAAAGGCTTATGAAACCAGTTCCATCTGCTCTTTGACTTGGTCTTTATCTCTCGAATCCTGCAAATTAAAATTGAATGTCATCAATTCAAATTGAGAAGATTCTAATTTCAAACTTGAGAATATTTGTGAAATGGAAATGAAAGAAATTAGCATTAGAGAAAATATGGGCCCCATGTAGGAGAGAGAAAAATAACAATAAAGCAATTAAAATATGATGTTATAACTTGTTTATGCATCTGTCTGCACTACTTTCCATGAAAATGAATCTACCTTACGTCATTGGTGCATTACAAGAGTTCTCAAACTTAGAAGGGCCGTTTGTTACGAGTTTTTTTTTTTCCTCTTTGTTTATGTCCATGTGGCCCAATCGGTTTTTGACATAGTGGCTTCTATGTAACATAACTCACCTGACCTGGAAAACACAATTCATATTTGGGCAAATTTGAATTTCCGGTCCAGTAGATTGGAAGCATACTATTGGCTGGCGTGCGCGACGACTGGTTGACTAAACTGCTTGGGTTAATCTCAAGTTAAAATTATCTTGGGACTCACAAATAGGGTTGGCGCCTATTATTCTCTGGACTCTCATATTGACGAGTTCAAACGTGAACTCTTCAAGCTATGGCGATGAGAAGGAGACCGAGATCCTTGATATGCTTTGCAATTTTTTATAATGAGAGGGAAGACGATGGCACATGGATTGCTCGTGAATATCATAAGGCTTCTTGGGTACCGATGCGTCCATCGGCGAGAGGGGCTTTTCGCCAAAAGAAAAAGGCCAACTATACATATAGATCTTATTGGAAAGGGCGGATTATTGATTTCAAAGTTTCTCCAGGAGGACAAACCATTTCAGAGGTGCTTATTCAACATGTTTATATGCATTCAAAACTTAATGTGGAGGCTGTAATCCACATGATTTTCAAAAGTGTAATTGTAAGTATCTTAATTTTTTGGATTGTTTGTCATTTTTAAAACGTAATCGTATTTACGAATTGGAGCTTATTATGATTTTGTATTGCAGATCTATATCCTTCAAATATACATGAATGGGAACTTGTGGCATCTCTTTCTGGTATTATAGATGTCATCCATTCAGAAATTGAAAAATTGCAATGCAGAGGATGAACGACAAAAGAACTTGCAAATTCTGGAATATTTTTTTATGATGCTATGTATATTCCAGACACAAATGGAGGAATGGGAAAACTAGAGTATATAGCTCTACCTAATTTTCAAGATAACGTGTGGTGGATTGCAGTCAACGACAATATAATGAAATGATTTCGTTCCAAGCTATATAATGATGTACAAAAGTCACTCAAAACTAGTACAGGATCAAGAAATGTGCACTTAAGCTGGTTTGTTCCAATGTCATTGTTTGTCAGCTCTTTTTCAAACACGGAAGTGCATCGAACCCCCACATTGTTTGTTTGCAAAAATCTAGTCAAGGTGAACTGAAATAACTACGTCCGAGCGACCAATATCGATTTCAAGCGTGGAAGTACAAAAAGAGGGTGCCGGATTGCAAGAATGCGCTTAAAAACGATATCAGACGTGCAAAACTCAAAATTCTCATGAAAATGCTCGTTTGTCTATTTATCAAAAGAATTTCGCACGTGTGGAATTTGATCGATATGACACGTGGCACTTAATGTTTTGTTGAGAAGGTTCTCCCTACTTCGAATGATTGATACGACAGTTCACACGTGTGGAATAACACGGGTTGATAGCTGAGTCATCCACGTGCTTGCCCCCCACGTGTCCCTAATCAACTTGTCATAATTGTTTGTACGGATGGACACGTGGACCTCTGAAATTCTGCCATGTGGCATCAGCCAACATATACGAAATTTTTTTATAACTACCCCACTGACGGAACTCATTTTTTCTCTTTAAAAAATCATTCTTGCTCTCCAATATCGCTCTCAAGCGCGCTAAACCATCATCCTTGATCCGCCCACGCTATCTGTGCGCGAGTCCAATTCCACACTTTGTCTTGATATCACTTTCGAGCGCAAATCGAGTTTCTCTTATCCCAAAGTCATCTCTCAAGATCAATATTTCCCTCCGAATATCGATTTCAAACGCGTTCTTTTTGCAAATTTTTTTCACAAGTCTTCTTTCGTGCTTGGAAGTGATATTCTAATTTTGGGATTTTTTTAAAGTCTGCCTTTCACTTTTGAACATGATGGCTAGGGTAAAATCCACTGCCCGTGCTAGAACCTATGTACAACCTTCCCTTGCTCATGTAGAACTGGTTGGCGACGTGGTAGAAAGCAAGTCTGGTTGAGGGAGATTAAGAAAATTCAGAGATCAACCGAATTATTAATTTTGAAAGCTCCCTTAGGTCGATCTGTGAGCTTTGTCACCATGTCGCTCAGGTTTCATGTTCGATTCGCTGTTACAGCCATGCAAGTCATATAAGGTGATGTAGAGGACTATATGTCCTAGGTTTTTGAGGATTTCGTTCTTCTGGCCATATGTTTTGTATGTCTAAGAAACAGATTCGAAAGAGCACTATCATTACGTTCAAGGATCATCTGCACCAGCGTTGTAGCCCAAACCAAAATTTTGACCAGCACTTTGTACCTACTCCAGGTGCAGAGATAAATAAGAAGCAGGAAGATGTAGTCGTACAGAGAATCGAATGCTCTGACGAAGGCACTCTGCTGATCACTGATACCAATTGGCCGAGTGATTTGGAAGATGTTTGTAAAGTCTCCACTCAAAGCACTTCAAAATCACCCAAACCAATGAAAGAGAGTTTATCTAAGACTCAGAAGAATAAGATGACGCATCCGACAAAGCAGTTGAAAAACTAGTCCATTACTCAAAAAGACTTGAGAGACAATTTTGTTGAAAAGTGGGGATTGGACTACATCGGTCCCATCCATCCAGTATCAAGAAGCTCACAAGCCCGATATATTATCATGGCTACGGATGATCTCACCAAGTGAGTACAAGCCAAGGCAGTACAAACCGTTGATGCAAGGGCTACTGCCAAATTTCTATACAAAGACATCATTGTGCAATTCGGATGCCCAGCGGAGATAGTCAATGATCATGGAAGTCACTTTGTCAACGAGACCATCAAGGTCCTATTGGAGGAATTCATCACGATCCATCAATTCAGCACGCCATATTATCCTCGTGGTAATGGATAGGCTGAATCATCCAACAAGATCTTGTGTAGCGTAATCACAAAAACAGTCAAAGCTAGGCAAATCAAACTGGGAACATAATCTACATGCTACTCTGTGGGCATTCAGAATGGCATACAAGGGAAGCACTGATCAGATGCCATTTCAATTGGTTTATGGTCAAGATGCAGTAATGTCTGTGGAGTTTTTGGTACCATCATTGAGGGTTGCCACCACACAACACGTTGATGAGTCCAAATCTCTACAATTGTGCCATGAAGCTTTACATAAAATTTGCGAGACACACCTATTGCTTGTACATGCACTAGCAGTTGAGAAAGCGCATCGTAAAGCATGGCATGATCGTCGGTTACATAAGAAGGATCTTCATTCTGGAGATCTAGTCCTAATGTATAAAACCAAGGTGATTAAGGGAAAAGTGAAGTTCACAGGCGAAGACCCGTACCGCATCAAGGAAATCCTCAACCATGGAGCCGTAAAACTTGAACATCTAGATGAAACACTATTTGATACACCCATCAATGGTAGCCAACTGCACAAGTATTGGCCACCTCAACAACACAAATCAAGCTTGATGATGGCAGGTAGATCACCTACAAATCAGATCTTACACTCTACAAAAGGCCATCATAGCCATCCAACAAGAGCCAAGCAGGATTCAGATCTAGATAGGATCAAAAGAGTAGTAGAACACCATCTGGCAGCAGTTAGCCTATGATGATGCAGATCTGGATTGAAGATCTCAAGAAAAAATTAACAAAAACAAAGGTAAAAAACACTTAAACTGATGGATCAACTACCAGATCTTCATATCAAATCTGACCTAGATGGATTCACAGACATCTCTTTGAGATTTCAGATAAGCAGAATCTTGAGAACTCTCGCATGCCATCAAGATCACTTTACCAACCTTCACAAGCAGCATAAATGAAAAAAATGACCTACTTATATGGTTAGATCTTGAAAATATAATAACAGGAGCAAGTTGGGCGAGAGTTCCCTCTTGTGAGTGTTTAACACTCGCATGACCTTTAGAACTCTCGCAAGGCAGTCAAATCAGCTAACGCACTCTAATTTTTTTCTATATAAGCAAGGAATTCGTGTCATTTGTCACTTTGCACAATGAAGCTCTTGCCGAATTTTTACTCAAATTTTCAACTATCTTCGAATGTGATCAAACTTCATACACACCATCCTCAACACATTCTATCACCTATTTCAACCTCATTTCCATTTGTTCCATCTTTATTCCATCAAAATCCATTGTTTTTTTCTTTTTGAGCCTTTTCGCCTTTATCATACCAAGACATTACCCAGACCTTACCTAGCCTTACATCTCCTAGCTACAGCCCTACATCTCCAAGCTACAGGTGACTATAAAATGAAATCACTTGTAGTTTTTGTATATTTATTTTTTATGCATGCAATATTTATTCTTTAAAAAAATTCTAGTTATAACACGAATTGGATTTGATTCTTCTAGGTTTTACAACTTCTGGATATCACACGTGTCTCATTTGTGGACCAAATATTGATGCTCGACACTCACGTCATTTAAACAAAGTTGTATATGAAAATCATCGCAAGTACTTGCATGATGAAAATCATCCATTTAGGAATGCTCATAAAAGAGACTAAGCCAATCAATGGTATGAAAAGACTATCCATCTTTCATTGTTTACCGTATTGGAATAACCTCTTGACCAATCACTTGCTTGATCCTATGCACATATTCAAAAATGTGGGTGAATCAATATGGAAACACTTGGTGGGCAACAAAGATAGTAATTTTGCCAGACATGATCTACAAGAATCAAAAACAAAAGAAGAGTATTGGCCAAACTTATGTACTGAATGGAAATACCTATACTATTCCAAGAGCCCCTTGGATTCTTACGAAAGAAGAATATAAGTATGTACGGTCAGTCATTTGCGAGATGAGAACACCAACAGGTTTTGCTCATTCACTACAAACATCATACACAGCCGAAGGAAAATTCCATGATCTAAAATCTCATAATTGGTTGAAGATGGTCGAGTACATATTTTCAATGTGCATTCGTGGCTATCTAACTGATCAACTTCGTAATGTCATTTACAAATTAGCATTCGTTGTTAGGTACTTAATTTTTTTTGTTCACATCAATATCTTATGAAATTGCATGCTTTTTTTCTAATACAAGTCTGATAAAATCATATGAACATACTAAAATCTAGTTATACACATGTCGTCATAAAAAATCAAACAACATTGAAAATGTTTTCTATTTTTTGCAAGTGATCAAGAATGTGAGATTGTAGGAATTGGATCCATTCCATTATGTCTTGGATCATCTAAGAAAGTAGATCTAGACAATGTTCTTTATGTACCTTCTATTACAAAGAACTTGTTAAGTGTTGGTCAACTTATGGATAGTGGATTAAATGTTCATTTCAAGCATGGAGCATGTTCCATCTTGAAGAATGATAAATGTATTGCTAATGGCCTTAAGCAAGGAAGGTTATTTAAGTTGGATGCTAATGTGAAGGTTGGAAGTGTTAACATGGCAAGGGATGAGCTCTCTCAAGTGGAGCTATGGCACAAGAGGTTAGGCCATCTTAACTACAAAGCTATGGAGACCATGGTGAACAAAGAGCTAGCAATTGGACTTCCCGAAGCCATATCCAAGTGTGGCAAGCTCGGTGAAGCTTGTGGTCTCTCCAAGTCTCATAAGCAATCTTTCAAGAGATCTTTGACAAGATCTAACTCTCCTCTTGATCTTATTCACTCGAATGTTCACTCTTTTTCCCATGAATCTAATGGTGGAGCTCTTATGTATGTCACTTTTATTGATGATAAATCAAGATATTCTTGGATTTACCTCTTGTCTAAAAAAAGTGAAGTGTTTGAAACCTTTGTGAAGTTCAAAACTCTTGTAGAAAAGTAACTTAATGCTAACTTGAAAGACTTTTGTCGTGTACTAACATGATTGTTTCTTCTTCTCTCAACTTCTTGCTACCTATAGTTGTCATATGTTTGTCAATATTCTAGTAGTATACCTACTATGGTTTCAGAAGAAGCAAAAAGGATTGTATTCCATGCCTATCTTTGGAAGCTTTAAGTTGTGTTTAACACTATCTCAATTTATTTAGGACTATTTTTTACATATGGTAGCAAAAGAGCCAGATAAGAAAAACAATAAAAAATTACTAATTGTTGAAGTGGGATTTTCTTGAGTTCGAATTTTATTTCAATACAATTGTATGCCAAACAAGACAAATTTGATCAACGTGTCACAATATAGTTTCTAAAATTTATCGATGCTATTTTCCAATAGCTATGAGCATCTAATATGTTGGAAATCCAAAATAAATTTGGTTCTTGAGTATCATATACATTGAACTTATAATCCAGATGAAGTAAGCATTCCAATTGTTAGATCAAGGGGGTTATGGTGGATGTTTTGGGGAAATAAGATATAATCATGTCTAAAATTAGTGTCGATCCGAATAACATAGACAACTTTTAAACATAAAGATTGATATTTAAAAGAACATAAACATAATTTGATATTTAAAAGAAACATAAACATCACTGAATCATATACTACATTCAAGTTGTACTATAAGAACTCTCATAGAAATTTAATCACAATGTGCCATTTGCCACAAAAAGTTGTTCATATTTATAATTAATGGTCTTGGGCCAAGCCCTACATTAGTCAAGAGACTATTACAAAAGATGCACAACTTTGGTGCAATTCTAAATAGTGCAAAAAAGTCTAGCCTTTTAGACTAGTAAACTATTTCAATATTCTAAAAGTTGAGAATTAGAAACTATTTCCAACCTTTAGACATCAATAAGAGGCTCACTGGCCCCACAAGTGACTCGTATGTAACGAAGGAGTGTCTCTCTTATGAAGACACAAAAGAGGAGTATGGTGTGTAGGCCCATGGCAATCCTTGAACCTTGCGGTTGGTAGCATCGAAGAGAGAAAAGGATGCTGCTATTTAGAACTCAACCCTTCGAAGTGGTTACATGTGGACACTTGTTTGAATCCAAATGAACCTCATGCAACCTTTTAGAGTTATTGAGTTTGAAGTAACATACATTTTTCCCATTTCAATGTGGTGAATCGTGAGGTTCAAGGACGTCAACGGCCTGCCCACCATATGCCTCTTTGGTGTCGTCATTTTTAGGCAAGACACCCAATCGGCACATACAACTCGATCGAGGAGCCAGTTAGCCCCCCTTGCATCCTCAATGGATTCGTGTCATCATTAATATTGTTAGGGTTATGGTTTGCGGTTAATTGGAGATGGAAAAATGATTTATATGTTGGTATTGCCCTCGTAGCTTTGACTCAATACCTATAAAAGCTCGGACTATGCTACAGGAACCACGTATGCACACACACACACATGAATAAATTAAGATCCTACAAATCATGGTCTTCTGGACATGCATGTACTGTGTCATAATCCATTCCAAGTACGTTCCATCTTTCGTACTTCTCTTCTCTCTCTCTCTCTCTCTCTCTCTCTCTCTCTCTCTCTCTCTCTCTCTCTCTCTCTCTCTCTCTCTCTCTCTCTCTCTCTCTCTCTCTCTCTCTCTCTCTTTTCTTCTTTTCCCCACACGAGCTAGAAAAGTTTAAATTTTTTTACCATTTGTCGAAAATGTGAAAATCAAGGAGGTTGCAAGATTTTTGAAATCTAACAAATTCACATTGCTTTGAAATTTTTAGATTTCAAAAATTATGCCAATTATGCCACATGTCACTGTTACATATCAACATATTTCTTCTATACTTATATGATTTTTGGTTTTTTTGGTAGCTCCCCACTAATTCCATTCTCGTCGTAGGCTAAGTTAGTTGAGAAAGGTTCAGAGACAACTACTACAATCTAAAAATGTGAACAGAACAAATTAAGCAGCATATATATAGAGACTTGCCATATCATCAATCCAAGATAGATGCATAAACTAAATCAAAGGTTTAAAACAGATTGATGACATGGAAGAGATAAAATACAAAATCGATCTTTGTCACTAGGATTAAAAAACAAGATGAGGGCTCTTAAAAAATCGTAAATAAAAAAAAAAACTTTAAAAAATGAGAAAAAAGAGGAGTATTATTAAAAATGGGACTAAATCTTAAAAAAACTGTAATACAAACTTAAAACTTGTAAGAAACTTAAAAACCCTACAAAAAAAATCTAGAAAGTCTTAAAAGAATTTAATCTTAATAAAAAAACTTAAAAAATGAGACATAAAATCTAAGATATATATATATATATATATATATATATATATATTACAACATAGATGTAAAAGACTAGTAAAAATTGAATTTTAAACTAGTAAAAATCCTTAATAAATACAAAAATAATTATAACGACAAGAAAAAAATACAAAACATACAAAAAAGTCAAAGGCTAGGGGCTAAGGGCTAAGGGCCAACCAAAGGCTAGGGTTAAGGGCCAAAGGGCTAAGGCTAAGGGTTAAGGGGTAAGGACCGAGGGCCAAGGGGTAAGGACCGAGGGCCAAGGGCTAAGGGTTAAGGGCCAAGTGCTAAGGCTAAGGGCCTAGGGGCAAGGGCCAAGAGTAAGGGCCAAGGGCCAAAAGCTAAGGGCGAAGTGCTAAGGCTAAGAGCTGAGGGTTAAGGGCCTAGGGGCAAGGGCCAAGTGCCAACGACGAACGACTATGGGCTAAGGGCTATGGGCCAAGGGCCACTGGCTAAGGGCCAAGAGCTAAGGGCTAAGGTTTCATAATTTTGTTATAGTCTCATAATTTTGCTAATTATACTTTCAATAGCATTGCAAATCCTAACATTAAGTGTACTTATATTTTTTTTTCAAGGTCACTACATGGACTGCTCAAGAGAAGATGTTTCAGTTGTTTTATTTTTTTGGAAAGAAGTGGTTGCATTTGGAAATGTCTTAACTGCTGAATCAAATAGAACATGTTTTTTCAGAGAAGTTAGTATGGATAAAAGTGTGGTCCTAATTTCAAAGGTTTTTAAAATGGATTTGTCCTTTGCCATACCCTCATGGTGATTTTGATCACCTAAGAGACGTTTACAACTATAGTTGCATCGATGTCATTACAAAAAAAAGCTTGTCGGATAATGCAAATATTGTCAACATGAATGAACTCGTTCTTGCCAACTGTCCATTATACAACATTGATGACGTTGTTGATTGTATGGATTTTGAAGGGCTAGTAGTTTCAACTACTAAATTCAGAGGCTACTATCCCAGTGAAAAAACTTGCTTTCAATTACAATAGATAGAAATATTACGAATGCCATGACATATGACGAAGCTCCTTTCTACATGCAAAATCAAACAATGAATTGGTGTTTGTCAAAACAATCTTTGCACTCTAAAAAGAGAAAACAAGTATCATTTACTTAACCATTAAGTGAGTGCTTTACGTATTATTCTAAACGTTCAAATAAGAGCAACATCAAGAAAATGTTGGGACATCGTTGTGGTTCAAAAAGGGATAGCATCCAAAGAACGTCGACAAGAACAATAGATGTCGAAAACAGATCCGCTGATTGCACTACAACGAGATCAAGTAACTATAACTCGAATGTCTTGACATGAATAAAAGATATTTCTCATGATCTTAATATGTCAAGATCAAGTAGCTATAACTAAAATATTTTGACAAGAATCGAAGATGTTTCTCATGATCCTAATATGTCAAGAACAAGTAACTGTAACTCGGATGTCTTGATAAGAATCAAAGATATTTTTCGTGATCGTAATATGTCAAGATCAAGTAACTATAACTCGGATATCTTGACATGAATCAAAGATATTTCTCATGATTGTAATATGTCAAGATCAGTGTATAACTCAGATATCTTAATATATGTCGAGGATGTGATTACTCATAATATATCTGCATGAGCATACAAGTCGGATATTCTGATGCTCATGTATAGACACTTTCCCAGTGACATTTTTCATGACTAGCGCGATATCAGCAATGACTGAAAGAATCGCGTCATTGACCAGCTGCGTAGTGAGTTCCCTATCCCATCCCAGGACATGGAATTCGTATGGAAATGGATGAAGAGCCGCATGGGAGTTGTGATGAGCCACAACAAATCGGAGATCCGAGATACAGTGAAAGTCAAGAGAGGCAGGCCTTCCCACGTGGAGAAAGAGGACTAGAAGCATGCGAAGAAAGAGTATCGAGATGATCAGAACGCTTCAGACAGCAACGAGAGACAGCCAGAGTCCGACTAGAGACCACGGGGCCTTCTCACTTGGGCAGTGGCGACAAGGGATATTTTCGAGCCCACTTTGTAAGTCTATCCTATACCCATTTGTGTAATTTGACTATTGATTGTTTTTTTTTTGCTCTTGGGATTTTTTCGTAAGAACGTTGGAATAGAATGCTCTCTTTATATAATCAAAATTTGGAAGGTTTGTGCAGCGATCCGTTGTGGGACGTTTTCCTACACATGACGAGTACATGTATGCATATTCCCATGGTACGCAGGCAGTACTTGAGTTATTGGAGAGGCAGGGCGTGTGTATAAACTGGGATATTGCTCCTCAGGTACGACATCAAATCCATTTTATGTTCTTTAAACTTGCTATTCTCTCCCACTCCCATACGATTGTTCGAAAGACTAATTCATGTGTTTTGCACATGCAGGAAGAACAAGCTCCACATGGCAGAGATGATGAGGAGGATTAGGATAGGTCTAGCTAGTGTTTTGGCTCTATAGCTAGCCTTTCCATGTTTACAGACACTTGTGTACATATTTTTACATCTTTCATTTTTATTCGTACATTTGCCAGCCATCTTTCAATGCAGCTAGCTTTTTATGTAATCTTGAACCTTGACTAGTCATGTAATTGAAATGTATTTGGCCATAAAACGATGTAAAAATGTTTAATTTATTTATTATGAAGTGTAATTATTGTGGTTAACATGTGATTATTGTGGTGTACTGTAATATATTCAACTATTGTTGAATGCAAAGAATCGCGTTTTTTGTTCTACCCTAAACCCTTAACTCAAGTATTTGAATTTATTTCTTTCACTAATTAACTCTACATGGTTGTATGTTTTGAAAATATATTTTATTGCTTGCAGAGATTATCCCAATCGTCTCCTCCATGTCTCATGACACATCTCCAAGTCACGGATTTGGCCGCAGTCGCGAGTCATCCCATTTTTCATCCATGAGTGACAATGAAGTCCTAAGTTATATGGATGGAATGTCGCCTCGCGTGCAGGCAAAATTATGGAGAGACTGCGGGCTCGTTGGGATGCACACAATCCAGGTAGATTGTCCACATCATCTCATTAGAGGAGATCCAGTCCCCATAACCCTCCGACCGAGGTGTTCCCCCCTTCCACGAGGGTCTATCCGGTGAGAGTCCCTCCCCCGCATACTCTAATGCGAGTGCTTCTTCCCGACATTCCGGCCGGAAAAAGAGTGATCATAGGTGAGTCGCCTCAGCAGCGGCTCCTGTTGTGGCAATGACGCCGATGATGTCGTGCTTCATGCGGCCTCGAGTCCAGCACATCCATCAGGCCTCGTCATAGGTCTTCCTTACTTCGAAAAACCCTAACTCAAAAAGCAACGTGGATGGCGCATGATACTTTGACTCCTGCATCTGTCACACCTGATTATCCCGACACCCCCACACTCTATTCTCACATTTTTCCTTCTTCGGTCTGATTTGTCGATTCATGCAGAAATCTGTCGTAAAGCAGTCTCCCACAAAAGATGAGTACAAGTATGCATATTATCATTACTCGAATTATTGGAGAGACAAGGAGTGAAAATTGACTTGGATGGATATTTTGAGGTATGTATTATGGTTTCAACATATATTTTGACTTCACCACATTCATTCGGTCGGACACTCTATTAAAATCACTTACAAAATTTACACATCTTCATTGCACGCAGGTATCGCAATCCCAGTCTCATGCATCGCAGTCACATGAGTCTGATGACCATGGCCAGGATGGGGATGATTCAGCTGGATCTAATAATTAGGTGTTTCATTTTGATATATATTTGTAATTCGAATATTTATGTATCAATATGTATATAATTTGTTTAAGTTAAGTCCTCCACATGGCTCTTCAATTGCATGTAGTCCAGTTTTAGGATAGAATGGAGCCATTTGACAAGGTTATAATGATGTCCATGGGAGAACCTTGGCCACCACTCCCAAGGTGTGAAGGTTCCTAAAGTCTCTTGTAGCCTCTTAGTGGCCTCCTGTTGTTGTTTGACACGATCTGGATTTTTGTGGAATCCTTTCCTCACAAACTTCGAGTCTTCTTTGTGCCTTGATTCGGATGGATATTCTAGATCTGAGGTATATATGGCTTCAAGATTAACTTCACTACATTCATGTGGTCTGACTTTCACTCTCATCACATTTCTCATATAACTAAATTATATTCATTGGATGTAGGTATCACAGTCTCAATCCCATGCATCGCAATCACACGAGTCCGATTGCGATGTCAATGGCCAGGACGAGGATGACTCAGCTGGATCTAGTTATAATTAGGTATGTTTCAATAATCCAATTTGTAACATATCTTTGTACTTGGAACATTTATGTATGAATATATATTCGTTGAATTTAAGTTTCTTTCATCACTTTTTAAGTGCTTATAATGTAACTCAAATAAATTTTGCAAATTTTTTTATTAACAATAATGAATGAACAAATGACTTTGCTTACCAACTTCATAAGAAGTGGTGCAAAAGACTCCTAGGGTCAAATGGAGTCCATTTTTTAAACTGGCTCCATTCTGCCCTAATTTTTTTTTTTGATTTTAAACCCTCGAAACACCTAAACTTTCGATAGAGATATACCAAGGGATACCCCTCGGTATCATCCTTGGAATAGAGAGGGTCACCAATAGCTGGGAGGGATATATCGAGGGGCCTCAGTGTATCTCTCGGTATATGCATGCTATAAACAACGCAAAAACGAGGTGAAGAAGCCTGGATTACCGAGGCAATTATCGAGGATCTTGTTCCGAGGCATTCTTCAGGGTTTATACCGAGGCATACGATGTTTTCTCAAAAAAAAAATTCTTCATAAAAGCCTCGATAATAGGGTGGGAAATCCTCCAGAATGTTGTAGTAATATCCCACTATTAACATAGCACCTTTTAAATCCAATTCCCATGAAAAATACATCTATCTTCTGATACCACATCCTAGAAGATTGCTTTAGGCCATATAAAGCTCTTTTGAGAGCACATACCTTGTTAGACCCATTAGTGAAACCAGATGGTTGGTTCATAAATACCTCTTCTTCCAAGTTGCCCTTCATAAAGGCGATCCTCACATCCATCTATTTGATTTTCATTCCCCACATGGTTCTCCAAGCTATCAAGATTCTGGGTGAACTTAGCTTGACAACTGGTGCGAATGTTTCCATGTAATCGATTCCCTCAATCTACAAATATCCCTTTGCGACTAACCTAGCCTTGTATCTTTCTATGTTGCCCTATGCACCATACTTCAACTTACAAACCCACTTGCATTCTATAGTACTTCTCCCTGTTGGTAGATCTACCAGTTCCTAGGCTTCATTCCTATTGATCGAGTTGATCTCTTAATCCATTACTGCCTTCCATATTCCCATTCTGGACTCATTTTCACCTCCTCGAGTGTCTCTGGTTCAATGGCCCCCTTTCCTTGAATGCTGATGAAAGTCATTTCATCATACCTTTGAGGTGCCTTGCTCGGTCTTTGTGATATCCTTGGTTCTTTGATTATATTTTCTAATGTTGGTACCATTGTCGTACCTTTGCCCTGCATCTCTTCATTCCTCTCTTCTGGGTTCTCTGTTTGGCCTGGTATTACCTCGTTGTCCAGCATATGCATTACATACTTCACCTATCTTTCGCTTGATTCTGCTTCCTCCACGCCCTTATCTTCTTCTTCATCAAATATTACATCTCTTAAAAAAACCACTTTGGAGGTTTGTGGATTGTATACCTTATATCCAAATGCATTTTTTGGATATCCCACAAATATGCAAGGAAATTCCCTTTGGGTCTATTTTTTTTTCTCAATTTATCAAAAACATGAGCATATGCTTTGCTCCCAAACACTCTCATATGCCCTACCGAGGGTTTTTTACCTGCCCATATACTCTTTGGTATTTCATTCTTCAAAATTCTGCTTGGTATTCTATTGAAAATGTAAGCAGCTGTACTGACTGTTTCTGCCCATAAGAACCTTGGAAACCCTTTGTTGTACAACATACTCCTAGACACATCAATAAAAGTGCAATTTTTCCATTCCACAATTCCATTCTGTTGAGGAGAGTATGACAAGGTGAACTCTTGATGTATGCCCTTCTCCTTGTAGAAACCTTTAAATTTGTTTCCAATGAATACACCTCCATTGTCCGACCTGACCCTCTTTATTCTCCTTCTAGTCTATGTTTCTGCCATTGTGACAAATTCCCTAAATTTGTTTGACACTTGGTGTTTAGTCCTCAGGGTGTACAAGAAGGTTTTCCTACTAAAACCATCTATAAAAGTAAGAAAATACTTAGAGTGTCCGAGTGATTTTGGATTTATAGGCTGCAATATACATCTGTGTGTATCAACTCCAAAATTGACGTCATCACGGTTCCACTGCTCCTCTTGAACGGTTTTCTGTGCTGTTTTTCAAGAATGCAATTTTTGCATATGTAAGGTTCTCCAGCCTTGTCCTTGTCGTAATCAAACCCTGTTACTAGCTCCTTTCTTCTCATTGTCTCCAACGCTTTCGCTCCCAGGTGTCCTAGGCTCCTATGCTTGATGGTTACTCCTAACATCATTTTGTATAGCCCCCCTTCTTCCACTGCGCTGGTTAACATCTCCACATCCTTGAAGATTAGACATTTGTCCTTCAAGAATCTAAGTTCCAATCCACTCTCAGCAAACTTCTTGATAGATAGAAGATTCTTTGAGATCTTGGGTACAAACATTACCCCTCTCAACAGTCCTTCTCTCTCCCCTTCGAGCTTCAGAAGTACATTTCAACTTCTTGGAGATTCAATTACTTCGTTGTTCCCCACAATCACCTTTTTGTCCTGGCAATTTTCCATGTAGTTGGTCATCATTCCCTTGTCATTTGTCAAGCACCAATTGTCATCTTTTTCCACGCTGTCCCTGGAGCTGGAAATGTTAATGGGCCCCCATTAGTAGCGCCCCTTCTTTGGAGTGGTCTTTGTCCTTGCTTTGCCAGAATGTCGCCCTCTCCAATCGCCATGAAAGCTATATCTCTTCCTCATGTTCTTCAGCCACGTTTGCTTGTGCTGCACTTTTCTTCTTCATGTCTTCAGCTCTCTTGTTGCACTCTCTGGCTATATGTCCACTGTTGTTGCAATAATAGCAAATATCCTTCCTGCGGTCCGCATATGGAACCTTTCCTGCTTGCCCATGCCATCCCGCTCCATTTCCTTCAGGCTAGAATTTTCGGTCCATTTCCTGTTTTCTTGGATTGTCTCTGAATCTCGCACCTGGCGTTCTTCCCATCAGCGCCAACTCCTCTGTTCCCCTTTCGTCTTCCTGCAGTAGCCTCTGTATTAATGGATGATAGGATATAGGGAGACTTCCCAGAGTGGTGAATACAAGATGGGTTTACTCCATAGGCGCTCCTGTTGCTTCCAATTGTCTTGCTAGCCTTTTTTTTCGAGATGCTCCAAGAGTGATTTTCCCTCCACCATCTTGGTGTTTGCCAGTTTCCTCCTCAGAAGTAGCACATTTGCCACACTTTTGCCTTCATAAACCCTTTCCATACAGCCTTTGAATCCTTCGCATCCTGGACCTGTGAATTTGGTACCTCACCCAAACTTAGATAAATGGTCACAAATGCCTTGTTCTCTCGCACTTGGAAAGCTCTGGCAGCATTAGCGTTCGGCACTCCCTCTCGATTAGCTGCAGGCGGGGCTTCCGTCCCCTCTACGATCCCCCACAATCCCTTATCCTCCAGGATCATCTTGATCCTCCACTCCCAAAGAGCATACTTCTCTCCTTCAAACCTCTCGATCTCAGTGTTCGCTTGCGCCTCCATATCCTCATACCTGAGTCCCTCAATCATTCTACTCCATACCCTGTCTTTTCGGCTGGTGTCAGCTATTGTCGACCGTACTTGGGCCCATAACCTTTGTGACTTATTTGTCAGAGTTCCTTTGGTTAACTACAAAAGGACAAAGTGCAAAATCAAAAGCAATGAGCAGCAAACAATCATTTACAACAACCACAAAGCAACACCGAATCAGAGCTCACCAAAAGCGTAAGTTCGTTCTATTAATTAGCTATTCTATACACGTGAAATCAGTTTTTAGATTTTTACAAAGGAAACGGTGATGCTCACATACTAATGCGTGGGGCAAATTTTTTTTTTAACAAATTTCTTTTACAAAAAATTTATTTTTTTTTTACGCACCTTTCGCCCGGAAGATGCATGTAAAAAAAATTTACGTCAAAAAAAAAAATTAAAAACAAAATTCACGGGTGAAAAGGGCCGACTTCTCAGCCCTTCTGCCTGCGGCATACTGTGGGCGCACAGTATTCACGGGTGAAAGGGCCTCGAAGTAGGACCTTCCCCAAAAAAACATCATTAATGCCAAGAAGACTCTTCTGCAAAGGTGTCTTACTGGGCATCAAGAAACCTCTATGCTTACGTGTCCTTAAAACACGATGATCTTAATTGCTAATTCCGATGTCTTCCGTCTGTGAAATGCTGTTATATGGCTACAAAAGGCCCAAAATTCGTCTTGCTCAAGCTATTTACTCAACGTAAGCAATGTTTTAATTTTTAACTTTTTTTGTTGGCTGCCCTGCGCAAGAAGTTATGCCATGTAAATTGTAATGCCTTGCCAGAAGCACCTACATAGTCAGCTATGGACATAACGTGGCCCACCTCCATGACACTATGCCTTGGAATTTCAAATTACAAAAAAAAACTACCTCGAATGAGAATCTTATTCTTGGGGGCAAAGGACAATGATGTTGTCAAGACCAACATATTAGAGTAGTGTCCAAACTTTAGCAATACTAAAATACATACAATCAGCCTCATCTAGGAGTTGTTCACTATGAGAAACCAAATGCAATGTATCTAGTCGACAAAAATCAGGAGCCTCCACATACATTGTATTTAGCTGCCAGCTAATGTGTTTGTACGCGCAAGAGAGATGATGCGGCAAAGAGAGCTAATGTGCAGCAAATATAGCTTAGCTCAATCAAATTGAGATACATAGAGTGACTTGGGTAGTTGGGTTGCTTGCTTGAGCGATCGTCGTCTCATTGGTGGTGGTCTTCGTCAATGACAGCAGCTGAAAGCATTTTCTAAGGGAACACGAATTGAGGTGATCGATTGCATCCTAATCTATCCGTGTCATTGCACTTTTGATGTGGGTGCATTACAGCAACGGTGGCTAGCCCTAATTCTGGAATGTGTAGCTAGACAACAGTCTGAGGTTATTGTAGCTGTAAATCCATGAGTAGATTTCAGTACCTCCAAGCTGCAATTTGAGAAAGATTGTCTGCTAGGTTTACAACAAGATTTTTTTTTTATCGCCAATGATCTCGAGATTCTAGCTGTTGATTAAACTGGATATCCAGAGACATATATGCAAGCTCAATAAAAAATCACTAAATTGCAGGTTTTATTGCTTGAAGCCATCTGTATCTGTCTCTGCTCTGCTCTGTCTGTCTGTCTCTCTCTCCCGCAACCATGCCACAGGCTGGACCATCACTCTTCTCTGATCTGGAGCCGTCTTCATTGGCGCACACCAACCCATTAAGCTCTGAACTAACAAAATGCTTCAATTGGACGACAGTTTTCAACAATTCTTTTCCCAAAAACAGCACTTTTTTCGTAGTAACATTCCGTTCAGTGAGGAGTACGAACGCGGACGATAGACTGTTGTATGCAGCGGACGAAGCTGCCCAGGAAGAAGCTCGCAACTCCGGAGGTCTATTACACGTAAGTAACAAGTTCACTCATCCCAGCTTCTGAAACGCTTAGTTATATTTCTCGAATCTCAAGACTAGTGCAATAATTTCTCGCAAATCGATGGATAGAAACAAAAGAATGGAAAGCTAAATTCGTGTACATTCAGAATGCTCTTATGTTGTACCCTGTAATTTGATTTTGATACCGTCAGTAACGCCTGGGGCTATATATAATCCAACCTGCTAGACGGTAAAAAGTTTGTGCCAAAAGGTAGTGTCCTAGTGCAACTGCATCACACGTGGAGTAAAAAACCATATAGCGTTGCTGGGCGCCTTATATTAACACCAAGCTCTGCGTGTGTGCAATGTGATATATATATATATATATATATATATATAAAATTTTTGATTGTATCATTTTTTGTGTTTGTGTGAGATCTAAAATGTGTGTGTGCGCGCGCGCGCACGCACAGATTGAGAGTTGGATTGAGATTTGATGAGATAGTTTGTTTGGTGAATGAATGAATCGAACAGTATTGGTATGGAAAGCTGAACAGCAGGAGAGAGTGTTTGGCGATGTGCATTTGGGAATCAAGAGAATCAGCAACGCGAGCTATTCACAAGCCAGCGCATGCAGCAGCCATGAGGCTCTCATCTGAGATGTACCACTCTTACTCAGTGGACTTGCACTGGCTGCGAGTTGGGGCTGATGGCAATCCCATTTTCGAGCCCTTCAATGCCCACGCCCCACCACACTCCACTAACACATGAATAAGCAACAAATTGCATTATCCACACTAGCATTACATCAATCAGTGATGGAACATTAGGCATGTTCTGATACTTTCATTGATGATTTTATTTTGGTTATTTCCATTGATGATTTTAGTAGATATACACACGGGTCTAATACCATCATCTTCTTCTTTACGATGATCACAAAAAAGCACACAACACATTACTGGATGTAGATCTTCTATTCTCATTTGTTATGATCCATATTTTTTTTTAGCTTTGCTGCAGTAGCAGATGTTTATTGTGAATATTTGCTAAAAGATCATGAGGTGTCAATTCTAGGTGAGCTTACCATATGAGTGAGTTTTGTTTAAACTACAATGCAATAGATGTTTTCTTTTAATTTCTTAACAATTTCACACTTTGCATAGAGCAAAGCTTCGAGTGATGCATACATCACTTTAATATATCTTATCCTCACACAAGTACATGTATACATCACTTTAATAATATCTTATCCTCACACATGGGCATGTGGCCACAAAGGAAAGCCCAACCCAAAGCACGCCACACCATCACATACACCACGGCCTACCATCTATTATATATCAATGATTTGGCTTAGTTACCACCAAGTTGAATTACTATGCCTTCTAGTGTCTCTTAAAAGTTATTTACATCCATTATTTTCTTCATATGATTGTATATCATGAGTAGCTTGTATGAGTTGTGGGGATGCATGGTAATGATAGAGCAAGTTTCATTTACCCCTTATGGTGATGGTTTTAATCCATAGGAAAGCAATATCTACTCTTCATTAACCTGATTTGACAAGAATGTTGTTCAAGAGCTTGTACCTTTAGTAGCCATAAAATTGTCACATTAGGTCAAAAGAATCATAGTCAAATAAATGTAAACGAAAGATTGAGAGTTGAAATATAAACAAGAATGAAGCATTAAATATGACAACATATCCTTGTGTACGTTATATACATGCACCATATGAGAATTACAGATATTGAATTCCATAGTTTGTTAAAATATTATGTTTAAAAAATGGGACATTTCAAATGTTAAAAAATGAATTGAGTAGAGAATATAAACATTAGAGATATCAATATCATGTTTAAATATCATATCAATGAAACAAAACAAATTAGTCACATATGGAAAAGAAAAATAAAGGTATTGATCTAGTTACTTTTTATGTTTATAGCTCTAAGTGTGTCAAGTTGCTAGCTCTAAGTGGGTCAAGTACCACTAATGATTTAGACTTTTGTATCGTTAATGTGCCAAGGATGCACTGATTTTATCTTGTTGTGATTCAAAAGATATTGAGTTTAATTCCAAAAGATGCGACATGCTCACGATCACCCAAAAGCTTAGCACTAGAGTTGTGGAAATGTCTACAAAATTGCATTTCATGTATTTTTTTTAAATATGTAAGTATTAGACCCAAATATCCACCCGTGTCGACATGGAATCTCACATGCCCCAACCCAAGCACACTCCACCACCATGCCACAAGCGGCCCATTTCATGTAATTTTTAATTTCATTTCCTTCTCTAAGTCAATGAATTTAATTCTTTGATGTGTATATTTTTCATACATTTAGAAATTCAGGAATATGAGACATTGATTTTGGTTGGAGTATAATATAGTTATAATTTGTCAAACAATTCTCGATATTGGTATTTTCAAGTGTAGGTGAGTACTATAGTATTTCAACATCTGTTTTTTTTCTTTGGAATGTCTTCTCTAAAAAAATAGTTTAAAACCATCATAGTAATATAGCTATATATTTTTCTTTTAAAAAAAAAAGACTTTTTAATCTCAATCTAATGTTAAACAAGATTATGATGTGTCAACCAATAAAGCTTAAACACACCTTAAAGCTTCCAAAGATAGGCATGGAATACAATCAGCTCTAATGTTAGCTTCATGGTTTTCTAACTTATTTAAATTAGCATGTATATGATCATAGCACTATTTTTACAGTTGGCTTTTTCTAAAAGATGGCCATTGTAAGACTTTATACCAAATGATGAAAAGTATCATTTGACTCTTAGATAGAATTTGAGCCATATATCTCAAGTACTAACAAAAATCTAAGCAAATAGTTTACATGAAGTATAATAGATATATATATTATTCCAAAAGCATGACACTTGACAACAAGCTAGTGATAAGCATGCTATGACGTGTAAAATATGTATCATATATGAAGAACAATATGATGTCTTTACTTGTGGATGTGCAACATCTATCAATAATACCACTGCTTTTTGCTTCTTTTGAAACAATAGTAGGTAGACTATTAGAATATCGACAAACATATGACAATTATTGGTAGCAAGAAGTTGAGAGAAGTAGAAACAATCATGCTAGTACATGACAAAAGTAAAACAACTCTTCGTAGAGACAAATCAATTAGATCTTGGAGGCGAGTATTAATCAATGCTATTAGATATTAAGATTAGAGGCATTCAGAACTCTAGCTTAAATACTTAAATTAGACCGTACTACCAATTGGGAACCGGGGTTTGATGACTTTTGCACATGTAGGAGCTTGTCTATAGAAACATGAGTCATAGTTCTAGAATTAATAATAAGTTTTTTTTAAATTCTGGATCTTAAACGATCGACAATTGAGTCAACGAGCGATATCCTAGGAAAAAAAAAACTTGTTGATTACATGGCCACCCAAATCAACAAAATAGTAGATAGTTAGAATATACCAAATGTCATAGGTGTTGTTCAAAGGTGTAGGGAGCCCAAGTGAATAATAAAAAACTCTACTTTTAGATCATGTAGATCTCATTGACCAAAATAAAGCGATGCCTTCTGGGTTGAAAAAAGTTTTCCATATGTTCCGTTGACTGTAACAAGGGAATATTATGATTGTAAGTAGAAATATGAACTCAGTCAAGCATTCAATAGGTAGCATATTCATGTGTACTTTATCTAAATATAGATGCAACATATGAGAATCAATATAAATTTAACTCTATACATTTTTTAGGAATTATTTTGTTCGTAAAATGGTATGTTTTAACAACAAAGAATGAACATGACATGAAACATTTGAGTAGAGCATAGGAGCAATAGAGATGTCAAAATCATCTCTAAACATTATATCAATAAAAGAAAACAAAGTCACATATGGAAAAGAAAAAGAAAGATGTCAATCAAAATACTTGTTATCTTTATAGGTGCTCTAAGTGGGTCAAGTTGCACTTATGCTTTCTTGTTGTAACTACAAAACGATTTAGCTTAGTTTCAAAAATGATTGTGAACTCATATGATCTAGGTAGTTGTTATCATTTTGTATATGCTCCTTATTGTGAGAATCAAAAAGAGAAAATATTACCCAAAAGCTTAACACTAGAGCTATGGAGAACTGTGTGTACAAAAGTGCATTTTATGTACTTTTTTTAAAATATTAAGTATTAGTCTTAAATATCCACCCTCGCATGTGAACAAAGAATTACACATGAGACACTAAACCCATCACAAGTATAGTACACCACCATGCCATATCCTAACAAGTCATGTCCCGATCACAACCATATACAGTAAACCAAATAAATTGTACACTTATTACATCATCACATTTAGAGCTTATACTAATGAATCAGATTAGAACTGATTTCTAACTCTCTCCCTTAAGCTCAAATGTGATAGGGATAAAAAAACAATATATTGCAGCAGCGTCTGGAGTGTCCAAAAGATTATGCATATCACAGCTACCCTGTGCTTGACTCACACTCAAGCACACCAACAAACCACCAGGTTTGACTCACAAAGTAACATGTACACACAATGCTCATACAGAGAGTCTATCACACTCTCGACCAACTGACTCGTCCCCATCCAACTTGAAACACAAGTGGACCACATGAGCAACATGGCTCAACTGAGGAAGTCCCACTGCCTCCATGAGATTTACATCCTCCATCTAGCTAGGCTGACATCCTATTAGACACTTACAAGTGTTGGATCTTCAGCATCCTCCGTCGACTATGGCTCCATCTAGCATGACTATGATAGTCTCCCAACTAGTCTACGCTATGGCTTCTCCAACTAGCTTGAGCAAGAGGATGGGAAGAGCATTATGAGGGGTGAGTATTTTGATGGGTAAGATCCGCTCTTCTCTCGTTTTGCTACTTAGGAACTGACTCAAATGACGGCTTAACCTAATTCAATGACGACTTAACCTAAAATCTCCTCCTCTAAGGCTCACCCTACTAGAGAATGGAGGGCCTAGATTAACTTAACCTATTGTTAGATGAATAATATACAATACAATGTGAAGTAACACAGTACATGAAACCACACAAGGGAGAACACTAAGAGAGAAAGATAGGCATGTATTGCAAATGACGTTCTTCTCGAAAATGGACTCTTCCACTCCTATATATACTGGGAGTGGTGGTCACTTACAAAAAGGCACTATGGGACTAACTTAACTTTGAATCACATTGGTGCCATGGGACAAATCCCCAATGGACTTTTGTGACTAACTTTTACATAACTTGAAATAACTGGAAACTACATATCTATGTGCAGTGCCCATGGTAGTTTAACTTAAGCCATTACGAATACCGCAAAAGCCTAAACTTGATGGGCAAGTTCTACATTTAAATCCTATCCTGCTTGTATTTTAAAAGATGTTCCGCATGATGGCTAGAATATTCCTTGGAATATCAGCCTACATTATCCCCTCCATTAAGAATTTGGCGGTCCCACACCAAGTGCAATGTTAAGACCCTGCTCCTTATGGTGCTAGAGGAGTCAAAGTTGGTGCAGCTTGTAGATGTGGAACTTTTTTGTAAAGTGCTGCTCCGTAGGAGATGAAGCTTTGAAGGAGTACGAACATCTCCAGAAGATTTGGATTGAATCAGGTTGGAGTTGGCTCGTTGATGACTTGCTTCCAATTGCTCACGCAAATGATTCAGCAGATGATGTACATGAGCTTAGTATCGTGAGGCATGATGTGAATGTCACACAAGGGGTTATTGAACGGCAATGAGAGGAAGATGGAGTGGGTGTGATAGGGGGTGTTGTAATCTCAAAAGTGATGAACGTGGATATATGGAAGTGGCTGGATGGATCAAAATTCCTTTGCTCATTACTGTCTTTTGAAGGCACTTTTGTCAGCAAAGATTTTCCATTTGACATTTCTTGCAGCTGTTTGAATTCGTCGCAGAGTTCGAGAGCCCTTCAAGCGATCGCGAATGTATAGAGGCATGTCTGGTCTCTTTTTTTTTTTTTCATTTGATTGATCAACAAGCTGTTAACTTGGTCAACACACTCTACCTTGAGACGTTTAAAACGCTCTGAATAGGTGCGTACCGACTCCTCTTGCCCTTCATTTTGATCTGAGTCATTTGACTTAATGGGCTTTGGGTTAGCTTAGATGGTTTGAATCGCTTGATGAGAGATTTTTCTATGGTTTCCCATGACTCAATATTTGTACTCTTTAGATACAAATACCACTCTTTCGCATCGCCATTGAGAATCATTGGAAACAACCTTAATTTTTCAGCTTTAGAGCTGTCTCCATAGAACTTACAAGCGTTATCAAAATCTTGGAGGAACCGACTGGGTTCGATTATCCATCGTACTTTGGGCATTGATTTTCAGAATCCTCTTATCTACTCGTGGTGGAGGCAGATTGTTTGTCTCCCCTGACATTGTGATCTAAGATAGATGATTCTACACACAATGGTTAGATGATGAATGTGGAAGGTATTCACAAGATGGCGATCTTATCACGAGGAATCTATGGCTTTCTACTAGGTCACGTCTAAGGTGCTTCCCTACTAGAGTGCCTAAGACTATTTCCAACTAGATTGTCTCATGATAGGATGTGGAAAGTGGATTGGTACATGGCTATGTATAGTGCATCTGATGATAGATCAACTTATCCTGGTGAAAAAGTTTCGTTGTGCAACCGAGGGTGATACTAGAATTCAAGTTTTCTTAGTGAATGGTGCTTCTCAGGCTCATTAGTGTACTCTTTTGGAGAGAATTCACACACCTACCTGAGAACTTGCACAAGTCTAGAGCTTGTCAAAAATAGACTATGCAAGTACTATTTGAGGAAAGATCAAGAATTTGTACTGGTAGATAATTTTGAGGAGGTTGCTATGTTTCTCTCACCTTCTCTGGACTTTCCTGATGTTTCTGGAACCTCTAGTCCTTAGGGCAAAAGGACCTCGAACCTATTTGCATAGGCCATGTTTGATAATTTTAGGGGGTCTTTTATTTTTTGTGATGTGTAGAGAAGCTTGACATCTTATGTAGAGGAGGGGTGAAGAGCCGGTGAAGTGGAAGCCGAAGGGGAAGGGGAGATGTCTGGAAGCGAGAGTGAAGGACAAGCTTCCGCACAAGACTCAGATTCGGACGATGACAATTAAGAAGTCTTTGTTTGATTAAAGTTTAATGTTTAATATTTTTTAATTTACCTTTTAACTTTGATGTAGCAAGTAGGAAGAAAGGGATTTTGTTTCAAGCCCTTTCTTAAAAACAAAACTTAATGTACTTTTTTTTCAAATGATCGGATTATATATATGTGTGAGATTTTTGTTTCACCATCTATGTTTATCAATTGTTAATGTACATTTCAATTCTTGTCTATAATTGCATTGTTTGTTTTAACTTTTACTCATTTATTGTGCACCATCTATGATTGTATTAAAATCTTGTTTTGTTATAAGAATGTTCATCGTTATATAGACAAAATTTAGGTAACTCACATATAGTTTGTATAATCTATTATCAAGAACAAAACATATACTACAAAATTAACATTAAAATTTATCAAACCATTTATTTAAATGAAATCACAAAATATTCATATGAAGAAGACGTGTGACATATCTCATTTGCTTGTCTTCATCAAAACCCCTTTCTTTTCAAAAACCATCATCCTTTTTATTCTACAAATCAATCAATCAAAGGCAAACCATTTAAGATTAGCAATAACTATCTTTTCTCTCTTGATGTGTAAGTTTATCTAATCTAGTCTTAAGATCAAAACATATTGTACAAAAACCACATTGATTCAATCACCACACAATTTAACAAACCATTTAATAAAATGACATGTGAAATCATCACCTAATCTCACAAAATTAACATTCAAAGATTCATAACATAACTCATTTGATTATAATCAACTATCTTCTTCAAATCAACCACAAATACTATCAATTGAATGCTAACCTACATTGTGTAACCACATACCTTTCTCTCTCTCTCTCTCTCTCTCTCTCTCTCTCTCTCTCTCTCTCTCTCTCTCTCTCTCTCTCTCTCTCTCTCTCTCTCTCTCTCTCTCTCTCTCTCTCTCTCTCTCTCTCTCTCTCTCTCTCTCTCTCTCTCTCTCTCTCTCTCTCTCTCTCTCTCTCTCTCTCTCTCTCTTCTCTCTCTCTCTCTCTCTCTCTCTCTCTCTCTCTCTCAATATAATACAATCGACGCATTGAGAAACACAAATCTCATTTCGCGTACTTTTTTTTTTGCGCAAAAAAACTCTACGTGGTACATCCATGCGTGGTAGAACCATGCCAATGCTATTTTCCAAAATCTAGATCTTGGAAATTTGCCACGCCGTGGCAAATTTCCAGGGAACATGTAAAAAAATTTGCAACACATGGCAATTTTTTTCAGAGAGCTCCCTAAAAATTTGCTCTGCCCAGCGTGGCAAGTTGCGTGGTTGTGCCACAAGTGGTAGAACCACGAAATTTAAATTTCTCAAAATTTTCATCATTTCTTTGCCGGATGGGGTGTTTTCTACCGGAAAATTTGCCGACATGGCTCTTCCACACGTGGTTCTACCATGCGTCAGTTGCCACGCGCATTGCCATGTGATTGGCACGCGAATTGCCACGTGAACCGGACGAGCTCCAAATTGACCCCCATCTTATGTGTGTGGCAATATGCATGGCAAATTGCCAATGTATGTAGTTGTCATAGTGAAGTTAAAATATATCTTGAAGCTATATATATCTCAAAATATCCATCCAAATTAAGGCACAAGGAAGACTAGAAGTTTGCAAAGAAAGAATTCCGTGAAAACCCAGATCATTTCAAACAACAACGAGAGGTGACTGGAAAATGATAGGAGACTTTTAGGACCTTCTCACCTTGGGAGTGGAGGCCAAGGTTCTCTGAGGGACCCCGTTATAACCATGTCATATGACTCCATTTTGCCCTCATGGTTTGGACTTGAACATTCATGTAGAGGACCTTACAACAAACATGCGTCATGCGAGTGATCACATGACCAACCCGCTCATCCTCCACTATGTGAGCGCGGTGGTTGCTTTATCATTCCCACGAGACAACCTCCGGAACGAGAGGATGTCGATGAGTAGTTCATAATTGATAAATATAAAATTTGCAAACATTTGAATTACGTTCACATATCAAATTGAAACGCCTAATCATTAGATCCAGCTGAACCGCCCCCATCTTGTGTTGATTTCACACGTGTGGATTGTCCACAACATGTACTTGTGATCTCCTAAGGTGTGTAGATGTACCAATATCAAGACTAGATTGAGATTCAAGATCTATCTTTGATTCTATGGCAAAAACACACTACTACATGCATTCGATCACTTCCAACTCTCACTCACACGTGTGGGAAGTATTAAAAAATTATTCTAAGTAGAAACAAGATGCTCTCCTCGGATAGAGAGAGAAAATCATTATGAGCTCTCGGGTAGAGAGAGAAAGCTAGAAATCCAATAACACTCAAAATCCACTCCATCTCCAAAATCAATTAGATCCAAATGAGGAGTACAATGATACTAGTAGATCCACGAGCTACCACTATGCTTAACTATAATTGGACCACACTTTGCCACCTCTTAATCCTATTGGACCATTGATCCATGCACCTCTAAATTCTATTGGACCATTTTCAAGCAAACCTCAAATTCTATTGGACCACTCATGGTTCCACCTCTAAATCCTATTGGACCTCTTAAACTTAATCAAACAAAAGTATTACACTTGTCTACACTCTAATTGGCACAAGTTTGGCCTCCTCCTCTATTTTGGCTCAATAGTGGCATTACAAGTGGAAATGGATAATTTGCCATCTATGCCAAATTTGACCCTATCAACATCCTACACCTAAATGCTTGACTATGAATTTTTATGAGACCCCTATATCAAACATTTTGATTTACTTTACAATTCTCCACACGTGGGAACATCCTCCACACATGTGAGATTCACTTACAAACTTCTATCATAAAAAATACCAAGCTAGATTTTTGCCAATTTCTCACACTCCTCAAAAAATAGCCTGGAAAGGTACTAGATCACTTGAGAAGTTTGTAAATCTTTTTCAGTGGATCCTTTGGTATGCATAAGAAGTGAAGATCAACCAAGGGATCCATCATAGCATCACCCCCACCATATCCATGATAAGATCTCTTTGGTAGAGATCTCTTGCCAATGCCTTTGAAGAGTGCTCCACCAATATGCCACTATGATCATGGGCTTCGTCCATGCTTGATGATGATCTTTGCTTTGAAAGTTCCACTTGCATGATGGATGCACCATAAATAGAGAAATCTGAGGCTTCCAAGCCTGCTTCCAAGCCTCATAAGGATCATGGAGATCAAGATCATAAGATGTGAAACAATGATGATTATCAAGATTATGCTTTCTAGCTTGACTAGTCCACATACAATGAACTATATCCATGATGGATCTAATCTTGATATCAAAGACTACCTTGATCTTTTTTAGGCTAGTTACTCTCTCAAAGATGTAAGTGTCCACTTTGGATGATTCACTTAATCTCAAGAGGAGTTTACAATTTGCCTCAAAACATGTGAAAACATGATTTTCAAAAAAGTGAGTACCAAGCTCAATCTTGTTCTTACTAGAACCAAGAGCATACTTTTGACAATACAATATCTTGATTTCAAAAAGTATTGGAAACATATCTAAGTCAATAATGACAAGAAACATGTCCATACCATACGCATCATACAAAACTAGTATAGCTTTTCTTGAACTTTGAGATCCACAAAATTCAATGAAGCAAGATAGCATTTCAAGCAAAGGAAGAGAAGCATATATGAATGTGTTGTAGTAGATACAACATGAAAGATGCCCCTCTTTTCCATGTAAGGTGAGCCATAAAGACTCGGCCATGCATCTTGAAGATCTTCTTCAAATTATATGAAGACGAAACTCCTCCTCACACCTTGGCCTTATCATAACTTGAATACCTACAAAAAAGATAACTTGTGATACTTCTTGAGAAGCCTTGATCTCGGCCACTTTCAAGATTGAATCTTCATGCAATATGACATCTCTATTCACAATCCTTTTTGAAATAGAGAGTGTAAAGACACTAAAGGCCTCCTTGATGGATGAGTATCCAATCATGATCCATGAGCTTGGATCATCCTTCCTCCTTGTTTCCAAGGGAATATGTGCAAAGCAAGCACTACCAAGTTCACTAAGGTGATCAACCTTAGGCTTCATCTTGAATAAAACTTCGTATGGTGCTATTCCTTCAAGAGCTCCAATACTCCTCAAAGCTTTGATCTTCAATGAGAATTTCTTCTCAACATATGCTTTGAATAATAAGGAATAATCATACACCATAATACTTGAAGAGAGAAGATATGTGCATCTTGTGTGATCATCCTTTTTTGAAATATTGGACATATAAGAAACATCAAGAGAGTTTGCACTCTCACTTGGATCCAATTTGTAGATGCCTTCAAATCTTGATCCATATGCAAGGATCTCACCATCCTTCTTGATCACACAATTGTCAATATTGAAATTGACATCAAAGCCACTATCAAGAAATTGACCAACACTTAAGATGTTCTTTGTAAGCTTTGGGACAAAAAGAACATTGTTGAGAAAGAGATCTTTGGAAAATGCAAGCTTCAAGGGAATAATCCCTACTCCTTCAATAAGTCATTCTTACTTGCAATGTATATGGCCTTCTTGACTCCATCATAAGACATAATAGATGAAAAAGAGTGCTTGGAGCCACACATATGTGAAGATGCTCCACTATCAATATACCATGAGTCATCCTTGTTGAAGGTGGAAGAGGAAAAGCTTGATGCCATAAGAGAGCCTTCTCCATCACTTGCAATATAGTCTTCTTTCTCATGGGTGATGTTGTCTTGATTGAGTTGATTCTTCTTCTTGAAGCAATTGGTGGCATAATGGCCTTTCTTGCCACAATAAAAGCACTTGATCTTCTTCTTCTTGAGATTTGAATTAGAAGCATGAGAGGTATCCTCCTCCTCTCCATCTTGGCCTTTAGCTTTGTCATTAGAGAAGTGATGGTGCTGCTTCTTACTCCTCTCTTTGTGCTTGGCAAATAGAACTTTGTCATCATCATGATTGAGTGATAGCTTGTCCATCCTCAAGAGTTTGTACTCTTGTCTTGATTCTTCATAAATAAGCACACTTTGAAGGGCCTCCAAACTTGGTAGCTCCTCCTTAAATGGCATAGGATTGGACAAGGTTGTCATATTCATCTCTCAAGCCATTGAGAATGACTTGGACTAGCTCACTTTGATTGATTGAGTCACCAATACATGCAAGCTCTCTATGAATATCCTTGACTCTCAAAACATAATTAGATGCACTCTCATCACTCTTTTGACTACTTTGGAAGATTTGATTTCTAAGAGTGAGGAGCCTAGAGGTGTTCTTAGCCTCATAGATGGACTTGAGACAATCCCAAGCTTCCTTGGATGTAGAACAATCACCAATCTCCCTCAATATCTCATTAGAGACATTCATCTTAATGTAATGGAGAGCCATCCTAGCTCTCTTCTTGTATTTTTGTACTTCTTGAAGGACTTGAGGCTCCTCCTCAATCCCAAGTACAATGTCCACCACATCTTGGAGTATCAAGATGGACTCCATCCTCAATTTCCATATTGAATAATTGGAAGTAGATAGGTCAACGACATAATTCTTTTCATCATCACTTTATTTTTGCCAGTCCTTGAAAATGTCCTTGTTGAAGACCACATGCGTGAGTTGCCTCATGTGAGTGACTACGCGACCACCATGCTCATCCTCCACTATGTGATTCTCCGCATCTATACCATAGTATGGCAACACGTCAACTGGTGGAGACTCTGGTAAAGAGAGTGTCAAGAGGAGTGGGGGAGCTGATTACAATAAGAGAAATTTGGGGAGGCGTTTGAAGGCAATCACGAGAAGAGTGGAGAGGGGTATGAAGAGGAGAAGGTTGGGGAGGAGTTTGAGTGGGAGTGTAACCAACAGGGGTTTGAATGGAAGAAAAAATGGATGGAGTGGCTTGGCAAGAGGGATCACGGTGCGATGGAGACCCCATAGCGGGTGTAGATATCGAAGAAAGAAAAATGTGTCGAGAGAGTGTGGGGTGTCGGCATAATCAAGTGTGGCAGATGCATGAGTCATAGTATCATGCACCATCCATGTTGCTTCCTGAGTTAGGATTTTTCGAAGTAAGGAATCCCTATGACGAGGCCTGCTAGATGGATCTGTTGGACTTGAGGCCATATGAAACACGACATCATTGGCATCACTGCCACAACAAGAGCCGCCAATTATGAGGCGACTCCTCCAATGATCTCTCTTTTTCGGTAGAATGTCGGGAAGAGGCACTGACATTAGAGTGCGCGGGGGAGGGATTCCCATCGGCTAGACCCTTGTGAAAGAGAAAAACACCAATAAATTCATTTAAATGAGTTTAGGGTTTAGGGTCGAACAAAATAAGTGACTCTTCACATTCAACCATAGATGAATAAATTACATTACACCACAATAATCACAAATATTGAAATTACATGTCGTGCGAGTCAATACATGTGGATAATTACACTTTAAAACAAATAAATTAATTATTTCAACATGGTCTAGGGCCAAATACAGTTCAATTACATAACTAGTCAAGATTCAAGAATACATATAAAGTAGCTACATTGAAAGATAGTTGGCAAATGTATGAATCAAAATGACAGATGTAAAAACATGTACATAAGTATGTGTAAGCATGGAAAGGCTAGCTATAGAGCTTTAACACTAGCTAGATCTATCTAATTCATCCTCATCACGTTCGTTAGGTGAGACTTATATTTCATGCATGTGCAAAAGACACATGAATTAGTCTTCTGAAAAATGGTATTGGAGTGGGAGAGAATAGCAAGTTTAAAGAACATAAAATAGATTTGATGTCGTACTTTAGGAGCAACATCCCAGTTTATCTGCACGCCTTGCCTCTCCAATAACTCGGCTAATGCCTATGTACTATGGGCATATGCATACATATACTCTCCATGTGTGGGAGACTACCCAACGGCCAATTACTACTCCTTTGATGCTCTTGACTAGCTCCAAATTGCCATCTTCCTTGTTGCCTTGTTGAAGCCCTTTGAGATCAACCTCTTGACCATCAAAGTCATTGAACAAAACTTGTTTTCCAGATCCATTACTTGTTGTAAAGTCGTGAAAACATCCAATAGCTTTCTTGTCCTTAGTTAACTTCACCAATCTTCATGTTCCATTCTTCATAAGAGCTTGATACTCAAGATCCATTGCTTGGATCCAGTCCTCTTATTTCCTTGCTTCATCTACACTTGTAGGTTTATCAAAAGAGGTAAGGAAAGCAACATAATTTCTAGAAACTACTTGCTTACCCTTTTCATCATATGTGAGCCTTGAAGGTACTTGTCTTTCCCTTGATGTTCTCCTTGGCTTTTGACTTGATGAAGGTCCATCATCATCACCATCTAAAGTAGGATCCTTTACATCAACATCAATAATGTTAGATCCATCAATCATGCTTGAAGACACCTTTGGAATGTTTCCCTCATCAAAAATGACATCTCTACCAACAATCACTTTGTTAGTAGAAGGAATGTAGACCTTGTAGGCTTTACTCACCTCACTATATCCAACAAAAATACCTTTCTTTCAAGATGGATCCTCCTCGGTCCTATCGTCATGAGTAATGTTGACATAGCATGTGCATCCAAAAGTTCTTAGAAAGTTGACACTCGGCATAGCATCTCAAAAGGTGTCCTTCCATCCAAAATAGCACTTGGCCACCTATTGCACAAGAAATTGGCGCACAACAAAGCTTGATCCCAAAAAGGTTTATCAAGATTAGCACTTAACCTCATGGCTTTAGCACTTTCACATAAAGTTCTATTCTTCCTTTTAGCCACTCCATTTTGTTGTGGGGTCCTTGGGGTTGTAGTGACTCTTGATCCCATGCTCATCACCAAAGGCCTTGAACTTGGTAGATATATACTCACCACCATTGTCACTCCTTAAGCACTTGATCTTTGTGAAAAATTGGTTCTCCCTTGCATTCTTGAACTTAACAAAGACATCATACACTTCATCTTTGCTCTTTAGTAGATAGATGCAACAAAATCTACTAAAATCATCAATGAACGTTACATACATTTGCGCTCTTTTTCGTGATTTGCTTTTTTGATAAGCTTCCATCCTTTTTAATTTTTTGAAATCTTGTGGAGGCGTTGTGCTTTGAGCATTAACACAAAAAAAAAATGTCATATGCAACACACAATGCTACATGTCCATATCATAAGTACATATTATTTCATAAATACTACAATATAAATACCTGTTTCGAGACATTTCTTCAGCAGATGACATATTTGTTGGTTGATCATGATAAAGATATTTGATCTGTAATATACGAACAAAATTAATATTAAATCTTATTGAAGTACACGTGAAATTGACAAAATACAAATTACATACAATGCATCAACTTTGAGAATAATGGTAGACATCTAAAAAGACCAATCGAGTACTGGAGTTTGCAAAATCACCAAATAAATCAAGACTAGCTTCGAATTTAGGCTATATTAAGTGCATCAAACTTGACTATGTGGCAATTGCTCCTAGAATCACTATGATCAAGCAATCAAAGCAACAGTAGATGTTTCTGTAAAGAATTGAAAAAGATTATCTATGTTAGATATAGGGGTCTTATGTTTTTATATCAAGCATCTAGGTGTAGGATGTTGATAGGACCATATTTGGCATAGATGGCAAATTATCCATTTCCACTGGAAATGCCACTATTTAGCCAAAATAGAGTAAGAGGCTAAACTTGTGCCAATTAGAGTGTAGACAAGTGTAATACTTTTGTTTGATGAAATCTAAGAGGTCCAATAGGATTTAGAGGTGGAACCTTGAAGGGTCCAATAGAATTTGAGGTTTGCTTGAAAATGGTCCAATAGAATCTAGAGGTGAATGGATCAATGGTCCAATAGGATTAAGAGGTGGAAAAGTGTGGTCCAATCATAGTTAAGCATAGTGGTAGCTCGTGGATCTACTAGTATCATTGTACTCCTCATTTGGATCTAATTAATTTTGAGATTGAGTGGATTTTGTGAGTCATTGGTTTTCTAGCTTTCTCTCTCTACCCGAGAGCTCATGATGATTTTCTCTCTATACACAAGGAGAGTAGCTTGTTTTTACTTAGATTATTTTTGGAACACTTCCCACATGTGTGAGTGAGAGTTGGAAGTGATTGAATGCATGTAGTAGTGTGTTTTGCCATAGAATCAAAGGTAGATCTTGAATCTCAATCTAGTCTTGATCTTGGTGCATCTACACACCTTAGGAGATCATAGGTAGGTGTTGTGGACAGTCCACACGTGTGAAATCAACTTGGTATCAGAGCCTATCTAAGGTTACCATGCATTTTGATCCATTTAAGTAAAAACTTTTCATCAATTTTGAGCTAGAAATTGTCAAGATCCATTTTCCTAGCTATCTTGTCTAATTTGGATCAAAAGATATCAATAGGGCATTGATTGGGTTTGACCTGGTACTGTACAAAATCAGGTGCTCAGACACGTGTGAGGAACATCCAATTTCAGATTGAGAGTTCTCTCTCATGCTTGATCCATTTACCTTGCTTGATAGCTTGTTTTGAAGCTATTTTTGTCTAGTTTCTGTTGCAATCAGTTTCATTCCATTTGACTGAGCCAATCAGAAGTTATAAGCTTTTAAAGAGGGTCAGGTAGGGCACCTAGACCTGGGTGGACACATTTGGTTTGGTCAAGTGATTGCTTTTTAGATCTCTGTTCACAGTTGTATGGTTACCAATCTCATCTGTAAGTGATCTAGACATTGTTTTGAGATCATAGCCAACTTGTTTCATGCAATATCATTGAGTTTGAGTCAAATTTGGTTACTTAGTGTATTTCACACTTGCTAAGAGTAATGATCCTAACTTTGTCTATAGTCCATCATTTGATGTGAAATAGATCTTGTTTTAGAGAGATTTGTGTAGCTAGTGAGAATCAATTCACAAATAGTTGCAAGATCTTTCATAGGAGGAGATAGTACTTCATTATTGGATCCTATTGAGAGTGTGTTGCAAAACTTATTGTTCATCATTTGAGTTTTCTTCACTTCAAATGGCATCAATGACTTCATCTTTGTTGGAACCAAGTGAAAGATTGTCCACTTCAAACTATTCAATTTGGAAGATGGGGACGGAGTCCATCTTGATCCTTCAAGACGTGATGGACATAGTTCTTGGCCTTGAAGAAGAACCAAAAGTTCTTCAAGAGATTCAAAAATACAAAAAGAGAGCTAGGATGGCTCTCCATTGCATTAAGATGAATGTCTCTAATGAGATATTGAGGGAGATAGGTACTTGTACAACACTGGTGATTCCATCAATCAAAATGAGCTAGTCCAAGTCATTCTCAATGGCTTGAGAAGTGAATTTGATAGCCTTGTCCAATCCTATGCCATTAAGAAGGAGCTACCAAGTTTGGAGGCTCTCCAAAGTGTGCTAATTTCTGAAGAATCAGGACAAGAGTATAAGCTCTTGAGGATGGACAAGCTTTCTCTCACTCATAATGATGGCAAAGCTCTCTTTGCCAAGGACAAGCACAAAGGGAGGAGCAAAAACCAATTTCAACAATCCTACAGCAAGGAAAAAGCCAAATCCAAAGACAAAGATGAGGAGGAAGATGATTCCTCTAATGCTTCATCATCCAAGCTCAAGAAGAAGAAGATCAAGTGCTTTTATTGTGGCAAGAAAGGCCATTATGCCACCAATTGCTTCAAGAAGAAGAATCAACTCAAGCAAGCCAACATCACCAATGAGAAGGAAGACACTATTGCAAGTGATGGAGAGGGATCTCTTATGGTCTCTAGCTTCTCATCCACTCCTTTCAAGAAGGACGGCTTATGGTATATTGATAGTGGAGCCTCTTCACATATGTGTAGCTCCAAGGATTCTTTCTTTTCTACTGCACCTTATGATGGAGTCAAGAAATCAATATACACTGCAAATGATTTTGAATGTCCTATTGAAGGCATAGGGAACATTCCCTTAAAGCTTGCATCCTCTAAAGTTCTTTCTCTTTCTAAAGTGCTTTATGTGCCTAAGCTTACTAAGAATCTCATTAGTGTTGGCCAATTGCTTGATAATGGCCTTGATGTTAAATTCAATGTTGATACTTGTACTATCAAGAAGAATGATGAGATACTTGCATTAGGATCTAGATTTGGAGGCATCTATAAACTAGATCCAAATGAATATGTGAATTCTTGTAATGTTGCTCTTGTGAACAAGCTCTCTATGGAGGAATTATGGCATAGGAGGTTGGGACATCCCAACTACAAATCCATGCTCTCTATGATCAAAGAGGCCAAAGCTATTGGCTTGCCAAAGTCATTCTCCAAGAAGATCAAGCCTTGTGAAGCTTGTGCTATTGCTAAATCTCACAAAAAGCCATTTACAAGATCTTCTATCAAAAGCAAGCATCCTTTGGAGTTAATCCACTCGGATGTGCATTTCTCATCAACTATAAACAAGGGAGGAGCCACTTGTTTTGTTACTTTCATTTATGATTTCACAAGATTCACTTGGATATATCTTCTTGTAAATTTGTGTTTGATCATTTCCTTATTTTCAAAGCTTATGTAGAGAAGAAATTCTCATTCAAGATTAAAGCTCTTAGATGTGATGGAGGTGGTGAATACATCTCCAATAAATTTCATGATTTTTGTGAGCTTGAAGGCATTAAAAGAGAGTTCTCTTGTGCCTATTCTCCATCTCAAAATGGAGTGGCCGAGAGAAAGAATAGATCTCTATGTGAATGGCATCTTTCCCAAAAGATTTTTGGGGAGAAGCCATTGATTGTGCAAATTATCTTTGCAATAGGCTCCCACATATAGCTCTTGGAGGAAAGTCACCATATGAAATCTTATATTTGAAGAAGCCTAAGGTTGATCACCTTAGAGTTTTTGGATGCATATGCTTTACCCATATTTCATGCAAGAAGCAAGCATATAGAAGTGGCACATCATTTTGTGAGAGAAAAGCTTATTGGAGGAGAAATCTATTTGGAGCATGTCAACTCGTCCTCTTGTATTGTTGATCTACTCACCAAGCCTTTGAGCAAAAGTTCTTTCATCAAGCATAGATCTAATCTTGGAGTTATATCAAGATCAATGCTCAAATCTTCATAGATAATTTTTAGGAGTGTGAAGAATTGAAAAAGATTATCTATGTTAGATATAGGGGTCTTATATTTTTATATCAAGCATCTAGGTGTAGGATGTTGATAGGACCAAATTTGGCATAGATGGCAAATTATCCATTTCCACTTGTAATGCCACTATTTAGCCAAAATAGAGTAAGAGGCTAAACTCTTGCCAATTAGAGTGTAGACAAGTGTAATACTTTTGTTTGATGAAATCTAAGAGGTCCAATAGGATTTAGAGGTGGAACCTTGAAGGGTCCAATAGAATTTGAGGTTTGCTTGAAAATGGTCCAATAGAATCTAGAGGTGAATGGATCAATGGTCCAATAGGATTAAGAGGTGGCAAAGTGTGGTCCAATTATAGTTAAGCATAGTGGTAGCTCGTGGATCTACTAGTATCATTGTACTCCTCATTTGGATCTAATTGATTTTGAGATTGAGTGGATTTTGTGAGTAATTGGTTTTCTAGCTTTCTCTCTCTACCCGAGAGCTCATGATGATTTTTTCTCTCTACCCGAGGAGAGCAGCTAGTTTTTACTTAGATTATTTTTGGAACACTTCCCACACATGTGAGTGAGATTTGGAAGTGATTGAATGCATGTATTAGTGTGTTTTTGCCATAGAATCAAAGATAGATCTTGAATCTCAATCTAGTCTTGATCTTGGTGCATCTACACACCTTAGGAAATCACAAGTACATGTTGTGGACAGTCCACACGTGTGAAATCAACTGTTTCCAGGATAGCAAATCACTTCACTATCATTCAATTAACTATGTAGATCATCAAAATCACCAAACATAGATGCTGCAATTGCAACTCGGTCTATTGGCTTTCATATATGAGATTAGGAGGGTTGTGGAAGGATGAATAGCTTCCGCAGAAGCTCAAAAAAATTTTAGGTGCCTTAAGGTGACTACCAAATTCTTTGATGGCCATTCTAAGTTTTCTCTTGGAAGGATTGGATTGACCAAATATTGTCCAGATGGTGCCAAGACAAAAACGATTTTTTTTATTCAAAACAATTGTTGCAAGAGTCTCATGAACATTACCTTATGGCATGGAAGGTTTGGATAGATCAACATTGATGACCTACTAACGATGAATAAGAAAAATATGTTCTACATCTTGATTGATTGATGTTCACTTTCTTTAAATAAACATCATCATCCACTATTTCTTCAACTTGAATATTGGGTTGAGTGACCGTGCACTTCTGCATTCAACACAGTACATTTATTTGTTAATAATGATAAATCTTAATGGTTTAGACTTCTAACAAGGCCAATCAAGAACAATGTGTACTCAAACCTAAGTTGCAGCGTGTTATGAGCATGTAACCAGTGGCAAACCCTACAGAACACAGGAGGCCAGATACCACAGTCAGGGTCTTGTCCAGCGTACATGACCAATAGGGCAAGACAGTGTGAGTAGTGTGCCCCAACATGGTCCATAGCCATGGTGGGCCTAACATAGCCTAGGGACCCTGTCAGTAGTATAGGGCCCCACGTTGGGTCCCGATGTGCAGTCGGCCATGTCAGTGTCACGTGGTTGACACTTGGCAGTATGCATGCTACCAGGCCTCACATTGGGCTAGGAAGGGCTTGCTCCATATCAGGGAGTAGGCAATGTTGGGTGGATCAGTTACTGTTTGCCCTACTGTGGTGTTAGGATCTACTACACAGCGGAACGCGATCCAGGAAGAATCCGTTCCGGATCGTGGACGTTTCGGGACCAGAAACTCTGTCCCGAAACTCTGTCTCGTGGATTTTTGCGTGTGCCTTAGAACGAATTGGGAATGTTATGGATCAAGCATGCAATAGTTGTTTAGCTACAGAAAGAGTTGCAAGTCTGTCAGACTATTTTTTAGAACATAGATGTGGTAGTTTCTAACTTTCTAGAAGAATTTCCTCACTAGTTGTATTGTTTGGAGCTTTGATCTTGAAGATCATTTGATGCTTTTGATGCTTAGAGGTTGGTGCTTGAAGATTTTGAAAGTTTTTGGAGTTTTTGAGGTTTTTGCTTTTGAAAGTTTTTGAAGTCATGCTATTTCTTTTAAAAATAAAGTTTGGTTCGTGACCACTTCGAGTCACGGACTTAGGTGGGCGCGCGGGCTCGGGTGGGTGCGCAGGTGCTCGACAATTCTCTTACATATCACTAACATCAAAAAAATTAAAAAAACTTAAAACATGTCATACTATTCTTTATTCTTTTATAAGTTCTAAGATATTCTTGTAAATTACTTAAATTTAATGTCTTATTATTTTAAAAATTGTCTTCTAAAATAAAAACATTAAATGTCTTGTCTCACTTTCACTTTATATCTCCACTATGTGGAGTTTACAAGATAGCTAAATGTCGAATTACATGACTAGTTAGCGCTTAATCAACTAGTTAGTTAGTATTCGTCGTTGTTACTCGTTTAAGCTAGGCGTGAAGCCCGTTGAGCTGCTAGCTGACAACGCGAAGGATTTTTTTTCATTTGATTCGTAATCTCCCGTTTGCTTTCGTTCTTTTCGTTTCTTTTCGTAGTTTTCGTTTCACGTCCCTTTTTCAGCTTTGTGGTCCTGGAGGTGTGTTTGCGATTCGCAATTGATTCGCGAATCGTTTGTGCTTTGGGTCAAAGACATGTTGACTGTCGCGAATTGTTCTCGTTCGTGCTTCGAGTCAAAGTCATGTTGACTGTCACGAATTGTTCAACCTTTGTGCCTTGTTCATGTTGCGACAAAGTTGTAGGAGTTCACCATTTCTGACATTTATATCTCCATTGTGTGGAGTTTACAAGATAGCTAAACAGAAAATTGCAAGAGTAGTTAACGCTAATCAACTAGTTAGTTATTCTTTGTTATTTTTAACTCTTTCAACTGAGCGTAAAGTATAAGAACCACGCCCGTCAAATTGTTTTCTTTCGTTTTCTTTTCATTTTGTTTCGTTCGTGTCTTTTGGTTTTCGAGGTATGTCTGACTTTTGCAAATCGTTCGCCCTTCGACCTTTGCTTCGCTTCGTTTTGCTTCGCTTCGCTTCGTGACAAAGTTGCAGGACACAATTTCTGACACTCCCTCTTAAACCTTGTAGCTTTGTATGTTTAATCCAATTGCCTTTCTTTTCCTTGCAAAGAGTGGCTTGTAGAGCAGCTTCGTGAGCAGATCTGCAATCATGTCTTCAGACTTTATGTACTGTCCTTTCGAGGTCAGATCTCGAATGTGATGGTACTTCAGAGGTATATGTTTTGTCTTTGAATGGAAGACACAATCCTGGGACAGATATATGGCACTTTGAGAATCCATCATTATCGTGCATGGTTTTCCTTGTCGTATGCCAATTGCCTCCAGCATTATCTGCAACCAAACTACCTCGTTCACCACCTTTGAAGCTGTGACATATTCATCCTTGCATGAGGATTAAACTACCAAGTATTGCTTTTTGCATATCCAGCTGATTGCTGCTCTGTACGCCATTGAACATCCTCCTATCACAAACTTGTTGTCATCTTTGCAGCTCGCCCAGCTTGCATCACTGTAGTAGTGCAATTCGAATCTTTTTCTTTCATTGTCTGCTTTGTAGATTAATCCAGTATTTTTGGCACCCTTCAGATATTGTAGGATTCGTTTTGCCATTTGCCGATGTGCCATGCTAGTATTGGAAGAGAATTATCTTAAAGCATAGACGAAGAAAGTCAAATTGGGTCTGGTACAAATTCTAAGGTACATCAGACTACCGATTAGGTTTTGGTAGGGTATACCTTCCATCTTCTTTTTTTCTTCTTTTGTTTTCGGGCAATCCTACTTCGTCAATTGGGCTCCAGCTATCATTGGTGTGGCTTTTTTGTTTTGCAGTCCATCATTTGATATTGCTTCAGCACTTTTTTGGCGTACTTTGACTGACTCGAATGCATTTCTCCTTTCATTCGATCTCTTCTGATCTCCAGCCCAAGGCATTTTGTTGACTCTCCCAAATCTGTGATTTCATAATTTTCATAAATCTGACTCTTCGTGTTCTTGATTAGCATCAAGGAGTTTTCTATCATAAGAGAATCATCCACGAAAATAGTCAGAATCACAAAATCTCTTCCTACCCTTTTTATGTAGACATTACAGTCTAGTTGTGTAGGATTAAAGTCTAGAGACTTCAGAAGACTGTCGAGCTTCTTGTACCAAGCTCGTGATGTCTGGTTTAGACCATAAATGCATCTCTGCAATCGACAGAGATATTGTCGATTGTCGGGGTCTTCAAATTCTTCAGCCTACTTCATGAAGATTTTTTTTTCTAGATATTCGTGGAGAAAGGTTGTCTTTACATCAGTATGATGAATTTCCAGATTGTGTTGTGTAGCACATGCAAGGAGCAGTCGAATGTTTGTTATGTTCATCGTTGGAAAATATGTGTCGAAATAGTCGACTCCGTACCTTTGTGTGTAGCCCTTTGCGACAAGCCTTGCTTTGTGGCGTCCAACAGTGCCATCTGATCTCATTTTTCTTTTGTACCCACTTGTAGTCGACAATATTTTTGTTTTCGAACAGCTCTAGTATCCATGCCTCGTTTCGCCTCATTGATTTGATCTCCTCTGACATTGCCTGCTTTCACAATTCTCCCTCTAGACTCTGGACAGCTTCTAGATATGTACTTGGCTTTTCAATGAAGCTACATTACTCGCATTTTGTTTCTTCGCTCCACTGAAGATTGTCAGTGTATCGATCTGGAGGTTTTCTTTGTCTTGTTGACCTTCTGGGTTTGATTCATCGTTGTTCGAATGTTTCTGGTTCGCGGGGTTGATCTTCGTCTTCCTACTGCTCTAGAGTCTGGGGCTCAACATTCTGATTTGATGCTTGTCCTCGATCCCCCTCTTGAAATGGCAATAGTGTGAAGATCTCATTGCCTTTTTCATCCTTCAGTCCAAGGAATGTGGACTCATCGAACTTTACATCTCTACTCGAACCAACCTTCTTCGTTGTTGGATTGTAGAGCTTGTATACTTGTGATCTGTTCGAGTATTTGACCATGATTATTTGCTTTGATTTTTCATTGAGCTTGCTTTTTTTTTTTTGGAATGTGCTTGTATGCTGCACATCCGAATACATGCATGTAAGACATATCAGGCTTTGTACCTGTCCAAATTTCGTACGGTCTCTTGTTTTTCAGAGCTGTCGTTGTTGATCTGTTCTGCAGGTGTACTGCTGTAGCTATTGCCTCAACCCAAAATGGACTTGTCAATCGAGCCTGTGCCATCATGCATCTGGCTCCTTTTACTAGCATCTTGTTTCTTCTTTCTGTGACACCATTATATTTGGGTGTGTACGCAGGAGTGAATTGATGCTCTATCCCCTGTTCTTGGCAGAATTTAGAAAATTTTGTGCTCTTGTGCTCACTTCCATTGTCAGATCTGATGATCTGAATCTTCTTTGAGGTGTGTCACTCTGCAAATGCCATGAACTTCTTGAAAGAGTCAAACACTTCAGATATTTTCTTCAAGTAGTAGATCGTTGTCATCCAGCTTCTTTGGCTCTTCTTCCCTCATGTGTGAATGGATTCCGATGATGTTTGCCTTTCTAACAAGCTTCGTAGAACTCAGTATTGGGTCTGGATATCTTCAAACCTGTGACTATGTCTTTTTTACACATGTCATACAGGCTTCTCATGTTCAGATGATACATTCTTTTGTGCCAAAGCTGATCTTCATTTTCTGATGCATTTAATATGCTATCCGAATTGCTGATTATCTTGGCTGGTAGAGATTTCCTTCTTTGCATCCAACTGTCAGCAATTTGGTTGTCATTTTCACGATTATTCGGCATGTATTGCCATCAAACAGAGTTCGAAATTCCACGATCTGCTATCTTGGAGACTGATGTCAAGTCTTTTCTCAATGAAGGTATGTAGAGTGCTCCTAGCAGCTCTGCTTGACCTGACAGTGGGTCTCCCTCTAAAGGTTGCACCTCTGTGAGTTCGATCACCAACTAGATGCCTTCACCTTCCTGAAGCATTTTGATTTTGAATTTCCATACCCTATAGTTTCCACCATCAAGACTGATTGCTATTCTTGTCTGGATCATTGTAGCCATATTGTGTTGCCTAGAGGATCATTGTTCAGATATCAATAGTGATAACCTTAGTGCTCTAATACCATGTTGTGAATTAGAAAGTTTTGCAAACTGATTCTATTTCGTTTAGTTTTCTTATGTGAAAGCTTTCAAAATCCTAGGCATGCGACTACAGATCACAGAACATAAATCATTCTAGCAATCAAGATGACGGAAAACAATGAGATGGAGAAGAGAGCAATTGTATTATCAATTTTTGAGTTTTGGAGTGAGATAATCAGTGTCTCGCTCGTTGGCGGCGTGACACTCAACTCAATCACTATGTATTGCTCGTTGGCAGACTTTCATGCACAGTTTTTTTTGTTTCTCTGTCTTTTTGTATTTATGCTCTGCTCTTTTACTTGCTCTCTATCTTTGCATTGATCCAAAATTGTGTTTATATCTCCACTGTGTGGAGTATATAAGATAGCTAAACAGAAAATTGCAAGAGTAGTTAACGCTAATCAACTAGTTAGTTATTCTCCGTTATTGCTAACTCTTTCAACTGAGCGTAAAGTACAAGACACCATGCTCGTTGAATTGTTTTCTTTCGTTTCCTTTTCATTTCGTTTTGTTCGTGTCTTTTGGTCTTCAAGGTATGTTTGACTTTCGCAAATCGTTCGCCCTATGACCTTTGATTCGCTTCGCTTCGTGACAAAGTTGCAGGACACAATTTCAAACACTCTTTCTTAGTCCTTGCAACTTTGTATGTTTAATCCAATTGCCTTTCTTTGCTTTGCAAAGAGTGGTTTGTTGCAGCTTCGTGAGTAGATCTGCAATCATGTCTTCAGACTTTATGTACTGGACCCTGAGCTCTCCTTTCGAGATCAGATCTTGAATGTGATGGTAATTTAGAGTTATATGTTTTGTCTTTGAATGGAAGACAAGATCCTGGGACAGATATATATGGCACTTTGAGAATCCATCATTATTGTGCATGGTTTTCCTTGTGGTATGCCAATTGTCTCTAACATTATCTACAACCAAACTACCTCGTTCGCCACCTTTGAAGCTGCAACATATTCAGCCTCGCATGAGGATTGAGCTACCAAGTTTTGTTTTTCGCATATCCAGCTGATTGCTGCTTCGCACACAATTGAACATCCTCCTGTCACAAACTTGTTGTCATCTTTGCAGCTCGCCCAGCTTGCATCACTTTAGTGGTGCAGCTCGAATCATTTTCTGTCGTTGTCTGCTTTGTAGATTAATCCAATATTTTTGGAACCCTTCAGATATTGTAGGATTTGTTTTGCCATTTGCCAATGTGCCATGCCAGGATTGGAAGAAAATTGGCTTAAAGCATAGACAGAGAAAGTCAAATTGGGTCTAGTACAAATTCTAAGGTACATCAGACTACTGATTAGGTTCTGGTAGGGTATATCTTCCATCTTCTGTTTTTCTTCTTTTGTTTTCGGACAATCCTACTTCGTCAATTTGGCTCCAGCTATCGTTGGTGTGGCTTTTTTCAGTCCATCATTCGATATTGCTTCAACACTTTTTTGGCGTACTCGGACTGACTCGAATGCATTTCTCCTTTTATTCAATCTCTTCTGATCTCCAACCCAAGGCATTTTGTTGATTCTCCCAGATCTGTGATTTCATAATTTTCAGAAATCTGACTCTTCGTGTCCTTGATTAGCATCAAGGAGTTTACTATCATAAGATAATCATCCACGAAAATAGTCAGAATCGCAGAATCTCCTCCTACTCTTTTTATGTAGACATTACAGTCTGGTTGTATAGGATGAGACTTTTGAAGACTGTCGAGCTTCTTGTACCAAGCTCGTGATGTTTGCTTTAGACCATAAATGCATCTCTGCAACCGACAAACATATTGTCGATTGTTGGGGTCTTCAAATCCTTCAGGCTACTTCATGAAGATTTCTTTTTCTAGATCTCCGTGGAGAAAGGCTGTCTTTACATCAGTATGGTGAATTTTGAGATTGTGTTGTGTAGCGTATGCAAGGAGCAGTCGAATGTCTGTTATCTTCACCATTGGCAAATATGTGTCAAAATAGTCGACTCCGTACCTTTGTGTGTAGCCCTTTGCGACAAGCCTTGATTTGTAACGTCCAACAGTGCCATCTAATTTCATTTTTCTTTTGTACACCCACTTGTATTTGACGATCTTTTTGTTTTCGAGCATTGGCTCTAGTGTCCATGTCTCGTTTCGCCTCATTGATTCGATCTACTCTAACATTGCCTGCCTCCACAATTCTCCCTCTGGACTCTGAACAGTTTCTAGATATGTACTTGGCTCTTCAGTGAAGCTACAGTGCTCGAATTGTGTTTCTTCGCTCCACTAAAGATTGTCAGTGTATCGATCTTGAGGTCTTCTTTGTCTTGTTCACCTTCTGGATTCGATTCATCGTTGTTCGAATGTTTCTGATTCGCGGGGTTGATCTGCTGCTCTAGAGTCTGGGGCTCAGCATTCTGATTTGATGCTTGTCCTCGATCCCCCTCTTGAATTGGCAGCAGCGTGAAAATCTCATGGCCTTTTTCATCCTTTAGTCCCGGGAATGTGGACTCATCAAAATTTACATCTCTACTTGAAACAACCTTCTTCGTTGTTGGATTGTAGAGCTTGTACTCTTGTGATCCATTCGAGTATTCGACCATGATTGTTTGCTCTAATTTTTCATTGAGCTTGTTTCTTTTTTCTTTTGGAATGTGCTTGTATGCTGCACATCTGAATACACGCATGTAAGACAGATCAGGCTTTGTACCTGTCCACGTTTCGTACGGTCTCTTATTTTTCAGGACTGTCATTGTTGATTTGTTCTGCAGGTGTACTGCTGCAGCTATTGCCTCATCCCAAAATTGACTTGTCAATTGAGCCTGTGCCATCATGCATCTGGCTCCTTCAACTAGAATCTTGTTTCTTCTTTCTGCGACACCATTATATTTGGGTGTGTACGCAGGAGTGAATTGATGCTCTATCCCCTGTTCTTGGCAGAATTTAGAAAATTTATGCTCTTGTACTCACTTCCATTTTCAGATCTGATGATCCGAATCTTCTTTGAGGTGTGTCACTCTGCAAATGCCACGAACTTCTTGAAAGAGTCAAACACTTCAAATTTTTTCTTTAAGTAGTAGATCGTTGTCATCCGACTTCTTTGGCTCTACTTCCCTCATGTGTGAATGGATTCCGATGTTGTTTGCCTTTCTGACAGGCTTCGCAAAACTCAGTATCGATTCTGGATATCTTCAGACCTGTGACTATGTCTTTCTTACACATGTCATACAGGCTCCTCATGTTCAGATGATACATTCTTTTGTGCCAGAGCTGATCTTCATTTTCTGATGCATTTAATATGCTATCAGAATTGCTGATTATCTTCGCTTGGTAGAGATTTTCTTCTTTGCATCCAACTGTCAGCATTTTGGTTGTTCTTTTCTCGATCATTCGTCATGTATTGCCATCGAATAGAGTTCGAATTCTACGATCTGCTATCTTGGAGACTCATAGCAAGTCTTTTCTCAGTGAAGGTACGTAGAGTGCTCCTCGTAGCTCTGCTTGACCCGACAGTGTTCACATCTACAGAGTCCCGATGCCCTTGACATCGTGTCGGCTCTCATCACCTAGAATCACTGCTCTGTTCTCGAGTTCTCTGAAGTCGATCATTCAATCTTTTGTTGCATCTGATGTGTGAGGTTGCCCCTGAATCAATGACTACATCGTAGTCTTGTTCAGTGTAGCTTGTTGAAGCTTCATCAAGTATTGTGAAAGCTTCATCACCTTTGTCTGCATCCTTGGATGACTCTGCAACATTTGCTTTGTCAGCTTTGTTTTTTCTTTTTGGGTTGAATCTGCAATCGTATGTAGAGTGCCTCTTCTTCTTGCAGTGCATGCAAGGTATTGTTGGATTGAACCAGCACTTATTGGCTGTGTGTCCTGGCTTGTGACAGTGATCACAAGAAGAAGATTGTTGGTTATCATTGCCTCTACTCGAAGACTTTGTCTTGTCGAATCTGGGCTTGTTCTTCTTCTTCTTCTTTCCTTCTTGTCTGGATCATTGTAGCCATATTGTGTTGCCTAGAGGATCATTGTTCAGACATCAATAGTGATAACCTTAGTGCTCTGATACCATGTCGCGAATTAATTGGTTTTGCAAACTGATTCTTTTTTGTTTAGTTTTTTTATGTGGAAGCTTTCAAGATCCTAGGCATGCGACTACAGATCACAGAACATAAATCATTCTAGCAATCAAAATGATGGAAAACAATGAGATGGAGAAGAGAGCAGTTGTATTATCAGCTTTTGAGTTTTGGAGCGAGATAATCAATGTCTCGCTCGTTGGCGGCCTGCCACTCAGCTCAATTGCTCTGTTTTGCTCGTTGGCAGACTTTCATGCATAGTTATTTTTGTTTCTCTATCTTTTTCTATTTCTGCTCTGTTCTTTTTGTTGCTCTCTATCTTTGCATTTATCCAAAATTGTGTTTATATCTCCAATGTGTGGAGTTTACAAGATAGCTAAACAGAAAATTGCAAGAGTAGTTAACGCTAATCAACTAGTTAGTTATTCTCCATTATTGCTAACTCTTTCAACTGAGCATAAAGTACAAAACACCACGCCCGTCGAATTGTTTTCTTTCATTTTCTTTTCATTTCATTCCATTCGTGTCTTTTGGTCTTCGAGGTATGTTTGACTTTCACGAATCGTTCGCCCTTTGACCTTTGCTTCGCTTTGTGACAAAGTTGCAGGACACAATTTCTGACACTCCCTCTTAAACCTTGCAACTTTGTATGTTTAATCCAATGTCCTTTCTTTGCTTTGCGAAGAGTGGTTTTTCGAGCAGCTTCGTGAGCAGATCTGCAATCATGTCTTCAGACTTTATGTACTGGACCCGAAGCTCTCCTTTCGAGATCAGATCTCGAATGTGATGGTTCTTTAGAGGTATATGTTTTGTCTTTGAATGGAAGACAAGATCCTGGGACAGATATATGGCACTTTGAGAATCCATCATTATCGTGCATGGTTTTCCTTGTGGTATGCCAATTGCCTCCAACATTATCTGCAACCAAACTACCTCATTTGCCACCTTTGAAGCTGTGACATATTCAGCCTCGTATGAGGATTGAGCTACCAAGTTTTGCTTTTTGCATATCCAGCTGATTGCTGTTCCGCACGCCATTGAACATCCTCTTGTCACAAACTTGTTGTCATCTTTGCAGCTCGCCCAGCTTGCATCACTGTAGTGATGCAGCTTGAATCCTTTTCTTTCGTTGTCTGCTTTGTAGATTAATCCAGTATTTTTGGAACCCTTTGTAGACCTTTGCTTCACTTTGCAACAAATTTGCAGGACACAATTTCTAACAATTCCTCTTAAACCTTGCAATTTTGTATGTTTAATCCAATTGCCTTTGTTTGCTTTGCGAAGAGTGGTTTGTCGAATAGCATTGTGAGCAAATTTGCAATCATGTCTTTAGACTTTATGTACTGGACGCTGAGCTCTCCTTTCGAGATCAGATCTCGAATGTGATGTTTCTTCAGAGGTATATGTTTTGTCTTTGAATGAGAGACAAGATCTTGGGACAGATATATGGCACTTTGAGAATCCATCATTATCGTGCATGGTTTTCCTTGTGGTATGCCAATTGCCTCCAACATTATCTAGAACCAAACTACCTCGTTCGCCACCTTTGAAGTTGCGACATATTCAGCCTCACATGAGAATTGAGCTACCAAGTTTTGCTTTTTACATATCCAGCTGATTGTTGCTCCACACGCCATTGAACATCTTCCTGTCACAAACTTGTTGTCATCTTTGTAGCTCGCCCAGCTTGCATCACCTCAGTGGTGCAGCTCGATTTCTTTTCTATCGTTGTCTGCTTTGTAGATTAATCTAGTATTTTTGGAACCCTTCAGATATTGTAGGATTCGTTTTGCCATTTGCCAATGTGCCATGCCAGGATTGGAAGATAATTGGCTTAAAGCATAGACAGAGAAAGTCAAATTGGGTCTGGTACAAATTCTAAGGTATATCAGACTACCGATTAGGTTTTGGTAGGGTATATCTTCCATCTTCTGTTTTTCTTCTTTTGCTTTCGGACAATCCTACTTCATCAATTTGGCTCCAGTTATCATTGGTGTGGCTTTTTTGTTTTGCAGTTCATCATTCGATACTGCTTCAGCACTTTTTTGGCGTACTCTGACTGACTCGAATGCATTTCTCCTTTTCTATGATCTCTTCTGATCTCTAGTCCAAGGCATTTTGTCGATTCTCCCATATCTGTGATTTCATAAATTTCAGAAATTTGACTCTTCGTGCACATACCCTTAATCCTAAGGGTACCTTGCCATTTAGCCCCCAACACTAAATGGACTATTAGGGGTCTGAATTACTGCTAGTTACATAGGTATGTAGCATTCCTTCCCCCTCAACTTAGATTTTTCCTTGCATGGAAAAATTTGGAAAATTCTTCTGGAGATCAGCCTCCTTTTCCCAAGTATCCTCCTCTTCTGATTTTCCCCTCCACCTGACTAAAAAAATTCTCGAAGCACTCTACTCCGTAGAGTTCTCTGCCGGCTATTAACAATCACCTCAAGTTCAGGTGGTCCACTCACGGACTCATCACGAAGAAGTTCCACTAGATCTTCCACAGGGACCAGGGTCTCCCCAACCCCCAACGAGGGTTTCAACTTACTAACGTGGAAAACGGGATGAATTCCAACGTTAGCTGGGAGGTCTAGTTTGTATGCGACTTGTTTATCACTTGGATAACCTTAAAAGGACCGCAATACCTAGGCACCAACTTTGCACACTTACCAGTTTTCCAGCCCCTAAAGTGATTAGGGACCCTCAAAAAACCTAGTCGTTGACCATGAATACCTTGTGCTTCCGAAATAGATCAGCATAGTGCCTTGCCCTGTCTTAGGCACTACTTATGCTATCTTTAACCAACTATAACAGTTCTTGCATATTCGCAAGGAAATCAGCTGCGGCTTGCACCCGTAGGTTTTTCATGCCAACACTAATTGGTGATCTAGGTTGAAAACCATACATAAGCATGAAAGGGCTGAATCCGATCGCTGAATGTTTTGCACTATTATATGCAAATTCCACCAGTGGAAGGTATTGTTCTCAATCATACTACCGATGGCCCACATATGCTTGAAGCATATCCTCCATTGTCTGATTGGTCCTTCGTTTGACCGTCTGATTCCGGATGATCTGTAGAACTCAAACTTAAAGTTGTTTCCAACTTTTCAAATATTGCTTGCCAAAAATTCCCAGTGAATTTTGGGTCACGGCCACTAACAATATCGCAAGGAAGCCCGTATAGTTGAAAAAGCTTCTCAACAAACAGTTGAGCTAGTTCTGAAGCTTTAACAGTAGGTTTTGTTGGGATAAATTGAGCAAACTTCGTAAGTCTGTCAACAATGACCCAAATCGAATCGTGGCCCTTCCCTATACGTGGAAGCCCAACCACAAAATCCATAGATATACTTTCTCACTTTTCGATAGGAATATCTAAAGGATGTAATAGGCCACTAGCTTTTAGCCTCTCTGCTTTATTTAACTGGCACTTAGTACATTTAAGCACATAGGCCTCTACCTGACTTTTCATCTTAGGCCACCGAAATTGCCTTCGAACTAAGTCAAGTGTTCTTTGTATACCCGGATGTCCTACGCATGGACTATCATGACACTCATGCAAGATTTGGGCCCTTACAGTGTCATTCTCCGGTACACACACCTTTCCTTTACAAAACAAAATCATGTTTCGAATTAGAAAATCTGTTTCAGTCTTTCCCTGATTCGAGGAATCTTGCAAACCTGAATCGACCCCCAAAAGTACTTGTTGCCAATACTTTCCAAAAAAAAGGATCGGACTCATATAGTCCTTGAAGAGACTGAAACAACTCCGGTTCTATAACAGTAAGGCACAACTGATTAATAATCGGTAACCGACTCAAAGCATCCGCTAGAGTATTTTGACTTCCTTTACAATAATGTATAGAAAAGTCAAAGATTTGCATCAGCTCAGCCCATCTAGCTTGTCTCCCCTTTAAATTTGTAGAATCACAGAAATATCGAAGAGTTTGATGATCCGTCAAAACTTCAAATCTGGCTCCATACAAATAATGTCGTCAAATTTTCAAGGAATAAACAATTGCAAACAGTTGCAAGATTGAGTTTCTTGCTTTCATAAGCCACAGGACATCCATCTTGCATCAAAACAGCTCCAATAGCATAATCACTGACATCGGTCCTAACCACAAAAGCCTTATTAGGATCGCCAGTGATAGTATTGGTGTCAAAGTGACACTTTTTTTAAGCAACTCAAAACAATTATTCATATCCTCCGTCCACACCACTAGTGGACTCTTAGCCCTTCGGCTTAGCTTCTTATAGCCTTTCAAGGCCTGGGTAAGCAGAAATGCCAGTCAAGCAAATTGGGAAATATGCCGACGAAAAAATCTTACAAACCCCAAGAAAGACTTGATTTTTCGAACTGTGGTGAGAATAGGCCAATCAATAATCCTCTGGATACAATCGACCTCAATCTCCACTCCCCGTTCGAAAATCTTATGTCCCAAGTAGAACAATTCCTTTGCAAAAAAAGTCATACATAGACTCTTTGGCAAAGAGCTTTTCCCTTCTTAGGATGTCCCACACAATGCTAAGATGCTCTTTATGTTCTGCCAAAGTCTTACTGAACACTAGGATATCATCTAAGAATACCACTATGAATCTTTCCAAATATGGCCTGAACAAATCGTTCATCATCTATTGGAAAGTTGCCGGTGCATTGGTCAAACCAAAAGGCAACATCAAAAATTCGTAGTGACCAAAGTGAGTTCAAAATCCGATTTTTGGTATATCTTCTGCCTTAATGCATATCTGATGGAATCTCGACCTCATATCTATCTTGGTAAAGTACCCAGCACCACCAAGATAATCTTTTAGGTCATCCATCCGCGGCAGTGAATATTCTTTCTTAACGGTTATCTTGTTCAATTTCTTTACTTTTAATGCACTTAAGGTCATTAGGTCCAAAGACTAAAGAACTAATGACAAAATACATCCATCTCCTTACTTCAAGATAGATTCCCTGAGGTAGAAGCTGATTATTTGCAAGGTGACTCTCGCCATTGCACTTGAACCACAGGTTCTTCTTACGAGCTTCAGTTTATCATTGCCACCTTGCTGATTTTTAAAGTTTTTCTTGGTTTTCTTAGGATTGTTGGAATTGGGATGTGTTTCACCAACAACTTCCCTATCCTTCCTCTTAAATTGAAAACCTTTTTTCTGCTCATTAGGCTGTTGACCCCTAGGTGGCTTAGGTGTGTCATCAAAGTATTTTGCAACCCTAATAACATCCACTTGATAATCTTTTGGTAACCCATCAATAAACATTAACATTTGTACCTTAGGCGGAATATCACTATAAAGTGGATTTGGGTACTCATGAAAATTTTAAATTAAATTGTTCCAAACCTTTATTCATGGTTAGATGACTCAACTTTTGGAAGTGTTCATAGTCATCTAAAAGTGGTAAAAAATAATCCCTAAAAAGCTTGCAAAAATCATCCCATGTACAAGGTTGATTGGCCTTTGCAACTAAGTCATCCCACAAAACTAAGGCTCTTTCTTCAAGGAACATGGTGACAGTGGATAACTTTTCAAATTCAGGGAATTGGTTCATGGCAAAGTATTTGCTCCAAACATTTAGCCAAGAACTTACCACTTGTAAGTTCCTATATTTCTTCTCCCCCTTAAACACTTTTACAGGAGGTGGAACTACATGCTTCTTCTGATTGGCTAACCTAGACTCTAAGTCTTGGTTTCTTTGATTAGTTTCAAGAAGCTGCTTATTAGTGGCTTGAATTTGTTGGTATAAAAGTTCAAGAGCTTGTGCCACATTGGATGGGTTTGATAGATCAAATGTTGGGTTTTCATTGGTTTGATCTATTGGGGTTGCTTGTGTATTTTTCTATTATGCAAATACAACAACAAGTGCCCAAATTAGAATGATAGAAATGCTTCAATTGTTACATCCAATGCAAATAAAAAGTATTTACTTCTATTCATTCAATCTTATTGTTTGTAAGCTCAATCATAGCCTACTATTTGCATGCTTAATCCAAGCTTAAGAGGAAAACAACAACAAGCTACATTTGTCTTAATCAAAAGCAAAAATGAAAACCAAATCTTTATGTAAACTTCAATTAACTAATCCAAGCTAATGTTTACATAAAGTCCCCATTCCCATTTCAATTCCATTTGTCATTTCAAAAGCAACCAAAGTTTTCACATTTCTCACTATTCTAGATTTCCAAAACCAAGAAACTAGTGTCTAGAAATGAATAACTAATAAAGCTTTATGAAAACTTCAATTTTCAGATTTGATTTTCAGATTTACAGGTCTGAAAATCAGAACTTCAAAATCACAAAAAACAGAATTTCAAAACTTGTTTTATGCACAAATTTACAATACCATTCCCTTCCTACATTGCCATCTTCATGAAACTAGGAGATAGAAAGGTGTAACTAATGAAGCTTGAATGAAAACTACACTTTTCAGATCTGATTGTCAGATTTATAGGTCTGAAAACAGAACTTTTAAATGAAAATCAGAACTTCAAACACTTCATTTATGCAAAAAAAAAACACTAGTTTTGATCAAAACACATAGCTGGAATCAATCTTTTTGCCTGGAAAAAGTTTGTGTATGTAGAGGAAGACTTCCTCTACCCATCCCACAAATTTTTTTCAGAACTTTTAAAAACCCAAAGCCACTTTAAAACTTCTCTAACATGATAAAAAATCAGCCCCTAAACAATTCTATAAGCATCACTACTCTCTTCCAAAGAGAACTAGATTCATTGGGTACTTCAACTACAAGCTTCCTACAACTAGAAAAGCCTATAATCTTTCCCAAAAAGAAATTAGTTGGTGATCTTAATAGAACTTGAACAAGGCTAGAAAGGTTACCATTCTTTGTCTAGCTTTGATACCAAATCCAAGGTAAAGCCTCCAAATGTCTTCCAAGCAACTTGCAAGCTTCAAGATGCTCCCCAACTCCAAGCTAGGATGCCTCCACCTGCAAGTAAGGATCTGCAAGCCTCCAAGGATCTCTCCTCCACCTGTGTCCCTACTCTTTAAACACAAAGATAGATAACAAGCTAGCCTCAAGTATTCACCACCCAACCATAGCTAGATCCAAGCTCCAAGCAAGACCTATCTAGCACCCCCTTGCTAACCATAAACAAATCACAAACATACCACAACACTCCATAACATTCTCAAGATCCAAACCTACTTATGTCTCATACCATAAGCAAGATCCAAACATTAAGCATACTACCACAAGAAAGCACTCTACACACTAGTAGCAACACTAGAGCATAAGCAAAGCAAAGAAGAGAGATCTCCCTCTCCCAATGGGCGCCCTACTACCCTCATATAGATGGCCCATGGACCCCTCCAATGCACTATGGAGTTCCATGCTCATCCAATGAGAGAGAGAGAAGCCTAGGGGAGTTAAAGAATCTCCAAGAGCCTCCATAGGCTTATGGAATGTCAAGAGACTCCTTCCATAACCTATGACTCTTTGAATGCCTTTCTTGTGGGAGTTGGGAACTCAATGGACACTTTAGAAGGGCGCCCTCCTACTAGGTCCCATTGCCCAAGTTGTGCAAGTATACTTTGGTCCTAGGCCAATAAAGTGATATTGTTCAAGGTTGAGGCCCAAGGTTTAGAAAAATAGTCATCCAATGACTTTCTAACACCTCTCTAGGTTCCATACCTCCATCCAAGGCATAGACACCTACCTGTCCTTAACCAAGGACACTAGTACCTTAATCTAAGACACTGACCCTTAATACTAAGGGTACCCCTTATCCAAAGGTCACGTGACTCCATACCTCCAACTAAGGTATAGTCACTTGCATGTCCTTATCCAAGGGCACATACCCTTAATCCTAAGGGTACCTTGCCATTTAGCCCCCAACACTAAATGGACTATTAGGGGTCTGAAGTACTGCTAGTTATATAGGTATGTAACAATGACAGTGATCACAAGAAGAAGATTGTTGGTTATCATTGCCTCTACTCGAAGACTTTGTCTTGTCAAATCTAGGCTTGTTCTTCTTCTTCTTCTTTCCTTTTGTGAAAAGAGCTTTCTCCTGATCACTGCTTCCTTCTCCTTCGTCTCTCATCAGTGACAAGACTGATTGCTTTGTCAAATGTCATATCTGGTAGACTCAGTATGAGCATTCTCAATGGCTGATAGGATGTAGGTAAAGGTTTCATGAAGTACATCATCTGTTGTTGTGTTGGGACCTGGTGTTCCTGACCTGATGTAGCGAGTTGGGCGAAGATCATTATGATCTTCTCAACATGTTGATCCAATTGATTGCAATCTCATTGTATGAATTGTAGCTGATTGTGAAGATGCATCACTGAAGCAACAGTCCTCACTTTGTACTTCTGCTTTAGTCTTTCTCATGCTGCATGGCTACTTTCACAGTCTTCAATCTGCATGAGTAGTTCTTCATTGATGGATGAAACGATGATCGCCATTGCACGCCCATCCTTTCTAATCCACTCAGATCTCCTCGGGTCTCCCTCTGGAGGTTGCACCTCTGTGAGTTCGGTCACCGACCAGATGCCTTCACCCTTCAGAAGCGTTTTGATTTTGAATTTCCATACCCTATAGTTTCCGCCATCAAGACTGATTGTTATTCTCGTCTGGATCATTGTAGCCATATTGTGTTGCCTAGAGAATCATTGTTCAGATATCAATAGTGATTACCTCAGTGCTCTGATACCATATCGCGAATTAATTGGTTTTGTAAATTGATTCTTTTTCGTTTAGTTTTCCTATGTGGAAGCTTTCAAGATCCCAGGCATGCGACTATAGATCACAAAACATAAATCATTCTAGCAATGAAGATGACGGAAAACAATGAGATGGAGAAGAGAGCAGTTGTATTGTTAGTTTTTGAGTTTTGGAACAAGATAATCAGTGTCTCGCTCGTTGGCGGCCTGACACTCAGCTCAATCGTCGTGTTCTACTCATTGGTAGACTTTCATGCACAGCTATTTTTGTTTCTCTGTCTTTTTCTATTTATGCACTGCTCTTTTTCTTGCGAAGAGTGGTTTGTCGAATAGCTTTGTGAGCAAATTTGCAATCATGTCTTTAGACTTATGTACTGGACGCTGAGCTCTCCTTTCGAGATCAGATCTCGAATGTGATGTTTCTTCAGAGGTATATGTTTTTTGTCTTTGAATGAAAGACAAGATCTTGGGACAGATATATGGCACTTTGAGAATCCATCATTATCGTGCATGGTTTTCCTTGTGGTATGCCAATTGCCTCCAACATTATCTAGAACCAAACTACCTCGTTCGCCACCTTTGAAGTTGTGACATATTCAGCCTCACATGAGAATTGAGCTACCAAGTTTTGCTTTTTACATATCCAGCTGATTGTTGCTCCGCACGCCATTGAACATCCTCCTGTCACAAACTTGTTGTCATCTTTGCAGCTCGCCCAGCTTGCATCACCTCAGTGGTGCAGCTCGATTCCTTTTCTATCGTTGTCTGCTTTGTAGATTAATCCAGTATTTTTGGAACCCTTCAGATATTGTAGAATTCGTTTTGCCATTTGCCAATGTGCCATGCCAGGATTGGAAGATAATTGGCTTAAAGCATAGACAGAGAAAGTCAAATTGGGTCTGGTACAAATTCTAAGGTACATCATACTACCGATTAGGTTTTGGTAGGGTATACCTTTTATCTTCTATTTTTTTTCTTTTGTTTTCGGGCAATCCTACTTCGTCAATTTGGCTCCAGCCATCATTGGTGTGGTTTTTTTTTGCAGTCCATCATTCGATACTTCTTCAGCACTTTTTTGGCATACTCTAACTGACTCGAATGCATTTCTCCTTTTCTATGATCTCTTCTGATCTCTAGTCCAAGGCATTTTGTCGATTCTCCCATATCTGTGATTTCATAAATTTCAGAAATTTGACTCTTCGTGTCCTTGATTAGCATCAAGGAGTTTCCTATCATAAGAGAATCATCCATGAAAATAGTCAGAATCACAAAATCTCTTCCTACTCTTTTTATGTAGACATTACAGTCTGGTTGTGTAGGATTAAAGTCTAGAGACTTCAGAAGATTGTCGAGCTTCTTGTACCAAGCTCGTGATGTTTGCTTTAGACCATAAATGCATCTCTGCAATCGACCGACATATTGTCGATTGTCGGGGTCTTCAAATCCTTTAGGGCTACTTCATGAAGATTTTTTTTTCTAGATCTCCTTGGAGAAAGGCTGTCTTTACATCAAAATGGTGAATTTCGAGATTGTGTTGTGTAGCGTATGCAAGGAGCAGTCGAATGTTTGTTATATTCACCATTGGCAAATATGGGTCGAAATAGTCAACTTCGTACCTTTGTGTGAAGCTCTTTGCGACAAGCCTTGCTTTGTAGTGTCCAACAGTGTCATCTAATTTCATTTTCCTTTTGTACACCCACTTGTAGTCGACGATCTTTTTGTTTTCAAGCAGTGGCTCTAGTGTCCATGCCTCGTTTCGTCTCATTGATTCGATCTCCTCTAACATTGTCTGCTTCCACAATTCTCCCTCTGGACTCTGGACAGCTTCTAGATATGTACTTGGTTCTTCAGTGAGGCTACAATACTCGAATTGTGTTTCTTCACTCCACTGAAGATTGTCAGTGTATCGATCTGGAGGTCTTCTTTGTCTTGTTGACCTTCTGGATTCAATTCATCGTTGTTCGAATGTTTCTGATTCGTGGGGTTGATCTTCGTCTTTATGCTGCTCTCGAGTCTGGGACTCAACATTCTGATTTGATACTTGTCCTCGTTCCCCCTCTTGAATTGCCAGCAGTGTGAAGATCTCATGGCCTTTTTCATCCTTCAGTCCAGGGAATGTGGACTCATCAAACTTTACATCTCTACTCAAAACAACCTTCTTCGTTGTTGGATTGTAGAGCTTGTACGCTTGTGATCCGTTCGAGTATTCGACTATGATTGTTTGCTTTGATTTTCCATTGAGCTTGCTTCTTTTTTTTTTGGAATGTGCTTGTATGGTGCACATCCCAATACATGTATGTAAGACATATCAGGCTTTGTACCTGGCCACATTTCGTACGGTGTCTTGTTTTTCAAGGCTGTTGTTGTTGATCTGTTCTGCAGGTGTACTGCTGCAGCTATTGCCTCAGTCCAAAATTGACTTGTCAATCGAGCCTGTGTCATCATGCATCTGGCTCCTTCAACTAGCATCTTGTTTCTTCTTTCTGTGACACCATTATATTCGGGTGTGTACGCAAGAGTGAATTGATGTTCTATCCCTTGTTCTTGGCAGAATTTAAAAAAATTTGTGCTCTTGTACTCACTTCCATTGTCAGATCTGATGATCTGAATCTTCTTTGAGGTGTGTCACTCTGCAAATGCCATGAACTTCTTGAAAGAGTCAAACACTTCAGATATTTTCTTCAAGTAGTAGATCGTTGTCATCCAGCTTCTTTGGCTCTTCTTCCCTTATGTGTGAATGGATTCCGATGATGTTTGCCTTTCTGACAAGCTTCGTAGAACTCAGTATTGGGTCTGGATATCTTCAGACCTGTGACTTTGTCTTTTTTACACATGTCATACAGGCTCCTCATGTTCAGATGATACATTCTTCTGTGCCAGAGCTGATCTTCATTTTCTGATGCATTTAATATGCTATCTGAATTGTTGATTATCTTGGCTTGGTAGAGATTTCCTTCTTTGCATCCAACTATCAGCAATTTGGTTGTCGTTTTCTCGATCATTCGGCATGTATTGCCATCAAACAGAGTTCGAAATTCCACGATCTGCTATCTTGGAGACTGATATCAAGTCTTTTCTCAATGAAGGTACGTAGAGTGCTCCTAACAACTCTGCTTGACCTTACAGTGTTCACAGCTGTAGAGTCCCGATGCTCTTGACATCGTGTCAGCTCCCATCACCTAGAATCACTGCTCTGTTCTCGAGTTCTCTGAAGTAGATCAAGATTTTTTTGTTGCAGCTGATGTGTGAGGTTGCTCCTGAATCAATGACTATATCGTAGTCTTGTTCAGTGTATCTTCTTGAAGCTTCATCATGTATTGTGAAAGCTTCATCACCTTTGTCTGCATCCTTAGATGACTCTGCAACATTTGCTTTGTCAGCTTTGTTTTTTCTTTTTGGGTTGAATCTGCAATCGTATGCAGAGTGCCTCTTCTTCTTGTAGTGCATGCAAGGTATTGTTGGATTGAACCAGCACTTATTGGCTGTGTGTCCTGGCTTGTGACAGTGATCACAAGAAGAAGATTGTTGGTTATCATTGCCTCTACTCGAAGACTTTGTCTTGTCAAATCTGGGCTTGTTCTTCTTCTTCTTCTTTCCTTTTGTGAAAAGAGCTTTCTCCTGATCACTGCTTCCTTCTCCTTCGTCTCTCATCAGTCTCTCAACAGTGACAAGACTGATTGCTTTGTCGAATGTTATTTTTGGTAGACTCAGTATGAGCATTCTCAACGGCTGATTGGATGTAGGTAGAGATTTCATGAAGTACATCAACTGTTGTTGTGCTCGGACCTGGTGTTCCTGACCTGATGCAGCAAGTTGAGCGAAGATCATTCTGATCTTCTCAACATGCTGATCCAATTGATTGTCATCTCATCCTATGGATTGTAGCTGATTGTGAAGATGCATCACTGAAGCGGCAGTCCTCACTTCGTACTTCTGCTTTAGTCTTTCTCATGTTGCATGGCTACTTTCACAGTCTTCAATCTGCATGAGTAGTTCTTCATTGATGGATAAAACGATGATCGCCATTGCACGCTCATCCTTTTTTATCCACTCAGATCTCCTCGGGTCTCCCTCTGGAGGTTGCACCTTTGTGAGTTCAGTCACCGACCAGATGCCTTCACCCTTCAGATGCGTTTTGATTTTGAATTTCCATACCCTATAGTTTCCGCCATCAAGATTGATTGCTATTCTCGTCTGGATCATTGTAGCCATATTGTGTTGCCTAGAGAATCATTGTGGTTTCATATACTGTGTTACTTCACATTGTATTGTATATTATTCATTTGGCAACATGTTAAGTTAATCTAGGCCCTCCATTCTTTAGTAGGGTAACTTGCAAATGGCCTTTGAGAGGTGCAAACGGCTTGTCATATGCTATGTGCAAACTAGGAATTGCCAAGAAAAATGTTTTGGTTGGGCGAGTAATGTAGACCTGCTTTTTGGGCTGGCGAGTAATGTAGACCTGCTGCGCGAGTGGGCTGGTGTAAAAAAAAAACACGCTACATGTCAGAACCAGCAACGGCGAGTGAAAATGATCAGAATCAGCTGTGCGAGTGAAAATGATCAGTTGTGCCAAAAGGAAAATGTGCCTTGCAGATGTGTGTTCCCGAAAAACGTGCAAGTCCAGTGATTCAAAGTGCAGTATTAAAGGTGCAGGGAAACGTGCCTTTCAGATGAGTAGGTGCTAGGAATCTGCTTGATCTTGCTGCTCTGCTCTTTTGAACACAATAGATTGTGATCCCCTTCTGAATGGATTTTGCTCAAAAAATGTCTATGATCCCTTCTTGTCAAGAAAATGTTAGATGGCATTCGCTCTTCCTTGCTTGCTATCCCCTTCTTCGTTGCTTGGCCTTTGCTCACATGCCTCCCGCCCAAGTCCTTTAAGCATTTAGATAGTAGTTGATTTCCAGATTTTAACAGAAAAGATTATTCGATCAAGGAGCATCTGCCTGTAAAAATAGTTGACCTCAAAAGCTCTTTTGTCCATGTAATTTCCTGTTGACTGCAGACCACACTAGCAGGAGTCAGATTTAGCTACAGAACCATACTGCATGAACAGAATCATCTCAACTTCCTCATTCATAGCAGGTCTGAGTTAGTGATCTGAATCATTGCTCTGGAGGATGAGCTGAAACTGACAACCAGACGACTGCACAGCCTATACAGTCCATATCCTTTGGAACTCGGAATCTTTTGAAGCAAATAACTCAAATTATACTCACACGTCCTAAGAACATCAAATTTGATAGCATTTCAGAGAACGTTCCATAACGAATCACTAAAATAATACTATCTAATCTCAAAAAACTATTTCCTTGATCTGCTGTCCTGCAAAAGAACATGTTTGGGCAACAAAGGACAAAAAAAAAACAAAGATTAAAAATTAAGTAAAGACGTAAGTGGCTTTGAACATACAAACTCGCACAATTATTCTTCAGGTAGTGTTGACCCTACGATCCATCAAAACGGCCTGTGTGAAAATCAGAAGGATCTTAAAAGCCGTTTGCACGATTTTTTTTTGGCAATTTCCACTGTGCGAGTGCCTGGAAGAGTCGGCATCGTTATTTCTAATAGGCTAAATGCTTTAGAACTACTTCCGCAAGAAAAAAAACGTGCAAAGAAAACCACCTTGGAAGCCACTCATTTTGGAAGCCCTATCCAGCCATTTTGGAGGTTTTTTTTTTTTTTTCAACTAGACCACTCGCCCAGCCATTAAAACACATCAACGAGTACCAGAAGGCCGATTTCAACATCTTCATCCTTTTTCCATCTTTTTTGGGAAAAAGACATCAAGCCTACTTAGCTACTTTTCCTTGCTCGCAGGTCTCGAAAGGTGTTTTTGACCTTCTTAACCTTCAGTCTATTGTGCGAGTCATTTTGACTTGTTTTCTGCATCGTTCACCATGTGTGAGTCATTTCTAGTTGTTTTGGAAATCCATCAAACCTATGCGAGTCATTTCTAGTTGTTTTGGAAATCCCTCAAACCTGTGTGAGTCATTTCCAGGTTTGTGTGAGTCATTTTCTTTCCCTGTGCGAGTCATTTTCTAGTTCTTTAGGAAACTTGTCAAACTTGTGCGAGTCACTTCCAAGTTTGTGCGAGTCATTTTATTCCCCTATGCAAGTCATTTTCTACTTCTTTTTGGGAACCTTTCAGAACTGTGCGAATCATTTTCAGATTTGTGCAAGTCATTTTGTGATGTTTTTCACCTCCTTCTGACCTGTACGAGTCATTTTAGCTTGTGCGGGTACTGATCTTCTTACGAGTCATTTTGTCCTGTGCAAGTACCGACCTTTCTATGCGAGTCATTCTAGCCTATGTGGGTATTGAACGTCATATACGAGTCATTTTAGTCTGTGTGAGTCCTGAGCGAGTCGTTCGTTTCCGTACACGAGTCATTTTTTTGTGCGAGTCATCTTCTGTGCGAGTCCTGAGCGAGTCGTCTGTTTTCGTCCACGAGTTATCTTCTGTGCGAGTCCTGTGCGAGTCGTCCGTTTCCGTCCACGAGTTTTTTTTTTTGTGCGAGTCATCTTCTGTGCGAGTCCTGTGAGAGTCGTCTGTTTCCGTCCACGAGTCATTTTTTTTTGCATGAGTCATCTTCTGTGCGAGTCCTGAGCGAGTCGTTCGTTTTCATCCACGAGTCATTTTTTTTTGCACGAGTAATCTTTTGTGCGAGTCCTGAGCGAGTCGTTCATTTCCATCCACGAGTCATTTTCGCGAGTCATCTTTTGTGCGAGTCCTCTACGATTTGTACATATCCATCTTCCATCGCCGACAATCCTATCATGATGAATCTGTTTTGATAGTCTTAGGCACCTCTAGTAGGGAATGACTTAGAAGTGTCCTAGTAGGAAACCATAGATCCGTCACAATAAGTTTGCCAAATCTGTCTATATCAACATCCATCACCCATTACCTAAGTGCATAGAATCTCGACATAGAGAGCGCTTGTTTTGTAACAAGTTTGCCTGAAAATAGTACTCGCATGGTACTCATTTCGGCAAGCTTGGCCCTTTGTACGAACCTCTTCACTTGTGTACGAATTCTCCAAAGCTAAAACTAGCAGATCAAAACTTGAAAACTTAACATCATCAATCCAAGCGTGAAAATGAGATCTTTCACTGCCAAAAGTGAAACAATGGGATATCTTTATACTTAGGCCTGTACATATTCACAATTACCGTCAACAGAAGCCTTAGGTATATTCAGTAGGGATTGCCTTGGATATAACCTAGTAGGGAGCCATAAATAAGCAAGAGTAGGATATCACACTCATCATCCACCATTTATCACCTAAGTATTGATTTTCTGCTAGATCACCATGAGTGGGAAGTCAGATCAGCCTCCTCCCAAAGTGGAAAGGAGAATTCCACGGATTGATGCACCAAATATGATGGGAAAACCAACCCTGTACGATTTCTGCAAGACTTTATCACTTGTTTTTCTTTTGTAACACTGTAGCTATGGCCTTGTGCCAAGTTCGATACTGGATTACAAGAGTTTGGTCTAAGAGTGTTTCATTGCTACCTGTTTGTTTGTTCTATTGTCGTATGGTTTGGTGTGTTTTCTTTTGCAGCAGCACTATAGGTCAAATTTCATCAACAATTTTATTCTACCTCTACAATTGCAGTACCACACAAATTTTCATTGGAATCTCTACATCTTTACCAATGATTTCAACAACTTTCAATATGAACAAAAAAGAGCAGTCAAGGACTTCAACAACAAATGCTCAGTTTGGCAACAAAACGAGCATTTTATCATACTACAACCATGATCTAGCAAAAGATCCATCTTCCCAACAAGATGGAATATCCACAACAACACCAACACCAACACTGCCATTTGAAATAAGCAGTTGGTTTTACGTAAGTGCTACAATATCCACGCTTTTCCAATTGCCTCACCATGGCCATCAAATCATCAATAAAGTGGCAGCTTGTACCAGTGAAGGGCTCTCAAGTCACGTCAAAGGCAAAATCTATGTGCAAACCAACGCAGACGACAAGTGTTCCTACCAATGCCAACAACGATGCTTCATTGGCAAAATGTACATTGAGCAGTGGTAATCTTGTCTCAAGACCATACTACCGCTGTTGTACATCATCCATTCGATCATCTGTGAAGGCCGCAATAAGCACAAGTCATCACTGAGTGAAATCTTGTAGGCCTACGTAAACTAAAGGACTCTCAAGTCAATCAGATATTGAAGTTATGAGCGCACAACCTCAATGACAAAGCTATTTTCAAAGGCGAGCAATGATGATTCTGTGGAGAATTGTACAAAGAGCATTGGTTATATTATGGAGAGATTAGGCAAACCACACAATACTTATCTCAATCCTTTTTTTCATCCATTCACTCCCTCATATTCCACCATATGGTCAATCTTGAAACTTCATCTCACTTCTCCCATCCTTGTTTCAAGACCTTATTTCCACCCGATGGATCGATCTGAACTTGCTCTGGGTTATGAATTGAAACACTTTGTAAAGCAAACAACTCTACGACATCTGTAGCAGACCACTGATGTTGTTTAAAAGCTCCAAGGAAATAAAGCAAGAATGATAGAGGCTCTCATCGCAAAAGAGATCAGCTTCTTGATAATTCCAAAGCACATGACTATGTGTATGGAAAAAAAATGTCATACAAGTCTCTAGATACAATTGCTACAATTCAAAGAGCTCTCAAACTGTGCAAAGAGCTCAAAGAAGTTGTAGTGGCACAACAACGTCAAAAGAGGAGATCTATGTCAACAAAGTATTTTCGGAGTTTATCAACTACAGTACCTTTGTGTCAGACAAATCTACGCCATCTACAACATACCATTGATATAGTTTAGCATTTGAAGCAACGAACTCAAGGATGTTAGGGGTTTCCAACAACAATTATGAGCCATGTCTTAAGACCAAAAAAAAAAAAATTCAAACAGCTGCGAGAAATGTCAAATGAAAAACTTCTGCTGACAAAAGTGCTTTCAAAAGACAGAGTAATGAGCAAAGGAATTTTGATCCATCCAGCCCCTTCCATCTATCCACCTTCACCACTTCCAAGATTACAACACCCCCTATCACACCCACTCCATCTTCATCTCACTGCCATTCAGTAACCCCTTGTGTGGCATTCACATCATGTCTCAAGAAATACTAAGCTCGTGTACATCATCCATTGAATCATTTGCGTGAGCAATTGGAAGCAAGTCATCAACGAGCCAACTCCAAGCTGATTCAATCCAAATCTTTTGGAGATGCTCGTACTTCTTCAAAGCTTCATCTCATATGGAGCAGCACTTTACAAAAAGTTCCACATCTACAAGCTACACCGACTTTGACTCCTCCAGCACCATAAGGAGCGGGGTCTTAACATTGCACTTGGCATGGGACCGCCAAGTTCTTAACGGAGGGGATAAGGTAGGCTGATATTCCAAGGAATATTCTAGCCATCCTGCATAACATCTTTAAAAATACAAGCAGGATAGGATTTAAATGTAGAACTTGCCCATCAAGTTTAGGCTTTTGCGGTATCCGTCGTGTATCACATTTGCCCAATCTTTCTTTGAAGCTCATCCCAGCCTTTTTTTTCCATTTTTTACATATCTTTGTAAGGATTGACGCTTATGACGAATATGCGTACACATATTTATCAATGCCCACACCTCCCCAAATCTATTTGATTGAGGAAACTCACTATTCAAAAGCGCAAATATCTGATTCTTGTCATTTTGGTTTTGTTGCTCCCAAGGAGTGAATAAGTTGTGGCCAAAATATTTGAGAGCAAGCTCGTGCATCCTATTGATGACAATGTTGCCTTTGGGATCCTTAATGATGGAGCCATCATCTTCTAAATTACAAAACAAATTGGATGATTCCTCTGATGGGACATCCATATTACCTCTATTGGAATTGGGCTCCTCTTCGGAAAGACAAAGATGTTTCAATCTTTGTCTCTCATCGGGAGATAGCGAACCATAAAAATTCGCAATCCAATCAGAACCGGATCCTCCTCTTGCACTAGAAGAAGATCTTGGTCTTCTTCTAGAACCACTTCCACTAGAAGACATTGTGTGTGTAAAGAGGGAGAGAAAGAGAGAGATAAAAGCTTAACAAATGGAAAGAAAAAAAAAAAGAGCTTGAGAAAAAGAGAGAGCTTGAGAAAGAGAGAGCTTAAGAAAAGTAAAACTTCAAATTGTGTGTGTGTGTGTGTGTGTGTGTGTGTGTGTGTGAGAGAGAGAGAGAGAGAGAGAGAGAGAGATATGAAAGCTTAACAAATGGAAAGAGCTTGACAAAGAGAGAGCTTAAAAATGTGTGTGTGTGTGTGTGTGTGTGTGTGTGTGTGTGTGTGTGTGTGTGTGTGTGTGTGTGTGTGTGTGAGAGAGAGAGAGAGAGAGAGAGAGAGAGAGAGAGAGAGAGAGAGAGAGAGAGAGAGAGAGAGAGAGAGAGAGAGAGAGAGAGAGCTTAATCACTAACATAATGAAAGCAATAACAAGAAAACACTATGCAAAAAACTAGTGAAGAAATGCGTTCAAAAATGCTCTATTTAACGCATTTTTTGGATTCAAGTTTGCGTGGCATTGCCATGACAATTTTTGCCACGCGTGGCAAAAAAAATTATTTTTTAAATGTCGTCGTACTTTGATGGCCTGCAAGGTAACAAAATGCAAATTTGTTTGTGCCCACGGCCTGCAAGGTGTCAAAATGTAATTGTGTGCAAAAAAAAATCATTACTTTAGTGATTAAAAAAAAGGGCAAGTTTATTTACAAAATATAAAAGTTTAAATATCTTGTCTCATTCTTTTAAGGACAAGTGAAAGTGAGACAAGACATTTAGTTTTTTTATTTTAGAAGACAACTTTTAAAATAATAAGACATTAAATTTAAGTAATTTACAAGATTATCTTAGAACTTATAAAAGAATAAAGAATAGTATGACATGTTTTAAGTTTTTTTTTAATTTTTTTGATGTTAGTGACATGTAAGGGAATTGTCGAGGACCCGCGCACCCACTCGAGCCAACTCGAGCCCGCGCGCCCACCCTAGTCCGTGGCTCGAAGTGGTCGCGAACCAAACTTTATCTTTAAAAAAAATAGCATGACTTCCCTAACTTTCAAAAGCAAAAACTTCAAAAACTCCAAAAGCTTTCAAAATCTTCAGGCACCAACCTCTAAGCATCAAAAGCATCAAATGATCTTCAAGATCAAAGCTCCAAACAATACAACTGGTGAGAAAATTCTTCTAGAAAGTTAGAAACTACCACATCTATGTTCTAGAAAATAGTCCTACAGACTTGCAACTCTTCCTATAGCTAAACAACTATTGCATGCCTGATCCATAACATTCCCAATTTGTTTGAGGCACATGCACAAATCCACGAGAAGAGTTTTGGGACAGAGTTTCTGGTCCTGAAACGTCCACGATCTGGAACGGATTCCTCCCGGATTGCATTCCACTGCAACTCAAGTTTGAGTACACATTGTTCTTGATTGGTCTTGTTAGAAGTCTAAACCATTAAGATCCATCATCATTAACGAATAAATGTACTGTGTTGAATGCACAAGTGCATGGTCACTCAACCCAATATTCAAGTTGAAGAAATAGTGGATGATGATGTTTATTTAAAGAAAGTGAACATCAATTAATCAAGATTTAGAACATATTTTCCTTATTCATCGTTAGTAGGTTATCAATGTTGATCTATCCAAACCTCCCATGCCATAAGGTAATGGTCATGAGACACTTGCAACATTTGTTTTGAATCAAAAAAATCGCTTTTGTCTTGGCACCATCTGAGCAATATTTGGTCAATCCAATCATTCCAAGAGAAAACTTAGAATGGCCATCAAAGAATTTGCTGGTCACCTTAAGGCGCCTGAAATTTTTTGAGCTTCCGTGAAAGCTATCCATCCTTCTACAACCCTTCTGATCTCATATATGAAAGCCAATAGACCGAGTTGCAGTTGCAGCATCTATGTTTGAGTGATTTTGATGATCTACATAGTTAATTGAATAATAGTGAAGTGATTTGCTATCCTAGAAACATCTAATGTTGCTCGCCTCCACGAGATTTTGAAAAATTAAAAAGGATGGACGCTTATCAAAAAAGCAAATCACAAAAAAGAGCGCAAATGATTCATCGAGTACTTAGTGGAGGATCATCGTCATCAAGTTCTGGCACTCGACCTCCACAAAGAACTACGGTACTATATATTTGTAATTATTAAAAATTTGAGAACAGATCAATTGTCATGCAAATCATTTTTTGCATCAACAAGCTAACCATTCTTATGTTTGTTACATGAAATTAGTATAAAAAAGAGTACGACGAAAAGATATATTGTGAGTGTAAGCAATGCAAAGGATTTAAAATTTTACCAAGACGAATTGTGGCACAACATTTGTGGAAGTTTGGAAAGCATGTTGAGGAGCCTGATGTGGTTTTGGAGGTATATTTTATTTGCTTAGTATTGGTCTTTATCATACACAATGTTTTTGAAAAAAAAGCCTAATGCATGTATACTTTTTCTCTCTTGCACAATTGATAATCTTATCAACAAGATAAGAAATATTGATTTTGGATCATCTTTGGCATTGGACAAAGATCTAGTTGATGATTTTATTGATGAGGTTACTAATGACTACACACCAAGTAATGTGGAGGTTATGCATATTCCTATGTCTCATATATCCACTCACTCCTCTAGTCTTGACATTGATCCTGCTTCCATGGATTCTGATCATCTCATAGTGTCATCACACCTAGATTGTATCCAATCCACAACACCTTGTGAAAATCCTATCCCAAGCTCTATCCATCTTATCATGATGTCACCACATACAGATATTGTGCATCCCATCACCCAACGTAAATCATACAGATTCTTCTATCTTAGCTATGCCATTAAAAAAAAGAACACAACTTGGATGCATTTTGACAAAATTTGAAAAATAACAAAGTTTTTTATGTACTATCGACTTGTCCAAAAATGTTTTAAATTTGTTGACCAAATCTCCCCTTCCTCCTCATCTACATGCATTAGTTAAGCCATTTGATAGAAAGAAATATTCATGTTGGCCTGAAAATTCCAATGCTTGTTCTCTGGAAGAGAGTCGCATGCAAGGAAAAAGAGTTTCAAAAGCACATCGTATGTACATTGATGGGCGTCCAAAAATACATGGAAACATCGCTGCATATATAAATAGTTCTATTTGTCACCCTTCATTAACTAATTGTGACTTTGAAGAACGCATCAATGGAAAAGAAGATTATTTTTCCAGATATGTGAAAGCTACATATGTAATGGTTTGTGCGAATGTGATCTTAAATAAGACATCCAAAGGAAACATCATATCTAAATTGAAAGTCAAATAAGACATCCAAATTGAACTCGAATGAAAATGATGTACTTTTGGTATTTACAGCATGGTTGTGCTTGGCTCAAAACTTTTTGTACACATCTTGGTAGAGGACGATTGAAGCTATAGTTGATGAATAGTTCTTCACCACATTCATGACCAAAATTGGGTCCAACTGAACTTAAGACAAACTTAAGATGGCCTAAATAACTAAATACCCTTATAGTCAAAGTAACCGATGGATTAACTTTAGCATAGTCATTTATTTCTAACACCCTCCTTAAATGACAATGCAAAAACTGAAATCTTGATGTTAAGCTTTTACAAATAATGCTCAATTTTCAATGTCTTGTTTCAATTTTAATTATAGTATAATGTTCGATTAAAATGTCTTATATAAGTTTCAAATTGGATATGATGTTTGATGTTTAGGTTTTAGAAATAATGTTCAATTTTCATGCCTTGTTTAAGTTTCAATTTCAAAATCATGTTCGATTTTGATGTCATATTTAAGTTTCAATTTGAATGATGCTTAGTGTTTAAGTTTTAACACAAAATATTCAACTATATCGAAACTATATACAATGGTTTTAATCTAATTAGTTATACATTCTTGATATTTGATATTTGAATTATAAGACGATATCTTTTATTTGAGAATGTGAATAGTCTTAATAGTGGTATTTGTGTTTTTTTTAAATAATGTTCAATTTTCATATCTTGATTTAAGTTCCAATTTGTATATATTGTTGTTTAATTTTGATGTCTTATTTGTTTTCCCATGTTTGAAGGAATACGAATCGTCATCTAGTTCTAGTGATTATCACATTCTGTATCCACCACAAGATTAGAATACAATGGGCCACATATAGATCAACTATCTCGGTGTGAGCAGATGGGATTACGAGCCATGATGAGAAAGATGAACAACAACGTCACAAGACAAATCGGTCTCGACCTAACTCTTCTTCTTTCTCAAAATCAAGTTCAAGTGATGAACATGATTGTTCTATGCAAGATGAAGTTGAAATTATGAACAACCTGATAAATGATGTCTATGAGCATCATGACAATATGAAAGAACCCACTAAACACGGTACCGAATCTTTTGTGACTAACGAGAAAAGAAAATTGAGAGAAGAATCAATTATACCCTGGAGCAAAGACATCTCGTTTGTCTGCTGCTTTGCTTCTATTGAATCTCCAAGCAAAATATAAATGGAGTGATACAAGTGTTACATCTTTATTTGGGTAAAGAAGATTGAATTATTTTTTATTTAACTAAGTGTGTACTTGTGTAAGTTAAAGGTTTTAGTTGAATAAGCAATTGTGTTTCATGTTATGAAAATTCATTTGGTTATATGCAGGGTATTGCGCAAACTACTCCTAGAAGGAAATAGCATGCTAGAGACGAGAGCCGAGGCACGCAAGATGTTGAATGTAATGGGAATGGACTATACACAACATCATGCTTGTCCAAAAGATTGCATCTTGTATCGTGGTGAGTATCAAGGACTAACAAATTGTCCTATATGTGAGACTCCTCAATATCGAGATGATTTGCAAGGGACCGCTATCCCAAGCAAGGTGTTGAGACATTTTCCAATAATTCCACGATTGCAACGATTGTTTCGTTGCAAATCCCTTGCAAAACTGATGAATTGGCATGCTAGCCACCGTTCTTTAGATGGGGTTATGAGAGTACCCTTAGATTATCCTGCATGGAAACACATTGACAAAGAGTATCCATGTTTTGCAAGTGAATCTAGAAACATAAGATTTGGACTTGCAACAGATGGGGTGAATCCTTTTGGCAAGATGTCAAGCACATGGTCTACTTGGCCAGGGGTGTTGGTCAACTACAACATTCCACCTTGGCTAATTATAAAAAAAAGGACATCTCATGTTAGAACTTTTAATTCTTGGAAAACAAAAAGTAAAAAATATGGATGTCTACCTTGCACCGTTAGTTGAAGACTTGGAGCTATTGTGGAAGGGTGTCCAAGCGTATGACATCTCACGTCCAATACAAGACAACAACTTTTTGTTGCGCGCAATTCTAATGTGGACAATGCATGACTATCCAGGATTGGGTGATTGTTTAGGTGACTAGAATATGAGATCATCTGTATTTTCTTTATATTTAATTTTTTTTATATTCGCTATTTATGTTTAATTTTTTGATCTACACGTAACATGAATTGCATTTGATTTCTTGAGGTTTTACAACTTTCGGATATCACGCGTGTCTCGTTTGTGGACCGAATATTGATGCTCGACACTCACGTCATCTAAGCAAAGTTGTATATGAAAATCATCGCAAATACTTGCATGAGGATCATTCGTTTCGGCATACACAAAGAAGAGGATTTGGAGGAAAGATGGAAACAAGGATGTCTCCAAAGAGAATGTCCATGGCAGATTGGCACAAGCTCTGGATTGAATCTGAGGCCAAGCCAATCAATGGTATGAAAAGACTATCTATCTTTCATTGTCTACCATATTGGAATAAAATTTTGATCAATCACTTGCTTGGTCCTATGCATATATTCAAAAATGTGGGTGAATCAATATGGAAGCACTTGGTGGGCGAAAAAGATAGTATTAATGCAAGACAAGACCTACAAGAATCAAAGACAAAAAAATAGTACTGGCCAAAATCCTGTACAGATGGAAATACTCATATCATTCAAAGAGCCCCTTGGATTCTTACCAAGGAAGAGTACAAGTATGTACGGTCAATCATTTGCGAGATGAGAACACCAACTGGTTTTGCACATTCACTACGAACATCATTCACAGCAGAAGGAAAACTTCATGGTCTTAAATCTCATAATTGGTTGAAGATGCTTGAGTACATATTTCCAATGTGTGTTCGTGGTTGTCTAACTGATCAACTTCGTGATACCATTTACAAATTAGCATCCATTGTCAGGTACTTACATTTCTTTCACTCACATTTTATGCTATTGCATATTTATTTTATCTACAAATTCGATAAAGTCATATGATGATCATATACTACAAATATGGTGTAGATGGATGTGTGACAACGAGAGATAGATGTGGAGAAAAAACATGAAGATATAGTGGAGGATGTATGTATGCTTGTGAGAGATTTTCCAACCTCCATCTTGGACATACAAGTGCATCTGCTTCTACACTTGGTCCAAGAAATTGGTATTGCCGGTCCTGTGCAATCAAGGTACAAAATACATTATTTTGGTTTTTGTGGCTTCAATATATTTAGCATCATTTTTTTTATGTCATTAAACATTGCTCTTATCATGCAATAAATGTTTATAGGTGGATGTTTTTTTTGGAGAGATTCATGAAAGTTTTGAAAGATTTTGTGCTTCAAAAGGCAAGACCAGAGGGAAGTATGGCCGAGGCGTGGTTAGCACAAGAATCTCTTATTTATGTCATTGAATTTTTTCTTCAAATACATCATTCTACTCCACGGCTATGGAATGATGAGGAGAACAATGAGGTAAAAGGTGAAAAACCCCAAGGTATGGGTGCTCCTAAAAAAATGACACCTTTTTTAAAGAAAAAATTTCTACTTTCATGCTCTATAATTATGGAGTGATGGATAAGTGGTTGGAATTATATAAACAACAGAAGAAAAAAAGAACGTTGGCTAGAAATAGACACTGACATAATAGACATAGGGGTCATGTTGCACCTTTACGTGATGTTGAGCCATTGCCCAACCAATGCACCATAGAATGGATGGTTGACACACTCCAACAAGCAAGATCAAATGGAGAAGTCATATCTGACATGGAATGGAACTTTGTAAGAGGATGTGATTGGAAGATTTGTTTATTGTTTATTGTTTTTTTATAAAATACAATGTAGCTTGTATGATGATTGATTATTGTCTTAATTACAATTAATATGTGGCAATATCAAAAGTATAGTGCAATGTGGGCATATGGTCATCATCATCGCGTTGAATGAGTTGATATGAAACGACAAACTTATGATTGTGGTGTTATGGCATTTTTTAATCAAGAAAGTCGGAGTAGTGCACGAGACCAAAGTCCAATCTCTGGAGAGCTTGAGTATGTAGGAACTATTCAAGATATGTATGAAGTGTGTTTTGGTGAAAATGGAAAATACTTAGTGTTTGATGTGAAATGATTCAAAATCAATTATCAAGGGTCAAATGCAACCGTGAAAAGAGATCGTAGTGAATTTTTTGCTATCGATTCAACCAAGACATTAAGCATGGATTATTCAGACACATTGGTGTTGCCTCGTCATTGTGAACATGTGTGTCACATGACATTCATTTTTTCTCAATCATAATCAATAACATACACTATTTCATTACAATTAACTATTCATGTATGTTGGAACAAATTTTTTAACTTAATATTGTTAAATGTACAGGTATTTTTCAAACCAGATCGACCAAACAACAAGTGGTGGTATGTTGTTCAAGTAAAGCCATGCGCTAGACATGTATTTGAAAATGCATACATTGAGAATGAAATAGAGGACTTGAATATTGGCAACACAAACATGGTTGATGCGGATATAGAAATATCTCCAAGTTCTCTAAATATTATAGAAAATACTATAAATGAATCGAATGATTCTGACACAAACAACAATATTGAGAGAGGGTCCGATTACTATAGTGATGATGAAAATCATCTAAACGGAGATGAGTTGCAAGATGTATTGGTTGATGAATTTGAATCTTTTGATGATGAATAAAGTATATATATAAATATATATATATATATATATCACAATCATTTTTGTGATAAAATGATAGTTTACGTAATTATTGCATCTTTATAATACATTCTTGCATTTTTCAAGTTTATCTTGATTTCAATCTAGCAATCACTTCTGATTCATTTTAAATCAAATGCTTTCAATGCAATCTATATCTTATTAAAGATCTAGCAAAAATTGATTGACCAAAGAAAACAATTAGTGAGCATATGTTGACCATTTATATACGCTTCAAAAACACCTTTTGAAACATCCTTACTATATTTAAAATCTATTAAAGCAATATCTTCATATCTTCACTCTGGTCGAAGCACAATATTGATTTCGTCAGAGCACAATAATTTGACACAATGGTCATTTGATTTTTAATTCACAATCATCATTTTATTATTAGTCCACACTTATTTAAAGTCTAAAAAAAAATTCATTTCCTTTTAAATAATTATAGGGTTGCTTGTTTATCAAAATATTGTTCAAATAGTTTAAACTAAAAAAAAATTACAACAAATATATTTTGCCATGCGTGGCAAATCTCCAAAATAAGTGAATGTCAGATGAGAGACGGTTAAACAACAGCCTTGCGTGGCACTTCCAAGTAAGGCTTTACCACGCCAAACAATTTTGGCATTCATTTTTCAAATTTTGGTTTAAAAAAATTTGCGTGGCACTGCCACGTGAAAAAAAAAAATCAATGCCGGACCCACCTCTAGCCTGGATTTGACCGGTAGGGTCCCCAGAGAATTTTTGTCATGGATCTACCACGCGTGGCAGAGCCACGCAAAGAAAAATGTCAAAATTTTGATTAAGTATCGGGTTCGCGTGACAGCGTTGCGTGGCAAAACGCCCATATGTGAAGTTGTGATATGGATCCAAGCTATCCTATATGCACATTTTGTAAAGTTGTGATGTTATAGATTGAAGCCATAAGATTTTCCTATATTTCTAGCTATCCTTGGTTGGTGTGGTGGGACTACTCTTGATGACTAATGTAATCCTACATTTTATAGTTTGAATAGTTTTATCTATAGTATCACACTTGGGATTGATGTATATATTGATCCATATATGAGTTGTCATAATATACTTATCATAAAAGTATGAAAATGTAGCATATATGATTGTTCAACCCCAAAGGGACCGCTACTTGGTGGGATTATAGATTATTTCATGCTATTTATTTCATTCATCAAGGTTGGCGACCAATATCACCAGCTAAGATGTGACTTTACATATAATAACGAAGCACTCAGCACACAAATAGCACATGTAACCGATGAGCAGTGAAGACTCAAAAACTCGAGACACTTCTCTATTTTTCTGAAAACTCGGTGGTTTACAATGAAATGTTAATGGAATACTAATTTCATATTTGTCCTTTATTTAATGGTCCTTCATTTAAATTCACATAATTAAAAGTTCATAGTCCAACATGTCGTTGGTCTTTCAATATGTTGTTGAATGATTGTCTTCATCATTTGAATGGATTGATTGTGTATTTGCATCATAATTATATCATTTCGCGAAAAGATGCATGTAATAGGGTATCACATGAGTCATTCCTTGATGCTCTTTTCAAGATAGATCAAGATTGATGCATTCTAGCTAATCTCGATTCCATCCACTTTTTTGATAATTATGTGCAAACAACGTTATTTGTGAATCATTTGTGATTTATGCTTGTCACTTGGCTACAAATTTTCAGATGTACAACTTTGTGAGATATTCTTATTCATATGTATTCAACCCAGTGGCCTCATCAAGATATAGGTCTTCATTCTTGATGGCATAGGCCTCATGGGGGATGGTTTAAATGGCCAATTTTTGTAGGAGCATGGTGTGTACCAACTGTACTTCTTGATTGATAGATGTTGTAACCATTATGGTTCACTATATATTTTTAATACAATTGATATTCACCACAAATTATTACTAAATTACCCATTTCTAGTCATTTTGGTTCTCAAAAGTAATTTTCCCATCTTAAAACACACTTCTATTGGCCGTACATGAACTTTGAACTAGCCAAAATCTTGTATGATAACCAGTTTTGTGGTCATAGTAAATATTCTTGAAATAAATTTCTAACTTTTTGCACATGATCTGTATCCCACTGCTAGTGGACATATGTCTCCAAGCATTTCATCCTAAGCCTTCTCCATACCTATCATAGTTACAAATCGTGCATGGTAGTAATCGACAAGTTTTCTATGCAAGCTCAATTTATTCATGTTCACTAGACCAATATGGGAACCGACCACTACAGTCATCTTTTGTAACTAAATGGATTGTCTATTCCAGATAGCAAAGTTACTTCTACTTTTGGGACACAGCTCATGCCAACCTTGGATACTCAAGTCCTTATCGATAAAATCCATCACTCTATTGCAAATGGCCAATCAAAGGTCTTTGACTCAAATCCACTTGTTGGATATCAGCGCAATTGGCCTCAATTTGAATTGGATAATGTCATAACTCGCTCCCGCATTGGGCATGGGATGATTGTGGAGGCCCCAACAAATCTCATGAAGGTAGATTTAGTCCACAAATTGCATGAATCATGAAAGGAAACATCATGACAAGATTTCACATAAATTTAAACTTAGTCCTGCCTAGTAGTTATCAATCTTACCTTATAAGTGGACAACACAATCTTTCATTATCTCCTAAAAAACAAAGTAATAAAAACATCCAAGTATTTGCAATGGTTTACATATAAGGGCAATGACATGTCGACAACCAATCATAACATATCAAAATGTGAGATAAGAAAAGAGCTTTTTAATATCTTGCCAACATTAGCTAATTTGACTATACTAGAATAGTTTGGGGGGCCTTGGGTTTCTTGAGACTTGTGCTTTGGTTTTTAATTTGAATTGCTTGGTTTTCATTTTTTGCAGCAATTTTACTTTTGTGCTATAGGATCCTTTACGATAGTAGAGCTCAAGTTTTGCCCACATAAATTGAGTCCCAATTCTACTCCCAAATTGGCATCTAATTATCACAAGGCTCACAAGACTTCACAAGTACCTTCTCTAGTGATAAATAAACTCCCCTGCAAGTAACTTATAGCTTCACCCTTCATACTTCAACTTTTGCATAACTACAAATTATGGTGTATCTCATGGCTTTTCCTATCAAGTAGATAGTGCATAGTGCTTTTCATTTCTATGTTGAAATATAGATTTTTATGGGGAATTAACAAGTGATAAAAATGTTCATTTATTCAAAGGTTTCTCTATAATTTTTAAGAGTGGTATAAACTTCATATTTCAAAAGTTCACGCTGCGGGTGGTGCTCCACCTTATAATAGGACCACTTGGCCTTCGCAATAAGCCTAAAGCGTAATGAACATACCCACTACAACATCATTTCAAGTCATCCTATAGGGTTTTAGTTTATTGAATAAGAACCTAGACCCCCAGTAAATAAGTGAAATTCTAAAAACATTTGCCCAGATTAATTTGATCGATTACAAAACCCAAACCACCTACGCATCAAAAGTTTGGATTCTCAAAATTATCGTAGTCGCACGTGCGACACAACAATGTGATGCAAATGTGACGTAATCCCTTGCGAGTACAAAAACTCTGAAGAATTCCGCGGTTGGTTGAATGATTACCTTTTTCATTAGAAATTAACTATTGGACAAGCACGTATCCAATCTACCCTGGCATTATCCCACCCACTCCAAAACCCAAATCCTTAGCAACCTTTTCTATGAGAGGGCATGGGCATGGGCGCCCGGCAGTACAAATAAATCTCTCGGACTTTTCACACCAGTCAGTCCTATTGAACCAGTTCCTGCTCTCTCATATATTGACGCCACTCTCGGCTTCACTTCCAACAATCTGGAAGCGACCGAGCGATCGAGCAAGCGCAATTGCAACTGTCTTGCATCTTTTCTGGGCTATTTGATGAGAAATATCTCACCCTGATCACAAGAAGGCCTTGATCTGCTTTGATTCTACTCGCATTGCTTTGCTGCTTTCAGAAATCAGCTATACCAAGAGCAGCGGCGCCACAACAGTGATCGATTGTAGTCTGCGCAGCTACATCCTGTTCTGATCATTCCAACCTCAGATCAGCCAAGAATCTAGCCTGCTCAGTTGTGTTCTCAGTCCAAACCAGTTACTGTGTCTTTTGAGCCCAGTATTGCTTCAAAATGTCTGCCAAAAAGGATACGTCCGTGTCTATAGAGAACAGTCAAGAAAAGTTTGGTGCCGCCAGTCAAGCAGCTAATGGAAATGCAGTCGGTGCTAGTCGGGGATCTAAGCTGGCAAACCTTTTCCTTAGGATGTCCGGCATGGGTATCCCCTTGTTTGTTTTGACGCTCATGGTAACAGCCAAACAGACGACGACGATCCTTACCTTGCAGATCAGCGCTGATTTTAAGGTCTCAAAGGCGTTCGAGTGAGTGCTATCAATTCTCTGGCTAAAAGCTTGTCAGTTGTGATATGTATATCGTAGCTCATGAATTGACACTAATAAAGGTTAACTGGAGCAGCACTCCTTAGTAGACTGTACTACCTTCATAGTTTTACATGTTGCACTGTAAAAGAAGAGAATTGATAAATTTTTGTGCTCTATCCCTACAGGGCCGTCGTTGGAGCTAGCGCGGTCGTTGCCGCATATTCATTCATACAAACTATTATTGATCTGATGTCTTTTTTCAACCACAACACCGTTGCCACTAAGAAAGCCCATGCCTGGATAGTATTTTTGGCAGATCAGGTCTAAATTTCTGAGTAGTTTTTTTGTTTTTGTTGACATATCTTCTTTCCACGCTCTTATTTCTAGTGTCATGTATATTATCCACGGAGCACGATCGCGTTTGCATATTCACGTTAAACAAAGAGAATAATAGGAAATACTTAAGCTACAAGTTTTGTAGCATCTAGTTGATTGATCTAGTAACTAGTTGACTGTTAGGCTTATGGTTGTTTCTGATATCACACCTTTTAATTTGATCCCCACAGTCCCTGACATACCTTCTCTTCGGGGCTACTGCTGCCGCTACCGAGGTGGCATATATTTCCAAAAACGGATCAAAAAGAGTTGGATGGAGCGCCGTCTGTGATAACTTCAACAAATTTTGTAACATTGTGGGCGGGGCTATTGTACTGTGCTACCTTGCAGTCGTTGTATTGATGGTAACCAGTGTGCTCTCTGCACGACGGTTATTTACTCGTTAAAAATTCTGAATACTAATTGGATTTCTGTAGAAGGATCAGCGTCAATTTTTAACGGGCTTAAGCTCTCTAGAGTAAGCAGCGTCAATTTGTTTGTAGATAGCAGAAAGTATTATCTATGTACAGGCACGAGAATGTCTAACGTACCAATTTCGAAGCTGTTGAACAAAATCTGGGCATTCTGTATGTGTTTTCTGAATCTTGGTTGTTTATCATATCAGTTAAAAACTATTCACTACTCTAAATACTAAGTAGCTTGCTACTGCCATTTCGTTATGAAAGAAATCTGCCGTATAAAGAGATGAGAGTAGATGATCATAAGAAACAGTGGATCTTAATCGCTTTGCAATATATATAATTGTCTATCCTTCATTGAAAAGTGCACCTACATAAACTGTCAGATTATCATCTTTTCTGTTCGTGCAATGCGACACAGCCACCCACATCGACCAACTATAACGCTTCATTATGTTTGAGACGAATTACCCCGTTATTCTAGTCACCATGGTTCACACTGCACAGCAAGCTGTTTAGATGTTACGCTTTATAAAACACATCATTTCCTGCACTGCTAGCCTTCACCATGCTTGTCCTCTAAGCCAGCCCACTTGGCTTGTTGGCCTACCAACAAAATGCCTACCTAAACTGCTTTTCTTTTACCTCAACTGCCTTTCCAAGCATCTTAAAATGAGATGCAGGACAGCAGGAGTTGCTTAATATTGTAAGAATACTTTATTCCTTTTCATGACACTTCATGTGATCTTTATCATTTTATTGTCTTATATATTGGGTTGAATTACTATGTGGGCTCACCCTTGTCCCTCATTATACCCCACATCATCATTCTACCTCTATACCCTTTATACCCCACATATGGTGCTATGTGACCTCACCCTTCCCTCATTACACGCCACATCATCATTCTACCTATGCCATTGTGTGCACTTTCAAGACCATCCTTTCCATTGTTTTGCTGACAACTATTGACCAGCCCAATTTGCTCATCCTCCAAACATGCATGATATTGAACAATAATAGAATGTGATAAGCTCTAGGTTCTCTTTGACATCTCATCATTTGTTGAATCATGTTGGATACAAAAATATATCAAGAGACTTAGTCATAATGATGTCAAAAGACATTGTCTTATGCATCCTAATTTTCTCTAGTAAGGAGGGTTGAGATTTGAGGTGTGGCTTTGGAACTAGCATGTCGCCTAAGTATGCTCTTATCACCTTGCATGTCCTCTCTTAAATCGATTTCTTTCTATTTTCATCTTCTCAACTTTTGAGAGTTAAGTTTTTTTCACAAGATAGTCAACCAAACACCATAGCCTTGGAAGTACTATCCAGTTTTGTACTCAACATTCATATATTTGCACCCAAAGTCAACAATATGCATAAACACAAATGCAATGATTTAGAAACCGAAAAATAATTAGTAATAAGAACATGCCTAAACAAATAAAATCATTTTAGAAATAAACACTTACAATTTGAGCTTGCAAGTTTGCCTTTCAAGCCAAGGTGGGACTAGCACAAAGATTGATCCTTGATGGCGCCACATCTACTTGTTGTATGAAGCACTCCAAATTTGGGTTCTTGGTTTCGTGTATAACCTTTTGCCGATCTTTCCAACTTTTTTTTTTGTCGTTATTCACACACCTTAAGGATTGGCATTTAAAATGAATATGTGTGCACATATACATGTCATCAATGCCCATTTATTATCGAATTTGTTCAATTTTGAAAAGTTCCAATACAAACTGCCAATGATTCTGTTCTTATCTTCTTGGTCTAATTGCTCCCAAGGATTAAACAAATCATAACCAAAACACTTATACATTAATATTCATGAAATTAGACATGATTTGAAATAGGTAATACATGTCTGCATATTACACTACCACATCAATGACACAGCGACATTTATAGCAACGTTTATGCAAATATTAGCGACGGATACAACTTGTATAAATGTCCCTATAAACGTCGCTATCTTCTTTTTTAAGCATCGCTACTGGCCCGTCGTCTGACGACATTTATAGTGACATATCAATGATGAAAATGACAAAACTAGCAACATTTTTGTGACGCTTAAACGTCTTTCGACAACACGATGTCTGTCGCCACGCATCTTTAAATACGTCGGCCTGTAAAGTAATTAATAATCATATGAGGGCCCAGATCTATAATTGGACATAGGAGCACTTGCATGGTGTCTGACTGCTATAATGCAAGAATACGAGGTTAATAGCTAATATAGGCTGCATGGGGATCCTGAGGAAAATACTCTCTCTTTGGAGAGAGAATACTTACCATGGAAACTCGCCCATCTCTCTATTGGAAATTCGATTTCTTTAGCCAGGATTCCTCTCCTCTCTTGCATTCATTCACCATGGCTTGGGGGCTAGATCTAGGAGGGAACTCTAGGAGGGATCTAGGATTGGATGGGTGGTCTTGCTCCAAAAGTGTCCTTTTGATTGTTTTGCAATAGGATCTAGTCAATCTTCATAAGGCAATTCTTACAATAAAATTTGCCATGACTGTACAATCGTACATGTTTCTATTTTTGTCAAAGTGCTCCGTATGAAAATGTCGTCCATGCATGCATCCACAATGCATTGTATTTCTTGTACTAAACGAAATAGAACTAAATCTGTTAGGGATACAACAAAAATGTACAAAATTGCATGTACAAATGGTTTAATTAGCATGTGAATGATGATCATCATATCTTACATGTAAATCGCACCCCCTTGCGAATTCCCGCTCTCTCTTTGTTACTTCCTAGCTATTCGCCAAGGCTTCTCTAAGGACATCACATAGCCAATCAAGCGTCATGTCCTTGGGTAGAAGGGCGAGGTTAGGTGGATATGGCTGTCTTCTATGCCCTCTCCTGAAAGTGGCTCAAGCGGTTTGTCTACGAGCCTTGACCTCTTCGTATAGCAAAATCCACTTTTGTATTTCTTCACTATTAAGAATGCAAAACTTATTTACCTTCTCCTTGAAGGACTTACTCATTCTCATGATCGCTCCTTTTCCTTGAGGAACTTTCCCAACAACACACTCATAATCCTTCTTATCCCAAAGACGAGGAATAGAAGGATCGCTATGACCAAGAAACTCCGTGATATAAACCATGGACTCTTGCACTAGCCATCCTTTAGGCCTTGCTCTTTGTCTTACGAAGCCTTTCAATGTTTTCATGAATCGTTTCAAGAAAAACATCCAACGTCTATGGACAGTGCCTAGTTAAAAAATATGGATCAATATTAGTGAGAGAACATTGCAATTACCACAATTGCAATAGGCTAGGATGGACTAAGAATAGGCAATTGACAAAAGTAGGTGATGTACCTGCAATGGCCACCTCATCATACATTTGAATGGTGAGAATGGATGTGGGAAAGTGCTTCTTGATCAAACACATTGCCTCGATGGAGCTTTTTCTTGCCTCCTCAATGAATGCCATCAGTTTCTCCTTGGATGAAATGTATCGTCATAAGAAAAGTAAACAACAATGACATATGCATTAGTAAGATCATCATCTTGAATCATACCAAGAAAAAATGATGTGAGTCGCATTCGCCGTACCTTGCCAAACCACTGACTTTGTAGATTGCACTCCTTAACTCCTCTATCAAAAAGCCTCTCAACACCAAAAGCGAAACACAAATGGCATGCACAAAAACAATCTGGTCATTGAGATACATATATGTGCAATGAGATCATCATGAAATTACAAGATATGATATAAAATGTAATCCACAATGTTAAGGTGAAAGCAACATCAAAAAACATGCCATGCCAACCTGTAAAAATTTATGCTAGTCATGAGACTTTAGTCCACTTAGCTTGTTGTCCCTAGTGAAGGCACCCTTTAGGCATCACATGTGTCATGTCGGAGTTCGAAATGAGGCTATTGCCTTCTTTAAAATCATCTCTTCTCTCCTCGAGAAGTTCCATGGAGCCTTTGGGAGGACAATTGAAATCCCCACCATTTGTGGCCATAAATCAGCCATCTTTTCCACTTCTTTTAAGTCATCTCGTGCATCTTTTTTATCTTTTGACCCGGTCAAGTGCTCCCAAATCGTGCTCCCGACATTCTTGAATATGTGCATCCGGTCCAAAATATGGTTTATCAACAATTTCTCCAATATGAAAGTTCATGAAATATTGATAACCTCTTCATACTAGGAGGGAGTCACCCTAGATCCTCCAAATTTGAAGCCAATCACTTGCCTACAATATTAACAAACAAGCACACACATTTAATGCAGATTATCATTAGAAGAAATCTAAAGAGAGTAACTATAAAATCAATAAATGACATGTACATTAATTGGCCCAAATATGTATTGTACCTTCATGGAGTGGGGATGTTGACCAACAAGCCCATCATGCATAGGGTGATCAGGTGGAAGGTATCGAGAGTGTGGCCCTCATAAACCATCTTTCGTAGATGTTGTGAGTGATGTGCTTGCAAATACTCACCACAACGGGATGTGCATTAGCCACTAGTTTGGGGCCCTACATTGAGACAAAAAAACCAACTTAATTGTGAGTCTAATGTTCAAATTGAAAGAAAATTTGTGAATACACCTAAGATTTAATACCATGAATCGAACCAATAGGGCATCTATTTCAATAGCATCCTGTAAACGAGTAAAATAAATAAATTTAGAATGATACATAACACTGCAAACTCATACTTTAACACAGTGTTTGAAATAAGAAAACTGAACAATATCAATACCAATATGATATCTAAGTACCAGATCATAATCATCGTATTCGACGATGTTTGCTCTACTAATGTCATGTCCTCCAATGGCCTCTGCATTTTCGGAGGGGATATATCTAGGCCTTGGGGGATATTTTTTTAGAATTCCAAAAATTCCTCCTCTGTAGGCAAAGTTTTTTCATAGGCTTTAGATTTTTCAATCATGGCCTCCAAGGCCTCATTGCCAGATTTCCAATTGCCATCTTTATCTCACTTTCAAGGTCATCATATGTGTAATCAACAATGTCAAAAAATTCAAATAAATTTTGTGCAAAAATCGAGAGGATTTCATCCTCTTTCAAATTCAAAGTATCTTCTATATCATTAAATGAAATATAGCTTTCATTACTTATAAAATATAAGGGAACATCGAGTAGAATTAATTGATTAACATGAGATGTAGATGGAAGAGAATCGGAGAGGATTATAGAACGAGGGAGAGTTTTTTGATAATTTGAAGTCATGGATGCTTCAGCTTCAACCCTTATATCAGTATCTGCATCATCTACATCAACTGGAGTAGATGTAGATGCTTCGATCAATGGAACAGTTGAAGATTCAACAGACTCATCATCTGGAATTTCAATAGATATTTAAAAGACAAAAGCCATTCCTTTGATTAGAAGGCGACATATTCTTTTGTGGATACCACAATATATATTTCTTCTGAAATGGTCATGCAGGTTAGAGTACTTTCTATTGTGTTTATGTTTAGAGGATGGTTGGGAATGCACAAGGTCCTGAAAGTGAACGAAACAAAAACTATCTATATCTTGAACAGGAGTACTAATAATCTGAAAAAAATTATCAAGATAAAAAATTAAATTATAATGATTTTCATAACTAGCTTATCGATATCGAAGAGAGCAAAAAAAATACTCAAAAAATACTCTAATTTCTCAGATGAAATGTGACTAGCATTCAAAAAATCCAGAAGTTTGTTATCTGGGGACATGGAGGAACTAGCCATATTGAACCTGATATCGGTTTAACGTGACTGAATAATTTTGGTCGAGGACTGAACAACAGTGTGTGCGTTGATCCGATATCGTTAGGACGAGACTGAAATTTTCCGTGAGCACACGTCAGAAGAGGTTGATATTGCTTCAGTGCGCTTGAATGAATCCGGCCGTGCATTGTATGTGAAGGCGCGAGTCGATTCGATATCGCGAGAAAGAAAGAAAACAAAATGATGAGAGAGTTCAGAATAAAAGATCACGGAATCGAAATATAAAAAGTAGTGCTCATATTTATAGCCTATTCCTGTTGATCACAGGCATACATTTGTCAAATAATGAATTCAGGAGCACAGCCTATATTTATCCACCAATCAGAGTGAGACAAAATTTGTACCTACACCGGAATACATTAAATAGTCTATCACTAGATTCTATGAATCATCATTAGCCCTGACCCTACACTTTGTACCTGTGTCGGAATACATTAAATAGTCTATCACTAGCCTCACCGAATCATCATTAAACAAATGATAAACAAATATTAAATGGACATCATTGAAAAACATGTAGAGGGCAATTATTACAGTCTCTCGTCCTATTTAAGCACCGTAAAGACGAAATTTTTCCTTTTGAGATAATGTTCATTCAGAACATTTTCACAAGGCGGAGCATTTTGAAATGGCCGAAATCGATTCCACGCGAGAGGACAAGTGCTTCATAGGAACAGATCAAATAGACGCGCATAATTAAAGCTTGCTTCGGGAGACTCCTCATACATCCAAAGCTTAAAAAAATCTGTCGAAACAAGCTTTGATGGTTCATAATGTGTTCCAATATATTTTCAGTGTGTCTCAGATATCGAATCAGTGCACCTGGTAGAAGAAAGTTATTTTCCACTTGGACTGCGTGAGTCGAATCGCTATTGCAGGATAAAGAGATTTTTGAAATTGTCGAAATTATTGGACCCTATTATGCATGATCAAATCTTGATTCGGTAGACTCTTCATATTGTCCAAAGATATGCAGAATCTATCAAGTCAAGCTCTGATCGTTCATATTTCGTCCAATATCAGTTCAGCGCGTGAGAATAGCCCCTCTGATTTACAATGCAATATATGCATGTCGACTTGCTATTGGGTGAAATAATGGCCATTGGAATTTTTCGAAATTATAATGATTGGATATCAAAAAAGGTTAGATATTTATAGCTTAACCTTGTCAATTTCAGCAATAAATTGTAGATGTGACCATACTTTTGTAGAATTAATTGTAGATGTGACCATACTTTTGTAGAGATTAATTGTGGTCATTATTATCGACTAATCATTTTGATAAAAGATGGATATTTAGTTTGATTTGATTGACAAGCCTCTGAATATCTCGAAGTAATTATCAGTGTAATCTTAGCCTCGGACATCCAAACCACCACGTATGCAATCATTTCGAATTTTCTCTATATATACAGATGGACGACGTTGAAATTTTTTGCTTAAAGTTCTTATCGTTCTCTACTTCCATGCGGTATCGATTCAGCGAGGTCGAAACAACCTACCTACATTTCGCTTTTACTTGTGCGCTCCCATCCACTACCAGGTATCGGTTTGGTTAAGTTCAGGTATCAGTTTGACAGCTCAACCTGACTTCTGATCCTGAGTTCTCCTTCTTCGCACGCTGATTCGATATTGGATACTAATGGCGCGGACTAAGCAAACAGCACGAGTCCACCCTGGTGGAATCCCAATCACATGAGGGGGAGAAGGAAATGCACCACCACCTCCTCGTCCACCACCACCTCCTCCTAGGCCAAGGGGCAAACGAAGAGACCCACCCTGGCTCAAGGATATTCGGAAGCTACAGAAGACCAATAATCTTCTGATTCTGCAAGCTCACATAAAGAGATCCATCAAACAGGTTACAAGAAGTCTATCTGCAGATGTGAGATGGACTGTAACGGCAATAGAGGCGCTGCACACTGCATATGAGGATTTCCAAGTGAAATTTCCCATTAGATTCTATCTGCTAGACAATCTCCTCCCCAGTCTCCTCCTAAGTCTCTTTCTTCTCCTCCTAGAACTCCATCTTTATCGTCTCCTGCTAAATCTTCCTCTTCTAATAAATCTCCTCCTCCTTCAAAATCTCAGTCTCCTCCTACTTCCACAAATATTAGTTCTCCACCTCCTGTTCTAGGAAATGATTTAGATGATTTTGTAAATGTAAAGTTAGAATCAATTTTGAATGACAATTCTTTTTGTGGTTTATCTGTATTACTTCCTTCACCCCTTGCACTTGCCTTTGTAAATACTCCTCAATATGTACAGTATGAGCAATTGTTAAACACATATCTTAAAGCTTTAGGTCCTCGATACAATTTTAAGATGCTGAAGACCAATGTTGGTCTTCCCCTTTCTAAATTAGATACAGGTGAATTAGAAAGTAGGGGTAAAATGCTAGGGGACAATGTAGGAGGTGGGGCAATTCAGCACTGGATGGAATTTTTCCAGACCCCATTGTTTACAAATGTAGCATTGTTTCCGCTTCAATTCATGGCTACATTTAATTTTCCTGATTTCAAAAATCTGCACAATGTTATGCTCCAATACGTCAGACTGGGGATTCTAATTCTCGTGCTCCCATACATAACAAAGTAAGTGTATTTTTTCAGATTTTATTAAGTTGAATTTTTCATATGAATTTTGATTTCACATTGATTCTCATAAATTTATTGTTTTTTTATTGCAGTGATCATTGGAGCTTATATGTGTTGTCCTTATATGTCAATGATGAGGGTGTGTGTAATCCAGTTTGTTTAAAAATAAACTCTATTACACACACACACACACACACAAAATTGCCAGGAGCCATATCCAGAAAATGCTAGAACTCTTTCCAGTACCACGTGCAATAGCATATACGAAACTGAAAATGGTTGATGCAGAGGTAAAAATTTATCAATATCGATTCGACGCGCCCTTGTAGTTATTGTTTGATTTTTTTTCATATCGTGCACACTGATCCAATATTCAAACAATATTTTTTGGATATCGATTCGACGCGCGCTTGTTTCCGTTGTAGATTTTATTATAACCTCCTGTGCGTTGATCGAATATTTCATAATGTTAAAATTTTGTTACTAACTTTCGTTTATATTGGATACTGCAGTCCTCCCAGCAAGTTGATTCTGCCAGCTGTGGTTAGTATACGGTATGCAATGCCAAACACTTTTTCAATTGGCTTGCACTACAAGATGAACTTCCTAATCTGAAAGAGGTAATCTTCGATTAATACCATTTAATTGTGTTTTTGTTCTTTTTTTCATAATCAAACTCCTAATAACTAATCTTTGATTAATAACATTTAATTGTGTTTTTGTTTTTTTCAGTTTCAATGCCCGAAGGTCTCCCCAATGGAGGTAATGCACTTCAGGCAGGAGACCATAAAGCTTGTGATCGAAAATTCATATCTAGTTGCAGTGGCAGAGTGTTCTCCACCCAAGCTACTTCCAACTGAAAAAATGGATTTAGAGAACATAGATAGTTGATACTAATAAAAAGTTGGTCGCACTTTATGTGGATGAGGCACATGTACAGAAAAATTTTATAGAAATATATTTACAGTTTTCTATGGTTGTTCTTACTTGTTTGTTTTCTTGTTATTAATTTAGGTTATTATTCATTCATCTTCAATTTCGACGATTTTCCGACATGTATATTTTTTATAGCCTTGGTCTGCCTTGTCTTTACCATGGTTTTTTTTGGATAAGTTCAGAAAGATGATCTAATTTAACTTTTGCCACAACCAATCCAAACATGTGACATAAGTTCACTTAGATTTGTTGCAGCAAAACTTTGATCAGATCATCTTCTAAACATATCCAAATATGCCAAGACAAGGACAATACAGACCAAGGCAATGAAGACCAAAAATACAACCAATATATTTGAGACTTCAACAAGGGCAAGCGTCGATTCGATATCTGATTGTAGTGGTCCCTGGAGTTCAAGTGACCGAAGATCTCCCCAATGGAGATAATGCATTTCCTACAAGAGACAATGAATCTTGTTATCGAAAACTCATATTATCCAATTGCAATTACATTGTGTTTTGCACCATGGAAATGAAGATCATAAAAATGAAAGAGTCTCATAGAAAAAGTGGTTCATATATTTTCAAAAATAATGTATACAAAAAAATTTATTACATAATACAAAATTCCATTGTTCATAATCTATGGATCTTCAATTTTGATGGATGTTCCAATATCTTTGCATTTTATATCTAAATTCTGAGAAAAAGATAAGAGAGAGCATTTAAATAGTACATTTGTTTTACTTGTTACTAGATATAATGGGTTCAATTGGAGCCTATCTTCTTGAGGCTAGTGAAAGGCTAAATTCTAATAATTATTCAACTTGGAAAGTAAGAATGGAGTCACTACTTGTGCTCCAAGATATGTATGATCTTGTCATAGGAGAGGAAGAAGAACCTCAAGGAGGGCAAGATCTAGTGAGGTACAAAAGGAGAGCTAGACTAGCATTACATTGCCCAAAAATGAATGTTAGTAATGAACTTCTAAAAGAAGTGGCATCTTGTACCTCAGATCTCCGATTTGTGGTGGCTCATCATGCCTCCCATGTGTCATCCCATCTAGATTTGATCAAATTCCAAATCTTCATGCCTTACTCTTACCTGCACAAGAGAAATTGTTCTAGTCAATATATTTTTTGAAACTGATTCACTTAGAAATAGAAAAAAAAGAATATTTTCATATGGCATAATGTACATTTACACCATTCAATCGAAATTGATAGTACTGAGGTAGATCGAATTGCAACATGTCTAGTTTTGATCGAATGTGATTGACACCAAAATCTTCCTCGACCTCAACCATTACAAGAATGTTGTCATTTCTTTTCACTGTTATCTGAAGTTGCTCTTGAGGGTTTATACCAAAATCTTGATCAAGTGGCTTTCAAATATTTTTGCATTTAATCCATCTTCTATAATACAACAGCAAAGTGAGCATATGTTTTTCGATGTGATATGTAAATGTCATTGATGAGTAACATACTCTGCACTCAACTTGCTGATTTTGTTTTGTATCTCAACCATCATCCAACAACTCGACGATTATTTCAGGACTCAAGTCCTTACAAATAAACATTGTTTTTGTTCTTCGAACATTGCATTTTTAAAAAAAAATCAACAAAAATTAAAAAAATGTAGATACCAACTTAATCTATTATTCTTTGATCCAGTGCTACGTTTTAATATACTCTGAATATCAATATATAGCCTAGATCAAAAACTTTCTGAAATTGCTGCATTAGGAGAAATCCATTCCTCACTCGAAAAATCTGGTAGACGATATGGTCTTAATCTACCAACTAAACCATTTTTATCAGGAAAATAGATGTTGATCATAAAAGAAAACTCTTGACTCTAAAAGTGATTTTGGATAACGACCTTTACATTGTAAAATAAAGATATCCAAATGTATGACATCGATTATTCCTGCAATCGATTGAACTATTTTCCATTCAACGAAATTTGATAGATACAAATATGCAAAACCAACAAAAACATCACAAGAAAAATATAATTTAAAGAAAATGCTAACTCTAAAAAAATTAAATCTGAAAACTTACAATTGCATTTTCTTCTATCATTTGGATTTCAATCATGAATGTTCAGCTCATTGTGAAGATAAGCATGCTGAACTAAAATTTTCGTGATAGATTGACCGGCAGGTGATACTTTGAAATCCATTATTCTGCCTTTCCAAGAGCTTCTATATATGTTATCCGATGTTTTTCTTTTCCGAAATGAGCCTTTTGCAGAGGGATGCATCAAGATCCATTGATTATTTTAATATATTCTTGATACCCATTGATCTTTTGCATTTTTTTCATTACAAATGTTGATTGCATCAATGGTTCCTCTTGGTCTACGCTTATGTGTAGCCATTAGTCAAAAATACATGTGTGCAGGCTGAGAACGGAGAGAATGTAGAGATTGAGAGGTAAACCTAAGAATGACAATCCAAAATAAGAGATAGAATGAAGAAAATGAGAGGTATATCTATGAATGACAAGAAGTTCCTAAACTACAAGGATTAGTTAACTATAGTTTACGACTATTGACGTCAAATCAACCTCGAGTGTATAATGACGGGCAACATAAGAGTATTCGGGCAGTAACTGTGGCCCAATCACAATTGCTTGTTTTGCCCGACGGGATATTTTAAATTCATGAAAATTTGGCCGAAAAAGTTGAATACAATTTCCGTTCGTCAACCACTGTTACAGTTTGTCACATATGGACACCATTCATTGGGACACATAAGCGTTGAAAGCGTGCGAAGTCAAAAACAACATCTTGACAAAGGGCCCATTTTGAATTTTAATATCCCCTAACGTACTTTACTTATTGTTTATTGACTTTTGTTATTTTTTGTGATGTGTAGAGAAGCTCGGCATCTTATGTAGAGGAGGGGTCGGGTGAAGAAGCCGGTGAAGCGGAAGCGGAACGGGAAGGGGAGATGTCCGGAAGTGAGAGTGAAGGACAAGCTTCCGCACGAGACTCGTATTCGGACGATGACAATTAAGAAGTCTTTGTTTGATTAAAGTTTAATGTAATGTTTTTTACCTTTTAGTTTTGATGTAGCAAGTAGGAAGAAAGGAATTTTGTTTCAAGCCTTTTCTTAAAAACAAAACTAAACGTACTTTTTTTCAAAGGATCGGATTGTGTGTGTGTGTGTGTGTGTGTGTGTGTGTGTGTGTGTGTGTGTGTGTGATTTTTGTTTCACCATCTATGTTTATCAATTGTTAATGTACATTTCAATTCTTGTCTATAATTGCATTGTTTGTTTTAACTTTTACCCATTTATTGTGCACCATCTATGATTGTATTAAGATCTTGTTTTGTTATAAGAATGTTCATCGTTTTATAAACAGAATTTAAGTAACTCACATATGCAATCTAGTGTCAAGAACAAAACATATACTACAAAATTAACACTAAAATTTATCAAACCATTTATTTAAATGAAATCACAAAATATTCATATGAAGAAGACGCGTGACATACCTCATTTGCTTGTCTTCATCAAAAGCCCTTTCTTTTCAAAAGTCATCATCCTTTTTATTCTACAAATCAATCAATCAAAGGCAAACCATTAAAGATTAGCAATAACTATCTTTTTTCTCTTGATGTGTAAGTTTATCTAATCTAGTCTTAAGATCAAAACATATTATACAAAAATCACATTGATTCAATCACCACACAATTTAACAAACCATTTACTAAAATGACATGTGAATGCATTATTTAATCTCACATTCAAAGATTCATAACATAACTCATTTGATTATAATCAACTATTTTTTTCAAATCAAACACAAATACTATCAAGTGAATGCTAACCTACATTGTGTAACCACATCTCTCTCTCTCTCTCTCTCTCTCTCTCTCTCTCTCTCTCTCTCTCTCTCTCTCTCTCTCTCTCTCTCTCTCTCTCTCTCTCTCTCTCTCTCTCTCTCTCTCTCTCTCTCTCTCTCTCTCTCTCTCTCTCTCTCTCTCTCTCTCTCTCAATACAATGCAATCGACGCATTGATAAACACAAATCTCATTTCGCGCACTTTTTCTTTTGCACAAAAAATTCCACGTGGTAGAACCACGCCAGTGGTATTTTCCAAAATCTGAATTATGAAAATTTACCACGCTGTGGCAAATTTCCAAGGAACATGTAAAAAAATGTGCCACGCGTGGCAATTTATTCCAGAGAGCTCCCTAAAATTTTGCTTTGCCACAGTGTGGCAAAGAAAATTTTCAGGAAACTCTCTGGAAAAAATTGTCACGTGTGGCACAGCCACGCGTTGTTAAAATTTCACAATTCTAGCTTGACCAATTTTGATGAGAATCAAGGTGATATGCTCTGATACCACTGATCAAGAAAGAAGGAAATCGCGAAACTGTCACGACCACGACTCTCTTGTGATTTGGATGGAGTTCAGATGCGATCGCTGGACACTACCAGCTGAATTATTCCTGTAGTCCTCCAGAGTGTAGTCAGGCACTGCTTATCTACGTTTGTAAAATTAATACAGCATTCAACATAGTTTCAACCAAGGTGTGGAATTAAAATAAACAAGGAAACTTAGACACAGGAATAACAACAGACACATTTACATTCGAGAACAGACACGACAATAAAATCATCTATATTGATTTTTCTTTGATTCTTCAAGCACTGCATGCAGTGTGCTGACGTGGGAGAAACACGGTTCTCTCATGAGTAATCGTCTCGCTTTACTAGCAAACTGTTGAATCTACAGATCCTAGACAAAATTGTCTTTGCATGCAAGCAGACATGTATTTTGTGATTTTGTCTTGATTGCTTACTAGCATCAGACTACTTCATTACACTGTATGTGTATTTTGTCATCTTTTTGTCAAGTATCATCCAGCAAGTATATAGTCGTTCTATGTAACTTTTAGATTAGAGTGATTAAGCATCTACAACTAATCAGAAAATTACAAGAGTGGCAGATTAGCCATGACCTAAAGTGTATCTACTGACGTCATGCCATCAGATCAGACATCTGTACTTTTGGGTACTTGCATAATCTCGCTGGTACTCTTTGGAGCGTGAAGGGCTTGAGAAGGTTTCACGACGTTGGTTTTGTTTCCATCGTTGGTTCCGTTCCCATTGTTGGTTTCATTTTGGTCGTCTGCCTTTTCTCGTACTTGACCGCAAAAGGTTCTCGTGCCAAACCGCAAAAGATTCTCGTTCGTGAATCTTTCGTGTTCACGGACCGTTCATGTTCGTCTCCTTTGACCTTCGTGTTTGTGAACCATTCGCGTTCATCTCCTTTGACTTTCATGTTCGCAAACTGTTCATCTTCGTGTTTCCTGTCAGGCGGAGAGCTGGAAGCTAGCAAGGCTTTGTAGTTAGAAACATTTTGTTTCTTCAGCTCCCTCTCAAAGCATGATAGCTTTACGATCCCGAGACTGCTCCTCTGTCTCCCAAAGAGTCCTTTGTCCAGGACTTTGGTGAAGATGTCAGCAACATGTCTTTTGTTCCGATGAAGGTGGTCTGCAACATCTTCTATTTAATTAGATCCCTGATCAAGTGATACTTGATCACAATGTGCTTCGTTCTGGAATGGAACACGGGATCTTTTGTTAGATGTATTGCAGAGGTGTTTTCCATCTACAAGACCAGAGGCTCGTTCCTTGTTTTGCCCAATTCATCCAGGAACTATCTTAGCCAGATTATCTTGTTGGCCATCTTTGCTGCTGCAACGTACTCTGCTTCGCAGGATGAGTGGGCTACAATGGTCTGCTTCTTGCTGACCCAGAGAATTGTTGCTCTTGATGCGATGGTGCACCCTCCTGAGACGCTTTTACAATCGTCCTTGAGAGATGCCCAGCTAGCATCGCTATAGGAAAGTATCCTGATACCTACACCACGACAATAACACAGCCCGTAATCCCTCGTTAATTGAAGATATTGCAAAATTTGTTTCGCAATCTTCAAATGTGTCGAGCCTGGATTCATGCAGAATTGGCTCATCATGAATACTGCATGAGCAATATCAAGGAGTGTGTTGTCTACAAGGTACATAGGTGATCCTATCAGCTTCCTGTAAGGTGTGAGCTGCATCTGTTCTCTCTCTTCCTCAGTCTTTGGACAGTCGTCGCTTGTCAGCACCGTCCCTACGAGCATTGGAATAATCGCTCCTTTGCAGTTCAGCATTCCAAAGTCCTCTAGGATCTTTTGGGTGTATCTGGACTGGTTACCTTCGTGTTCGTGTGACCTTCAGTCAACGAATGTTTGATCGTCGTCTTCGTGACTTCGGTCCTCGAAGCTTTTTTGTTTGCGTCCACGTAGCTCCCTTGTTTTTCTTCTATCTTGAGCTCTAAAGCTATCATAGCTTTGTGGCCAGAAACAATTTGTTTCTTTACCTTTCAAGGTCATCATTAGTCACAAACAGGCCTCGACATGGAAATTAATTTTCGGCGTGGCTAACAAACTCGAATATCAAAAGGCTAGTCTACCACATTAGGACTATTCCATGTCCTTAGCTGAATATGGCCGTAATAATTGCACCTCCCCTTACAGCAAGTTCTTAGACCAATATGGTAAAACACAATTTTCTCTCTCTAAATTTTATTGATTCCCAAGCTTCCTTTAATCATACCTAGATAAAATGGCACTGACTGCATTCTGGTCTCAGTGGCAGCGAGAGTAGCATGAGTATAAATGTAGCACTAGTGGCATCAGAGGTAAAGCTTGTACTTGGAGCTAGCTTTACAACACATAGGCTCTTTGATATGGCTATTTATATCTAGACCAAATAAATAGATTGAGTCAACATATGTAATCTCCCCTAATCATGCATTGGAAAATTGCAAAAATAATGTTTCAATACCTCTTGAGTACTCTCAATATTGGCATACTTTATAGGGGAGACAACATTCACTTGGTTGGTGTTTCAAAATCTAATTTTGCATCAAAATGAGTGGATAGAAAATCAACAAGTGTGTATGCAATCTTCTTTGGAAAAATAGAAATCTCATGATTATCAAAGAAGTAGAAAACAATCTCACACTCATCCATTGAAATGAGTACAAAACCTTGACAACATGAACTAATGAAATATTGTGGATCAAGAGACTATTAGTGGAGCTAAAGGTGGTCATATCTAAGGATGTGACAACATATCAGCCCAAAGCCAGATCTAGTCTTCCACGCAAGAGGCAAGCACATAGAAGTTGCCCATCATATTGTTCAAGAAAAGGTGCTAGTAAAGGTCATATTAGATCATGTATCTTTATCTATGTGTGTTGTTGATTCATTCACCAAAGCATTACCAAAAGCCTCATGTATCAAGTTTAGATTAGCACTTGGTGTGATTAGCAAATACATGTTACCATACAGCTAGTGTGAAAATTGATAATATTTAGCTAAGTAGTTTGGGGGCACATGGTGTCATTGATGGAAGGCTGCAAACCTCATGCTTTTTAGATATATTTAATGTTCTTAAATAATCATTTAGACTAGAAGATACATTTTCTCGTGAGCTAGAATATAGGGAGGGACTTAGAGACAAATGTGTTGGGTATATCAATGGTGGTGAGCAACGCTTCGCCTGTCAAAAGGGTTAGTTCCACTAGGATAGGGCTCTAACTATGGTTAGTTGCTTTATTTAGTTGCCTTCTAGCACAAACTAACACAAATAACTCTATCAACAGACTAACATTAACCATTTCCCACATGCTTGGTAGAGGTGAAAGGAGGAGAGACAGATAGAGATTAGACAGAGTTGCTCATTAGCTATTGTAAACATCAAATGGAAAGCCTTAACTATCATAAACAATGAAATAACAATCCAAGGGAAATAGAAAATTTCAAGCAAAAGAGCAGTGGACAAGAGCAATAGCACATGAGGATGCTTGGTACTCAAAATGGTAGAGTCTCCTCTCAATTAGCATGTGAAATGAAGTACAAGAGGTGTCTTTTTATCTTTGGGGAGGCCCTTGCCCCTTGGTTTCTATTGGCTACTTCAAGGGAGGGAGGATTGAAATCCTAGCCCTTCAACAGAAACACACTTCAATCTAAGGTGCACAAGGAAGCACAACCCACCTACCACCTTTTTGACTTTGACTACTAATTAGAACTTAACAAAACTTGTTTAACTTAACTTTGGGCCCTTTTACTTTTAATTACATCGCCCAAATTTAGTTTATTTAGAATACAATATTTTTCAAGTGCTCATTGGGCTATGGGCTTACGCACACAGGATGCCACGGCCCTCGCAACTTATTTTCTACTTCCGGTTATTTTTATTTATTTACAGGAAATACTCTCAACAGGGCCTCCCTCGGCACTATGGCGCTAGTACGGGCCTCGGGTTTCATGGCGATGCTTTATTAGATATTCGGTGACGTCGTTCATATAGTCGACTTGCTCCAGGCTATGCTCGTCTTTGGGTGGAAAAAAGACCTTATGGACACCCGCCAGCCAAAATTGGGCTATCCATGTCAAAATTTTGCCTGGCCAAGGATGGCCTAACATTGCCGCTCTATAGTACACTCTGGCCACTAGAAGTTGGTCTTCAAGTTTATCTGACGCCAGGGCTATGTTGGGATCAAAAATCAAGGGTGGCAAAAAGTTGTCCCATTTGGTGGAGTCCCGCAGCAAAAACTTTGAGTCCTAGATGACTTCGACTATTGTGTGGACTGTGGGATCAGGGCACTTGATATATTACTTGAAAAATTGGACTAGAGCCCTTTTGGCATCTACGTCCGTGCCCCACACATGCTCTGAATATATCTTTGGCCAGTTGAATGTGCGTATGGTTATCTGGTCCAAAGGAGTCCCGCATTCCGCCCATTTGTATCATGGTGAATGGGGACAAAATGAGGACTTATCCGTAGCTGCCGCAAACTGGTCACATAAGCTCTGATGGTCGACGAATCTTTCTCAAAGGTGCGTTGTTGCCATGCAGGTTGTGGAGCCAGTGCCGGAAGGCATGCGATCTCATTGACCTCGAGGGAATTGTACCATGAATGCATCAATTTTCTCCTCCACGCTTCTTGGTCAGCGTCTGGCCGAAATGGACCGAGAGCCCTGGGAGGTTGATGTTTGTTGCTCCTCAATTGCTCTGTCTGAATTCTGTCTGGCCCTTGAGTAGTGTCTAGGTCTTGATCTGGGCCTTGATCTTGATCTACATGCCCCGCTGCATCAGATCATTGACCGTGGCTCATGCTAGCCTGTGCAGCTTCTAATGTAGGTGGTGATGGAATCACCATTGGGGCCGATTGTGGCTGATGGGCCAGGTGCTGTTGCCAATCTTTGAGGGACGCCTTAGCTTGTGTGAGATCTTGGTGTGCACTAAGGTGATACCCATCAAAGGCCGCTTGGTAGCCTGTGAGTGTCTGTCGAAAAAGCTCCTCCTGTTGGGTCAGAAAATTTGCCTCATGCGGGAATCGTCCCTAGAGGTGGCAAATCAACAATGACCCTTATCTTTGATAGATCTGTAGCAATTATGTGTCTTGATACAATATGATCCAATATTAGGTCATGTGTCACCCAAAACTGACACTTTTCTAGGTTCAAGGATATTTGATACTTGCGGCATTGAATCAACACTTTCTCCAAAGTGGATAAGTATTCTGAATTGTGCCCGTGCACGCACAGATCATCCAAGAAAATATCTAGAAACTTTTGTAGGTATTCTTTGAATGCCACTTGCATGACTCTCTAGAAGGTACTAGGAGCATTGCAAAGACCGAATGGCATTACCTTATAGGCATAAGTTCCCCGTTTAGTGGCGAATGTTGATCTTCCGACGCTATCTTCACTTGAATGTAGCTGCTGAAGTCGTCCAAAAAATAGTAAGCTTCAGCTCCTACTACTCCATCCAGAATACTTTCCATGAAAGGTAAGGGAAAATGATCCTTTTTTGTAACTACATTTAATGCTTGTAGATTTACTCAAATTCACATTTTGTCATTCTTTTTGGGTACTTTGAATATTGGTGATACCCATTTTGTATGCTCAATTTCATAAATGAAATCGATGTCGAGCAGCTTTTACAACTCCTGCTTGATCAACTGAGTGTAGTTAGAATTGTAGTGATAATATTGGCTCACCTTGGGGACTATTCCATCCACCAAGGGTATGGTGTGTTGGACTACGAATGGTGGTATACCCATCAGATCCTTGTATGTACATGCAAAACAGTCTTTGTATTCCACCAATAGAGTGGGTAGTCGTGTGAACTGAGTGGGTGTCAATTGTTCTCCCACATAAACAAATTTCTCTTTTTTGTCTGGCTTTGCTAGATTCATCAGTTTTGTCGGTGCAGGTCCTTCAAAGACTTGTTTTTTTAGTTTCCTGATTCTTATCATGCTCTCTTTGCACTTTCGACAACATAATTACCACGTCGTCTAAGGTATAATTTTGAAGGTTTCTGGCATCTCGTGAACTGGCGCTCGACGAGATTCTTCCTTCAATAAGTTGATATTAGCACAACTTACTTCTTGTCATCTGTGATGATGACGCTGTGTCTGGTTTCGATTGGATAGATTTCAAGGAGTCCAATACCTTCTTTCTTTCTTTTTTTTCAACATGATCAGTTACATCCTTGTTATCCTTTTGGGGAACTAGCTTGATATTCACTTCGTGATTGTGAATATCTACATCAACCGTAGCTATCATTTCTTCTGGTAGATCACTCCAACGGATCACCTGATTGTAGCGTTGTTTTATTTTATTCTTCTTAGTGATAGGTGTCTTGGGTGGTTCCACCTCTATTGGCGATTTCTGTGGAGGTTGAGCTAGTATCCTTCTCATTCCAAATCGATCAGGTTCCATATGTTATAAGATCTGGTCATTTGTCAGTTCAGCTTCTTTGTTGTATGAAAAGCATGTTTCCAGGGTACCAAATTATATTCAAATTGCTCAGGTATAGGTTCTGTTGCTGACCATGCCATGTTGATCATGTTCACCCCGTAAGCTATCAGCGTATCTGGGGTGTACCCTTTCGGTGAAGATGTGTTGGATTTCGTATCTGATTCCAACTGACACGCATGTCCAGCCATACACTCAATTGTGGCTGATGTTTCTGTCCAATGCACAATGTCAATTTGAGAATCTTAATGACCTCCCTTGACTGGTCTCAGGTGGTCAATACTATGGTCTGTGGTGGAGGAATCATCATCAGCCTTGGGAGTAATAGGTTTCACCACCCAAATGGTTGGATCTACCTTTATTGTGTGCTCTCTACTCTCGAAGGTGAGATTTTCGGTCCCCCAGTTGTGAACCACTGGCGCTCAACCAAGGTCTTCATAGTAAGACTCGATAGGCAGAAGGAGACTCTGGAATTTTCATCACCACAAAGGTGATTACAAATTGCACTCCTGCTATCTTTACTGGAATGTCTTCAACTACACTTTTGGTTTCACACAAGACTGATCAGCTAGTTTGATAGCAAATCTTGCTAGTTTCAATCCCCCCATTTTTTATATAAGATAGTAGAGATCAAGTTGACTCTTGATTCCCATATATCACAGCTGCTTTGTCCTCATATCTCTTGTGTTTGATTGTCAGGGTGATGTTGTGTTGCTCACTCTCCCACGATGCTCCAATATTGAGGACGTTGTTGATTCCTTCGTAGCCCACACAATACAAGGGCTCTTTTGTTGTTGGTTCAGGTTCCAAATCAATCCATTCTGCTAGAACGCTCTTTGCTTGGGGTGCAATTTGCAGGAACTCTTCGAGGGATATGTTCATTCTACTAGTCAATAGACTTGTGAGCAATTCTATTTGTAGAGCTTCAAGCTCTCCCATATGGAATGATAATTCTTGATGGTGCAAGCAGTCATTAAGATCGGTTCTTAATGGTGAGCCAACGGATGGTGCTAGAACTTCTAAGGCTTGAGGTTCTACCGGTTTTTCCTTGGCTTGCACAACTTCCTCCACCTGGGTTTCTTATATCCAATGGCGTATTCTCTGGTATAGTCGTCATTCTTCCCTTGCGTTAGGATATGGGCCTGTGGCCAAAGATTGATCATTTGCCAATGATACTGAAGAACGTGGGGATGGTGCCACTCCTTTCCATTTTTGGACTTGCTTAACTGCTAACACCGAAACATGGAGAATTGGAGATTTCTATGGCACTTGCTTTGGAGCTGTTGTTGTCTACATCATGATCAGATTCAGTGGTGCACTCGCTCCAAGTCTTAATGGGCAATTCTTGTAGCAGTGCTCGTCTCCACACTCTTGTGAAGAATACAAAGCCATTCACCTTGACTATTGGGGTTGATGAAGAAATTCATATTGCATGTACTATTACAAGTTGTAAATATCAATTTTAGTCTTGTAGAATATAAGAGAAGCTCCCTCAAGATCCTGCTTACAAGACAAAACACAATGGAAAACACACTATGGAGCAACCACCCAACCAAGTAGAAGCAACCAATCAACTCTAGAAGCTTCACCCCCAAGCCAAGGAATAAGAAGCATGAAGGTAGAGTGAAACCTTGGCAATGAATCAATGATCACAATGAGGAGTAGGACGAGTTTGGCCTCAATATATAGAGCCAAAAGCAACCTGGGCACATAGTCATGCATAGCCGTAAGTTCTCTATACATAGATTCACCTAGAATAGAGTCCTAAGCATGGACCAACTATTCATAGAATTGCTATTGATAACTCTACACATGCATACACTGTCTCATACCTTGTCTAGACTCCATTTAGTGTGTTCTGGGCCTCACAAGGATATTAGTTACTTTCGGATCACATCCAATATGACGTGGCATAATTAACAGCTTGATTTACTGGAGTACTGTGTATCCAAGACTAGGAGTATACTGAATCCTACTTACTGACCATGGACATAACATAGAAACTCAAGCTACATGATATGCATTTATGTCTCATTGGTAAAAAATGACATGCATGTAGATTTAGCCATAGAAATGGCCAAATTTGGGCTAGTAGGAACTCAAGCCAAATTAAATGCATTGTGTCCTAAGTTTCCATTGTGACATGCAAGGCATGCAAAAGTTGTAATGGACACATGCAAGTAGAATTGTACATATCTAGTTTAGAATTTGACATTTGTAGAAAGTTGGTAGGAGTTGGTGAACAAGCATCCATGTAAAGTTATATGTGTCATTATTTTGGTAGATTAGGCTTGTAGATGTGGCTAAAAGTGGTTGCATGCTAGTACTACCACGAGCGCTTCATTGTACAAGGCCGATTCCTTGTGGTTCTTTATTCATGAAAAAGAAGGGATAAGATCAGGTGGTATTCATCCCATAATACTCACCTATGTTTCTCTTCCTTTGGTTGATGTATTATTTTGCTTAGTTGAGATTTGTTCATCTCAAAGGTTAAGTAAAGCTATTCTAGTTTTGAATAAAGCCTTTAGTTTGGAATTAGTTCTAGTCATTGGTGACTAAATTATGTTTCCAAGTAATATAGAAAGCAAGTTATTGTATCACCATTTGTGTGCTCTTAAATTGAGTAAGAGCAAGAATAAGAACAAGCTCAAACATATTCAAAAACATGTTCTTTCATGTGATGAGGCATGTTGTAAACTTCTTTTGAGGTTAAGTGAAGCATCCAATGAGGACACTTACACCCTTAAGAAAGTATTTAGCCTCAATGAGATCAATTTAGAGTTTGGTTTCAGGATTAGATCCATTTTGGATAGAGTTCATAGTGTTTGGACTAATAAAGCTAGTGTGCTTGATCTTGATTATTGCTCTTGTTTTGATCTTGATCTCTATGATCTTTGGAAAAAAAATGAGGCTTGGAAGCCTCAGATTTCTACTTTTTTCTTGCAAGCATCTTCATACATAAAGATTTTTCAAATCCAAGATCAACATCAAGCATGGAGGAAGCAAATTGGAATAATGGCAATTTGGTGGAATTGGCAAGAAATTTCTATCAAAGAGATCTTATCGTGGATATGGTAAGGGAGCTGCCATGATGGATTCTTTGGATGTTCTTCAATTCAAATGCAAAGCAAAGAATCCACACAAAAAGTTCTTCATCAAGCATTGGACCAACCTTGGAGTATTTCAAGATCAAGTGTTCAAGTCAACTTGATAGCTTTTTAGAAGGAGTGTGAAGAATAAAAAGCCATTCAACTTGACTATTGGGGTAGATGAAGAAATTCATCTTGCATGTACTATTACAAGTTGTAAATATCAATTTTAGTCTTGTAGAAACTCGAGCTACATGATATGCATTTATGTCTAATTGGTCAAAAATGACATGCATGTAGGTTTAGACATAGAATTGGCCAAATTTGGGCTAGTAGGAACTCAAGCCACATTAAATGCATTGTGTCCTAAGTTTCCATTGTGGCATGTAAGGCATGCAAAAGTTGTAATGGACACATGCAAGTAGAATTGTACATATCTAGTTTAGAATTTGACATGTAGAAAGTAGGTAGGAGTTGGTGAACAACCATGCATGTAAATTGATTTGTGTCATTATTTTGGTAGATTAGGCTTGTAGACATGGCTAAAAGTGGTTGCATGCTAGTACTACCACGAGCTATTGCTCCCTCTATATATATATTGTGGGTTTCCGCACCATTAATGATGATGAATCAAGATAGAGGTTGTCATAATGTCAAAATTGGATCTCATATTGTTTTGCTTGTATTGTGTTTCTCTCTCTAATCCGAGTTTGGAAGCATTCTTCATACATTTAATGCTTGTGTACTTTTTTCACACGTGTGGAATTAATGATGCTTTGATCAATAGCATTCTAGATTGTGCTTAAGCCTTAAATTCTTGAGGTAGATTGTGAATTTCACTCTCCATGTGGTCTAGGTGCTTACACAAAACTTTGGTAAGATCATTCACACATTTATGGTGGTTCCCCACCCATGTGAATATTCTGGATTTCTCACAACTCTCGATAGAAGAGTGTGTATATACCCTTATGAGGGCATTTGACAATTCTATGCCCTTCTCCGCATCCATAACAGCTATAAATTCTCCCACCTTGGTGTTGAGGTTGGGCAGTGTATGTCGCAAAATATTCGTTGATAGCCGGATCAACGTATGGCTCATCTAGCCCATACCACTATTATTGCTCAGGTTGGGATGGTACACGTGCTCTACTGATATTAAGTTTACTTGGGCCAGTTGATTGTTAGCTAGCCCTAGTGGTGCAGATAATGCCATGCGGTGCTGATTCATTGGAGTTTCGAACCGTGGTGCCGCATTCAGTGCCCCTTGGTGGTTTGGATAAGAGGTCTCGTATTGATTCCTCTTTTGCTGAATAATCTTGTGGTTGAATGGACAAAACGATGTTTCATGCGATGATGTGTTGCACAGATGGCAATACCGATGTGTCAGTTTGAGATTTTGTTTCAAAACAAAATACTCATTGGCTGTGTGGTTTTGTGTATAAACTAGAAACTATACATTCTCTCTTCGTAGGTGCTATATGTGTGGTTTTGTGTATAAACTGGAAACCATACATTCTCTCTTCGTAGGTGCTATAGTTGATTTGATCAGGCACATTAGAAGATGTTGCTATAGTACTTTGAAAAGCCTTCAATTTTTGGTCAAACTGGGTTGTCAATTGTTCCATCTGTTGTTTGTGGAGTTTTGTAATCTGATCCATCAGCAGATCATGTGAAATGCTAAAAGCTTCATAGTAACCCGGCTAGGAACAACATAATCATCAGATGACCAGGTTCCACGACCGGGTTGCATTCGAATCATAGATGCTTGACCCATTCGATATAGTCTCAAGCCCTTTCTCATTTTTGCATTTTGATTTTGCTTAGCAGAAGAAACGGGTCTTCTAGGAACTTTCTCGGTTTGAAGCAGGTGATGAGAGCCACTTTAACCCCTTCCCATGTGGCTTTTTCTTCGGCCGACTGGTTGAAAAACTAGTCTTGGACAGCTATCAATGACATTGGAAACAACTTTAATTTTTCCTCAGGAGTTTGTTCACCGTAGATTTTGCACGCTTGTTCGTAGATCTAAAGGGACCTGATATGATCTGTCAATCCATCATATTTTGGCATTTCGAGACAAGGTGCCCTCCGAATTACTTGTAAGGGTACAACATGTACGAGTTGATCCATTGGGTCCATTGTTGCTGGTCCTGCTCCTGCTTCAATCTGTGCGGCTGCAACTCTGGGGAGGTTTGGTGCTTCCAACTCTTCTTGCTACTAATCATCCTAATCTCAGATTCATTCATTGAGGAAGTCCATGGTTACTGGGTCTTGATGGATGTAGGTGTAAAGACCAATAGGGAAAACCCCTAAGATGAGGATAGGAAGAGAGATTATGGAGCAAATGTAAAAATTACAGCAAATAAGGATTCTAAAACACTTGAAATGATGAGGGAAACAATAGATTATGATTTCATAAGATTAGCACAAGTTGAACCATCAAAATCCATCAAAAATCTATGCTTGAACCTCACTAAATGGCCCAAATCCTTGAAGAAGACTTCACACGTGTGAAAGTACGGCCACCCACAGTCTGAGTACTATACACCAGACCTACATTCAATCCTATAATCATTAGTAATCACAAGTACTCAAACAATTATGAACATAGAGAGCAATTGCACCATTATGAGAGAAAAAACATGAAATTGCTTGATTGATTTTGGTGAGATATCATCACCTATATATACATGATCCATCACGGTTTTGGACAGGTATGAGTAGCCCTAAACCTATCCCTAATGCTAATTTTGGTGGATATTTCATCCCTACCAAGTTAGGGTTGGAATCTTGGAGGTCCCTCAACAATGCAAAAACTACCAAAAATAGCTCCTATTTTTTCTCCCTTGTATCTAAGCATAATTTGGACTCATTCCAAAGGTTCTAACACTTAGGTCTACTTGAGAACATCCTTATGAATGGAATCCTATGCTATTTGGCACGTGTGACAAGCCACATCATGACCATCTAACTATTTACAGGTCATACGACCAAAACAAGTCAAGCTAGAATGGTGAATTTTTAACACTCATCCTCACTATCTAGCTTGGTTCAATCATTGTTTTACTAATCACTCCAAGTGATGATCTGAACTTCATAAAAGGTGTCTTTTGAAGTGGTTTAGTAAGTAGATCAGCTACACATTCATTGCTTGGAACATGCTCCAAAGCAATCTCCTTGGCTTGCACCATTTCTCTCACAAAGTGATGGCATATCTCAATGTGCTTAGATCTTGCATGGAAGATTGGGTTAGATGCAAGGTGTTGGGATGATATATTGTCATTGTAGATGATTGGTGCCTCCTCTGAATCCATGATCTTTAGTTCCACCAATAATCTCTTGATCCAAAGTACCTCCTTTGTAGTGGTTGCCAAAGCTTTGTACTCGGCCTCAGTTGAAGATAGAGATATAGTTTCTTGTTTTTTGAAAGCCATGAAATCACACCTTCTCCTATGAAAGTTGAATAGGCACTTGTTGATTTCCTATCCCTCTTGTCCCCTGCAAAATCTGAATCACTAAATGCATGAAGGTTAATCACATCTCCTCTATATAGAATCCCAAAATCCAATGTACCCGAGATGTATCTTAGAATCCTCTTAGCCTTTTTCCAATGGATATTCAATGGCTTTTGCATGGATTGGCTCAACCTACATACACTAAAGCTAAGATCTGGTCTAGTTATAGTGATCCACATTAAGGAACCTATAAGTTTCCCAAACAAAGTGATGTCCATGAAGGATCTTTCATCATCTTCATTTGGCACTTTTACATCTTGCTCCATTGGTGTGTCAACACTTTTGCATACTTCCAGCATACTTTGTTCTCCATTCCATGCTTGATGAACCCTTGTGGCTGCTCCATATAGATATCCTCTTCCAAAAAATCATTCAAGAAAGCATTAGAGACATCCATTTGACATAGAATCCATCCAAAATGTGATGCAAGTGCAATGATTAGCCTTATTGTGACCATCTTGGCTACGGGTGCAAAAGTTTCCTCGTAGTCTATCCCTCTCTCTTGAGCATAACCTTTTGCAACTAATCTTGCTTTATGTTTGTTAACACTCCCATTTGCATTCAACTTAAGCTTGAAGACCCACTTGCATCCTATTACATTCCTTTGAGGGCTCTCAACAAGCAACCAAGTTTAATTCTCAATCAAAGCATCATACTCATCCAACATAGCTTTATACCATTCTTTGGAGTTCAATGCGTCTTCAACATTAGATGGTTCTTCAAAACTAGATAAAGCATAAGAAGTGGATGAGATACACTCAACTTGCTGTCCTTTGCCTTGATATGTGAGCCTTGATGGCTCCACTTTTGCCCTTGAAGATCTCCTTGGTGTGATAGGTGGGTTTGGTGCTTGCTCCTCCATGAGCTCCTCTTCAAAACCAAGATCTTGCTCCTCGGCCATCTTCTTCTTGATTGTTGGAGCACTTGAGCCTTCTTCAAGCATATGCATATGATGTTCATCAAAGATGACATCCCTTGAAAAAACAAATTTGTTCAAGGATGGGAGATAGACTTTGTAGCCCTTGCTTGAGCTTGCATATCCAAGCATGATCCCTCTTGTGGAAGATGGATCCTCCTTGGTTCTTGTTTCCAATGGCACATGCACATAACATATACACCCAAAAACTTTCAAGTGATTAAGAGTGGGCTTCTTTCCATACAACACCTCATAAGGAGTTTTGCCTTCAATTGCTTTGCAAGACACCCTATTCATCAAGTAGTTTGCACATACAAGAGACTCACCCCAAAGGATTTGGGCAAACAAGCATCTAATCTTAAAACCTTAGAACATTCACATAATGTTCTATTCCTTCTTTCAGCAACTGCATTTTGTTGAGGAGTGTAAGGACAAGAAGTCTCTTTCTTGATCCCTTCCTCCTCACAAAAGGCCTTGAACTCATTGGAGATGAATTCTCCACCATTGTCACTTCTAAGAATCTTGATGCTATGATTATGATGTTTTTCCACAAACAACTTGAACTTTACAAAAGTATCAAATACTTGAGACTTGAAGGAAAGTAAGAACACCCAACAATATCTTGAGTAGTCATCAATGAAGGTTAAAAACATGGATGAACCTCCATTAGATTTGGTGCTAGCAATGTGCACATCCGAGTGTATGAGTTCAAGAGGATGAGATGACTTTGTGATGGAGTTCTTATGTGCCTTGGATAAATCACAAGCTTCACAAACCTTGTCTTCCTTCCCAATAGACCTTGGTAGGCCTAAAGCATACTCCTCCTTGATCATAGCCTCCATGGAACCCGAGTTGACATGTCCAAGTCTTTTGTGCCATAATGTAAATGTAGATATCTTTCTCTTCTCGGCCAACATGACAACATTAGTATCCACAAATGCATCCAACTTATAAAGTTTGCCAAGTCTAGTGCCCTTAGCCACTATCTTACTCTTCTTCTTGATGAAACATTCATTTGAAGCAAAGTCAACATTGAAACCATTGTCTACCATTTGGCCAACACTTAGTAGATTCTTTGTTATTGTAGGAATGTACAAAACACCTTCAATGTTGATCTTTTTGGAAGATCCTAAGCAAAGGGGAATGCTACCAACTCCTTCAATCTTACAAGCTTCATCATTTGCTGTATAGATAGACTTTATAGGTCCATCATAAGATAAGAGAGAAGAGAAAAACTCCCTTTTACTAGTCATGTGTGAACTAGCACCCGAGTCAATCCACCAAGGATCTTCTCCTTTGAAGCTTGTTGAAAAAAATATGGACATCATGAGAGAGTCCTCATGTGAACTCTCCTCCTCCTCCTCTTTGCTCATGTTGGCTTGGCTTTGATCTTGCTTCCTCTTGAAGCATTCCGAGGCATAATGCCCCATCTTGCTACAATAGTAGCACTTCACCTTTGATTTGTCCTTCTTGACTTTGGTGGTTGATGGAGATGTCTTTGAGGGTCCTTCTTGATCCTCAAGCTTTGTAGACTTCTTGAATGTTGATCCTTTGCCTTTGGACTTGTCTTTGCCTTTGGTGAAGAGAACTTGGTCATCTCCACCTTGGATGGAAAGCCTATCCATCCTCTCTTGCATTTGGCTCCTTCTTGATTCCTCGGCCATGAGTGTGCCTTGGAGTTCTTCAAGTATGGGTAGCTTACCCATAATTGCATATCCCTGAACCAAATTGTCAAATTCAAAGCTTAGTCCATTCAATATGAGTTGAGCAAGCTCTTCATCCTTGATAGGATCACCTATAAAGGCTAGCTCTTTGTTCAATTCCTTTACTCTTAGGACAAAAGTATGTGCACTCTCTCCTTTCTTTTGATAGCTTCTATAGATTTGATTCTTCAAAGCTAATATTCTAGTTTGGTTCTTGGATTCATAGACCTTTTGCAAAGTCTCCCAAGCATCTTGAGCTGAAGTGCAATCTCCTACCTCTCTTAAGAGTTCATTTGCAACATTCATTTTTATGCAATGTAGTGCAACATTGCACCTCTTGATGTATTTGGCTTTTTCTTGAGGATGAATAGGTTCACCCTCCTTACCATTTACAATTTCCATCAGATCTTGCATGATCATGATGGATTCCATTCTAACTTTCCATATGGAATAGTTAGTTTTGTTGAGCCTTTCATTAGTATCCAAAAGATATGCATTTATAGATGCCATCTAGTCTCCTAATCAAGGACTTGACACAAATGAAGGTTACTTCTATTGATTTGATTGAAGGTCTACCTTATCCCACTTCTTAGGAACCTGAAAAGATCAGTAATAGACTTCCTATAAAGATCTAAGAATGATCTCTAACAAAATCAAATCATAGAATACTAGAAACAATGCACTTGCTTGATTGAAGTAGACAATACTAGTAGAATTGACCCTCTTTCTATAAAGAACATTATGTGAAAGATTTCAGATCCTTAAGATCCAATCTACTTGAATGATCTTTGGTTAGAAAGAGAAATACACTACCAATTTCACCAACGTAGAAAAAATCAGCATCTACACACAATTTGAGATGCAAACACTAATAGAACTTGATCAAGCTTGAATGAAATGATTATGTACTGTTGCTGTCCGTACAAAACCAGCAAGCTACTGTATTTCACACGTGTGGATCCAAAAATAGCAAATATAGATCATTCTACACATAGAATTGCAAGCAATCACCAAGATAGTGCACCAATGGATAGTAGAACCCAAGAGAACCATGTATAAGCATGAAATGAGATAGAGAAGAGAGAAGATGACTCTCTCCACGAGTTAAATCCTTTTATAACAGGTCCAAACCCTATTTGGCCACTTGGCTTTCCCACCAAAATGCTAACCCTACCAATTTTGGGTCTAGATCCAATGTACCCAACTTATTCAAATTGAATCTACTCAAACTCGCATTCTATCTTTCCCACACTTTCAAAAAGTGTTTATTCAAATGAAATTTAGACTAATGAACTTTGAAAAGTCAATCTCTAAGTCTAAAACAAGTTTTGGCCTCAATATGCCAAATATGGAAATATTGCAAAATGTGATGAAACTAGTTGAATCTTTCACACTCCCTCTTCAACTAGTTTTAGCATAGACTTTGATAATACTCCAAGTGAGGTCCTATGCTTCATGAACAAGTCTTTTCCCAATGCTTTGGTGAAGATATCAGCTACACATTCCCTTGAAGACACATGTTGAAGCTCCACCTCCTTTGCAATGACTCGCTCCCTCACAAAATGATATTGTATCTCAATATGCTTGCTCCTAGCATAGTTTTTGACAATAGAACTTTGATCCATCATAAGAATGATCTTCTTCCTAAGAATAGATCTCCTTTCAACGATCATGTAATGCTCAAGATAGAAACAACCATAATTGATATAGAGAATAGTGTCCACTTGGGATGCTTCACTATTTCTTACATCAATTTTACATGTAAAAATGTGACTAGAACATGAAGAATCAAATAGAATGTAAATGAAATGATTCCACCATGCTTCCAACTCTGAACTCTCTGGAAAAATACAGCAAACAAACAAGAAATGTGAGTGATCAACTTTTGCTTGCATGTCTCCTCCTCCTTTGTCCTTTGTTGCCTTGTATCCACCATGATACTCCATGAATGAGCCTCCATCTTCATCTTGCCACAAGAAACCATCAGACCTTGGAAATCCATGAGTAGGTGAGTACATTAATGATGCAAATCCAGCACCACATGACTCCATAAACCAAGTAGTTTGCACTAGTCCATCTTCAAGATCTACTTGACACAAGAAAATGACCATGAATTCACCAAAAACTGACAATCTCCAAGTATTGGCACCAAGTAGCTCAACACTTGAGAACTTAGCCATGGATGAGTGACATAATTAACCTCCAATAGCTTCATTTCCATCAGCAAAATCAGCCAAGAATGCTAGTACAAATCCAACATCAAAACAATGCTCACCAATGTAGCTAGTTTTACCATATCTTGACAATTTGCACACATCCACATGAAATTGCTCAAACATGAGATAGAAAAAGTAAAGTAAACTTGAACAACACTTCATTGCTGCTCCTTTGACCTTACTTGAGTCTTCAATATGCTGCAAAAACATATCCATAACACCTTTGCCAATTACCTCTCCTTTGATGCTCTTGACTAGCTCCAAATTGCCAACTTCCCTTTTGACTAGTTGAAGCGCTTTGAGATCAATTTCTTGATCTTCAACTTGATCATCAAAGTCATTGAACAAACTTTGTTTTCCAGATCCAATATTTGATTTTACAGCAAGATAACATCCATCCACTTGCATAGCTCCATGTACACAAGAAGATCTTCCAAAAGATGTTCCACTCTTCATAAGAGCTTGATACTCAAGATCCATTGCTTGGATCCACTCCTCTTCTTTCCTTGCTTGATCTACACTTGTAGGATCATCCAAAGAGGTTAGGAAAGCAACATAATTTCCAGAAACTACTTGCTTACCCTTTTGATCATATGTGAGCCTTGAAGGTACTTGTCTTTCTCTTGATGTTCTCCTTGGCTTTTGACTTGATGAAGGTTCATCATCACCACCATCCAAAGTAGGATCCTTCTCATCAACATCAAGAATGTTAGATCCATCTACTTTACCATCAATCATGCTTGAAGACACCTTTGGAATGTTTCCCTCATCAAAAATGACATCTCTACCAACAATCACTTTGTTAGTAGAAGGAATGTAAACCTTGTATGCTTTACTCACCTCACTATATCCAACAAAAATACCTCTTCTTGAAGATGGATACTCCTTGGTCCTATCATCAAGAGACATAGCATGTGCATCCAAAGGTTCTTGTTGACACTCGGCCTCCTCTTGAATAGCATCTCAAAAGGTGTCCTTCCATCCAAAATAGCACTCGGCCACCTATTGCACAAGAAATTGGCACACAACAAAGCTTGATCCCAAAATGGTTTGTCAAGATTAGCACTTAACCTCATAGCTTTAGCACTTTCACATAAAGTTCTATTCTTCCTTTCAGCCACTCCATTTTGTTGTGGGGTCCTTGATGTTGTATACTCCCTCTTGATCCCATGCTCATCACAAAAGGCCTTGAACTTGTTAGATATGTACTCACCACCATTGTCACCTCTCAAGCACTTGATCTTTGTGAAGAATTGGTTCTCCCTTGCATTCTTGAACTTGACAAAGACATCATACACTTCATCCTTGCTCTTTAGTAGATAGATCCAACAAAATCTACTAAAATCATCAATGAATGTTACATACATCTTAGCTCCACTATTGCTAATTGTAGTAAATCCATGAATATCCGAATGTACAAGTTGAAAAGGCTTTGTAGATCTAGAAATAGATCTAGTATAAGGTAGTCTATGTGGCTTAGACAAAGCACAAGACTCACAAACATGCTTGTCATTACTTAAGGAACTTGGAAGACCAATCACAACCTTCTTCCTTGCCATTACCTCCAATGACTTGGAGTTGAGGTGTCCCATCCTTTTGTGCCAAACCTCTTGAATAGAAATTTGCTCCCTTGCAACACATCCAACTTGGTTAGCAATAACACAAGCATCAAGTTTGAACAACTTCCCTTGTCTTTTACCTTTTCCAATCAAGACATCCTTCCTTTTGATCAAACAAGCATCTCCATCAAACTCCACCTTGAGGCCCTTACTTAGCATTTGACTCACACTAAGCAAATTCTTGGTAATAGATGGAATAAACAAGACATCATCCAAATGAACATTCCTATTTGTAGAGAGAGAAATAGGAATTGTGCCAATCCCTTTGATTGCACACTCACCATCATTGGCCGTGTAGATCACCCTCTTGTCATCTCCATATGCCAACAAAGAAGTGAAGTACTCTTTGTGAAAGGTCATGTGTGAACTTGCTCCACTATCAATCCACCAAGGATCTAGATCTCCATCATTAGCAAGCATACATGAAGACATCACAAAATCATCATCATTTGCATCTTGCACATCCAAACCATCCTCATCAAGAGTAAGATTACCTTGCTTGTCTCCTCGATCTCTCTTCTTCTTGTAGCACTCACTTGCAAAGTGTCCTTTGATGCCACAATAGTAGCACTTGAGCTTTGATCTATCCTTCTTTTTGCCACTTGAAGAAGCATCCACTTGATCTTGCCCTTTAGACCACTTGCTTTTGGTTTTGCCCTTGAATTTGCCCTTTGTGAACATAGCATCCTCTTGAAGTGTCGATGTAGATCCACCTCTTGCTTGAAGCCTATATTCCTCATTGATCAAGATCTATTGAAGATCCATCAAACTTGGCAAAGTCTTTTGAATAGCAATACTTTGAACAATGTTAGCATGAGCACCCAACAAGCCATTAAGAATCACTTGAATAAGCTCTCCTTCCTTAATGCTTTCATCTATGCAAGCTAACTCATCATTCAATGCTTTCATTCTCAAAACAAAAGTACTTGGACTTTCTTCATTATTTTGCAAACAAGAAAGATTTGTCTTCTTAGAGTCAACACTCTAGAAGTAGACTTGGATTCATAAAGCTTCTTCAATGAATTCCAAGCTTCCAAAGATGATGTGCACTTACCAACTTCCTTGAGAAGTTTATTGGTAACATTCATCTTTATCATGTGTAGAGCCTTCTTGGCCCTCTTGTCATACCTCAATTGATCTTGTTGTGTTGCTGGTCTCTCCTCCAAACCTACAACAATATCCAAAACATCATTCATCCTCACTTTCCATAATGAATAGTTACTTGAGGTAAGCCTATCATTTGCTTCCAACATGACTCCAATTGAGGTTCCATGTAGAAATGACCTGATCTTCTCCTCTTTCAACCTGTTTCAATGCACAAAGCACTCCTTTGAACAACAACAAATGCTTTCAAAAGAAATCACCAAGATTTGAAACTATCTCACAAATTCTCTTCTAGCACTTATCCAAGCAAATCAACACATAGAATCATGGAATCTTGATCAACCTATGATCTATCCTCAATCTAATGACTTTTGCCACTTCCTAAGATTGAAACACACTCAAATGAAGTCCAGCAACCTCACTATCTAGAGATCCAATCAAAATTAGGGTTTTGACAAAATCACAAAAAATTGACTATTCCAAATCTACATGCAAATGTTGAAAATTTGATATGCAATCTATAAGCCACCACTTAGGCTGAACCAATGATCCAAACATCGGCCAAATCCAGCATGTGAATTCAAAAAACGGAATTGAACAAGTATATTGACCTATTTAGTGTTTTGATCTACAAAAGATCCAATCTACAAAAGCAAAAAATCTGATTTTGGTGTAGAATCCTCTCTAGCATGCTCTAGACTTGATATCTTCACCAAATCATTGATAGATCTGATTTCCTCCTTCATAACCTGAAACACAAGCTCTGATACCATGTGAAAGATTTCAGATCCTTAAGATCCAATCTACTTGAATGATCTTTGGTTAGAAAGAGAAATACACTACCAATTTCACCACTGTAGAAAAATCAGCATCTACACACAATTTGAGATGCAAATACTAATAGAACTTGATCAAACTTGAATGAAATGATTATGTACTATTGCTGTCCGTACAAAACCAGCAAGCTACTGTATTTCACACGTGTGGATCCAAAAATAGCAAATATAGATCATTCTACACATAGAATTGCAAGCAATCACCAAGATAGTGCACCAATGGATAGTAGAACCCAAGAGAACCATGTATAAGCATGAAATGAGATAGAGAAGAGAGAAGATGACTCTCTCCACGAGTTACATTTTTTTATAGCAGGTCCAAACCCTATTTGGCCACTTGGCTTTCCCACCAAAATGCTAACCCTACCAATTTTGGGTCTAGATTCAATGTACCCAACTTATTCAAATTGAATCTACTCAAACTCGCATTCTATCTTTCCCACACTTTCAAAAAGTGTTTATTCAAATGAAATTTAGACTAATTAACTTTGAAAAGTCAACCTCTAAGTCTAAAACAAGTTCTAGCCTCAATATGCCAAATATGGAAATATTGCAAAATGTGATGAAACTAGTTGAATCTTTCACACATTAAAGCTTCCAAATGATCTGATCAAGAGTGAATTTCAGCAACCTAATATACTTCCTAAAATCACTTGTAAAAGAATGGAACTTAATGAGGATGCAACACAATCTACTATCCAATCACAAGCAAAAAATGATCAAAATTGATGAAAAATTGATCTAATTTGGTGCATAAGTCAAGCAATGGTTGGACTGAATCTAAATCACTTTAGGAGGTGCCTACTACACCTTAGAATAGCCTTGAAGAGTCCCCAAAACTCTGATCTTCCCTCTCCTTGAATGCTAAAAAGCCTCCTCTATGAAATCACCTCCAAAACTCGCTTAGAAATCAATGCTTGGAGCAAGCAAAACTTGCTATCTTGGTAATGTGAATTGAATTCAACTTTGCCTCTGGTTTTAGACACCTAAACACCTGCAAATGAAGTCACGCAACACCAATCTCCAATGTATTTGACTCACTTTGAGTTCTAGAATTAATACTAGATGCTAAGATCCAATCTACACAAGATTTAGATCAAAAATTGTGATCAAATTAAATGAAAACCAAGGATTTAGCTCATTTCAGCCTTTAGGATCTGATACCATGTAAAAATTATAGCAAATAAGGATCCTAAAACACTTGAAATGATGAGGGAAACAATAGATTATGATTTCATAAGATTAGCACAAGTTGAACCATCAAAATCCATCAAAAATCTATGCTTGAACCTCACTAAATGGCCCAAATCCTTGAAGAAGGCTTCACACGTGTGAAAGTACGGCCTCCCACAGTCTGAGTACTGTACACCAGACCTACATTCAATCCTATAATCATTAGTAATCACAAGTACTCAAACAATTATGAACATAGAGAGCAATTGCACCATTATGAGAGAAAAAACATGAAATTGCTTGATTGATTTTGGTGAGATATCATCACCTATATATACATGATCCATCACGGTTTTGGGCAGGTATGAGTAGCCCTAAACCTATCCCTAATGCTAATTTTGGTGGATATTTCATCCCTACCAAGTTAGGGTTGGAATCTTGGAGATCCCTCAACAATGCAAAAATTACCAAAAATAGCTCCTATTTTTTCTCCCTTGTATCTAAGCATAATTTGGACTCATTCCAAAGGTTCTAACACTTAGGTCTACTTGAGAACATCCTTATGAATGGAATCCTATGCTATTTGGCACGTGTGACAAGCCACATCATGACCATCTAACTATTTACAAGTCATATGACCAAAACTAGTCAAGCTAGAATTGTGAATTTTTAACAGCAAAACCGCCCAACCAATCCTAGATCCCTCCTGGAGAATCCTCTTGGATCTAGCCCCCAAGCCATGCCATGTGATAGCAAGAGGAGAAGAGCTCTACAGGTAACCTAGACCACTCTCGTAGACGGAATAATCACCACCTCAATATATAGAGAGTAGGATCTTGTGCATGAACCCATGCAATCCCCATGCAGGTCAACTATAAATAAGTCACATCTCTTCATGCATACCTCCTGCCTATATCAGTCACACGTACATGCACTACTGCATATGTCTCAATTAGAGTGTCTGAGTCCTCTCAAGGTCATTAGTCACCAACAAGCCTCGACGTGGAATAAAATCTAGGCGTGATCAAACACTGGAGGGCCAATCTACCATATTAGGACTATTCCATGTCCACAACTGAATATGGCCATAACATTAGAGAAAGCAATTTGGATCTGTGAGGATCTGATCAGTTTTGATGACTATTAGTGTGATTTTAGCCCATTTCTGGCGGTTTTTTCTTGATTTCTCTCTGATCCTTGCTCTGATTCGCTTGAGATTTTCACAATAGTCAGATCTGAGACAAATATTTCTACTAATCCTATCTACAAAGGTTAATCATGTGAGGGTTGTCTGTGCGAGAGTTCTTTGTACTGTTTTGCAGTCAAAAACTCTAATATCTTGAGATCTACTAGGAAGCAACTCTTGCCCCCTTAACTGAAGCTGGATATGGTATGGATCTAGCTCTGTAATAAGTGAAGAAGGTGAAATTTTGAAGATTTGTAAGTTATTGATGTCTGATAGTGTTTTTAGTCACTTTTTAGCTTATAGATTTATCAATACTAAATATTAACTCTCGTAGACTTGATCACTGATGGAAAATAACTTTATGGACTCAATGGACCATGCTGCTAGAGTTACTTGGGCGAGGGTTCATGATTTTTCATTTTTTTTAGCACTTGGAACCTTTTTGCAGTTCATTGGAACAAGATGAACTCTCGCAAATTCGTTTGTGAGCTTATCTCAATGAGATCTAGCTACAGGAGGTCTTGCAAGAGTTAGTTGCCACAAAAACTGCAAAAGATACTATAGGCAAGGGTTATGACTTCATTTTGGTTCTTCTAGAACTTGGGAACTCTCATAGCAGGTCTTTCTCTGCAAAGCAACTCTCACAGACTCGTTTGTGTGCTACAGGAGGTCTAGTGAAGGCTACTGAGCAGTTTTGATTTTGTTGGGTTTTACAATGATTTTTTGAATTTTTATGACTTTTTTGAGTTTTTTGAAAATATGTTAGGAAGTAACTCTCGTAGGCTTATATGCAGGGCTGGGATAGTGTCCTCAGACTATTGCCAGTCGTGCGAGTTCTTATCCACTAGATATAGAGAAATAAATTCTGATGGTTTTTTTGCTCACTTTTTCCCTCCAAAATTGTAGATCTCTTGGTTTTTTGAGGTTTTTTGGTGAGTGTGATGATATGTCAAGCCTTTAGAGGCTGTCTTAGGTCTCCACTATGTATACCTCCAAACACCTCCTCCTCTAGCTTCCAACAGATCCATTACAAAAAAGACTAACTCTATCATCAAACTAACATTAACCCTTTCCCACATTCTTGGTAGAGGTGAAAGGAAGAGACAAATAGAGATTAGAGGGAGGTGCTCATTAGCTATTGCAAGCATCAAATGAAAAGCCTTAACTATCATAAACAATGAAATAACAATCCAAGGGAAATAGAAAACTTCAAGCAAAAGAGCATTGGACACAAAAGCAATAGCACATGAGGATGCTTGAGTACTCAAAATGGTAGAGTCTCTTCCTCTCAATTAGCATGTGAAATGAAGTACAAGAGGTGCCTTTTTATCTTTAAGGAGGTCCTTGCTCCTTGGTTTCTATTGGCTGCTTCAAGGGAGGGAGGATTGGAATCCTAACCCTTCAAAAGAAACACGCTTCAATCTAAGGTGCATAAGGAAGCACACCCCACTTACCACCATATTGACTTTGACTATTAATTAGAACTTAACAAAACTTGTTTAACTTAACTTTGGACCCTTTTACATTATTTTGATTACATGGCCCAAATCTAGTTTATTTAGAATACAATATTTTTCAAGTGCTCATTGGGCTATGGGCTTACGCACGCAGGATGCCACGGCCCTCACAACTTATTTTCTACTTCCGGCTATATTTATTTATTTACAAGAAATACCCTCAACAGAAAGTCATTTTATCCCAAAATAGAAGGATCGAATGTAGTAATTAGTAGGTAGATAGTCTTGTTGAGTCACCAAAAAGTCAATGGTGCTATCAATTTAAATTAAGGATGTTAGGTTTAGGCATGAATGAAAGTGGATAAATCCTAAATATCAGATTCGAGCTTATCTATAAGTTTTTCACAAAGTGAGCACATTCAGATAATCAAGTTTCTTGACAGTGGTGCTTACACTCAAATTGTATAGCGACTTTACATTTGTTTTTTGAGGTAAATATTATTGGTTGGTGTCTTATGTACTTGTTTTTAGTCATATACTTGCTTTAGGTCTATCATGTTGAATGGTTATCAAAGACTACGGTAGCCATTGCCAAGATTGTTCTTCTTATATGCTAGTTTGGCAATCTTGAGTGAAACTGATTTGTTTGTCGTCAAAGTGCAAAATCCATTGTTGTGACCCTTTCCTCAAATTTTTTTATCAACCTCTATCAGTTTTTCAACATTCAATGTCCAATGTTGCTCATTGTTTAGATTTGTTGTACTAGACTTTAGGGTCTTCAAGATCTAAATTTATGTTCTCAATGGGTGTGCGCAAACTTTTGAATTTACACAAACAATTTTATTTCCTCAAAAATATTATCATAATCATAAAAAAATTCCCAAAGTGACTTTGGCACCAATCCAAATTGACAAAATGGAAAACTAGCTTAGAGGAAGCAAAATGTTTGAAATTTCTCAAAGATTAAATCAAATCTATGATAATTAGATACTCTTACATAGACACCTACATTTTTGGTAATTTTGGCCACAAAGACCCAATTAAGTTAAAAATTATTCCAATTTGGACTTTTCATATGGCTCACATTTAAGGCTTATGATTTTTCCCAAGTCCTTAGGCCAGGCATGTAAAAAAACTAAGCAGAATTCTCAAGATATTCTATATATTAGAGGCTAAGAACATAAGACAATAACATAAAAAGGACATCCTTGCCTTACTCCACTCCCGATTCTAGACTTTCTAATCAATCTCCCATTAAATTGAGTTACCAAATACATAGCGAAAATAAAGTTTAAGTTTTACGATTCTCAGATGTATGATAAATTTTCAAATATTCACAACATTTAGACAAACAACTCAAATTTAGCCTTTTTAAGATCTAGTCATGTTCCAATTGAAAAATAATTGCTAAAACAACTCTATATCTAGATCTGAAGTTTTTTGTAACATTATAGAAAATATCTATACTCAAATTAGTTTGAAATGTTTTAATTCAAAATGTGTCTCTCCTCGGCCCAATACTCTCTTTCTTGAGCTTCTCTCAGAGCTTTCTTTATCTTTCTATTTCAAGGTATATTTCTTTCTACCTGAACCAGGCAATGCAATTTGAACATGGTTGAAGTTTTGAGCTCGATAAAATCATCCTCGAATATGAAATACCATAATTTCAATAGTTTATCACTTAAATAGACAAGGCCAATGCCTCCTATACTGATTAAAGTATTGAATATTGAATATCATCAAGTTGCTAAAACCTCTTAAATCATTCAAGGACAGTCTAGTTATTAAATATCTTACCTGGAGCACGAATTGTATGCATATCCCCCCCCCCCCCCCTCTTAATTTCCAAAACCTTACAAATAAAAATTGATTATCACTAGGCAACTAAGGTATTCCGTCAAAGTAGTACAAAGTGATAGGCTGCTAACAAATAAATTCCCTTATCTCACATCCAATGAAAAGTGAATAGTACTCACACCATAAGAGGAGTTTCATAAGAGACTGTGAAAATAAAAGGGAGTTTCATAATGCGTTGAAATTTCCCCCTCCTCTTGCATTGATGAATTTTATATTTGTTTTCGTAATGTTTCATTTCTAATCAATAATACTGGTATTTGTTGGGTACATTTTTATCAAACATCACATATAAGATTAAGTCCAAACAAGAAGAACGCGGCTTCTAGATGTCAACAACTCATTGGGCTTGACTGGGCTTAGTCAAGCCCTACGTGAATGGGGGACGAGCTTTTCTCTTACATGTAACCCAATTGAATATGGTGACCTTGACAAATGATGACTTTTTAAGCATCACACTCAAGATAGTAAGCTTGACTCCTTTTTCTCTATCTTGTATGTCATCTTTTGTATGGTGACTTGGAGTCTAACTCCAAAAAGAAAGTGCTCATTTTGTGTGATGAATTGGATCTCCAAAAGGAAAGTTCTAAGCAACAAAGCACCGATTGTAGGAGGGCGAGTAGGCTCATTGACACTTGAGGCAGTGTTCGGGAGACTTTTTTGAGGTTTCCCTCAAAAATCCGATATCTTAAGGAGTATTCCGGCTACTACCAGGGGATATGCTTCTACTTTCCGGTTTTCCCCTATAAAATCTCAAATTTATCATGTAAAAAATCCTGTAAAATTTTGTAGTTGTCAATTTTTGGGAAAAGATGCCGGTTCCATTCCTTAAGAATGCCGGCTTTCCCGAACACTGACTTGAGGCATTCCTTGCAGGCTAGAACGACACTTGTTAAAGCCAAGCAATGCTCGAGAAAATCAGCAAAGTATATGAATGGAACCACCATGTTTTTTCAAGAATCGATATCATAAAATATTTGACAATTTTTTATACTGTGCATATGAACCCTTTTATGAGTAATAGTCTTCAAAAAACTCAGAAACCTTTAAAAAATGCAAGTTTTTTTTTGAGAATACTCAAAAGAGGTTCCCTTAAAGCACCAAAAGCCGAGTAAAAAGCATTTTCTATGGTGTCTCAATGGAAAAGTTTAGTTTAAATGTCTCACGTCACGTGCAACTAAAGTTTACATCAACTAGTAGAACTTTCTTTTCACGTTCCATCCAGATTCCAGAATGAAATTTGTCAGAAATTTATGTCCTTCAAATTTGACGGTCTTGGAAACCTGAAATCTATTAAATTCGTCCGAAGCACGTCCAGGCAGGCACGATAACCTTTAAATCCTGGAACCGTTGGATTTTGTAAATATGCATTGGATTTCTGCCACGTATCATTCGTGGAGACTCTAGGTTTCGCTGACGCGTGGCGAGCATCCAACTGGTCAAGTGTGAAAGTTCGAGTGCTGAATGTATGTGACGGATCTTAGAGGGGCCCCCTCTGAGCAATGTGCACCCGTCACTGACGAACACGCGTCCCTGTGTCCGGAGTCCAGGCTGGCAGGGTTGAGTCAGATTCACCTAACCCCAGTCCGAGGTTTCGCTGGTTTAGGGTTTGAACTTTGAACCCTAGTTGCCAGCTTCACCTAACCACGTATCTCTTTCTCTGGCACCCTAATTTAATCCTTACTTTTCAAGAAAATAGGGTCAGTTCTGCAACCCTAATTTAGGGGTCTCTAACCACTGGCGAAACATATCACTTTTCCTTTGCTTTATAAAGACCCCATATTATTAGGTAGTGAGGTGAGATATAAGGTAGACACGTGTCGTTTGTGGAAGCGCTAGTAGATTTACCAGCTCCCAGATATTAGGGCTTTTGAGATGCCCTAAAAGGCTACGTGGCATCCTCCCTGTCTTGAGGCTTTTTTTCATGACACGGACCGATTTGAGGGCATTGACCGTTGGATCCTGTCGTAGACGTCCAGATTTTGTCCCGTTAAATAATCGAGGATCGTAAAGAGTCCAAGTGGCCAGTCTGGCACGTGGCACGAATCCAAGTGTTTGAACTCAGAATACCTCGTGCCGCTCGAAGGCTCGTTCATTTCTCTCGCACAGAGATTCCTTTCCATTTTCTTTTTCGTTTTCTTTTCTTCTGCTTCTTCTTCATCGGCTTCCTCGTCTGTTTTTGCATCGTTTCTGTTTTGTCGTGCAGATTCTAGATCCGTGGAGATCTCGTACGATAATAACTCTGTCCTGGATCGTCTCTGCACCCTCAACCATATGCTGCAGGCTTCCGTGTGTAGCTTTCCAGCCTCATCGTCGCTTCTTAAGTGTCTGTGCAAGTCTGGAAGCTTTTTGCAAAGTTTGATCAGATTGAGGGCGGTTACTTTTGCAGAGGTCTCGGTTCATTGAAAATAAGGTTGGAAGGTTGCTTTCGGGGCCAATCAAGGTGGCCGCTGTTTGGCTGGGGCAAGATGGAGTGATGTTTCAAGGATTTCTTGATTTTCGTCAGTAAATGTAATTCTGGAAATACGAAAGCTAGATCTATCCGAGCGGGAAGACGTTGTGTGAAGGTTTGCGTAAGCACCACACAGATTTCGACCATGCCTAGCGAGATGCTCAGCGTTCAGCCTGGAGAGCTACAGTTTCCATGTTAGTGGCCGCTGTTTCTCCCTCCCATATTTTCGTATTTTGGCATCTAACAAGATATCAGGTTTTGTGTAAGTCTGGTCCGTGAGCGCCAGGTGTTTGTATTTCGTCTAAACCGTTAATGCTTTGTTTCGGTCAAGAATATCCAGCGAAAAAATTGGCGCGCTTATAACTCAGTCTTCGTTGCATCGGCATCTCTGAATTCTGATCTAACCGTGATGGCTAGGACTCACCACATTGCAAGTTAGCTGAAAAAATTATGGCCAGGCTATGATTGCCTTCTGATATATTATGAGGACCTAGTAGCGTGTTAACAAATCTTCCCCATATAACAAGAAGTTAGATAACACATCGAACCAGTTAATGTTTTTCCAGAAGAACAAGTAAAGAGCATAGATTGGGACTCGGAAGGCAAAAGTAACGTAATAAGAAGAAGTTAGAATTATTTCCACAATATATATTCCGGGTTACAATGAGAGGATAGGGACGCTATGGATTACCCCTAGTTCCATCCTTCCACAGTTATATCGGTTCAAATATGATATGTCTTTTGCTATGTATTTCGGCACCATGTTTCTACTTTCCGCATGTGATACCTGATTGACCCCTTGCTGATCAAAGTGTTACTTGTTTCTAATATGAGACTGTCGAGTCATATCTAATGGAGAGCTCATGGAAAAAAGACTGAAAAGTGATTGAGGGAACGCTTGACTTCTAGAATAACCTATTGGGTCTGCTCTACATCCATGTCTTAACGATGATATGCATATTATTAGATTTGGAATTTGTCCTTTTTGGCATCTTCTATTTTAACTTAAGAGTTTCCTTTATCACGTTTAGCACTAAGACTAGGCTGGAGGCCTCATATCCATAATTTGAAGAGAGAGAAAGAAAGCTTTGTTGCGGTTTGCAAAGTACCTTGATATATTGAGGAGAATAGTCTTTTCTGTGACCTTTGCAGCCGATAAAACGGCCATAAAATCATGGCGAGGCTGTTGCACCTGGTGTAAAGGTCATAAAAAAGACTTCTCCCCAGCGTAAAGGATCGTGTTCGCATTTTACTTTGCTGCTGAAATATTTTTTATGGCCCATAGATTTTGAATAGTACGAGGTGTGATGTGCTGCCCCAAATTCTTTATGGACATTATATTGACTGTAAACTGCTTTTGAAAAGTTTTATGGACTCCAAGATTTCATAATGTGTCACATGTCATTTTCACAAATGATAATCTACTTCACATTTCATTTTACGGCCCTCTATATAAAACAAGCCAGGCACAAAGCTGAAACCATATTTTCAGAGGAATGACGTTCTTTGTATGATTTAATCCACTTCAAACATATGAAGTAAAATGGCAACAATATCCTTCACGTATGTTAGACTATCGAGTACATTTTAAGTGTGAATGAAATGTTGTGGGAGTGTGAATGTAGTGTAATGTCTCCAACATTGTAAAGTACTATGATTGTAAACCACATGTCGTAAAATCCAAAATAAAGTGAATGATCGGCTAACTATACATTGTACTACAAAAAAAAGATTGTGTAATGAGGATAACTATATTTTTAACTCAATTGAAAAAACTAAATTATATTTTGGGACAAGTGAGTATATGTATATGTAGTTTCTCTATCTCTCATTGCTTGGCTGTAATAACCATAGGGGACGTTGTTGATATTGAAACTGGTACGATGTGTCTAGGGCGACGTAAAGAATAACACGTTGAGGTGGGACCGTTGATTCCCAGCACGGTGTCCAAATCTACCTCTGCATCTCTGTAGACTCTCCTTCTAGAAAAAAGTGAAGTGATCTGTTTTTGTGGCGTGCAAGGGATTTGAACTATAGCCACTCGTATTTGGAACATCTCAGTGATCTTACGTACCATTAGGGCAACACATCTCTGATGGTCATACTTTATCAAGGTGTGTAGTTTGATAGGCTGAATTTTGAATAGGCTACCTTTGATCTAATAATATAGTGGACAATGGAAGATAAAATGCTCCCCTGTTTCCACCCCTTCAATATGAACCTTAAATTGTGTGGTATTTCTAAACCTACGCATGGCACATGGGCCAATGTACCAATATAATATAATTCGTAGGAAATGTTACCCTTTACCACATCTGACCATGTTGCGTTTTTCTCCTCTTAACTTTTCCCCCACTAGGTGTTGCTGCTTGGTTTGTTTTTGAGGCTCCTAAATGCACGATTTTTAGTGTTTTTGATTCATCTTGTATCCGTACTTGAAGCTCTTTTCCCCTAATTCCAGTCCTTTGTCACAAGTTCTTGGAGTTGTTGTAATTACTGCAACATGAAGCTAAGATTAATGAGTAAAGGGCTGGCTGCAGGTGAGTAGATATCACCTAAGTCTTCCATTGTATTTGCTGTCCTTGAGCGATTAAAATTATTGTTTTAACAATTTGCTACAAGGGCATTGGCGATCTTGTTGTATCAAGAAGCGAACAACACAATGTTCCATCGACCTTTTCGAAATGCCTTTTCGAAAAGGGTTTGGAAAGGGAAAGAATCGACAACTCTGGGATTTTATTTCTAGCCTTCACAACGATTTTAGGGTTTTTTTTTTGGATTTTATTTCTAGCCTTCACAACTCTATTTTCCCCATCTTTCAAGTTTCAAACACATTGATATGTCACATTTCCAATCTTTCAACAATCTATCTCAAAAGTAGAAAGCACATGCCACACATTCCTTCAGAGGGCGATGTCATTGCCTTTTCCGTCAGACACATGTTACACTGCGGTCCCTTATCTCATACGAGGACCCCCGTTGTGTGGCACTTATGCTACGTGAGATGTCCCTCTTACGACAGGACCTATGTCAGGCAGTTCGGCATACTTACCCAGACACACAGTCCCAGATTACATCCTTCTTCTCACACAGGAGATTGCATTCTGATGCAGACACGACTGACAGCGATTGCGACGACATTCCAGACCCAGGACGCAAAGACGTCGCACCACCCAGCCTCAGGCGACCATGAGAGTTACACGTCCTACCGGGCCTCCTAGACAGAGACGCACTACATATGCTCATACTCATCGACGACGCCAGCATGCTCCAGTGCTTACTGATGTTACAGCTCGCATCGCTTGGAACCAGTTTGTCAAGACTTGGGCAAAAAGAGCCATCAACTATGTGAGATAGGTTGTAAGACTGTCTATTTTTAGTAAGTCTCATTGTTGTGATGATTCTTTACATTTTAAATTTTGTGATCCTTCTTTAGGCCACTTAGTTAGTGTTGAATCTTTGTAGCTCTCTTTTTCCTTTCTTTTAAGAAATTGAATGTTCAAAGGAACACCATCATCTGTCATCAACTCTCAACTTTAGCATACCTGCTAAAGGCTTTAGCGAAGATTATTTTCAGTTTATTTAGTATATCAAAGTAATTTTTAGTCCATGCTTTTATAACAGAATGAGAAGCTAAAATCTTCAATGATTTCTCATGATTTGATGTTTTGTTTGGAAGAGCTAGTTTCTGACATTAAGCTATGGAAAATTGATGGAAAGCCTTAAAGTTGAAATTTCTTTATGCGTTTTGAGTTTGTTAAATCAAAAGGTTGTTGATTCCAAGAAGAAAATGTGTACTAAGATTTTTGAAATCAACTATGTTTGTTCTTGGCTTCACTTTCTTTTCAATAACCTACCCGATTTCTAGGTGATCTTTGTTTCAAGCTCCAACAAAAAAGCAGGTGTAAAAATTGTGCGGTTTATCTGGAAACTATTATCTTTTTTATAGACTTGAATATATACAAATCATAGATGCAGTACGCATTCTGGATCGTGATTTGGAATGCGTTCCAGATCACGATCCGGAACACAATATGGGAATTCCTGTTAGGGTTTTCCGGATCCCAAATGCTTTTTGTTTATTTTTCTCAAAAGCTGCCAATATAGGTATCATGTGGAAGGATTTTAAAAAGAGCAGTTTCACGAATCGTCGATTCAAGGGCAACGAATTGGCGATTCTGAATTGAATCGGAACCGGCTGATTTTTAATCGGCTGGCGACTCGAATTGGTTCCAGTCGGATTTACAGCGAGGGCCAATTCGTGCCTCATTTCTCCAGTTGGCGCAGAGAGAGAGAGAGAGAGAGAGAGAGAGAGAGAGAGAGAGAGAGAGAGAGAGAGAGAGAGAGAGAGAGAGAGAGAGAGAGAGAGAGAGAGCTTTATTAACGTCTTTTCCATGCCAAAAGGCGTATAAGACGAACAAGTACATCAACTAAGTTGGACACAAGACGGATCAGTGCTGTCAAAGCAGAAAAAACAAACAAACAAACTAGAAAGAGAGTCATATAGCCAAGATTATATGGTACGTAGACCATTTACATGTTCAGCTGGACATCTCTTCATTTCTCTGTCTCTGATTCTATCTCAGAATTATCATTAATTATAGGGTTTTGATCTACCAGTCTGATAATACCATCACGATAGATAAGCCGTTTGCCAGTTGATAGAGCTTCTTGTCTTGCCTTCTTACGTTCTTGAACTTGGATGAAGGTAAGATCTTCGTCCAGGTAGATTTTGGTTTCCAACAATTTGAATCTCTTGCCTAGAACTTCATGCCGGTGAGACACTGATGTGAAGCGGATGACAAGAGTATCTAGGTCCTTCTTAGGTTGCCAGGCAGTTTCCATTCCTTTGCTATGGTGTTGAAGATTTCCTTCCAAAAACTTCTCAGCTTCTGCAACAACATTTTGAGAGTTCGGAATACCTCTAACACGAACATTGAGAGCTTTATGCTCTCGCAGACGGCTCTCAGTGAACGTGGCTGAGATAAGCGAAGGTGAAGGCGGAGGTGGAGAGATAATATGCAAATGGGTCACTTTTGACCAGTTTAAAATGAGTAGTAAAAACGTCTTTGGTAAGACATGCAACACCACCTGAACCACGAGAGGTCTTTTCTCTCAAGAAAGGCCGATGTGCTGAGTGCCAAGTGCAATCCTGTATGAATGGGAGTGGTCGGTATAATGATTCATGAGTCTCTGCTAACAAGAGGATATCACATCTCAGCATAAAAGAATGGAAATCGCTTGCTGAAGAAGATGATAGTATGCCATTGCAATTCCAAAAACCAATACTTAAAGGCTTAGGGGAACTCAGGCTGCACCTTTGCCTGGGAGCCGCGAATATCTTTTGTGAAATCTTATCAAAAAAATTTGGCTTGCCTTCAATGAAAACCACCCGCTGATTCCTTGCATTTGCTTTTTGAATAATTTGTTTCCTGGCTTGCCATTGCGTGTGTCTAAGGTCATCGTCCATAAAAGTAAAGGTCCCTTTTAATTTGGCTCTAAGTTGTAAAGCTATGTTGCGGTAGTCCATAGAGCGAAATTTGATAAACACGACATTAGAGTCAAACTTACTTCTCCAATCTGTATCAAAACCATCAGTGTTGTGTGCAAGCTTAGTTAAAAGCAAATCTTTTGCCTTCTCGATGGGCTTATCCCCGTTGGGAATCCCTCTAAAGTTCGGCCCAACGAGCTTTTCTTCCTTTCAAGTCGCTTTGGGAGGAAAGCCACTTGATACTTTCTTGATCAAACACGATCTCAAACTTAGCTCCATAGAGGTAATGCCTCCATTTCTTAAGAGCATAGACTATTGCAAACAACCAGTGTTTCCTCAAAATGCGTTCGAAACGGGACGTATGAAACGACCCCGTTTCGAAATGGTGTTTCATAGTTCGAAACGAGTGTTGAAAAAACGCAAATTTTTTTGCGATACAACGCGGGCCCGAGAGGTGGCTGTTTTCACTTTTTGGCACAATAGAAAAACCCGCGCGCGCGCGCGCGAGAGAGAGAGAGAGAGAGAGAGAGAGAGAGAGAGAGAGAGAGAGAGAGAGAGAGAGAGAGATTGAGTGTGTGTGTGAAAGAGAGGGAGTGTTTGTGTGTTTGTGACGTGTGTGTGTGTGTGTGTGAAAGAGAGGGAGTGTTTTTGTGTTTGTGTGTGTGTGTGAAGTAGAGGGAGTTTGTGTGTGAGCGTGGCATGTGTGTGTGTGTGAACTTTGAGTGTGGTGGTGTGTTAAATTGTGTTTGTGTTTGTGTGTGTGTGTGTGTGTGTGCACTGGGTGGTGTGTGTGTGTGAGTCGTGACGTGTGTGTGTGTGAGATTGAGAGAGAGAGAGTCTAGAGAGAGAGAGGATAGGGATAGATTGAGGATAGATTGAGGTTAGAACTTAGAGCATAGGTTTACCGCTTTAGAAATTAGAATTTAGGATTAGTTTTTAATTTGAAGTCTGAATTTAATACAACTATTGTTTTGTTGACACTAGATAGCTATTAGCAATGCCCAGACGGCGGGATCCCTTTTGGGATCACGTCACCCTTAATTCAGGTTATGGCACATCAGGCATGAAGAAGCGGACTTGCAAGTATTGCGGGAACACTTATGGAGGTGGCCCCATTCGAATCAGGGCGCATCTTTTACGTCTTCGAGGATACGAGATCGCCGTTTGCACTCAGGCCCCAGAGTCACTGAGGATTGTCGGGATCGGGGACGACTCTCCTGCTACTACTTCTAGCACAAGTGATTCTTGAATCTTGTTTGATCAATGACATTGATTGAAAATTTGAAATTTGATCTAAAGCTAAAACTTAAAAGTTCAGGCTATAACTTTAAACTTTGATTACTAATGAGTAATTAGTGACTGTTCTCTGAGCTCTCTCACTGACTATAATTTATTACCTAAAGCCTGCTGCGTAACTAGTAACACCAATGTTATTGTTACAGGTGCGGCAAAGCGCCGAGATTCCCCATCGCAGCCGGCACCTGTGGCCAGCACTAGCTCCGCTGCAGCATCCATTCCACCTTCTTCTTCTGGAGAGACTCCTGCAGTGCCAGTTGGTGGGGCCGGCTGTAGTGCTATTGGTAGCACTGTTAGGGGACGGGGTCGAGGACATGTGAGAGGCAGGGATGTTTTTGTGGCAGCCTTCCAGCAGTCGCATAGGGATGCAGCTGCTATTGCTGTTAGGAGGTGCTTTTACTTGTGTGACCTCCCTTTTCATGTGGCACAGACCCCTGCATGGAGGGATATGATGCGAGCAGTATCTCGTATCGGTGTTGAGTGGGAGGGCCCGACCATGGAGCAATTGAGGACGAGAGAGCTACATGCTGAGCGGCAGTCCGTGGATGCTGACCTACAGCCCATTAGGAAGTCGTGGGCGAGGTATACCTGTAACCTTACATCTTCAAAACCTTTGCACTTGCCACTTACTACTTTAGAAATTAGTACTTTCAAGTTTATAACTTTGAACTTTAAATCTCCAAATTTGCAAATTGCAACTTAGTTAGTTGAAACTTGAAAGTGTTGTCGAATGTTTTAGGTTTGAATGCACTATAATATCAGATGGTTGGACCGATGCAAGGAGGCGCCATCTTGTGAATATATTGGTGTCTTCTTGCATGGGCACCATGTTTTTGAGATCCATTGATACGTCGGAGCCAGGCATGGCATTGGATGGTAGGAGATTGTTTGAGTACATCTCACAGGCCATTGAGGAGGTCGGAAAAGAGAATGTTGTCCAGGTATGCACTTGCCACTTGCCACTTTCGACATTGAGCTCTCAGCTTTGAAACTTTTGACATTGAGCTCTCAGCTTTGAAGTTAGAACTTAGTAAGTTACAAGTTACAACTTACATTTTGTGAATCGTGATTATTATTTTGAACGTTGCAATTTGCACTTGCCATTTACATTTGCAATTTGCATTTGCATTTGCTTCTGGAATGCTCAATGGTGAATGTTCATGAGTTATGATTCGACCTTTGTTGGAATTCCAATGCAGGTTGTCACGGACAACGCGTCCAATTGTGTTGCCATGGGGAAGATGGTGAATGAGAAGTACCCTTGGATTTTCTGGAGTCCATGTGCTGCACATTGTCTTGACCTCCTAGTTGAAGACATTGGGAGATTACCCTGGGTCAAGGAGGTTGTAGACATGGCACGATTCTTGGTGAGATTTGTCACCAAGAGACAAAGGGTCTTGAGCATCTTCAGGTTAATTCCACCTTGGATCTCTTGAGGCCTGCCCCCACTAGGTAACCAAGTTCCAAGTTCCAACCTGACAACCTGTTTCCAATTTTTTTATTTGAAAATTGCAATTTTGTTTTAGCTTCAAGTTTCAGTGCTCATAGAATTTGAATTTTGCTATCTAGTATAGCCTGCTTGTTGCCTATAGGCTATGACCAATTACAAATCTTATTTCATGATTTTCATCCTAGGTTTGCCTATATGCTCATTGTTTTGGAGCGGCTCATAAAAGTGCATGGAAGCCTGAGGATGACAGTGGTTTCACCCCATTGGGCAGAGTGGGGCCGATCACGAGAGGCCAAGGCCAGGAGATTTGAGGCGATCGTGATGGGGACTTCATTTTGGGATGATGCATGCTCCATTGTCATATCCATGCAGCCTATCTATAGTGTGCTTCTCCTTACTGATAGAGAGGGTTCCACCTTAGGCCTTCTTTATGAGTTTATGGATAAGCTGGGAGAGCAGCTTCAGAGTTGCACCACCATGGCTCCTGACAAGTATATTACTAGAGTCTAGTAACTACGTTAAAAGTTTCAAAGTTGATTCTTGAATCTTCATTGACAGTCATGATTAGAATTTAGTTAAAACTTAATAGTTCTTGAGACTTCAATCCTCAAGTCTCAAACTTCACTCCTGATTGTTTGCAGGCTGGAAGAAGTAAGGGGCCTATTTCTAGGCAAATGGCAGTGGTTCCATCAACCTCTGCATGTCGTGGCTTGCTTGCTTCATCCACTATGGAGGACGGAGGATCAATTCCATGATCGAGAGCTCAGGCAAGGATGGCATTTCCCTCTATCTATCCTAATCCTGGGGATGAGGATGCACTCATGGATGACTTGAATTTATTCAGGTATGTACTATGTAATTAGTAAATTGTAATATGTATTCAGGACCCAGGTATGTAATATGTATTCATCTATGTAGTATGTATATGTAATATGTATGAACTTTGAAGTCTAAGGCTTAAGCTAGCTGCTAGTTAAAACTTAATAGTAGTAACTTGTAAGCATTTAGTATTTACTATTTTGAAATTTGAATGGTGATGAATGTTGAATGTTCAGGACCAAGCGCCTCGATTTCGGTAGAAACTTGCCATCCGCATCCTCTCACAAGATTGCGCAGCAGTTGCATGTGAGAAATTGGAGTGTGTTCTCTCTGATTCATACAAAGAGGAGGAACAGACTTTCTACTGCGCAGCTGGAGAGGTTGGTGTATGTGCATGCCAACCTACGGCTTGTGAAGAAGCTGAGAGAGACCGGGGAGCCCATACATGTAATGAATCATGATTCATGATTAAATCATCAATCTGAATTCTATAGTTTAGTATGTACCATGAATCATGATTTGTCTAGATAGTAAAGTCTAGACTCTACACTAAGAAGTTAGAACCTTCAGGCTTCAAGTTTCAAGTTTCAACATTTACATTTCAAATTTGCTACTTTTTTCAAATCGTTTACCAGTACTTACTATTGAGAATCGAAATCTTGGTTTAATTTCAATTTTCGTAGCTTAATCCCGATGAGATCGATGTGGCAAAGGTTCCGGACTTGCCACCAAGATCACAAGAGGAGGAGGATGTCTATGCTCTACTCCATCGGGAGGCCTTAGCAGCTGCAGGTTGATTTCGATGCCCAATTCTCCGATTCACTGCTTTACATTAGTAGGCCTTTAGTACTTTGAACTTTTGTAGATATACTAGATAGTAGATTACTAGATTGTAAATTGTAATTACTAATTTGTAATTTGTAAATTGTAAGTTAAAACTTAAAAGTAATATGACATGTCGAGACTGGAGCCTAAGTCCTGATTCCAATTTCCTTGTGTGCATTGCGCAGGCCTACCACTTGAGCTGCAGCACGCGCAGGATCAGGATTCAGGAGAGGGCCCAAGCCATGCAGCAGTCTCAGACACCTCTGAGAGTCCCTCTAGCTCTGACTCAGATGAGGAATCCGCCACTGAGGGTGAGGGATCGGATGAGGAGGATGAGGGTGACTCTGATGATGGGGAGGATGACATTGAGGCTGAGGACATGCCAGTGCCTCCACGACGATAGCGTCCGAGGCGGGCAGCTAGAGGCTAGAGCCTGGATGGGCACTGGGGGGGGGGGGGACACTCACTGCTCAGCATAGATGATAGTTATTAGTGGCATACTCTAGGATCTAGCATAGTAGTTATACATATGACAGTTGACTTCAGACTCATGGGGCCTCAGGCTTGAGCCTTGAGGGCCGAGGCCACGCTTGACACTCTTGTTATTTATGCAGCATGATAGCATCATTGCTTTTACTTTAAACTTTAAAGTTTAAACTTTTGACTCTTGAATTGTAATTTGTGAGTCACTGATTTGTAAATTGTTACTAGTTAGAACTTACTACTTACTACTTAGAAGTTAGAACTTAGTGCCAACTTGACGTTACTTCCAAGTTAGTGGTCAGTGCATTGTAATTTGTAATTTGTAACTTGTAACTTGTAACTTGTAAGTACTAACTAGTAACTTCTAAGTACTAAGTAGTAAGTTGAAAGTTCTATAGTTATTAGTTTGTAACTTTACTGTTTAGAATTTTTGGAAGTTCTTGGATGTCTGAAAATTGAGATTGTAATATTTATGATGAATGGTGACAATATCAATAATTGACTGAGGAAAGTGTCAAGTGACCACTGACCATAGTCATGACTCATGAGTCATGAGTCACGACTCACCAGTGACCATACTAATACTACAGCTTCTCCTCTTGAATTGCATTCTCTAGAGCATTCTCATGAAATTGGATGTATCTACTTGTTACCGGACTGTCTATGACAGGTAAAACCTAAAAAAAAAATCCCGTTTCGAACCAGAACCAGTCGTTTCAAACGCGTTTCGAAACGACGTATGAAACGAGCCCCTGAAACATTGCAAACAACTCCTTCTCATAAGTGGAATAATTCAACTGGTGTTTATCCAGTTTCTTACTCTCAAACGCGACCGGACGGTCGTGTTGAGTGAGCACAACACTGACTGCCTGATCACTAGCATCGGTCTCTACTATGAATGCTTCATTTGGATCCACTAAACTTAAGACAGGAGTAGTTGCAATTGCAGCCTTTAGATTTCTAAAGCTCGCTTGTTGTTTAGGCCCCCAACCAAAGTACTTGCCCTTACCCTTGAGCAGATCTGTCAAAAGAGCAGTCAAGAGGGCATACTGATGGATAAACCTCCTGTAAAATCCAGCCAATCCGAGGAAGATCTGCAGCTCTTCCACCGAAGTTGGTGTTGGCCATCGCATAATTGCGGCTACCTTTTCAGGATCCATCCCCTCAGCGGAGATAATATGTCCGAGATAGTGAATCTCTTCCTTTGCAAACAAGTAATTCTCTCTTAGGACCTGGAATACTTGACGCAAGTGTTCAAAATGCTCTTCTTTAGTACGACTAAAGACTAGGATATCATCAAGGTAGATTAATATAAACTTGCCCAAGAGATGTCTGACCACGTTGTTCATTAACCTCATAAATGTTGTTGGGGCATTGGTTAATCCAAAGGGAAGAACCAAAAACTCATAATGACCATTCCGTGAACGAAAAGCCGTTAACGGAAACGTCATCTTCTTTAATACGTACCTGATGATATCCAAACCTAAGATCGATCTTAGTAAAATACTTTACCCCTTTGAGTTGATCAAAGATCTCATCTATCCTGGGCAAAGGATACTTATCTTTAACAGTGAGTTTATTTAAAGCCCTATAGTCTATGCACATACACATACACCCATCTTTTTTCTTAACCAACAAAATGGGCGCGGCCCATGGTGATTTACTGGGGCGTATAAACCCTTTAGCTAAATATTCTTGCAGCTGCCGCACTACCTCTAGGTGTTCCGAATGGCTCAACCTATAAGGAGGCTTACTAATAGGTTTAGTCCCGGGTATTAATTCTATGGGATGATCTGCCTCTCTTCTCGGGGGTAACCCGGAAGGTAAATTGCTAGGAAAGACGTCTTTAAAATCATTTAAAATAGTTTGCAAACTTACATCTCTCTAGAGACTCTTCTCTCAACAGAAGAAACACATTTCTTTGGATATGGAAAAGATAAACTTGAATCACTTGAAAAAGTTTCAGAAGTAAGGAAACAAAGAAATACCTTTTCAACTTTTCGTTTCCGCACTAACCGCTTCAACTGCACAGAAGAAACAACTGGCGCGGCACACTTGCATTTCCAACCAACTTAACTTTCTGACCTCTGTGAATGAACTCCAAAGTGTTATCAACATAACTACGAACAAGACTACCAGTAGTTTCTAACATAAACAACCATTCACGACCAAGTATTACATCTGCCAAGGCCAAGCTCATTACTTGAAAGTCTAAAGTATTTTGATAGTCTTGGATTTGTATGGGAACTTGTGGAACAAAAGTATCATAAATATCTTTACGTTGACCATCGACAAGTGTAACCACGTACTGATGATCACTTTGTTTTTGCTCTAACTTCAACTTCTTCACCAAAGAATGGTTTAGAAAGTTGTGGGTTGCCCCATCGTCCACCATTATCCGAACTTTCTAGCCATTAATACTTCCTAACAGTCAGAAAATAGTATGAGGTCCGACTGCAGGTTGCCAAATGTTGGTAGTAACTGAACAGGTATGTGCCTCATTTACACGAGACACATGAACAGACTTTACCTTGGGAGACTTTCCCAAAGGGAAAACTTGAACAGTGTGAACTTGCTTCTCCGGTTTCTTAAAAGAACCATTTTGGTTCTTACCGGGAGTTTCGTCAATATTCCCTTTGTGTTGCAACCTAGGACACTGACTCTTATTATGACCTTTTACAAATGAAGCACAAGTGCTCCCTCTTGGCTTTTTCTATGTCACTTCTCGACAATCTATACCTCTTTTTATTCGAAGAATTAGATGTCGGAATTTTTCGCTTCTCTCCATGCTTGGAGGACTCAGGTCGGGTGTCTTCTACAATTCTTTTACCTTTTGGGCGAAGTGTGTCATCATAAGTCTAAGCTAGGGTGATAGCAGTTTCCAATGTTTTAGGCTTCAAAGGCCGAAGATACTTTTGGTATTCGGCTTGCAAACCTCGAATGAATCCCCTTACCTGATTATAATCATCTAAGTCAGACAATTTCATGGTAGCATCCCGATAACTGGCGATGTATTGGGTAAGAGGATGGTTTCCCATGCAACAAGTTTCCCAATCTTCCCAGTTTCTATCAGTTTCATTTTCAGGGAGAGAGTTTTTCTTGAACATATCCTGAAAACTATCCCAAGTCTTTGGTTCTGAACCACTTTCCCGCAAACTTATCCACCACCTAAAGGCTTTTCCCGTCAGGGAGATGCTAGCCTCTAAAGGCCGATCCTCATCAAGAGTCCCTTTTAATCGAAAAGCATCATCATGCTTAACGAGAAAGGCAACAACCGAATCTCGGTTACGGTCTTTTTCTTCTCCACCAAAGGTGGGAAGGCGCAAATCCTTAGGTATTACCTTATGGGGTGATGGTGGGACAGGAGGACTACTACCGTGGATAGCAGGATTCACTCAATACTGCGCTAAAACAACTTGTTTTAAATTTAAAGCACTAAGGCTTTGAACACTATCACGTACTAGTCTTTCAGGTCTGGAAAGCCTTTTATTAGTTTCTTGTTGAGTATTGGCTTGCTCTTCAACAGACTCTTCTAATTTTTTAAGATGATCATATGTTTCTACTACCCACTGCCTAAACTCAAAAAGGTTTAATGATATTTCTTCATTTTCATCCCCCTCATTCATGTCTTCATCCTGCATGTTGTCATGCAAGGAGGGATTTTGAAAGGGTTCTTGAGTAGGCGGTAAAAGTGGTTTTGACTGGCTCTTTTCTACAGCAGAACTTCCATGAGGCAGACTAGACATGACTATATCTTCAAGTTCATCTACTGGAGTACGACTCATGTCTATAAAATTAAGCATGCGCAATAGAATAGACACAACAATGTTTAAACACGCTTCAAAAATCGATTTACTAACACATGCAAGAAGTGTGTAGTAACATGCACTGACATGCAAACAAAAGAATGAGAGAGAAAGCTTCTTTCTTTGATTTGGAAATGCAGGTGGTTGGGCCACAACAGCGTGCAGATTTGATGTGGCAATTCTCGACTTTTTTCCGAAAAACCAGAAATTTTGATCAAACTTCGGACAAGACGCCCATCCACGTTGCATAAGTCTTTAATCATGCAATAAAGCATATTCTTCACCCCATTATCTGAGAGGGATACAGTTTCTACGTTTCAACCTTGATTTCTTTCGTTATTATGATGACAGAGCTACATGTTTGTAGTGTGATAATTACTGTCCCGTACTGCAAGCTGCAAGTCCTGATTGATACTATGTTTCGCCTAAGCAGTTGAGTTGAAGAAGCAGATTTCGTGCTCTTTGAGGCTGGTCAACAATACTAATAGTTATGTGGCTTTCAAGGTAAGCTTTCAAAGCTTGACTTTTCAACTTGTTGGAGATCTAAGTGCTAATGTGCTAAACAAGCTTCATATCCTTCTTTCACTTTTCTCGTAGTCATACTGTCTACTTTTGGAGCTGGTGACTAACTTCTTGTGATAAGAAATTTTAAGGTCATGATTTTTGCAAAAGGATTATTGGTATGTATGCTAAAATTGTTACGAGATTGTGTTGGTGAGTGCAAGGCATCAGTTAGATGCTTCAGCAGCTTTTGTCGATTAGTGAGGATCACACACTATGATTATCTGCAGGTCAAAACAACCTCACCTAAGAAATATTGTGTGCGGCCAAATACAGGAGTTGTTCTCCCACAAAGCAGTTCGGATATCACTGGTGTGTTTCACGACATTACCACATCTTCATCCTTAGATACATACTATTTATGGGTCTCCTTGTCTCAAAGGTCTGGTCCATCACGCTTTTGAAATGTGGAGCCAAAAAAAAGAAAGTCTTTCATGTTCTTTCTTCTTTTTGCTTGTTACAAATTCAACTGAACAATGAATGCGTTTTTTTTTAAATTTGGGAACATTCTATAGTGACTATGCAGGCACAACGCGAAGCTCCTCCTGATATGCAGTGCAAAGACAAATTTTTGGTGCAAAGTGTTATAGCTCCTCATGGAACTACTGCAAAGGATGTATCTCAAGATCTGGTAGCAACTCATTGCAAACTATAGACCAACTTCAAGTAAATTGCAAGTAGTTTTTTTCTGGATGGAAGCTGTATTCTAATCCACAGTAACCTTGAAATTTATGGATGATCTTTGACATAACCATTTGTTTTGGCTGTCCGCATTTGAAGTTTTGAACCTTTTTGGAATTGTGTGTTGATTTGACAAAGGTGTTCTATGTTGTTGGTTTACAACGATTCTGAATGCGTACAAGATTTGTAGGCCTGAATGAGATGCTTTACTACATTGACACACTGTTCCTATCCACTTTTGTTGTATCGAATAATTTTGGAGAGAATATGCTCATTCTTTTTTTCTTTTCTTTTGCCATATAAATCATATTCAGGTCCCACTGGTATGAGAACTGAAAAGAATCTACAAGTGAATTCTGTTCAGCATTGAGAAAGTACTCATGCATGGCAGAGCATACATTTCTTTGATCATCTCCCATTTATGTTCATACTTGGAAGTGCATATTTCAATCACTAGGCTAGACATATTGTGATGAGTTGGCTGGTGTTTATACCTTTATGGGGAGAAGGTTTACTTTCTCACATGAGTTAGGGGAATATTGGCTTAGTTGTATGATCTTTATTGTTTTCATAGGGGTATTTTGATGTAAATTATTCCAGTGCAAATTTTTTATTTTGTTAGGTTGGTTACTCTTGTGATTATTGCCACTTTAACTTTGGCATTGCAGACTTTGATTGAAGAGCATTGACAATGTTAGTCATTTTTTCCCGCTGGGTCCAAATCACGAGGACTACTACTCTACATATTTACTCTGTAGTGTATACAAGAGACAAAAAGATGGCCTAGGGATCCTTTTAGGGGCTCAATTGTGGTAGACCATTTGGATGCAACCACAAGTTGGAATTAAGCATCCTTTCTTTAATAGGAAGGATGAGGGGATATCATTGTTCAAATCGTAAAGTTACAACTATCGAGGTAGGTGTGTGCAATATACATAGTTGAAGAAGGAACTTACTGTTCTAAGAAAAATCTTTTGCTGGCTATCGTAAAGCAATTTATGTCTCAATTTTGGTTTGATGAAACACAGTTTTATGTGGATTGTACTCTGGTGAAGAACACCTCCACAAACAAGAACTTGTATGAAACAGGAAAATGGAAAAAAGAAATTGACAATGGATTATCATCTCCAAATAAGGTATCAAGACAATCATTAATACATCGTTTTTCTTGCATGGCTTTTTGCAATAGAACCTAACCACAATGTGTTCCTTCAAAGCAGCTCTTGCTCTCTAAAATTGTCAATTGTGAAAATCCTGCCCAACAACAATCTCAAGCTAGAAGCATCAATGGTAACCAAGCTAGGCATTTTGCCTAAGCTGGAACCTTTCTTTGATGCTCATAAAGTTATGCACGTGAATCAATGGAAATTGAATATGCTAGAAGTTCTTGCATCTCCATTCTTAGAGGCTGCTTACACTTCATTTTATGTCCATGACTCTTATGCCCATACATACCCATACATACATTTAACCTGGTATGTAGTCCCTTATCATGTGTGTAGATTGGCATTATTGCCTTATGAAATGCCTAAAGTTAAGACAAAGTTCCATGTGTCGTATCACGGTTTTATTTTTTTGTCATTTTTGGTAAAAAAAACCCAAAAAAAAAAACCAGGTGCCGCACGGCATGTGTGCCCTGGTACGGCACCTGGTACAGGACTATACTGGTTTTCTGGGGAATCTGTCAAGATTTAGCTCTGGTAGATAGCTCAAAATTATTTGCCACATGTCTTCCACTTGTCTCAGATTATCTGCTGCTCTCTGCCAGCTTAACATCAAACAGCTGCATCACTAGCACAAGCAGTCTCCATTTAGCATGCTGCACGTTTATGTATCCTATCAAGCCAATCATGTGAGAGCTACAATGTGTAAATGATGTGGCCATGACAAAATTTTGAACAAGAAAATGCACAGACTATATGAAGCACATAATGCTTCTATGGTTCCGTTTAGCAGGAAATTTTAAAAACATGATATTCTATTTCTTTTTTTCTAGAACATAGGCAGACCATTTTTTAAGGTATCTTTCTAAAGTGAACTTTGTGTTTATGGTATGACAGTTTAACAAGGAAATTGGGAAAGAAATCCATGAGTCAAAACTGAGGGTTGTGTATACAGCACCACCACAGCCTCCATCTCCTGTCCCAGAATCTGCAGAGGAGGGTTTATCACCGAAGGCATCTCCTCTAGCTCCTAATGGTGATTGGGGCCCATTTTCAAAAGATGCTGTAAGGCTCATCCAAGTTGTTCCATTTTAACTCTTATTAGTTATGATATCAAGATTTCTGATTGTTGCTCATCCCTTGATTTGACAGCATAGTTTGTAGCAGTAGTTGTTTCGAGGGCTTTTGTGAAAAATTGTGAGTTTTAATCATGTCAGTTTGCTGAAAATATGCCATGTCTATTGAAGCTGCCTTAACACTTTCTGTAACCAAGCACAATAGCACTTTGCGACATCAACTTTGTTTTATTTACACTGTTTTTTCTTTGTTTGACAGATACCTAAAGATTTAAGCGAGCTGAAAGCAAAGCTAACAGAGGTAAGTTCATATTAGTAGTTGTTGAAAGCCCATAGACTGACAAGAAAATGTCTTACAAATGTAGATTTCCATGTGACATTTTGAAAATGATAGACTGTGTATCCTAGAAATCACTTTTCTTTGAACTGTGCCAGTGCCACATATTTTCCATATAGGTCTGATGTACTTTTTGTGCTTGGATATATTTACAAGCATATATCTGTATAAGGGTGTCTTAGTGAATTCCTTGGTTTATGAAATCATCCAATTGCAAGCTATCATGTTATCATGAGATTGAATGAGCGAACCAGCTTGACCAGTTGCGGATGAAATATGGCTTTGAGACAAATGGCTGTCTTTTCTATATAAATTTTTTCATGCGTATGATACCTCTTCAAGTTGTCAGCCATTTTATTTCATGTTACTGTGGCCTTATGACAGTTGCATTAGCCTTTCCTTTCCGTCTATTAATGTACTACTCAGAGTTTGGTCCCTCTGAATTACCATGAACTCTTGATTTTTGTTCTTGTGCCATTTGTGATGTTGCTAGCTTGTGCAAGTTATATTTCTTTAAAGCTGAATCTGCAGGATTCTCTTCTCAAGTTCAGATAGCCAAAACGTGCCTAATTAAGATCATCATTCTTTTTCCTCGGAATGTGGCATGTTGGTCCATAGCTTTTTTTCTCACCCCGAGTTCTAGAGTTTGGTTTCCCTTCGGGCAAATATGGAGTTTTGAAATCAAAATAAGGTCAGTTCAATTTTGTTCATTATTTTTTGTGCTTCTGTAGGCCAGAGCAGCCTTAACAGCATTGACAGAGGAGCGGAATGCAGCTGTTCAACATAGTCAACGTCTTCGACAAGAATTGGTATGAACAATTAAATTATATTGCTTTGTGTGCAATTTTGAAATTACAATAAGTTCATAGACTGCTATGAAAATTATGAATATATCACCAGATGCTTAGAAGTCAGCTTTCTTATAATGCTAAAACTGCGTACGCAAGGGTCACGAGAAGGAAACTGTCGAGGGCAATCAGAACAGAATTTGCAGTTGGTTTTCCAAAGAACTGCTTTATGGATTACGACCCCAGAGGAGTGCAGACCATGGAATTGAGCTTTTGAGTGGTAGTCATCCGGAGTTTGAGAATCTCGTACAGGCTGAGTCGGATAGAATAAGATGACACTGCTAGGAAATTTCAAAAATAGCTTTGTATGTGGAGTATCTCGATTATGGCATGCTAAGATAACCATGCCAATTGGATAGACAAGGAGTGTCACTTGAATGTCATAGCAGACACCAAAGTACTGACTATCAGACCTCAAACCATGCATATAGAATAAGGATACAGATGAAAGTAGGAACAATGGCTTGTGAGAAACAAATAGACCCACCAAGCTATTTATAGAGACCACAATTGCTAGGTAGTGTCGACAACAATCAGCTCAAAACATGCAAATAGATCCTGAGCTGGCTGTTTGGAGCAGGAACATCAAATGATAGCAGTAGCTCCATAGCCTAGAGTATGCCAGTAAAGCTGAAGCCAGACGTAAAGACCAAATTGCTTGTTTAGAAATAACAGTAAATAGCTGAATATCACTAGTACAGCTCAACACATCCTTGCAAACCATCCAAACGTGTAATGTGGTAGGATCAGGTAATTGAAACTGGAGATTTGCCCTTAAAGCAGAGACTGCTTGATTATAATGTGTATGTTCTGGTGGTGACTGACTGTGAAATACCTCCGATCGTCATTTGTAGATATCAGTATCTCAGCTACAGATATCTATGCCTGTGTTTCAACCATAAGCGCTGTTTGAAAGCTGTGGATCAAGAGTACAGTGTGAAGTAGCATTGAATTGACTGAACCATGACTTGAGCAAACCACGTCACTCTGGTGGCAAATCTGTTAACCTGGCTGATCTCTAATCTGCTAATCTGTCTCTCAGCTAGACGTCAAGTGTCTTAGTTACAGGTAAGTTTCTGAGCTGCAAGCAAACTTTTATCTTCATATTCCTCTTAAACACGGGGCAGTCTGTCTGCCAACCTCTCATCAGAATCCTTGAAACTAGAGATGATGTACCAATTGATGAGCTTAAAACTGTGGACTTTAAGATCCAAAGCTCTAGACATCCAATCAACTTGTTGTAAAATTAAAATTCAGCGACCTGCTGCAGGAAGGACCACAGTGTATATCAATCTCGTGACCATTTTCCTGCACCTGTTTATTTACCATCATGTTGACTTATGATAAGATGTGACCCAGTTTCCTTTCACTCATGAAAATAGTTAAACTTCGTAACTTTTAAGTCCTTGAGATGGTGGCATTCTTTGGTGCAGTTGGAACACCGTTGGCATTTAGTTCTACTAAGCTGCAATGAATTCAAGGGCAACTCTGAGGTCATGCATGCACTTTGCATTTAGGAACTGAATATGAAAGGGTTTATGGACATCATTTTGTCTAACATTATATACAAAAAGGATGTAGCTCATAGTTGCTGTACTGGTTGTTCATAATATGCTATTGTGTAGTTGTTTGTGAGCTTGTAAAAAGTCTTCTTTGGTTTGTGCCCATTTTTCTGGAGATCAAGAGCTTGAGTATAAACGATGCCGCAATGGGAAGATTATGGATCTAATCAGAAAATATAGAAAGGATACTTCAGCTTATTATGTAGGACCATATCCAGTCACGTATGGGACTTTTGAGAGAACTGCCCTTGGAGATATGGTGGATCAGAATGCAATGGCTGTGTAGTTGCAGAGGGTGGTCTATCTTCCCCTTCTCAACATAGTTTAGATGTACATCATTGACTACTTTCTTTCTCAAATTTCACTTGGAGCTTCTACTTTCAGCAAGTTGAACATTTGATAATGAAGAATCCTTCGGGGTTAGTTTCTTAGAGGAAGTTGAGTAATGATTTTCTAGGATGGTCAGTCACTTTTATGGCATTCAATCTTCTATGGAATTGTTCTCAGAAGTTCATACACAGCGTATTAATACTGCTTTATTTCTTGAAATTTCTTGTAACCATGGTCAAATTTTTATGGTTTCAATTCTTTCAAGTAACATCATCAATTTTCGAATCAAAATCATTTCAAAAGGCATATTTCCTGTTGCTTATTTGGTTTTGATGGAAGTTTGTAACCTCAATCTTAAGCTTGTAGTCAGTTCCTTCCAGGATTGCTGACTATTTTCTGACAATGCATTCTTTCTGTCTGGGTTTGTGCAGAAGAACGCAAATATTGATGCCCAAACTGCCTTGAGTAGAGGCAGAACTCAAACTGTTATCAAAGAACCTGGATTTTCCTTCTTGTTTGTTTTCCTAGTGGGCCTTTTGGGCATTCTTGTTGGTTACCTTATTAGGTCATAGAGAATCCAGGTGAAAGCAATTTGGGTTTCTGAACTTTTAGGAAGTCATGGTAGGGGGTTAGCTTTCCAACTGATGTTATTTGTGTGCAAATGTCTCTCGCAGATCAGGGAGTTTGAGATTATGGTTAGATATCATGCACTGTAGGAACAGAATCATTGCTTCTGCTACTTGTTTTTGTCTTCATCTTGTTGCCAGTTCTTGGGCTCACTGCTTGGCTATGGCTGGCGTTGTTAAGTGAATGTCGGTGGATTCTTTGTGCGGGAAGTCAAATGAAATTGCTTCAGGTGCCTTTTTGAAGAATGTTCACGACCTTGTCCTTGGTCCTTGGTATCTGCTGATTTGGGTACCTCGATAGCACAGTTTATATATGCTAGTTTGCACGTTGTTTTGGATCTACTTAGGATATGTATACAACAGACTCTTGGGACCACTTGATCATGGACATAAACGCCTTGGTGAAGATCTAGTTGGAAGCAGACCATCTGTTTCTATCATGTGGAGACATGCCCCAGTCTTTACCATAAGGGAAAACATACAAGATGCCCTTTGTTTTTTCTGGTTGCTTGTGTGGGCAGCTTCTTATCTCTGCCAATATGGCTCTTCTCTGCACAGACTCGTCTGTGGGCATATTCAACATTATTCTTTGACATCATTGAAACTTTTAAGACTCCAGAGATTTTGAAACTGCAATCTACAATAGTCTTTCTTAGTCTGTTCACAGCAATTCTCTATCTGGGTGTGTGAGATTCTTGTGACATCATCTATGATAATATTAATCTGTATGTAAAATTGAAGAGGATAATTTTTAGTAGGCTGTGTAGATTTAAATTTTGAACTGTCTTTATCATTACCTGGAAAAATCAAGAAATTGCTGATTCGCTTGTCAGCAATTTTGGTGGAGATAGGAAAATTTAGTGCGAGTTTTCTTGTTTGCTTTTGGTGTTATAAGTCCATCGAGAGGATATCTGGTTATGCTGACAATATACATGCGAAATCCATTTTAAAGCTGCTGAAGTGACATGTGATTGATGTACTAACTTTGCATCCTTTGAATTGCGAGAATGATGAAATGAACTGCAGTACAATTTTTGCCTAGACAGGGGAAGGGTTTGTTGTAAAGATTTAACAACATTGAAGTTTAATTTGCTGCTATTTTTTTTCTTGATTTACTGTCGGTAGATGAAAAGTGACTGTTCACCATTCAAATGTATGCTTAGGTGTTTATCACTGAACATATGTACAGAGCTGTCAATACTACTTGAGATAAGAAAATGTGTTCAAAGAATGGCTTCGATGACAATTTGTAGCATTGGGGGCTAGCAGTATGTGGGACTGGTCAGGAGTGATAACACCACTTACAGTGCTACTAGAGATGGCTCAAGCAAGAAATTCTCTCTTTTCTTGTAGATGAACTGCCTCAGGTTCAATTTGGACTTGCATTTTCTATCGAGAGGTGTGTCATCTCTCATTAAGGTTCTTGCCTTGATCAAACACTTTCAACCAAGAGTCAGAGACGTGAAATTGTATGAAGTGAAACTAAGCACATTTTACTTGCTCGGTGTATTCCTCCAACAAGTGGCCTGTTTATAAAAGACCTTTGCTCTCCTAAAGGTCTGCAGTTTGATTTAACTTGTTGGGAATTTTTTGAGTGGCATAACGAGAAGGTAGAATTGAGCTTCAATCTCTCTATTGGTGAAGACCTTTACTCTGCTTAAGGTTTGGAGTTTGACTCCACTCAGTGGCGTAAGTGAGATATTGGGAATTTTTTGGGTGGCGTAACAAAAAGTTACAATTGATCCTCAAGGAGATTGAAAATTTACACTCTGAATGTAAGAACCATTTTTCTGAAAATTCAACCTTGGAAGGGGAATCAAGTAGGTGATTAAGATACCGCTCACACAAAACTAGGTTTTCAATTTTACGTAAAATCATAAAGTAAGCAATAATAGTGGCTTGGGTTAATGGTGTCAGAACTGTGAAATTGTAGAGCCGTTTTTAGTGAGCTCCAACCCAAGTGGCTGATAAATCTATTGAGACGAGCGATAAAGGGTCTATCTCCATTCCATATATAACATAAAGTTATATGGAATCCACATGATAATTGAGCCAAGAATTTGTACGGCATAAGGCTTCAAAGTTTCATCTATATATTTTTTCACATACGTGAATGCATCTGTATTAGCCCGTAGAGTGGCAAGCGTATCTATTCTACCACTTCTTGTTTTTATTGATAAAAGATGGGAAAACGCATCAGAGTACAAAGGAATGCATGTTGATATCTTTTATGGATTTTTTTGGATTTTGTCTTTTGGGATCTTGGGACGGACTTAAAGTGAAGGGATAACGGAGGAACTCATCATCCTCATACTCCTGACCTTCCTCCAAGGTGAATAGTTGAAGAACTTGAATATGGGATTCATTACAGATTCCTTGCAACTATTCTTGAGGTATAGCCTCTAGGCTCATCGAAAAAAGTGGCCTTCGCTAGATTCCTTAGTGTGTTTCTTGGGTACCCTTGATGGAAGATCGTCTTCATCAAAAGAGTTCGGTCCAATTTTCAACATCTATTTGCAAATCATCGCATATGGCAATTCTCCTCTAGCAATGTCCATTTTTTGATTCCTCAGTGGTTAGTTGTGATAGAGATGGAAACCATGCGGTATCAGGATCGATCTAAATAGCAAAATTGAGATGCTAGAGAACGATATGATTTTGACTCCAATTGTGAACACTTGGGACGTCCCAAGCCACAACCTTCCAAGTAAAACTTGGTAAGATTGAGGGAATTTGGGCAAGTACAAGACTATGAAGTCTAGCACGAATCTGATTCCTGTTACTTTGGTGTGCACTTCCTTGGCTACACCTATGGGTTTCACTAAATAGAACTAAGCAAGGTTTCAAGCTTATGGAATATAGCTGACCAAAAGTGACTTGTAAACTTAGGATTTCTATCACTAACTATATCATTTGGTAATCCATAAAGCCTAAATAATCTTTCCACCAGTATTTGGGCTAAATTTGGAATCTTTGTAGTTGACTTTACTAGTATGAATGTAGCTAATTTAGGTAACATGTCCACTAAAACCCAAATATAATCATTTTGCCATTGGGTCTTAGGACATCCAACTACAAAATAGAGGCATATCTAAGGAATGCAACAACCCTCTAGACTTTAAGTGTTCAGCTTTAGCTAGCTAACATGGCTTACTCTTAAAGACATAAGATTTGACATATGGCTTGAGTTTTGGCCAATAAAACTCTCTTTTGACCAAGTCCAACGTCCTATGCATACCTATGTCATGACATACATAGGGTATGTCATGACATTCATAAAGAATTTGTTTCTTCAACTCATCATCCCTTGGCACACAAACTATTTTGAGATAGTAAACCACCTCGAATGGTGAACTGTTCTACAATTTTCTTATCAGTCTTAGAAATATGAGACCCCTATGAATTAATCTCTTTTCAATTTTCATTTCTTCCAATTTCAACTATTTTTCATATATGACCAAAATGAAAATATGTTTCACACTTTCCTCTCAGCAGAATGCTAATCTATATACACTAAAAATTGACTACCATAAAGATTATGCCTCTAGGTTTTAGTGCATGTATCACAACAAATAACTCATTTTCTTGAGTTGTATATGGTCTGGATCACACGCGCAAGGATAGAAACAAGACCCATTGCATCACCAGAATCCACGGTAGTAGGAACAACAGCAGCAGCAGGAGCGACAAGAACAGTTCTGGTAGGAATTGTGCTAACCGGCCTCTGGTGTGTGGCCGGTTCTTCTTCTTCAAAGATATCTACTTCTTCAAAACCTTCAGGCACTGTGGCATCAAACTGCTTTGGAGATAGAACAACATGAATGACTCGAAGGGTGTCTGGTGCGGCTTCAACTTGATCATGCTGATTGATTTGGAAGGAATCATCAAATCCAGTAGCGGTATCATGGAACTGTTCGAATCCTCTTCCAGGGGATTGGAGATGAAAGGGTCTGGGGCTCTTGGGCATTTCAAAGATCTCATCTGGGCCTAGTGGGTTGGAATCATCGAACTTATCCATGAATGATTGGGTGTTTGGCGAAATAACTCGGAGCTGTGGGGAGGAGGCGGCTTGGGCAGCTGTGACTGGAATGGTAGATCCAATTGTCACAGACTGACCTTGTGAGGAAGTGGAGGCAAGGGATGCATCAGTGGATTGAGGGATAGGTAGCTCAATGCGAATTGCAACAGGGGTGGAAGCACAGATGGAGTTGGTTGCCTAGTACGTCGACGTGTCGCGGGAGGCGAGTCAGGAACAACGATCTTGTTGCGTAGACGACAACGACTATGTGAACTCGACACCTGTCGGGAAGATTCGGCCGATGCCTCTTCGTAAATAGAGAGCACAGAATCCATACTAAAACCATGGATTTTGTTATCAAGATAGGAGGCTGCAAGGAAGGACAAGAGCTGGCAAGCAGCAAAGTACTGCTTGGTATTACTTTTGATAGCTCGTTTGAGCTCTCCAAACACAGTCTTGAACCAGTTATATGGTTCCAAAGGGGCCTTGGTTATCTTGGCCTGAGACTCAACTATCCTATGCAAAATTTGGAAAGAGATATGGTCTTTCCTGAGGTTGCCAACCATCAGGAAATTGTTGAGGAGCTGAGCAGAAGCATGGATGGCAGGATCAGTAATGGCATCTAGAAGATAGCCATCATTAGTCCAACACAGATCATTGGTGGTGTCAATATAAGGCTTAATAGCCTGTTTAGCTTGCTTATGATTCGGTGAGGCTTGGGTACCAGATGCTATCCCTATGGCAGCAAGGACGGCTTCGGTCACACGCACCTTGTGTGTGGCTCCTTGGAAAACAATATAAAATTTGGATTTCTCCTCCTTCCAAGTACTGAAGGCAAAGGTAATAAAATCCATGTTAATTCTCTCTGAGAAGGCTCTCTCATGAATACCCATTGCAATGAGCAAAGGCTCCGCAAGGGTCATCCACTGAGTGACCATTCTTGTGCAAGGAAGTATCATGATGTCTGTTGCAGATGAGACATCACGATGGATAGTATAACGAGGCGACTGAGAAGTGTCTGTGGAAGACATGATGGAAAAAGATCAAAAACTGAGAGTAAGGAACGCGAGTGTATATCAAAAAGTAGTATGGAAAGTTTTGAAGGCTTTGGTTGCTGAAAAAATTGGCAAGAACTTCACTAGTACAAGTGAGAAATGAAATTGAATTCTGCCCTTTTATAGGCTGATTTGGAGGGTCCATTAGACAATGTACTAGTTTGGCTGCTCAGTTCTGAACCAAAATTTGCAAGCTTGTTCAGTATTGTGAAAATAGGTTATAAAATCTCAACGAAGGTTTTTGAAGCTCTGAACCTATCCAGCGAACGTTTTCCAAGTCCGGCGAAGGTTCATCTTGTTAGATTTCTTATGCTCAGTCTTAAAACAAATCGTTTAAGTAATGAGCATCTTGAAAAACCGAAGGCCGACAACATATTTTTAGGCCTTCACATTTTTTCCCTTTGAAATTTTCTATGCCTTGAAATCATTTTAAGGCACCTTCATCTTTTTCGCCTTTTTCGCTCCTTAGCAAAAAATGTCGCACACTGGCCAAGTGGCCAGAATATCTTGAAAATCATTTTTAAGGCACCTTCGCCTTTTTCGCTCCTTAGCAAAAAATGCGACACACTAGCCAAGTGGCCAGAATACCTTAGAAATCATTTTTGGGCACCTATGCCTTCTCAACTTTTTTAGTTTTTCGCATTTTTCTGACCGACTTTGCCAACTTATGAGTAACCCTAAAACAGATGGACAAACAAATATCCCAAAGGCAGTTGGCAGTTACCAACTTTTGTACATATGCAATGACTGGCATAAATAGACTTAAAGGCTTGTAATAGTATTTTCTCTCTTGTAAATCTCTATATTAGTTGAATCTAGTTATGTAAGTGAAAATTTTTGGAATTTCTCTTTCAATCAGAGTCATCTGTAGCCAGCGTTATCACGCTCAGCAAGCAGTGATTACTTCAAGCCATTGTACTCACTGTTGATATTTTATCAGAGTGCAATTTTTAGCTCACTACTGCATCGTTCATTTGCGCAAACTATATGAATTCTTCTACTTGAATATTTCTGCTGCTAACTGTTGCGTTTCTGTTCCAACACGCCTACGCTCTGAGCTACCGAGCCTCCGCTGCGCTCACGACTACCGTTTTATGACATGGTATCAGAGCAGGCATTTCAGTAATCTGCATTTTTACTACGGATTATCAATCTTGTTTCTATCAAGACGTCTTTCTAGCAAATGCGCAGCCAACAGTATTCCGACAATCGTTGTTTCTACCAACGATCTCGTTCAACCAGAATGGATCCATCATCTAGTTCATCTCTCACTGACAAACTCGATGGAAATAACTACCATCTCTGGAAATTCAAGATGAAGGTTATACTTCTAGCCAAAGAACTGTGGGACATCGTTGATGGCACAGAACTCAAACCAGAAGGTGATGCAGCCGTCATCACCAAGTGGAGACTGAGAGATGGCAAAGCATTTGCCATGATCACCCTCAACATCAAGGACACTCAGATCAGCCACACACGTGTTGCTCATACAGCTAAGGATGCATGGGACATCCTAGCAGCTCTCTACGACATTAGAGACGTTACATCCAAGTTCAATATGGGAAAGAAATTCTTCAACCTCAGAATGTCTGAAGCAGATAGTGTTTCGAGTCACCTCACTTTCAAAAATCTTATGGAATAGATGACTGCAACTGGCTCAGTCATAGAAGATTATGATGCACTCATGACTCTATTATCGAGTCTATCTGAAGTCTACGAAAATTGGGTAATGGCAATTTCTACCCAGGAGCACCTCACTCTATCAAGAGTAATCTCGCTGCTCCTACAAGAGGAGATCAGAAGATCAGCATCCTCCTCAGGCTCAGGATCGGATCCTCAAGCTCTGTATTCAAAAAATCAGAAGTTTAGATCCAAGAGATCTACAAAGTCAGGCTCTACTGACAAAAAGAGCAACATGCAGTCTGGAACAAATTTCGATTCAAGATCGAATTCAAGCTCTGCATCATTCCAACCTGTGCAGAAACTATTCTGCAGATATTGTAAGAGGACTGGTCACGAAATCAAGTACTGTCGAATTTTGAAGTACAATAACGAAAAGAAGAAGCGGTTCCAACAACAAGCACATAGTGCTACAGCTAGTCACTCAAATCAGCAACAACAAGAAGAAGAAGATGAAGCAGCTTTCATGACCAAAGTTGGAGAACAACAGGATATCAATTCTTGGTATCTAGACTTTGGAGCAACACAACATATGACTCACCATCGCGACTGGTTCAAAGAGTACAAGTCGTTCACCCACTCTTGAGTTGTACAACTTGGAGACAACTCATCACATTCAATCAAAGGTGAAGGAACGGTCAGGGTTGAATTCAAAAGAGGTGAAGTCAAATTGTTGTCCAACGTTCTCCACGTCTCAAATCTAACCAAGAATCTGCTCTCAGTTAGCAGAATCACCGATTCAGGTCAGAGGGTCGAATTCGATACAGAAGGCTGCACAATCCTTGACAAATCCCGGAAGGTTCTAGCCTACGGAAGAAGAAGCGGCTATCTTTACAAACTCAGCCACTGCTACTCTTCTAACAGTCAAGCTCTTCACACAGCCACTTCTGAATCAACTGATATGATGTGGCATTTCAGACTTGGCCATCTTAACTACAACAATATTTAGCAAATGTCAGTTTAGAGTCTAGTACAAGACCTGCCTTCAGTCAGCAAGCCAACTTCTCCATGCGAAAGCTGTATTATCAACAAGCATGCTAGAAGTCCCTTTAGTTCAAACTCAGTTCATACATCCAAGAGCTTGCTTGACCTGGGTACACAGCGACATTTGTAGCCCGATGCACACTGCTTCCAGAGGGGGAGCTCTCTATTTTCTAACCTTCATCGACGACTTCTCTCGAAGGACTGCAACCTACTATATGAAGAACAAATCCGAAGCATTCAAGATCTTCAAGCAGTTCAAGGCATTTGCAGAAAACCAGACCTTGAGGTGCGTCTACGCACAGATGGAGGGAGAGAGTACATCTCCACAAAATTCAAGGAGTTCTGCAAGGCCAATGGGATACTTCAACAATACACAACCAGCTACTCACCTCATTCCAATGGTGTAGCTGAGCGGAAGAACCGGACACTCATCAAAAGTGCCAAGAGCATGATGGCCCATGACTCTCTTCCAAAGAAGTTCTGGGCAGAAGCTGTTACTACAGCTGCCTACTTACAAAATCGATCCATCACCAAAGCCCTGAATGGCAAGACACGTTATGAGGTGTGGACAGGATCAAAACCATCACTCAAACATATTCGAGTGTTTGGATGCATCGCTTTCGCTCAGATCCCTGAGGATCTAAGAAAAAAACTAGATGACAAGAGCAGGAAATGATTTTCATCGGCTATTCCCAAAATCACAAGGCATACAAGCTCTACAATTTGGATACCGAGAAGGCATTCACCAATAGAGATGTCATTTTCGTGGAAGACCGGTTCCTCGCCCACAAAGGAAAAGCTGTTGGTAATTCCAACTCACGGATCGAGCAAGTAGTCAATTTCGACCCAGAAGGTCAAACAGGTCCAGACGGCCTCCATCCAGATTTATGGATGATCCGGCCTGCTACTTTGTGTAGGAACCGATCACAGTTTCTGAGACGATGTCTACTCCTGATGCTGGCGACATCGAATTCGATTCTCTGTTGGAGAATCAAACATGGACACTCAGTGAGCTACCAAAGGACCAAAACCCAATTCCATGCAAATGGATATTCAAGGCGAAGTACGATGCTGAAGGAAGGCTAAATCGTTACAAGGCCAGGCTAGTCACCAAAAGCTTTTCCCATATTCTAGATCTGAATTATTCAGAAACCTTCAGCCCAGTCGTCAAACATGCTTTGATCCGCCTACTCCTCTCCTTTGCAGCTGTAGCAGATCTCGAAGTTCACTAGATGGATGTCCAGACCGCTTTCCTCAATGGAACCATTGAAGAGGAAATATACATAATGCAGCTAGAGGGATACGAACTCAATGGCAAGCAATAGCACCTTGTATGCAAAATCCACAAGGCGCTCTACGGGCTGAAACAGTCACCCAGAGCCTGGTTCCATAAGATCAATGCATTTCTGATAAAAAATGGTTTTATTCCAAACTCAGGAAACTCAAATGTTTATTTCAAATCTGTATCAGATTAGTTCATCATCATCACTCTCAATGTAGATGATACACTCTTATTCAGTAATAATCTAAATTTGATGAAGGATACAAAATGCATGTTGGCCTAGGAATACAAGATGACTATCCAGCCCACTATTGTCTCGGAATCCAAATTCAACGAGATCGACCTAGCAGACTGATCTTTACCAGTCAGCAACGATATCTCAACAACGTGCTGAAAAAGTATGGAATGTCCAACTGCAAACCCAGTCTCTTTCCACTTGACCCTGGACTAAAACTATCAAAGGAACAGTCTCCTCAAACTGAGGCAGAAAAGAAGGAAATGAAGCGCTACCCGTTTCAATCCATCATCGGCTCACTGATGTACGCAATGATCTGCATGCGACCAGACCTTGCGTATTCGATCAGTATACTCAGCCAGTACTTGTCAAATCCAGGCGTAGTTCATTGGAAAGCGCTAACAAAGGTCATGAAGTACATCCAAGCAACAAAAACTCTCAGCATCTGCTACGGAGGCAGCCAAATTGCCAATATCCTTGAAGCCTACACAGATGCGGATTGGGCAGGAGATGTCGACACCAGAAAATCAACAACAAGGAAGTAGAACTGGTTTTCTGCAAAACAAACTACATGGCAGCAGATTACTTCACAAAGGCTCTATCAAAGGAGCAACATCTCAGATTTAACGATATGTTAAATCTGAATATCAAAGTTTTTCAGGATCCACATTAAGGGAGAGTGTTAGATTTCTTATGCTCAGGCTTAAACAAATCGTTCAAGTAATGTGCATCTGAAAACCGAAGGCCGACTACATGTTTTCGGACCTTCACATTTTTCCTTTAAGATTTTTTTGCCTTATCCATTTTTAGGCACCTTCGCCTTTTTTTGCACCTTCGCGAAAAATGCGACACAGTGGCCAAGTGGCCAGAATGCCTTAGAAACCATTCTAAAGGCACCTTTGCTTTTTTCGCCTCCTTCGTCTTTTTCGCACCTTCGCGAAAAATGCGACATAGTGGCCAAGTGGCCAGAATGCCTTAGAAACCATTCTTAAGGCACCTTTGCTTTTTTCGCCTTCTTCACCTTTTTTGTGCCTTCGCAAAAAATGCGACACACTGGCCTGAATGACTTAGAAACCATTTCTGGACAAAGTGGCCAGAATGCCTTAGAAATCATTTTTAAAGCACCTTCGCCTTTTTCGTCTTTTTCACTGCCTTTTTAGTCTAAGGCACCTTCGTCTTTTTGCTGCCTTTAGTCTAAGGCACATTCGCCTTCTTCGCTGCCTGCAGTCTAAGGCACCTTCGGCTTTTTTCGCTACTGTACTCACTGTTGATATTAATCAGAGTGCAATTTTTGTCTCACTACTGTGTCGTTCATTTGCGCATTCCATATGAATTCTTCTACTTGAATATTTCTACTGCTAACTGTTGCGTTTCTGTTCCTACACTATGTATTCCATGGATAAAATCTTGAAGCTCCAATGAATAATAATGAAATCACAAATCATTTACAAGATACATTAAAAAAAAATCTACTCAAATATGAACCATACTCTCCAACTACAGATTTTCAAACGTGAAAAAGTTACAGCAACAACTATTTATGGCCAAACACAACACATGACCCTAACAATAGGATAAAAGAATCTATGGACATTTCTCCTAACCATAAAATCCCATAATGTAGCTTCTTCGGATTATCAAGTTGCGGGGTGAAGTACCATAATTATGATACATCATATACATTCTTTAGATCCTAATTAGGAAATATGCCAAGGCATAAATGCCTTTTGGTTTATGCCAATGGAGGGGATGGAATCGAACAACGTTGGCCAAGTATAAACTAAAAAGGTTCCAAACTAGTGCTACGAGTAATAGAATATTGATACCCAAAACCTGCAATTCATAAAGTCGTTCAAATAGTGATATCGAGCAAAAATGACACTACCCAACTAATACCCTGTGTAAAACCCAACCAATAACCGGTTGACAATAGCCGTCAACACCCACCCGAAAATGAATAACAAGATGCATAATCGTGACCTTGCATTTTCTATGTTAGCAATACGCATACTTGTTGCTTATAAAATTTCAAAATTTTCATATACCCTAACCCATGACGTCATGGAATAAATAGAGGGTCGAGCTTATTGCTAGGTAGATTTGGATTAAAATATGTTATTTTCAACATTTGCTCTTTCATCTCATATTAGTGGTTCACAAGATTTTGAAAGTATTAATCACAATGTTGACACTCCTGCTTATTTGACATCGTTTTGTCAACCACCATCTTGAATTTCCAAGTTCTTTTCCATATTAAAAGCATATAAAGTCTACTGAATTTACAAAGAATATGAAGGTTGGATAAAAATGAGGAAGACAAGATTTTGTGAATGTTACAATGTGTTGACAAAGGGTTCCAATCTTCCCTTGTCAATGTATCACCTTTGACCTTAGACATTCTATTGTCATAGATATACATGTTACTTGAGGCAACATGTCTATCTATATGGGACCATTGATTTATTTATTATGTGCATGCTACTTCAACCTTTGCAACAAAAAAAAGCTTATAATATATGTGTACAATAAACAAGTAGCACCTTGAAGATTTTAATGAAGCATTTTTTGTTATGTTGTGACAAATGTCAAGTGGTATTCCTTTAATAATGAAATCTAAAACATTTGGTACCATTTAATTGAAATGCTTTTCTTCTTACATTATCTTGGATATTGATGTTCAATCTTTGCTACATTATTGCATACTATAACAATAAAAAAGTCTACATAATAATCATTAGCAACAAAGACTAGAACATCTGACACAGACAAATCATTCATTGCAACATCTTTCCCTAGCGATAAAGGCTCCCTACAATTTGAATAGATTTTCATTAATAATGATGATAAAGCTCTAGTGCCCACCAATTACAAGATTGCTTAATGAGGACATGAAGCTGTTGTCTAAACCATAGCTGTGGCTATAAAAATGTCCCATTATCAAAACTCAAACATAGAAGTAAAGTTGCACTAGCCAATGAGACTTGACACTCACAATCACGAATTATTGTGCACATCTCTAACACCTCTGCACATCTCTAACGCATGCCCTTTAGATTTATATATGGTAACATCCTAATGGTTCCAACAAGAACTTGTTCAAGTTTCAACCAATCAACTCGATGTTGAACAGCTATATCAAATTTCTCCTCCTTTTCACAAAATATAACAGCTCTATTACTGCCTTATATGCACTATCGATCCCCTATCATTATTACTTTGATGATAATTTGGCCATCTTATTTCAAGTAGTCTTAGCTTCATTTTTCTTGCTACTATCATAACATATTTGATGTTTTGACTACCCTCCTAATTATCTTGATGCATACTCGTTAATTTTGAAGTTATTTTTCCTTTTTATGTAGTTCTTCTTCCCGTCTTGATGTTTAATGTCATTGATACAAACTGTCTTACTAATTGGTTAACCTTCCAAGGTGGATGCGTTATGCATAAAGTCCTTCCGCTCAAGTCGCTTTTTATGATTATCTTTATTGTATGGGAGATGGTCTTTGATTTGTTAGCTACTAGTTTAACTTCCTCATCTTTACAACACCCATAATCTGATTACATACTCTCGGTCCCGAATGCTATAAGAAAGCCACGTTCAAATCAACTATACAATCATTTAATAATTTCCTAGGCCGGTTTCACACTAGAGTGCCTGGGAAGTCCCAAATCTAAAATGGAGTCCTCCCAGTGGTCTAGGGAGGAAAAATGGGTCTCTCCTCCCTTTCAGCCTTAGCTTGAGTTGCCACCATGTGGCAGATGAGGTGACATGGGACCCATGCCATGTAGGGGCAACTTAAGCCCATTTTTTGCGCCTGAGGACATTGCCCGACATGTTGAATTGTCAAGGACTTCTTAAAATGCACACTACCATAATGTACAGAATGGGTATCAATACAAGCACTCAAGAAGAAAAACTAAACCCGCGCCAATCATTTGAGTGTCACCCTCATCTTGTAACAAAATGTCTCACAAAACTTATTTGGATCACCCCATGCACACTAGGATTCAGTAGCACCAATTCACTATTATCACAGATTACCATGTTAATAAAACTTCAGCACAAGAAACTTAGATTTGAACTTCAAAAGCAAAAAAATGCAAATCAAGCTGAAACTAAGGTAGTTGGAAGAAAAATCTTGATGAATGGTGCGACTACTTGCTCAAATCTGTGTCCACTGAAACAATGCCACAATATGAAGTTTTGCCACTCAAGTTTAAATAACCTTCAAACCCGTGTGTATCAAAAAATTCTGCCATGATTTGCATGACAAGATAAACACAATTGTATCTCAGAGAATCCAAACGTATTAAAATTTCAGACTAAAGTTCTACTTGCTTTGACTTCCTAGGTCGCGATTTAACCTCAGAATCAACCCCTAACTTTTTTGCTATTACGTCTTTGATATCTGCAACCCACTTAACAAATATTTCTGATCCTTTGAAAAGTAAATGATTGGTTTTTTGTAGAGCAGATTTTACAAGGGTTGTAGCATGTTCTTTCCAACCAGTTTGTGCAGCCTGTTTACCTTTCAATCCTGCAAGATTGCTTGCCTGCAAAACCACCATTTTATTGATGCTCCTCAGTTTTCTACCAACAGCTACTCACACACAAGACAAAAAGTCACAAAACTTGAAAGTTCAAGCTCTTCTTAAACAAGTAGCCACAAGGTACCTGCTTATATACACTGAAAACCAGCATTGGAAGTTCTTGTATACTCTATCTACTGGAACAGCACATGAAATAAGACTAGATCCGTTCAAAGCATGTAAAGGTATCACTGTTTTTAAAGGCTGCTATAAAAGGGGCTCATAACCGGCACTGATGAAAGATTCTAGAATGCGTAAGAATCTGTTAACAAGAAAGATTCAAGCATGAATTTAAGCAATGTTAAGGACATTTTTGGTGTTAGAGTTTTGAAAATCTAACTTCAGATGCCATAGAAAGCATCAAGATCATTCTGCCAATATGTTTCCCTCTAAGCTCGACTGTAGAATTGACATGCCATGACGAAATATCAATATTATGTCTTGGATAATATCTGACATAACATAGGAGGAGGGAAAATTTCAGTCCATCAACTTCATCATGCATAGCGCACTTTAGAATTCATACTCACTTCATCTGTGCCCAAGCGTAGTAAGGTCAGATGCACAAACATATGTCCATATTAGCTCTCATACATATGTACAAAGACCAGTGCTGAGTTTCTATCACTTCTCTGGAGGTCAGACTCACTCAGTCGTGATGAGGGCTAGCACTAAAACTCAGCTAACGCTGATGACAACCTTAACAGAAACCAGGCATGAAAGATACAGGACAAGACATGGACATCCTTATAACAGTAATGTAGCCCACACTGAGATTTTGAAATGAACACACTGAGATGCTCTAAACTAATTCTTAGTTAAAGACTGGTGCACATAACCTTTGAACAATATCTGAGACCACACCATATTCTTTAGTTCTCATTCTCAAAGGCTACAGCCTAGACTCAAGGGATTATCAGCTTGAGTGCAACTTATCATTTGAGATCGATATAATCTTACAAGGCCTAAATAACAAAAACAGCTGCACAAAATAAGCCTCTGCCACAATACAATACAACACAACTAAAAACAAAAAGCTATGGCTTCACTAAAAAAGCTCATCATAAAAATATTAGACAAAAGATTTGAAGGAAGGACTAATAAGAAATCACTGGATAATCAAGCCCAAACATTGTATCAAGGGGGGTTCTTGAATAGAGGAGTACGAGATTTTCATAGTTGTGGGAAACGTGTTCCCCCAGCTTTTCTCATGGGAAAAAGAGCTTGAACTCTACATTTTCGAAAGTAGGACATGCCCAGGGGAAGCACTTTGGGGACGTGTTACGGGGAAACGGGTATATTATTTGTTCAAAGGCCAAAATTGAACTTTTTAAGCAATTTCTAGGAGTGTTGATGATTTTGATTCAACATGATCTCTTTCCCATGTATGTCGGTTTCTCCCTCTCTTATGAATGCACTATTGTGATTATCTTGCACTTAAGACATGGCATTTCCAGGTTTCCCGTTTCCTGGGGGTCTGCATTCTGTGTTTCTGAAATTGGAAATGTTTCTCAAAATTACGACGCAGGACCATTACAAAACACTTCACCCCACTATTTTCTCATCCCAAATTTATAGGCTTCAATTGTACCTAACTTTATCAAGTCGCAGGTAACTTTTGAAGCTTGAGAGGAAGCAACATCAGACATGAAGAGAAAGTTGGCTATCTCTCTTCAAGTTTGAATTTAAAAACCTTTGAAGCATTCACCTTTCAAACTTAAGCAGCATACCTTTGCTATAGTACGGATATCATCGTCACCTTCATCTTCATCTTCATCTTCATCCTCATCTTCGGCTCCAAAATTGCCTCGCATGCCCATAAGATCCTCCTTGGAATACATTTTCATGCCTGGTGCTCCAGGCATGTCCTGCAGTTTGACAAGAGTGACTAGCAACATCATTCTGGTGTACTTGCCTCACCATCTCTCTTAAGATGACTACTATTTATGAAAAAGAAAATTGAGCATACAAAAATAGATATCCAGATGCAAAGAGGCTTACACTCATGGAGCGCATCAGCCTCTCCATCTCAGCATCCTTTGAGGATTTTGGCACGAATGGTTCTCCAGCTACTCTATCCTATTAGATGAGAATAACAATTCAACTACCAGATTAGTTCCAAGTGGTCACTGCAACCAATATCTTTCTGACTGATGTAGAGCTGGCAGGCATAGGACTTGTAAGAAAGATTGTTTACAAAGAAAAGAAATCGCTACAGCCATGTGCCATTGAGTACAGACTTTTAGCTCCAGACAACAGATTCACGCACCAACAACTAACTGATGATTTCCATCAGAATACAACGCTTTAAATAATCTGCTAAGCATTAAAACAAAAAATTATGGGTGTAGAGACAGAGCGAAACTATAAGAATGTCTGTTGCAAATGAGCTTCCAAAAGGCTCCACACATTGCAATGGCAACAATTTGAGACAATCATGGAATCTAGCAGAAGTTTTCAAAAATAAAATCACACGTGAATTCATCCATAAGATGAGACATGCAAATTCTATACTTTCCAGAGCAGGTCACAATAACTTCAAAAATAGCAGCCCTATATTCATCCATAAGACGAGACATGCAAATTCTATACTTTCCAGAGCAGGTCACAATAACTTTAAAAATAGCAGCCCTATATACCGGATATAAATGGTACTATGCTAACAACAATCTAAGACTTAGTTAATGATCAGACAATACCTTTGGTACAGAAGGGGTCTTTCCCACACAAGCCTTGCTGAGATCCTTGCAGAGGAGATTTGTCAATGCTGCTCGCTGACCTTCTCCACCTTTGAAGATGAATTCTGCAAGATCCGTGTCATGATCACCCATTACCTGTAAGTTGCAAAAGGCAAAATTATTTTATGTCACAATCCAGGCTAAATTGTAAGAAATAGCCCATGGAAGGTTCTTGACTGGTTACTACTGCAATGGAATATTTTGGCACCTATAACCCTTAATGTTCTCAAGTGTGTGATATAACTATGTGGGAGCATAAGATATGTCTCTAAAAAACCATAAAAAAGAAGTACATGTATGATCTTTTTAATCTAGTATACATCCTCATCCTATCCTACCGAAGCATTATGTAATACAGGTTGTTGATGCTATCACTAGGGGGATAGCTGATGCCATAGATGGAGACTAGCAACATCGGTGTCATCGCCATATATACTCTAGGTATGTACTCTCATGGTATTTCGAGAAACTCTAACTATTGTATGATGGTGCAACTGTGATATGCATTGTCACTAGTCCCTATGTAGGTCCTAGGTTTCTGCATCATCATCTTACTCTAAGTGTACCCGAGACCTCCCAGAGAAGAAAGAGGTGATCTGAAACTATGCTGCTGGTTCTGTTGAACATCCTAACATAGGCCTCTCCATAATAGAAGCATCTCTTGTATCATGAGAGCAACACATTGCAATAAGGGAGTGCAAGGTGATTGGTAGGTCTCTAACGAGGCAGTAGTACCTCCCTCTAGTCTCATAGTATATGTGGCACCGAAAAAAGCAAGTGCTCCTCAACCTCGCTTAGAGTACACATCTGGCATATCCTGACTTCCCATGGGGATGCAGAGGGGGAGAGAGAGAGAGAGAGAGAGAGAGAGAGAGAGAGAGAGAGAGAGAGAGAGAGAGAGAGAGAGAGAGAGATTACAAAATTTCATATAGTTCCTCTTGACAAGTCAAGAACAAACCCTTTGAAACCTTTATTCATAAACCAACAAGGAAAAATAGAGCTGAAAAGATCATACAGTAATCAAGAAAAGCACAGTAAGGTAAAACTTATTTCAAGTTGTCCAGCTGGTACCTTTGTCACCATCCCACCACACAAAATCGCAAAGGTTCGTTTAGTGAGGAAGACAAGTGTCAACGTTGGATGTCAGTTGTTATCCATGTACAAAACAAGTTTAACCTCTTAACATCATACTAAGCATCTTTATACAATAATCTAGTCCAATCTTCCCATTCAGATACATTAATTGGCCATAGGCCGAACCCTGTCGTTGCTGTATCAAGGCGTATGCCATACTAACCAATTCATGGGGTACCAGTAACTTGTTTAATGTTAGAACTTACTTAATACTAAGTTAATAGTCCCCATGGGCCACAAAATTCAAATAGAAGTAGGAAAATAAACAAAAAAAAAAGAGTCACCTTTTTCCAATTCGAATTGAGCTAGCCGGTTCGAATTGGTTCAAATCGAATCGGCCGATTTGAATCGGCCATGTAACCTTGGTAAGAAGAGTATCAAAAAGACGGCATTTACTCGAGGCATGCTGAATACATCTCCTGAAGCAAAACCTCTCCAAGTGGATTAGGGAGGCGTGACCTTCCCAAGTCTAGTTGCAGTTGCATGCCTCATACTAAAGATGGGACGAGCGAAGAATACTCCCAAGTGAGTGTAGGATGATACCACCTCTAGTGGCTGACTATCAAATGTAAACTCTTGCCTCTACATAAAACTCCTACAAGTGTTGAAGACTGTAATCTCCGTCCTCCTGAAGTTAACCTGCAAGCCCCATCTGATACAAAAAGAATGGAGGAATGTCTCAGCAATCCCTCTCTAGTCGGTGAGACTAGAGATCATCTGCATAAAGTAGAATGTCACCTAGCTTGCATCTCAAACTGCCACTTTGATCAATGCACTCCAACTCATCGATATATGATTCAAAGAGTGTAGATGAGAGGGAACACCCCTGCTTCACCCCGAGGGTGTCATGATATACCAATGTCACTGCTGAAACACCCCTGGACTCTCTCACAAAGCGCCATCACTGCTAGCATCGTGTTCGTGGAGAAGTTCAAATCTCTCAACCTCTGGATAAGGAAATGTTACAGCCTTTACTCCCTATCTCTATCTCGGTTATTTACAATTTTCTAGACACATAAATTATTGTGATTATTGAAATGGCTAAGTCATTGACCTATGGTGACCTTTGTAAATAAATTGTTAACAAATGGTAATTAGAGCTACTAGACCTCAGAGTTGCATGCTAAGCATTGGTTTAGGGTACTTATAAATTAGGAGTGGCTGGACTAACTTACTAAAAAGTAGGAGTTGATTGGACAACATGACACATGTCATATGCTCATTGGAACACGTGTCCAATGTATGAGTGACATGTGTCAATAGCTGACCGGTCAAACATGACACGTCATATGCTTAATGGGACACTTGATCCAATGTATGAGTGACACATGTCAACTGGCTCGCTTGTCTATGTGTCAGGGTACTACCTAGTGGCAAGTGTCGACTATGCTTGGAGTTTGCCGTGTGTCGACATTAGGATGTGTTAGGGTTAAGAGGTGCTTGAGGATTGTGTATAAGTGAGCCTAGAGAGAGGCATTGTCATCACATTCTATGCAGCAAAGGTTGGGAGGAGACAAGGCAGCCAGCTCCATAGAGTTTCATGCTTGATCATGCTATGTACTTGCTGAGAATTCAAACTAGTTTGAGATTTGTGATCAATCAGTGTATGATATATTGTTGTTTGTAAGTGGAGTTTGGGGAGAGAGAGAGAGAGAGAGAGAGAGAGAGAGGGTCTGACATTTGGTATCAGAGTCTCACACTTAGTGAGATCTTTAAGAGGTTTATAACCTGCCTTCAAAAGAATTCAGAAGCTGGCTATCAATTGCTGGAGTTAGGGCTGGAAAATCAGGGAATTGCCCATTTTTCTGGCCATCGCTGCCCTGCAGCTTGGCTTGGCTAACCAACGCACCTAAAGACAGCAGACCATCGCTGTCCTGCAGCCTTGCAATTTGGTCCATCGCTGCCGTGCAGCTCACTACCTTCAGAATATTGACAGTTCTCAATCTGCCACAGCCTTGTAGATCCATCAGAGTTGAACCATTAGCCATAGTGCTGGAAATGGCGTGTGCATCTGCGGCCTACTTAATACTGCCTCAGCGCTGGATTTTGGGTCGAAAATTGAAGCTACAGTGTGGAAAAGATATACAGTAGACCTGTCCAGGGTTTTCCATAGTGCTTATTCATTGGGAAGCAATGTTTCATGGACCTTTTCGAAAGGCCTTTTTGAGAAGGGTTTGAAACGGGAAAGTATTGGCGAATCAGTTTCAAGTTTTTTTTTTCAGGGAATTTTTGTTCTAGCCTTATATTATAGCAAAAACAGGTGCTTTTTTAGTGCTTGAATTACAATGTACATACTAGTCAATCAACGATCAATCTTGAATCCAATGGCGATTTCAAAATGGGGATTGATTATGATGTACATAAGTATTATTCTAGTTCAACATGTAGGTTTCTATGCTTGGTTAGGGTTGCCTTTTAAAGTTCATGAAGCATGAGTGGCACTTACATTTTTAGGCAAAACAGTCCCGTTTCGAAACGGTTCAAAATTGTGTATATATTTTTTCCCCATTTCAAAAAAAAAATTCTGGTTCGAACAGTCCAATTCGAGCGGACCATTTCAAAACGAAAGGCGAAGGGCGGTATGAGATGTCCAACGTCCAAGAGGACCAATGCTTTTTTGACGCTACCACCGCAAGATTCGGAGTGGGCAAAGGAGGGAAACCTTTGCTTTGGTTTTCTAGGGCGACATAGGTGGAAGGAATGCCCACGTAACTCTTCACAAACCACATATAGCTTGCAAGTTGAGGAGGCTTATCTATGATGCAGATTGAAGAGCTAGAGCAAGAAGAACCTCAAGTTGCTCCATGACTCATGAACGTGTTAGTGATTCGAAAAGGTTGACTATTTTCCTTTGCCACAATTATTGAGAGTCGTGCAATACGGGATTAATATCCTTGCACGTCTTTGATTGTTATGCGTGGACAGGTGTGCAGGAAAGATGTCTTGATTCTATTTGACATAGGGTCCTCATAGAATGTTATTAACTCCGCTTTGATGAAACGGTTAAGAGTGAGCACACAACCATCCCTATAACAATACACAGTCAAAATAGCTGATGGAAAGGGTGCAGAAGTGTGGGATGCCAAGGTTGTGAGTATGCCTCTAACCATTCAAAGCTATACTGAGGAGTTGGATTTGAGATAACTCGTTTGGTTCATTTCGATGTGGTGCTTGGAATTTGTTGACATGTGGCAAGGAAACCTACATCGCATGGCCTAGTACAGCACGTTCTGGGCAGGGTTTAGGTGCAGTGCATAGTCCAGGCGAGGCCACCCCAGTTCCATCCGCAGCAGCAGGGCATGGTTCAGAGCCAGGAGCGTCAGATGAGCATGTTGGATCAGTGGCAGCGGGTCCTTCTCGTCCCGCCTATTCTTCGGCAGCAGATGCACCACATGCTTCAACAAGTCCTGCCAAAGAGAGTAACACACCCACAGATCAGCCATCCTCACGGTCGACTAGACCACGAGGGCCATATGTATAGCAGAGAGGCGTTAGGCCCAGACAGCAGACCCTTGATCGATGCGGGTGGCAAAGAGAGCAGCAGGCCCGATGCACTCGACTTGCTGGCCAGTTCTTTTACGAGTGCGCACAGATGGCCGCCGCGGATGCTACATGGACACCTCCCAGGCGAGAGGCAGGATGCTTTGTCAAGAGGAGGAGACCATCACGTAGGAGCTGAGTTCCATTCGCTCAGCTTGGCAGACGCAAGTACTTTGTATCCATAAACTCTTTGCATGTGTTTAGGGTTTACTGGTGGCGCAATTTTGCATGTGGCTAATGGGTGTTTTGTGGCAGGTATGGATGCACGATATTGAGTGATGGATGGACCGACGTTGTCATCAATATCTTGGTTTCTTGCCCGCTTGGCACAATATTCCTACGTGGCGTGGATGCCACTCGAGGTGGTGGAGAGCCGACTTTATATGGGAGCTTGTTAGAGACGTTATTGCTGACATCGGGGTGGAGCATGTGGTTCAGGTTGTCACAGACAACGTTGCGAACTGCAAGCAGATGGGAGAGATTATCATGAGAGAGCACCCCAGCAATGTGTGGACATCCTGTGCTGCACATTGCATAGACTTGCTCATCCATGACCTGTGTGCACTTCCATGGATCAGAGAGGTATAGTTTTTTCCATTTGCTATGCTATCTTCCTTGACACTTGCTCCATGCTACTAAACACATCTCAAGTATTGTCTAAACTTTTTATTGGATGTCTGTGTTGCAGATCACTTCTACGGCCATGCGCCTAGTCACTTTCGTCACCAGGAAGAGGCGTGTGTTGGGCCCTATTCCGTACCTTCTCGTCACTGCACCTGAAGAAGCCAGCACCCACACGCTTTGCGTTTTACTTCTTGGTGCTAGAGCGATTGATAGTAGTGAAGGACGCATGTGGCAGATGGTTTCCAACGAGGCCTTCGGGGACTTTAGAGGCATCGCACATGCGACGTTTTTCCAGTCCACTATGTTCGGTGATGAGTTCTGGACACATGCTGAGGAGATTGTTGGGGTCCTTCTACCCATTTTCAAAGTGTTGCGCCTGGTAGACCGTGAGGGGTGCACTCTCGGTCTCATTTACGAGTTCATGTACCGCATCGGCGAGGCGATTCTGACGTCAGCCTTAGCTTAGAAAGGCGCATTTTAGGGTTTAGAAAAACGTAGTCGGGAAAACATAGAAACCCAATAGCTTGAAAACACATTTGGGAAACCCGATAGCTTGATGACAAAGCTAGGAAAACATGGTTGCAAAAGGGTTTAAAGAAATGTATATACATCTTATTTACATATCATCAACATTGAGAGAAATGCTTTTGCCAGTAGGACGTGAAATTTTAACAGACTTAACTGTGATTTACTTCATCGTTCTAAACTTTCATTCTGGCATGTTAAGCTGCAAAGGGCAGGAACTAAGCAGTATTCTAGGACTGTAGATTAATTGATCACGACAGGACTCTGCATTGACTTAGTAAATTAAAAAGATCATAGTTACATCTATCACAATCTTAGAAACCGATTCTGACCCATTCCAGTCAGAACATACTGTACGTTCCCGAACGTGGTACTAAAAAATAATAAATAAATATCTCCTTTGTTAAATTTTTATGAATTTTCTTTTTTTATTGGCCACATTCCTGAACAGGGGACTATGATCACAATTCATTGAACTTACGCTCCAAACATAATGGAAATGCATTTTCACGTTTGGAAGAAACTGAACTTTGCTCATAATGATTTCTGAAGTATAAATGTGCCGCAAAAAGCGTCAAGGTTTCAAACCGGATTCATACTTCTTTGCAGGCACGTTCAATTGTTTTGCACTCTGTCCTGCACTCTCCTCCTTCGTTCTGTTGAGCTAGCTGTCGGCATCGAAGTAGCAGAATATCTTGTGAGTACCTTCATTTTGTTAACATGGCAATACACCACCATTCTAATAATACATCTGAAAGTAAAATATAGTACTCAAAACATGCTCATCAACCAATATCAAAAGTTATATAATTTATATGGTTCAAAAGGAGACTCAAGTATATAAAATAAACAGCCTCAACATCATAATAGATTTCCAGTTGCTCTTCTTTAGCAGAAACGACACAGGAAAAAAGAACCAGATCTTTAAGACCAACAGATGTGAAATAGTCCCAGACACAGTCTGAACATGAACATACATCGAACAAATTTTCCTTCACTTTGAACAAGATACATCATATACTGAGATACAGAGAAACTAGTATACCAGGAAGATCATAGTTCAAACCAACATAACTAGTCACGATTTGGATGGCATGAATAAAAATCTGCTACGAATATATTTATCATACTTAAAAGGAAGCACCAGTATTTCTCATATAGCCAATCATTAAGCCATTTATAAAGAATTTCAATAACATCTCGCAAATCAGGTTTTCATATGCAATTCACAGAAGAGAAAGGAGAGATGTATGCATGTGACTTTGAAGTTTGATCTTACAATGGTATACCACAACACCAAAGTGATAGCCCATGTAGAACAAGATGTAACTCAAATTGATGGAAGAAAGTACAATCAGAATTGATCTTTCCATGCTGGACTTTGTGCATGCTAATGTAGATGTTAAACTGCTCTGCTTAAGCACCAGCATATGCTCAGGGGGGCATACAGAGGTGTGTCCCCCTACTTCCCTGCTCCCCAGGCCCACCAAAGATCTAGTGAACTATGCGGAGCACAAGCAGGGCCTCCATCGACCTATCTAGTTTGGCCGACAAACTACAAGTAATCCTGACTTAGCCATGTGCATACATGATGGCAAATCTAAATGGTACAGAAAAATGGTATCATCATATAGATTTTAGTCATTGGGGTATAACCTACAGCATAATCAGCATAAATCGATGTTACACTCCTTCGACCATATATCTACAGCGTTTTTAACCTCTTCGCAATACATTTGTAAATATATCAACAAACTGATTGGATATAAATATGCAATTATATGGGCTCCCAGCCTGCTCGAAAGTGCTCCACTATTCCAGTAATAAATATTTGGATGTAAGAATGCCGATTGTAGTAGTTGGATGGCAATAATTGGATATCAATATGCAATTATATGGGCTCCCAGCCTGCTCGAAGGAGCTAGAACCATTATTTCAGTAATCAAGTCTTACGATTGGCCATAGAACTAAGTAGTCCTTTACGGTTATCAAAAATTATTGGCACCACCAAAAAATTCTATAAAAAAGAGGGGGGCATCATGATTAAGGTGTGCTAGAAGTGTGAGTGAGATGTTGTCAAATTGAAGAGTGCCCCTTGTGCTATTGAGAGAGAGATTGCCAATTCTTGTGAGAAAGATTTCTGTTAGCACTACTACCCTTCGACAAGCACCTGCAAAGCCAGCCTCCCGATACACTTGTGGCTTGTGATTGTGGGCCCCACTTGACAAGCGACAATATCTCTACAAGAAAAGGATTATAAGGTACCACTACCACTATGCTCATGATACGATTGGATCTGGGCTGCAATGCAATCAGGAATGATATTGAGCATACTAGCTTTATTTGATATCTTTGAGTGCTTTTACTTTTGACTCATAGTTGCCCAGAATCGCGCTTCTGGGTAAAAACATTCTCAAAAACGCGAAAAAAGAAAAAAACACAAAATATAAAAGCATGTGTAGAGGATCAATAGCAATGAAAAGCGCTTTTAGGAATATTCTTGGCTTTTGCATGGGCACATGCACAGGAGAGGCCGAGTCAATATATCCTAGTCGGAACTCGCCCTACTACTATTCTTATTGTGAGTTTTCATTGCCAGGTTACTTTCTCTACACTTGCATTCTATTCCCTAGCAGGAAAAATGCAAGTGTTTGGCTCCAGTTACGAATAGAGCCACAGCTGATCTAGAGCTAAGCTATGAAAGCATCACATAAGCAAGACTTAAGCTATGAAAGCAGCACATAAGCAAGACTTAACCCTAGAAAGCAGGAAAGAGAGAGATTAAGGAGGCTAAAGAGAGAGATCAATATCATCAGCTGAATAACAAATGACACAGTTTCCCTACTTATAGCCAAGAGGAAGCCCTAAAAGGAAGCTTCCGATGGCTAGGGCCCAACTGGGATGGAAAATAGTGCGCCTCCAAGAAGGCCCCCACTCTCCAGTAATATGTCCAAATGGCCTAATAATGAATAATAAGGCCAAAGGCCAACCATATAGTCTAAGTGTCACTAATGAATAAAAAAGGGCCCAAGGCCTGCTTATGCATAAAGTAAAGTAAATGTAAATGGACGCGGCGAATGTAATGAGCCGAGTCCATAACTCTCCCTGGCACAAAAGAAAAAGACCCAACTGCCGAAAAGAAACTGGATCAAGTAGCAGCAAGCCCTGGTGCATCAACGGCTAGAACAACATCTGATGTAGAGGAATCAACAAGTGCAGCAAGAGCACGAGCCTGATCCGCAAGTGATGGTGTATGATAAAAGACATCAATAGGCTCCCATGTGGCCTCCTCAATAGGACGGCCATCCCACTGGACCAAAAACTGAATCTGCCGGCGGCGTCGACTATGGTATAGACGAACCTGTAATATAGCAGCAAGTAAAAATGGAAATAACTCTGGAGCAGTAGGAAACTCAGCATCACAAGGAGCGTCATCCTCAATAGCAGCACGTAATAAACTGACATGGAATACATCACAGGCGCGTGTGGAAGCAGGAAGCTGTAAGCGATATGTAGCTGGACTAAGAACCTCCAAAAAGCGATAAGGCCCATAATAACGTGGTGCAAGCTTCTCAGTAGAAGCATGGCCCTGGACAAAATGATGACGTGCAAACCGTAGGCGTAGATAAACCATATCTCCAAGCTGAAACTCAACATGGCGGCGGTGACGATCAACTGAGGTCTGATAACGCTGCTGAACATGCTGTAAATGAGAACTGGCCCGGGTAATAAGCTCTCGAGCACCAAGGTATCCAAAAAAGCCCGAGAAGGTAGAACAATCCATCATAGGATACACCAAAAACGGATGGAGAATCGGATGACCCATCGGAACTGGCCGCAAGTATAATCCCAAAGTACACACCAGGCGCACAAGTGAGGAATAGAAGAAATGCACTGGAACAAGGAACAGGTTCCGCAACATCAGTAGCAAGCATCGGAGCAATATCCACGTGTAGCTGGGAATGAGTATCAAAGCACATATGAGCAACACTGAAGTATATGGCGGCAACATCCCCAAAAACTATCCAAGAGAGGAGAAGGAATTCTCTCAAGGTACCCTGATGGTCTCGGAACACCAGAACAAAGTGGCAACTCAGCATCGGAGACCAAGCGATATGGAGCAACCTGAAATGACAGGGAACCTGAAGATCACCCAGACAAACAGTAGCTAGAACGGAGGCAATAACCCAAGCCAACAGGATATGCCAAGCCTGACAATGAGCAACAATCCAAGGAACAGATAGAGAGCCACATGCATAATCATAGAGATATCCGCACCATAGGCGACCAGTAATATGGAAAAACCAACACCAATCAACAGGTCCAAATGAAAACCAAGCTATATGTAATAACCAGGAATGCCATATATCCATAGCTAAAAATGAAGCAGTAGTGTAAGCAATAGGTCCAAATGAAATCCAAGCGATACGTAATAACCAGGAATGCCAAATATCAAAGAGGTAAAAAGGAATCAGTCGCATGAAACCAAAAGTGTATACCATCGGCATGGACTGCAGCAAACCTATATGTAGAAACACCAGGAGACGGAAGGATGTCCGTGTACTCATCTAGAAAGATCCCAGCATATAAATACCCTAGATAAGTAATAGTGACCATCTGGCAAATTGTTACGAGCTCGTAACCAGTGCCGAACCCTAGAGAACACAGATAGGTTTGATACCACAGTCAAGGTCGTGTCCAGCGTACACGACCAACAGGGCAAGACAGTGTGAGTAGCGTGCCCCAGCACAGTCCATAGCCATGGCGGGCCTAACACAGCCTAGGGACCCTGTCAGCAGGATAGGGCCCCCAGTTGGGTCCCGACGTGCAGTCGGCCACGTCAGTGCCACGTGGCCGACACTTGGCAGTTGCATGCTACCAGTCCTCACACTGGGCTAGGAGGGGCTTACTCTATATCAGGGAGTAGGCAAGGTTGGGTGGATCAGTTAGTGTTTGCCCTACTGTGGTGTTAGGATCTATTACACTGGTATCAGAGCCATCTCCATCCTAGGGAGTTCAGGAGCAGCAGTAGAGAAAGCTATCAGAAGATAGGAAATGTTTCTCAGTTTCTCAGGAAAGATTAGAGGAGGAGAATCGCTGTATGTGTAGCCTTCAAACCCTTGAAATTCACTGAGAATTTACAGTTGTAGGAAGTAGAATTCCTTCTGTAGGTAAATCACTGGAAAGGCAGCAATCTATATCAGATTTCAGACATCTGATAGGAGATTTTAGAAAGGATTTAGAGTAGGAACCAGCGAGCAGGTCCATAGTTGTAGGATCAGACATCTACCTCTGAAATTTCAGAGAAATCCAAGGAAGTTTGAGGGGTTTTCAAGCAAATTTTCCTAGCAGGGCCAGCGCTGGACAGGGAAGTGAAAAAGTGGAATTTCATCCCTGTTTTTCGAGATTTCTCAGAAGTTTGAACTTCAAACTTGATTGCCACAGACCAGCGACCTACCAGCTGAGGTCAACTCAGAGACTCAAGCGGATTTTTGAGTTGTAAATTGAACAAATTGGGCCAGACAGGTTGCTGTCCAGACAACGAGGGCAGGGACTTCAAAAATTCCGGATTTTTCTTGCATATTTCCGGTTTTTACTCAGTTTGTTGGAGCCCCGCACCTGAAATCAGATCAATCAGCTACTCAACTCAAGAACCAGGAAATTTGACACCGTTTTGAAGCTTCAAACTGGGATTTTCCGGGACAGCAGATCTGAAATCTTGGGTAAAAGAGCTGAGAGGGTTCCTCTTCATCTTTTCTTTGGAAGTACAGTCCTCAGAAACAGCTAAGTCATCTTTCCTTTCCCTTGTACAGTTGTAAATTAGTCTTTTAGACTTTTTTTTCCTTCAGAAGTCAAGGTACCTCTCTTTCAGTTCCGAAGATGACCACTCCTCAGGGACCTGATCAACCCCCGAAGAGAGGCTTCGACGAACTTGAAACAGAAGCCTTGGCTTACAGTAAAGGGAAGGAACCCATGGAATTGGAAGAACAAGAACAATTCGCCGAAGAACTCGACGAATTACCAAGGAGCAATTTCTCCAGTTGGTAACAGAAGTGGATGAACTGAAGTTGGCATTAGCCAATTTCAAGTCCAGTGTGGATGACTCGTTTGCTGAACTCAAGAGCTTGATTTTGAGTTCCGCGAAAGGAGCCTTTCCTCCACTTCTCAGTTGTCCCCTTGTCCACTTCCATCAGTTTCAAGTGAGTCTTTACGGTCAAACCCTAGTGTTTTTAAAGATTTAAAGCCTCCTACTTTTAATGAGGAAGAGAAGGATAGAAATGCAGATATTCTACAAACCTTCCTCAGCAAATGGAAGAACATTCATGCTCTTAAACAGACCCCTGACCATTTGCAAGCTATTGAGGCCAGTCTTTCCTTAGGGCCTATGGCCTATAAGTGGTGGTTAAATCTCCAAGAGACTGGGCAGACTCCCCGGTCATGGAAGGCCTTTGAAGAAGCCTTCCTAAGAGAATTCCTACCTGAAAATGAACTTGATAGTCCAGAGCAGACAGTTACAGACTCCAGAACCAGTTCTTGGGGCTGGTGCCAGTTCATCCAAGAATACGGTAGCTTTCGTTGAGGATGATGATGAGTCTGAGTATACGTCGTCAGATAACGTTGAGGATTCTGAGCCTGTATTACGCAAGCAAACCCAAGTGGTTGAGGGTCAGTTGACTCAAGGATTCAAATGGAAACAGTATTCCATTCAGGATGAGTACTTGCTCTATAGAGATAGAGTATGTGTCCCCAATTCAGAGGATTATAGGCAGCAGGTCCTATATGAATGTCATGACAATCCTAGTGCGGGACACCCAGGCATACAGAAGACCTATGAGCTTCTTCGTAGGCAATTTTTCTGGCCCAGCATGAAAAAGGACGTCCACCAGTATGTAACCAGTTGCCAGAAATGTCAAGTAAACAAAGCAGAGCGTTTCAGGCAGGAGGGTTGTTGCATCCCTTAGAAATACCAGCTGGTAAATGGGAGAGTATCTCCATGGATTTTATAGTAGGCCTGCCTAAAACCCAAAAGGGTAATGACACTATATGGGTCACAGTTGACCGTCTGACCAAAATGGCTCATTTCATTCCGACCAAAACAACCGTTAGAGCTCCAGAGTTAGCGAGGTTGTTTGTAGACGGGCTATTTAAATTGTACGGTCTACCTTTCGGCATAGTCAGCGACCGGGACAGTAAGTTTACTAGAAATTTTTGGAGGGCAGTATTCCATCATCTCCATACTAAACTTGATATGAGTACCACAGACCATCCACAGACGGACGGTCAAACAGAGAGGGTAAATCAGGTGCTGGAGGATATGCTTCGTGCATACGTCAGCAAGAAGCAGACTAATTGGGAGGAGTATCTCTCGATATTAGAGTTTGCTTACAACAGTACCAAACATAGGAGACTAGGCGAGGTCACCTATGAACAAGAACTCCCACACAACAGTAAGGTTTTTCCAGTCTTTCATGTAAGTCAGTTACGAAAAGCCTTAACCAGATCAGACAATCTGGTAGGGGACAGTGTTCTAGTTCTCCCATCGGATCCTCAGCAACCTCCACATGAACCAGAGGAGATTCTTGATAGTAGAGAGACGCGGACTCGTCATACTCTATACCGAGAATATCTGGTTAAGTGGAATGATCAGCCTGTTGAGAATGCCACTTGGGAAAGAGGCAGCGTCCTTCGCAAGATTTTTCCAGACTTTGTCTTCAAGGACCAAGACGGTTCTTAAGGGGGAGGGAGTGTTACGAGCTCATAACCAGTGCCGAACCCTAGAGAACACAGATGGGTCTGATACCACAATCAGGGTCGTGTCCAGCGTACATGACCAACAGGGCAAGGCAATGTGAGTAGTGTGCCCCAGCACGGTCCATAGCCATGGCGGGCCTAACACAGCCTAGGGACCCTGTCAGCAGGATAGGACCCCCAGTTGGGTCCCGACGTGCAGTCGGCCACGTCAGTGCCACATGGCCGACACTTGGCAGTTGCATGCTACCAGTCCTCACACTGGGCTAGGAGGGGCTTACTCTATATCAGGGAGTAGGCAAGGTTGGGTGGATTAGTTAGTGTTTGCCCTACTGTGGTGTTAGGATCTATTACACAAATATCCTCGGATGAAAAATGTGTAACAGTCAGGGCCAAAGGCGCATGAATCATGTCAGGAACCGTAGAAATATCATGAGGCAGATCACAAACCTCAAGCAGAGATCCATGGAGTAAAGCGAAAGAAGATACAACTTGATTACCGATAGCGAGGGAACCATCAAACGTGGACCCATGAAGAACCCCATAGAAATCAGCAGGAACATCGGCCATAACAGACTCAAGCGATGGAGATATAGAGACCAATGGAGAAGATATTGCACCAACCACCGAACCAGGAGGGCAATCTGATGTATGCGCAAAAGCAATAGTAGAAATACCACCAAGGTATACGGTCTCAATATCAATGAAACTAGGAATGACCACTGAATACGATATCTGTGAATCAAGGCATATAGGCGCAAGGCACACAGCAACAACCTGTAAATCCGAAGCAGCATCAACCTGAGGAAGAGGACCCACGATGGTGAAAGTGAAGCAGCAACTGATGTACTCTGAATGGAAAGAAGACCTGCATCGTCAGCCTTTGGCAGGCTACGCATAAACTACTTCCCGGTAACCAACTGGAAGTCTCCCTGAGAATCAATGCCAACGAGTGAGTGTGTAACTGCATCAAGTACAAATGTCAATGTCTGTTGTGTCAAGTCCAGTGTAACGGCTCCAAGAGATGCAAACCAATCAGCACCAAGGATAAGATCATAACGCTCCATAGGAATAATGTAAAGATCTGCCTGTAGAAAAATCTCCAATGCGGTATGGTAAATGCTGAAACATCTGAGAACTAGGAAAAGAATGAGAATTGGCAACCTCAACTGTGAGAGGCTGTGAAGCAGGAACAGGTGAAGCACGTATCCGACTAGTGATATAACTGCTAATAAAAGAATGAGTGCTGCCAGTATCAACTAAAGCAATATACTCACGACCTGTAATACGTACACGTAACCGAATGGAGCGAGGGCCGGGATGCCCTGTCCAAGTAGCATAGGCAAGCTGAGCATGGCAAGTAGCAGGAAGTAAATTAGTGGAAGGCTCAGAGGATAGGTCAGGCTCATCAGAAATATGAATGTAGATATCGGAATCATCTGGAGTAGTGCCCTCATGGTAAAAAAACAGCAGTAGTAGTAGGGAGAGGCTGACAGCAATCACGGGCAAAATGGTCAGGACTCTTACAACGAAAGCAAAGACGTTGCTGCTGAAGGTCAGCGAACTCTACAGACGTGTAACGTCGAACAAAAGCAGGTCGAGGAGTCGGAGGACGAGGAGACGAAGGGACAATGGAGAGAGCTGGAACATAAGGGGCAGGTGTAGGGGTGGACGCAGCGGGAAAAGATGAAGCAGAAGGATGGGGTCGGGAGAAGCGGGAAGGAAGAGTGTCATAGTACTTATGTTGTAAAGTACTAGCAAGAGACATCGCCTCAACAAGTGTGGGAGGACGGAAGGAAGAAACATCATAACGTAAAGCACCACGAAGCCCAGCAATGTAACGAGAAATAAGCTCAGTGGGCTGTAGATCTATGAAAAGATAAGAAAGCTCCATAAACTGATTTGTATAAGAAGCAAGATCACTGGTCTGAGTGAGACTATGGAATGTATCACGTTGGCGGTCGAGCCACTGAGGATCAATCATAGCATGACGGAGGTCACGGCGAAAAGTATGCCATACATGGAGCCCTTCTTGATCAGGATCAGCTCTATAAACTCGCCACCACGTGGCGGCGCGTCCATCTAAATGTAAAGCAGCCAACTGGATCTTCTGAGGATCAGTCTTAGGGTAGATCTGAAAATATGTGTCAAGCTTAGCAAACCAATTCTCTAATAAGTGCCCGTCAGAGGAACCGAAATAGGTAGCAAGTTGTACCCTATCACGAAAGTCTCGAGCAAAGTGTGGCTCAGGAAGTGGGCGACGTGAAAAGAAACCAGGAGGTGGGTTAGGTGGAACGAACGGTCCACCACCAGGCTGACTAGCAGAGGAAGATGGAAATCCAAATGGAGGGGGAGTCCCAAATGAAGGAAAAACAGGAGCTTTACCAGGACCATGAGGCTGTAAAGAATCAATCTGTGACTGCATAGTAGCAAAGCTCGTCATAACGGTATCGAAGCGAAGAACGAGGCCAGAAAGGGTCTCATCCATGCGACGAAACTGATCGGATAAGGTTTCTTGAGTAGTCTCACTCGGGGTAGGTGAATGTGCCATAATGATAGTGGAAGGAATAGACAAAAACTTGAGAGAGCGGACTCTTGTCGTCACCCCAAATTAGTCTATTAAAACCACTATTATCACAACTAAAAAAGGACAGCAATCAACAAATGAAAAAAGTGAAAATGAAGGCTGTAAAAATGCGCTGGACAGCCAGGAGGCAAGTGACAAATTGGAGTATCAAATGGAGTCGGAATTTCGTGAAATTTGGTTGAGGATGGGCAATGGACAGCCTGCAAACAAGGTGTGAAAAATGGCTGCAAACGGAGACAAAAACGGACGAAAGTGACAAGTATGAAGCGGCTGGACAGCCTGCAAACAAAAGTGAGAGGGCTGAAAATGGGAGGAGGAACGGATGAAAGAGATGAGAGAATTGGGCGCTGGAGAGCCTGCAAACAAGCTGGAAATGGGTGATAGAGGGTTGGAACTTGGGCGCCGGAAATAATCTGCCCAAAAAAAAAAAAAAATTCCGGCCGCCAAATTTAGCGGAAGTACTTCCGCTAACTATCTGCTAAAGCTCCACCAAGGAAAATGCTTTGATAGGAGCTGGTCCTCCTCCAAACTGTGCTGAATGTTGCTGAAGCAAAGAGACGAAAGCCCTCAGCAAAGAGAGAAAAATCAGCAAGGAAAATGGGCACCCAATCAGAAAATCAGATCTGAAATTCAGCAATCAGGAAAGTGCTCTGATACCAAGTTACGAATAGAGCCACAGCTGATCTAGAGCTAAGCTATGAAAGCATCACATAAGCAAGACTTAAGCTATGAAAGCATCGCATAAGCAAAACTTAAGCTATGAAAGCAGCACATAAGCAAGACTTAACCCTAGAAAGCAGGAAAGAGAGAGATTAAGGAGGCTAAAGAGAGAGATCAATATCATCAGCTGAATAACAAATGACACAGTTTCCCTACTTATAGCCAAGAGGAAGCCCTAAAAGGAAGCTTCCGGTGGCTAGGGCCCAACTGAGAGGGAAAATAGTGCGCCCTCCAAGAAGGCCCCCACTCTCCAGTAATATGTCCAAATGGCCTAATAATGAATAATAAGGCCAAAGGCCAACCATATAGTCTAAGTGTCACTAATGAATAAAAAAGGGCCCAAGGCCTGCTTATGCATAAAGTAAAGTAAATGTAAATGGACGCGGCGAATGTAATGAGCCGAGTCCATAACTGCTCCACTGTCATTCCTTTGTGTGTCTTGTAAGCAGGATCTTGGAGGTGCTTCACCTTCACCTTACAGTGGTATCAGAGCAAGGCTTACGAAGATCGAAGGGATTGGAGCTATGAAGCTTTTCGTCGACACTTTGGTGAAGATGAATCAGTTTTCTGTTCCTGGTGGTGAACAAGCTTACAAAGTGGATGTTCTATTAGTACCTCCACTTGCATGTTACTAAGGTCCATTAGATATTGGCTTTCTCCATAGCAATATGGGTGATTGTCGATTTTAGCCTGTTTATGATGGTTTTTTGTCAGTTTACTTTTATATCTCATATAGCTTATGGTAGATCTGAATTTCCAGCAAGTGTACCTTCGGTTTGGGAGTCATTAAATGCTGATTTAATGATTGCATGCCGGAAATTTGCAAGATCTATGGTTCTAGGCTATGTTCTAGTCCAAAAATTGCTTGTTTTTGAGATTTTTTGACTAGAAATGGTAGTAAGAGCTATGATTCTAGCAAAATCAAAACTTTTTGTGCTTGCATGTAATCAAGTTACAGTAGTTCAGGCCTGATTGCACTTGCATGTGGATTAGATCCACTAGATCATGCCAAAAAAGTCGAAACAAGGTCGGAAAACAAGGTTTTTTGATGATTTTTTCACTATTTTGGGAGTTTTTCCTAAGATCCTTGTATAAAACTTTGCATGCACGTTCTCAGGTGTGTAATGAAGCTGTCCAAAGACTGTCATAAAGTTTCGTTGGGTTTGATCACCATTAAGGGCCTCAAAAAGTCAAAAATTAGTGCATTTTTGATGATTTTTGAGCCTGAATTCTTGAAAGTGGATCTGAAACCTCTAAACCTGTTTACAAGCTGAAAGTTAAGTAGTATTGCCTCTATTTTGAGCCCTCATACACCCAATTTTGTGGTGGGAGGCTTCGGCACCGATCTCCCGAACTTTTGCTTGTTGGCGCCCTCCATAGAAGCTACTTTTGCTTGATTTGAGCCTATGCTTGCTTGTTGGACCTGTTAGAAGCTTCTATGCCTCTCTAATGAACATTAGAAGAGTGCTTGTAACCTCTGATTCAATGATAGGTTTTCTGACAAAAGCTTCTAGTAAAAGTGCATCCTCCTGGTTTTTTGGTCATTTATTGCTCGCAAGTGAAGTCCAGGTGGCAAGGTGACGTGGCAATCATCTTGCTAACCCACTCTCCCTCTATACTGTGCTTTACAACGACCAATTTGGTGTCCTGTAGCAAAAGTTATGATCGTTGGAAGTTTTGGCAATTTTTAGTTCAAAATTTGCAAAATTTATGAAATGTTTTGATGCACGTCTGCTTTTTCTCAACTTCAGTGTATTGTGCTTGTGGCAATTAGTTGCATGGCGATTCTATTAATGATTCTGACATGCATGGTTGATCTACAGTTGTTTTGAGTGGTTAAACGCATGTACTCTGACGGTTCTGTCATAGACCTGTGAGAATGGCTAGTGGATTCTAAGTGACTGACTGAGTCCTACATAAAAAATTCCGTAATGGCGTTTTGTGACTGATGTCGTGTGCTTTGCATACCAGTCTAACATGGATTAGTCACATCAGGAATCAAACAGTATATTTTTTTTGTTATCTATGAAATGAATTTAGATTAGTGAGTTGACCATAATGAGTTTCTATTTAGTCAGATTTGGTCATAGTGTTTCACTAAAGCTAAATTATTTCTCGGTTATAGATAATTTGAAATTGACTAAAGAAACCACATATACAGTTGTACTCTTAATACATGCAATTTGCCGACAGTTTAATACTGTAATGTCATTTTAACTTTTGGAGTGAGGTACTCCCAAAGAGAAGGTTAAACTAAATTTTTTCCTTTTCTATTGAATTGCATATTTGGTCAAATTTTGAGATTGGTTGTTTTGCCTGATACATTTCTAATCAATTTTGATCATTAAAAGTGGATCGAGTGAACGCTTGTGCAAGATACTCGTCAAATTTGAATTTAAAAACGACATCCAATTTGTGGAATTTCTATTCATGTGATTTCATATTCTGAGTTCTCGAACATTGACGGAGTAATGCCAAGCCGGTCAATAAAAGGAAGAACGATCCAATTTTTATTTGATTGGAAAAGTGGTTAAGTGATAGTAATGTTAGGAATTAATGTTTATTTGATACCCCTTAATGATGGTTTGGCCATGCCTGCATGCTATTTTTAGGGACCATTCTATTTATAGTAACTTCATTTATAAGGCTTATGCATGTAGGTGGGTGCACTACAAATAGATTAGGATCTATTTAGTACTTAGTTCATTTTTGGTTCTTACCATATATAGGTAGTATTATTAGTAAATAGCTTTTGCTATTTACTGTAGGCTCATTAGCTTTTATCAATCATTAAAGAAACTATATAAGAAGGCTAGCGTCCCACCACAACTATCCCATTCAATTCTATTATGCTAGAGCAATTGCTCAACTTTCCTATGATCTGAATTCTCTCTATGCTTGGTTTTGTGTGAGTGCTAGTAGGACTATATCTCCATCTAGAATTTGTATCACAAATTCTGACAAGTGACTATCCAAAGTTGAAAAATTGATTTCATTTCATGTTTTAATCCTATGGTGAAATGTATGCAAAAGGTCAAACTAGTGCTGTTATGCAACAATGTGGATGATTTTTGTGTATCTGTGATTCAACCCAGGTATTGATAATTCGATCATGGAAGTGAATTTTTCAAACTTTTTCCTACAGTAATTTACTTATACATTTGCTATATGTCTCTTCATCTTCTTAATGCCTTAGCTGAATGAGATTTTCAGGGGACTGAAAATCCTAAGGGGGGAGGTAAAGTGGACATCAGGAGTAGTAAGTGTGTTCTAGAAATGTATTTTGCCGTTAGGGTTTTTTTGGAAATCCCTAAGAATAATTGCTTAATACCGAATATTAATCCTTAGAATAGAATTCATTTAGTTGAATTCTTAAAAGATATCTTCGTAACCATGACATTATCCACAGGTTTTGGATGTAATTTGTGATGATAGAAGTAGAGTTTTAAATACATAGATCACATTGGACCTGTTAGTTAACAGAAGCTTATCCCTAGAGTGAACGCTCACGGATCAGTAGGGATTCGATCACTGTTATTTTCATTGTAACTATTCCTGCACCCATAAGCAACAGAGTCGTGACAATATGGAAATGAAACTTATGGAAATAAAACTTATGGAAATAGAACTTATGAACCTGGAAGGGTTAGTAATGTGATGTTGAACCATGTTGATCCTTCTGCAACTCGATAGAGATCCATGAATTCCTAGATATAAGAGTCCGAATTTTTGGTAATAGTCGACGTCATCAACAATGACGAAAGCTTTTTTGAAAACTTCTGCAAACATGACTAGTGGGTTTGACAGACAACTCTCGCCACCACGACAACGTTTTGCTGCGAAGAAACTAAATTAAACTCTCAATCTTCTTCTTTTCAAGAACTCCGTGGAGATTAAAATAACTGCTCCATTTCACGAGCCAATCCTCCACCACTTCCAGCTTTTTCTCCTTCTTCTTCCCCGAATAGGTCTCCAGCTGGAATCCGAGATTCAGAGAAGACAAGAATTTCACTTGATTCATTTGTAGCCATAGATGCACTGAATCGCGATTTGCTGGGTCCGCGATTCGCGAATCGCGATTCTAAACCCAGAATCGCAAAAAAAAAAAAAAAAATGGAAAACTAGCTTATGGCTGAAATTTTTTTAGGGGATCAATGGTCAAACCAGCGTTTTGCCTCTTAGAAGTGCAATAGATGAGGCACAAACAGATCTTATTTTCAGTAGCTATCTGGTTGTCATTTGCTCTGGTTTTCAGTAAATGTTAATCCTACAGTTTGGGCTATCAACTGTATGGATGATGATCACTTTTGCAATTGTTTCACTGGAGATGTGAGTGCAATGTGCATACAGTTGGGGGCATAAATATTGGGCCCTTCTCGGCGCGCATTTGGACCCCATTTTTATCTACGGGGGGGTGGTAGCATTTTTATCTACAGTGTCTATATAGCAGGAAGCTCTAGGGGGTTCGGGGGGCGGTAGCCCCCGGAGAAACAGGGGGTCCGGGGGGCGGTAGCCCCCCTGAGTGAAAACACACTTTTTGGTGTTTCGCACCCGAAACAATCGGCAAACTACACAGTCATAATGCTCTCAATCAGAGCTTTCATCTGATACCCATATTGCCTAAAAAAATTTCAAAAAAGGAAAAAAACAATTCTACGCGATTCTGGGAAAATCCCGAAACGCGTTTCTGAATCGCGATTCAAAATCGCGGTGCATCTATGATTTGTACCTCCATCTGTAAGTCTCTCAAAATATTTCGATAGTTCGTGTCAAAGAGTGCAATACTCAATTGCTGGCAAATTTGCATGTACGAAGGTATAGCGAGATTTGCAGTTTCTTCAATCATTTTGAATTATGTAGAACCAAGAAATCACTTAGCTTCATTTAACAAATACGTCTATTCTTAACTATAGGGAAAACAATGCGACCAAATCCCGACTGAACGTAATCCTCAATATGGTCATGTCACTTATCTAAATTCATTCCATAGATAATACAATATCTGAAAACATTGAAAATTACGAACTTTCAAAATTAAAAAAAAAAATTGAATTTTACAAAGCTTAAAAATTTGACGTAAAATATTGTTAGTACTAAGGCAATCAAAATCAAAAAATCGATATCTTGTTCGATGCCGAAACTCACTAATCTAATGTCTCACTGGCATGCAAAGCATACGACATCAATTACAAAACGTCCAAAATCCAATTATTCGAAAACCGTTAGCCACATCTACTGGTTTATGACATAACCATTAGAATACATGCATAATACCACTCAATCCATGCATGTCAAAAACACTCATGGAATTACCATGTGACAAATTTCCAAAAGCACAATACCCTAAAGTTAGAGAAAAGCAAACATGCATCAGAACAATTTGAATTTTTGGCAGATTTTACTCACAAAAAAGCAAGAAACTTCTGACGGCTATAACTTGAGCTACAGCGCACCAAAATGGTCGCTATAAAGCACAATACAAAGGGTAGGCATGTTTCTGAGATCACTGCCACATCAGCCCCACACGTGCGAGTACAAAGAGTGCAAAAAATCTGTAGGAGGGCACAATTTTTCTAGAGCTATGTGTTCAAAAACACCTATTCGCTATGCATTTACCCCAAGAGGCTTTACCAATAGTCTCTAGCAATTCATCAAACTTTTGTGAAGCATTTTTTAATCAAGTCCAAAGATGCAGTATGGGCTGAGAACGAAGAAATAATCATTTATGGGAGGGCGCACTTGCTTCAAACTTCAAAAAGACGGAGCATAAGCCTCTGACAATCAAATTGCGAGTTTGATAGCTTGTCAGGGAGGCCAAAAGGGATACTAAACAGGCTGGATTGACTCCATTAGTGATCCTCTTCCAGATTTGTCACAACAAAACCCCAAAAAAGCTTGAAAATAAGCAATTTTCAGCCCTTTGGGGCCTTCTAACCCTCTAGGGATTAAATTCTCTATTCCTACTCCTCGGACAGCTTCAAAAGATGTTGATTTAACACTCATGCAAGGTCTACAAAGCAAATTACAGCAGGATGCAATCAATTCCCTGAAAATACTTGAAAAAATCATCAATTTTGGCTTTTTCATCTACATAAAGCCAATGTCTAACTCATGCATCCACATACTGATCATTAGGCACTCGAAATAACCTATAACAGCCTTCGATTGTTCTGATTTTGCTAGATCATAGCTCTTACTACCCTTTTCTAGCCAAAGAACCTCAAAAACAAGCAACTTTTTTACTAAAACATAGCCTAGAACCGTAAAGCGAAACTGACAAAAACCGTCAAAAACTGGCTAGAGTCGACCATCTCCATATGGCTATGGAGAAAGCCAATACTGATGGATCTTAGCAACATGCAAGTGAAAATATTGAGAAAACACCCACTTGGAAGCTTGTCCTCCACCAGGAAGAGAAAACAGATTGATCTCTACCAAAGAATTAATAAAAAGCCTCACAACTCCAAATCCTTCGATCTTCATAAGCCTTGCTCTAAATACCATTGTAAGGGAAAGCACCTCAAGATCGTGCTTACAAGACAGACACAAAGGAACAACAATGGAGCAAAACCACCCAACCAATGAGAAGCCACCTATCAATCTCTGACAGCATCACCCCCGAGCCACGGGATAGGACGTAGGTGTAGAGAGAGGAGCTGGTAATGAAAACCTGAAACTGGAATTAGAGTAGGGTGAGTTCCCACCTGGATATATAGCCTTAGCTTTTACTGTGCATGCCCCCATGCAAGCAAAGAATACTCCCAAAAGCGCTTTTCATAACTATTGATACTCTGCACCATGCATTGCAATAGCCGTCCTAATCCATGCACTAGCTCCACATGTCATTAGATGTGTGTTACGAGCTCGTAACCAGTGCCGAACCCTAGAGAACACAGATAGGTCAGATACCACAGACTGGGTCGTGTCCAGCGTATACGACCAACAGGGCAAGACAGTGTGAGTAGTGTGCCCCAGCACGGTCCATAGCCATGGCGGGCCTAACACAGCCTAGGGACCCTGTCAGCAGGATAGGGCTCCCAGTTGGGTCCCGACGTGCAGTCGGCCACGTCAGTGACACGTGGCCGACACTTGGCAGTTCCATGCTCTACCAGGTCTCACATTGGGCTAGGAGGGGCTTGCTCCATATCAGGGAGTAGGCAAGGTTGGGTGGATCAGTTAGTGTTTGCCCTACTGTGGTGTTAGGATCTATTACACTGGTATCAGAGCCATCTCCATCCTAGGGAGTTCAGGAGCAGTAGTAGAGAAAGCTATCAGAAGACAGGAAAGATCTCTGAGTTTCTCAGAAAAGATTAGAGAAGGAGAATCGCTGTAGGTGCAGCCTTCAAACTTCTGATTTTCACTGAGAAATCACAATAGTAAGGAGTCAGATTCTTTGTAGAGGTAACTCGCTGGATAGACAGCTGTTTTTCACAGATTTCAGAGGGTTCTCTACAGATTTCCCAGCGGAAATAGAGTAGGATTTAGTCAGTAGATCCATCGCTGAACATACAAGGATCTATCTCTAATTTCAAAGAGGGATTTCAGTAGATCTGAGTGGAGTTTAGTCTGAAATTTCCCAACAGGGGCAGCGCTGGACAGGGAAATGAAAAAGTGGTTTTTCATCACTGTTTTTGGGAATTTCTCAGTAGTTTGAACTTCAAACAAGATTGCCACAGACCAGCGACCTACTACCTGAAGTCAGATCAGAAATTCAAACGAGTCTTGGGCCTTGAATCACAGAGAATTGGGCCAGATAGGTTGTTGTCCAGTCAGCGAGGGCAGGGATATCAAATTTCTGAATTTTCTTTTGTTTTTTTTCGGGATTTTACTCAGTTTGTTGGAGCCCCACATCTGAAATCAGATCAGTCAGCTACTCAACTCAAGCACCGAGAAATTTGGCACCGTTTTGAAGCTTCAAACTGGGATTTTCCGGGACAGCAGGTCTGAAATCTTGGGGAAAAGAGCTGAGAGGGTTCCTCTTCGTAATTTCTTTGGAAGTACAGTCCTCAGAAACAGCTAAGTCATCTTTCCATTCCCTTGTACAGTTATAAATTAGTCTTTTAGACTTTTTTTTCCTTCAGAAGTTAAGGTACCTCTCTTTCAGTTCCGAAGATGACCACTCCTCAGGGACCTGATCAACCCCCAGAGAGAGGCTTCGACGAACTTGAAACAGAAGCCTTGGCTTACAGTAAAGGGAAGGAACCCATGGAATTGGAAGAACAGGAACTGTTCGCCGAAGAACTCGACGAACTGGTAACCAAGGAGCAATTTCTCCAGTTGGTAACAGAAGTGGATGAACTGAAGTTGACATTAGCCAATTTCAAGTCCAGTGTGGATGACTCGTTCGCTGAACTCGAGAGCTTGATTTTGAGTTCCGCGAAAGGAAGCCTTCCCTCCACTTCTCAGTTGTCCCCTTCTCCACTTCCATCAGTTTCGGGTGAGACTTTACGGTCTCACCACAGTGTTTTGAATAACAAAACTTTGCACCAAATTAGTATGATCATCCAACAAGCCATTAAGAACTTGAACAAGCTCCACATCTTTAATGCTTTCACTAATGCATGCTAGCTCATCACTCAAAGCTTTAACTCTCAAAACAAAAGCATGAGCACATTCATCCTTCTTTTAAGACTTTGAAAAATTTTCCTCCTTAGGGTTTGGACCCTAGATGTAGACTTGGACTCATAAACCTTCTTCAAAGATTCCCAAGCCTCACTTGATGTTGTGCATTACCAACTTCCTTGAGAAGTTCATTAGTCACATTCATCTTGATCACATGTAAAGCTTTTTTTGCCCTCTTGTCATACCTCAATTGTTCTTGAGGTGACAAAGGTCACTCCTCCACATCTACAACAATATATATCAAATCATTCATCTCTAGCAAAGATTCCATCCTGACCTTGATTTAAAGCCTCCTACTTTTAATGAGGAAGAGCCTATGGCCTATAAGTGGTGGTTAAATCTCCAGGAGACTGGGCAGACTCCCCGGTCATGGAAAGCTTTTAAAGAAGCCTTCCTAAGAGAATTCCTACCTGAAAATGAACTTGATAGAGCCTGGGAAGCCTGGGAAAGAACAGTAATGGACAAGTCCCTCATCCAATACATCTCGCAGTATCGAGAAGCAATTTTAAAGATTAAAAATATGGATGATTATCAGAAAATCAGGGGATTTGTCCGTGGCCTCAAAGATGAATATAAAGTAGAGGTCCAAAGAAACTCGCCTACTACCCTTGAGCAAGCTCTCAGATATGCTCAAATCTATGATGATTCAGTGGGTAGGAAGAGGGCGAGACAGCAGCCACTTTCTGAGCAGCCACCTCAGAAAGACTTTCAATTTAAAAAGAAATCTTTAAAAAGAAAGAATCAAGATAAATTTAAAAGTGAAGCTCCTCAGAAACGCCCTTCACTCATACAGCCCTTAAAACCAGATGATTTTGAGAAAGCCAAACAGGTTCGTTTGTGCTTTGTGTGTATGGGCAAGGGACACACAGTCAGACAGTGTCCCAAGGGGCCTTTCACTAAAAAAGATAAGAAAGATAAGAAACAAGTTCATCTTGTTCAGACTGAATGTTTCCCCAGTGACTCGGCAGCTTCCGAGATCAAAGTGTATCATGAAGATCATGAAATGCTAGCGAGACCCTTCAGCTTTGGGCCGCATGACCTAGTACGTATGCATGGGAAAGTTGGTAACCAGTCAGTAAGAGTTATGGTTGACGATGGGGCAACCCATAATTTCATCAACTACACCCTGGTTAAAAAGCTTAAACTACCAGAAGTACCTAGTCAGCATAGGTACATAGTTTCATTGGCTAAGGGTGAAGATAAAAAAATATGGGAAACTATGGTAAGTAGTTTGAATCTTGGTATTCAGGGGTACCAGGATGAAATAAACTTTCAGATAATGCACCTGGATCGCATAGACATTGTTCTCGGGAGAGATTGGCTCTACAGTTTAGGACCTTCCCTCCACAGAAACTATCAGGAAAACACCCTCAGCTTTCAGCATAAAGGCCGAGAGATCCAGTTGCATGGGGAGCATGATGTTCCCAACAATCCTATGGTCTGCAGTTCAGAGCTCTGTCAGCTAATCGGAGACGAAGACCATCAGGTATTCTTATGTGACTTTCAGTTTATTCCTGAAGTTTCTATTTCCAGTTCTATGCAGCAGAAAATCAGTAAATTAGAAACTTTATTGTCTAAATTTAAAGATGTTCTTCCTGAAGATTTGCCACATGGTTTACCACCTAGCAGAGAGGTAGATCATGTAATAAACCTAGTACCAGGTACAGCACCTGTTTCTAAACCTCCGTATCGGGTCAGCCGAACAGAGGATGAAAAAATAACTAGGCAGTTAACAGATTATCTTGGGAAAGGCCAAATTCCGACCAGTAGTTCACCATGGGCCTCACCAGTCCTATTGGTGAAAAAGAAAGAGGGGTCTATGCGTCTTTGCGTAGATTACAGAGCCCTCAATAAAGTCACAATAAAAAATAAATATCTTATGCCTCGGGCAGACGAGTTGTTTGATCAACTCGACGGGGCTAAGTTTTCCAGTAAAATAGACCTCAGATCGGGATATCATCAAGTCCGTATAAAATCGGAAGATGTCTCGAAAACAGCTTTTAGGACTCATCACGGTCATTATGAGTTTAAGGTGATGCCATTTGGGCTCACAAATGCTCCAGCTACCTTTATGACCTTGATGAACAGTGTCCTCAGACCATACTTGGGTAAGTTTGTAGTCGTATTTTTAGATGACATTCTCGTCTACAGCAAAACGAGGAAGGAGCATCTAAAACACCTCAGAAAGGTGTTTCGACTGCTCAGAAAGCATAAGCTTTATGCTAAACAATCCAAGTGTGAATTCTTCGTAGAAGAAGTAGCATATTTGGGTCACATTATCTCGTCAGATGGGATTAAAATGGACCCGAATAAGGTTATAGCCATACTCAGTTGGCTGAGACCTCAGAATATTATGGAACTTCAGATCTTTCTTGGTTTGGCAGGATATTACAGACGATTTGTCAAGGAATATGCTCAGATAGCAGTTCCCATGACAAATCTTCTTAAGGGGAAGGGAAAGGAGTTCATTTGGGAGTCCGCACAGCAGGAGAACTTTGATGCTCTCAAAACAGCCTTAGCTACAGCACCAGTTCTAAAAGTCGTCGACCCCAATCAGCCATTTGTGGTCGAAACAGATGCTAGCGACTTTGCAGTTGGTGCTGTGCTAACTCAGGGTGGACGACCAGTTGCGTTCGAGAGTAAAAAACTCGAGCCAGCTCAGACTAGGTACAGTGCCTATGAAAAGGAACTCTTTTCTATAGTCCATGCCCTTAAGACTTGGAGGCATTATTTGTATGGTGCCAACTTTGAGGTCCTGACGGACCATGAGAGTCTCAAATACCTTTGCAATGAACCTGAGCTTAGAGGTCGGATAGCTAGTTGGCCAGAGTTGATGCAAGAGTTTCATATGTCTATCAGATATAGACGGGGAAAATTCAATACAGTAGCAGATGCCCTTAGCAGAATGCCTATGATAAACGAGCTGAGTTTTACTCAGATTCGTAATGAGTTACTCGAGTCCTTGAGAGGGAAATGCCAGCATGATGCATTCTTCTCTACTATTTGGAACTCAGTCCAGAGCAGACAGTTACAGACTCCAAAACCAGTTCTTGGGGCTGGTGCCAGTTCATCCAAGAATACGGTAGCTTCCGTTGAGGATGATGATGAGTCCGAGTATACGTCGTCAGATGACGTTGAGGATTCTGAGCCTGTATTACCCAAGCAAACCCCAGTTGACTCAAGGATTCAAATGGAAACAGTATTCCATTCGGGATGAGTACTTGCTCTATAGAGATAGAGTATGTGTCCCCAATTCAGAGGATTATAGGCAGCAGGTCCTATATGAATGTCATGACAATCCTAGTGCGGGACACCCAGGCATACAGAAGACCTATGAGCTTCTTCGTAGGCAATTTTTCTGGCCCAGTATGAAAAAGGACGTCCACCAGTATGTAACCAGTTGCCAGAGATGTCAAGTAAACAAAGCAGAGCATTTAAAGGCAGGAGGGTTGTTGCAGCCCTTAGAAATACCAGCTGGTAAATGGGAGAGTATCTCCATGGATTTTATAGTAGGCCTGCCTAAAACCCAAAAGGGTAATGACGCTATAGGGGTCACAGTTGACCGTCTGACCAAAATGGCTCATTTTATTCCGACCAAAACAATCGTTAGAGCTCCAGAGTTAGCAAGGTTGTTTGTAGACGGGCTATTTAAATTGTACGCTCTACCTTCCGGCATAGTCAGCGACCGGGACAGTAAGTTTACTGGAAATTTTTGGAGGGCAATATTCCATCATCTCCATACTAAACTTAATATGGGTACCACCGACCATCCACAGACGGATGGTCAAACAGAGAGGGTAAATCAGGTGCTGGAGGATATGCTTCGTGCATACGTCAACAAGAAGCAGACTAATTGGGAGGAGTATCTCTCAATATTAGAGTTTGCTTACAACAGTACCAAACATTTAGCTACGGGATACAGCCCATTTATGCTGATGTACGGTTTTCAGCCACGCTCACCCACAACTGTAGGGTTTAAACAAGAAAAAGTTGAAGCAGCCAGAAACTTTTTAGAGGACCTAAACCAGATGATAGACATGCTAAGCGTAGCATTAGGCAGTCCCAGAATCGAGCCAGGCATTATGCAAATCCACACAGACGGGATGTGCAGTTCTCCACTGGTGAGAAAGTCTACTTGAGAGTCCCAGTCGACTCTAAAACCCTCAAATCAGGAGTGTGTGCTAAGTTGTCTCCAAGGTATTATGGTCCCTTTACCATCAATAGGAGACTAGGCGAGGTCACCTATGAACTAGAACTCCCACACAGCAGTAAGGTTTTTCCAGTCTTTCATGTAAGTCAGTTACGAAAAGCCTTAACCAGATCAGACAATCTGGTAGGGGACAGTGTTCTAGTTCTCCCATTGGATCCTCAGCAACCTCCACATGAACCAGAGGAGATTTTTGATAGTAGAGAGACGCAGACTCGTCATACTCTATACCGAGATTATCTGGTTAAGTGGAATGATCAGCCTGTTGAGAATGCCACTTGGGAAAGAGGCAGCGTCCTTCGCAAGATTTTTCCAGACTTTGTCTTAGAGGACCAAGACGGTTCTTAAGGGGGAGGGAGTGTTACGAGCTCGTAACCAGTGCCGAACCCTAGAGAGCACAGATAGGTCAGATACCACAGACTGGGTCGTGTCCAGCGTATACGACCAACAGGGCAAGACAGTGTGAGTAGTGTGCCCCAGCACGGTCCATAGCCATGGCGGGCCTAACACAGCCTAGAGACCCTGTCGGCAGGATAGGGCTCCCAGTTGGGTCCCGACGTGCAGTCGGCCACGTCAGTGACACGTGGCCGACACTTAGCAGTTGCATGCTACCAGGTCTCACACTGGGCTAGGAGGGGCTTGCTCCATATCAGGGAGTAGGCAAGGTTGGGTGGATCAGTTAGTGTTTGCCCTACTGTGGTGTTGGGATCTATTACAATGTGTGACTGAGTCCTCACAAGGTTATTAATTACATTTCTAGCCTAGTCCGAAATAATGAGGCATAACCAATAATCTCGAATACTGGAGTACCGAGTATCCAGTCTTGGATTATGCCGAATCCTATATTGAGGACGTTGACATAACACATGGACTTCAAATTCAATACCTTATCAACATCAACGTCATGCATGTATATCGCAATCGTCATAATGGGTACCCATGTGCACTCATTGGGTCAAAAATCCGAACATTTACACTACACCATAACCACTTTTTGCGAATCTCAATCATCTCTTTCGAACTATACCATCAAAAGAATGTTGGTATGGTTGATGGCATAGATCGTCAAGATGGAGGCTTGATTGTTGATTGTGGTAATGAGGGCACGTGCACGTCTTGATCCTAATGCTTGTGATGTCATACAGTCGCATAAGACTGTTGTGGATAGTGACTTTGACTATTTTTGTGATAAAGAAGCTCCAAAATGGACAAAGGCCCATATGAGTTTTAGTTTGTAGATTGAACATCTAGAGAGTTAGCATATTCAAAACCGATTCAGATTAGATAATCAACTGATTTTAAATCGGCATGAAACATTACCTCAAAATACCACATACTACATTCATTTTGCTAGTCTTTATAGGATTTACAAAATCACGATCATCTAGATTATAGATGCAATTGTTTATCCGCAAAACTCCTGAAATTTTAAATAAATCTCAATGTTATATCTAGGATGGAACCCAAATAACAAAGGAGACATGCAATATCAACCCACAAAGTCTTAAACCATCAACCTCCATCATGCATAGTGCGGACCAAATGCTACATACTCACTTCATCATCAAGCAAGAGAGGTATCCCTGCTCTACTACATCATCAATCAAGAGGTGTCGGTCACACATGAATAAGCATGCGTCCACATTAGCTTTCATAAGTTTGTACAAGGACCAATGTATTGAGTTTCTTTGCTTTGCAAAGGTGAGAGGAGACTTGATCATTATGAAGGCTAGCACTAAAGAGTGAAGTCAATATAATGAACCCTACTTCCTCATAGAAAAGTAAGGAAAAGTCTGTAAATTTTTCCTAGCAAAAATTGCAAGTTTTTCAGAACAAAAGGTCACTGCAGATTAGCTATTCTTATCATATGAGGGGTTATTGGTCCATGCAATTTACATGAACATGACAGAGATTATTATCCTTGCGAGTTGCACGTTACTAACTTTTCCAAATCTAAATTTCCTGCCATCTCTCCCAAAAACGAATTGGCTTTGAAGGAGTAAGAACCTCCTGTTCTGAGTAGTGGATATAGAGATCTTAAGGCAAGTTATTTGCGGAGTTCTAACATAAATAATTTGTATGTCTATAAAACCAGTACCAACTATGGCTCATTCCTGAGTTCAAATCAGCCTAGCTTGTCACCAAAACTGAATAAAAAAACAAATGAAAGAAGATGGATGTGGCAAATACAAATAAGTCATCATACAACAAAGAAGTAAATCCAGGACAAGAGACTGCCTGTCAATCAAAAAGCCAATCTAAAGGTCTAAGATAACACTGTCATTCTAGGGTTGACCTTGAGTGCATCCCCCTCTTCCACAATATCAAGCCGAAGAATCCAGTCCCCCTCTTCTCTCTTCAGGTTGCAAATATTCTCAGCCACATCAATGATCTGGAGCTCTGTAAGCTAGTAATACATCATTCCAAAACAAAAGCCATTAGCTGGCGATGCAATCAAGCATCCTCCTTCATGCATCTTCTGAGGAATTCATAACACTATAATATACATATCAGAATGCACTCAGAAGCATTGGAGTCTGCATCAGCATGCAGGAAGAGTGTGAAGTGATGCAACTAACCTTCTTGGGATGGAGCTCATCCCTCTTCTTCTTCACCTGCCGAGACAGCTCTTTGGCTATCTCCTCGCATATGCCACAGCGGATGAACTTGATGTCTTCCTTCCTTGATGTGTATATCGCGCTAGAGGAGGACTTGGCTACAGCGAGCTCATTGCAGAGGCATGCAAGCAGCAGCAGTAGCAGCAGGTGGATCTGCAGCTTCGCCATCGCCACAGCAGAGAGAGAAACACACACACACACACACACACACACAAACAAAAGAGAAGAAAGAAGAGAAACCCAATAAAGAGTCTATTTAAGCTAACGCGGAGATGCCATAAAAAATTCCTTCCACCAACTCCAGCACCAGCATCTGCTTGGTCTCCATATCCATCCTCTGCACAGCCCACATGGCACAAACAACATACATTTCAAATCAAAAGTGTAGGTAATATAGGCGTTGCAACCAAATTTATTGGAATCAAAAACTTGTAAGCTATCTTCTAATCAAAATACCATGCAGGTAATTGCCATTCGCCCGATTGTTTTGGCCCTTGTATTATTTTGCGTAGTCATTTTTGCTATTATCTTAATTTTTCTTGGCTGCTGGGTCGACGCGAGAGACAGCGCTCGGAGAGAGAGAGAGAGAGAGAGAGAGAGAGAGAGAGAAATTGTCAACGACCTTATAAAAAAATGACTCGATAACAGAAAATGTAACTGATTCGCAGTAAAATGACAAGAAAGGAGAAACGATGATTGGAAAAAACTTATAGCAATATGATGAAGAGCAATGGCGGCAGCTCCATGGGGCACCATGGATCCCCTTGTGACGCTCTCTGACGATGAGCAAGACTCTTCCGACGAGGAGCATGAGGACTCGGTATCCAATTCCGAGCAGGAAGACAATGAGAACCACACTCCAAGGAATGCTTCTCAAAAGAGCACGCCACAATGAAGCCTAAACTGAGTAGACATGGGTTTCAGGCGGCCCATCAATCCTCTATGTTCTTGTGCCACGGCAACAACATATTGGTAATTCGGATTGGTCTTGGTCTGATGGCAAGCAGAAACAGAGCGACAGGAATGAGGGTGAGGAATCTTATGAGGAAAGTCGGACGACGGTGAATGTTGTTGCTGCCAAGGCTGCTGCAGAAGAAATATCTGAATATCATTACGCAGAAAGGCAAAAAGCTGATGCTATTGCTGAGCAAAGAGCTTTTTCTTTCTCCAAAAAGGAAAAAAGGAAGAGAGATCTTGGACAGACTAGTAGAGGTAAGAATTACATGAGATTCGGTTGCTTCCAGATCAAGGTGTGTAATTGCCCTCACAATTCTTGATATCCAAGATACTACAATCATTCATACCATATTAAGCTTCATTTAAGAAATAACTTTTCTTCTAAAAAATATCTGAATTTGATTATATTTTTGCAAATATTAACAATTTCTAGAACCTACTTGACCAAATGACTAGCTCATTCATTCAAAATTTTGATGCAATTATGACATTATTGTCAAGCCTTCTTAAAACTTATGAAAAATAGATATTGACCTTTTTTTTTCAATCAAATCTCACGCTTCCCAAGTGATATGAATGTTGTTACATGAAGAGATTAGCAGGTCTAGTTTGGCCTCTAATTCAAATTTAGAATCTCTAGCCCTGTCAAAAAAAACTTTGGAACTTTTGTCAAAGACAACCAAAGAATAGAAAATTCACACTCAACCAATGAAGCGTCATTCTTTCAATCTGAATTGTTTTGCGAATATGCAAGATAAAAAAACATCTCATTCAAGATTGTAGGATTTTGAAGTTTAACAAAAATAAATAAGACTAGTAAATGCGACAACTGCCACAATCTCTGAAGTTTGAAAGTAATGGAGATCAAGACCAATGTATGGTTTTTGTAGTAATACAAGAATATGAGCACTATTGGTAACCATTGTAAGAGAAAAGTCCTCAAGATCCTGCTTACAAGACACACACAAAGGAATAACAGTGGAGCAAAACCTCCCAACCAATGAGAAGCTATTGATCAATCTCCAATAGCATCACCCTCAAGCCACATGATAGGATGCAGGTGTAGAGAGAGAAAAACTGGTATTGAACACACAAAACATGAATGGGAGGAGGACAAGTTTCTCCATGAGTATGTAGGCCTTGCTTTTATTGTGCATGTTCCCATGCAAGCCTATAGTATGCCCGTACATGCAGTGCATAAGTATTGATACTCTACACCATGTCAATAATCATCTTAACCCATGCAATAGCTCCACATGTCATTAGATGTGTGATTGGGTCCTCACAAAGTTATTAACTACATTTATGGCCTAGTCCGACATAACAAGACATAACCAATAATCTTGTGTACTAGAGTACCGAGTATCCAAGTTTAGGATTATGTTGAATCCTATACTCGGGACATGGATATAGCTTTCTTCTCCCCTTAAACAGGTTTTGTCCTCAAAATAGGAAACAAAGTCAAAAACCATTTCTTTAACTTTCAACACTTACCCAAAAAATCATTATCCTTAGTCTGACTTCACATATTAAACAAGTACTCAGAGATAGAATGATTTTTCAATTGTTTATCTTTGTTCTGGAGTACAATCTTAGATTTGAAAAGTACACTAAGCAATAAATTTTTTAATCAAGTTTGATTCTCTCCAAACTAGTAACATCACATTCATATATTTAGTTTACATAAAACACTTGATGAATTATCACCTAACACAAGATCAAAATAAGTTTAAAATAAAAAAACTAACAGTCCAAAAATATCCACAATTTCTTGTAAACAATTCATGAATGCTTTTTGGTACATATCCTTAAATCAATCAAAATTCTAAGGCGTAACAGTTCATCCAACTAGAAACTCTAAGAGGTCCATCAAGATAAAAATGATTTTAGCTTAGCTCTAAGTACTTCAAATACTCTCGTAATTTAAATGTCCCTATTTCTAGCATCTCATGCAAAAAAAATAGCAATAATCTAATCTTAATAGATTTGTCTGTCTTCCTAACATTTGGATATCTAGGTTGAAATGTGTACACAAGCATTTACAGACTTTAACATGTAGTAGAGTACCATCCACTAAAGTAAGCGAACTCTCCACACAAGTAAAATCACTAGAGTAAAGGTATTTAGATTTTCAAATCATTGATCTAAATTCTTGACTCATTCAAGAATTACTCACCATACTTGAAAATTCTCATAGTTTTTTATAATCCTCTGATAATAACTAAGTATCTATTTATGACTTGTCAATCATAAATGTTCATATTCCTATTATTCGTCAACTATAATTCACTAGAGTCCAAAGCATTCTTAATTATTAAATAATACTAAAGTACATGCCCAACACAACTCAAGAAATACAAGAATCATTCTATAAAAAAAATCTTAGAAACAAATATTTCTTCACCTCAGATTCTAAACAGAAATGCAAGTTACCCAAGTTCTATATGCATCAGATAATTAAAGACTGAAAGCATAGCAAAATAGTACTGATAACTATCTTCGACTACAAAAAACTTCAAATTGCTATCTAGAACATAATCTAGATACACAAGGTTCTACTGAATTCCATATAAATTCAGTTGTCATTCTTGGAATTGTTAAAACCTGTTAACCAATTGAGCTATCTGGAATACAATCACTAATGAATTGAGTCTCTTTCTCAACTAATAAATACTCTATATCAAAAATTTCCTATATCCTATGCACATAATTTTCTTGATGAATCTTGATGACTCACAAACCATGTATCAATTTAAGCAATATAATTCAAAACATATAATTCTTGGTGGATTCTCTTCAGACTACTCGTTTAAATCAATTAACTTTATCCCAGAGTAACCGAGCTTCTCAAGGTAATTGCCAATGAGTCAAAATTCTCAAATGTGGCGGATGTATGATCTTGCTAGGTCTCATGTGCCCCATCACATGAATCCATGTACTCCTCACTCTCCATTATGGAATCCATCTCCTTTTGAGCTTCACTTATGGGATCCATGTACTCCTCACTCTCCATTACAATGCATCTCCTTTTGAGCTTCACTTTGATATGAGCTTTGTGGTAGCTTGTGGTTATTCTTCATCTTTGGTTCTCTTCAACATAGGTGTGGTGGTTGCCTCCTTGTTGTAGCTTACTTGGCTTGGATTGAGACCTATGGCACATGACATGTTAACATGCAAATAATTGTTCTAAACAATACTTATCCATATGTCTATGTTCAACAGCTAGTTTAAGTGCACCAAATAAACTCAGTAACTAGGACTACATATTAATTTATATAAGATTTATTATGCATATATGAGTATAATCTCACTATGATCCAACACATAAACATATATCATTATATGGCAAATTCCTTCAAAATCTACACATGCTACTCACATGTCTCACTAAGAATCTTGTAACTTAGCTACCAAAGAATTCTATTTCTCATGAGTAAATAACATATCTGGAAAATCTTTGAGATGGAACTGAATCCACTCAAATAAATTTTCCAATCCAACTACCTTAAGTAACAAAATCTAATTCAACCAATGATCCTAGTCTTCAATCCTAGATTAGGTTGATCCAATACAGACATTCAAGTTCCAATGGTATGATCAAACTTACTCCAATCCAAAACAAAATTGGAATTAATAACTTCTAATCTTTCTTTGTACTACTAGTTCATATCAATAACTTTCAAGTTCCAAACCTCCTTTAGTTCTAGATTGTTTCTCACAATCCTAGAGAATTTCTCTTTGACTTCCAAGTAGTTCCATTTTTGTAGCTTACTCAAGATTTGTTTGAAAATGCTTTTAGTAATCACATTTTTATACACATTTTGGCTTTCTTCCAAAAATTGTGTATTAGATAGATCTTCTAATAGAATTTATTCCATCACTTCACACACACACACACCTCGTTCTCCCCTTTCGAAAGAAATTGCATAATTTCAATCATTGGAGAGAAGATGTATGAAAATATCCAAACCCATGAAAAAGTCAGTAATATGCATTATCCAAAGAGGATTCATTGAATTCATGACTTTTCTTTCAAATTTCAACCCGAGCGACAATAAATATCATCCATTTAAAATCCATATATACAAAAGAGATCAAGCTGGGTATACAAAATTGAAATCCAAAGATCTTGGAAATTCACTTGAATTCCAAGTCCTATTTATACAAGCAGTAATTCACGTGACGTTAACGTCCCTCTAAAGAGTAATTTCATTCTAAAAGGAATAATATGTACTCAAAAAATTTCTAAATACTAAGGATTCGAGAAATAGCTTTTAAGGATTACTTGATTTTGTAAATAATCACCGAGTCCTCACAAGGTTATTAATTACATTTTTGGTCTAGTCTAGAATAACAAGACGTCATCAATACTCAACAAGTGACCAATCACAAATGTTGGCTTCATGATTACAAAAAGTTCGGCAATCAAACATTTGTACAACCTGTTGACAATAATAGCTTGTACCATATTCATGGTGAAAGAAGTGTCCAACTAGAATCACCAAATAGATATGTTATGCTTATTCAAATTGTTCTTTATGTTATTGATCTTACAAAAAAGTCTATTTTCTTATAAGTAGTTATTTTTACTTAGGTTACAAAACTAGGACTATTTCTAGTTGTTGCACAATTTCAATAGTAGTAATATTGTTTTTGCCCTTAAACCTAGGTAGGATTTTCTTTATAGATTGAATCATTTTTTTTAAATCAATCATCAAGTTCTTCATACTTTTACACTAGTATGTATGTATGTATATGTATATATATATATATATATATATATATGACATTAAAGACTTTGCCAAATAAGCCATAAAAATAGCATGCAAATGTCTAATGTAAATATGGTTTGAAATTGAGACTATTGTAATAATTTTCGTATATCCTATTTCAAGAAGATCAACTCATGCAAAATTTCCAACAACTAAATCTATTTTTGAAGCTTCATTATTTTGTGGAAGACCTTACTTCCATTGATGCATATATGTTGCATTCTAATGCAAATAAAGAAATTACATTTTTAAGTGACTGTCAATCTCTTATTGATTCTTGGTCTATCATGAATCTATTTGCAATTGCATATTCAAAGCTATGGCAAAAAAGTGTCGAGGCAACCAGAATCAAATCAGATCTTTCTTTCTTTTGAATAATCTTGTTACAAGTGTTACAAGCTACAAAATTTGTTTCAAGTATGTGGTACATCTTTTGTAATCCTTAGTAATAAATTATTTTTAATATGCCAATTCTTGGCAAGGTATAGAAAAAATTTGTCATACAAATATAATATGACAAATCTAAAACTTGCTATTATTAATTTGAAATATGAACAAAAGAACTCAAGGTGAATATTCAAAGGCATTGGCAACTCAAATTCACATCAAATTTAATAATATGAAGGTATTTCAAAATCCACATTGAGACAACGTATTGGACTTTAATCCTTTTTGAATCACTAGTAATGTGAAATTGACACACTGTGGACTAGTATGCAAAAATACTCTATTTTTCTCAAAGTCTACGGTTTTGAGCAAGTTTTCTACTAGTTTGCTAAATTTTTGTCTCACATTTTTGCAATCCACAAAATTCAATGTAAAGTCACGTCTATCACATTTTGAGCTGACTACTTCATCTATTAGCACCTATTACACATAGTTTAATAGCTAGCATGTCTTGTACTTATATATTAGATGAGCTCGATATGTGTATAACTATCACCAATATAGTAGCCAAGCCATTTGCCAACAAAAGATAGCAGTTCTTCATAACATCAAACTTTCTGCTCATGTACTCTCAACTTTTTAATGCTCGATTTTCTAATCAAAATACCATGTGCATTCTTCAATTCATTTATGCTTATATGATTATTTTGTTTGCATTCATCACTTTTATGATTTTTCAATAGCACTTTTCTAGGCACATTGTATGCTTACAATGTCTATATGTAATATGTCTTTCTTTAGTAGAATTTTTCTTCATCTTCACTAATCATTATTCGTCATTAATTTTCATCTGCGTACATGTGTGCAAGTGCGCGCGCGCGTGCTTGCACACACACACACACAATTATTGATCAAGTTAATTCTTGTGTTGCAAGTGCATTATATCGTGACAATGACTCTACAAAAGGTTTTGAAAATAATCCTAGCATACTAGCATTGTTGACAAAATACTAGGCTTGATGTTTTTGCCTTTGATTATGTGGTTGTTGCGTTGCATACTTTATGCTACTTTTATTTTCTTTTTTATATATTTTCAACCATCTAGTTGTTACTTTTATGTCACGGTTTGTATTTACAATGACTTTATAAAAAGAATGTAAAAATAGACCTACTCTTATAATACAAACTGGAGGCTGTACTATCATCTAGACATATCCAAAGTACTTGAAAATGCAGTTGTGGCAAACATTTACTTCAAATTAGTCAAGCTGCTTCTATATCTGCTTGTCTTGTATCACTTATTGCCTCCCTAACATGTCACACGTTGATGCATTTGGTCACAATGTGTGTGTGCGTGTGTGTGTGTGTTTTAACCTAACAAATCTAAACAAAACTACACATTATCACCACAATACCAAACATACGAATATTAAAGTAAATCAAATTCGTATAGAGTCATAATAGTCAAACATATCATATTGACCAAACCTAACAACAACAAAAGCTCCGAGTTGAGGAGAATATGCTGACCTATATCCATCCACAACAACAACCGTGTTCGAACAGAGACAGTATTGTGGGAACTACAGGTGTCTACACATACTCTCAGTTGTTATCCATGTCACAACAAGTAATCATTGCCAAGTTAGGTGACTTTAATTTTGTCCATATCATGAGTAAAGAGTCGGACATTGTTTCAACTTTACTCAAAGTTACAAAATTATAAGGTTAATAGTGTATAATCAGTGCTTGAAAGTCAACAATTACAAAAGTATGACTAAAGTAGACAATTACGTCCAGACTAGTTTAAAAGTAGAGTTCAAAACTATTTGCCATTACCCTTTTCAGCATACTTATCGGAACACCATCCTTTTTTTTAAGTAACAACTTAGAAAAATGTTTATTGCACTGTTGATTTCAAATTGTCAGAGCATTATATAGACTTTAACATACAGGTCTAATCCAAGTCGTATAACTAAACCCATCATACCAGTTATATTAGAAATAGTCGACATGTAACCGAAGGTTTAACCAAAAAGCAGTACACTTCAAAGGAAACCTCATTAATGAAAGTCAAGCATCAATGAGTAGTAAATTCATGATCATTTCATGGCACTTCAACTCTTCATACCCATTAGTAGCAACAACCGTATTGAGAGGATTAGAAGACTGTTCACGTGAATTTTTTCATTGTATCCAGAGTGTTGTACGAAGTCTGATCAAAAGAACTCAAGATAGTTTGTTGATTGTGATCATAGTGATCAAAACAAGCAAATAAATCATGAGAGCATTTCTTAATTAGAAGTGTGTGTGTGTGTGTGTGTGTGTGTGTGTGTGTGTGTGTGTGTGTGTGTGTGTGTGTGTGTGTGTGTGTGTGTGTGTGTGTGTGTGTGTGTGTGCGCGTTATCCCGCCAACCATCCCACAAAACAAGATAACCACACTATAAAGTGATGCAATAGGTATACCTAGTGTGGTTATACCTGCTGCACACCCGAAACAACATAGGATGTTGAAATAAGAACCATGTGAAGACAATCATCCCAGGTGCGTTATCTCGCCAACCATCCCACAAAACAAGATAACCACACTATAAGGTGATGCAACAGGTATACCTAGTGTGGTTATACTTGCTGCACACCTGAAACAACATAGGATGTTGAAATAAGAACCATGTGAAGACAATCATCCCAGGGGATAAGTTTCAAATATAAGTCTCTCTATGGAAGAGTTTTTCGATGACAAATATTCCCATTCAAAAATGTCAACAGATACTTTCAATTTTTCAAGACCATAATGTCAAGTATATCTTGAGATTTCTAAATAGCATCCTAGAATTGAGATAAACAATCAGGATATGAAAATAGTTTATCCAAGCCTACTTTCAAACTAGTCTGCAATACTTGCCAAATTTTACACTAGTCTAGAAGTAACATGACTGCATGGAAAAGTCTTATAATCATAATGTAAGCAAGTCGTATGGTTATAAAGCCAAGTAATTGAAACTTGTCAATGAGCTTAATTTATCCAATACCGATTATAATGCCTCATGTAGTAAGGGACAAATATCTTATGGAGCAAATGACTGCAACTGGCTCAGTCATAGAAGATTCTGATGCTCTCATGACTCTATTAACGAGTCTACTTGAAGCCTACGAAAATTGGGTCATGGCAAATTCGACCCAAGAGCACCTCACTCTGTCAAGAGTAGTTTCGATGCTCCTACAAGAGGAGACCAGAAGATCTGCATCCTCCTCGGCCTCAGGATCGGATCCTCAAGCTCTATATTCGAAAAATTCGAAGTTTAGATCCAAGAGATCTACAAAGTCAGGTTATACTAACAAGAAGAGCAACATGCAAACTGGACCAAATTCTGGTTCAGGATTGAATTCAACCTCTTCATCATTCCAACCAGTGCAAAAATTATTATACAAATACTATAAGAGGACTGGCCATGAAATAAAGGACTGCCAAACTTTGAAGTACAACAACGAAAAGAAAAAATAGTTCTACAACAAGCACACAATGCAACAATCAGTCACTCAATCTAGTCACAAGATGAAGATGAAGCTGCATTCATGACCAAATTTGGAGAACAACGGGATATCGATTCTTGGTATCTAGATTCTGGAGCAACTCAACACATGACTCACCATCGCGATTGGTTCAAAGACTATAAGTCATTCACCCACGAGTTGTACAACTTGGAGACAACTCATCACATTCAATCGAAGGTGAAGAAACATTCAGAGTTGAATTCTAGAAAGGTGAAGTCAAGTTGTTGTTTCTTGACAAATCTTGGAAGGTTCTAGCCTTCGGAAGAAGAAGTGGCTATCTTTACGAGCTCAGCCACTACTATTGATCTTCTAACAGTCAAGCTCTTCACACATCCACTTCTGAATCAAATGATATGATGTGGCATTTCAGACTAGGCCACCTCAATTTGAATAGTATCCAGCAAATGTATGCTCGGAGACTAGTACAAGATCTGCCTTCTGTCAACAAGCCAACTTCTCCATATGAAAGTTGTATTATCAGCAAGCATGCAATAAGCCCTCTAATTTCAGAGTCAGTTCATACTTTCAAAAGCTTGCTTGACCTTGTGCACAACGACATTTTTGGATGCAAACTACTTCCACAAGGGGAGCTCTCTATTTCCTAACCTTCATCATGACTTTTCTCGAAGGACTGCTACCTACTTTATGAAGAACAAATCCAAAGCATTTAAGTTCTTCAAGCAATTCAAGGCGTCTACAAAAAACCAGACCCAAAGGAAGATCAAGTCTCTACGCACAGATGGAAGGGAAGAGTATATCTCCACAAAATTCAAGGAGTTCTGCAAGGCCAACGGGATACATCAACAATTTACAACCAGCTACTCACCTCAGTCCAATGGTGTAGCTGAACGGAAGAATCGGGCACTCATTGAAAGTGCCAAGAGCATGCTGGCCCATGTCTCTCTTCCAAAAAAATTCTGGACAGAAGCTGTTACTATAGCTGCCTATTTGCAGAATCGATCCATCACCCAAGCCCTGAATGGCAAGACACTGTATGAGGTGTGGATAGGATCGAAACCATCACTCAAATATATTCGAGTGTTTGGATGCATTGCTTTCGCTCAGATCCTTGAAGACCTAAGAAGAAAGCTTGATGACAAAAATAGAAAACCGATTTTCATCGGCTATTCCCTAGACCATAAGGCATACAAGCTCTACAATCTGGATACCGAGAAGGCATTCACCAATAGAGATGTCATTTTTGTGGAAGACCAGTTCATCAACCACAAGGGGAAAGTTGTTGACAAATCCGACCCAGGATTCGAGCACCCAAATTTTGATCCAAGGATTCAACTACATAATAGCGATACTGACTCAAACAATGAGTCAGAATCTCAACAAGTCAACCCACATCAGAAGACCAAAGTTCAACCCAGAAGGTCGAACAGGTCCAGACAGCCTCCATCCAAATTTATGGATGATCTAGCCTGCTACTTTGTGCAGGAACTAACCACCGTTTATGAGGCTATGTCTACTCTTGATACTGACCAGCGGAAAGTAGCAATGGACACCGAATTCGATTCTTTGATAGAGAATCAAACATGGACAGTCACAGAGCTACCAAAAGATCGAAATCCGATTCCATGTAAATGGATATTCACCAAATAAAGTAGTGGTTGATGATCAATATAAAATGCAAAATGCGTTGCCAATAGATAATGTCAAAACTTTTTAACAGATAAATCATGGCCAGCGCTTCGTGTTCAGTTGTCGAATAATTCTTCTTCGTATTCGTAAGCTATTTGCTTGCAAACCTGATAGGATAATCCTCTTGTATTCACCTGGCTGCGTCAAAACTGATCCAATGGCGTATTTTGATGCACCAATGTGAATGTGAAACTCGTTTGTCCAGATTTGAGTTCGTAGTATCGGTGCAGAAGCTAAAGCTTTATTCCATTTCTCAAATGCTTCCAATGCTTCTACTGTCCAAATTGGTACAATAGTCAATTTATATATAGGTCTTGCTAGATCCGCAAAGAATAGTATGAATATTCAATAATAATTTGCATGACCCATAAAAACATAGACTCCTCAAATTGTTCATGGCAGTGGTAACTCGATAATGACTTTGATTTTGGAATAATCTGTAGCCATGTCATGTCTTGATATCATATGTCCAAGGACAACTCCAGGAGTGACCCAAAATTGACACTTTTCTAGATTTAAGGAGATTTGGTATTTGCGACAATGTTCAAATACTTTTTCCAAACAATCCAAGTGGTCTGTATCTGCACTATGGACTCCGAGATCATCCAAGTATATTTCAAGAAATTTCTGCAAGTAGTCCTTAAAGACAAAGTACATCACTCTTTGAAATGAACTAGGTGCATTACAAAGTCCAAACAGCATAACTTTATAAGCATAAGTTCTCCATTCTATTGCAAAAGTGGTTATGCAACGATTAACTTGGGGTTAAATCCATCCAGAAAAACGTACGCTTCCGCTCCAGCAAGACAGTCCAATATGCTTTCAATAAAGGGTAACGGAAAGTGATCCTTCCGCGTCACTTTATTCAAAGCTTTGAGATTCACACAAATTCTCATCTTCCCATTCTTCTTAGGAACGACAACAATTGGAGAAACTCATTCCATATGTCGATTTCACAAATAAAGTCGGCTTCTAGTAGTCTTTGCATCTCTTTCTTTATAATATCCATAACGTTTGGATTACAGCGATAAAATCTTGTGACCTTTGGAACTGCATCAGGCATTACGGGTATCGTATGCTCAATAATCAAGGTAGGGATCCCTTTGAGATCCTTGTACATCCAAGCAAAATAGTCTTGATATTTGATCGATAACTTCCTTAACGCTTGAAATTGTTCAAGAGTAAGTTGCGCTCCAACTTGAACAATCTTTTTGGGCTCTCTTGGTTCGACAAGATTCATTGGCTGAGTCTAGCTGGTCCATCGTAAACCTCCCTTGTTTCTGGTTCTTTTTTCTCTGGTTCACGATGAGCTTTTGGTCACATAATCACAACATCATCCAAAGTATAACGTTTGAAATGCTCAGGCATATCATATGCTGGACTTCTTCTTATTGTTCTTTTTTATAAAGGTTGATCTTTGATCTCCGTTTAGTTTTCTTGGTAGGAATCGATCTTGGAGGTGATGACCTTCTAGATGATGTGCTTGTCTCTGAAGGTGATGACTTCCTTGATGGTGATTTCTTGCGAGCAGTCTGACTTGAAGAATCATCTTTGACCTTTCTCTTTCCTTTATCCAATAAGGGTGGTATTACTTTCTCATCTGAGCAGTGTACAATCTTTGATGAAGATACTACTCTGACTACATGCACTAGAGTCGGAAATCTTTACGTACTCTCTAATTCAGTTGCAGTAGCTAGCATCTCTCATGAAAATGTAAACGATAATGCTATTCAGCGAAGGATTTTTCATCAGGCCACAAATGTCTGAATGTACAATATCTAACAATCCTCTAACAATGTGCCGATGGCTTGATTTAAATGGTTTCCTAGTCTGTTTACCAACTGGACAGTCTTGACAGACATAAAACTCGACTTTATCACGAGGATAGTCGAGATCAAGAACAATAGATTGTATAGACTTAAGTATGAAAATCTGGTACTGAATTACAGAACAAGAAGACAATTACTCTATCGGCTAGTAGAGTCTTGTACTGTGGAAGCTTATCAGGCTATGAAAATTGCTCTGATACCATGTTGGGATTGAAAGAGAGTGTGTGAGTGAGAAACTAAAATAGCTCGAAAAGAAACGAACTCGAAACTCGAACGAGAAATGAACTCGAACGGAAAGTGTTTGTGCGTAGCGGAATGAGCTATATTACTCTTTCCCTAAGCATGACTACGCCTATCAGAAACGAACAGAATGTTAGTGATAGAAATCACGGTTGATTTGATTACGTAGCCAAACATTAAGCATCAGAAGGATAATTTGTCGTGAATAGCTAGACAAATTATTGGTCACGAATGATTTGTGAAGAGCTAGATTGAGCTCGACTGATAACCAGTCGCAAATTAGTCACGAAAGACAAGACTAAATATTAGTCACCAATAGTTAGACTAATAATAATTCACTAAAAACAGATGACCAGATTGAGCAATAAGAGAGTCAGACAGAATGTAGAAAAGCATAGCAATATTGACACAAATCTGAACGCAGAACAAGACAGAGCTGTTATTAGATTAAGTGTAGCAAAATATACATGTCAATAATGCAGTGGAGCAGAAGACAATAGCGGATGAAACTTCGTGCTCTACAAAGCTAATCCAATCTATAAGAAGGAATAAACGTATTACTGACAATACAAAAGAATCAATGCGCAAGGCATCTACTTCGTCTATCTCTAATAAGCTTTTGATGCTATTATTTTTACACACTACTGTTATCTCACATCTTGTCATATATATACACAATTTTACAGGTGTGCAGATGAAAAAAGTACAAAGTGGATGTGCCGTCTGTAGGAGATCATGGGTGGTTGTTGTCGTTGTCAAATCTGTTAGCACGGTTGCATGGGATGAGTGTGAAAAGGCCGCGACGTCAGCCTTTGCTGAAATGAACATTGGTAAAGATGCGAAAAATGCGACACTCTGACAAAATGCCTTAGGATTTGATTTACAGGGTGCCTTCGCTTTTCCTAGGGCACCTTCAACATTTTGTAAGGCAGTGTCGTCTTTTTTGCCTGTCACAAATCACGTGTAAAAACATAGTGTCGCGTTTTTTGCCTTTTTCGCCTGTGGAAATTTACTTGTATTTATGCAGACTGTGCGACAACATGAGTAAAAATGCAGCATGAATGGAGGCTGATTAAAATAGGATTTAGGAGAGTAGAGAAGATAAATCCAACATGAATGACATCCCGATGATGACTAGAAACTGCAAAAGAAGCAACAAAAATATACAAGTACAATCCTCACAATGGCAGGGCCTGCAATCACAGGGTTAGAGGCAGTACAATAAATGGCATCAAATCTGATTCAATAAACAATGATCTAAGAAATAAACACAATGCTAAAGATTGAGAAACAAATAAATAGCAGTGAATTAGAAGTAGTTTGCAGCAAAGGCAAAACACAGAAGTTAGAGTGGACGACACCAGGCAGATCAGCCTCCTCTCCTTTCCTCCTCCCTTCCAAAGTGAGCACTGATTAATGATGGACATCAAAATGAGAAAAGACTGAGAGTAGAGTGGGAGACACATAAATGGGAGGCACCAAGCAGGGATCAAACAGCCTTGCTTCTTCTCCTTCCCTCTTTCCTTTCTCCACAAACTCTTTCTTTGCACAAGTTTCTCTCTCTCTCTCTCTCTCCAAGAAGATGAATGATGTTACGTAGAGGTTGGCCCTCTCTAATGCTACGGAGGGCTGGGACCTCTTCATGAATGGGCACCAATAGGGGCTTTTTGGCAATTGGGCCCAAACTTGAAGGCAGGGTCCCAAATTTGGTTTTAAATCACTAAAGTGGCCTACGGTGAATAAAACTGCCATTTAACTGGTTCTCAAGATGAACTAGCACCTCCTAGCCCCGACAAACCCAGGAACTAGGGGCATAGGCCTCAGAGCGAGACGACTGATTTACATCACTCAACAAAGGTATCTTCACAATGTTCTTAACAGATACAATCTAATGAATTGTAAGTTAGCTCACTCACCGATGGATCCAGGCCTGCATTTGTCAAAGGGCCGATGTCTCCAGACCAAGCAAGAAGAGGAGCAGATGAGAGAATATCCTTATCGATCGATACTTGGATCTCTCATGTATGCAAGTTGAGAAATTTACTGTCAGACATTAATTTGTATCAATACAACCCCACAATTTTATTCTGTGATAATCAGAGTGCTATTGCCTTATCGGCCAACCCTAGATTTCACTCTAGGAGTAAGCACATTGAAATCAGATATCACTACATCAGGGGCAAGGTTCTCAACAAGGAGGTGAGCTTAACGTACTACAGAACGCAGGACGTGGTTGCAGATATATTCACAAAGGCATTAAGTGTTAATGCACACAACAAATTTTGTGTATTGCTTGGTCTGAAGATCAAGGCGTTCACGGATCCAGATTAAGGGGTGGTGTTGGATTTATCTCCTCTACTCTCCTAAATCCTATTTTAATCTACCTCTATTCATGCTGCATTTTTACTCATGTTGTCGCATAGTCTGCATAAATACAAGTAAATTTCCACAGGCAAAAATGCAAAAAACGCGACACTGTATTTTTACACGTGATTTGACAGGCGAAAAAGGCGACACTGCCTTACAAAATGCCAAAGGTGCCCTAGGAAAAGTGAAAGCACCATGTAAATCAAATCCTAAGGCATTTTGTCAGAGTGTCGCTTTCGCATCTTCACCAACGTTCATTTCAGCAAAGGTTGACGTCGCGGCCTTTTCACACTCATCTCATGCAACTGTGCTAACAGATTTGACAACGACAGCAGTCACCCACGATCTCCTACAGACAGCACATCCACTTTGTACTTTCTTCATCTGCACACTTGTAAAATTGTGTATATATATGACAAGATGTGAGATAACAGCAGTGTCTGAAAATAATAGCATCAAAAGCTTAACAAAGATAGACGAAGTAGATGCCTTGCGCATTGATACTTTGTATTGTAAGTAATAGGTTTATTCTTTCTTATAGATTGGATTAGCTTTGTAGAACACGCAGTTTTGTCCGCTATTGTCTTGTGCTCCACTGCATTATTGACATGTATATTTTGCTATACTTAATATGATAACATCTCTGTCTTGTTCTGCGTTCAGATTTGTGTCAATATTGCTATGCTTTTCTACATTCTGTCTGACTCTCTTATTGCTCAATCTGGTAATCTGTTCTTAGCGAATTATTATTAGTCTTAACTATTGGTGACTAATATTTAGTCTTGCCTTTCGCGACTGATTATTAGTCGAGCTCAGTCTAGCTCTTCGCAAATCATTTGTGACTAATAATTTCTTTAGCTGTTCACGACAAATTATCCTTCTGATGCTTAATGTTTGGCTATGTAATCAGATCGACCGTGATTTCTATCACTAACATTTTGTTCGTTTTTTATAGGCATAGTCATGCTTAGGGAAAGAGTAATATAGCTCATTCCGCTGCGCACGAACACTTTCCGTTCGAGTTTGTTTCTCGTTCGAGTTTCGAGTTCGCTTCTTTTTGTGTTCGTTTCTTTTCGAGCTATTTTAGTTTCTCACACTCACACACCCTCTTTCAATCCCAACAATTCCTCGAGTCCATTGACAACAAGGGAAATGATGGATATGGAAGCTTACCAGCCTACTTCACAAGAGCCTTCGAGTCTGTGGAGAGAAGTAGCCCCATATTGCAGTATGTCGTTTCCATTTTTTAGCACACTAGTTCTGGAGTTTTTTGCACTTCTATAGATTGTCTCTTTCCTTTTCCTAGGCTAGCGAGTGATGCTGATATTGATCAACAGGAAGCTGCAAGTTTGCATGTACTATTTGGTTCTGATTGTGATGTTATTTTTGCCCATGCATGTCATCTTTCTTGGCTTGTCAGCACTTTCCCGGCCCAAAGAGCTAATGTTTGAGGTTGTGGGATTCTTGGCTCAGTGGGAGAAGGAATATTGGCAATCAAACCCATAGCGGATGCTTTAGCCTTGCATTGGATCCAGTCAGAGCATACAACCAGACAACAACCGTGGAGCTCAATTCCCATTGATCATATTGCAACTCCTCTCCAAGTATTTGGCATTAATGCCCTTCTTTCAAAATTGGGTTGTAAATGTTAAGTGGAGGGACGCAATCAAATTGCCCCATTCAAATCTTGGCCATACCGTTGGTTCATTTTTCTTAAGTGGCAACTCAATGTGCCAAGCAATATCCTGGTCCAAGAAATGGGGCTTGAGATATTCCCACGTGAAAAGATTCCCATGCCACCTCATCTGCCACATCATAACAACTCAAAGTAAATTTGAAAGGGGGAAGACTCATGTTTCTTTGTGGACCAATGGCAAAACTCGATTTTGAATTTGGGACTTGCTAGGCAATGTAGTCTGAACCACACTTAGGAGCATAAATTTTTGTGCGCCTTGGAAAAAGAAGCACATGGATAGCCAATGACGAGTTATCACGTGGCACATGCATATTTGAACAAATTTTACATGTGCCACCATCATTGGTTGCCCATGTACATATTATGACAAATTAAAAAATTGAAAAAAACTCCACAAGGAATATTTCACACCTAATCATTGTGCAAAAATAGCAACAAAACAAAAAAAAAAAAAAACCATAAATTTGGTAAAAGAAATCTCTTAGGCATTACACGTAGAAAACTTCGAGGCCAAGGGCCTTCCTCCTTGCTTGGGCCTTACCCTCAAGCAAGGGCTCTCCCACGGCAAAAGGCCCTCGGACTAGGGCCTTCCCCTTGACTAATTCTCCAATTTATCAATGTTTTTCACTTGTTCAATATTTTAGGACAAGTTGGATTATCATATTCTCTCTCTCTCTCTCTCTCTCTCTCTCTCTCTCTCTCTCTCTCTCTCTCTCTCTCTCTCTCTCTCTCTCTCTCTCTCTCTCTCTCTCTCTCCCCCATTGCCCTTAAAGTGACTTTTTATCACCTTTTGTGTGCCCCTTGTGCATTTCACACCTCAATTACCATTTTCAGTACCCACTTCAAGCAAATATCCCAATACAGTTGGTAACATTGTTTCTAAACTATAACCTACAAATGATTCATGCACATCCACAATGAATAGCGTAGACACGACAACACCATGGAGAAGAACTCCAAAGCACTAAACTTGCAATAGTACACAATGAAAGGGATAATATCTAATAGAATGGTATTAAACCTAATCAATAGCTACTTGATGCCCGTAGTCTACTTGGCCCATATAGTCTTAAGTCTAAGCTTATGATAACCACATAGCATAGATAATTCATCGGTCATTATTCCTACATAACTCCCCCATATTGACTAATTAATCAATTTTTCTTGACACCCAATATCAAATGAAATTTCTCAAATTTTTCTTTGTTAAGCCCTTTTGTAAGTATATTGGCAACTTGCTCATTCATGGGACAATAAATTAGCTCCACTTGGCTTGAATATGCTCTCAAATATAGTGGTAATGGACTTTAATGTGATTCATACGAGCTACAGTTGTCACTACATTATATCCTGCTTCCATAGACGAGACAAGATAAATGCATCATCTACGTAAAGAGCTATGTGGACTGAATTGGTGCCTATATGCTTCGAATAAACATTATAGTCAGCTGAATTGTTTGCAAATCCCAATTGAATGAGATAAGAGTTGATTCTATCGAACCATGCTCTTGCGGCCTGTTTTAGACCGTAGATTACTTTGTGCAGCTTGCACACTTTGTGCTCTTGGCCTTTGACTTCGAATCCTTCCAGTTGGAAGGTATACAGCTCTTCCTCGACGTTGCCATTGAGATATGTTGTCTTGACATCCATTTGGTGCATTTCGAGGTCTTCCGTGGCTGCTAACGCAATCAGAGTCCTGATTGACTGCATCTTGATGACATGACTGAAAATTTCTTGATAATCCACTCCTTGGACTTGAGTGAATCCTTTAGCCACCAGCCGTGCTTTCCATTTAGCAATGGAACCATCAGAGTTGATCTTCTTCTTGAAGATCCACTTGGTGTCGATAACTCTCTTGTGAGTGGAGAAGTCGACCAGTGTCCAGGTCTGATTCATCAAAAGTGAGCTGTACTTGCTTTCCATATCTTCTTGCCACTTCACAACATCCTTGGAGTTAATTGCTTCGGCTAGGCTCTCTGGTTCTTCTGATGAAGTCCAGAATGATTGAGGTGTATACCTCTTAGGAATTGTCTGAGTCCGTGAGGATCTGCGGACGTTTGGTTGACCAAGATGCGATGATGTTTCTTCTTGAATTTCTTCAGATCTACTCGAGCTAGCTTGGTTTGGTCTGATGACAAGTATTGTCGGCTGCTCAACTTCTGTAGCTGTAGCTGCAGGTTTTGAAGAAGGAACATCAACATTGGAAGAATCCATGCTACGTAAAATAGGATGAAATGACATAGCATCATCTATTGATGGTTGTTTGAAGTCATAGTATGTATGTTCTTGAAATATTACATCCCTAGAGACAAATACTACATAGGTGGATGGATCATAAAGTTTATAAGCTTTATGTTCATTAGGATAGCCTATGAAAATACATTTATTTGTCCTATGATCCAGCTTCTTCCTAATATGTTTAGGAATGTGAACAAAACATACACAATCAAAGATTTTTAAATGGCTGACACTAGGCTTGTGTCCATGCCAAACTTCATATTTTTGTTGTTGACGGCTTTGGTGCTGGATCTGTTCTGTAAGTAACAAGCTGTGGCAGTAGCTTATGCCCAGAACTTCGTAGCTAGGTGCGCTTGATGTAGCATGGATCTGGCTGAGTTGAGAAGAGTTCGATTCTTCCTTTCTGCAATCTCGTTCTGTTGAGGTGAATAGGAAGTGGTGAACTGTCTTCTAGTACCATGTTCAGCCATGTAGTCAGACATCTCGTTAGAGAGGCATTCGCCGCCACCATCAGATGGAGTGCTTTCACTTTTGTAGACGTTTGTGTCTCATCCATGGCCTTGAATCTCTTGAAGCATTCAAATGCTTCATATTTGTGCTTAATGAACATGATTGTAGACCATCTAGAATAATCATCTATGAAAGTGATAAAATAGATTGCATCTCCTAAGGACGAAGTTGGCATGGGACCACAAATATTGCTATGCACAAGATCCAATACATACTTTGTTTTTGTGGAAATCTGCAAAATTGGACCAAGAATGGATCCTAAAATGATCCACAAGAGTGATTGGATGCTAGATACAATTGATCTATCAATCTACACAAGATTTAGATCAATCTAGATCAAATTTAGATGAGAAAATCTAACAACAACAATCATAAATGAAAGGGAATTGTACTTGCTAGTTTCACACGTGTGAAAACCTGTCAGAGTATGGACTCCGGCCTGAAATCAAAGTACAATATGATAGGAACTCAAAACTATCAAGAAAAATGAAGACAAATGATGAAATTGACAATAATTGCCTCCAAAACCAAGATTGGTGTTGCTTAATGATTATGGCCAAATGTGGCTCTATATATACAAAAAGTGGGAGCTTGTGGTACTGATCATCCCTCTAATCTCACATGTGTGAGGGTGTTTTGTGATGATTCATCATGCAAAATTGACACTTGGACAAAACCTTATGTTTTGAGCACTTTTGGTCCATTTTTCTTCTATGTAGAGAACTAGGAAAAACTCTTCTAGAAGTGCAAATTCGACTTCCTCAGCTTATTCCACACATGTGAGCAGACCTCTACACATGGGATTTGACACCTAATCTCACGATGTGGCTCATGCAATCTCTAGATTGATGCCATGTGGCATATGACTAAAAAACATGATTTTGGCCTTTTTAGCCAATAGAAATTGATTTAAACTATATGTACAAGCTATATGATTGTACTACATGAAAAGAACATTTTTTTCACACGTGGGAACAGGCTCCACACATGTGTAATCATCCTATATACATAGATTTGGCCTTGACCAAGCATAATTTTTGTATTTTTCATAGTTTTGATGGAATGTGATTTGAGAAACTTGCTTCTAGAGTGCTTCCCATAGATGCAGGATTCACAAAAGAAAGATTTCCTATCTAATGAAGAAGGGAAATACAATCCATCAACTAAATTATTACAACACATATAAGAAAGTGATCTTGTATTCACGTGTCCAAATTTGAGTCCAGCGTAAATTAATATATAAACAGAGTTTCAATAAAAGTGCAACTGGCCATAATGGGCCATTTACGCGTCAGTTTTAAGCAGTTCCGCATTGGCGTAATAGCGCGTGGCGATGATTTTCCATAAAAAATAACTTGAAAAAGGGGTCTTTTTCCCCGCAAACAGTGACGACCTTCACGGGTAAAGAATGGTCCCCATTCTTCGAACTCAGCATTTCTGGTTACACAAAGACTAATGGACCAACCAATAGCATCCTAGGCTGATCCAAAAGCCATAAAGCAACATGTCTTCAAGATAAGCAGCAACAGATTACCCCCCTGGACCGGCCAATAGCATCCTAGGCCGACTCAAAAGGGTTCCAATCAGCATCATATTTTTATGAAGAACATCATCTCAGGTCCTACATACAAGGCTTGATAATACCGTAACACAATCAGATCACAATTAGTAGCTTAGTTCCTTTTTAATCATCATTTAAAGTTCCAGTGCCTTATCCATTGGGCTATGGAGTCCTGTCACAGATCATAGGGCAAATCATCATAGGGTTTCAAATTTGCACATATCATATGGAGTTCAGAAGCGCCAGGTGCTAAATTTGCAAAACTAACACGAATGTTGGTTACCTCACGTTGTGGAATTACTGGCTGGGTAAATTAGTAATTATACTACTGGTAGCGTTTGGAGTTGGTCAATTTCTTTCGACCTTAGAGGCGGGATGAACTCCTAGGTCAAGACTTTTGTTTCGCTCTTGGCTTCCATTCCTAGGCATCTTTAGCTAGGGAGTTAGAGTTTAATGCTTCAAACCTAGAGTCTTCAAGTTTCACACTATGGGTCTGATGTCCCTGACAATGGAAATAATCCACTCCTGATTCTACTTTTGGTCCCAAGCTTGACTCAACTAGGAACTGATCGTTTCTAGATTGGTTGTGGCTATTATAGAATGTGGATATACGAGTATCAATCAGAGCATTTTTGTATTTGGATGCAATTTCAATTGCATAATCCAAAGTAGTCGGATGCTTATGTCTCACATGGACTTGCATCTCTGTTTGCAATCCACTTACGAAACAATTGAATCATACTCTACACAGATCGGATCACGTTGATTTGAATCATCTGTTTTAGGATCGGTGTGAAAGGGTGATATTTCAAAAAAAAATTCACTAAAATTTTCAAGAAAGTTGCATACCACTAAATCTCATTCTTCTTCATGAAGAAATAGTAGATTTTTCGTGGATTCCACTAATAACTCTAATTCATCAATTGAATTATTAAGTTTTATACAGTCATTGGAAATTTCACCTATGGGTGATTCTCCAAGAAATAAATTTCTATACAAATTTTCTATGGCTTGAGAATCATTCTCATCATAGAATACAATCCTCGTCGCACTAGGCGCGTGGGAATCATGATTATATTTTTTCAATCAAACAATTTTTTTTTAAAGGAACCTCCAACACGTCCAGTATTGGTCTAGTTCTCAGTACAATGCCCACTGACCCTACTTGCACAAACCATTACTCCAAACAAATCTCACAAGTCCAAAAAGACCTCGAGAGTCACTCATAAAATTGATACAAAAGAGGCTCTGATTGCCGCAATACATTCAAACCTTCACAGACAATTTGGATCAAACGAGCTTTTGGCTGTACAATTTAATGGTCAATTTAACAGAACCGTTTGAAAACACTTTCAAACAATAAACAAGAATTCGAAAGGAGCTCATGCTCCTCCCGGCAGACGCACCACTGAAGGATTATAAAACGACCCCCAAATAGACTATCAATCTAAGGAAATGCTACGGAAGTCGGTCTATACCACAATTACAGCTCAAGCTCCATTGGGTATGGAGTCGAAAATAAGGCCGTTCATGATCACAAGCACTTTCAATGGCAATCAGCAAGGCAGATTCCTAACGGTCTACCGACAATTTTCAGATAGCCTAAGGAACTTTGAAATGGACAAGAGATCACGCGTGTAAGCTCTGGCTTTTGAGATACCGATGAGACGTACAAGCCTGACTTGTGTATGAGCTAGAAATTACTTAACGAGTGAGGTAAAACAGGGTTAGATTTTAAATAAATGCCTAATCTTCATCTGAACCGTTTGCATAGAATTCGGGAATATTTATTACTGATGGTGATATGGTTTGCAATTAGACCATGAGGATAGTATAGAGTTTCACAAGTTTGGAATCATAGAAATCCCCAAAGCTAAGAGCTGCAACTTTCTCAACTACCGTAGAGTCAAAATGTGATAAGGCACACTCCGAACAGTGATAGACAAGTAAGATAGACGATACTATAGACTCTACACTCCCCTTCGGATGCAGCATAATTGCCTTTGTAAATATCAGACATTTTCAACTTGTCAACAAATGTCTGAGGCAAACGGTTAATTCCCAAATCTTGAATCGGTTTTAGAATCAACGATTATTAGGACAACGAAATGGCCTTCTTGACCACTGATGGTCAGGCAAAAAGTAACCCTCACCGACTAGTGATTTTGAACAAATCTTCAAGGCTTAGTATAAGTTGTTTAAAATTGGTAGATAACGATGGTTTGGTTGTTCCTTAATCAACGACAGTCAAATTTCTAGTGATGTATAGAGTCCTCACATCTGAGATTGATCACAAATCACAATTGGGCGGCCAGGCATTCACAAGGACTTGAAAACCAGGGCACCAAACTATAGCATGACCCACATTATTGGATATAGACAGGAGTAGGGATGGGGAGCAAATCAGGTTAGGATTAAACCGCAGGTAGAATTAGGGAAGGGGATGGCCACAAACAGGGTCGTGGAAGGCGTAGATAGCAGGTTTAGGTGAGGGGAAGAGGCCGCAGGAGGCCATTGGTAGTAGATCGCAGGTAAGCCAGAAGGTGGCACAGCCCACACAACGTCTGTAAGCAGAGAAGGATCGTGGACATGTAAAGGGCGGGACTGTGGCAAACCCAGGCCAGTGACGGATCAAGTAGGCGAGTAGCTGCAGATCAGGGCCGTGGCAAACCCACAAGCAGGCGATGGGCAGATCTGAGCGTGGACAGGGCAGCGAAGAGATATGGAAGGGGCACGGTAGCGTTTCAGGTGGGAAACGGGCCACAGCAGACGCAAGCATTGAGGGTCTGCTAGAAAGTGTAGATCGTAGGTTACAGATGGGGCAACGAAATCGTAGGTCAGGAGTAGGGCCACAGGCAAACTGGTGTGTTGGTCGCAGGTTAGCAAAGCACGGGACAGAAAAGAAGGATCCTCAGGTCATTCATGGATTGAATGGATCCTTCAACAGAGGAGATAACCAAGTTTTCTGAAAACAAGTTTTCTGACAACATGCAATCCTCAAAGGACAGATGTAGTCACGGCTCCTACGATTCAGACCTTCGCAACTTGTGATTAGAGAACTACTGATGGCATTCATCAAATCATTATTCTAGCGTGAGATGGCAGGAGCAAAAAGTGTTCAGAAAGATATTCCACACATTGCAAGAATAGGATTGAGCAAATCACACCTAAGGCACATTTGCTTAAACCAATCGCCTATGATTCAGACATAGAAGGTCTGATTTTTGGATTGTTGTTTGAATCAAGAACCACAATCGGATTTTGGATTCTCAATGATCAATCAATGGCAAAGCTTCAGATAAATAGAACAAAACACTGATTTGTAGTTCAAGAGTTCTTAGTACAGAGCAATAAATTTCAAGCTGCAAATGAAAAGCACTATTTCACACTAAATAGAACACTCTCAAGAAAGCAATCTCTGAGCAGAGCATAATGACAACTAAATTCTAATCCTATAAACTCAGCCACAATCTCTCATAAACACAAATGCAAGGAAATGAGCAATCTTAAGAGCAGTATATCATCAATCTTCACTTTCATATCTTTGTAAAAAGAACAACACAATCTCACACTTCAAAACCTGCAGTCAAATATATTAGAAAGCTTCCAAATCCTCAGAGCCTGCAACCAATGTGATACCTCATTGGACACCTCTATAACCTAACTAGGCCACATCATCTAGTTTCCTATGACTCACTAATAGACCCTTAATAATCCACCATCATGAGTTTAGGCCTCCAACCATTAATTATGACTATATCCACATGAGGGCCCCAAACCCTCGTAATCATGATTAACTTACATGTTGAGGTAGGCCTATTGACCTCTAACGGAATAATCAATCTGAGATCAATCATGGCCATGACATTCTTCCCCTCTTATTCAAGTTCTGACCTCAAAACTTAAAGTTAGGGAAGTTCCTTTTCATGCCACCTTCCCATTCTCAAGAATCATCATCGTTTGTATGACCCTTCGATCGAACCAGATGCTCCGTAACTATACGATTTCTCAATCGTTTAGTTCTAGTATCCAAGATCTTTTCAAGTTCAAGTTGAGTCACACTCGATGATTTATCCAACATGTCCAATTGGTCTCCAGAACCAAGATATTCCCCTTCACGTAAACTTTTCTTAAGTCAACTTACGTAAAAAATCATGTGCAATTGCATTCCGTCAGGGAGGTTTAACTGGTAAACCAAGAATCCAATCTTTTTTAAAATTTAATACGGTCGACCCCCTATATCTAGCGGACAATTTGTAATGCTTGCTGGTACGCATTACGTTATAAATTTTTGGGATTCGTAAATACACCCCATCTCCCACTTGAAAGTCTTGAGCTGATATTTTCATATTAGCATAATGTTTGTCCCTATCCTTGGCACTTTGGACATTCTTACATGCTATCTTTAGCATTTCTTGCATATCGTGCAGGAAATCTGCTTCCTTCTAAAACTTGATCGATTGAGTCTCAACAACAATGGGTGATCTAGATTCAAAATCGTACATAAGCATGAATGGGCTATAACCGGTAGCTGAATGCTTACTACTATAGGAAAACTCAATCAAGGGATACTTTCCCCAATGGGATTGCCATCAAAAGTCATATGCACATCGCGTCTAATCTTTTTGTCAATCATAATTCGTTGAATCCTTATTCTATACTTAATAATAAGAGAACGAGAATATTACTATTCTTAGAAGACACATGAGTTGCTCATCCTTTCCACAAGGAAAGTTCTGGACTTATCCAACTCACTTACAATGCCTATAATAAGAATAGTAATCACAAAATTCCCTTACACAAGTCATGACACATAGTGTCATTCCAAAGTTAAGGTTCAATCTAGAATGCGTCTAGATTCTATCATCTAGAATAACTTAAGATTCACCGGAACTTCTTTACAATAAGTTTTGACTTTTGGCTTACATCAACTATCCACCTCCATTTGAGTTTTCGGGATAACATAATATCCTTTTTCAATCAAGAGAAGATAAAAAACAAAAGTTTCCATATATCCTATGCACATAACCCTTTGAATGAATCCAAATTGACTCATAAAGGTTGTGACTTATAAGCAATACATAATAACTACAATATCAATAAATAATAGCATATTATAGATTCAAACAACTAATTCGGAAGTAACGCTCCTTATTTGATTAGTTGTTCTTGATTTAGAAACACTTGAATGTTTAGGTGTGGATCCAAAACACCACATTCAATCAGATTCTAAACCCATTCTAGGTCAATAAGCAATCATGGAGAATTCTTTATTAATCTACGATCAGTTGTCTTTCTCATCAATATGCCTCTGTTTTAGCGACTAGTTTATGCATGCATAGAAACTCAATCCAAGGGATGCATTGTAGATCCACAAGATTAAGAACTTACACAGGGATATTATGATCTCACAATGAATCATTACATAGCATATCTCTACAAATTTCATACCATATGTTAACAACACTTTTTCAGTTGAGAATCTTGTTACTCAATTAACTCTAAGAGAGAATATTTCTCAAAGAGTGCTATTTTTTAACCAAAATCTCAACCAAAGACTATATGTAGATTTTCTGGTAGAGACTATTCCTCTCCAATCTGAGTTGGAATAGCCTCGCCAGACGAGTGGGTTGATAACATTTTCATCATGGCATAAGATGTGATCTAAACTTTCATGAATATATCTCATCACTCTCTTTAACGCTTTCCAATGAGAGATCCTAGGATTAGACATGAATTGACTCAACGTGCTAACAGTGTATGCTAAATCTGGTCTAGTACACAACATTGCATATATTAAAGATCCTATTAGTGAATGATAAGGGTACTTTGCTATGTCGAGTACTTCACTATCATAATTAGCACACATGTAGGTTTAGTCAATAATATACTTGGATCCATTGGAGTATCAATGGGTTTGCAATCAGACATATGAAATTTTTTTAAAATTTCTTTTAGCTATGTCTGCTGGCTAAGATAGATCTTCTTTTGAAACCTATTTCTAGTAATGTGAATTCTTAACAAATAATTGACAGCTCCTAAATTAGTCATGTCAAATTCCTTTGATAGATCACTCTTAGTAGTGTGCAACTCAGCTGAGTTATTTGAAAATTCCAATTGAATGAGATAAGAGTTGATTCTATCGAACCTTGCGGCCTGTTTCAGATCGTAGATTACTTTGTGCAGCTTGCACACTTTGTGCTCTTGGCCTTTGACTTCGAATCCTTCCGGTTGGAAGGTGTACAGTTCCTCTTCAACATTGTCGTTGAGAAATACTGTCTTGACATCCATTTGGTGCATTTCGAGGTCTTCCGTGGGTGCTAACACAATCAGAGTCCTGATTAACTGCATCTTGACGACAGGACTGAAAATTTTATAATAATCCACTCCTTGGACTTGAGTGAATCCTTTAGCCACCAGCCGTGTTTTTCATTTAGCAATGGAACCATCAGAGTTGATCTTCTTCTTGAAGATCCACTTGTTGTCGATAACTCTCTTATGAGTGGGGAAGTCAACCAGTGTCCATGTCTGATTCATCAAAAGTGAGTTGTACTCGCTTTCCATAGCTTCTTGCCACTTCACAGCATCCTTGGAGTTAATTGCTTTGCCTAGGCTCTCTGGTTCTTCTGATGAAGTTCAGAATAATTGAGGTGTGTACCTCTCAGGAACTGTCCGAGTCCATGAGGATCTGTGGATGTTTGGTTGACCAGGGTGTGATGATGCTTCTTCTTGAATTTCTCCAGATCTGTTCGAGCTAGCTTGGTCTGGTCTGATGACAGGTACTATCGACTGCTCGGCTTCTGTAGCTATAGCTGCAGGTTCTGTAGACGGAACATCAATATTGGAAGAATCCATGATACGTAAAGTAAGATGAAATGACATAGCATCATCTATCAATGGTTGTTTGAAATCATGATATGTATGTTTTTGAAATATTACATCCCAAATACTACATTGGTGGATGAATCATAAACTTTATAAGCTTTATGTTCATTAGGATAGCCAATGAAAATACATTTATTTGTCCTATGATCGAGCTTCTTTCTAAACTATTTAGGAATGTGAACAAAACATATACAACCAAAGATTTTTAAATGGCTAACACTAGGCTTGTGCCCATGCCAAACTTCGTAAGGAGTTTTGTTGTTGACGGCTCTGGTGCTGGATCTGTTATCCACGTAATAGGCTGTGGCAGTAGCTTATGCCCAGAACTTCGCAGGTAGGTGTGCTTGATGTAGCATGGATCTGGCTGAGTTGAAAAGAGTTCGATTCTTTCTTTCTACAATCCCGTTTTGTGGAGGTGAATAGGAAGTGGTGAACTGTCTTCTAATCCCATGTTCAACGAGGTAGTCAGACATCTCATTAGAGATGTATTCGCCACCACCATCAGTTCAGAGTGCCTTCACTTTTGTAGACGTTTGTGTCTCAGCCATGGCCTTGAATCTCTTGAAGCATTCAAAGGCCTCATATTTGTGCTTAATGAACATGACTGTAGATCATCTAGAATAATCATCTATGAAAGTGATAAAATAGATTGCATCTCCTAAGGACGGAGTTGGCATCGGACCACAAAGATCGCTATGTACAAGATCCAATACATGCTTTGCTTTGATGGAATGTGATTTTAGAAACTTGCTTCTAGAGTGTTTCCCATAGATGTATGATTCACAAAAAAAAAAGATTTCCTATCTAATGAAGAAGAGAAATCCAGTCCATCAATTAAATTATTACAACGCATATAAGAAAGTGATCTTGTATTCACGTGTCCAAATCGATTGTGCCACTGAACAACACTGTCGTTTAGATTTTCATTAGAGATACTACCTAATGCAACTAAATTAGAGAGTACGTAAAGATTTCCGACTCTAGTGCATATTGTCAGAGTAGTATCTTCCTCGAGTATTGTACACTGCTCAGATAAGAAAGTAACAGTGTAGCCCTCATCAGTTATCTTAGAGATTGATAACATGTTCTTTGATAATTGAGGAACATGAAGGACATTAGGAACACAAATAGATAGATTGTTGTTGAAGATGATCTTAATTGTTCCTTTGTCTTTCACGCGTATAGGTAGATGAATTGATCTATGTTGTAAGCTGCATACTCGGTAAACCATTCCTTGCGAGACCAACTATCACAGTCTTCATTGCTGCTGTTGTAAGTCATTAACAAGTGTGTATCTTGCTCCTTGAATTCCACCACGTTGGAGGAGTCTGGCTGCTGTTGTTGTTGCTTATTTGCCTCGTTGTAGATCCGGATATGACATTCCTTGATGTCATGATTGGCTCTCTTGCAATATCTGCAGAAAAGCTTCTTGTGCGATCCACCATGCTCACCTTGAGTGTGAGGCTTCTACTGTTGCTGCTGCACTTGATTCTTGCCCTTGGAATAGTCTTTCTTCTTGGTGTATAGAGCCATGGATTTGTCTTTGATGGACAAGCTGCTAGTCTTTCTCCGTATTTCTTCTTGAAGAAGATGACCGATCACTTTTGAAGAGTGAGGTCAGGTTGTGTGGAGATCATCACCACGAAGTGTTCATACGACTTTGGAAGAGAAGAAAGCAAGGTCATGACGACATCATCATCTTGAATAGAACATTCTATAGCTGATAATTGATCCAATAAAGACTTGAAGGTGTTGATGTGAAAAGTGATGGCAGTAGAATCAGACAGGCTAAGAGTAAAGAATTTTCTTCTAAGATGTAATTTAGTGGTTACATCATGAGTCTCATAAAGTTTTGATAACAAATCTAATACATCCTTGGAGGTTTTGCATGTGGTAACGTGGGATATTTGGGAGTCGGCCAGATTGAGTGTGATGCATGTTAAGGCCTTATGATCCTTGATCTTCCATGCCTTTGCTTGATCACCATCTTGTAGTTTCAGGTCTACATCCCAAAGATCTCTATCTATCAACATCATCCAGATGTAGAGGTTAAAACCATTGAACTTGTCAATGATTCTAGCCTTGTTGGATGATAACGAAGAGTTACCTATATGAGACATGTTAACAGTAATACAAATGGAACAAACTTAATCTCTCGGTTTATTTGAACTATGCCCTGATACCAATATGATGGGACAAGGGAGATGAAGAACGCGAACGAAGAAGAGAGCAGGAATATTGTGGAACAACTCTCCTGTTATAGTTAGTTGCTAGATGCAAAAACAATCTAATAGAGAGCTTATGCTAAGTACAATCATAGCTTGAAGTGTTCTAGTTGCCCAACATGATCTTAAAAATTTATTTATACTCTCAAAAACAAGAGTACAGTCTATCAAAGAGATTAGAAATGATATGAGAGATTAGAAATGATATGTATGGTATTACTAAAAAATGGATTCAATAAGAAGTATAGTTCTGAAATAGATAGAAATAGCAGTATGATATATTGAGTTCCTCAAGCGTCGACGATAGCCATCGTCTGATCAGAAACTGAGGAGTCGTAGACGTTCGTGTTCTGATCAGAGTGAGTAAACAAGCGCAATCAAACAACGATAAAGTGCATTCAATCACTACGTTGTACAGAGATAGAAAAGATGCTGCTGCTATATTACACTGAAGCACAATACAAATAGCAATTACAACAAAAAATTGACGGCGTAACTAGGATGCTCAAATAATACGTCTCATGGACGGAGCAACCAATAATTTGTGCTTGGATGATCTATTTATAGATTTTCATCCGTGTATTAATTACATTGAATGTTTGTCACCTAATCAGAAAAGCCGTTGTACTTGGAAGTATATGGCTTTTGTGACAACTATACATAGTATATATACGGTCAACAAATTAGTATTGTTGATGCGGACGAGGACGTCGCAAAATCTCTCACGTCGCAAAATCTTGCAAAATCCACGCGTGTAAAATACAGTAGCTTGCTGGTTTTGTACGGACAACAACAATTTGATTTATGTTTGATCAAGTTCTATTAAAGTTTGCATCTCATTTTGTGTGTAGTTGCTAATTTTTTTACATCGGTAACATTGATAGAGTATCTTCTTTTGTAACCCCAGATCTTTATGTGGATTGAATCATAAATGATTGAAATCCTTCACAGTACGCAAAGACATCACACCCAAATTATCCATCAAAAAACGTTTTAAACATTTGTGCTTAAAAATACACAAATGTATTTAAAAAGTCTTTTTTAAATACGTGGCATTTTTATAAATTAACCTACATATTTAAAAAAAACAAAAAAAATAAAAATCTTAAAAACTAATTATAACATAAGCGTGTCAATTTTTGTTGTGTTTACTATGTGTCACTGCCTTTAAGGCAGAGCCAAGAAAGAAAAAGCAAAAATGATTTTAGGCTGTTCCTAGCGTAAGGGAAGGGCCCGAGTTTCAAGGGATCAAAGACGAGAAAGTAAGTGAAGAGAAAGAGTAGCGACAGATTAGGGTTGCCGCCTTCTTGCTCGGCTCCATGCTTGCTGCTGCTGCTGCTGCCGCCGAGATTTCCATGTCTGAATCACAATTTAGCTGAGCTTTAGATGAAAGCAGCGAGGCGCTGGTGTGGAGGTTGAGTTTATCCACTTTTGAAGCAGTGCAAGACCATGAATGCTTCTTATGGAGGCATGGCTTTCACAGATCAACAAAACCCTACTACAGGCCAAGCTCCTCAGTGCTTGCCCTTTCAGACTATGGCTCTGCCACCACCTTCTGGGCCTCTTCTTGCTCCTCCTGACCAGGCAGCTATGGGGATCCCATCCCCACCCTCCGCAGGAGAGGCAGCAGGAGGGCTTGCACCCCCAGGCCTGGCTCCAGTGCCTGAGCCACAACCAGGGTTTGCTGCTCTGAATTCGGCATCATCGACTGTCACATCAATGGCGACACCTGTAGCTGCTCTGGCGATGGGAAACATCAGGTCTGTTCCTGGTTCTTTGGCTCCGCCGGTGACATTTTCAACGATCGGCACCATGGGGTCAGTATTCGGCCCTCTGCCACCACCTCAGTTTTCTTCGCAATTTTCCACAGGGGGTGTCTTCCCTCCTCCAGCCATGCCGCCGGGCTACATGAGTTCGTCCGCCTATATGAGTTCGCCTGCAACACAGCCACATATGATGCCTCCTGGAGGTGAGTAGTGTAATTTTCCAATTAGATTACCTGTTGGTGTTGTATGCTGTGCATGCAGGGCTGCGTGCGTGCTTTTGCTGTAACTAACACTAGGCAGATGAGCACCGCATTGCGTGCTTGCATGTAATTAATTGGTTGACAGGATGTTTTCTCCTACACAGTGCTATCGAATTGTCATGGTGGTCATGGAAAGAGCGCCACGGGTTATGAGCCTTCTTTTTCGCATGTGGTATGCCGAAATTCTTTGTTAATGCAACAACAGCAAGTGTCTGTTGTAGGCACTTTTCCTGCAGCTTTGCTTCTTATATATACTTATAGTTATACGAGAAAATCCTGAGAATGTTGCTTTACAGTTTTCCCTTGAGGCGACGGGGTACTTAATCGCAGCCTTTAGGGTTCCCATTGACTAAGTCAAAACAGAAGGTACATTTGGTTATATATATGCAGGGTTTATTTCCATAATCCATGCATTCAGAATTGAACTAACACTACCAATACATGATGCCTATTCCACAGCGAAGAGTAAGCAGTCGTCAGTTCCCATTTTCATCACACACTAGGTCTTGTCATCTCGAGAGACTTTGTTTTGTGATTCAAATTCGTTGCATTTTGCTTGGTATTTATTAGCCTTTTTTTGACATATACTCCCATTTTTGTCGATGCCCTTGCCCTGGTCGTTAAGTGAGAAGGAAGGTATCTTTGCTAGCTCCAAACTGCAGTGTATTTATGAAAGGTTTACTAATATTGTCCTAGCTTGAATTATGAACAGTAATTGGTTTGTGTGAAATAGTTGATACATGGTTTTTTAAGATGTTTTTCAATATCCTCTTGTTTTGAATTTTATTCAATGGTCTGTGAATGCTCCGGGTGTATACCTGTTTCTACAAGATCAGCTGTTTCTAACACTTCGGTTGTCCAGTTCTTGGTTCTGTGCCTGCAGGTATGCCGAGATACTCAGCTCCATCTTTTTCACCTATTGGACGACCACCAATTTTCACGCCTCGTCCACCCTTGGGAAGTCCTATTGCAACTCTTAGGTCCATGACGTTGCAGAGACCTCCTGTAAGTGGGATGAGACTTATTGCTCCAATTTTGAAACCTCCTCCAGGGGTTGTACCACAGGATGCAATCGCAAAAGGTGCTACCTCGGTTGTCGTTTCTTTGGAAAAGCCTCACACGACAGTGTATGTGGGAAAAATTGCAACAACAGTAGAAGATGAGTTCTTGAGACCTCTTCTTGAAGTAAGCAGTTTACCTTGCACATTTCAAATTTTTGGAATTCTGAGCTTCTGAAGCTTTTCAAAACTTCAAAGCAGTTTTCTGATCTGGTTTGTCCTTTCAAGTTATCTTCTAGACTTAATGCCCATATAAACTACTTGGTGAATGTGCTAGCTATGTGGAACTATAAGGAGTTGGAAGCGTGCTCAAGATCCAACTACAGGCTCCCTGAAAGGTTTTGGATTTTGTGAATTTGATACGGCTGAGGGAGTACTGCGGGCGTTGAGGCTTTTGAACAAGATCAGTCTGGATGGTCAAGAGCTAGTGGTATGAATACATTGCTTCTTAAATTTTGCCAGCTGAAGTAGTCTGTAAGAAAAGTTTTCAAAATGCATTACAATAGCTAAGTAGACTTCAAGGTTCAAGTCGTTTAGGATGTACTCATATCTTCACTATGGGGTTGCCCTACGTACATTTGTATATGATAAGTTTTTCGAAATAGTACAATTTACTAGAGGATTGGAGCGTTTTTTTTAGAAGGGTTTTTTTCAATGAGATTCAATGAGTTGCCTTGTGAGAAGGCCACAAGTGAGGGAGAGAAAGAGAAAGCAAGGAGGTAGGAAGGGAAAGAACCATAATAACCACGTAGATATTCTTCTAGGGAGCCAAGCAACATCGAAAGGCTTAAGACAACCACTTTATTGTTGATTCTAGAGAAGGTACTGTACTGCTTGCAGTCATTGTGATGATAAAAAAATGGCTACTTGTTAGGGACCCATTTTTGCCTTTATGATCTTGCATCATGAAGGGAAAGAGGAATTGGGTAAAGTTTCAGTCATCGGTGAGGGTGAGGGTGAGGGTGAGAGAGAGAGAGAGAGAGAGAGAGAGAGAGAGAGAGAGAGAGAGAGAGAGAGAGAGAGAATACTTAATTAGACACGTTATATAGTCAATAGGAGAGATCATAAGCTACGAAGGAACATAATTTCCACGTATTGCAGTTCGAACCTTGAATCGCTATTTGAAATGAATGAATCGTTCGGAGTTGGTTTGAACTAGATTTTGGCTTAAAGCGAAAAAAAAAGGGAGCATAGAGGTATGACACTGTCATCCAATCCTGTCCTGTTGATGCTATAGAAAGATGTAATAAAAGCTGTAGAATGAAGGGCCTTTGGTGGTCGCAGGTTCCATCTTCTCCTAGAGAAGGAGGTAATTTGAGGTTGGGAAACATGACTTTGTTGGGCTGCCTACATAGGTCATGTCGCAGTAAAAACATCTCTCGAATCATGAGTGCAAGGCATCGGGAGTCCTCGTAGGCTGTGAGTGCTCCTTTGACTTCACTTCATCCAAGGAACATAATTGGCAAATCCGCTCCTATCGTGAGATACCATGGAACCTTCCAGTCTCAATAGTCAGTTGATATGATGATACGCGGAGCTGTCCCAAAGTAAATCTGAGGCCGTGTGATAATCTCGGGTCCAAATAGTGTGGCAAACCTGGGAACCCTGCTGTGTCTAGCTCAATAAAATGAGTCCAGTAATAGTTGGCCTTAACCCCAAGCTGTCGCCTCCAAGTACAATCGAGATATGCCCGATATAAGGAAGCGTCTGATATATTGATGAGTACCTGAGGGGAGCTTTGCAATAGAGATACCAAATGACTCAAGGCGGAAGTGGGATGCTTGGGAGAACCATGATAGCCTGTATCCCTGATCATGAAGGTAGTGTGAGCAAGCAAGTGCTATCTGTGTATATCTTGCATCTGCATCTGGAAATGCTTGAACCCTCTGAATATACTGAATATACACAACAAGCTGGAAAGCTCCATCTATCTGAATGGGTGGAACAACAAACTCTACAAGAAGGAACTCGTGTGGAACAGAGGGCTTCGCCCGAATCATACGAGCTAACTATGGCAGGGGCCATGTTGCGAGCACCCGAGGACGAAGGGGCTTCTGTTGACCAGAAGCTAGAGCCTCTCAGGAAGGCATGGGCCCAGTACGTACTACTTGCTTTTAACTTTATCTACTCTAAACTTTAAAGACTTTATGATGATTGTTAAAACTTAAATTGCAGGCGTTAATTGTAAATTACTTGTCAATTGCAATTTGCAGGCTGCAGCTAGCTATTTATGTTTAATCATGAATATTCAAATGATCATTTATCATTGGAATTTGCCATGAAATTTGAATTACAATTTACAATTTAAGATCTATCCTGATTCCTCTCGGATGATGGATCTATCATGAATCATGATTCATCTTGTTTTGTCACCTGTAAGTGAGTCGTGAGTCGTGACCACGGTCCAGTGACTTGTCACTTGTCACCTGTGAACTTTCAACTAGGTATGGTTGCACCATCATATCTGATGGTTGGAGCGATACGAGGAGGCGCCACATATTGAATATCCTGGTGTCTTCGTGCATGGGGACGATGTTTCTCAGATCCATCGACACCTCTGGGGAGGCAGTCACGGGCGAGTACATGTTCTCACATATTCGAGCTGCCATTGAGGAGGTCGGACCACAGCACGTTGTACAGGTATATATATCATACTTATTACAATTTACGGTTTACAGTTTACCTATAATGTTAAAACTTAAATGGTATTAGGTTACAGGTAATTACTAATTTGTAAATGTCAATGTTGAATGTTCATTGTTCAATGGCGATTTCGGATTGATTAACAGTGGATTATGGTTCACTAAAGTCTAAGCAGTTGCCACTGAGCACTTGAGTCTTGAATTCGGAATTCCAAACTCATGCACATTGCACATTGCATTGTATGGTTGTGCAGGTGGTCACAGATAATGCATCAAACTACGTCTCCATGGGTAGGCTCGTTATGAGACCTACCCCCACATCTTTTGGACACCTTGTGCTGCACACTGCCTGGACTTGTTGGTCGAGGATGTGGCCAAGATTCCATGGATTGCAGAGGTGGTGCGTACTGCACGGTTCTTGGTGAGATTTGTCACCAAGAAGCCTAGGGTCCTAGCCATGTTCAGGAGACAGTCCACCTTGGATGTCTTGAGACCTGCCCCCACCAGGTATGCAAGTTGCAACTCAAATTTGATTCTTGAATGCGCCTCTGTAGACTGTTGGAACTTGGTAAGTATTTACTATTTACTGTTTAGTTAGTAGTGGTAAATATTTCATGCAATGATGCACATTGCATGTGCCATGTATTGTCTTGACTCTTGACTCTTGTCAGAAGTTAGGACTTAGAATTTGTCACTTGTGCAATGTGCCCTATCATCTATGCAGGTTTGCATTTATGTTCCTGGTCCTGGAACGACTGCTGAAAGCTCTCTAGGGCTTGAGGCATATGGTTGTTGCTGTTGACTGGGCGCAGTGGGGGCCGTCACAGGAGCCCAAGAGTAAGAGATTCGAGCGGACCGTTATGCATTCACCATTTTGGGATGAGGCTCGATCCATTGTGGTGGGCCTACAGCCCATCTACACTGTCCTGCCTGCGCCTTACAGATCGAGAGGGCTGCACATTGGGCCTCTTGTACGAGTTCATGGACAGGCTGGGCGAGCAGTTGAGGCTTTGCACGACCATTAGCCCAGAGAGGTATTATGTATATCAAGAATCAAGATTCAAATTTCAAATGTAGTATGTAGACAATAGTATGCAGTATGCAGTATGTACTATGATGATTGATCTATCATGTACATTGTACTATATTGTATAATTATTACTGTGTCTTGACTCTTGAATCTTAATTCTTGCAGGCTTACGGAGGTCCGGCTCCTTTAGTTGAGCAGGTGGGAGTGGTTTCATAGGCCCCTGCATGCCATGGCCCACATACTCCATCCACCTTGGAGGAATGAGGAGCCGTTCACAGATAGAGCTCAGGGATGGCTGGAATGCCTATATCGAGTTTATCCTGATGTACGCGAGCAGGATAACCTGCTGGATGAGCTTCAGATTTTCAGGCAGGAGACCTTGGAGTTCGCCACTGGCCCGACGCTTTTGAGAGAGGGTAATAAACTGACCATGTGGCATGGTCCATTACAGTTTAAACTTGTTACTTTATATTTTACTGCACAGTTAGTCAATCATATTGTAACTTGTTGGAACTTGGAACTTGGTTGCATCTTGCAAGTTGCTAGTAGTAAGTACTAACTGCCCCTTGAATTGTGATTCAGGCCAGCTACGTCCCATGTCATGGTGGTCGAAGGGTTGATGTCCCCAAATTGCGTCGCCTTGCCATCAAGATTCTCTCACAGGACTGCACTTCCATGTGAGAGGAACTAGAGTGTCCATTCCATGATTCACAAGAAGAAGAGGAATCGACTATCATCAGCGCAGTTGGAGAGGCTAGTGTACGTACACGCCAACCTGAGACTTTTGGGTAGACTCCAAACCACTGCAAAGCCTATCCAGGTAACTTGTACACCATAAATTATAATTTCTAAATTCTAACATGTGATCCATCATCCCAGGTGGCAGGACCCAGTTGGCAATTAGTAGATACATGATAGTAGATACTAGACTGTACTATGTAGCTAAATTTTAACTTTTGTCGGGACTCGGCCCTCCAAATTTTGTTAAATTGTCTTGATTTCAATGTGCATTGTGACATGTGCGTAGGTTAATCCCGATCTGATCGATGTCAAAGGTTCCAGAGTTGCCACCGAGAGACCAGTCAGAGGAGGACGTGTACGCATTCCTCCATGAGGAGGCCATGCAGAGTGCAGGTGAGAAATTAGGATTGTCTAAGTAGTAAGGTGACAGGTCTTGAATTAAATTTTCGAAGTTTGAATGTTTACCCCCAATCCCCATCTGGTACAAAAGCCCTATAAGCAATCCAGCTGCCTCTGTAACCCCTAGTACCACATCATCCGCTGTCTGCATAAAGGAGGATGGCAATCAGAATATCACCAAGCATGCAGCAAGCTCAGCGATAGAATAATGAGATTGGAAACCTGCCTGTCCCAATGCATGTAATCTCCTAGATTCCGCCTATGAGCTCACTACAGACTGAAGTATGGTACCATATAACTTCACGAGAACATGCCCAATCATGATAGTGCGGTAGTGATCAAGAATCAGGTCACCATTTTTATGGATAGGGTGGATGATGTTGGTGCAGTAGGATGATGGGAAGCCAGAGACAACTGTAGCATTGAGAAGAGTGGCTAGTGTGGTAGCAAGGAGGTTGGCAGCTGTTACGAGCTCGTGACCAGTGACGAACCCTAGAGAACATAGATAGGTTAGATACCACAGTCAGGGTTGTGTCCAGCGTACACGACCAACAAGGCAAGACAGTGTGAGTAGTGTGCCCCAGCACGGTCCATAGCCATGGCGAGCCTAACACAGTCTAGGGACCCTGTCAGCAGGACAGGGCCTCCAGTTGGGTCCCGACGTGCAGTCGGCCACGTCAGTGACACGTGGCCGACACTTGGCAGTTGCATGCTACCAGTCCTCACACTGGGCTAGGAGGGGCTTACTCTATATCAGGGAGTAGGCAAGGTTGGGTGGATCAGTTAGTGTTTGCCCTACTGTGGTGTTAGGATCTATTACACTGGTATCAGAGCCATCTCCATCTTGGGGAGCCTAGTAGCAGCAGTAGAGAAAGCTATCAGAGGATAGGAAAAATCTCTCAGTTTCTCAGAAAGAATTAGAGGAGGAGAATCGCTGTAGGTGCAGCCTTCAAACTTCTGAATTTCACTCAGAATATACGGTTGTAGGAAGTAGAATTCCTTGTGGAAGAAACTCGCTGGAAAAGCAGATGTTCTACACTGATTTCAGAGAGTTTTGTATAGATTTCCTAGCGGAATTAGAGTAGGAATAAGCAAGCACCTCCATCGCTGTAAATTCAGAGACTTGCATCTGGTTTCCAGGGGAAAATTCAGTAGTTCTCAACGATTTTGAAGCCAAAAGGGAAGAGCAGGGTCAGCGCTGCCAGTACTTCTGAAAATCCAGATTTTAGATAAAGTTTTGGGCCCCAACTTCAAAGATTTGGAGCAATAATACTTCTGCCAGATCATCGAGCAGGGGGTTTCTGAAATTTCAGAATTCAGAAGTGCCTTTGGACTTCAAATTGGCTTTTTGTGGACAAATTGGACTTCAATTTGGCTTTTTGTGGACAAATTGAGGTGCTGTCAGATCAGCGAGGGGGGATAGCAAAAGATTTCAGATCTTTTTGCAGTTTTTCAGCCTTCTTTTCAAAATTCTCAGAGCCACAAGTCTGAAAGCAGTTGAAGAAGAGCTGAGAGGGCTTTTCTTGATTCTCTCTGTGGAAGTACAGTTCTCAGAAAGAGCTAAGTTTTCTTTCCTTACTTTGTACAGTTGTAAATTAGTCTTTCTGACTTTTTTTTCAGAAGTTAAGGAACCTCTCTTTCAGTTTCTGAAAATGACCACTCCTCAGGGACCTGATCAACCCCCGGAGAGGGGCATCGACGAGCTTGAAACAGAAGCCTTGGCTTACAGTAAAGGGAAAGAACCCATGGAAATGGAAGAACAGGAACAGTTCGCCGAAGAACTCGACGAACTGGTTACCAAGGAGCAATTTCTCCACTTGGTAACAGAGGTGGATGAACTGAAGTTGGCATTAGCCAATTTCAAGTCCAGTGTGGACGACTCGTTCGCTGAACTCAAAGGCTTGATTTTGAGTTCCGCGAAAGAAAGCCTTCCCTCCACTTCTCAGTTGTCCCCTTCTCCACTTCCATCAGTTTCGGGGGAGACTTTGCGGTCTCACCCCAGTGTCTTTAAAGATTTAAAGCCTCCTACTTTTATTGGGGAAGAGAAGAATAGAAACGCAGATATTCTACAAACCTTCCTCAGCAAATGGAAGAACATTCATGATCTTAAACAGACCCCTGACCATTTGCAAGCAATCGAGGCCAATCTTTCCTTAGGGCCCATGGCCTATAAGTGGTGGTTAAATCTCCAAAAGACTGGGTAGACTCCCCGGTCATGGAAAGCTTTTGAAGAAGCTTTCCTAAGAGAATTTCTACCAGAGAATGAACTTGATAGAGCCTGGAAAGCCTGGGAAAGAATAGTAATGGACAAGTCCCTCATCCAATATATCTCGCAGTACCGAGAAGCAATTTTGAAAATTAAAAATATGGATGATTATCAGAAAATCACGGGATTTGTCCGTGGCCTGAAAGATGAATATAAAGTACAGGTCCAGAGAAACTCACCTACCACCCTTGAGCAAGCTCTCAGATATGCTCAAATCTATGATGATTCATTGGGTAGGAAGATGGCAAGACAACAGCCTCTTTCTGAGCAGCCTCCTCAGAAAGACTTTCAATTTAAAATGAAATTTTTAAAAGGAAACAAAGAAGATAAAATTAAAGGTGAAGCTCCTCAGAAATGCCCTTCACTCATACAGCCCTTAAAACCAGAAGATTTTGAGAAAGCCAAACAAGAGCGTTTGTGCATTGTGTGTATGGGCAAGGGACACACAGTCAGACAGTGTCCCAAGGGGCCTTTCACTAAGAAAGATTAAAAAGATAAGAAACAAGTTCATCTTGTTTAGACTGTAAGTTTCCCCAGTGACTCGGCAGCTTCCGAGATCAAAGTGTATCATGAAGATCATGAAATGCTAGCGAGACCCTTCAGCTTTGGGCCGCATGACCTAGTACGTATGCATGGGAAAGTTGGTAACCAGTCAGTAAGAGTTATGGTTGATGATGGGGCAACCCATAATTTCATCAACTACACCCTGGTTAAAAAACTTAAACTACCAGAAGTAATCAGAAAATCTGGTAGGGGACACTGTTCTAGTTCTCCCATTGGATTCTCAGCAACCTCCACATGAACCAGAGGAGATTCTTGATAGTAGAGAGGCAGACTCGTCATACTCTATACCGAGAATATCTGGTCAATTGGAATGATCAGCCTGTTGAGAATGCCACTTGGGAAAGAGGCAGCGTCCTTCACAAGATTTTTCTAGACTTTGTCTTAGAGGACCAAGACGGTTCTTAAGGGGGAGGGAGTGTTACGAGCTCGTGACCAATGCCGAACCCTAGAGAACATAGATCGGTCAGATACCATAGTCAGGGTCGTGTCCAGCGTACACGACCAATAGGGCAAGACAGTGTGAGTAGTGTGCCCCAGCATGGTCCATAGCCATGGCGGGCCTAACACAGTCTAGGGACCCTGTCAGCAGGACAGGGCTCCCAGTTGGGTTCCGACGTGCAGTCGGCCACGTCAGTGACACGTGGCTGACACTTTTCAGTTGCATGCTACCAGTCCTCACACTGGGCTAGGAGGGGCTTACTCTATATCAGGGAGTAGGCAAGGTTGGGTGGATCAGATAGTGTTTGCCCTACTGTGGTGTTAGGATCTATTACAACAGCATAGGCTAAGAGTCCAGATTCGAGGTCTTCGATGTCTCTTGCCTTATGGGACTTCATTCTCTTGATAGCTGCAAGTACCATCTCAGAGGTGAAGAAGGTGAACTCAGAAGGGCGTGGAGAGATAGAGATGGGTGCGTCAGTGGGTATGGTATATAGGCTAGTAGCATAGTTGGCCCATATGCGGAGGTCATCTAGGAAAGGTGGTGGAGCACGAGGGATAAACTCACGCCAAAAAGTGCCTAAAGAAGAGCTAAAGAGAAGGTCAACAAGACGCTTTCCTTCAGAGTCATCATAAGCACGCTTTGTCCGGCAGAGTGTGCAGTGGTAAGAACGTTGGGCGGGGTGGAGAAGGTGGGGAGCATGAGTACGTGCATGGGTGACAAGGTGATGAAAAGAACGACACGTTGGGTGTAGAGGACGGAGCGGTGAGGAACGTGTGTGTTTCCCTTTATGGGGCTTAAACGGAAAGCCTAGAGAAGTAGCAATATGAAGGGAGGTGGTAAGGAAGGCAGCTTGTGTCTCGATTGTACAGTATGGGGGAAGGAGTGGAGTAAGGAGGCCGAAGACTCCTGGTAAATTGGCATATATAGAGAGCTGAATTTATATTTGGGTGCACGGGTAAGCACATGATGGGAGGATGACTGGTGAAGTGAGAGGTGGCCAATAGCGAAGGAGAGAAAAGAATGATCAGAAAGGCTAGTGGGAGAGATGAAAATTAGAGATGAGAGGTATGGAGGATGGTGATCCTATGAGGTAATCAATGACACTATGTCCGCCACTGTGAGGATGACAAGTATATTTGCCTGATTCTGGCCAGCAAGTTAGGCCATTATAAATGGCTAACTCATGGACTCTCTCCAAACTGCAATAAATGCTCACCAAAGAGAGAGAGAGAGAGAGAGAGAGAGAGAGAGAGAGAGAGAGAGAGAGAGAGAGAGAGAGAGAGCTTGAGCTTGAGCTTTATTAATGTCTTTTCAAAGTACCTGTCAAGTGTGTGGTATCAGTGGGACTGCATAAAACGTCTCTCAAACAGTAGAGAAAGTACATGTAAACAAACTACTAAGTAGTAGAACTGAACCAAACTATGCTCTGAAATGGGAAATATAATAAATATATACGGTCATGCTCTGCTGGGGATGAGAAATGATGTAACGCGAGCTGCTACAGGGAGTAGAGCAGGGGCGTGCTGCTGGCGTTGTCGGGAAGACTATCGAAGAGATGTGCGTCTCGTACTGGTAGGTCGGATAGCTCAGGCCGCAATGTGACTGTCTAGTATACTTTCTTTGATCTCTTGTGTGAGTGTATGTGCATGGTATCATCGTCATCATCATCATCACAGATATCAACGGACTCTGGATCTGTCCTAGGGCTCCTCCTGAAAAAGAATGATGGATCTGTAGTTGTGGTGCTGGGTGACTCTGCTGATCTGTCTGACATAAGTCTTGTCGTAGGAGGTACATCTCTCTCGTACCATAAGTGCAACGCAACATGGATCCTCGTATGTGATGAATGAACGTTGTGTGACCGGGATATCTCAGAATAAGCCATGATATCTCCCTTGCATCTCGTAATAGGTAGGGCATGGGAAGATGAAGTGCTCCTCAGATTCCACCTCGTGTAAGGAACAGAACTGACAGATCTCTCCTCGGAATGCCTTGGAACCCTCCGGACTCGATTGAGAGAGAGAGAGAGAGAGAGAGAGAGAGAGAGAGAGAGAGAGAGAGAGAGAGATTTATTAATATATTTTCATGCCAAAAGGCATATAAATGAAAGAAGTACATCCAATTATGATGGAAGCTAGACTCAATGTTGTCGAAACAAACTTATTGCACTAACCAAATTATTAAAATGTAGAAGTAACCACTAAGAAGAGAGAGTTATAGTCCAGGATTGTATGGTACGGAGAGCATTTACTTTTTCAATTGGGCAACTGTTCATTTTTCTAAACTCTACTCTAACTCCATCAAATATACACTCTCAGTTTTAGCTATATATTTTTGCTTGGTCTCAAAATAAAATGAATGTATGCTTAAGTTATGATGTAGTATGCTTAGTAATGGACTCACCCAAGATTTCAAAGAAAGAACGTTACCAATGGGGTAATCTGCTAGGACTCGAGGTTCCTTGGGGTGAAAGGACATGTGACCAACATAAAATAAGTGATGCTAACGCCGCGATGCCCAATGCCACGAGAGGAAACATAGTCTAGCATCTTACAACACCTCAATCGGATACATTTGAACTTCATTGAGTTGATCCGCAAGTGGAAAAATTCTCTTATACTTGATCTATGTGAAGTTACAAGTATCCTAGTGTCCAGGGATTTATTGATAGATATATACTCCTATTTATAGTGTCATATTAAACCATTCTCGAAAGGCTCCTCAGTATTCTTAAGTGGAGCATAAAATAAGTGATGCTAACGCCGTGATGCCCAATGCCACGATAGGAAACATAGTCTAGCATCTTACAACACCTCAATCGGATACATTTGAACTTCATTGAGTTGATCCACAAGTGGCAAAGTTCTCTTTATATTTGATCTATGTGATTTATCCTAGTGTTCAGGGATTTATTTATAGATATATACTCCGATGTATAGTGTCATAGGGCCTAGGGCTAGGCGTATAAATTTGATTGTTAATATGTCTTCTGGGTACCTATTCCCATGTTCAAAGATCTAAACCATTCTCAAAAGGCTCCTCAGTATTCTTAAGTTATAAGTTTTGATGCTGAGCAATGCAGCCAGTGATTCTAACCTTGATTCTAGGTTTTGAATCTGAGGTGCCATTGATCAGGTACCTACTATTGTGTTTCAAAATAATATCAAAGAGGTCCTCAAGTTTCAATTTTATCAATTTATGACTTATAACAAGCACTGAAGTTGCCTCAACATTTGTGGTTTAGGAATCAACAGTTAGGAGATGGGATTCGAGTCTATAATCAATGTGTGTCATGTATTATGTGACCACTAACTTATTTTGAATCTTGCTTAAAAGCTGAAGTGTGACGTCTAAAATCATTGGTAAGCTGTAAGCCTTATACCTACTATTGAGTATTTTTGAAGAGCTATGCTAATTTCAATCTTCTTAAGTTATAACTCTTAACAAAGAGCTACATTAAAGCTAGTGGCCATTGAGCACTCAATATTAGCATATGTTGATTAGAAATTAACATTAAGAGTCTTAGGAGTCAGGAATTCAGAGACATGATGGGATAGTCGATTGATTATACTCTACACTGTATAGAGTTGTTATTGTTCCCTGAACCCTAAATTAGCACTTGTTTACGCTATAACAGAATGCCAAGAATAAAATTAGCAAAAAAGAAACCCTAAAACAATTTCATAGTTTGATGCTGGAAGTGCTTTAAAAAAAGACTGTTCATGTGGTATCTCTTCAATACATATATTTGTGCCATCTTCTTCAGCGTATGCATATCTGCAGCAAATTTTTGACTAGTTTTACTATTAGGGAGAGTTATAGACATGTAATATGGCTTGTGCTATTTCCAGATTGCTACTTTCACCTTACAGATCCCAGAGCCATAATTCCGTAACTCCATTTGGAGTTCGCCTTGACAAGTGTATCCTCTAAATTGGTTATTTGTAAAACCTTGGAAGGTTTGCTCAAGGAATGATGCTCTGGATGCTGGAAGGTGTTGGGGGCAATGAACTTCAAGATTTTAAGTTTGCAAAGATGCATTCTCGTTCACAATAAATTAATACTTATAGAGAATTTATAAGTTGATTCATGAGATGATGTATGATTGTATACCTGTCTTTAGTCGGTGGCAAAGTGCGTCAGGAATATGGAACCGTACGTGCATCAGTACTGTCTTATGGTTTAGTCAAAGAAGCTATTTTTCAATGTTTTTGTTTATCAATTTAACCTACAATCTTTTGTTTTGGGGAAGTCAGCTAAATGTGAATCAGGCAACACGTGAATACTTGGAATGCTATGTGAATCTGAAAAAGGAAAGAGAAATTCAGTTGAAGGAAAGAGCTCAAGAGGATGACAAAGAAGAAGAAACGGCTCCAGGTGTGGAGAAAACCCCTGAAAAGCCGCCTCCTGGCCAGTTGAAGGAAGATTGTGTATCTTCTGTTGATACTGAATCTGAAGATGATGGGAAAAAGTTTGGACTTGTCAATGACTCAGACAGGCAGGCTGACCATTCTGCACTGGAAAAGTTGACTAGCATAATAGAGGAGCGGTAAGTGCATTGAAAGGTAGATATTAGATTTGTAGGTTTTATATGCAGAACTACTGGTATGCTATAGGCTCTAATTTCTAGTTTTGATCTGAGCTTTGCAATCGCATGTCTTGCTTTCTGATTAGGAATTTCAGCATTTTCTTTTCAATTTTCTTACTGCATTCTTCATATTTCAACTTATCCCGTTACCCGTACATCTTTTTAAGTCATCCTTTGCATTGCAGTGCGAGGAAGCCTCTTCCTCTCCCTCCAGCCCTCCCCACCACATCTGAACTAACTGGAAAGTCATCAGCTTTGGAAGGCTCTGTGAAATCAAAAGATGGAAATCTCGATGAGACAAGAAGTGGTACGCTACTCTTTAATTCTACATATTAGGTGTTTGTTTATCGGATGATTTTGACCATGATAATTCTTTTGCCGGTTCTTGTCAATCATTGTTTGATGTTTTCCTGTCTCGTTGCATGCATATATGCTACTCAGATTATTAATAATGATATAAAATATAGTTTTTTCAATGATCTCTTCATTATCAACCTTCTTGTGGATGATCCAGCTGGGAAAAACGAGGATGAAATGACCAGCGAGGATATAACTGCTTGTAATTTAGAAAGGCCTGGAATAAGTGGTCTGGAACAAGGACGGTGTGTAGAGTGGGGTAGAGAAAGAGACAGATATCGGGAAGTGGAGAGAGAAAAGGAAAATGAGCTAGAGAGATTTGAGAGACAGCGAGAGCGGGAGCGTTCTCGGCGAGAAAGAGATCGGGAGATCTGTACAAGAGAAGTAGAGCGTTTATACAAGGAGCGTGAACGAGAATGGGAAGCCCGTGAGCGTGAAAGGGAAAGACAACGACTACATGACAAAGAAAGGGAGAAAGAAAGAGAGAGGGACAGGCGAAGGGAGGTGAAGGAGCAGGAGGAAGATAATGATGATGATGATGACTGGGGAAAGCGTCATCATAGGGGAAATTTTCAGGATGAGCAGCGTAAGCGAAGGCAAAGGGAAAGGGAGGAAGATGTAGCAGATCGTGTGCGTGAAGAACAGGAACTAGCAAAAGCAAAAAAATGTAAGATTGATGAAGCTTCAAATGCAGTAGTCAAAATGGAAATCAACACAACTAGACAGCCTGACACTGATATCTTAAGGAAGGAAGAGTCTGGAGCGGGCAGTCTTCCTTTAAAGAATGGGAATGACTCAATGAGAGCAGCTTCTGGAAACGAATCAAATGAACTTCCAAGTCGTAAGTATTTCTAACCAGAACCCTCTTTTCTGATGCAGGCATGCGAGTGTCATGACGTTTAACTGATTCAAACAAGGTTAGAGCTTTAAAAAATCTCCAAATGAACTTGTCAAATCTGATGGAGACATTGTCAAAAGTCCTTTTTTATTGCCCTGCAAACCCTTGGTGACTCAACCTTATGATGTACAATTTGATACAGTTCATTCAAATTGTTTTCAGCTATGAATAAGGTGAATGTAATTTTTCACAGTTGAGCAAAGGTGTTATAAAATTGATTTCAATATTTGTTTCATGCATGGGGTTCAAATCATAGGTCTACTTTGCACAGATGAAAGGCAGATTCTATTCATTGATCAGGTTTTTGCAATTTTGTGCTGGTTCTGTGGTGCTCTGTGTATTGAAAGACGTCTTGATCTTGCAAAATATATTCTCTATAGGGTCCTTTCTCCGGTTTGTTTAGCATGCTTAAGCAGCAAGCCATCTTTACACTTCTAAATTTGCCTTTTCTCATTAATCAAGATTGCACATACTGTAGCATATAGGCTGATGACCGACTGCAGATTAGAAGGTAAGTTTTTTCCTAAGGAAACTTTTCCTCCTTGAGGATCTTTGTGAGTAAGAAAGTGTGAGACATTTGTTGGGTTTCAGATCCCATTTATCTTTTGTGCCTTTATCAGTTTTTGTTGAACCTGGCTTTTGGTAGAAAGAAAGCACACTTTTTTGTTTCAAGACTTCTAGTGAAGATGGTCGTCCTTTTCTTGTTTGGTAATCTCCAATATATTCTTCTATCTCTGTTTGTTAGCATTGGCTCATCTTGTCGTTCTCGTATCGGACAGACTGACTAACTCTTTTAGTTTGTGTTCTCAGCAAAATCAGCTCATAGCAATGGTACTTACTATCCCAGAAGGATTGGAGAAGATGCGACTTCAAATCCAATGAATGAGAATTGTGAGAAGCTGAATGCTGGTTCTGCTCCTAGAAAATTTGAGTTTGGGATCATAGGATCTGGAAGACGGGCTTGTGTCCCATCGGTCTTTCATCAAGAAGATGAATATGACACGTCAAAAGATCATAAATTACGTCCATTGGTGCCAATTGACTATTCTGCTGAAGAACTGCCTGCAATGCCTCCTAATCCAAAATCTTCCTCAAAGCTTGCTCCAAATCTTGTTGCAGCTGCAGAGTTTGCCAAAAGCTTGTCAAATATTGGAAACACTACCTCCCCTGCCAAGGATGACAAGAAAAATGAGGGAGGTAGAGATAAAAGTCGAAGGCTTATTGACAAGCTTAGTGATAGAAGTCGAAGAGATCGGGACAGAGAAATCGATAGAGATCATGTTAGGTCAAAGGACTGGAACAGAGAAAAAGAAAAGTTGAAACAGAAGGACAAGGAAAAAGACAGGGAAGCTAAGGGTCGTGACCGAGAACCCAGCTTGGAGAAAGCTAGACTGCCTGAAAACAAGAACATACTAGATGCAAAGCAGTTAATTGACACCATTCCAAAGACCAAGGAGGAGCTCTTTGCCTACCCTGTTAATTGGTCTATCTATGATAAGGTACAATATATACTTTTCAAAGACTACTATTTGTAATTTAGCATCACATTTATGATTTTTACAGTTAACATCCAATTGTCACTCTTTATAGACTTCTGTTTTTGAGGTCTTATTTTGAGGTGGAGACTGGTGTGTGTATGGCACGAGAATTTTGGTCCACCTAAACTTTCTTTCAAGTTGCGCTGTTCAATGCCTTCATAAACCTCAACGGTATTCTTTTTCATTCTATTTATTGTGTTTTGTGAACTTCTGATTTGTAGCACGAACTTCATGAGAGGATGCACCCATGGATCTCAAAAAAGATCACAGACTTTTTGGGAGAGGAGGAAACGACTCTGGTGGACTTTATTGTGAAGAACACACAAAATCATGTTACTGCTCAAATCATGTTTGAGTCGTTGGAGGCTATTCTGGATGATGAAGCTGAGATGTTCGTGTTAAAGTTGTGGAGAATGCTCATTTTTGAGATCAGACGCATTGAGACAGGGCTTGCATTTAGACTGAAGTCTTGATTTGTGCAAGTAGATTCAGATGATCTGCATCGTGGAGGTGTGGTTGAACTTTTATCAGTTTGACATTTCTGGCGTATGCAATATGCAGTATTTGATACTTGATAGCAGTAGTGACATTTTTGGTTGCATTAAAGTTGAGGGAAATAGTAGCTTGAACTTAAACTACATAGTTTCATCAATGGGGTTTAGGAAATAAAGTCAGATGTCAACACATTAGTTGTTGCTAGGCAAGGAGTTGCGAGCTTGTTTCAATAGATGTTCTTTAGTTGAGTTTTGAACGAGTTTCTAAGATTTTCTATTTAAAGTCAAGCAATTTCTGCTAGTTTTCACTTTCTGGCCCTGGATTATAGATGTCCATTGTCTAGTTAGGGGAGTTATTACATAACATATCAATATCATACATTGGTGCTTATTCTGACTAACAATTCTCAGGTACAGTGTATTTTTTATGACATTTTGTTATAGCAGCTGAGAAAATACCTGCTAATATTTTCCTCTCTGCTGGACTATGTAATGTATGTAAGACTTCTTTGCCTTTTTGTTGCAAGCTGTTTACGAGTGAAGAGTTTCTTTACCGTTTGGTGTAATCTTTCTAGTGTTGCTTGTACATTCATTTTCAGCATTATGAATATATGATGTTGGTCTCTTGCGAACAAGGTACGTCTGTCTTGAGAAGTTCAGAGTTTAAATGTAACTCAATTGTGGGGGGGCAGTGCGGAGGGGGAATTGACATTTTGCTTCTTGCTTCAGTCCTATTTTTTCACTCAAGTTGCATTTCTACATTTAAAGTAGTAGTAGGTCATTTCTACATGTGGATCTTGTTGGAAGAGCGGCAGTTATGTGTAATCTATATTTTCAGGAATGATATTTTGAGCGCAGTTGTTTTCTGTTGTAGTTCTAGATGTTATATTTGGCCTGGTCCAAACCTGTGGATGGAACTTTACCAAATTTCAGGAAACATGCCTTTTAAGCAGGTATTGTCATTTGCGCCTTTGTTTTTGTTCATTTTCACTTTCAGAAAAGAATTTTGGTATGAATTTGGAAAGGTGAAACTACGTGCATTTACAATGTTATGATAAACTGAAAGGATTAAATTCCGTGCTGTGTGAAGTTACCTTCACATCTAAGTTCTGTCTTTAAGTAGAGATTAGACCAAGGTCTAGCTGGACAGTGGAGTCTTTTCGTGTCTGCATCTGTGAGCACAGGAACGTTGGACAGGAAAGACATTTCTATATTGTTCTCAGTGACCCCGGCCAGTGGCATGTATTTCTCAATCAATGACACTTGGACGTTGATTTTGAGAGTACCAAAATCACATATATTCTATGCTTTATATGATGAGAAAAGTTGGTTAGAAGACATTGTCCACTTGTACATCACACATGCAGTGGTCCTCCAGACACTTCTGTAACTACTATTGTCACACTTCTTTATTCTGCACTGTATAGAAAGTTGGTCTAAGGTGTTGTGGAAGGACTGAATGAACGCGCTTTTTTTTCTGGACTAGCAAGGAGATGTCCCTAAGCACCTAGGCACTGTGTGCCAATGTAGGATGGGACTGCTTTATTATAATGAATGTGAGCTTCTCTAGTTCAAGGAATAGGCGAAACTTATATACTCTTTTGGTCATGACTGCCATGTTCTTATGTCTCGCATTGAAATTATCAATCGTTAGAGAGAAAGGTACATTTTGAGTGCGTGTTCCCCTTGTTTCTCATCCTCAATGGTTGTGTCATCTCTCTCTCTCTCTCTCTCTCTCTCTCTGCAACAAAAGCCTTCTTAGGGAAAAGTTTTTTGATTTATTGTATAGCACATGTTATGAACTAAATCACAGAATCAGCACACAAATAGACTGTAAAAGATCAACTAAGAATTTATACTGCACTCACGCAGGGCTAAAGTCCTATTATTTAAAATGAACAGCAAATTGAATTTTCTCCTCCCAAAATAGTTACTCTCTACCAGAGGTACAGAAAAAGTCCACTTATTGGGGAATGAACATCATAGTTACCTTTTTGGCATTCATTGAATCTGGTGGAAAGGTCGCGTCACCAATAAGTTTTTCCTTGACTGTAAAGGTTTGGCAAAGATTTATACTTTATGGATGTAGTTGTTTGTATGTCTCACACTCTGACCCTGTGTAGGCTGTAATATCGAACTTTCTATAGACCATAGCATAACTTTGAAAATGTTTATGGACTTCAATACTTGCAGCTTTCAATGGTCATGATTTTTTGGAGCAACAATCCACCAAATCTGCCAAACCTGGCTTTCAACATCGTAATCATCAAGTAATGTCAATCATTTCACAATTTGAGGCATGTTATTGATAAATGACAAATTTTACACCAATATTTTGCGTTCAAAAGTATACATTGGCCTTTGAATGAACTACTTTTATAATTAAGTAAAAGTAATACACGTCAATCAAAAGATTGCCCTCAATCATAGATGCAGCGCGTTTTTGAAACGCGGTTCGAAATGTGGTTTAGAAATGCGTTTCAGAAATTTTCCAAAAAATTTCAGAAAAGTTTTTTTTTGGACATTATGGAAATCAGATGAAAGCTCTAATTAAGAGCATTATTATTGTGTAGTTTGCCGAATGTTTCGGGTGCAGGATGGTCTAGTTTAGGTGCATTAACCCTAAAAAATATGGAATTAGGGCATGGAAATTGAAATCTATGATATGGACGTAGACGGGCGGAACGGAGGTGCAGGATGGTCTAGTTTAGGTGCATTAACCCTAAAAAACATGGAATTAGGGCATGGAAATTGAAATCTGTGATACAGACGTAGACGGGCGGAATGGAGGTCACAGGAGTCTTTGCAGGCATGTGGATATGCATTCTAGGATCAGACATCATCTGAATCGGTTGTCCACAAGTCATTTTGTGAAAATGGCAAAAAAACACAAGCATTTGGAATGTGGTGTTCAAATCTCGCTAGGCATGTCGTAACGACTGAAACAGACGCCGTAGGAATCATCGTGGGCATGAAGAAAGGTTGTCTAGAGTGAAACTACGCTCGATTTGGTTGCCTATAGCTCAATGTCAACACTTGCAAAAAATCAAGCCTATACTTATCAAATATCGAAAATTGATCGTTTCGCTCTCCACGAAGCTCAGATCCCCTAGCACATCACTTTTGTATCGCCGAGTAGATGTCTGCCGACTATATACACGCGCCGATCGGATACCTGTAGCTGAAAATAAAAAAATTTACCTCCTCCATGGATGGCGTGGTTCTGGCTGCGAAGAGGAGGAATTGTTTTTTTAATATTCTGGTTATTTTTAAAAATCGATTTTGGGCAGCGAAACGCGATTCTCAAAAACGCGCGATTATCAGAATTTCGTTTCGTGAAACGCAATTCTTCATAATCGCGTTTCGTGAAACACAATTCTTAATGTGGTCTATAAGAGAAAAAGATATGCTAAAAATTGACGAGGCATTGCAAGATATAGCTGCAAAAATGCATAAGCCATTGAAAAATGTTGTCTTGTATATAGACTTTGAAAGTGCTTGTGTTGCAGCAATGTATGTGGTGCCGGAACATAGAAAATGTAAATAGCTATCACTTAATAGTAACAAGAAGTGGTGGACATACAAGACAAAAATAGTCTCAAGTGCTATCACGTGGATGGTTAAAATTGCCATAGGAAGAGGCATTGTGGGGATTGTCATCAACTATGGATTGATGTATAATTTTGGAACATGGTATGGGCATTGACCATTATAGTAAGATATGTTAGTGCGATGTTGGCCAAGATGTATGAAGTCTAATATAAGTCGAATGATGGGTGTTTCTTCTTTCTCTAAACGAGTCTTGCCATAGAACTATCAATACTACTAATATTGCTTTAAGAAAATAATGGATTGAACTATTTTTGACACTCCCCCAATGGATTGTTGATGTGAAAGACATTTAAAAAGAGCAATTGGAACAACATATGGATAGTATTGTTGTAGCAATGCAAGGCAACATTTTGACAATCCATTGAGGGTTTGAGGATGGGTGATTACAAACCTCACCTAATCAAGTGGAAACAATGAATGGACATCACTTATATACAATGATAGTGCCATTGTAGCATCTAGGTATAAATCTCAACAATTCACAAAGGATTTTTTGATGGAGGACTATGAATTTCAATTCATTAGTTGAAAACAATGACTAGACACCCATCTTTCAACAAGAATTAGTCATTGAATTTGGTTGACTAATGGGTCTCAATTGCAACTGAAAATGGGCATCACACCTTGCTATAAAAAAAAAAACTACAAGGAGATGTACAACTTCTTGATGATATTCATTGATAATTGTTTTAAAATTTATCATTGGTTGAAACAAGTCAAAGAAAATGTGGCATATCAAAAATGAGAAAAAGAAAACTTGACAATGACTATCTTTTAAGCCTTATGCTTTTTGGTATTATGAACTTGTGATAGATAATCTGACTTGGGTGGGTGAGCCCAAATTTGGATTATGCAATAACTTTGCAGATTGCACTCTAATTGAACTGCCATATGTTTGTGTTTGATCCTTGAGCTTCACAATACTCACTTTGTCACTAAAAAAACACGAGAATGACAAAAGTTGGAAAAGTGGGGTATCATGAAGAATGAAGTGGAAACAAATCTTTTTTTTAGAAGTGGGTCTCCACTGCCCAATGTGCCATGTGAAAAAAAGAACCCAATGGTGTGGCCTATACTGATTGATGGGCACATAAGCCTAGAAGTACTTATTGTATGTCTATAATGACATGTATGTGAGTTTGAGACAATGTTTTTTAAACAAATTGGAAACAAGTTCTGTTTTTTATTGGGGGAGTGAAATACCTATATTGAATTAGACCTAGGCAAAAGTAGAACTGTTAGATTGTTTTTTTATTTCACTAGTTTTGCCTTGTTTTTTTTGTGAAACCATGTTGCTTAGCATTGGCATCATTATGTACAATGTTTACATCTAAACATTGTACATCCACATGTATAGGTCAAATATTTTTTAAACCTCATGAGTTCCTAGATTTGTCTATTTTTTACATAGACCAAGCTCGGGCCTCCATTGCCACAGGCAACACTCTTATCGAATTTGGCTATCTTATGTGGCACCCCCTTTGATCAATTTTTCTAGTTTTCACTTGATTTGCTAATTAGAGAACTTTGTCATAATTTACTATTTTCGTCGTGTTTGTATATATAAAAGAATATATGCTAACTAGAGAATTCTTCAAGAAGAAAACTCAATATCTTCTCAGTCATGTTATTTGCACTCTCCTTCAAATTAGTCCTAGGGAGTTTGTTGTGTTTAAATAATGCACTTATTTCCTAAATTTGTCTATGAGAAAGTAGTTGCATATCCACTTTGTTTTCCAATATTAGGGTCTATATCAACCTATAGCAGAGTTTCTCCACTTCTATTCTCTATCAATCTAAATCCCTCACCGCCATCACGATCACCATCATATTTGCAATCGACTATTTGTCCTTGCTCTTTGTTTACTCCCTCTATAAGGTTGGTGTTACTTCTTCCCAATATTTTCAGTGACGGTAGAGTCATCCATTCGTAACATATATGGAATGTAGAGGAGAACAAAGTAAGCAAACTAAATATCATTCAAGTCAATTCGAATAGATTGGATCCCAATGAGCGCAAATGAGAATGCAATATTTTCTAGTTCAGAAATTTGTAATTTTGACACATATCCACTGAAATGGATTTGTGTCATAGTTACAAACATTTTAGTTGCATATCAGGCAAGAAAGTTGGAGTATGTTGGATCAAAAAGAGTGCCAAGGTTATTTTAAACTTTTGTAGTTCAAAATTTTTCAATCAAACCCATCCCTCTAGCTTCATGTTTTAATAGCTTGCAACGTAATCAACATCTTGATTTTCTATCGGATTTATTTATCTAATATCAAGATGTCTAAGTATCATCTCCATATTGATCTTCCTGCAGAATACGCTCCAATTGTAAAAAAAACTGTGAAAGGATCCAAATTGTCAACACTTGAAATCATGCATCATAGGACGGAGAATAGCAAAAATTGTGATCTATGGGCTGATGGAAGTTTATGTCCAATAGATCCAAGCTCAATGCAACATCCTAACTTTGAATCAGTCACACAACTCATAGTGTTTTTCTGTGAAGACAAAATGGTCTATTGGGTTATTGTAAAACATTAAAAAATTATGGCATTGGTACCTCAATGCAAAAAATACATAGGTTAGAGAATATGTTGAATGGTTTGCTTACAAGAAAAAGAGACTTTGTTATTGCAAACAAGAAAAGATAAAGAAATCTTAAATTTAGATAATTTTTGTTTGTAGAATCGTATATTGAATCTTATTCAAGAAAATGATCATATGAAACTAGTTATACAAACATTGCGTACCTCGTATTATCAGATAAATGAGAAAATACAAATATTGGGTAAGAAACTACAAAGTAATAAGCGAAAAAGAGTTGTGTCAAAAGGCATTGATGAACTGTCATCGTATGGAGGTTACCAAGAAAAAAGAATTTTTGCTTTCAAGTAAGATATTGTTTTAAAATATTTGTGTCTTTTAGTTTCATTTGTGTGCCATTCATTGTAATTTGTTTTTCTAAATCTTATTTTCATTTTGCAGATCAACATTGGTTACACGTCAAAATATGAGAAACAAAGACATGATTGGAAAATCTTTGAGTGCAATACTAACAACCAAGTCAACATCGAGTCTACTAGTCAATCAATGATATTCTCGAATCAAGTCCAAGATTGGTGAGAGCCTTATAAGTGAAGTCGGTAAGATAATTTATAGAAAATTGATACAAGGTTAAGGCGTTGTTGAGGTAGGTTAGGACTAGGGGTAGGAGTGAGAAAACCCTAATATCATATCCAAGTCCATCAAAATATATTATGGATAAAATCAGTGTACAAGAGATATGAAATATAAGCAATTGCATTGTTTGTACATGATTTATTAATTAATTGAATGCAATTACACTTAGTTTGAGTGCTACAAAGTCTGAGGTCAATCCAAGTTGAATAAAATGAAAAGATAATGAAGGATAGTCAAACTCTTGCCTTGCAAAACTAGTCTTCATCTTGGAGGCCAAAACTGAGCTAAAACAACTACTTGTGCAATCTCAATCACTTGAATACGTTTGTTGGTTGATAAAATATTCTACACGTATGGTAGATTGTTGAAAAGTCTATATCAACTATTTTAGTAGCACCTATTGCCTCCAAGTGTGCTATACGTTTGAGCCTCTCAAAGTGTGTTTCTTTTGATTCTCCTTTTTCAATTTTGTAGTGCTCAATTGCCTATCCATAAGTAGTATGCCTAGTATATGCATCTCAATTGTTTGAGTTCCTTAGAATTGGGAAATGGCTAGAACTTATAATTACAAGTAGATGGCAACATATGCCTTCTCCTCCTAGACATGAAGCACCTCAACAAGCTTGAGACCCTTGATTCAGCCTTGTTATCAACCTCAAAAGTCAAAGTTTCCAACATGCCCCTTCCCTTTGAAATGAACTTCATTTTCTAGCTCTAGGTTGAGGTAGTCAACTACTTCATCTTTTTGATGGTCTTTGTATCTATATGAGTTATGACTTTGATGGCTACTCAATGCCCTTCTTATGTCTAAATGTTCCCTTCATAATTCACCTACCTCCACAAAGTGGGTCCATAATCCTTCCTTGTAGGGTACACTATCTACAAATTTAAAAAAACAATTCACTTCTTATGTGTATAAGAAAGGATTGCAAATCACAAGCAAATCATAACACCAAATTATGTGTCATATGCCACACAAAAAGGGTGGAGATCCACTCCATTTTTGTACTCTTCACACAAAAAAAGGTTAGGCAAAGCCAGGAAAAGTATTTTATGTGCTATTCCCCCTATCTGTCTAGAAAGCAACTATATGGTTTGCTTGGGTACACAACCCATCAACTAACATTCAATCGACTTCGAACACAATCCAACTAACTGGGTCCTTGAATCCAATAGCGTTCCGGAACACATGACCCTTACATTCTAGAACGCAGCTTTCCGGAACTCGGATCTGTTTTGGAACGCAGCGTTCCAAAACACGATTGGAATGCAGCGTTCCAAAAGGGGGCGCAACTTAGGTCCACAGTACGTACTTGAATACTCAAAGTTGAAACTTGAGGTCATGCCAATAGTGTGCATACAATCTTTGTGATACTGGTGCAAGCAGTCTTTGTAATAACATTTGAATCGTGTGTCAATATTATAAGTCAATATTCTCATTACATTGCTCGTCAAATAGTGCCTCATTGTCATCATTATCTAAGTCCATACACTCATCTAAATCTAATTCTAAGCGCAATTGTAAATTTCTCCGCCTATGAGTATAAGAGCTATGATCATCTTCATTATCACTTTCTTCCTCTGGCCATTCTTCATCGAAACATGGCATTCTCATCGGCAATTGCCTTTCTACATTCATATTTTCATTTGAGATTTCTTCTTCAGTGATTTCAGCATCAAATGGAACTTGGATTTTTGTCATGATCTTGTATTGAGTTGGACGACATATAACCACTAAGAGGATAGTCGATCCGATGAAATATGATCTACAATAGACAAATAAAATCAATGCGCAATGTGGGTACAAGTTGTGTTCAAAGTGATCAAACAAAAAAGTCACATAAATTAGAGTGCAATTTGCAAGGTAGTTATACATGTTCACAATGTCATGGCAACACGAATTCTTGAACATTCATCACAACATATTTTGAACATTTTAGGGTTTTGGATTTAGAACTAGATAAACAAATTTATATGACTCTTTTCAAATTAAAACATTACTTACCTGCCATGAACAATTGCAAGAGAATTCCCACTCTTGTTCTATCACGTGTTCACCATTTTTCGTTGCTTTTTTGAGAGTATGATAAATCCATTCACATGTGCATCGAGAAGGTAATTGTTCTAATGGCTCATCATTTCCATGCAAATGGTGATTCACCGTCCTGTTCCTTCTCCTGTAAGAGTATTTTTTATTTTTTTCGTCTCAAGGCCACACTTCTCTCCTTCTTGGCTTCTTCGTACTTCGAAATCCACTTGTCCATTCTTCCGCAATTGTATAAAATGAACGTGCCAATTTTTTCACGTAACGACGCAGACATTTTTCTTACGACTCCTTTTCCTTGAGGTAATTCACCTTTAACGCGTTCGTCCTCTTCATCACGCCATAACCTTGGCGCGCTAGGGTGTATTTGAATGACGCTCAAGGTAGACCATCCATCCATCTAGCCCGACAATGGAAATTTCATCAACCAAATGCACAAGTAGATGAACTTGTATATCCATGAAAGATGTTGGAAAATCTCTTTCTAGCAAGCACACAATTTCAGTAATTTCTTGTTGTTTCAAATGCATTTCCCTCCATTTGATCTCATTTGAGGTGATCCACCTACAAGATAAACATTACATAAAATAATGTACAAATAACGGGGCGCATTCTTTTTGTATTGTCATGTCTTTTTTAATGTCCCTAGTCACAAATGAGTTTAATAAATACCTGACAGTTGATGCTAATTTGTACAAAGTACTTCGTAGATTGTCTCCTAAGCAACTTTGAATAGCAATCAAAAGAATGAATTGCAACATTTTTAGCCAATCGTGTGATTTTAATTCACTTAATTTGTCATCTTTGGTGAAAGAGTTGCACAAGGAATGTACATAGCCAGTTGGAGTTCTTATTTGTCTTATGACATTTTTTACATGTGAGAGCTCTCCCTTTGTTAAAATCCATGGCACACTAGGAGTACTTGTCATCTCACTTTCATTGTTTTGAATCCCAATAAGGTCTCTTCACCTTAGCCACCTCCAAGTCTTGATTTGCTGCAACAGTGTCATTTTCACCAATTATATGTTTCCATATAGATCCACCCACATTTTTGTATATATGCATAGGATCCAAGAGGTGATTGATTAAGAGATTATTCCAATAGGGTAATCATTGGAATATCGACAATCTCTTCATGCTTGGAATTGACTTATCCCAAGAATCGTTTACATCACGTTGTTTGATCCACTCGTTGTACCAATCTTTTACTCTCATTCAGATGGGTGGAGGTGTGATTAAAGGGCCATCTTCCGGTCTTCCCCAAGCTCGTTTGTCCGAAAAGGATGATCGATTGGTAGGTCTTTTTGATGATTTTCGTACACAACTTTCCTCAACAAATTTGTACTATGACGGATTTCCAAATTTGGCCCACATATGTAGCATGCTTTATATCCAGAGTTGTAAAACCTACATTAATGATTGGTCCCGACAGCATATCGCTGGCGCCACGGATCGAATGGTCCCGACGGCATACCGCTGGCGTCCCGGGATACGACCCTTAGCGATGTGCCAACTTAAAAATTTGGAAGCGGCCTTACAACTGGCGCTTTTACCGAACACCGAAATCCAGAAGGTAATCAGAGTCAGTTTGAGGAAAATCCCACTTTATTGACAAATCTGAGAAGGTTACATTTCAAGTGTGTGACCGACCCTAGTCTCCGGGGCGCTAGCATGCCAAGGCGAGAGCCATGACAACATTCCAGCAAGGGAGGCTGAGACTTGGTTGGAGCTCGCCCTGAGTCGCAACCCGCACTCCCCTATAGTATTGGTGTGATTCGGCACCCCCCTCATACCGAGCACTCTACCCAAGCTGGTAAAGCACATTTTTCTCTCTCTAGGATTTTCTCTTTCTAGAAAGTCATTTTCTCTCTCTAGATTCTATTGATCTCCAGGCTTCCTTTAATCATGCCATTCACTCAAACCGGGATAATCATGCATTGTCCACATTAGAATCCACGAAGAGGGAAATTTCTTTCTTGCAAAGGCCTTGAGTTGTCATACGCATTGACACCATTCCAACGCTTGTAAAATTTTTCAATCAATGGTTCGAGGTAAAGATCCATGTTGTTAACCTTGTATTTTCCTGGAACCAATAGAGCTAGAAACAAATGTCCCATCTTTATACTTAGCCATGGAGGAATATTATAATTAATAAGAACAACTAGCCACGTAGACCATGTTGAGGCTCAAACACCGAAAGCATTTATGCCATCAATTAATCGTGGTCGCTGCATGTACCTTGGAGGAGCAGTGATTCTATTTAGAGCAGCTGAAAACCCATTAAGTTCATGCCATATCCTCCTAGTTTCAAGTACAATACAACATATTGACCAATCTCAGTAGCATAAAAGGTATGCTACAATGACATAAGGCAAGAGGCTTGAAAGGATCTTGTAGCACAGACCTTCAAGGATCCATGATGGCTTGTGGGTGACAGCCCTACTTTGGAATATTAATGAGGGTAATTTTTTTTATTGATTTGAATCTACTTTACCACTATGCAATGGAGTGCTTAATGTAGATTTCAAGAATGTCACATTGAGAATGTTGCTTGTTGTATTGCATGTTCTGCAAAGTAGTGTATAAAAGCTTTCTCCTAACCTTATCGAGCACAATCAAATATTGTTCTTTGTAAGTTGTTGTTTGGTATGATCATCTGTCAGACTCCAATCTGAAACTTCACTTACAACCTAGCTTATCATGTGCACAACAATCAACAATGTCGATCCCTGCCAATTCCCATGCATGTACAAACATCAGAGCACGCTTTCTCCTAACCTAATCAAGCACAATCAAATATTGTTCTTTGTAAGTTGTTGCTTGGTATGATCATTTGTTAGACTCCAAATCTGAAACTTCACTTACAACCTAGCTTATCCCGTGCGCAACAATCAACAATGTCGATCGCTATCAATTTCCGTGCATGTACAAACATCAGAGCACACAAAACATGGTGGAGTTGGTTGCCTTGTCTCCTCCCAACATTTGTTGCATAGATTATGATGAGGAATGCCTCTCTCTAGGTTCACTTATGCACAATCCTCAAGCACCCCTTAACCCTGACCTTTCCTAACGTCAACACATGGCCATTTCCATGCACAGTGTCGACACATGGCCATTTCCATGCACAATCGATACTTGCCACTTGGCAGTACCCTGACACATAGGCAAGTGAGTAGGATGAGTCACTCATATGCTGGACCAAGTGTCTCAATGAGCATGTGACATGTGTCATGTTTGACCGATCAACCCTAACACATGTCACTCATTCACTGGACCAAGTGTCCTAGTGAGCAAATGACACGTGTCCCATTGACTAGTCAACTCTCCTACTTTTTAGGAGTTCAGTCCAGCCACTGACCCAGTACCAATGCCAACTAATTATAGTTTATTTACAATTTACTTACAAAACTCACCACAGGTTGGTGACTTAGCCATTTCAGTAATTACGATAATTACAAAACGTACATGTGTCTCTAAAAACTGTAAATAACCGGGACAAGGAGTAAAAGCTCTAACATCATGATTGCATGATAACTTTATTATGAGCACTAACTTTCACGAGGGAACATCTAGGCTGGTGAAGGATACTTGCTACTACTTATACCTGTATCTCAAAACTTAGTGATTCTTTGAATGTACGTAATCAGCAATAATTAGTGCAGTTGTGCTTTATGCAAATCAATACAAACTCGCAAATATTACTTTTGTAAGAGTATCTAGCGTTTTCTCAAATCTCCATATCCACTTAATGTTCGATAGAAACCATCCTTGAAGAGTCATGCTTTATATTGTTCATCCTTACTATGAAATCCATTATAGAGTTCAAGATCTATGGCATAAGATGCTTAGATATCTTACACCATTCATTAGAGAATTAGCACACTTTGAATCAAAGTCTCAAGATCCACCTAGAAAGAGAAAAATTATTTGTAGACATCTACAAGGAGGTGTGTGACAACCCTCCTATCAATCATGCTATCTCCAATCTTAAATATACCTCTTTTGCCATTGGTTCAAATCCATACTAAGAGGCATTATAAAGGACTGCTCTGACGTTGCTCTACACATATGTGGTCACTTTGTAAATGCATGCAAACTATTTTAGTGCATCCTGATTATTAGTTTGTGCATTTCAATTTTAAAAATCATTATTAGTTTCAAGCATTTCAATTTTAAAAATCATTATTATGTTCGTGAATAGTTGTCAAAATCATGACTTTTGTCATTAGATCTTACTTACAATTATAAAAAATGTGTAATCAACTACTTTTCTAAATAGAAATTGTGAAATTGTGGATATTTAGCTATAGATTAGATTGAATTCTTGAGTTAAAATGTGAACTTTTGAAATATAAAGTGGATTCATGAATTGAAAGTATAAGTGCAACTATGAAATTGTACTTAAGTAATTTCTCCCCTTGAGTATAATTTTATTCAAATTTCATTGAAGTTGTCATCAATATTGACCAATGAACGTCAACTCATACAATTGTGATAAAAATATAGGTTTAATGTCCAAATGATGCACCATCACTAAACCATTTCTTGTATTGTAACTTGTAATAAAATAATGGTCAAATACTAGCTTGAATCACAACTTACATCAAATAAAGATGATCAATTGACTTCAATGTTGGACAAGATTATGAGATTTTTCTTTTTCGTACAACCCTCTCACACTGTTCCGATACTCAACTTTCATTGACATCATGGCCACATCTTCCTCCGACAAGTTCAATACGGCCTTGCACCAATTTCTTTTGGATTCAGGTATAGGTGATAGGTTACAACACTATGGTGCTTATTTATGTACCTCATTTGACATAGAGTGATTGTTATAGAGAATAGATTGTTTTTTTCTTCTCTATACAAAGGTTATTATGACTGCCTAAATGACTCCATGATGCTAAAAGATCATCCACTTCCATGATCTGGTGTCTGGCCAGCCACAAGCTAAGCAGAGTCACAATCACCGCTTCACCAAATTGGTGAGTGACTTTAAACGCATAACCCATTGCGACCAACATAATCCACAATGTCGCTTTGTGCATGAGGGCATAGGGTTTGTGTTTTATATTTCTGCTTTGATTCCTGATGAGCCTCTTCGAGTTCAGGTAGTGAGGTCGTCATCATCTAGTCCTATGATTTCTGAATCAGAAGTTGTTGATGAAGTCCTAGGAGATGACGAGGAAGCAAGGTTAGCCGCAATGTATGATCCCTCGGCCTAGTCCCGTGCTTTGTCAATTGCCCCCCTATATGATGTAGGGCTAGATGACAATAGCAAGACCATGCTGGATCTGCCAGTGTACTACATGGGCAATGCTCCTTATCTATCTTTGAATGAAATTTTGTCAGGCTGCCCTTCAGTGCATTAACTCGTGGGTAGCATCTATCAAGCTCCTTTCCAAATCCCCAAAAAGTGAAATGTACTACCAAAAGGTACAATAAAAAATGGGTTCCTGTTTTGTACCACCAAACCATGCTTTTAGCCGTCAATATTATCTAATTTCATTGTAGAATTTTTGGATTTCATAGACCTCGAGTTTGATGACCTGATGTCCGATATTGATTTTAAAGATAAAGGTAACTGGCTTGGCCGTAGTGAAGCACTACAATCAATCATGTCTGAGAGCAGGGCATACGAGGCCAACTAGCCCACTGAGGAGGAATTTATGAAGATACAAGAAAGATACCCCTCAAAGTCATCGACAACTATTCCCAGTGATGATTCGACGCCAATAGTTGTCGGTCAGCCAAAAACTTTTATAAGTAATTTTATGTACATTATGGGGATATTTATGCCCGTTTGAGAAAAAAAAGACAAAGCTATTATTGCCATTATCAATGTCCCTGCATTCACAAAAAAGTTGTAATGATGAATACAAATCTCATTGTTTTCAAAGCTCTTCAGGTAGTGACATAGGGGTGTTGAGGTGACTCGAAACACTCTCTACATCAAACATTCTCAGGGTGAAGAATTTCTTTCTCATGTTAGCTTGGAAGTCACATCCCTGATATTGTAGAGGGTTGCTAGGATGTCCCATGCATCCTTAGTAGTCTGAGCAGCACGTATGTGGCTGATCTGAGTATCCTTGATGTTGAGGGTGATCATGGCAAATGCTTTGCCATCTCTCAGTCTCCACTTAGTGATGATGGCTGCATCGCCTTTTGGTTTGAGCTCTGTGCCATCAACTATGTCCCACAGTCCTTTGGCTAGTAGTATAACCTTCATCTTGAATTTCCAAAGATGGTAGTTATCTCCATCGAATTTGTCAATGAGAGATGAACTAGATGATGGATCCATTCTGGTTGAACGAGATCGTTGGTAGAAACAACGATTGTCGGAATACTGTTGGTTGTTACTCCAGGTTTTGAAGTGTGAGATTGTGTTGTTCCTTTTACAGAGATATGAAAGTGAAGATTGATGATATACTGTTCTTAAGATTGCTCATTTCCTTGCATTTGTGTTTGTGAGAGACTGTGGCTGAGTTTATAAGATTAGAGAATTAGTTGTCATTGTTTTCTGTTCAAAGATTGCTTTCTTGAGAGTGTCTTGATTCATGTTAGGATAGTTCTTTATGCTTCATGAACGTCATTGATCTATGAAACAAAGTAATAAACTACAAATCATTGTTTCAAACCCATGAATGCCCTGTCCATTGTCAATTTTGAACAAGACAAAGGTTATTAAATAATCTTTGAAGATTGTTGGTTGCCAAAGAATCCTGTCCATTTCTGATTTGAGGGTAGATTCATGTTAGAGAGAAGAGCAGATTGGATAGCTTCGTAGATCACTACCTATAGCGGTTTAATCTCGTTATCTGTGTCATATCCATTTGTTTGCTAGCCATTTCCAATTTGCATCAACCTGTGGTCAGACCTGGCCTATGTGCTCACCTCCTTCTCTGGCCACAATCCCTGCCTGTGCGGCTCTCTAGCAGACCTCGCTGGCCCTCTGCTGGTTGCTTGCTGTGGCCCGCTCCCTACCTTCCTGATCTGCGCCCTCTGCCTTCTCCATTTGCGCTCAGCCTGCCTGCGACGTGTTTAGGATCCATCACCTACCTGCGCTCCACCTGCGACCTATCCCTCCTTACCTGACCTGCGCCTATCTCACAGGCTATTCCAGTAACCTCACATTGTGGATCGCTGACCTTCCTGCACGCAAAACTCCTTGCCTGATCCGCTACCCTGCCCTGCGACCTCCTTTCTTGCTGGTAACGGCCCATCCTCCTTCTCTGGCCACGATCCCTGCTTGCGGCTTTCTAGCAGACCCTCGCTGGCCCTCTACCTACGATTTTGCCCATTATTTGTTCCCCCCTGTCTGCGGCCCTCTACCTGCGAGTTTGGCCTGTGGCCTACAGCTCGTTGCTGCCCATCTGCTCGTTGAGGCCGATCTGCCTCGCTCTCTTCCTCCACCTACCCACGACCCTGCTTGTGGTCATTCCCTTCCCTAGGTCTTCCATAGATCTGTGCGAAAGGAAGAAGATGATTTAATTGGCCTACTTCAGCCTTTAGCTTTGTTTCTAATCCTTTCTCCATTTTACAGGCACCCTGTCCAATGTTTGTGTGGAATGAAAAACCCGCTAGTTTGTGCTATTTGCCCATACATAGTGTCTACCTGTGATTGCCATTCTTTAACAAACCCTAAGTCATAAATGGTGAGATTTAGGGTGCGTTTTTCATATTGACTCCATAGCCCAATTGTCGAGAGGAGTTGGTTTGACTGTTTGCTGCATCCGAAGGGGAGTGTAGAGTCTATAGTATCTTCTATCTTGCTTGTCTATCACTGCTCGGAGTGTGGCTTATCACATTTTGGCTCTACGATATTTGAGAAAGACTCCAGCTCATGGCTTTGGAGATCTTCGTGACTCGAATCTTGTGAAACTCTATATTATCCTCATGGTCTAATTGCAGACCATATCACCATCAGCAACAAATATTCCCGAAGCCTATGCAAACGGTTCAGATGAAGATTAGGCATTTATTCAAAATCTAACCCTGTTTTACCTCACTCGTTAAGTGATTTATAGCTCATACACGAGTCAGGCTTGTACGTCTCATTGGTATCTCAAAAGCCAGAGCTTACACGCGTGATCTCTTGTCCACTTCAAAGTTCCTTAGGTTATCTGGAAATTGTCGATAGACCGTTAGGAATTTGCCTTGCCGATTGCCATTGAAAGTGCCTGTGATCATGAAAGGCCTTATTTTCGACTCCATGCCCAATGGAGCTTGAGCTGTAATTGTGGTATAGACCGACTTCCATTAGAATTCCCTTAGATTGGTAGCCTATTTGGGGGTCGTTTTATAATCCTTTAGATGTTCTTCATTTTGAATTTCCAAATGCTATAATTGAACACCCCATCCAATTTGCTGGCTTATCATCTTGGATTATTCTCCCATAATCCATAGTTAATCTATGTAGATCCATTCATTTATTTAGCTCTACAATTTTATTTGTGTTTCTAGACATTCTGCAGAAATACATGGGAATCGCTCAATAGGTGGCTTTGATGACGACGAACTATAGAAGGTGTTGAAGGCTTTTTATGTCTGTTATGAAGCTAATGACTTACCCGAGTTGGTTAGCAAGTATATTGCTAGAAAGGTGAAGATTGAAGTTCTAGCATGATCAATTCAAACTACTATCGAATGTTTTATATGCACCTAAACTCTCTACAAATTTGTTGTCAGTAAGTAGAATTATGGATTTAGTTCATAAGGTAGAGTTTGAGTCTGATCAATGTCGAATTATTGATACGACAAATAAGATCCTTGCACTGGACAAGAGACATGGATACTTATATAGACTGATTCATTGTTATTCTGATATAAGTCAAGCCTTGAATACCTCTATTCTAGTTAATAAGATATTATTTTAACATAATAGATTAGGACATTTGAATCATACATCTGTGTCGAACATGTCAAAACAGTCCTTCGCGCTTGATCTCGACTATCCAACTGATATTTACAGTCGACCTCTCTATTTGTCATAGCTGCATTGTGGGAATACAGACTAAGATTCCATTTAGATTGAGTCATAGGCATGCAACAAAAGATGTTCTAGATGTTGTTCACTCAGATTAATGTGGTCCATGCAAACTCCATCATTGCTTGATGCAAAGTATTTCATTACCTTCATTAATGAATATTCGAGAAGAACATATGTTTATTTCATTAAGCGAAAGTCGGAGGCTTTCAACAAATTTCGACAATTTAAGGAGCGTGCAAAATTGGAAGCTGGAAAAAAAATCAAAGCACTGAGGTCTAACAATGAGAGAGAGTACATTTCAACCGAATTCAAGGAGTATTGCCTTAATAACGACATTGAACAATAGTTTATCACCTCCTATTTGCCTCAATCGAATGGACTTGTTGAGAAAAAGAATCGAACCTTAGTCGAAGCGGTCGAGTGTATGCTTGCTCATGCAACACTTCTAAAATTCTTCTGGGCTAAAGCTGTTTCCACTGCAACTTATATTCAGAATAGATGTTCGACTAAAGACCTTTCAGAAAAAATACCTTATCAAATTTGGACAGGCTCCAAACCATCACTATTGAATTTATGCGTGTTTGGATGTATCGCTTATGCGCAATACCGCAAGATATAAGGAAGAAGCTCGACTTCCACAATATCAAATCCATCTTCATTGGTTATTTACTTCATATAAAGCTTATAAGTTTTATGACCCCGTCTTATTGAAGATATTCACCAGTCAGGATATTGTCTTTATCAAAAATCAGTTTATCGACGTCAAAGGCAAGGGCTAAGCTCATACGGTCGAATTGTCGGACACTCCCGAAGTATCAAACATTTTTGTTCCCGACTTGACTGATCCTATCGAAGGTCTAAGATTGTCTACACCAGGTGAACAACGAATCAGAAGAAGATGTTGCAGCTTAGCAACAACAAAACAATCAAGGAAATGATCAACCTTGCTTATCTCCTAGAAGATTGACAAGAGAGCGCAGACCACCTATAAGGTATATCGAAGACTATTGTTTATCTTATTCAAGATCCAACTACTGTCGAAGAAGCACTTAGTCAGCCCGATTCCGATCTATGGAGGGATGTCATTTACTGTTAGTACATCCATGCTTATACATGCAAAAAATGTTTGTAGACAGGTCTTCAATCGATCCAATGGTGTTCTTTGAACCAGATAACTACAGTTGTTGAGTACAATCAAGAATTTCAACAAATGATTCCACTATTTGATTATGGAGAAGTATATCTTGTACAATGCTACATTTAGGTCTATGACCACAATATCGAAGCATTGTAGAAAATTATCTGCAAACTACTTCTCTCCAGGGATTCGATTAAGGGAAACTATGGAATATGCTTTAAAGTACGAGCAACAAGAACAAGGCTTAAGCTGGAAGCTAAAGGAAAGAAGAACAATCCAGGTGGTTTGAGGAAATGAAGATGCGGATTCAGAAAGTGAGTGTATACACTAAAGCGTCAGTGGATCAACAACCACATGTGCATGAAAGGAAAGAAACTTCTGAAGATGAAGATGATCCCAACAATGAGTCTGATGAGCAAAGTGACAACGACAAAGTGGATGAGTGAAGCGATGACAATGAGTTTGATGAGCAAAGTGACAACGACAAAGTGGATGAGCGAAGTGATGATAATGAGTCAGATGAGCATAGCGATGACAAAAGTCAAGTCCCAGATCCAGATACAGTTGCAGGCAACAAAAGTCCAATTCAAGATTCGGAGCAAATTGCAACAACAGATGGTGAAAATTAGGATTCAGGCAAAAGTCAAGATTCAGATCAGGATGTGAAGATAACTGAACATCCTTTCAAGTTTCATTTAGAACATCAATGCCTTAATCTGGTCAATGAACAAGCAACTACGGATCGTCAAATTGAGAATATCGCTATGCTCCAAGAAACTCAATCAAGGCATTCACCAAACTTTCAGAATGAGGACTATATGGCACCGATATTTCATGGCTTGGAATTGAGTGGCTATTTAAAGGATCCGATTTGCGAACCAATTCAATTTGGGAGCTTTTGAGAATATTTTTAATTTTGACAACAATCTAATGGAGTGTGAGGTATTCAACAAGGACATTGTCCGCAATGAAGAGACTTCATTATTCCATATAAATCCAACTTTTATCAATACTTTGGATTATTGTTCAATGCCTCATAGATCCATTTTACAAGACCTTCAAGTGACTTCAGTTGGAGAACCCTATTCATGTGAATTCTCTAGAACTCAATTGCCAATATCTAACTCATGCGCTTATCCAGAATGTATGGACGTGAATAGTGATTGGGAATGTTCTCTTAGTCAACCAACACTCTATCAGAAACTGACTTTAAAATATGCCATCAATTTGTATCAGTTTTTTTGGAGAAGTTTACATTGTTCAGTGGACTCAAATGTGATCAATCTTCTATTGGGTAACGTCAACGATGATTGTTCTCATCAGTGGTTTTTTGGAACAATCGAAACATCAAATCCCTGGTTCAACTCTGAAGTGTATTTTCACTATTTGGGATTGATGCTTCAACCATGCACATGGGCAACTACAAGTTTTATATGTCAAAATGAGAGTCACTTTTTGATGTCAACCAGGTCAATTACTCACAACTACCTATGAATGAAGTATTGATCAAATTTGAAGAAATATATTTCGGTCAACAGTATGCCCATAGATATGTTTCATCGTACGACCGAGTTTCAATATTCATGTCGACTACTTCGTATAGAGCATTTATATTTGAACAACAATTCATGACTACCATTGCTCATGGAAGAATTATAATGTTCTTCATCAAGTTGGTTAAACAATATGGATTGCTAGCTACAGTAGAAGAGCCGGATGCAAGACAAAAACAAGAATCCAAGGGAATTGGATAAGCATCCGAGTTGGTATGTAGTTGATTGCAAATGGATATTCAAAATCAAATACAAGACAAATGGAAACATTGGTCAAAGAAAAGCTCGACTTGTCGCAAGAGGATTTTTGTAGATACAAAATGTTGCCTATATTGAGACTTTCAGTTTGATACTTGAACATTCTTCAATTAGACTTCTATTGTCATATGCTGCTACAGCTGATCTGGAGATACATCATATGGATGTATAAACAACTTATCTGAATGGAGTTATCAAAGAAGATATCTACATGATACAACCTGAAGGTTACATTATTGAAGGCAAAAGTAATAATGTGTGTAAACTCCATAAAGCACTTTACGACTTGAAGCAATTTGCTAGAGCATGGGTTCGGAGGATCAACTCTTTTTTTTATCGATCACGGCTGTGAACCGAGCACTTCACACGCAAATCTCTACTTTGAGTCAGTGCAACATTCCTTTATTATTATCACTTTGCACGTGGACGACACACTTCTCTTCATTAACAATGTCAAACCAATAAAAGACGAGAAACAAATGTTGTCTTCAAAATTCGACATGATGGATCTGGGCGAAGCTCAATACTCTCTAGATATTCAAATCCAAATAGACAGGAAGTAGAAATTGATCTATATTACTCAACAAAGATATATCACAATATGTTGATAAGATATAATATGATGAATTGTGTTGGAGAATACTATTTTCTATTTCAAGATTCTTCCTGCATGTTTATTGATCGTTGATCTAGGGCCAGATGGAAACTACTCCTATTGTTTTCATTTTCAAATGTTAAGTTTAAATTCTTTGAAGATCATTGAAGGCTTGGGCCATCTTCAATGACTTCCATGAATTGGCATTTTGAACAAGTCTGCAAAAATATACTATGTTTCCAACAGTCTACACGCAACTATTTCCTTCTCTCTTCTCCGTCTGTGTTTCTACCTCCTTCAAATTGCAAGTTAGCTCACTCATGAATGGAGCCATGACTCAAATTGTCGAAAGACCAATGTCCTCAGACGATAGAGGAGAAATAGTAGATGTGTGAGTACCCTTATCATTCGATGGTAGGTTCTCTTATGTATGCAATGATCTGTACCAGACCAAACATAGTTTGTTGTCAGTTCCTTAGGTTAGTTTATGGCTAATCCTAGAAATACACATTGGAGGGCTCTCATCAAATTTATGAGATATATTCGAGGTACTGTGGACCTATGCATTTGTTATGGAACAATCGACAACACCAAACTCAATATTCTCAACAATTATTCAGATGCAAGTTGGGTAGGAGATGTAGACACTCGTAAATCCACATCCGGATTTTTTTTTCTTCCTCAACAACGGTCAAATTTCATGGAATAGTTGCAGGCAAACTTCTATAGCTCTATTATCTACAAAAGTAGAGTATATCGCAGTCTCTCAAGCTACGAAGAAAGTCGTATGATTGATAAATTTACTTTTGGATGTTTTTTTGAAACAATATGCTCCGACAATTTTATTTTGTGATAATCAAAGTGCTATTGCTTTATCAGCTAACCCGAGGTTTCATTCCATGATTAAGCACATTGAAAGTAAGTATCACTATGTCAGAAGGAAAGTTCTCAACAAAGAGGTAAATTTGTAGTACTGTCGAATGCAAGACATGACAACTGATATTTTTACTAAGGCACTAAGCTTGGATGTACACAAGAACTAAGTTTTAAAGGTCAAAGCATTCATGGATTTATATTAAGAGGGAGCGTTGGATTATTCTCCCATAATCCCATAGTTAATCTACATCCATTCATTTATCCAGCTTTGTATTCGTGTTTCTACACAACATGCAGAAATGCACGAGAATCACTCAACATGTGGCTTCGATGACGATGAACTATCGAAGGTGTTGAAGGTTGTTTCCGTCTATTATGAAGCTAATTACTTGCCTGAGTTGGACATTTTTTTGTAGCCATTGTTCTAACAAATTTTGTGCAGGTTTTCCATTCAGACTACTTTCTCTGATTCCGACAGTCCGTACAAAACGTGTACTCAGAAGGGTTTAAGTTCGCAATACTTACACCCCCTCTTGAACTTACAACCCTTCATCCAATTCCTAGCTTATTTCTCAGATATTCAAAAGATTTCTTTGCTAGTGATTTTGTCAAAATATCTGCAATCATCTCTGATGATCTAACAGTCTATCATAATTTTAGATTTATTTATCACATCCTTAATGTGATGATATTTTAGAGAGATGTGTTTGGTCCTAGAATGATTCTTAGTGAGGTTGATACCACTTTGGCTATCCATATCCCCACCATACTATTGTCAAAACCCTCCAACACATATACTTATTTATGTTTAGATGGAACCCCAACAATCTATTTGACATGTGCATTCAATGCCAAGGCCCACTCGATTCTCTCCTTTGCAAATTTAGAAATGATTGATCGTCGTCGAAAACCAATCCGCAAACTTGTTGCAACTGTTCATTAAAGTCTCAATTGATATCATTAATTGATGCCTTTGCAATCATTGGATTGGATAGGAAAACACCATTAATAGCCATCGTTCAAGAGGTCTGCTTCCTCTATCTTGACTATGCTTGTGGAGTATGTTTAGTCAAAAAGATAAATGGTATCAACGTGAACAGAATTGCAACCAGTGGCTGTGTCTCAAAATATCATTACACTGATGTACTTGAAGGAATATTGCATTGATAATTTCTTTCATGGCTCTATGTTTCCAAGTCAATTTCATGACAAAAATGGCAAATTGTACTTGTTTGAAATTTTCACTAAAGAATATGCTTTAGGAATGTGTCTTGTAAAGAGAGCAAGTTGGGGTGACTTGGATAAGGCATGGTGTTGTTTTGGCCATGTGTATCGTGTGTGAGTTTGGGTGACCGTGACATGCCATGTCTATGCTGCCAAGGATTTTCTCTTGCAAACACAAGGTCTAGTTGTTGGTTTTTAACATATGTATAATAACTACAATAATTTAACTGCCCTCTTGCAAGATACAATCAATATATGCGAGATGATATTCTCGACATAATGGCCCACACTTTGTTTCTGAAAATTGTTGAACTGTGCGATGGCCAACCATTTTGAGAAATCAATTGAATCGAGGGAATCTGTGTTTGAGAATGCAAAGAAAGATCGTTGAAGCTCTACTTCTAAACAATGATGGCTAAGAAATAAGTAGGACATCACATGTGAGAAGAATTGATAGGTTATTTGCTATCTTTGGTTTTTTTCAGCATAGATGTGATGGTTGCTTCTATTTCTTTGTTTGCTTGGCTTTGATTGTGAGGTTTGCCACACGGACATTGACAATAACCAAATTTGGAGAGCCTAGGTTAATGAGTTCCATAAATAATGGACTTGTACCCAAAAGAATCTCCATTATTGTCATACAAGACAAGATCCTTATCATTCTACAATTCACTCTTTTTTGTATTTTCCAATCAAAAACCAAAAAATCAACAGCATCAATGACTGCATTAACATATTCAACTCTCAAATTCATATGGAAACCATTACTACTTGGCGAAAATGGAATATTGATTAGAACATACAATCTTGATTGATATAGCACAAAAGCAATGCCACTAGACTATGCAAAATGTAGACATAGCTACAATAGTAAGCTAATTTGAGAAAAAATTAAAAGCAATATACAAAGAGCAAGTAAATAACATTATGTATAGGTTGATGATTTGAAAGTGATTGTTGAAGAGATAAAAGCTTAATCTCAACAAAAGGCTTGACTAAAGCTTCAAAACCAAATACATCATATATCTTCTTGGTTATCACAATGTGTACACCATGTTGTTGGATGCTCAAAGAGTAGTGGTCACTTAATGATCCACATATTTGAACAAGCAAAATGTCACTTTTGCAAAGAGGTGGTCTATGTGAACGATGTCCAATTATTGATATAAATATTTCATCATTACTCGTCTCTTTGAGCATGTGAAGACTAACCAACTTGTTTAGGAATATTGCATTGACCATTGCATAAACTTCACCAGCAATCACAACCACAAGTTGAGCAATCTATGAATGTGTCACCCAACAATTCTTAACCTCATCACTTGATAGTTAAAATGGTCCAAACATCAATAAACAGTAAATCAAGCATAAAAAGCACATCCCACACACAAAATGCTTAATAGCAAGTCCCATGAATCACCCAGACACACTACAAAGGGTACAGTGAAGTATTACTGAAGCCTTGCACTCTCCCTACAGTTGCTGGCATCACCACCCTATGCATGGTGGCATAACTCTTCTCACTTTACCTAGTACAGCGTGATGGGCACAGTCCCATATTGCGTTTACACCTAGCAATAAAATTTTCTGCTTGAAAGAGGTTTGCTGGCATAGACTAGGTGGTCATACTTTCGTCTAACATACTGGATGTAACTGTTTCTTCCTAGCTGCAACAGATCATTCCTCAAATCCAGTGGTGAATGCAAGATCATACAAGTGTTGGATGATAGACTCATTTTTCTCTTTCTATCCCTTGATTCCCTGAATAAGGGCCGGAGGCTGGAAACGAAAATGACAAAGTAAAACCATAAAGTGAAGTTTAATAAAATTCAACAAAAACTATAAAAATTTGACATCTTTCAGAATCCCATACACATCGGATAACCCAGTAAGGCAAAGGGTGCCTCAGGCCTAAGCTTTTTGGAATTGCCATATTCGTGGTAGCTGGACCCAGAATAGGAAGCTTTTACCAGCTATCACAGTTGCCAAGGCAAGGTTGTGGGCTGACGTCATCCCATCAAGACAACGATGAGAGTAGTACGACCACAAGTTCATCCTAGCCCCAAAAACATTTCCATCAGGGAGTAGAAGCTACTCAAAGATACAGAAAACAAAAACACGATAAAACCATAAAAACATCAAAATACATAAAATCATGAAAAGACCTATAAAAATCATGACTTCCCCTCAGTAACTCTGATCTGAATGCACCTTAGATTTGGATGAAGAATCAATAGACCCCGAGTTCCACAATCACATTGAACAATCAGTTTTGGATATCACAAATAATGTTCCACCCCTATCCCTTGTTGAGATTCTGATCATGGCAGGAGGTCTGTCCAATGCCTAGCTCCAGAATTGTCGGGAATCACATGTGGAGGATCGAGGCGGATGTAACAGTGGTCTTAGAGTAGTTCATGTGTTGTTTTTATCAAAGCAAAGGAGTTCAATTGGAGAGCTTGTGTGGATTAGGCATCGAATGAGAACAAATCTTCATTATTACTGTAACACTACGAGAGGTATGTCAATGACATCTTCTGATTTTGGCTTGATTCTCAATTGCATGCATGCATACATGACTTATGTGGTTCAACTGAGTTCAGGTACGGTGATTTTGAGCTAGTGGAAGCTTGTGCACACTCTATGAGAGCTTAGAATAAGCATATACAAAAGTCAGCATGCAAAGTACAAGACACTAGTATGAAAAACGAAGTATCACTAGAGTAAGTTGAAGAAACTTTCCATGACTTTGCAAAAGGCTGTCATTTGCAAGCATGGAACAATTTGCACACTCATACATGACTTCCTTCTGCTGCATAAGTGACAAATTGGATCTTTAATTATTATAGACCATGATGGAAGCATTGCAGAAGAACATGGGTCTGGTATGGCTGCAATATTACCATGATCAAAGCATAATGAACAAAGCCGATTGGTGTCAAAACAGAAATACATCAGCTATAACAGTCCCTCTCAAGCTTGTACAAAAAGCTCATTTTCTGTTACAACGCTCATTTAGAGCTTTCCTCAAACGAATTTTGTAAGCTTATCTAAAAGGGAAAAATAGAAGCAATTTGCCATTCCCTTTACAGAAACTTGTTATCAGCTTTACTTCACAATGAGATTCAATATTCTGCCAGGCACATAAATGCGCCTTTTGATAGATTTCCCTGATAAAATTTTTGAGAAAAGAGTATCTTCAACAATTGCTGAAAATGCTTCATCCTCAGTTGCATCCACTGGAATTGTGACAGTGCCTCGAGTCTTACCATTGACTTGCACAGGCAGCACAAATGTGTCCTCCTTTAAATATTCCTCTTCTGCCTGGTTCCTCAAGAGGACAAAGGATTAGTTATTTTAACAGGAAGAGCTTCCATTTGCTTCACTTAGAAGGCATTTTTCCAAGTAACTACCTTGCCTCTCCCCATCAAAAGGACTTTATTTCCCCACAACTGTCAGAAAGTCTAATGCAGATGTGACAGGCTCAAATAGCATTACTGCTCATTGCATGCCAACTAGAGCAGCCCTATGTAGAACTCCAACATTGCAAAAAAAGTTCAAAGAAGTATTAAATTTGAACCACTTGACCCAAAACAATGAGACAACACAAGGAAACAGCACAGACAAGAAACATTCCAAAAAGTGTAATACATGTGCTAATGTATCACACAAGTCACAGAGTTGAAAAGAAGATAAGTAAAGAATTAAATTAGAATAATTAGAACGAACGCTAGTTAACACTTCTGTACATCTAATATGATAATGTAGGCAGAATATTACCTTAGGCCATGTTTCATATGCCAGACTTTCAAAATGTCCAAGACGAAACCACAATTCTTCCGATAAGTGCGGTGCAAAAGGTGATAACAACAATACAAATGACTCCAAGATTTTTCTTGGTCGATCACTCCACTGAAAATACGACAGGTACATTAATTACAGAACCAAGTTAGCTCACATGCTAGATAATAGAGGGATTATGTGAGTTCCACTATGCAAGAAGATCAACCATCAATAAAAGTAGAATAAGCTTCAACATACTACACTGCACAACTGTTTGCACACACTTTATTGGCAACATTGATAAATTCCATCATCGCAGCAATGGCGGTGTTGAAACGCAAACCCTCTATCTCTTCTGTCACCTGAATTCAGGCAATAATCATCAGTGCCAACCTTGAAACAAGATAATCAGTAAATCAGCATGACTGCTGAATCCTGATTAAGACTAGACAGCATTTGCACCTATTAGAAAAGCTCTAGTACTCATTTGAAAAGAAGAGAAAAGGTAGAAGAAAATTTTGGCCCAGCTATCTGCTAACATATGAATCAAACCTAGGTGGGCAAGCATGCAACACCACAACAGTTCATCTTATTGCACAAGAAAGCATATCATGAATACTAACATACCAAACATTCCAGGGGGTTATACATGAGCTATAAGTGGCCAAATCAGCTGTGTGAGGAGTCAATCTTTGCAGTCCGGGCTAGATGTTCATACTGGCACTTTGGAGAGAGAGACGAACATAAACTTCTCCAGCCCATTCTTTTACTCCTTATTTTTCTTTCATTTTGAGGCTACAGTGCCTTGTTTTCAGAATAGTCTTGTTACTTGAAATCTCTTCTGGGCTTGCTAGGAAGACACTTGTGGCGTTGTTTTGGACAGCTTCCTATATAGTTGGAGCATCCATACTAGATGTGTGCATGCTATCCCATTAAGGCTTTCAGGGTATCAATACTGTAGAGTATTTTTTTGGGCAAATTTATTTGGCTACTCTTATGTACTAGTGCATTGGTGAGAATATCAACCATATTGCACAGCTTTTGGGATGATCATTGGTTTTATTGTTTATGGAGTGTTTAGTGTTCTGCAGGAATGCTTGTGGAGGGACAAGGCATTTGGGTGCATAGGTGCGGCCCTACAGGACAGGGATGAGACCCAATGCATTGGTTCTGGAGCATGCAAGAAATGTTGCCTACAATTGGAACTAGGTAATGCAAGCTACTTCTGTTCAGGAGAAATTCAGACTTCAAAAGTCTGTAAAACAATTAGCTATTGCTACTATTCCAAGAAATAGGACCATCATTGTGTAAACAAAAACATAACTTGAAGTTGACATCCGAGTGTCAACATCTCTGGCCCAATCATCCGTATAGCCTTCAAGGAAAAATGGATTGTTAAGTTGAGCTTTCCAATGTCGAGTAAGACTCTTAAAAGAGCTTTCCAATGTATACAACAAGGGTTTGATATGTATTGCCTTAATGTATTGACTGAAAATGCTATGCAGGCCTAGTACATATCATGGCATACATTAATGAGCCAATAACTAAATGATTAGGACACTTCTCCATTTGCTCCATTTCTTAAGATTGTGGGCATTGTTCCTTAGAGAATTTCAAACCTAGATTCATTGGAGAATTTGCTAGTATGCCATACTATGCTTCTCTAGCAAGTTTTGAATATACCTTCGCTGACTGATGAAAATCTGTCTCTTGTCCCAATCTCTAAAAATTTGTAGCCATGTCGAACTCATTTGACAACAAAGTTTAGTATTATTCATAATGAAATATTATTGAAAAGTAAAATTATCATCAACATATAAACTGATGATAATGAAAGATGAAGCTACTACTTTGAAGTAACATAAGATTCGGTTGAACTAGGTATAAAACTATGTTCAATAAAAAATATGTCGATCCTTTGAAACCATGCCCGTTGTGACTTCTTAAGCCCATTAAGAGCTTTATGAAGTTTGCATGCTTGATGCTCTTTGCCTTCAAGTTCATAACCTTCTGGCTGAGACATGTATATGTGTTCTTCAATAACACCATTTACAAATGCTATTTGAGCATCCATTTGATGAACTTCAAGAACTGCTGCAGCTGCAAATGCTAAAAGATGTCTAATGGAGGTAAGCTTGACTACAGGATTAAAAGTTTTCGTGAAGTCAATGTTAGGAATCTAAGAAAAACCCTTGGCAACCAATTGAGCTTTCCATCTATCAATAGACAGTCTTCATGTGTTTTGCACTATATGGGGTTTGGGGGTTAATATTGTGAAAACCACGGTTATGGTCTTCAATATGGAACTGGCAGTGACTCATGAAAGTGACTGATGTGGCCCAGTTAGGCTGTTGATGTGTCCCAGTGAGGTGTCTCAGTATACTCTTAATCTAAGGGGGGCCTTGGATGGTATAAGTATACCCATAGGCCTCCCTTTGTGGAGAGTTTGGATTAGTGGACAATAACTACATGTTGCTAGAGTGCGTTCTCACTCCTTACACTTTAAGTTCTGAGGACAAAACTTGAGTAAGGGCCAGGGATATTGATGACCTTGAATCCGAGCTTTTAATCCATGCTGCTGATTTACTATCACCTCTCCTAGCCACTCTACTCAATCAAGCCGTTGTCTCCGGTTTTCCTTCTTCTTGGTGCACCAACATCATCCGTCCCATACACAAAAATGGTGATCCCATGAATCTTAGTAACTATCGGACTCTTATGATTGGGCACGTTATCACGAAGTTGTATGGCATTATTCTTCAATCAGCTGTGAGTACTGAGGCAGAGACCAGGAGACTGCATGCTATGGGCTAGGCTAGATTTAGAGCCCATTATTCTACTACAGATCATATCTTTACTGTCAGAGCCATTATTGAGGAAGCTCGGCACCGGCGAGAGCGAGTTTATTGTTGCTTCGTTGACTTCAGGAAAGCCTTCGACTCTGTCCCACACTCTTTACTCATTCAACGGATACGAGACCTTGGTTTCTCTGATGACACAGTCCTAGCAGTGATGGCACTTTATGAGAGAGTATTGGGATGCTTTTAGAGCGACATAGGTATCTCAGAGCAGATCAAGAGCACTATTGGGGTGAAGCAGGGATGTTCCCTCTCTCCTACACTTTTTGGATTATATATTGATGAGTTGGAGAGGGTTATTGAGCAATGTGGCGGATCTGGTTGCAGACTTGGAGACATCTTGATCGCTATTCTTCTTTATGCAGATGATGTGGTTCTACTTTCAGCTACTAGAGAGGGGTTACAGAGACAGATTGATTGTCTTCATGGTTTATGTTCCCGATGGGGCCTAGGGGTGAACATTGCGAAGACCAAGGTGATGGTCTTCAACACTTCCAGGAGCTTTATGTTGAGACAGGAGCTCCTTTTTGACAGTCGGCCACTGGAGATTGTTCCATCCTACACTTACTTGAGTAAGTGTCGGCTTTTTGACAGCATTGTTTCTCCTACAGCCCTATATGCATCAGCTGTATGGTGCACTGGTCTTACTTCATCTGATTGGGCCAGTATCTCGCGATTACAGATGACTATGCTTTCACGCATGATTCGGGCTAAGCCTTCAGTTCCACACCAGATCATCCTTGTTGAGTTTGCGGTCCCGCCTATGTACCTTGATGCCCTACTCCAGGTCATCACATATATATAGCGCGTCAGTGCATTCCAGTCTTCTGAGCAGAGATATACTCAGGCTGCTCTCATTTCATCTCAGAGCCTTTACAGTCAGGGCTACCATTTGGCTTGGTTCTCTCAGGCCTCCAAACTTCTTGGCACACTCGGTATCTCTATCACTGCACTTCCTTCTGGTACCCATGACTACATCCGATGATTCATCTATAGAGCTTACCTTGATCGAGCCTGGCAGGGTCAGTTGAGTGTCAAATACGACTTTTATCGGCTTCATTTTTTGGAGACTGATGTATCAGGGTCGCCACTTCTACCACACTACCTACGCTCTGGGTTATCACATGGTCTCAAATTCATATTGAGTCAGCTTCGTGTCTCTTCACACCAGCTTGAGATTGAAATTGGTCGGTTTCAGGGTACCCCACGAGAGGATAGGATCTGCCAGCTATGTTCCCTTGGTGCGGTGGAGACCGAGGAGCATTCTATCTTCATTTGCCCAGCTTATTATGAGATTTGCGGGAGATACTATTGCTTGTTCAGGGATACACCACTCACTTTGCGCTCACTTGTTACCTATGAGGATCCATGCTGTGTTGCACTTATGATCAGAGAGATGCTTCTATTACGACGAGATCTCCAGCCTCTACGTCAGACTACTCCAGACACACAACTTCAGATTACCTCCTTTTTCTCCAGACGACGCTGACCAGTCCCAGACTCAGATGATGATGTCGATGATGAGGACACGACTTCCCACAAAGATCAGAGGCAGTGCACCTCCCAGCATTACCCTGCAGCCAAACCTATTCGACCTATTCGTCCTACCACAAGGAGACGTCCTTCCTGCATTCGACGACGACAACAAATTTCAGTTTCACTCCCCACTGCAACTTGTATTACATCTTTCTTCAATAGTAGCAGCAGTATCATCATCACCTCCAGGACATGGTTTGCGGCTTGCTCCCATTATACATAGCTATTTCTTGCTTTATACCTTTTTGGTTTAGTTAACATTGGTAATTGCATTTAGATCTATTTTATATGCTTTTCTTTCAGTCTCGGATACGTTTTTCATACGCTCCCATGCGGTCCACATACTTGATATGTACTTATTTGTCTTATATGCCTTTTGGCATGGAAAAGATGTTAATAAAGCTTCCTTTCTCTCTCTCTCTCTCTCTCTCTCTCTCTCTCTCTCTCTCTCTCTCTCTCTCTCTCTCTCTCTCTCTCTCTCTCTCTCTCTCTCTCTCTCTCTCTCTCTGTCTCTCATAATTTTTTGTTGACCAAGGATCAAAGAGTGGGAAACACAAAGTGAGTACTTCATATATTCAAAAGGTAACCAGAAATGCATCAAAAAAGTCTTGAAGGTTTACAAACTTAAATGCATGAACCATACTGAACAAAGACCTTGCAAGAAAGACATCATGGTAGTTGTAAGAGTGGATATGAACACAAATCTCTTGGACCATATAAGATACTATCAACATTCATTTACATGCAGCTCTATGATTCAAATGCCCTCCATAAGATTCTATATACTTACAACACAACAGTTCTAGCACACCACTAAGACCTCAAACAAACTAGAAACTATTATAGAATCTTTGAAGTTATTTTCAAGCATGATAAACCAAAGCTATGTAAATAGCTAATAGAGATCCTAATATGAATGCAACATTGACCTTGTAAATACAAAGATGAAGAGCTCTCATCTTCTCGCTTGAAGGTTCCACATCTGTTGCAATTGAACCTTTTGGAAAATCTTCACTCGGAAGACTCAAGCCAACAACCAATCTCCAAGCCCGACCTAGAAATCGATACACACCTTCGACTCCATTTGTATTCCATACTTTTGTGTCCCTAGAATGCCCATGTCAATGAAGGAGTCAGTTATGCAAACATTGATTAATAATACCTTTTCTTTGAGGTCTAGCTTCTAAATGCAAATCAATATTCCTTGCAAAGATTAGGGCCTTCAATGATATATTGCAATTGTCAAGCACATAACAAGAGCCTTACATCTACTACTCGAGGGGACTTAAGACGATTATTAAAATATGACATGACTTTAAGGGATTCTTGGATTCTACAAATATCTTATGCCCAACACATCATCAAATTTTTCCAATAAAACATCACTATATAACTTAAAAAGTATTCAAAAGAAAATGGTTGAGGCACAATGAGAGACGATAACTAGAGAAAAGCATTATATTCTATGTCACCAGAAGTAGCAATGATCGAGAATAACTACATACACGTCAGCCTTTTAAATGTCCTTCATGCAAGGGAAAGTATTTTGAAGAAATACCAATTAGAACACAGCCCGTAGACCAGTATATTAGTACCTATTGATTCGTGTTCAGTTCATTCTAGTAACGCACGTTAACTTACGAGAGTCCTCCTTCAAGTTTTGGCAACTAATGAGAATGCATATAGTTAACCTCACTAATTTATGAATCGAAAGTTCAAACCTTGAGTTTTATTTTAAGGTTTTTTTACTGTAAGGATTCCATTATAGCCAGAAACAAGTGCAAATTTAGAGTTTAGGGTGCCATTTGTACCCTAACAGTGTTCAAATGTTGATGTAAGACTTAAAGTTATAACATTATTGATTGATTTCAATCGATTATCATGCCTCGTGAGTCGTGATAATCACTTACTAATAATCACTTAATACTTTTTACTTATACATCTATGATTTTTGCCATGCCTCGCGAGTCGTGATGAGCACTTGGCAGAGAGTTAGAACTCCGTGATTCAATGACTACAAAGTTCTAACTAATTGGTTGAAACTTGAAAATTGAGTTTAAGGTTTAAGGTTCAAACTTCAAAGGAGGAGCTAATTGTTACACGTTGTCTAGATTGAGGACTCTTTGAAATTTGATATCAACTAATAACAAGTTCCAACTTCTAGAATTCAAGAATACTATTTTTGGAGCAATAGCAAGGCAACTAAAGATTCTCCACCCAATCCTCCCTCTATATAGGGACGAACCCCCTGAACCCAATGTAGGTTGATGGCATGCAAGGTGCCAAGTGTTCCGACACATGAATCATTGTCACTGGACACCTAACTACTATGTGCATGTAATTACCTAACTTGGGGCCTTATCCACTGTTGGGCCTCTAGTCTTAAGTTAGGCCTATTCTTGCTGATACATGGGGCCCCATGGGTGGCTACCCCTAAGTTGGGACCCTATGCACACACATGCCATTAACATTGTCTCACCCTATATTGCTCCTAACTCTAGGAATGTCATGGGATCATAACACTCCTCCCCCTAAGAGAAGTCTTAGTCCCCTAAGACAAAGTTAGGAAAAACTTTCAGAGGTTACTGTGTCTCAGATAGCACTATCTCGACCATCTTTCCACTTAACCAACATTCCTGAAACAAGTTATGATAGGTCTGTTGTTCTCTTTTATCAAGAATAGCTTTTGGTTCATGAGAAAGATTCCGGAGGTCTATGGGTTCAAGTAGAACACCTACTTCCACAAGGTTATCTCATCTAGACAAAGCTTTTATCAGTTTACTAACGTGGAAGACTACAAAAACTCTGCACCCCATGGTAGTTCTAGTTTGTAAGAAACCTCTCCCACTTTTCAAGTTGTTGTGAATGGACCGCAATACCTCCGAGATAATTTGGCACTAATACCAATCTTTAGAGTCTTGGAATCCTCTGGGACTTGAAGGTATATCTTGTGACCTATTTCAAAGTGCACCATCCTGCTAGGAGGGTCAAGTGTACCTCCGTGCTTGATTTTGAGATTGTTTGATACTCTTATGAGCGTGTTCGATCATTTGATTTAGATCGTCCAAGAAACCTTTATCGGCTTCGACTTTCTCCTTTCTAAACCTGAAGGTTGCTAGTGGTCTAGGTTGGAAACCATACATCAGCATAAATCCGCAAGCCCCATTGCTGCATGTTTAGTACTATTATAAGCAACCGTATATGCATAATCTAGCTAGTTTTGGAGCTTTTGCAGTTGTAGTGGTTGGGAGGAAATGTGCCATCTTGGTTAGACAAATTACCATCACCCATATGGCATCATAGCCTCACTCGGACGCTACTATAAAATCCATTGAATGCTTTCCCATTTGCCGGCTGGGATTTCAGTCACTTCTTTATTCACTTGACATTTTTGGCAACTGCCAACTAGTAACATATTGTTGGACATCCATGCTCATCTTAGGCTAGAAGAACTGTCATTTTAGAAGCTCATAAGTCTTCTGAATTCTTGGGCTTCCCACACTAAGGCTAGTGTGACGCTCATAAAGAATTTGGTGCCTAGTGTCACCGAATTCCAGAACACAAATCTAGTCTTATATAGTAGATACTCATCTTCTATAGATTATTGTTTCCATTTGAATCTTTGTTGTAATATACTTGAATCCTCCACATGTTCTGATGCGCGTCATTGGACTCCTCATCCTCACCATGGTTTGATGGATTATTGGAACTAGTGTCCTCAGCCCCGGATAGTCTTATGGACACATCTAAACCTCTACTCTAGGCTGCATTATAAATGATAGATAAATAAGGGTTTTCCCTGCATTTCCCTTTCAAGGACTCAAGGAAATCATTATCTTTTGTTTCTCCTCCTCCATGGTGTAATTTTTCTCGTCCAAGTCCTTCTATATCCATTGTTGCTCCCTCTCCCTCCACTTCATCCTCTCCTCCTCACGCTCCCATTCCTCGTCCTGCTTATGTCCCCGTCATTGTTCCCCCACTAAGTATGTCGAGATACACACCAAGCACTTATGTTTTCATTGTGAAAGCCCTAATCATATGCGCCAAATTGTCATGCTCAGCGTGCTTATGTCACACAGGCTGGTAAGCCTATTCCATGTTCTATTCGGCTTCATGTATGCATCACCAGCCGTGAGTTTACTGCTTTAGTGGATACAGACAACACTTGTTCTTTTCTAAGTAGTCACATCTCGTTATGTATATGTGCCGCTCCTATCACAGCTACTCAACCATTACGTCTCGAAGTTGCTATTTCCCACGCTTTTCCAAGTACTCCAAATTCTTTACGACATTGAGTATCAGATTAGGGACTTTTTTGGGCAGGCTGATTTTCACATTGTGAATCTCAAGCACTATGATAAATTTCTGGATGTAGATTGGTTTTTTTCCCTTGGCACTACTTCTTTGGATCTCCAACATCAGTCACTTTCTTTTGCTCATGATGATGTCACCTACACATTGGTTAAAATTGATTCTCAGTAGCAATACTAACCAATTTGTGTCTGGTAAGCAATCTGTGGAGCCTTCCAAATGCTCAATGTGTGACTATCATATGTGTTCATGAAATTCGAGATCTACCTATTGCTTCTTCAGCTATGGCACTACCTCGTGTGATTTCTGACCTTTTACAATAGTTTCAACATGTTCTTTAAGAGCCTTCTACACTGCCACCTTTGTGTGTCAACCCCTATATTGACCTTATCCCTGGTTTTTCTCCTCCTCATTCTCCCTATAGGATGTCTTACTTGAACGTGATGAAGTCCAGCGTCTCCTTTTAAGTCAAGGCCTGATTGACCCCATTCATAGATCTTTTGGTGCCCCTGTTTTGTCGACAAAAGAAGAACTCCAAGCATCTTTGCATTGATTACCAGGGTCTAAATGAGCTTACTATTTGTAGTTCATATCCTATTCCTCATATGGATGACCTTCTTGACCAACTAGGTAAAGCCAAAACTTTCTTCTAAATTGATCTCCATTCTAGTTACCATCATATTCATATGCATCCTCCAAAGGCTACTTGGGAGCCTATTGATGTTTTCTATCATATGTCGTTGCTTGCTGATCAGCTTGCACCCTTTCTGCCACTATACAATCCCCCGAGATGCTCCTGCTACTATTATAATTGATGCTGATACTATTCTTCATGTTGTTGTTCCTCCTTGATGCTATTTTTCTCCATGCCCACATTGGGGACAATGTTTTTTGATGAGGAGGAGCATGGACTCATCTCGTTTTATACGCCTCACCATGCTTTTGCTACACTAATAGCTCTTTAACTCATTTGTTGGCCATGGGGGCCTTTCTATTCATATAAAAGCCTAAAAGCCTTTTTATGCATTTATATTTAAGGTTGGCCAAGGGTTATTTGTATTAGTTAAGTAGCTGCAATTGGGATTGTAATGATCACCAAGTGAAGACCTTCTAGATCCTATTGCATGCCCCAAAAGGATGACTATGGGGCCAAACCACCCAACCAACTGGAAACTGAGAGTCAAACCCCAATTAGGTTCACTCCCGAGCCGCAATGATTAAATACACGAGAGGAGAAGATCCTGGCAACTAGAACAGGAAAATAGGTGAGGTAGATGGGTGAGTTCCTATAGGTATATATAAGCCCCAATGGCCTAGGAATATTCCTTACCCTCCATGCCACCACCGTGGAATCATAAGCTTTCATGATCTAGACCACATCATCGAAAGACTGAAACATGTTTTCCTTACATTCGTTCTGATAATCCGTTGGCAAACCTAGGATGAACTGCCAAAGAGCCAGTTTCGAATCGAATGATGGAACTTTGCTCCATAAATCCATGAACTCTTGGAGATAAGAGTCTAAAGTTTTCGTCCCCATTTTGCAATTTATGAATCTTTGATAGTAGTTTGAATCGTCCGCAACCACAAACAATTTTCTGAAAACTTCCATGAATTCTTCTCACGTAGCAGGTTTCGTTTGCAAGTCACGCCGCCACCACGACGAAGCCTTTCCATGGAAAAACAAAATCGATCTTTTTCTCTTCAGGAATCCGGTGTAGATTGCAATAACGAGTCCACTTGGTCAACCAATCATCTACTGCCTCAGGCTTCTTCTCCTTCTCCCCCGAATATGGTTCTGGCTGAAAGCCCAGATTCGGCGAAAACAAGGTCTTAACTTGATTCAGCTAAAGAGGACAGACTAGCATGCCGCCAACCAGCTGAATTTTGCCTACAGACTTTGCTTGTGTAAAAGAATTGCAAAATTGTCATATGAAGGACTCAAATGTCTTCCTCCCATGAGCAATTCACCTGAATGCCATGTGCAGCAGTACACTCCAGAGCTGAATTGACTAGGTTTTGTGCAGTATGAAGTAACTTATCCAGAAACTAAGTACTAGCTTGCTTGCCTAAAGAGGACAGACTAGCATGCCGCCAACCAGCTGAATCTGAATTGCATTGCCCAATGCCCACCTTCCCACTAATTCCCTGTCCACCTTCCCACATCCTCACTCTTCAAGGGTACATATCTTGCAATGTTGTATGAAATTTGGGATTCACATAGCAAGAAGCTAAATTAACAGGACCTTTATTTCTTCTATGAGCTGTCTTTGTACCTTACCTTAAAGGGCCCAAGAACATTTCGTACAACCGCAGTGAATCAGCACCAAATTCTCTCACAATGTCATCTGGGTTTACCACATTCCCACGACTTTTGCTCATCTTATAAGCCCTTGCACTCACACGGATGCTTACATCATTCTTCAGAACATAGCTGTCCCCAACTTTCAATACCTGTCAAGCAAACACACTTATTTAAATATGCTAACTGCAGCAGCTAAAAACACTCAAATTCAGCAACAAATTCTATGGCTAGCACGGGTCAACTTCATATGGGCAAGAGGCACATAATGCTTTCCTGAGGTCAACAAACTTTTTCCCCGCACGGAGAACAGCCACATAGCGTTTCACCAGGTCGCCTTTTTCCAAACAATAAAGCCAACAAATGTGTTTCATGTTCTCAAAACTAAAGAGTTCATAGCATCATAAAATTTGGTATCAGCAACCCTCCATTAAATGCTGGAGTGACTGCTACTATTACACTTATGACAAGTATGGTCACAGGAAGTTGGATCCTAAGGACATAGTTTTCAGGAGGATACATATAAGGCGAGAGAAGTGCAAGGAAAAGAAAGAGCCAGAAAAGGGCGAAAGTGGCTCAAACTATCCTACCATTAAACTTTACTGGATAGGCAAGTGAGCATAGAGCCAGCTATGTGCTCATTAGCACATTTGCTCGCAGAGACAAGATTCAACTACTGTCACTGAAATAATACATGCAAATCAATTTGAGACTCGTCAAAACAAAGTATCAAACGGCAAGCTTGTTGACATTGGCAGGAAAAATAAACTTATATGACACTTGCTCAAATATTGAAAAGATAGAAGCATAATTGTCTATTTTTTTAGTGTTTAGGGCTAGGGCTTTAGAAGGCCCAATTTTTTCAAGGCTTTTGAATCAAACAAATGGGATCGTGAATCAGAGTTTAGGGCTTTTGACAATCCATGAGCTTGCTTCAGAAGCACACATGGCTGGTTACCATTTACGATTTAGGGTTGAAGACCTGTGGACTAGAAAAAGCAGCCCAATTCCACAGCCCCTCCTTCCGGATGTGCAGCAGCAAATCTGTCAGGGGGTTCTAAACGACTCTCAAAAGATAAAGCCAAAAAAACACAGCTGTAACGTATTTCAAAAACAAAAAATGTGTACATACGGAACAACATTCCATTTGCCCGTAAAGGACTATGATTGGAACTACGGACGCATGAAGCTCTCAACTAATTTGGTACAAATCACATAAACATATCACAGGGATTGGCAAAAATTGAACATACATTTTTCACTAATCGTTTGATGCTGCAGAAAGAGATAACTAAACAGCGACTTTGTCACTAAGAAAGGGATAACACGATTCACAACTTGACAGAAGGGTATTAAGTCAGAATTTTTTATAGTCTTGAGAGTACACAATCTTACAAAAGAAAAAAGATCACATGCTGATGTTAGGATTTAAACTATTGCATCTAGAATTTTATCATGTAATGCAAGCAATCCTCATTCAGAGTAATTAGTACTTGGAGAGGAGAAGGGCGTGAGAGAAGAGACGCACCAGCTACCATCACAATCTTGACTCTCCTCATAATGAAAATGAAGACCAATACAAAATTGATATAGGGGCAATGTCAAACCCTTTGAGTCTGGCAACAATTAATTAGGACTGTCGACCATAATATAAGTTGCAAGTAACAAAAACTCCTAAAAATGAATATAACATAAAGTAATTAGCTATACTTGTTATGTATCAATACAAAGATCTCATTAAGAGCTATCAGACTCAGCATTAATTTTTCTGACACTCCCCCTCAATGTTAGCTTTGCTTCCTTTAAGTTAAACTTATCACAAACAAAGTTTCCATCTGCTTAGTGTGAGCATGAAACACTGGATTCTTTGCAATCCCGATGCAACTTTGGCTGTCACAATATGTTGTGTTGTTGGTGCCTAAGGGTCCACGTCACTGACGTGTGGCCCGCCGCTATACCATTTGGTTAGTTTGGCGATCACTATGCCTTGGGATTTCATGTGTGACTTGTCTTTGCCTTTCGGTTACCTTTTGGGGACGAATTTTGAGTTGGCTTTCGGGTTAGGATTCCAATTTTCCTAAGTTTGAATGATTAGGCTTGTGACATTTTCTAAGTTGGCTTTTCAGTGAGTTCATGACGGATGAATGTTAGACTTAAGAAACCGCTCAAGTCCCAGCGCCCTTTGAGGCGCCGGCGCACCCTGTGGTATCAGAGCTAACTAGCCAGTTAGCTACACGAGTCTCACAATTTTGGGACTCGTCAGGATAGTCGTTGTGCAAGGTGCTGTCCACAGTGCAAGCATGGGTGCGTCCATGGTTGGGGTGGTCGGCAGAACAGGGGACTGGATGCGACAAGGTGCTTCCCTTGAGGTGTAAGCACGGTCAGTTCTCGCGGTTCGGGCCTGGCGTCGTCTGCACATAGGACAGATGAGGCAAAGTGCTGCCTAGGTAGGTGAAAGCACAGTCTGTGCCTTGTGGGGTGCGCGGTGACATATTCGAACTATACGGGTTAACCATTGATACCGAGATGCTGCTCAAATTTGGGTGTAAAGCACGGGTGGTTAGTTGCCGGTGCGGGATAGCGGCCAATCGTTCAGCTATAAGGGCTGTTGAACAGATTTGGTGGGGCGTTATTGAGGCAATGTGCTGCTTAATGGTGAAAGCACGGATGGTTGGATGGATGTTTCCCGTGAGCTAATTCTGTGATAGATTTGTGTGGGCGCGGCTAGGCAAAGGTCCTACATCCGGTCTCAAGGGGGATGTGACTTGAGAGGGATTCTCTGTGTTTGCTTTGGTTGATATGTTCATTTGTTGTGTGCTTGCTTGGACACGAATGACCTAGTTCCTACCTGGCTCTCAGGTGATTTGAGTGTACTCATTTGGTGAGGAGATACTTTTGTATTGAAGCTGACTTCATAAAGAAGAAAAAGAGAGCTGTGGGGGCCCAGCCTATAGAGGGGAGGATTTTCAAAGAAAAGCAAAGTAGCCTATCAGGATGGATGATCACCTTGATGAATCGCGAGCATCAACAGATGGAGGTATGGCTAGAATAAGATTTGGCGACCGAGGCAATAGTGGAGGGAATACTTAGCTAGTCACAACAACAACTCACCAACAATGGGCAATTCCCTGCACTGCTTTAACTATTAACAACAAGGTCACTCTTGGAGGTCCTGCCCCAAGCCGTTGAATAAAAAAATCATGGCGGCGACCGAGCTATTCGATAAGATGGAAAGAGGGGCATTCGATCAAGTTGACTGTGAACAAGTCGACGAAGAAGACCCATAAATGGATTTGACGGAGTCTGACCTGAATGCCCTACAACAAATAGGGACACTTGCGGCATATCGTGAACATCTCATGGCGACTCCTACAAGAGGATCAAAGTTGTTGTACCTGAAAGGCTGCATTCAAGGCAAGATCACTCACTTCATGGTAGATCTGGGAGCATTGCATAACTACCTGCTAGAAAGTTTGGCAGAGGAATTGGGCATTCAATGTCTAGAAAATGCGACCCCTATTTGTGTGGAGACCGCCAAAGGCACAATGACAACTTATAGATTGGCAACCAATTTACCAATCTCACTGGGGACATGGGAAAATCGACTAACGTTCACAGTCTTGAAAATGAATGCTCTCGACGCCATCTTGGGACTAAGCTAGTTTAACGAACACGTGGTTGCCTTCCTGGCAATAGGTGTTAACCTTGTGTTATTATATAACGGTAGAAGACCTTGCGTCGTCAGAGCTGTGCCAAATCAATTAGAGACGAACGATATAGCTGAACTTGAGCCAGCCATTCCTTCAAATCTCATTCACCTCTTTAACGAAGGAGAACTAGCAGAGACAAATTAGGTAACAAAGGATCAAACGAAGCCAATATTACCTGCAGCTTCTACATCAAAGATGGATCCGAGTGCCGATTCCGAGCTCAAGGAGCTCAAATTGTGCGATCAACGAAAAATCTAGAGTCACAGGGGACTCGTTCAGATGCGCTGAAAAACGATATATCTTGGACTCAATGGAGCACCCAGGTACCCGCCAGTTTCATGGGGTCTAAGTACTTTAACTAATGTTGCAACTCTACACAGGTTTTATGTAAGTGAACTAGATCTACACTTTTCTTGTGCTAAATGCAAAAAAGTGATTTCTTATTTTAAAGTTGGTCTTTTCCGGCTGGTGAATAAAGTTCGTGCCTTTGTATTCATGAATAAAATTTGGCCGGTGAATCAAGCCCACGCCATGAGTCTTAGGTTCTAGTTTGGCCGGGACATCAGCTTTCTCAAACGAGGAGAGGATGTTGTAAGGCTGACTCGAGTGCACCCAATGTGCCTTGTAAGACTCTAAGGGGTGACACTCCCTAAAGTCCCAGAGCAAGTTAGGAAGTCAAGGATCAGCTGAGCCTCCGACTTGTGGTGAGCCAGTCAAGTAGTCCCAAGTCATGAGCTAGCTCTGGAGCTCGAGTCATGGCCTAGTAAGCTCCTGGGACCCATGTCCAGGAGCCAAGTTGATTCTGCCCACCGGGATAGCTCCCGAGACTCAGAAAGCACTATATTCTAGGACAGAGGGGGCACGCCGAATCACACCAAAACTATAGGGGGAGTCCGGCAGACAGAAACTTGGCCAGCGCCCTTGGAGGCGCCGACACAACATCTTGCTCTTCTGTTACCAAGCACTAATGGATTGCATTCTATTATCTTTCCACAAATCCTTCATGACCAAGAGGTTCTGCATCTTAAACCTCCACGAAAGAAAATTTTTACTGTCTAATGTACTACAATTTAGTAGTAGAGTGTGAGTTTTCTTAGCCATTTACTTAAATAAATGATGGTGACTTCATGTAATTGAAGGAGAGGGCATGGGCATAATGCGTCACTTCAAGTGGAATATGTGTATAGTTTGATACCAGCTATTCGGTTTTCACTATATAGTCATAACCTCATTGGAATGCTATTTGATTTTGCTTTTCAATGTAAGTGGTAACTTTTAAATTTCGATTCAAAGTTCAAACGTTTATCCAATGTACTTAGCTTACTAGTAAGTGCTCACTACTTACAACTTAGTAATTACTACGTACAACTTAGTAATTACTACCTACAAATAACTGATGTGTGATCATTGATGGGAGACTAGAGTATCATGATTCCAATTTTGATTTTCTATGAGCAGTGAAGTTGTGAACGCTAATTTAGTTTCAGCTTTCAGGCTTCAGCTTGTTACAAGCAACAACGAACTTTCAAATGCATGGATTCAGTAGCAATCTAGTATATATAAGATTTTAGAAACATTTTAGACAATATAGGTATTACTTGACATGTGTTCTGGCATTACATAAAAAAAAATGCAAAAAAATAATTTGTCAATTGTTTCTGATTCTTTCGGGATGGGCCCGGTTCAGAACCACGATTCATGCCGATTCTTATGATCCTGAAAAGGTCGACTCTGAACCGGGTGGAAACACTATTGAGAATCTTATCATCTCAATGCAAGCAATCATCATTGACAAATATTATTTCTTACAAAGGAGAAGGGCATGAGAGAAGAGACACAAAAACTGCCGTCACAATTTTCACTCTCCTCTTCTCAGAATGAAAATGGGGACGAATACAAAATTGATACTAGGGCAATGCCCATTTGGGTCCGGCGGCTAACAATTAAGACTGTTGACTGTTATTTATGTTGCAAGTACCAAAGCTTGTAGAAACGAATATAACATTAAGTGATATACTGTCCTTGTTATAAATCAATACAAAGATCTCATTAAGGGCTATCAGCTTAGCATTATATTCTCTGATAGCCAGTTCTTAAGGTTTCTGGAGCATAATGACTCATACACAAACATACATTATCCTACAGCATTTTGCAAGAACATAAAAGTGCAAGGAAATTGCCAAATCATGACTTAGATGCCAATGTTAGAAACAAGTCACAGTACAGATATATAAATTTGAATGGAGCACAAAGCTACTCTAATTTAAATACTAGCAGTACCTGTGAGCTACACGGTTTTTATATGGCACCAGCATTTTCAAAGGACTTACCTCACCCTCAGAAACCTTATGGAGCTGGCAAGAAGACATTTCAGATGCTATGTCTGCAGAAACGAGATTTCCATTGCAGTCCTTATACACACCATACTCAACCTATCAAAAACACCACGGTGAGCAGGCTTATGACTTCTTTCTGTCTCAAAAGTTCAAGCTGGCTTTTGAATGGATGCAGAGACTGATGTACGTCTCTCGACACAGAAGTTAATGTTGATGCTTCATGAGATGGGTTAAATCAAATATTATATGAAGAAAAGCCTACCTCACCAAGAATCATTCCCTGATTAACAAGACACTGAAATGGCTCTTTAGTGGTGACAACTCCTATATCATAGAGAACCTGCAATCAGACATTTTGAATGAACCCTCAATGTCACATGTCCTACATCACCGACTTTAATTTGTTGGCATTTGCTTCAAATGTAAGATCATAAATACAAGCCAAAAACGATTGGAACATGGTTTTTAGCTTACAAATCGACCTTTACATGTCATAAAATATTCTGATCAGAACTGAGCACCAAAACATGAAGAAATCCAATTTGCGCAAATTTGGCTGCAATCATTGATTTGCAGTTCCCACAGTTAAAAACTTTCCAACTTTAACATCTCTTATGTATTGCAATTATCTCTTTCTACTGATGCTGAGACTGGTCATGTTGCGTGGGAAAAAAACTTATGTTACTATCAATTCAAAATATAGAAGGCGGGCTTCAAATTGAGGTATTTTAGAACTACATTCCAGGATTCAGGCATGTGTAGAATGTTTTAGTAAGAAAACTAAATAGAGGTTTGCAGAATGGCATCTCCACGGCAAATTGGTGGAAAGCTTCAATCATTTGGCTAGCTTATATTTCAAAAAAGCAAATCACCATCTCTCAAGCTTCAAATTGAGGTGATTTAGAACTACATTCAATTGCTGAATACTTCAGTAATAGAAAATAAACAGAGGTTCGCTGAATGTCATGTCTAAGAGATATCAGAGGAAAACTTCGACCTTTTAACTAGCTTGTATTTTTCAGAAGAAAGATTCGTCGTCTGTTTTACAAGGCAAGTTTGCTCTCATACTTCAGAATCACTTTCTAGGGCTCATTTGTTTCAACTATCTTAGAAGATGGAGCTACAATTCAAGCCTATAATTGCAATAAGTTAGTCTGATGCACTATCCTGTTTTGACAATGATCTGAATTCCTACAATGTGTAACAATTGACAAGTCCATGCATTGTTTGCAGCTACAAGAACACTCCAAGGAAAATTTTGCAAAAAGTCAAGTCTCATGTGCTGCATTCTGTTCCAACAATGATTTAAATTTCTAGAATCAGTTCCATGCATTATTTTCTGTTACAAGAACAAGACCAGGGAGCAAAGCTATGTAAGAAAAAGCATAGATTAAGAAAACAGATCTGTGCTCCTCATCATATCTCAACATCTCTAAGCAGCCGTTCCAGAATTTTATTTCGATACAAATTTTAAACATAAGAAACTTTGTAGATCAATCCACAGCTCCATACTGTAAGAAAAGGACACCATATGAGATCTGTACATATTTTTTTTTTAAAAGAACATTCCAAGAATTTTTCTCAGGTGAAAAAAACTTTCCAAAATATCCTTTACATTCTGTACGTACGGGTTCTTTTTTATGAATCAATCTATGCACTTATACTAGGTCCCTTGAATATATATTGTCTACTTCGCATCCCCAAGTTATGCACTTCATGTGTCACGTATTGTAGTCAGGTAAAGGCCCAACTCGTTCAAAAAAGGAGCCCTGTCATATATTCATTGAATGATTTGCAGGTAAGATCCTTTAAGTCCTCGTCTTGTAGTAGGTCAAACCTTCAAGTACTCATCTTGTACATGTCAGGCAGTGCTCACTGCTAATCTACAAGGAACCAGAGTCAAAGTACTACATTCCAAAACTTCTGTTGAGGTGAAAGCATCCCTTCGTTCATAAGAGCATCATTTGGTCAAGCTGTGAAAATGCACCACACACATAGGTTCCCTGGAGCTTACAAAGCTAAGAATGTGCTTCAGCTTAATTACTTGTAACTGTATGGCCCAACATAGACTGCATTGGTAAGGGATCTTTATAACATTTGTGCAACATGGGACTATTTCTTGTGACAGAAGATGGGACCTTGCATTTTGAACAATATGAATCCATGCTGGAAAATCAAATTGAGAACAGCATCAAAGCATTCAGATCAGAAAACGGAGCTGAATATATGTCAACTAATGTTGTCCAATATTGTGAATGAGATGGCATAAAGAAACAATCTGCTATGCCCTATACACCTCAACTGATGGTACAATCAAGCAAAAGAATAGAACACAAGTTGAATGTGCAAGGTATGCTTGAAAAGAAGGCTCTACCAAGTATGTCTTGGGCCGAGGCAGTAAACATTGTTGTATACTTATTGGAGAGGAGTGTGACACAAAAAATATACAGGAGAAATCTCAAAGAAGCTCACACAGGAGTTAAGCAAAAAGTTTCAAATTCTATAAATTCCTGAGATATAATATGACATAGAAGCTAAGCCAATTTGAGTAGCGGAGAATTTATATTTGATAAAGATAATACACCAAAGGTTCAAGACAAAGAAACCAGATCACGAAGAAATAACTGCAATATAGACACAAGAGACTGACGAAGCTAGAAAAGAAAGAGACTATGCCTAGCGACAAGGATACATATATGTACACCACCTTTCATCATGTACCAAGAAATTGTTGAAATAGAACCATTATTACACGATTGAGGATAGGTTGAGGAAACAGAATGAAGTGACGAAGCACAAAGGTTGTCTCGGCAACTACACCATACGACCCCCAAAGTGGAAACAAATGAGTCACAAACATTCAATAAGTAGTTATGGAAGATTTAAAAAAAAAGCTATGCAAGAAGAGTATGACTCCATGATTCTCAATAATACATGGAAACCTACCTGAGGCAAAGAAGATTCGAATGTAAGTAGAGCTCTAGACTCTAGACCAAGTTTCATGGACTTCTTAAAATGGCTATTAGGCCCCTCGGAGATTATAAATAGACACACTGGCCTCATCATCAAAAGAAACTATTCAGATAGTAGATATTACCATAGCATAGCTCGACATAGACAAGATTTAGGCGAGCTTTGGAATCAGTTTGGCACTATAACTTGATTAGCTTATCATCTTGTTATTGTTCAAAATGGTTGCATGTTGCATGCACAGTAAATGGACCAGTATTTCCCTGAAGAATCTTCGTGACCTAGTTCATTAACAGCATAATCTAGAACAGATAACTAGATCAAAGAAAAGAAATCATAGTTTTAAGTATAAAATTCCAGGCATTAGACTAAAGATTATACACAACTTTTTTTATCATCATCAGAGTTGCAGTTCCGTTTGGACCGATTCACTCTGATCATTTCAGGACTGATAAAGCTATACTGCAAATCTGATAGGGATGGTCGATATTCCAACCACCAAACCACCAAAATAAATTAAAAAAACGATTCTCCAAACCCTAGGCAAAACAGTGAATCACGGTTCTATACTGCAACTCTGGTGCAAGCTGACAAAGATGCTTCTGAGGTATATGTTCACATTATTAATAATCACTAGACACAGCTGCCTTTGATAATGATCTGGGCTGCCATTTTTCCCTCTCAAATGGACTACAGATATGTGATTGACGCATCATTCTCATCCATGACACAATGATAGCTCCTTTTACATCTTGTTGACATCATTTCGTTTGCAGCGCATCTACAATTTTACAATATCTTCTTCAGCATATGCAATTTGTGGTCTTCTCTTTCATTCTTCAACATATGTAAATTTCCAGTATTCTTTCCAGACGACATGTTTTGTGGAATTTTTCACATGTACGAGTTCGGGCTTTTTACGTTCACTTGGACCCCTAAAGTACTAGTCAACAGTATTTAGTATGTTCATTTTGCCACTTGATAACTTGGGGATTCATACTAAGTACTTTAGACTTTATTTACATTGATCAACCTACAGGTAGGGCGGCATGGGGACGCGTGCCCTAAATCTAAGAGGAACTTTTTAGAGTAAAAATTAGCCTAAAAAGACTTCAAGTGGTGTAAAAAGGTTCATCCTCCTGTTACTTGGCAGTTGATCATTTGTAAACTTCAGAGTTCTTTGTAGACCCTTGTGGGCAGCCATCCATCAAAGGAGAATTTACTAATCAGATTATTTGTTTATTGTATTTAGCTCCTGGAAAAAATTGATCTGAGATTTACAGTATGTTGTCAATCATGCTACTGCATGCATTGATCTTGCGTGGATGTGCTGAGTGCTCTTAACTTAAAGTGAAAGAAATTATGCAATACAGAAATACCAGCTAGAAGAGTTGCAGCAAAGAAATTTTACTTCAGTGCTTAATAATTACCAAACTTCTCTAAGATAGGCTTGCAGTAGAATTTACCACAAAGCCTGGAGTATGTGACAACAATGGCCAACAGATTCTGAATTTTAAAGATTGAACTATTCTCTTGAAATCGTTCTGGTTTCAGTTGATAAGCCTTCCACACTTGTGGGCCATGTTTGTATTCTTTCATCTCAGTGGGTAGCAGTAGTCAACCAGCTCGTTACTCAAGCTTTTCAAGGTTAGACCTAATCTCAGCTCCTCAACTGAAGGAAATACTTGCCTTTTGATCATGCCCGAGAGGTGAGATTGATGCAATTCTTTTGGCATGCTAGTGAAACAGTGCTTTTCTGGAAATCCTCACCTTGTGACTGAGGTCTAGTAATGCAACCAATAAGATTGATGTTGAAAATTGCCAGGTAACTTCTGCTTTTGGAAGTCCTTTTATTTCGGATTTGTATCTCTTCATCCTTAAAAAAAATTCCAAAAATTCATAGCAGAAGTGTTTTGGTTTCAAAATCAGATAAAAAAGTAACTGTTTCATTTAGCTGATTTATAAAAGTGCCGGTAGAGTTCAGTTATGTTAGCCAGGAAAACATACTTAACATGATATCAGAAAGCAGTCACCTGACCATGCAGCCGAATCACTAAATGTTACGACAGAATGCCCAATCTTACATTTTTCCATACACTTGTGAAATCAGATCTTCTAATCAAATGAAGCACTTTTGACTAGACTGCTCATCACTTTGAAGTGCAGGAGGCTGGCTAGATGTAGTAGCAATTCTGTTTCACATCTTAGAGTCTTGCTTCAAAATCATCACTGAAAATCATATCAACCATATGCTAGAGCCTAGAAGACAGTCTAACAGCATAAGACAATAAGATACCCTGAAACAGACCAGAATAATGTCACACTTTTGTTGAAACTTACAACTCACTTTAGGTTTTCCTAACTCATTACAAATGCGAACCTGTGAAAGATGAGTCAACAGAAAATTTATCAGTCAGACTAGTTTTGACAAGAGCCAGGGAAAAAATTGAAGTGCTCATGTTCAAGGGATTCCAATCTAGTTTGTACTTGTGCTTATGCTCAGCTCTCACTTGAAACGACTGGTTCCATAAATAGTTGGCTACAATGCTTATGAAAGATTCATCGCTCCACTGCATAGGTATGATACTATGATTACACTAGGATCTATATGGTATATTTACTTCATCCTGATACAATTTTAAGATCTCCTGTGAAGCTATGGTACAGAAATCAATTTCCATAAATTTACCTGTTTGTGACTGGACATAAACCACATTTTCATTAAGTGCAAACCTCACCTTATGCCAAAATCGAGAATATAGCAGATGCAACACAGAATGTTCTGCTCCTCCAACATAAAGATCAACTGGACCCCAGTACCTGGAAAGATAGGTTCTCTGACATCGTCTTGCAAGGAAGCAGATACATTTTGCACTCTTAACTGCCACAATAAAAAGTTAAGAAAACTGTATACCTTTCCTTTCTCAGATCAACAACAGCATCAGAATTCTTAGGATCCATGAACCTGAGGTAATACCTGCATGAACTTCACATTAGTCGAGTATCAAACGGACAAGATAGCCTGTTTAGCACAAAACATAACCAAGACAAAAAGGGAAACAGAAAGAACTCAAAGGCATTCTTATTGCTGCCTTGGGAGAATAGCCTTCATGTATGCCATATAACTTATGACATCTGATGAACATACATAAACCAGGCCTCAGGAACTGGGAAACAAAAGACTATTTGAGAGCGGTATATAACATTATTCCCATGCATAGAAACATCTGATACAAGCCCTTTTGAGTCATTGAGTCACCATTAAATGATGCAAGAAAGGTGAGCTTAGAAATAAGTAGCATCTACAATAGGAAATCAATTGAATGAGCGGATAGCATAAGCCAAAAGTTCAGATTTCCAAGTGTCATGGTTTCCTGATGCATGATTCTCGCAATCTATTAGGTGCTTAAGCACATTTCTTATGGAAAGTATGTCAGTTGCCTTAAGCTGCATCTCTGGCTAGCTAGTAAACACTGCTCAAGAAGAATGAGTTCCCAAGGGTGGCATGATGATCAAGATCAACTCTGCATAGACATCGACTTGACGGCCTAGTTATTTAGCATGAGTCAAAAAAACCAAAAGAACATCAATCTTACATTATCACTAGGGTTTCCGATCTAGTATTACAGAAACCAACTGATATGTGTGAAAAATACAATGGTTCCAACATTCAAGATAAGAGTGAGCATTTTGAGAAAAAGCGTAGAAACAGGGACCTACTAATAACGCTACTTAGACTTTCCATCTGACTGTGCTCATTATACTGTGGTGCTAGAATGGTAGGAACCAGGCAAGCAAATTTCCTGTATGTCCTCCTGCACCTGAGTGGGCTCAAACTCCAGATCCCAAGGCGAGAAAAGGAGTCGTCAATCAAACTATATTTCATGAAAAAAAGTGGATCCAAAGCAGCACTGCCTTATGTGGCAATAGCAAGCAGACTGTTTGCAGAATATACCCAATAGCACTCTTTTGCTTCACATTTTCCAATCTCTATGTGCTCCTAATGCTTCATCTTCTAGCTAGCATCACCTTGTCTTTCTTGGTTCGTCAGACTATCATCCCTTGATTGTTGTGTCCTATTGTGGTTTCCAAAAATCTGGTTGCTTCTTGTATAGCATCTTGTGTGTCTAAATCTTACTCTGACATTAAGGGCCTTTTGATCCCTCATTTTCTCTTCAGAGATAGTAGCTGAAATAAAGGAGGACATTTGTGGCTTAACATCTGTATTCTTGAAAAGAGATGCCCAAGTTCGTGTGGTTTCCTTATGTTGAACCAAGTCTTGGATTTTCATCACCATAGCTGATGTTTCACATTGACCCACATGAGGCAGCGAGATAGCTGTTACCTCTGATTGTGCAGAATCAGGCAATGAGGAGGACTGAGGTAGCACTGCTACCTGCGGTCCAACCTGAGGCAGCGCTGCCTCAGGAGGTATTGCATGAGACCCTACCTGAGGCATCGCTGCTGCCTCGGGCAGCTTCTCGTCAGGTAGGGAGTGGGGGGAGCTAGCTCCCCCATTTTTCTTTGGGGCCATGGCAACTAGATCAGGACGATGGAGGCAGCAGCAGGGCGATTACAGCTAGGGAACAGGCGATGACAGCTAGGGAGTGGGAGTAGCTAGAGTTGGAACAGCCATCGCTGGAGAGAAAGAAAGAAAGAAACAAAGAAAGAAAGAAAGCTTTATTAATGTCTTTTCCATGCCAAAAGGCATATAAGACTAGTAAATGTACATGTCAAGTATGTGGTAACCATGGGAGCGTATGAAACGTCTCCAAAACAGTAACAAAAATAGCAAATCTAAAGCTGAAGCTATGAACTGAAATAGATGTGATGCTATAAGAAACATGTGGGAGCATGTATATTGCTAAAAATCATGAGTGAGGTATGACGCTATCATCTAGTCCGGTCCTGCTGATGCTGATGCTATAAAAGGATGTAATACGGCCCGCGGCATGAAGGGCCACTGGTGGTCTCTGACGTCGTCTGGGAGGATGAAGAGGTCTCCTGGTGATAGGTCGAGTAGCTCGTGCTGCAACATGAGTATGTGTGGGACGCTGTCTCTGATCTCTGTGGGCAAGCAGGTCATCATCATCGTCACCGTCATCAAATACTCGTCCTCTCCTCCCGGAGAAGAAAGAAGTGATCTGAGGCTGAGAAACATGATTCTGCTGGGCTGTCTGATACAAATCCTGTCGTAGTATAAACATCTCTCGTATCATGAGTGCAGCGCATCGGGGGTCCTCATAAGCTATGAGCGATCGTAAGGTGACAGGTGTGTCACGGAACAAACAGTGGTATCTCCCTCTAATCTTGTAATATACCGGGCACCTAAAGATAAAGTGCTCCTCTGACTCCACCTCATCTAAAGAGCATAACTGGCAAATCCGCTCCTCTCTCGGGGTACCCTGGAATCTACCAGTCTCAATAGCCAACTGATGTGATGATACGCGGAGCTGTCTCAATGTAAATCTGAGACAATGTGATAGTCTCGAGTCCAAATAATGTGGTAAGACCGGGAACCCTGCTATGTCAAGCTCAATAAAATGAGTCCAGTAATAGTCGGGTTTAACCCCAAGCTGTCGCCCCCAAGTACGGTCGAGATATGCCCGATATAAGTACTGATGAGTACTGAGGGGAGCTCTGTAATGGAGATACCAAATGACTCAAGGAGGAAGTGGGATGCCTGGGAGAACCACGATAGTTGATAGCCCTGGTCATGGAGAAAGTGGGAGGAAACAAGTGGTTTGTGTATATCTCATATCCTCATCAGGCAGAGCCTGGATTCTCTGAATGTATGTGATAAGCTGGAACGCGGCATATATCTGAATGGGTGGAACGGTAAACTCTGCAAGAAGGATCTCGTGTGGAACCGAAAGCTTCGCCCGAATCATACGAGCTAACATGGTGGTCTGCAATCATGAAATGCTGGCCCAGAGAGAGAGAGAGAGAGAGAGAGGGAGAGAGAGACCTATCCACACAAACACTATCTCAAAATTTAAAAGTAAACCTCCCCTTCCAACTTAGTTAAACTTACCAACAAGACCCTGCCCATTGGGGCATTGTGTTGAGCTCCCTTTTGGCTATTTTTCCAGATTCTTTATCGATTGTTGTTACCTTCAAAAGAAGAAAGAGATTTTGTTAGCATTCACAGGGATTTTATCATGCTACAATCTTCAGAAATTATACCTAAGAACAATGTCATTAAGCTGATGCCTACCCCTCCCACACTAAGAATCAATGCATGAGATCAAGTTCTAAAAATTTGAGATTAACTTATAAAATAAATCCGAGTTCAGTAGTAAAAAGTGGACAGGAGTGGGTAATCAGGTAAATTGATCTGGTGAGCAGCACTTCACTTTATTCAATCAGCTTGTAAAACAGGAAAAATGCTTCCAATGTTACAAGTTGCTTAACAACAAATCCCAAAGAAAAGGAACTGAAAATGAGTATGTATGTGTCTATGGGCAGCAAGAATCAGCATGCGAGTATGTCTGTATGAGAGGCAGAGGAGAAGATCCCTAAAGTTGAAAGCAGTGTTTCAAATCTGAATGACATTATTTGCATATTTGTGCACAAATAGAGGCCACCAAACTTATTTTTCATTGGTTCTCAGATTCTACTGATGAAGAAAGCTCTAGCCCTAGAAGCTGCAATTTCTTAAATTTATTGTGACATTATGCTGGCCAGGATTTTCAGCTTTCAATTGACTGTACTTTCAAATAAGATCTACTTGTGGGGGGCCACTGAAACATCTACAATGTAGTTAATGGTAAGAGATATATGATCCATATCAATTCCATCTGTTTATCCCAAAACCGTTTGTGCTTATTTCAGTACCAACGTTGGACCAGCATGAAATAGCCAGAAGAGGGGATGACGAGTCTTAAGATCACTTTTCAATCTTCATTGTATGCATGATAGCTTTGATGGTTTCAGTATAAATTACAATTAGGATTGAGACCTGATTTTATATTGTTCACCTCATATTCAATTAGAGTAGCAAGATGATCTGTTGAAAAAATCCTTAGTTGATTGTTCAGCTGCATAAGCAACCAGTTTGCAATCCAGATAGGGACTGATCTTATCCTGATTTGACGCTTCATTAGGTTCTTGTCAAGGGCTGCATAATCGCTTTCAAGATCAGATTTGGTGGAATTTTTTCTATTTGAAAAATCACAACACATCATGATTAAGGCCCCTGCCTTATTGTTCATCTTCCTACTGAGTTAGAGCAACAAGCAAATCTATTAAAGTAATTTTAGCTCATTGTTCTAATTCATGTAACCACCATGCATGCAGTTAATTTTAGCATATTTTGCAGCTTCATTAAGTTAAAACCCATTCCTTGGGTAATCAGAGACATGTTGTAAAGATCCCACCATGTGTTCAATGAGCCTCATACATTACCTTCATTGTAGGGTATAAATCCCTACATAAATCTAGTTCTAGGCATAGTTCTAGTCTCCAAAGCACCATATCGCATGTCCAAGTATGAGCAAACCAAGACTGAGCATCAACTAGCAATAATTACCACAAGCTTTGATAGTTACTAGCAAACGTCCATTAGAAACTTCTTTACTTTTTCAAAGTTATTATGTACTGATTACCAAGACTGAATCAAGTCACTATGAGAAGTCGTTATTCCATACCACATATGGATGCCTTACTTGATCAGTTGGTGAAAGTTATGTATTGGGAATAGCCCTGGACCATTACCATTGAGGGCTTGTCCTTATGGAACCCAAGAATCCTAAGTTGCCCTAATCTCTAAAAAGTTCCAGTAAGGGCCTCTAGGTAGTATATATAGAGGTGTCATTTTGCTAATTACATAGCTTATGATCTGGTTCATTCTTTCTTTAGTCATTTGGTAGAATAGTCCTCTGCTATTGCTTGTAGAGCTATAGCCATTGATTATATCAAATGCACTTGGCCATTCTGATGGGGGATTGATTGATTGTGTCTATTATAGTCATTTATGCTTCATTCATAAAATATTCAAAGATTGAGTTTATAACTCGGTACAAGAGCACTTTCCTGCTCCACCTCTCTTGTTGTCCATCGCTACCCCTACACATTCTTTTCCCTCCATTGCTCCTTCCTTCATAAGCTCCCTTCATCTCCATTGCTTTTTCATCGTTTTGAGCATCCTACCTATGTTCTTCTCCCTCTGTCTTCACCATTGCTGCCTCCATCATTGATGTACCACCTCCTATTCTATGATCATCTCCATCACTGATCCTCCTGCAGCTTGCTAGCTCCAAGCCTCCAACGCCTATATCTCTCTCTAGGCTCTCTCCACGTTGCTAATCTCAATCCTACAACTAACTACCGCCCCTCTTCATGCACCCCATCTCTCTCTACCTATCTCTAGAGCTCTTTCTACATGCCTATTGACTCAACTCTCCCTACATTGCTGACCTGCACCCACTCTACCAATCCCTAGCAATGTTTTTCTACCATAAATCGTTGTCAACAGTCCCTACATCTCTGTACCCTACTGCCTACAATCTACCTACAACCTATTGTTCCTTGAATTTGCAACAAATTTCAGTGTTGCTCGGGATCTTTGGATTGTTCCAATTACACTTTTTTGCCAGCTTATTAGCAGCATTCATGATTGGGCTTTTCACTCTCTATTTCGTTTTTGTTACAGCATTACATCTCCAGGTATTCGTTGTTGCCTTGTACATCGTCTTTTCACAGTTTTTCATTTGTTTTCTAGTTTATCTTTTACATTACTTCCGATTTACTGTGATACTATTTCGTTTTTTGTTCTTTCCACTTCGTCACCTTTTAGTCAATTTACTATATTTTCATTTTGTTTTGTTCCAATCATTTGGAAGAAAAAACACGCATAGTACTAACCAAATTTTCTATTATGACTTCGGATTTTCGGTTCCTATGCCCTTTACAGTTACTTTTTGTTTATTTTGGTCATACTACCTCTATGCCTGTGTTTGAGAAATCGTTGACATGTCTTTCGCAGTACTTTGACACTTATTGCCATAGTTGTACTGATTCTCAATGGATTGATGATGCAGTTTTTCCTATAATGAGGTTGTGCCAAGTCGAAGTAGTTGGCCTATGTCCATTCTCATCCATCTGTCTTTAAGTGGCCAGTCTTTCTACATGTGCTTCACCTACTTCTATTATCCCCCGCTGGGTCAGCTTTTGAGAGAACTTATGTACATGAGAGTAGTGTCATAGATATTGTGAGTGCTCCTCCTTCTGAGTGTATTTTTTTAGCTTCCTTCCATGAGCAAGGTTCATTCTTACTGTGAGGGTGAGTTACTTGAGATAGTCATTAATTTACTTGAGTTAGTCATTGTCTCACATCGTGAGTTCAAGTCACATCTATAGGTTGAGTCCTATACGTCGACATTTTCTTATGGCTTTTTTGGGCTATCAGATTACCTTGAGCGAGTTTCCTTCTCGCTTGGTTTCCTTTATGCATTTACATTAGTTTATAGCAATTGCTTTCAGTTTAGCGCTATTTTACCTCCTATGTTCTGAACACCCAGATTATTTTTGAGATCGCTCTTATGATTGGCTAGCTCGGTGGAACTCGCTTTTTTCTCGCCCTTGAGGCCACATTGTGTTTTAGGCCATGTTATGTAAATATTGGATGAATATTTGTTATTAAGTGAATTACGTTGTAAGATCACCATCGGGACCGTTATGTTGATCCGGCGAAGATTGAGGTGATTAAGAAGAATATGCGGTTTCCTAAAAGTGCTAAGGAGATGCAGACCTTTTTGGGTATACGGGCTATCATAGGCGTTATATTTATGCTTATGCGGATTGCACTCACATTTTGTATGAGGTTTTGAAGAAGGGGGCAGTGTATCGAGTGACAGTATATATAGGGTTGTTATTTACTGATTATGTAGCTTATGGTTTGGTTTAGTCTTTCTTTACTCATTAGGTGGATTAGTCCTCTGCGATTGCTTGAAGGGCTTTAGCCATTGTTTATATCAAATGCTCTTGGCCATTTTTATGGGGGATTGATTGATCGTCTCTTATAGTCATTTATGCTTCAATGATACAGTATTCACAGATTGAGTCTATGACTTTGAAGTCTTCATTTTCTCCAAGACTGACCTCAAAGGCTATCATCAGATACAAATATGTGTAGAAGATTTGTACAAGACAGTGTTTCACAATTTGTATACTCTATATGAGCTTTCTTGTTATGCCTTTTGAAATTACAAATAGCCCTCCAACCTTTACAGAACAACATCCTCAATTACTAGACAAATGCATTTACTTCAAAGACATCCTCGTCTTCGATCTATCTCAAATCAACAATTAGATTTCTATCTGAACACAAACTTTATGCCAAACACTCTAAGTGCTTCCTTTGCTATTACAGAAATTTTATTTCCTTATTTCTGATGGCACTATTCATCTTAACCCATCAAAAGTTCAGTCTATTCTATCCTGGCCTACTGTAGTACTCCTGATACAAAAGTTCCTTGGATTAGCCATCCACTTTTGGAAATCTTTTGAGCCCTGCATTGCCTCAAATACTCATGCATTGAGTTCCAAGACAATGGTAGGCTTCATTCCACTGAAGATGTGCCTCCTAGAACATTGGTATCAGCTATGTAGTTGTGTCCACCATGAGTATATTTTTCTTGGTTTTCTTCATGACATGATTACTGCTGACCCACAAGAGAGGCATGAATTTACAGAGTGACGTATGCATATGCAGTCAGCCTGTATCACTTGTGAGAAAGTCCAGCTTTGAAAGGGTATTTATACTTGTGCAAATATTATCAATAAAGGTTGTTTAACATTTCTTGTTCTATCTTGTGTTTGATCTTGCTATTGTGTTCTATCACTGTCAATGTTCAAGCCTAATAGTCACCACTTGCCTCTCATTTTTGTACAGGGGGCACCATGAGCCTGTAGTCACCCTATTGAATGCTTTTGTTTGTAGCTTCTGGTTAAGGGCTTGTGTACTTCTTCATAGGAGAAAGAAAGACAGTTCATTGTCCATTTGTTATAGACATTTTTGTTGTATAACCATCAACATTTGACAGCTTGCTGGTCTTCCATTCTACATTCTTTATTATCTTAAACAAAACCATAAATCAAGAGATCCACTCAAGGCTGTTGATATGACAAAGGTTGGACATACTGAGTCTTACTAAAGGGGAATCTAAGCAGGTGAAAGAGAATTTAATGTGCATTGTGTACATTAGTAAATATTATTAGATTTCCACATAATTAATTAGATGTCTAATGTGATGCAATTTAACATAGTAGGACAGCAAAGAGAAACTCAGGACATAGCAGTATCATCAACCATATGTATTCCTATACTGATATTTACTGATACTAACGCATCAGGTAGTATGAAACATTTACATAAATACAGAGTATCCTCCTGGAATGCCTTTTCGTAAAAGTTCATTGAAATTTCAATAGCTGTTGAGTACCCAGGACTCCGCTTTTGCAAGAGGTGGTTGCCCTGTTCCAGTAGGGCTGAAATCTGCAATTTCTGGTAAAGACACTGGCAACTCATTGTCTGGCACTGGTTTGGCTTCTCCAGTGTCTTCCAAAAACACAATAGGAACAGGCTCTCCCCAGTACCGCTGTCTTGCAAACAGCCAATCACGTAACTTGTAGTTCACCTGAAAAAATAGCTGTCAGTATTAAAAGATACACGTGCTACTGCATGCCTACAAGTTCCACTGGTTCACATACAAAGGGTCTTAAGGACATCAAAACCATGAAGAAACTTCCACTACAAAGAATGCATTCAGCTATCATATCTAAAAGATACACCTGCTACTGCATGTCTACTAGGTCGGCTGGTTCACATACAGAAGCTCTTTAGAACTCTTAAAACACAAAGAAACCTTCACTACAAAAAATGAACTCTAACCTGCACAATTTATGGCCATGACTACTATACATTTCTTTGTACTTTATTGTGCACCAGAATCAGAGCAGATGAACAATAAATCCTACACAGCCTTAATTAGAGACAACAAAGCAAGCTTGGCTACAAGAATCTGGAATCAGCCAAGCAAGGAAGAGTGCCAGTACTCAGCATTACACTCAACAGACTACCTCATGATGTATCATGTTAAAAATAGGACACTCCCCACAGTATTTGACTCATGCTGAAGACATGCCATCCCTAGTCTAATAATATCAAGACTAAAAAAACTTACATGAATTAAGGCACCACAGAAAAGTCAGAAGAACTACCTTTTTCCTTCCGCAGCCAGTCTTCTCAATCCACTTCAGGACTTCTGTTGCAGCTTCTGTATTTGATAATCCATCTAAAAAGATATCTGAAAGCTGGTAAGAGGAATTCACCATGATTCCATCCCCAGTGTACACGCCTTCTACTTCATTTGAAGTATCTTCATAAGAAACAACTACCCGACTGGGCAGATTATATTTTGAAGCAAACTCATAATCTCTAGAGTCATGAGCAGGAACAGCCATAATTGCACCCGTACCATAGCTGCAAGAGAATAGACCATGAAAGGGTTGGTTCTACTGAAAAGTATCCTGCAACCTTGCTTTGTGACTCACATTTAGAGACCACTGAATCTCTGAAGTAATTTATGCAAACTTTAAATGATAAAAGTAATCAAGACTCCTTGAAATACCTGCTGCCCTAATTTAACAAGACAAGCACTATCTTCAAGTCTAAAATGCTTAACTTCACAGATCAGCAATACACAGCATGTAAATATCATCAAGAATTTTTATCCTAGATTCCTTGCATAACTAAAACATCACACCGGCTGTTTGTGTCAAGGAGTGATAAAGACTAAAGAGGGAAAAGCTGAAAAAGGAACTCAGAAACAAAGACCAAGGAGGGAACCCTGCTCACGTAGCAATAGTATCCAAAGAGTCACTTTTTCTGCATAAAAATCATTATTTCTTGAAACTCACCTTGTAAATTGCCCTTTAGTGGTACGGCTATGGAAGTAGAGAGATTCCCGTGAAGCTGAGTTGGGATTTTGAAAGAGGAAGCTACCTACAATCAAGGATCTAAAACTTTTGAAGTTCACTGGAGTAGTGTCTATGAGGACCACCCACAGATGTCATTGAGAATTGGTTGCAAAAATGGGGGAGAGCATTCCAAATGTGTGGCATAGAAGATGAAACTGAGATGATTGCTGAAGCCACAAATCATTTTCAAGAATCTGCACAAAGGTGGTTGGGAAGGTGGAAAAGGATGACCTAATTCCAACCACATGGGAGGCATTCCAACAAATGTTTACGCAAAATTGGGAAAATCATAGAGCCATGAAGCAATGGACTTCTCTAAAGCAGGGTAATTTGAGCGTGCAGAATTATGCAGACAAGTACCGAGAGGCTTTGTTATGCATTTCTCAGAAAATTCCTATGTACATGCAAATGTTCCACTTTGGGAGGGACTTCAAGAAAATATTCGCCCTTTCGTGCGGAAGGAGCAACCTCATGATTTGTAGGGAACCACATAGATGGCTTTGTATTTTGAAGATAGAAAAAGAGGCCCGGACTATAAAGTCCCTGAAAGCTAAGCAAACCACAATAAAGCAACAAAAAAGAATCGGATGGAGGACAAAGCGACCCAACCAAATCTAGATTGAACGGATCTAGCCCCCAAGCTATGAATCAATCACTCACAAGGATAGAGGAGTCACACCAGTAGCATGCAACTACAACATCAAAATCAAGCATACACTAGTGAGAGCCCAATGGGTATATTTATACCCTCCAAGGCCCATGCACCACTAGTAGTGTACTGTGACACCTCATTGGACACATCTGCAACCAGTATTTCATCGAAACGCGTTTCGAACGTTGAAACGGGTTCGAAACGGAACGTACGAAATGGGCCGTTTCGAAACGGCGTTTCGTTGTTCGAAACGACTGGTGAAAAACCGCAAATTTTTTTGCGATACAGCGGGGGCCCAAGAGGTGGGTGTTTTCACTTTTTGGCACATTAGGAAAATCCGCGAGAGAGAGAGAGAGAGAGAGAGAGAGAGAGAGAGAGAGAGAGAGAGAGAGAGAGAGAGAGAGAGAGAGAGATATTGTGTGTGTGTGTGTGTGTGTGTGAAAGAGAGGGAGTGTTTGTGTGTTTGTGTGCATTGTGAAGTAGAGGGAGTGTGTGTGTGTGTGACATGTGTGTGAACTTTCAACTTTGAGTGTGGTGGTGTGTTTGTGTGTGTGGTGGTGTGTTAAACTGTGTTTGTGTGTGTGCACTGTGTGGTGTGTGTGTGTGAGTCTTGAGACTGTCGTGACGTGTGTGTGTGTGTGAGATTGAGAGAGAGAGAGTCTAGAGAAAGAGAGGATAGGGATAGATTGAGGTTAGAACTTAGAGCATAGGTTTACCGTTTTGAAATTAGAATTTAGGATTAGTTTTTAATTTGAAGTCTGAATTTAATACAGTTATTGTTTTGTTGACACTAGATAGCTATTAGCAATGCCCAGACAGCGGGATCCATCACGTCACCCTTAATTCAGGTTATGGCACATCAGGCACTTATGGAGGTGGCCCTGTTCAAAACAGGGCGCATCTTTTACGTCTTCGAGGATATGAGATCACCGTTTGCACTCAGGCCCTAGAGTCACTGAGGATTGCCGGGATCGAGGATGACTCTCCTGCTACTACTTCAGGCACAGGTGATTCTTAAAACTTGTTTGATCAATGACATTGATTGAAAATTTAAAATTTGATCTAAAGCTAAAACTTAAAAGTTTATTCTATAAATAAACTTTGAAAATTACTAATGAGTAATTAGTGATTGTTCCCTGAGCTCTCTCACTGACTATAATTTATTACCTAAAGCCTGCTGCGTAACTAGTAAGTTGTAACACCAATGTTATTGTTACAAGTGCGGCAGAGTGCCGAGATTCCCCATCGCAGCCGACACCTGTAGCCGGCACTAGCTCCGCTGCAGCATCCATTCCACCTTCTTCTTTTGGAGAGATTCCTGTAGTGCCAGTTGGTGGGGCCGGCAATAGTGCTATTCGTAGCACTGTTAGGGGACGGGGTCGAGGACATGTGAGAGGCAGGGATGTTTTTGTGGCAGCGTTCCAGCAGTCGCATAGGGATGCAGCTGCTATTGCTGTTAGGAGGTGCTTTTACTTGTGTAACCCCACTTTTCATGTGGCACAGACCCCTGCATGGAGGGATATGATGCGAGCAGTATCTCGTATCGGTGTTGACTGGGAGGGCCCGACCATGGAGCAGTTGAGGACGAGAGAGCTACTTGCTGAGCGGCAGTCCGTGGATGCTGACCTACAGCCAATTAGGAAGTCATGGGCGAGGTATACCTGTAACCTTACATCTTCAATACCTTTGCACTTGGCACTTGCCACTTACTACTTTAGAAATTAGTACTTTCAAGTTTCTAACTTTGAACTTTCAATCTCCAAATTTGCAAATTGCAAGTTGCAACTTAGATAGTTGAAACTTGAAAGTGTTGTCAAATGTTTTAGGTTTGGATGCACTATAATATCAGATGGTTGGACCGATGCAAGGAGGCGCCATCTTGTGAATATATTGGTGTCTTCTTGCATGGGCACCATGTTTTTGAGATCCATTGACACGTCGCAGCCAGGCATGGCATTGGATGGCAGGAGATTGTTTGAGTACATCTCACAGGCCATTGAGGAGGTCGGAAAAGAGAATGTTGTCCAGGTATGCACAAGTTACAACTTACATTTTGTGAATCGTGATTATTGTTTTGAACGTTGCAATTTGCAGTGTGCACTTGCCATTTACATTTGCAATTTACATTTGCATTTGGAATGCTCAATGGTGAATGTTCATTGTTCATGAGTTATGATTTGACCTTTGTCGGAATTCCAATGCAGGTTGTCACGGACAACGCGTCAGTTGTGTTGCCATGGGGAAGATGGTGAATGAGAAGTACCCTTGGATTTTCTGGAGTCCAAGTGCTGCACATTGTCTTGACCTCCTAGTTGAAGACATTGGGAGATTACCCTGGGTCGAGGTTGTAGACATGGCACGAATCTTGGTGAGATTTGTCACCAAGAGATAGAGGGTCTTGAGCATCTTCAGGTCCTATTCCACCTTGGATCTCTTGAGGCCTGCCCCCACTAGGTAACCAAGTTCCAACTTCCAACCTGACAACCTGTTTCCAATTTTTTGGTTTGAAAATTGCAATTTTGTTTTAGCTTCTAGTTTCAGTGCTCATAGAATTTGAATTTTGCTATATAGTATAGCCTGCTTGTTGCCTATAGGCTATGACCAATTACAAATCTTATTTCATGATTTTCATCCTAGGTTTGCCAATATGCTCATTGTTTTGGAGTGGCTTATAAAAGTGCATGGAAGCTTGAGGATGACAGTGGTTTCACCCCATTGGGCAGAGTGGGGCTGATCACGAGAGGCCAAGGCCAGGAGATTTGAGGCGATCGTGATGGGGACTTCATTTTGGGATGATGCACGCTCCATTGTCATATCCATGCAGCCTATCTATAGTGTGCTTCGCCTTACTAATAGAGAGGGTTCCACCTTAGGCCTTCTTTATGAGTTTATGGATAAGCTGGGAGAGCAGCTTCAGAGTTGCACCACCATGGCTCCTGACAGGTATATTACTAGAGTCTAGTAACTACGTTAAAAGTTTCAAAGTTGATTCTTGAATCTTCAATGTTCATTGACATTCATAATTAGAATTTAGTTAAAACTTAATAGTTCTTGAATCTTGAGACTTGAATGCTCAAGCCTCAAACTTCACTCCTGAGTCCTGATTGTTTGCATGTTGGAAGAAGTAAGGGGCCTATTTCTAGGCCAATGGCAGTGGTTCCATCAACCTCTGCATGCCGTGGCTTGCTTGCTTCATCCACTATGGAGGACGGAGGATCAATTCCATGATTGAGAGCTCAGGCAAGGATGGCATTCCTACGTCTCCTCTATCTATCCTGATCCCAGGGATCAGGATGCACTCATGGATGACTTGAATTTATTCAGGTATGTACTATGTAATTAGTAAATTGTAATATGTATTCAGGACCCAGGTATGTAATATGTATTCATCTATGTAGACAATAGTATGTATATGTAATATGTATGAACTTTGAAGTCTAAGGCTTAAGCTAGCTGCTAGTTAAAACTTCATAGTAGTAATTTGTAAGCATTTAGTATTTACTAATTATTTTGAAATTTGAATGGTGATGAATGTTGAATGTTCAGGACCGAGTGCCTCGATTTCGGTCGTGCAGCTGCCATGCTGAGGGAAGGGCAATTGCGCCCTGTTTCATGGTGGATGAAGTATAGGAATGATGTTCCCAAGTTGCAGAAACTTGCCATCCGCGTCCTCTCACAAGATTGCGTAGCAGTTGCATGTGAAAGAAATTGGAGTGTGTTCTCTCTGATTCATACGAAGAGGAGGAACAGACTTTCTACTGCGCAGCTGGAGAGGTTGGTGTATGTGCATGCCAACCTACGACTTGTGAAGAAGCTGAGAGAGACTGGGGAGCCCATACAGGTAATGAATCATGATTCGTGATTAAATCATTAATCTGAATTCTATAGAGTCTAGTATGTACCATGAATCATGATTTGTCTAGATAGTAAAGTCTAGACTCTACACTAAGAAGTTAGAACCTTCGGGCTTCAAGTTTCAACTTTCAACATTTACATTTCAAATTTGCTATTTTTTTTAAATCGTTTACCAGTACTTACTATTGAGAATCGAAAGCTTCGTAGGTTAATTTCAATTTTCGTAGGTTAATCCCGATGAGATCGATGTGGCAAAGGTTCCGGACTTGCCACCAAGATCACAAGAGGAGAAGGATGTCTATGCTCTACTCCATCAGAAGGCCTTAGCAACTGCAGGTTGATTTCGATCCCCAATTCCCCGATTCACTGCGTTACATTAGTAGGCTTTTAGTACTTTGAAATTTTGTAGAAATTCTAGATAGTAGATTACTAGATTGTAAATTGTAATTACTAATTTGTAATTTGTAAATTGTAAGTTAAAACTTAAAAGTAATATGACATGTCGAGACTTGAGAGTCGAGCCTAAGTCCTGATTCCAATTTCCTTGTGTGCATTGCGCAGGGCCTACCACTCGAGCTGCAGCACGCAGGACCAAGAGAGAAGGAGAGGGCCCGAGCCATGCAGCATTCTCAGACACCTCTGAGAGTCCCTCTAGCTTTGACTCAGATGAGGAATCCGCCACTGAGGGTGAGGGATCGGATGAGGAGGATGAGGGTGACTCTGATGATGGGGAGGATGACATTGAGCCTGAGGACATGCCAGTGCCTCCACGACGACAGCGTCCGAGGCGGGCAGCTAGAGGCTAGAGCTTGGATGGGCACTGGGGGGGGGGGGGGGGGGGGGGGGGGGGGGGGGCACTCACTGCTCAATACTCACTGCTCAACATAGATGATAGATGATAGTTATTAGTGGCATACTCTAGGCTGAGGGCTCTAGCATACTAGTTATACATATTACTGTTTACATATGACAGTTGACTTCAGACTCATGGGGCCTCAGGCTTGAGCCTTGAGGGCCACACTTGACACTCTTGTTATTTATGCAGCATGATAGCATGATTGCTTTTACAGTTTACTTTAAACTTTAAAGTTTAAACTTTTGACTCTTGAATTGTAATTTGTGATTCACTGAAGTCTGATTTGTAAATTCAAAATTGTTAGTAGTTACTTAGTACTAGTTAGAACTTACTACTTACTACTTAGAACTTAGAAGTTAGAACTTAGTGCCCACTGCCAACTTGAAGTTACTTCCAAGTTAGTGGTCAGTGCATTGTAATTTGTAATTTGTAAGTTGTAAGTTGTAACTTCAAACTTGTAAGTACTAACTAGTAATTTCTAAGTACTAAGTAGTAAGTAGTAAGTTGAAAGTTGAAAGTTCTAACTTCTATAGATAATAGTTATTAGTTTGTAACTTTACCGTTTAAACTTTACAATTTTTAGAAGTTCCTGGATGTTTGAAAATTGAGACTGTAATATGTATGATGAATGGTGACAATATCAATAATTGACTGAGGAAAGTGTCAAGTGAGCACTGAGTCGTGACCAGTTAGTTGGCAGTGACCACATACTGAATCCTGATACTACAGCTTCTCCTCTTGAATTGCATTCTCTAGAGCATTCTCATGAAATTGGATGTATCTACTTGTTACCGGACTGTCTATGACATGTGTAAACCCTCAAAAACACATTCAAAAAAAAAAAAAACCCTAAAAAAAAAATCCCGTTTCAAACCAAAACTAGTCGTTTCAAACGCGTTTCGAAACGACGTATGAAACGAGCCCTCAAAACATTGTCTGCAACCTAATTGGGTCACGTCATCCCGTTCTCCTATGAGTCACTGATAGACCCATATAAATCCACCATCTTGAGTACTAGGCCTCCAACCATTAATTATGACCTTACACACATGAGGGCCCCAAACCCCTCATAATCATAATTAAATTACGGGTTACATTAGGCCTACTGACCTCCTAATGGGATAATAATCCGAGATCAGCCCATGACTACTGACCTCCTAATGGGATAATAATCCGAGATCAGCCCAATCATGGGCATTACATTCTTCCCCCCTTATTCAAGTTTGAACTTAGAACTTGAAGTTAGGGAAGTTCCTTTGCAGGCTACCTTCATGTTCCCAGGAATCATCATCTGTATGACCCTTCCATCGAACGAGATGCTCGATAACCACACGATTCCTCAATCGTTTAGTTTTGATATCCAAGACCCTTTCAGATTCAAGTCGAGCCACACCCGAAGAATCATCCAACAGGTCCTATCAATTTCCAGAACCAAGATGTTCCCCTTCACGTAGACTTTTCTTAAGTCGAATATCTAGCGGACAATTTGTAATGCTTGCCAGTACGCATTACGTTAGAATCCTTGGGGATTCGTAAATACACCCAATCCCCCACTTGAAAGTCTTGAGGTGATCTTTTCAAATTAGCATAATGTATGTCCCTATCCAGGGCACATTGGACATTCTCATGTGCTATTTGTAGCATTTCTTGCATGTTGTGCAGGAAATCCGCTACTTTCTAAAACTTGATCAATCGAGTTTCAACTGCAATGGGCGATCTAGGTTCCAACCGTACATAAGCATGAACGGGCTATAACTGGTAGCAAATGCTTTACTACTATTATTGGCAAACTCAATCAAGGGTAGATACTTCTCCCAATGAGATTACCGTCGAGAAACATATGCTCGAAGCATTTGTTCCATCGTTTGATTGTTCTTTCCGTCTGGCCATTCGTCTTGGGATGATCAAAAGAACTTTAGTTGTCGTCTCTAGTTTAGCAAACACGGACAACCAAAAGTGACCAGTGAACTTCAGATCGCGATCGCTCACAATGTCACTCGGTAATTCGTAGAGACACTCAACAAATATCTGAGCTAAATCAAAAGCCTTTGCAGTGTTCTTTACCGAAATGAACGTAGCCAATTTGGTAAGACACCACTATCCAAATTGTGTCATTTTGTTTATTCGTCCGCAGTAACCCAACCATGAAATCCATGGAAATACTATCCCATTTTTTATCTGGGATATCCAATGGATGTAACAATCCACCAGCCCTAAGGCATTCGGCCTTATTCAACTAGCATTGGTCACACTTGACCACATACCATTCTACACAGGGTTTAAGCTTTGGCCAATAAAAATCCCTTCGTATCAAATCTAAAGTGCGATGTATGCCTGGATGCCTTGCACATGGTGAGTCATGACATTCATAAAGAATATTTTTTTTTTTTATAGCATCCACATCAGGCACGCTCTGATACCACTATAAAGTCCCTCACCAAGAATACGAAAGCTAAGCAAACCGCACAACAAAAGGGAATTGGATGGTGGACAAACCGACCCAACCAAATCTAGATCGAACGGATCTAGCCCCCAAGCTATGGATCAATATCACTCACAAGGATAGAGGAGTCACACCAGCAGCATGTAGCTACAACATCAAAATCAAGCATACACTAGTGAGAGCCCAATGGATATACTTATACTCTCTAAGGCCCATCCACCACTAGTAGTGCACTGTGACACCTCATCGGACACATCTGCAGCCTAACTAGGCCACGTCATCTTGTTCTCCTATGAGTCACTGATAGACCCATATAAATCCACCATCTTGACTATTAGGCCTCCAACCACTAATTATGATCTTACACATATGAGGGCCCCAAACCCCTCATAATCATAATTAAATTACGGGTTGCACTAGGCCTACTGACCTCCTAACTGGATAATAATCCGAGATCAGTCCAGTCGTGGGTATGACACGGACTCTGTTGCGGGTAGCTGCTATAGGTGGTCAGCAACCTTGGGGACGCAAGTGCAAATGGAACAAGAAGAGAAAGTCTGAAGGTCAAACCAGTCAGTGGCAAGCTCGAGGTGACCAAAAGGAAAAAGGAAAGATCCCCCAAAGGCAAAGGGTTGTATGGGCAGCCCAATGTCCAAAAGGGTCACCATCCTTCAATGTTGTCGCCTCAGGAGAAAGAACATGCAAAGAGGGAGAACTTCTATTTTGGATGTTTGGGGCAGCATAGGTGGAAAGAATGTCCACGGAACTTGATGCAGACCACATACAATCTTTAAGTGTACCAAATGAACCAGGGTGATAATCCTATGATAGTGGAAGAGATCGAGCAGGAAGCCAATCCAGATGTTCCACACCTCATGAATGTTTCGGTGGTTAGGAGAGTGGACACGGATCCACCAGCGCTTTTGTCAAAGTCGGCTCACCAAGGCAATCTCCTAACACTTCTCTTATTGTTATGCAAGGACAGTTGTGGTAGACATGTTCAAGTTCTATTTGACACTGGGTCCTCTCATAATGTGTTAAATTCAACTTTGGTAAGGAAGTTAGGTGTGAGCACTCAACCATCGCAGTACCAGTACACAGTGGAAATGGCTAATGGAAAGGCTGTGAGATTTGGGATAGGAGGCTTGGGGGCATTCCACTAACTGCACAAAGTTACACAGAAGAGTTGGATTTTGAGATAACACGACTTGCACGGTTTGATGTGGTGTTGGGCATTTGTTGTCACACAATGCGGAAGCCACACATAGCCTAGAATACTCATTTGTATGAGTTCCAGTTTGATGGTGTGACGCATGCCCTCCGTGGTGAGTGGGATGTGCCTACTGGACCGCTTGTTTCAACTACGCAATTGCATAGAATCCATTGTGAGTACATGTGTGTTTGCTTTCTACTTGATATGTCTACTAATACTAGTCAGAGTAGCATGCAGTGTGTGCAAACCAGTACTCTTGCCAATTTGGATCAGGAGCTTAGCAAGGAGTTTTCAGATGTGATCTTCCATCTGTTTTACCTCCTAAGAGGAATGCTTGATGTAAGATTCAATTAGTATCCGGATCATGTCCTGTAAATAGACGTCCTTACATAATGAGTCTTAAGGAGGAAGAGGAAGTGAGACGGATGGTCGATGATTATCTTGCCAAAGGGTAGATATGACCAAGTTATTCCCCTTTTGCCTCTTCAATCATTCTTGTAAAATAGGACGGATCATGGCGTATGTGTGTGGATTATCAAGGTTTGAACAACATAACGGTTAAATATTGATATCCTATGCCATGCATAGATGATCTGCTTGGTGCCTTGTCAGGTGCCCCTGTGTTCAGTAAAATAAACCTAGAGTGGATACCATCAGGTTAGAGTTTGTGAAGAGGATGTACACAAGACTGCATTCAAAACTCGATTCGATCACTATGAGTATCTTGTGATGCCATTTGGGTTGACAAATGCCCCAGCTACATTCAATGATGATGATGAATGATGTGCTCAGACCGTATATGGGTAAGTTTGTCGTAACCTTTGTTGATGACATTTTGACTTACAGTGTAGGTGAGGTCAAGCATATGACTCACCTTGGAACTGTGCTATCTACTTTGAGGGAGAACACTTTATTCGCCAATAGTAAAAAAAGCAAATTGTCTAAAAGGGAAATAGAGTGTCTTGGTCGTATAGTGTCTGTTGATGGAGTTAGGCTAGATCCTAAGAAGTCGTTATGATTGTTGCATGGCTTGTGCTAGCCCATTCGACAGCACTATTTTTTTCTTGGATTGGCAGCATTTTATAGAAAATATGTTAAGAAGTACTCCTATATTGCAGCACCTTTGATTGATTTGACTCAAAAAAATAGATTTGGTGAGTGGACTGAATTGCAAGCAAGCTTTGATTAGTTAAAACAAGCTATCGCTGAGTGCGTCACAATAAAGATTGTAGACCCTCAAAAGCCCTATTTTATAGATACGAATGTGAGTGACATTGTCATGGGAGCGATTCTGATGCAAGAGGGTAGGCATGTGGCCTTTGAGAGCAAGAAGCTCAACCCTGCACAAAAAAATTATCTGACTCATGAAAAGGAGTTATATGCCATAGTTTATGCATTAAAGGCATGGAGGCATTATTTGTATGGAGATTCGATACAAGAAAGATGCCAAGAATCGTGTGGCAGATGCACTATCTCGTGTGGTGTATCAGATGTCATTTGTAGTCGTTGAAAATGAGTTACTGTTTGACATAAGAAAGGTTCAGCAGGAACATCCTCATTCTAAGAAAGTGGAACAAGAGGTTAGTCATGGGCATGCACAATCTCAAGAGGAGAGCTCTTCTACCTTGGTTCGCACTTATCTTAAGTATTCCATAGAAGATGGAATAGTGATGAGAAATGGTAAAGCTCTCATTTTAGCTTGTGAGGTGCTATGAAAGAGGATCTTACATCTCTGTCACGATAACCCTAGTGCCAGTCATCCTGGTAGGGATAGGACCTATGAGTTGATATGACGTAACTTTTTGGTGGTCTAGACTTAAGAAAGAAGTAAACCATTATGTGACACATTGTTTGAGTGTCAGTTTAATAAGGCTGAAAGGATTAAAGTGTTTGGATTATTATGCCCGTTACCTATACCAGAAGGGAGATGGGAGAGTATTTCCATGAACTAAATCACATGTTTACCACGTACACAGTAGCAACATAATGCCATCCTAGTTGTGGTTGACAGACTTAGTAAAATGGCTCGTTTTTATCCCAACTAATAATAAGATTGATGCACCTGGTACGGCTAATTTGTTTATGCAGCATGTATTCAGACTTCATGGATTACCTAGATCCATTGTGTCTAGCAGAGACTCGTTTTACTAGCAGTTTTTGGACTACAGTATTTGAGAAGTTAGAGGTGCAATTGGGAATGAGTAGTTCTAATCATCCTAATGAATGGACAATTTGAGAGAGTTAATCAAACTCTGGAAGACATGCTTAGGGCGTTTGTGAGTGAAAAGCAAACGCAATGGGAACGTCACCTACCATTGTTAGAGTTTGCCTATGATGAGTCCTTTCGAGCTAAACTATGGTTTTAGACCAGCCACTCCAGTTACTATAGGTCATTAGACACCTAGTGCTATTGAATTTCTAACTCACATGTAATAAATGTTGGAATTAGCAAATGAAAATGTAATAGCGGCGATGGATCAGGCACAAATTAATGTCGATCTAGATCGTACGCCAGGAGAGTTCGAGGAAGGAGACATGGTGTTTCTCAGGATTCCAAATGATTCGAAAACCCTGAAGTTGTCATCTAGATAATGTGGACCTTGGAAAATTGTTAGAAAGATTAATAGCGATTCTTATGCATTCGATTTGCCTGTCGATCGTCATGTTTTTAATGTTTCACGCTTAAAAAAAGATTTTACATAACGGTGATAACTTGTTGGCTGATGGCCTTGTATTGTTTCGGGATCATGGGGAGGTGATGCATGGACCAACGAGAGTATTGGACCGTTTGCAAAGACGATTGCGAAATCGTTTGCTTCATGAGTATTTGGTTGCATAGCAAGGCCGAGCTCTTAGTGATGCTACCTGGGAGACCGCGCATGGGTTGCATGCACGGTATCCGGACTTTGCCATCGAGGACGATGTCATCTGAGGAGCGAAGGGATGTCACATGTACTTTGAACCCCTTTGCCTAATGTAAATTGTAAATTGCACAATGGTGATTGGCGAGTATATGTTCCGCCATACCAAGAGTTGCCATTGAGGAGATGGGACCAATGAATGTTGTGCAAGTATTTATTGAGAACTTCGTGCTTATTACTTATCAGCCACAACTTACAATGCATTGAACCTATATCACCTAACTTAGAAATTTGATTTGTCCAATGTACAATTCATGGATAATGTTTCGAATTGTATTGCCATGAGCATGAACGTTAATGAGGCCTATCCCTAGTATTTTGATGTCCATATTTATCTCTAAGTTCTAAAATCAGGCTTCCCAAGAATCGCTAGAGGCAAAATATTGAGATAACTGATGGTACCAGTAACCTTCAAATTGAAAAATCTACAGGATGAGAACCTAGCCAGAGATGTAGAGCTGGTAGGTTTACAGCCTACAGAGGACCAAAGCATATAGGCTTTGAGAACAAAAAAAAGAATTCCAATAGGTGATTTGCAAATTTTTAGGCTTTATTCCATGAGTAAAACATATTGAAAAGCATTAGTAGAACATCTCATGCAGATTTTTAAATGAAGTAACATCTTCTTGAGGGCCCGAAGGCTCCACAAAGATGTTACTTCATATTACTGATCAAGACCCAATAGGGTTGGCTCAGTTGGTTAGCTTGACATCCAAAGTTTCTTTGGTTCCAAGTTCGAGCCTCCCCTTGGAAACCAAGAAGCATATTCATAATCAAGAAATTATTTTCTTAAACTTTTTTGGAGGATGGACAACATTTGAGTCCATCGCGAGACAAGGTTGCAAATGAAGGCATTGTGCCTATAGCACCCATTTCCTGGACATGGTAACAGCTGATTATCATTATCTGTTCTCACTTGGCATTTCACTGCTTAGCTTTGAATAATTTATGGTATCTTTGGAATGTACTTGGATATCAAAGCTGAATTGTGCTCGTAAAGTATTAGTGCAGTAATGCATCGTAACTAGTTGAGCACTAAGGCATGGGAACACACGAAAATGAGATATAAATACCTTGTGGAATACAAAAAGGCATTGCATAAAAATTGCAGAAAAAGAGAGTGGTACCTTGATGTGCAGGACATGAAAAGAACTGAAATGGCATTAACTTTCATTCAAAAAAACATGGGTAGCCCATTATGGAAGGGCAAACAAACTGAAGAAGGTTACAACATGGCACAAAGGCACACCTGCCTAAAACATAATCTGCCACCCAAACAGGAATGGCCTCACCAGTTGCAGGGTTCCTTGCAAAAGCCCCTGTAAAAACTCCGCTTTTGTCTTTCTGCAACTCGGTCCTCTCCAAGTCACTCTTTGTGGCTGCTGCTTCGACATATTTTTTTACCTGATTCAAGTTCAAAAAGTTTGCATTCAATACAACATGTCTATACGTAAATCTCACATGATATGCACTAGATATATAGGCCAATGTGTGTGTGTGTGTGTGTTAAACAACAGCATATAGGTACAGATTTATGCAAAGAAAAAGTACTGTAGTTTCCTTCAACAAGTACTTTATCTTAATAAGGCAAATATTATTCGAATCTGTTTTGCCTTCCAAGAGTTATCAAATTTGAGATTGTGAATGTGCATTTTCATAAGTATGTGTTTTTGGCACACATTCATGCATATTCATGCTTATCATGACAAAAGCTAAGGTGACCAGCCACTCAAAGGACAACAGAACTTCGGGAAGTCAATATGCAAATATTTCAAGAACCACCAACTAGCAAACATCAGAGGTCTACAGGATATGTCTACTCCAAAAGTTTCAAACAATACACAACATATCAAAGACAAAGTTATCATTCGCATGCAAAAAACTCCCATTTTCCCTGAAAACAGTGTTGTCGAGTATTTATAACAGCTTAACTAACCCCATTAGGTGTGGAGGAACTTCAATAGTTCAGATTTAGAAGCTACCAAAGCATCCAAATAATTCGAATGTTCTGACCAGGCAACAAAACCGATATTCAACTAAACTCTTGTATCTATCCAGCACTGTTAATAAAGCACATGATCTTACTGCCATCTTTTGACTCTCAAATGTAATCTGCTCCAATGAAGGATGTTCTGGTGCAATAACTAAATACCTGCATAGTGACACTGTTAAAATTCATTAATTAACAAAAACACTTGAACTACAGAAACCAAAGTACATGCTACATGCAAATACCAAAAGCCTATACAGACTAGAAAACCCTTGAATAAGACTGGAGTAGTCAAAAGTGCAAAAGCATGCTACTACAAATACAAACCCAAAGCCTACACACTTTCACAAAAGTTGAATAAGTGCGGAATAAAAGCTCTCAGGCGGACGCAGGACATACATAGCACCACAAATTGTATCTGGCCTAGTGGTGTAGATTTGAACTGTTGGTGTTCCTTGATCTCCAGAGTTTCGAATTATAGGAAACTCAAGTTCTGCTCCCTCTGACCGACCTATCCAATTCCGCTGCATCTCTTTTATACTCTCAGGCCAATCAAGGTCCTCCAAGTCATCAAGCAAGCGATCCGCATATTCAGTGATTTTAAGCATCCATTGCTTCATAGGCTGGAAGAAATATATGCGTCACACTCAGTATTTACTCGTTTTGATTAGATTGGCCAAAATAGACTCCTTATGCCATAGAATCATGCAAAGTTCAGAAGTTGTTATACTTGATGATGCTAGCTACCAAAATAATGTTTTCGAACTATGACCATGACAGCCGACACAGATAATTGAGACATGTGCCGCAGCTTGCTTTGAAAAGGGACATATCTCACTTTCAATTTTTAAAATTTACATTCACCACCAGGACCTCAGGGGAAGTCACATAAACAATTGCATGTAAGACATCATAAGAAGCATAAGCATCAATGTAACAAGGGGTAAAAAATGTAATAGACAGCTTGCACCAAGTATTCCAAGATGCCTATACACTTTATTATAGATGTTCACTTTTCAGCCAACTTCAATGAATAAATCTTGCACCGCAATCCCTGATAAATTTTGCATATTTCTGCATCACATAATGTATGGTAATGCCCCTATGGACATGAGTAGTGGCTTTGCAAGAAAGGGAATGGAAAAGTAGCTTAAATAGCATAATGCCAAAAAACTAATCACACAGGCTTTCAAGATAGCTTATGTAAAGCAGAGGTTGGCAATGCCTTTTTTACATCCTTGCAAGAAATAAAATTTTAATCATCTACCTTGCGAATGACTGGATGGCTGCCACGTTCACTGAGGCCATTGATAACTTCCTCATTTGCAAGCACTGTTCCTAGAGCAGGACACCAATTGACAGGTACTTCTGCCTGATTTGAAAGCATGCATTTGTCAATAGCTGCATTCATTGGAAACTTACGAGACAAGGCCAACCATAAATCTCAGTAAATGCAGTAGAAAAAGCTCAGTAAGCACATAACGAACACTACTAAATCCTCTACCAAGCACATAATTTTGTTAGATACCAAAGACACTTTTAGAATCCTAAGGTACCCAACCAGTGGATGGACTTGGGGCATATTTTGTGAAATGCTGTCCAAAGGTAATGGAAAGGCTTGTGGTTGAACTACTAGTGCTGATGGAAGGACATATGACTAGTGCTGCAGTGTTGCTACTAAGTTGGACAGGTTACGCTTGGTTTTCACCGTTAAGCATAAAACAGAGTCAATCTGCAGCATGCCCTTTGAAATGAAGATAACAAACGTGTGATGGTCATATGTGATATGTAAGGGCTAGTCATAGTTTCTGTGTCTGATGTCAGGATTTCAGCAGTTTTCACCTCAGCAAATGGGAGAATGATCGAAAAGATTACAGAGGTACGTACTTTCTCTTGCAACAGGAAGGTTATGACTGCCAAGCTTAGATACGACATGCAATCACCACAATAAAAAATGAGCACCACCAAATGTATCATAGCTAGATCCTGAAGATGAATACTAATGGTAAAGAGAATCTGGTAAAGAGGAAACTAAACATACTCAGCAAGAAGGTGGCCTATAATGATCTCCAACATTCAAACAACAGATCAACACTATTCCGTACTGAAGTCTGCAGCTGCAACTTGAAGGTACTGTTAATAAGAGTTTACTACAATAATGGCCCATTCATCTCACTTGAGTCAAGTCCGATCCTTCTCAACAATAGTACAAAGACCCTGGGAGGACTCCAGATCATGCACCTAAAAGTAACACTCAGTCTAACAGTCATCCGTCATTTCATATGCAACCTAGGCACCCAATGAAGACATTAAAAAGGTCTTTAAAGCCTCCACATGTGATTTTGCCATAGAACAAGCCACTCTTGGCTTGATCTCCTTGACCATAATAGACATAGATTTGAAATTGGAAACATGCAACTTCCTATGCCATACTTCCTCCTTGGAAACACAAGTCATCAATGCAACATCACAAATACTTGCACATACTTGATAAGAGGAGCACGGGTCCAGTAGACTCATGGCCTGAAGTGCCCAGTGAGGCCCCATGTTAACTGAATCCAACAAACAATTGTCGGAAATCGATAGGTTATCAAAAATGAGTTCTAATACCATGTCGGAAAATCAGAGGATCGATCAACAATGGATAAAAACCACGTCTGAGATCGTTGTGATAGCAGCGGAAGATAGATAGCAGATGGTTTGTGGATCGGTAGTGCAGCAATTACCAGCAAAAGATAATCAAGATGAAAACAGAGTAGCAATGCAAAAAGAACGAAGCAGTAGTGAGACAAAACTTGCACTCTGATTGAATGGGAAAATGAGTACAAGGGCGTGGAGCAGCGCAAGGCTGATGGCGCAAAAATGCTCCAGCTGATAATCGCTGATTGCAAAACTTAACTAACTGATAGCAACTTAGTTACTTAACTAGAATACAGCCTCACCAATCTGGCAAGAGTGCTGACGCTATACATTGATGATTGCATGTCAGTGCTCAATGCATTGGGAGCATGAAATCTTTACTACTTAATGTACTGTAGCCGTTATGCATTAGATGGCTGTCTTCTCTAACTGTAAATGTATGTACAAATTAGGTGGACTGTCAGAGATGTAATTGAAGTCGTCTGACAGTTCATGGATCGACTTTTCCCTGATGAAGAAGAAGTTGACGAAGTCGAGTTAGTTGGTAGTTGGTGAAAAGTCAGTGACGTCGGGTAAGTCGACGAAGTCGGACAAGTCGGCCAAGTCGACGAAGTCGTGTGTGTGTGTGTGTGTGTGTGTGTGTGTGTGTGTGTTTTGATCAAGTCGGTGACGTCGGGTAAGTCGACGAAGTCGATGTTGAGTATATACATGAGAAGTTGAAGTTGATGGAATGAAGTAAGTCGAGTACTTCGGAACCTTCAATGTTAGACACTTCGGACACTTCGATGTTGAGTACCTTGATGAAGTCGATGTTGATGAAGTAAGTTGAGTATATACATGGAGAAGTCGATGACTTCGATGTCAATGACTTCGAAGGTTAACGGTTGATTATATACATCGAGAAGTCGAAGTCGATGGAGTCGACTTCGGCTGAATCTTTCAAGATGCTCATTACTCAATGGATTTGGTCCTGAGCATTGAAATCCAACACTCCCCCTTAATGTGGATCCTGGAAAAATTCGATCTTCAAATTTAGCTGATTGTCAAATCTGAGATGGTGCTCCTTGGTGAAGTAATCTGCTGCCATAGACTCTGTCCTGCAGTATACCAAAGAAAGCACCCTCGTGCTTTGGTTGTCACAATAGATGGACGTTGTATGTGACTGGAAAAATTCGATATCTGCAAGCAGGTTTGTCAGCCAAACTGTAGCATTTGAGGCAGCTGAAAAATCCGATTCTGTGGACAATAATGCTACTGAGGACTATTTTTGGCTGTGAGAGATTGGGCCTTGATTGTATGAAAATACAGATCCAGAAGTCGATATTCTGGTGTTGAAGACTGTTGCTGACTCTGCATCTGTGTAGCCTTTGAGAATATTGGCTGATGGGTCGAGTTTCTGTTGACTGATGAAAGTCAGTCTGCTGGGTTGGATTCAAAAAATGTACTCCAGTGCTAACATGCATTTTAGATCCTTCATCAAAATCAGATTGTTACTGAGTAATAGTGTATCATCTACATAAAGAGTAGTGATAATGAAGGATCTGATACAGACTTGAAGTAAATATTCGAGTCTGCCGAGTTTGGATTTGTGTTGTCCTCTTCTGCCTTGCACTGGTCAACATCAATGGATGACTCTCCCTCTGAAATAGTGTTGAGTTCCTGCACAAAGAATATTTGTGAGTGATGGCTTCGATCTTGTCCACACCTCATAAAGTGTCTTGCCATTCAAGGCCTCTGAAATGGATCGATTTTGAAGGTAGGCTGCTGTAATAACAGCTTCTGCCCAGAAGTTCTTTGAAAGAGATGCATGGGCCAACATGCTCCTTGCACTTTCAATGAGTGACTGAGTCTTCCATTTAGCTACACCATTGGACTGAGGTGAGCTGCTAGTTGAATATTGTTGTAGGTAGGTGTATTCGATTGGCCTTGCAGAAAGCTTTAAACTCGGTGGAGATAAATACTCCCCCTCCATCAGAGCGTAGAGCTTTGATTCTTCTCTGGGTCGATTTTTTTGATGATGATTGCAAAACTTAACTAACTGATAGCAACTTAGTTACTTGACTAGAATACAGCCTCACCAATCTGGCAAGAGTGTTGACGCTATACATTGATGATTGCATGTCAGTGCTCAGTGCATTGGGAGCATGAAATCTTTACTACTTAATGTACTCTAGCCATTATGCATAGATGGCCGTCTTCTCTAACTGTAAATGTATGTACAAATTAGGTGGACTGTCAGAGATGTAATTGAAGTCGTCCAACAGTTCATGGATCGACTTTTCTCTGATGAAGAAGAAGTCGACGAAGTCGAGTTAGTTGGTAGTTGGTGAAAAGTCGGTGACGTCGGGTAAGTCGATGAAGTCGGGTAAGTCGACGAAGTCGTGTGTGTGTGTGTGTGTGTGTGTTAATGAAGTCGGTGACGTCGGGTAAGTCGATGAAGTCGATGTTGAGTGTCAATGTTGATGAAGTAAGTTGAGTATATACATGGAGAAGTCGATGACTTTGAAGGTTAACGTTTGATTATATACATGGAGAAGTCGAAGTCGATGAAGTCGGACTTCGGACACTTCGATGACTTCGAAGTCGATGGAGTCAACTTCGGCTGAATCTTTCAAGATGCTCATTACTCAATGGATTTGGTCTTGAGCATTGAAATTAACAACAACAGCATGCTGAGTGTTAATGTGCAAAGTCAAAATATATTTGAAACCTGCAGCTAATTCGAACTTTGATTGGTAGCAAGTATAAATACTTCCACCTCTCTATCAGTCTTAAGGGGAGTTCAAACTTCTCTTTTGGACCTGTCATTATAATATTTTCAAGATGCAGTTCTAGGCAAAATGCTGACACTTCTGACGTGCTTTGGCTCCCAGGTGATTGCCAGATTAAACATTTCTCATTTATAGTAGATTTAAACATTAGATGATTCTGAGTATATAGCTTATCAATTCTCACTAGATTGCTGTTTAAGTATCCATCTGATAGCCTTCTCCACTTGATTCGAATGGATCATTTTGAATGACTCAGGCTCTTATCCAATTTCTTAAGCTGAACATAATCACCTTACCATAAAGGAAGCTGCAAAGATTATAGGCACTGAGAATTGGAGCCAACCTGATATGCAAGGCCTCTCTTAAAAAGCTGAAGGAAAATCCATTGAGTCCATTTATAGTAATCAGGCTCGGTGGTTGATATCTCTCGTTGCCAGTCATATGAAAATCCAAGTGATTTGAGCTGCCATTTGCAATCAAAAATGGCATCAGTGCCAGAAACCAAAGTGCTAGATTCCAACATATCGACAAAAAAAAGGAGCTTCAGCAAAGTTAAAATGGCATAGTTGATAGGTGCAGGAGCAAGCTTACTGCCACTAAGTTCCAAAGCTTTACTATAAGTTTTACAAACCAGAAGAAATGCAGAGAGTTTAAGTTTCCCACTATACAATAACAAAAATATTAAACTGAAACACTTCACCTATCCAATTTGCTTTGTATACAAACCTGTTGGCGAAAACGATCCGAGTTTTTCTTAGTTGTCACTTTTGGATGAGTGCCTGTCTGAGCAGAACCAAAAATGTAAACAGTTTGAGAACAAAAATATCTCAACAAAATATCCTCAAAAAAAGTGGGAGGCACTTAAACACAGGTCAAAGACACACAAAACAGCACATGATTCATAGGCCAGCTTGATTTAACATAAACACTAAAAGCAAAACCAGAACCCCTATGCCAAGTCCTTGATTCTCAAAAAATGTTACTGGATGATATTCAGAAGAACATATCATTTTGTTACCCAAAAATCATCCAAAGGGGGAAATCTAGGAGCCTCAGCTTCGAACTGCATGTAAAGCATCAGAATAGAAACTGAGTGCAACCACCAACTGTTGAGAATCATAAAAAAACCCTAGCCAAAGGAAGTAAGTCCAGAGAGCTCGTGAGATGTCATAACAAATTTTGGCTGTGGGCCAAAGTTGTGGCTCACCAAGGCGTTGACTTCAAGAAAAGTGGTTCCTAACTGCCAATAATGGAATGTCATCATTGCAATATCTATTAACTTCACAACGCTTAAGCTTTTGTACCTCAATTGCATACTGCTCAGCCGGCAGCCCAAATGCATCCCAGCCAATAGGATGGAGGACATTGAAACCTTGCATACGTTTGTAACGAGCGACTATGTCTGTTGCTGTGTAGCCTTCAGGATGGCCAACATGCAGTCCTGCACCACTGTAACAAGTTGATTGCTAAGGAAACTTTTCCCCTGACCTACCCTCATCCACTTATTTTGAGAATATATTCGACAAAACGTAAAGGGCAAGCTTTCCATAGATCACAAATAGAAAATATGGAGCGTCAGGGGCAATATACACTCTTTTTGAAGGATCTATGCTAATGGTTGCTAATTGAGTCAATGACAGGATATTCTCCAAGCAGGAAGTTTCAGTCATGGTCCTTCCATGCACGACAGAAAGACCAAAATTGTTTACAGTTAAAGTCAAAAACAGCAATTTCACACTATAGTTATAACTTAGTAAGTGAAAATATAATATCCTACCTTCCTCTTTAATTTAAATTCCAGTTAATCCATTTCCTTCACTCTGCTTATAAAAGGGTCATGCAATTCTTCTCTTGTTTGAGGCATGCTTATGTTGTAGAATTCTTTTCAATGACTCACAGGAAGAAACTGTGACTCAATAGTCCATAATCCAACTTTTGATTGAGACATAAAACAATGCTTAAGTCCTTGTCAAACTACATAGATCACAACCCATTCCTTAGAACACCTTAACGTAAACACGCAAGCACCCACACACACACACACACAAGATGTTTATCGATATTCTCTACACACAAAAATGGTACATAAGAATAAATAATGCATACCAAGTAATTATGAGGGAACAATATGCATCTTCAAAATAGAAAGAGAATATACTAAGAATCAACAAATCTGACACTTATCAATCACTTGATCTATCTAGTCTTTGACATGAAAATGGACTATACTAAGAATCAACAAATTTGACATTTATCTAGGGCCAAATTTATCTAATACAAGAACAACTCCACTATATCATCAAATTTGGGTGTTGATTTATTCATGTTCATCCGAGCTCCTTATCAACAATCCTGATACACTCACACCCATACTTGTCAATCAACCAAACAGTCATTACTAGTTTCCCTCCTTGGCGCACCAATATTATCTACCCCATCCATAAGAGCGGTGATCCCACAAGACTTGATAACCATTGTACCATAATGATTGAGCATGTCACTATGACGCTTTATGGCACCATCCTTCAATTTGCAATGACTACAAAGGTAGAGATCAGGAAATTGTACACTACTGGTCAGAGTGGTTTCAAGGCACACTACTCCACTATAAATCAAATCATCACACTCTGATCCATTACCGAGCATGCCAAACATGGATGAGATAGTATATTGCTGCTTTGTGAATTTTAGGAAAGCTTTTTGTTACGTCCACGTCCTGCATATAGGATTCGGCATAATCCTAGACTTGGATACACGGTGCTCCAGTGCTCAACATTATTGGTTACGCCACGTCCTTGCGAACAAGGCCAGTAAGGTAATTAATAACCTTGCGAGGCCCAAACACACAAAGTTTGGAGAAGTACGTGGTTCAGGACAGTCAATGCATGTGTGGAGTATCAATAGCAATGGAATTTCTCAATTGGGGAGTTTAGGCCTTGCATGACTGCATGCATAGGAAGGATTTGGGCCTATATATACCCTAGAAACTCGCTCTACTCCATTATTCTTGTGGTGATTCATTGCTAGGTCCTCTCACTCTACTCTTGCTTCCTATTCCTTGGCTCGGGGGTGAAGCTTATGGAGATTGATCGGTTACTTCTACTTGGTTGGGTGGTTTACTCCATAGTGTGTTATCTTGTGTTTCGACTTCTAAGCACGATCTTGAGGAGCTTTCTCTTACATTGGTATCAGAGCAAGGCTTACGAAGATCGGAGAACTTGGAGTGGTGTAGCTTTTCATCAAATTTTGGTGTGGATCAATTGGTATTCTCATCCAGGTGGAGAACAAGATTCCAAGTGGGTGAATTCTCCCAATTTCCATTTGCATGTCATTAAGATCCGTCTCTTTCGACTTTCTCTAGGGATTTATGGAAGATTGTCCCTGGAAGCCAGTTTGCTTTTTTGGAGTTTTTGCTTATGTAGGTCAAAATTTTTGGTTCTACTTTCATTCTAGGGATCATTAATGATGGAACTAATGATGCATGTCGGTTATTTTCATGATTTACGGTTCTAGGCTATGTTTTTGGTCAGAAATTGCTTGTTTTTCATGATTTTTGACTATAAATTGATAGTAAGAGCTAAAATCCAGCAAGATCAGATCATGTGGATGGCTATAATCCTGTAAATTGAGTTGCGTGTGTGTGAGAAAGAGTTGCATGTCATGAATTTCCACTTTGTATTGAAGAAAAAACCGGAAAATTGTCAAAAATCATCATGTTTGCAAGATTTTTCATAAAGTTGGATAGTAGGCTGCTGTAAAACGCCTTGTAGAGCTTGCCAAAAGTTGAATCAAAGTCAAGCTGTCCCTGAAGTTAGAGCCAAGATTTCGGTGAATTGACATTGCAGAAGGCCGAAATAGTCTTTTTTGGTGATTTTTGGGGGATGGATCGCTCTCAATCCACAAGGGGATCATGTTGGGAATTGTTACTATAAAGTCCACAATTCAAGGATCCTATTCTAAGCATGCCAATCACAAGCAACACAAGGGAACCTGGTGGTGGATAAACCAACCCAACCAAACCTAGATCGAACGGATCTAGCCCCCAAGCTATAGATCAATCACAAAGAGGAGTGTGACATTACACCAACAACATCCTGCCACCAGTCATGCTGTCAAGCATACACTAGTGAGAGCCCAATAGGTATACTTATACCCTCCAAGGCCCATGCACCACTAGTAGTGCACTGTGACACCTCTGCAGCCTATCTGGGCCACGTCATCCAGTTCCCCAATGACTCACTGATAGACCCATACCAATCCACCATCAAGTGTTTAGGCCGGCTCTAAATCCCTTATAGTCACAATTAACTTACGGGTTGTCGGTCTCCCGATCCCTAGCGTGGATACGCTACCTGAGACCAGTCATGGGCATGACATTCTTCCTCCCTTATTCAAGTTCTGACCTCAGAACTTAAAACTGGGAAAGTTCCTCCTTAGGCTTCCTTCCTGTTCCCATGAATCGTCATCGTCTGTACATCCCCTCCATCGAACCAGATGCTCGGTAACTATACGATTTCTCAATCGCTTAGTTCTTGTAACCAAGATCTTTTCGGGTTCAAGACGAGATACACCTGATGACTCATCCAACAGGTCCAACTGATCTCCAGATCCAAGATGCTCTCCTTTACGTAGCCTCTTTTTGAGACGACTAACGTGAAATACGGGATGCACTTGCGATCCATCCGGGAGTTCCAATTGGTAAGCTAAGGATAAGATCTTTTTCAAGATCTGATATAGTCCTCTCTATTTAGGGGACAATTTGTAATGCTTGTCGGTACGCATTACACTAGAATCCTTCGAGATTCTCAAAAAAATACCCAACCCCCCACTTGGAAGTCTCTCGATGATCTTTTCATACTTGCATAATGTCGGTCCCCATCCTGGGTACACTAAACATTCTCACGTGCAAACCGTAGCATTTCCTACATATCAAGTAAGAAATCCGCTACTTTCTGAAACTTGATCGACCGAGTCTCAACCACAATGGGTGACCTAGGCTCAAATTTGTACATAAGCATAAACGGGCCATAACCGGTAGCCAAATGCTTACTATAACTCAATCTCCATCAAGGGTAACATCCTCTCCGAGGAGATTGCCAAAATATATTTTAACTAATCTTCTGATCACGCAAGTAATCCTTCCTTTAAACGATCAAGTATAACTAGAATCTGAACTAGGATTCGTCAATCATAATTCATCGAATTCTTGTCCTATACTCAATAAAAGAAGGCAACTACCAATGATTAGAAGAACGTTAAGTTCATAGTCATCTCTAGTTTCTCATCAATATGCCTATGTACCAACAACAAGTTTATGCATGCAAATAAACTTAGTTCATGGAATACTTTGTAGATCCACAGGATTAAAAGTTTGTACAAAAGGTTTTAATGATCCCACAAAGATTCACTACATAGCATATCTCTACAGATAACTCATGATCTGTACACAAAACAACACTTTCATAACCGAGAATCCTGTAACTTGGTTATCCTCTAAGAGAATATTTCTCAAAGATTGCTATTTCACATCCAAAATCTCAATCGGAGATTAACTCAAAAGAATATATTGCTAGCATGAATTTCATTCCTTGCATCAACCCACGGATCTCAGTCCATACTAAGATCAAGTTGACTATTCCCAGCAAGAAACAGTTTTCAACAAACTCCCATCTTGCAATAAAATTCCAAGTTCTGACACAAATCAATCGGACTTGTTATTAGCCACTTTTCTACCGCAAGAGTACTTTCTAAATTTCCCCCCTTTAAATCTTCAAACTAGATATCTACTATAGTCCATAAAGGATTTCTGTAATATCTAAATATCCTATCATTTCTGATTCATAAAACAGGTCCATCATCGATATAACATATTCCTCCTTGAATCTTTGACCGATGTTTCTCCTTGATAATTCTCTTTTCTTCCTACTTCTCCCCCTTTTTAACAGGAAATGCCACGAGTTTCCAAGGGGTGCAGATCATTTGAGATTTGCCCAAGAGAAGAGTCTACGAAGGGATTCGAGAAAATCTTAAAAGCCAAAAGAAGTGTTGCATCATTGTAAGCAAATACCAATGATGTCCCAACATAGTGACTAAACCAAAGATCTTCTTGGTTACCAAGCTTGAGAATTAACCCGTAAATCAGAAAAGGATTTCTTGAAGATTTAAGTAGAGAAAACAATTTTAGAAAACAATTTTATAACCATTTCTGTGATATCGTTAGGTCAACGGGTAATCAAAATTACCTTCCAAGAAATCACAAAAAATCGGGTTAATTAATGTGTTAAGAAATTCACCAACATATTCTTTATAAAGAAATAGCTTATTGGGTTTCCGATTTTGTAAATTTGAGATATCCTAAAAAAGGGGTCATGACCAATATCTCAAATTTCGGACAAAACACCCGTTTTATGACCGATAGTATTTGGCATCTCTAAGATTTACGGCCATACTATGGTCAACTGATCCAGTTAGTTTCAGATCTTCATTTTGGAATCGCCTGCGTCCCATACCACAGGTTCTTCCTCCACAAAGACCCTCCACTTCCTGATCAAAGTGTCAAAAAAATAGCTCAATTATATGAAGTTCTCGGGAATTATTAACAAAATCCAACTTCATAAAACAATTACAAATCATACATTTTTTTGCCCCTTCTTCATAATCTTTACGGTCACCGTAAGGTTCACAGTGACAGATTTAGAAATGGGGAAGAATGAACCGGCTTTTTCTTGTCCTTAACAAATAGTGTTCGTACACCCACGACTTCAAGCACATCAAGAAACAACTTTTTCGTTCCATTTTAGTTTTTCCATCCTAGGCTTTTGGGCCGTTTTTGTCCGTGTCTGATTCCAAAAAAACGACACTTGGTCAAAAAAAGAAATCGAAGAACTCATGTTCTTGATTGCCCACAGCAGTTAATAAAGCGAATAAAATTCGTCAATTGCGAAAAAGCCTTACGGAATTCCATCAGGAATTCAGCCCAATCACAATTCTATGGGTTGCGTTCTCCACCATGAGGAGGTCTTACCCAAAGCAAAAAACCGACGAAATTTACTTTTTTATTTTGGGACATTGTGCAGCGACCAACGATTTATCCAGTCATAGTCAACTTTGGGGTTTTCAATCGCCGGAATAATATTTCTGGTTGTTAGCCCAAGTTGTAAATCACAACGGCTAATTGTTGAATAGACTTTGCATTAAGTTTTTTCTATTTATTGCCCTAATGAAATTCCTACACATCGTGGTTCAAGTGATGTCGGGCGAATGTTCATTTGCCACCCCTTACAAGAATTTCATTTCCACCATTTGCAAACAAAAACCGAAAAATTTTACGTTCGGTTACAGTCATTTCGGGTATAAGCTTTCCGATTAAGCAATGTCCTAAAAAACGTAGTTTTTAACGGACAATAACTTGCTTAAAGAGTTTATACCAATGATTTTACAGATGATGAGCGCGCCTAAAGCCTGACCTCTGATTTAGTCATGAATAAAATATCCTTCTTCATGCAAAAAATTGCCTTCAACTGCTATTTTTGCAATAAGGATTGCTTTAGGATGTGGCTAAGTTTGCTTAAACCTCCATTTGTCTTCACAAATGCATAAGCAATATACATTTACAGTTTAGCAGGCTTAGATTACATTATGTCTGAGAATCAGGGTAGATGCTGCCCAATTTTCCTTTGAACTCAGAATTTGCAGGTTTGGCCATTCTTCACACAGAATAGGCTTCTAAATGACCCAAACCACCACAATGATGGCCTTACTGGCTCATTAACCTGCAAACCACCGTTAGTTTGCTGGAAAATGCAACAAAAAACCTGCAACTCCACAAAGAATCCCCATGCAAAACCTGTAAAAAGTCACCAACACTCACAGCCAGTGATTAGTCTTTTTTGTGCTTCTTTTCCTGCTTTCCACTGATTCAAGCCAAAATTGGCTCAATAAAAAGCAAAATACAGCCCACAAAACCACCTAAATCACTACTAAAAGAACAAAAAGCCATAAAAACGGGCATTTCCACTGATTGATACCAATATAAAGTCCACAATCCAAGGATCCTATTCTAAGCATGCCAATCATAAGCAACACAAGGGAACCTGGTGGTGGATAAACCAACTCAACCAAACCTAGATCGAACGGATCTAGCCCCCAAGCTATAGATCAATCACAAAGAGGAGTGTGGCATCACACCAGCAGCATCCTGCCACCAGTCATGCTGTCAAGCATACACTAGTGAGAGCCCAATAGGTATACTTATACCCTCCCAGGCCCATGCACCACTAGTAGTGCACTGTGACACCTCTGCAACCTATCTGGGCCACGTCATCCAGTTCCCCAATGACTCACTGATAGACCCATACCAATCCACCATCAAGTGTTTAGGCCGGCCCTAAATCCCTTATAGTCACAATTAACTTACGAGTTCTCGGTCTACCGGTCCCTAGCGTGGATACGCTACCCGAGACCAGTCATGGGCATGACAGTTACAACCTGTTTTGTACTCCTCTTAACCTGTCCAGCAAGCTATCAAACCTGTAATTTGGTGGCCGGGGGCTTATGCTCCGTCTCCATCAAGTTTGTACCAAAACGCCCTTCTACAAATCAAGAAATCTTTGTTCTCAGCCCATACTGCTTCTTAGGACCTATATGGAGGCTTCACGGAAGTCTAATAGACTGTGTAAGACTGTTGGTAACATCACTTTTGGGCTTGGGGAGGTGTTAGCACGTTTTTGCATGCATAGGCCTTGTAAAAATGCACCCTACTACAGATTTTCAGATGCTCTATTTTCACACGTGTGAATTTGAGGTGACAGGCTGATGTGTCAATCATCTTGATCACTTGGTCTCCCTTCGTACTGTGCTTTACAGCGCCTAATTTGGTGCATTGTAGCTCAAGATATGGCCGTTTGAAATTTTGGTAGTTTTGTGAGCAAAATTGTCGAAATCCATCAATATTCTGATTGCATGCTTGCTTTTTCCCTAATTTGATGTACTGTGCTTGCATAGATTGGTTGCATGTTGAATCTGATAATGTTTTTGACATGCATAAGGGATTTAAAGTCAATTTGAGTGGTCATACGCATGTGCCCTGACGGTTGGGTCACAAATCAGTGATTTTGGCTGACAATTTCCGTAAAACCTAAATTTATGTAAAAAATTCCGGAATTGACAAAAAGCAGTTAATGTTGTGTGCTTTGCATACCGGACTGACATTATGTTGGTAAGATTAGGAATTGAACAGTATGTTGATTTTTCGATATCAATTGCCTATATACTAAATGTGCTTTTTGATTGAATTTCAAGTTACGTAAAATTAAATTTCGAAATTCAAGATTTTCAGTTTTTTGGATTGTCTACAAAATGAACTAAGGGTAGTGAATTGACCATTTTGCATGAAGAATCCTTAGAGGAGGGCACCCTACTACAGCTATACCTCCAGCCCACCTGCAGCCTAGAGATGGGGCGAATCACTATCGATTCCAGGCTGTTTGCTTGTTAAGAGGGGGAAGAACTGAGAAAAAATTCTGATTTTTCAATAACTTTTTTTTTTATGGCACCAGCATCAGTACTGCATCTTTTGGAACCAAGGAGATTCTAGGCTCGCTAATCCAATTATTGTAGGTAAACTTCATAAAGTGCCTACAGCAAATGCTTGAGTTAGCGAAGAAAAATGTGAAACGGGCGATGGATCATGCAAAGACATTTGTTGATTAGGATCGCACACCAAGAGAGTTCAAGGAAGGGGACATGGTATTTTTCCTAATTCCAAAGGAGTCACCTTCTCTTCAGACACAGAAGTGTTATAAGTTAATTCCACATTATTGTGGACCCTGGAAAATAGTTTAAAAACTTAATGATTTCGCTTATAAATTAGCGTTACCTCAGTATCGTAAAATTCATCCTGTTTTTCATGTTTCACGCTTAAAGAGCATTTTACATGAGGGTGCTAATTGGTCGTCTGATGGACTTGTATTGTTTTAGGAGGATCGGGAGGTGATGCACGGACCTGGACAAAGTATCGGACTGGAGAGAGAGACAGCTGAAAAACCGTCTTATATGTGAGTACTTGGTTGCAACTTGCATGGCACAATAGACCTCTCACTGATGCTACCTAGGAGAGCGTGCACGCTTTGCATGCATAGTACCCCAATTTTAATATCGCACACGATGTTCCTTAATGAGGGAAGCAATGTCATGTACTTATATTTTTGCCTCAGTGTGAACACATTGGACTTGTAGATTGTGAATGTAGACATTTTAATGGCTTACATAGGCCTATGTGTTTTGTAAGAAAATGTAAATAGCAGGTTTTAGGTTGTAACACATATTTATAATATAATTATCATTTTTTAAAAACCCTAAAACCAACTTTCCAATCAATTTTCTGAAGGATCGATTTGAATCGATTGGCCAATATGAACTGGCCAATTCAAATTAGTCTAAAACATTGGCAAGGACTAAGCCACTCTAAGCATCTGAGTTGAATTCTGGTAGTTGTGTATAGAGAAAACAACAAATGAGAAATTTGGGCACCTTGTTACTTTCTATCTAGCTGGCAAACATTGCACATAGAGGCCGAGGAGGAACATCTATATTGCGAGTGCCAAAGGGACTCATTTTATTTGAAGCTGAAGGGGGAGCAGATATGTCAGAGTTTTTTAATACTCTTGTATGTTTCGTGTGAACTCAGGCTACCATAATTGGAGCCACTTTGTTTTGGTCATGAGCACTAAAATTGAATAATATCCAGTTCAATATTTTAGTTTATCGGTGGAGCTTCTATCCAACTGGCATCAATTTCATTGTATTACAGATTGTAGTAGCTAGTTCTTGGTTCTGTTAACGCATCATGCCACTTGAATTCATAACTTCATTTCAGTTGTCCACTTTGATGATAGATATTAGGGGCCTGCCCCACTTACAAGTTAGTGATTTCCAATTATGCTAATTGAAGCTAACTGAGAAGTGTGCTGCCCCACCTAGAGTTAACTCACACAAGTTAGTTAAATTCAATAAGCACTACCTTGAACTAGTTCATTTTGTGATGTTGCTTAACTGTTGTGAAACACCTTCCTTAAGCTAACTTGTGCTTCAGTTTCAATCCAACTGTCATAGTCTGCCAAATGCCTTCCTCTCTTCTCTCGGACTGCCACAATCTACTGTTCTGGCATCTTTGCCTCCTTGTGCTGCACCTCTATTCTCCATAGCTGCTCTTCAGTTACTTTGTAAGTGGGTCGTGTTCAATCCAACTGCCATAGTCTGCCAAATGCCTTCCTCTCTTCTCTCGGACTGCCACAATCCACTGTTCTGGCATCTTTGCCTCCTCGTGCTGCACCTCTATTCTCCATAGCTGCTCTTCAGTTACTTTGTAAGTGGGTCAGCATCTCAGTTAAAGAAAACAGAACTGAGGCAGATAACTTTAGGCGGGACAGCAAAATGCCAGTCAGTTAGCTGGCACAAGTTAGCACTAACATAACTGGCAGTTAGCTAATTTGTAAGTGGGGCAGGCCCCTTAGTAGGCTTATCAATTGCTAAATTGCACAGTTTCTATGGTTACAGTTTCTACTGTAGAGTTTGGACTTTCAATTTCAAGTACATCTGATGTGCACTCAAGAGTCTACACTGTAAACAGTATAAAGGTTTAAGTCATGTTATTTTGATTTCACCTTATATGCTAAACCTGTGCAACTATTAAGCACCAGATTTCAGCCCTGAAACAACATACATTAGTACCCATTAGAAGAAATATAATAACAAAGCGTTCTTAACTATGTTCCAGAAAAGAGCACTATAGAAGAACCTTGGATATGGAAACATGTCAAGGGCGTAAAATTTAGGCTTCGACATGTCGATTTCATCTGGAGTTCTGAATGTCTGATTCTTCTCCCAGAAGTGTTGCCACTTCGCCTCGATTTCCTGAAAAGGATATTGCCGGATCTTTAAAGCTCCATTTGAAGAAGCAACACTTTCTTCTGGTGCCTGAGACTCTGTTTGTGCAGTTGAGGAATTGGTCACAGCTTCACAATGCACTGTGGGCCTTCTCACGAGATCTACTGCCTCCTCTACAATCCTTGAAAAGGCACGTGACGCATTCTGGGGTGTAAAGTCCGCTCTTTGCCTGTTCTGTTTTCTGCCAACGATTGCTCCAATTCTGCGTGTGGTGCAATGGCGCTTCCCTGCTTGGACCTGAATCTCCTGCTTCTTGCAAATGGACAGGCCAAGGCGGTAGGCAGCACAAACAACCACATTGTTGCGCCCTCTTGAACCAGCCAGGCATGCACTGCAAAGGATCAGGCAGTGAGCTGCTGCAGGGGAAGACGCTGCCATCCTCCAAAGGCTGGCTGGATACACTCTATCCAAACAACAAGAATGCACACATATATCTATAGAAGTGGATTACCGCATTTAGCAAGAGAGGAAGGCAATGGCAACTCTCTCTCTCTCTCTCTCTCTCTCTCTCTCTCTCTCTCTCTCTCATATACACATACACACCATCAATGTCTATGCACGTTATCTCAAAAGTTGGTCCATCATATGAAAGTTCATCTCAAACTAACGATTGTTTGAGACCATTGTTAAAAGGTTCCTAAATCTTCTCAAGAACCAATGATCTAACTTTTCAAAAAACCTAAATTTGAGCGAAGATTTTGATTAGCACAAAAATTTTGTCTTTAGAAATTTTTAAAAGTGTTTGGTCATATTCATAGAGTATCTAGGGATATGCGTCATGTATTTGGCATATCTATCTATGTGTGAGATTTTAAAGCATTTGGTCATATGCATCAAGTCTTTAGCACATATCTTGCCATGTGTTTGGCATATATAGATGTTAGAGATCCACATCTTTCATACTCTGTGTACAGTATGAAATTTTTTTTGGCCTTGGATTGGCATCAATATATAGATATCATGTTTATACCCTTTTCACCCCATACTCACACACACTCCTTTGGACCAAGACGATGGCAAACACGACAACAACAACACTTGCAATGCATTTCACTATAAAAAATGATGATTTACCATGCGATGGTGACTTCCTCCTTTCACTAGTTCTTATGCTTCCTTACCTCTCTTCATCTAAGGTTCTCTCTAAATTTCATTTAGTCTCCACTTTATTGGTTGAGTTTGATTGTGACAAATTATCCATCTCATCCTATACAATAATTGATACCTAATCTACTTGCCACTATATCCAGTTCCAAATTCATCTAGATTGCATAATGACATACGATGAGATTGACTAAGGTAACTGTTACGACCTCTCACAGTAAATGAACCAAAAGTGCTAGGTATATCCTCTTCAAAACAATAATAAGCCTAGTTTATTTGCAGTCATTTCCAGTTCATACATTGTTTTACTAAAAATTGCCAATTTCTAACTTTATGCTACAACGACAAGTGCCACATCGATGGCACTCAAGTCAGTGAGTTGAGATAGTTGTCTCGTGACAAGGACCAATTTGTCATGTAGTGGTACCTCCTAAAAATTAATGCTTACCTATACATATTATATTTCCCTTAGTTTTCACAATATAGCTTATTATAGCATTTTGCTTGGGGTTTTGGTGTGCTAAATTCCTTTACTCCACAAGCATAGAGTCAAGATAGAGGAAGCAGACCTCTTGAACAGCAGTGGCTATTAATAGGGAAAATGACTGCAGAGGCACTAATTAATGATGTCAATTGAGACTTTAATGAACAGTTCCAACAAGTTCGCGGATTGGTTTTCGATGACGATCAATCATTTCTAAATTTGCAAAGGAGAGAATCGAGTGGGCCTGGGCATTGAATGCACATGTCAAATAGATTGTTGATCTAAACATAAATAAGTATATGTGTTGGAGAGTTTTGACAGTAGTATGGTGGGGAACATCTACACCATTACCTTGGGTAAGGAGCCATTGTGTACTTGCTTATTTATGTTTAGATCAATGGCTACAAAAAAAATGTCCTTGGTTGTTATTTATAGCAAAATTCTGCTGGTCCTAAGGTACTAAGAATGATTACAAGTGTTTTACTATGTTGTACCGTAGATATTAAACTTGTATGTATAGAGTAGAAAACTGTCAACATTGTCCTTGGGTTGGAATCGGATTGCGATATAGGTCGAAAATAGTTGTTAGGGTCGAAATAGACACAAGGGTCGAAATAGGCCTTGGGCCAAATAGACCATGGGTTGAAATAAAAGCCAAATAGACCATGGGTTGAAATAAATAAAAGGGTCGAAATAGACCTTGGGTCGAAATAGGTTGCCAGGGTCGAAATAGCCCATGGGTCAAAATAGACGCAAGGGTCAAAATAGACCTTGGGTAGAAATAGGTTGCCAAGGTCGAAATACATCTTTGGGTTGAAATGAGTGTTGGGGTCCAAATTATATGGATTCGATTCGACCATTCGACCCATGCCAAGGATCAACTTGGATTTCTATTCATATGGTCAAAATAGATTTTGATTCTCAGTTTTGATCTTTTGTTTATAATTGTAGTCTTCAAAATTTCTAAGTATTTTATAGTTTTAGGATACTCATTAAAAATTGGATTTCCACTTGAACTTTGAAATCCACACTTCTTAATGTGGATCTTGAAAATTTTCGATCTTCAAATTTAAAATATTATTAAATATGATATGATTGTTCTTTGATAGTGTTTTGGTGAAATAATTTGATGCCATAGATTTGGTTATGTAGGAAATAAGAAATGACTTCCTTGCTTTGCACCTTTTCTATGACATAGTGGTAATTTGATTTCGATATGTTTACTTTGAGAATGAAATCTCGGATTCAGGGATAGTGCAATTGTGCTTTGGTTATCACAATAACGAACAATAGAATTTTGTTGAGGAAGGTTGATGTCTACTAGTAGATTCATGAGCTATATTGCCTCCTTGGTAGCATTTGTGGCAACAATATATTCTGATTCAGTTGATGATAATGCCACCGAGGTTTGTTTTTACTATTCCATGATGTTGGGCCCTAAGAACACAAATCCTGAGGTCTATCTTCTAGTGTCAATATCCCCTGCCCAATCAGCATCTATGTAACATATCAAAGTATTTGTAGATTGGCTGCCTCCATAACAGATGTAGAGATCCTTAGTAGCTTGAATATATTTAAAGACCATAAAAAGAGCTTTCCAATGTGTCAATCTAGGGTTAGATAAAAATTGGCTCGATGTGCTAATGGAGTATGCTAAATCATGATGAGTGTAGAGCATATCATACATTTAATGAGCCTATGATTGAATGAAAATGATACTGCTTCATAATTTTATTTTCTTCTTCAGTAATTGGACACTGTTCTTTTGACAATTTCAATCCTGAATCTAATGAAAAATAGCTTGGTTTAATTTACAATCTGACATGTCCTTAACCTCCTTCAAATCTAATGAAAAATAGCTTGGTTTAATTTACAATCTAACATGTCCTTAACCTCCTTCAAATCTTTTAAATGGTTATTGAATAACAATGTATCATCTACATATAGAGTGATAATAACGAAGGACGTAGACATTAGAATTTGCTAAGCTAGAAATAATACATGTTTTGATAAACAAAATTGATTTATTTTCTAAAACTAGGCCTTTGGGGACTATTTTAGTCCATATAAAGCTTTATATAATTTGCAAACAAGATGCTCCTGACCTTTGATTTCATACCCTTCAGGTTGTGATGTAAAACAGATGTCCTCTTCAATAATGTCATTCAAATATGCTATCAACACATCCATTTGGTGGACTTCTAGATTGGCTGCAGTTGTAAATGATAATAAGAGTCGAATCGAAGAGTGATTCACCATCTAAATCATCAATATTAGGGATCTGAGAAAATCCTTTTCCTAAAAGTCGAGCTTTGTACCTATTGACTTTTCCTTTGCATCATATTTAATTCTAAAAATCCATTTGTAGGAAATTTTATTTTGACCCTCTAGCAACTCCATGACTGTCTACATGTTATTTAATATGAGAGAGTCATGTTCCTTGTCCACGACAACCTTCCATTGATCAGCATCAGTGTTAGACATGGCTTCTTTCTCTGTAGTAGGTTCTTTTACAAAATAACAAGAAGGATCATCCGTGAATCTTGAAGGTGGATACCTAAGTCGATTTGATCTTCTGTGGATATTTCAATCTATTGTTGATTTTCCAGTTGTGGCTAAAATGACTCTTGATCTGAGTTGGAATTGACTGTAGGTTTATCGACCTTGGAGTCAAAAGTAATAGCCACATGACACTTAAGCATATCTAGCGAGAACTAGGCTTGCCAGCCCATGTGGCATAAGCAAATTGAGAAAGGCTTCTTACCCTTCAGGTCATAAAACTGATGTTCTACAAATATTACATCCATACTAGTATAACTGGAAACGAAGGCCAGCCTCATAGACTTGTCATTTGTGTGTATTTTTTATAATGCTAATTGAATACTTCAACTTTGTAATGGTCTATAATGCACTGAACATGTATTTTGTTCTTGGAACTTCATCCAATTTTAAAATAATATAACTGGCAAGGAATATGTAACATCATTACAATGTTTCATGTCTTGGTGACTAAAATAATTGGGAATCATTGAATCATAAATGATAAATGAAAACATATCTTAAATGTTTGTATTTGACAACTAACTTTCTTATATTTATATGTAATGACGTCTTTTCAAGTACCAATATTTTTTGGAGTTGCTTGGTTTTTTTTAAAATATGTTATAACCATTTGAGCCACATGAAGCAAATAGATCTATATAGAATGATTCTAAATTATTCACAATCTTTTTGTCACAATAGTACAAATTGTAGATATAATAAAATTATTTTTAAAAGGAGCATATAGAGATGCATCTGCCAACACTTTTGAAGGAGGGTTTTCACAGTGTTGGTGATATCTTTTCGTCAATGATGTTGTTTGTCCAATGTAAACTTTTTTGTTTTTGATGCATTCTAATTTGTAGATGTGAATGTTTCAAAAGTTGATTCAAGTCTATCTTTATCAAGAAAATCTTTCATTGTGTTCGCAGATACCAAACATAAGCCAGTTTGACCAAGTTTTGTTTCATACAAAGTAAGGATCTTTTGTATGATCGGATTGTTTGAAAGATTGTGGATGAGTAACATTTTTATAGTATTTGTTGTTTCTATAGTATTTCTAGGTTATTGTAGGTTGATATCAAAACAAACTATAGGATTTTCGAATGTTGATCGTTTTCCAATTGTTCCTTGTAAATAGCTTGTCGCTCTACGTGTTGTTTCAATCGATACATCGATTAAAGATAAAGTTTGTAGTTCAATGGGATGAAGTTGCAAGATTAACCTTGTGTAACTAGGAGATAGGAATACTGAGTACTTTATTCGATTTTTTTTTTTTTTGCACATCATGCAAACAAACCATCGGTTTGAATTTTCTTGGTCGGTTGTGTATTCAGACAAAATAGTATTAGCAATGGAATACGGGGGTATTTCATTTATGTCTTTTGAGACAAACATATTTTTGTTAGTTGATTGAAACGTATGTGCATCGCTTAGTCTGAAGATCAAGGCATTCACAGATCCATATCAAGAGGGGGTGTTGGATTTAGTCCTCTACTCTCCTAAATTCCATGTTAATCTAGTTCCATTCATATTGATGCAGTTTTACACACATTGTCGCACAATCTACAGAAATACTCTACTGTCGAAGACAGTATCGATAAAGGCAGTTAAACTATCAAGCTAAGTCAGACTATCGAAAGAGTATCGACTATCGACAAATGCTCAACCATTTAATTTGACACGTTATCAGATCAAACAGTCAAATTCTTGTCACGCTCCACCCCACGAATCAACGAAGCCAAACTTGACTACACAACGACTCTATGCCATTTTGTATATATCTGCACAAATATACATGACAAGAGATGATAATTTTGTAAGACAGACACTGTAGATGCTTTCACGCATCGATTCTTGCTTTCAGACTAAGCATTAGAATAAGCTCGTAGCTATTACAGAACTAAAAAAGTTTTGAGCACACGGTTTCATCCGCAATTGTCTTGTGCTCCAACATCAACTGACTTGTATCTTTATAGTCTTTCTGAATCGAATGATTGTCTTATTGCATTCAGATTAATGTCAATATGTATGCAAGGCCAACTTAATAAATCTGTCTGATTTCTCTTACTATTTTGATAGAATTGTCTGTTTTTTGCTTCCGCAATATCAGTTGCAAGACTTTCTTTGTTTTTGCCTACGTAATCGACATCATCAATTCTAGTGACTTCAATGCATGCACTACACCTATTGAATCGAATCAGTATGGTGAGTCGAACGACTCGACTGATTTTAAATCATTCGCTGCTCCATCATCCCATCCTGTCATGATTCCCAGCATCTAGGTGTGCTAGACACCACTATACGCTACAGCTCCACTCGTGTTGGGCACGCACTTTGATCCGCGATGAGGCTCTCTCTCTCTCTCTCTCTCTCTCTCTCTCTCTCTCTCTCTCTCTCTCTCTCTCTCTCTCTCTCTCTCTCTCTCTCTCTCTCTCTCTCTCTCTCTCTCAACCTTGGCTATGGCTCTCTTGGGTTGGGGTTTTTGGATGCCCTACAACATATTTGAACTGCACTTTGACAACAATACGACCATCCACGGCCTCTTGGAGTTTGATTCACCTCACTAGGGTGCCCTTGATCATGCTTTTACAAATCGAAAAGCCATTCACAAGAGAGCAAGAACTATGAATTTGTCTTCTCAAACCCAGCTATAAATGCCAACAAGCTTTCTTGGAGTTTAACTCATCTTTCCAATAGTTGGTGAGACATTTTCTTGCATCATTGAGATCACCTCGTCTATTCTCGAGAATTGATGGCTTGTCAATTGGTGAATAATCAACTGAGAACGAACCAATTTTCTTTCGAAACTTGCTCTTTCCAAGGAATTCACAGTTTACGGCTTCAAGTTTTTCCAAACTTGACACATTTGAAGCAATAGATATATCTATTATGTTCAATTAATTTACTTACACAATCAAAACTGGTTGATAGCCTAACCAACCGTCACCAATCACACATTTGTTTACCTGATGCATATAGAATATTAAAAAGTTTGTTATCATTGTAACGTTTTGCACATTTATTTTTATCAGATACTATGTATGACAACCCAAAATCCAATTTTATTTACTCAAGTATTGGTTTGCTCCAAAGCATCTAAGGACATTTTTTCATATCCTTCTCAGCCTTGGACATTTTCTTGTAGGATTCTCTGAGTGGGAAAGAAGGTTTTTTTTTCTCTTGTATTGAAATTTAGTCAAGTTTAAAAATTAGAATCATCGTCTTTAAACATTAAAAGTGATATTATGTGTTCACAACTACTCAATGAGTTTAGATACAGAACTTGACTTGATATGATGACCTTTATGGGAAAGTCATAAATTCTCAAATATTATATAGAAAAACATATGCTAAAATCTATTGTTTTACCATAAAAGATGGCGTATCAAAAGATTTAACATTAAACTCTCATAAGCGAATACAAGTTCAGATCAAGCAAAACAATGTTGTTACTGTAGTTAAGGTGGATCATGCTTTAGTTCAATAATCTTGGATCTTTTCATTTTCGAGTAATAAGATGACATGATGCACATGCTTTAAGTTTCTCGTTAAAATTGCATATTCTGCATTCCATTACAATCAAATGTTCTGTAAGTGATGCACATATAACCTACGGTTTCCAGTATTTAATTAATTAATCAATTAGTTAATTATTTAATTACCAAATTATTAGAGACACAGATTTGGACCTGATCCACACAGACCTGTTAATCCACACAGACCGGATAATCCACACAGACCTGTAAATCCAGATTCCACACAGACCGGTGTACTGAAAAATAATTAATTAATTAATCAATTACCTCCACGGTTCAGACGGTTCCTGCATAAAAGTTCTGAGAACCGTACGGTTCACTGTACGGTTCTCAGAACCGTACTGAACCGTTAACGGTTCATTAATTCTATAATGATGCATCATAAATTGTAATTCAGATGTATAATATTTGCATTTGGAATGTACTAGTCTACACAATAAAAACTGCGATGTGGATGTGAAATTAATATAAGAGAGAACGTATAAAATGCAAAGATTCAGGTCCGACAATGAAAACAACCGAAAAGGTTCCATAATTGTGAAATTTGTGAGTTGTAATATGTATTCATTTGTACATAATTTATTGGCTTTCAAAATATACAATCTCAATATTCTAAGTACAAGAGCCAATGATTATATGTTCACTATTTCCGTATTTCTAACTTTTCAGAAGTGGTAGATGTCATTTGCTGTCAATTCTGAACAAGAAATCTGTAACAGCCAAACTAAAAACCTGCTAATCAGAAATCTTTTTACAATTAAGAATGAAGCAATAAATAATTTTTGTTGCATTGGAATGAAGCATAGCATTCTGGAACATCAGCACCGGAAAATAAATAAATAAACTGTAATTTTTTATTTATAGCCATCGGAACCCTATTAGGAGACGCACAAACTAGGAGCAATAGTAGCTTTCAAAATCTAGGGAATTCTATTGTACGCAGTGCAACTATGTCAAGTTAGTGACTCCTTGTCATGCCTTCTCAATGATATCAAATCCAAAGCTTGTATGTTAAAATTCTTGAGTGTTGAGTATTACCTAGAGAGAGAATCAAACCTCATGAAAATCAAGTTTTGTCGCTTTGGAATTTGGATTAAGCTTGCTCCAGTTACCAGTAACTACTCATTCCATATGTGTTAAAGAACACAGTACATTGCATGATGTACAACAAGCTATGAATCGGTAGAAGAATTCCCAATAGGACCCAAAGATCTGTTAGAACATTTTCCAAGTGCATGGATACTTGGTCCCATGACCAGAGTGTAGATGTACAAGGGTTTTTCAATGTTACTCAATGCTTTGCGTGATCCAAAAATGTAGCAAAGCAAACCTGGTTCCAGTGCAGCTACGTGTATAATTTAGTATTCATAATGCCTAATACCTATCATTGTGAACTTTCTAGGCTTTTCCTTTTTCCTCGGACACTTAAAAAAGTTTACCAAGAAAACCCAGAAAAAGAAAACAATAATGAAAATAACCTTCCTCTTCGGAATGACCTAAAATTCCAGAGCGTTCGAAAACGCAGGCATCTATTTAAATTATCAAAGTCTGTAAAATAATATCGAATTAAATCCCATGAGTACACTTTTGTGTTGAATAGAACACTCCACCTTCATATTTTTGATGCAATACCAAGTATAGTTAAACAACTCGCTTTGTTGGGAAGACTGAAAGAAAACCTGCATGGAGATTACTTGAAAATCAAAATACTAGAATAACTTAGTTTTAACTTTTTACTTTGAAGTGCTTTCGATTAAGCTTTACCTTTTAACTTTGAAGTGCTTTTGATTAGCATTAGATTTAAACAAATGATTCTATAGCATCAATAATTCGCCACATTCTCTACTGACGTGCACTGCATCAATGTTGGCCTATAGGGGCTTAGAAGACGACAAAAGTATCAAAAAATCTGAAAATAGAAAAATGTATGTATTTTGGCATATATATTTTTTTTGAGGTCCAATGGCACACCTATCAACATTTGAACATGTGAAGCCCTGAACTTATAGAGTGCAAAATCGTGTTTCAATCAGATGATGATGTTAGTTTTCATTGTCAAACCCTCATGCTGGTTTGCTGTGTTATATGAGCAGATTAATAGAAAAATTGTACAATTTGATTTAATGCCTTGGTGACACATGTTAGATAATATGTGAATCGTTGCCAAGTACATGTGATCCGTTGTCGTGATTGTGTGACCGCCTGCTTCTATCAATGATGTGGTCTAGTATTTGTGTCTGGTTCCAATATCACTTACTGATATAGCCACCACATGACCGTCTTTGTATAGCAACCTTCTATTTTGCGCGATGGTCCTCGATATGGAGACGACTTACAAGGGACCACCCATGCAAGGTATTACGACACGTTCCAATAATCTCATGATTGCAACGATTGTTTTATTGCAAGTCTCTTGCAGAACTCGTGAATTGGCATGCTAGTTATCGTTCTTCGGATGAGATCATGAAAGTACCCTCAGATTCTACTACATGGAAACACATTGACAAAGAATATCCATGTTTTGCAAGTGAATCAAGAAACATAAGATTTGGACTTGCAACATACGAGATTAACCCCTTTGGAAAAAAGACCATCTCATGTTGGCACTTCTAATTCATGAAAAACATAAAGTAAAAAATATGGATATCTATCTTGCACCATTGATTGATGAACTAGAAATACTATGGAAGGGAGTCCAAGCTTATGACATCTCACGTCCACGACAAGACAATACATTTTTGTTGCGTGCGATTTTAATGTGGACAATGAATGACTATCTAGAATTGGACGATTGTTCAGGTGACTATAAAATGAAATCACTTGTAATATATATATATATATATATATATATTGCATACAATTTTTTAAAAAAAATTAATTAATAACACAAATTGGATTTGATTTTTTTAGGTTTTACAACTTATGGATATCACGTGTGTCTCATCTGTGGACCAAATATTGATGCTCAACACTCACGTCATTTAAACAAAGTTGTATAGGAAAATCATCGCAAGTACTTGCATGACGAAAATCATCCATTTAGAAATGCTCATAGCAGAGGCTTTGGAGGAAGATAAAAAACAAGGATGCCTCCAAAGATAATGTCCATGGCAGATTGGCACAAAATTTGGATTGAATCTGAGACTAAGCCAATCAATGGTATGAAAAGACTATCCATCTTTCATTGTTTATCATATTGGAATAACCTTTTGATCAATCAATTGCTTGATCCTATGCACATATTCAAAAATGTAGGTGAATCAATATGGAAACACTTGGTGGTGGGCAACAAAGATAGTATTTTTGTTATACATGATCTACAAGAATCAAAAACAAAAAGAGTATTGGCCAAAATTAAATATTGATAGAAATTTATATATTATTCCACGAGCCCATGGATTCTTCCAAGGAAGGGTACAAGTACGTACGGTCAATCATTTGCGAGATGAGAACGTCGCCATGTTTTGATCATTCACTACAAACATCATTCACAGTTGAAGGGAAAACTCTATGGTCTAAAATCTCATGATTGGTTCAAGATGCTTGAGTACATATTTCCAATGTGCATTCATGGTTATCTAACAAATCAACTTCGTGATGTCATTTACAAATTAGCATTCGTTGTCAGGTACTTACATTTTTTTGTTCACATCTTATGAAATTGCGTGTTTTTTCCTAATACAGGTTTGATAAAATCATATTAACGTGCTAAAATCTAGTTATATTACAAAAATGATGTAGATGGATGTGTGATATGGAGATTCGTGCACTTGGTCCAAGAAGTTGGTATTGCCAATCTTGTGCACTCAAGGTATAATGCACATGATTTTGATTTTAGTGGTTTCAATAAATGTAGTGTGATTCTTTTTTAATGAATAACATAATGCTCTCATTGTGTTAAAAAAAATTTAGGTGGATGTTTTTCTTGAAGAGATTCATGAAAGTTTTAAAAAAATTTGTGCGTCAAAAGGCAAGGCCAAAGGGAAAGCATGTGAGAGGGATGGTTAGTGTAAGAATTTCTATATTATGATATCTAAGTTTTGCTTCAGATAGATCCATTTGCTCCACGACTATGGCATGATAAGGAAAGCAATGAGGTGAAAGGTGAAAAACCTCAAGGTATGGGTCTTAAAAAAATGACACCTATTTTGAGAAAAAAAAAATTCAACCTTCATGCTCTATAATTCAGGAGTAATGGATAAGTGGTTGGAATTATATGAAAAAGAGAGGGAAAAAAAAAAAGGGCCTTGACTAGAAATTGACACCGATGCAATAGGCTTAGAGGTCAAGTTGCACGTTAGGAAGGTTTGTCTATAACTCTATTTTTTTAAGTGAACAATTTATATTTGTATGATGATTGATTATTGTTTTAATTACAATCAACATGTGGCAGAATCGAAAGTATAGTGCAACGTGGGCATGTGGTCGTCATCATTGCATTGAATCAATTTTGATATGAAATGACGAACTTATGATTATGGTGTATCATCTTTCCATCAAAAAAGACGGAGTAGTGCTCGAGATCAAAGTCCAATTTTTGGAGAGCTTGAATATGTAGGAACCATATAAGCCATATATGCTTCTTGGTTTCCAAGGGGAGGCTCGAACCTGGGACCAAAGAAACTTTGGATGCCAAGCTAACCAGTTGAGCCAACCCCGTTGGGTATAAGCCATATATGAGGTGTGTTTTGGTGAAATGGATGAATATTTTTTGTTTGACGTGAAATGGTTCAAAATCAATTATAGAGGATCAAATGCAACTGTAAAAAAGGATCGTAGTGGATTTTTTGCTATCGATTTAACCAAGACATTAAGCATGGACTTTTCAGACACATTGGTGTTGCCTCGTCATTCTGAACAGGTGTGCACGAGTTTCACATTTTTTTTTCTTTTTGTCGATTGTAACCAATGTCATATTAAGCATCTACATTACTTTTCCATTACATCTATTTATTGTGAATTAAAATTTGATGATAACAAATCTCTAATCTTAACATTGTTAAATGTGCAGGTATTTTTTCAACCAGATCGACTAAACAAGAATTGGTGGTATGTCGCTCAAGACATGTATTTGAAAATGCATATGTTGAGAATGAAATGGAGGATCTAAATGTGGACAACACAAGTATATCTGATGAAGATGTACATATATTTTCAAGTTTTATAAATCATGAAAACCCCATAATTGATTGTCATGATTCCGACCCAAATAATGAAGAGGACAATAGTGATTCTATGCATGAGGACAATATTGAGAGAGGTTTTGATTTCTATAGTGATGATGAAAATCATCTAAGCGGAGATGAGTTGCAAGATGTATTGGCTGATGAATTTGAATCTTGCGATGATGAATAAAATATGTACATCACAATTAATTTTGTTATAAAACAATACATTTGTGGGCAATATATATTGTTTTCAAAATTATTACATCTTTATACAATGTTGCATTTCTTAAGTTTTATTTCAAACGCATCTCACAATCACTTAAAATTGGAAAAACTTATCAATAGATGTATGAACTAATTAAGAGAACAATTAGAAAATGTAGAACGTTGATTATTTATATATTATAGTTAAAAAGCATCTTCTTTGTGATAACATCTATGAAAATAATATGAAAGATAATAATACAGTTTGCCACATTGTTTGATTATTCGTTCATATTTGCAAACACACAAACGTATATAACATCGCATTATTAGTCCACACTCATTTAGAATCTCATACAAAAATCTCATATACTTTTAATTAATCATAAAGTTGTTTGTTTATCAACATATTGTTCAATATAGATTTGAAAAAAAAAGAAACTTAGAACAATTTTATTTTGCCACACGTGGCAATATCAAAATAAAACTTTCTGTAACTTTTGCCACGTGTGGCAGTGCCATGCGTAGCAAATCTCCAAAGATACTTGTCCTATGAGAGGTGGTTAAATAACGGCCATGTGTGGCACACTCCCACGCATGGCTCTACCACGCCAAGACATTTTGGCGCTCATTTTTTTACTTCTAGTTTTTAAAAAAAATTGCGTGGCAGTGCCACACAAATAAAAAAAATTGTCAGACCACACCTCCAGCCTAGATTTCATTGACAATGTCCCCCTGATAAATTTGGTGTGGATGTGCCATATGCGGCAGAGCCACGCCAAAAACAAATGTCAAAATTTCAACTGAGTACCAAGTTTGCGTGGCAAGCAAAACGCCCATATGTGAAGTTGTGTTAGCCACACATTCCTTTGAAAACACATGTTGAAGCTCCACCTCTTTGGAAATGACTTTCTCTCTCACAAAGTAATGTGAAATCTTGATTTGCTTACTCCTAGTATGAAAGATAGGATGCTTGGCCAAGCTTTGAGCTGAAAGATTATCACAAAATATGATTGGTACTACCTCAGGTTCCTACAAATAAAGCTCCAATAAAAGTCTTTGATCCTTAGTATTTCCTTGTAACAAGCAGTCATTACTTTATATTCGATTGTGTTTGAACGTCAGATTATAATTCCTTGTTATTTGACAACCAAGGTATCACTCCTTCTCCAAGAAATAATGCATAGGCACTTATGGATTTTCTATCCACTTTATAAGGTGAGATTCTTCATAAACTATGCCAAAATATCTAGTACTCGAGACGTATCTAAGTACTCTCTTGGCAATCTTCCAATGTGACTCATTTGGATCTGGTATGTATTGACTAAACCTTCTTACACAATAACTTAGGTTAGGCCTAGTAATGGTTAACCATATGAGAAATCCAATTAGTTTCATATAGAGTGTAATGATCTTGAAGGATAATTCATTACCTCTTATAGTTAGCTTTACATTTGACTCCATAGGTGTAGAAATGGATTTAAAGTTATCCATTTTAAACTTTTGAAGGATAGGATTAGCATATTCTCATGACATATAAAAGATGAATCTAATGTTCTCTGAACTTCTACCCCTAATAAATATTTGAACAATCCAAGGTCTTGCATTTCAAACTCATTTTTAAGTGCAATATTGATATTGTTGATCTCTACATCACTGCTGCTATGTAGAATGATATCATCCACGTAAATCAAAAGTAGTGTGACATTTTTATCATTCAACCTAGTTAACATTCTATGCAAAAATTTGGATCTAATGGAGAGTACAGATCAGAGATGCAACTAGTGATTGATTGTCAAATTTTGGTGAGTTGGAGTGATGCTGAATTCCAACAGAAAGCCAATAAAAGGACTTTAGGCCTATTATGTGGGACTTTTAATGTCGCAGGGCCTAAAAGTCAAGTTAGTGAATAAAGTAGGGGTTTCCACCAAAATTCAAATTCAAATTGGTTCCGCCCAATTTTTGAATAGGTTCCCTCCACTATTTGAATACTTAGGTTTAAATTAGCCAATAGGAATTGGGACGCCCATCTCCTCAATTTCGAATCATTGTACATGTTCTCTTTTCATTTGAATACAAGCAAGTTGGCCCTCTTATGGAATGGATGTGGAATGTCCTTGCCCATTTCTCATGCTTTCTTTGTGGTTGCTAATTGTTGGATTTTCTAATTCTTATGTTTTCAATGCATGCTAGATTTTGATCTATGCTATCACTCTCATGGGATCGAACCTCCGTGTGACATATAACCTCGTCTCCTTGATGCTCGTGTGCTTGGATCTTAGGTTGAGGCTAGAGTAGGAAATAGCCCCACAACAATTTTGGTATTATTGTCAGGGATCGACATAAAACAGCTTTTGCAATAGAATGGAGAACTTATGCTTATAAAGTTATGTCGTTTGGACTTTTTAGCGCAGTTTTGATGCAGCCAGGTGAATACAAAAAAGATTATCCCATTAGATTTGCAAGCAGACAACTTATAGATCCTGAGAAGAATTATTCGACAACAGAACAAGAAGCGTTAGCCATGGTTTTTTCTGTTAACAAGTTTCGACATTATCTAACGCATTTTGCATTTTATACTGATCACCAATCGTTACTTTATTTAGTAAACAAGACGTGTAATATGGGATGTATTGCAAGATGGCTACTTTATTGACCGAATATGACTTTCGAGTTGTGGTTCGAAAAGGTAAACAACATTATCTGGCCGACCATGTATCCAGAATCGAATCAACACTAGTTAATATTGAAGTGGATGATGAACTACCAGATACATCATCGTTGCAACTGATTATATGACCAAGTGGATTGAAGCGAAAGCAGTTCGAGTTGCAGATGCGAAATCTATGGCTAAGTTCCTTTATGAACACATTATTATTAGGTTTGGATGTCCTGTCAAAATCGTACGTAATCGCGGAACACACTTTGTAAATGAAACGATAAAGTGTCTATCGGAAGACTTTTTCGTTATTCATCGATTTAATACTTCGTATTATCCGAGGGGTAATGGCCAAGCTGAATCTTACAATAAGATCTCTGCAACATTATGACAAAAACGGTAGAAGCAAGTCATTATAATTGGGAACATAAATTGCATGCAGCATTATGAGCATTTAGAATAGCTTACAAAGGTGGTACGAATCAAACACCATTCCAGCCTGTCTATGGTCAAGATGCAGTTATGCCGATTGAATTCTTGATACCATCTTTACGCATAGCGGCAACAGAATGGTTAGATGATGTGAAATCCTTACAACTGCGTCATGAGGCTTTACAAAAACTTTGTAGACCAAATAGATGGCAGTTCATGCATTAGCAGCAGAGAAAGCTCGCCGTAAGGCATGGCATGATCATCGATTACACAAAAAAGATCTGAATGAAGGAGATCTAGGACTGATGTACAAGACGAAACTGATCAAAGGCAAATTGAAATTTATAGGTGAAGAACTATACAAGGTAAAAGAGATATTGAACTATGGAACAGTTGTTTTAGAACACTTGGATGGAAAACGATTTGATACTCCGCTAAATGACAGCTGACTACGCAAGTTTTGGCAGCCAGTTTAGCCAGTTCAACCAGCCTGATCCATCACCTTGTCAGTTTTACTTTTGTTGTTTTACAATTTTTTGTTTTTCACTACTTGATTAATTTTCTTTTTTGGAAAAAGACAATTTAAGAAAAAGAAAAGAAAAAAAGAAGGAAAAAGAACGATGAGCAAAAGTAAAAAAGTCATCAGTTTTTAGAAACCTTCGTCGAGTTGCCCTTATAGGAACGAACACCGGCCTAAGCGTCGATCACCAACCGTTAAGGTGTCACTTTAGAATGTCACACAAAACATCGCGAGTTTTTTATTATAATGAATTTACATAATGCAAACAAGTCTTTACATGAATTTAGGCACTATAGCATATTTTTATGTACAAAAATTAAAAAATTTACAGTATAAAACATTCAATTTGGATAATGTGAGATCATAGGCCTCGACATATCCCTTTCCTCAGCTGTGCAATAGCGGCTCACAAACAGTCTGCTCATATTCTTCTTTGTCTCTTTCTGGTGGCTGGCTTTCTATGGAAGATGGCCTTCGCTCGGGCTTCATTCTCTACATTGACTTGCTCAATTGTCATTCCTTTGGTAGCGAGGAAGTAGTGGTTCCTCTGCATATAATCTTCCTGAAATGATAAGTCTGGATAACCACCCATTCCTCGATTGCCCAATGGTCCAAGGGGGTTATCAATCAGTGTATTATTCCAAGGAACAGTTAGTGATAGGGCTGCATATGTATATTCTGAAATTTTTTCTTTTATGTACATTTGTTGGATGGCTAAGAGCGCATAGGAAATGAGAAAACTGATATTTACATGGCTGTATGTGTAATATGGTTTGGTTATTGATATGGTTTGGTTATTGGATTAGTGGATCGAAATAAATTGTTGGTTTTTACTTCTTCCAAGTATCGAGAATAGTTAGTTTCCCAATCTGTGTAGGTTGCCCACAAATCAGGGAAAAGAAGTTGGGTGGAAAATCTAGGAGAGATGGGAGTAGGACTAGGAACAACTTCTTTCACATCAAAAATATTTATTGTTTCTAGTTTATTCACATACTCGTCCAGAGCAAGAAAAATATTATTTTCAAATGTTTTTAGGTATTCTAAGACATATATATACAAACATCCTGTAACGACATGAATGTAGTTAGTCTGCACATTGAACTTGTTCCGAACAATGGCTAAGGCCAAAACACCTTTTTGGTGCGTAGTTAGTTTGGCCCAAAAATTGTTTAGGTTGGCGTAAGTCCAAGGACTTTCCCATTGCTCTTTGGTGTAACCAAAAAGTTTAGGTAAGAAGAGATAATCCATTCTCCATTGGAGTTCTGGACTATATAAAGGAGGTAAAAAAATTGTTAGTTCTTACTGGAATGTCTAAAATTCTGACTTCAATAGTGAGTAAACTACCTTGTTTTTCCTCTTGGCGATGCCGCTTGGTGTAACTTCGCTTTGCTGCGAAATGACTGTAATTGATAATGCTACAGCAGTGGATGGTACTTCTGCTACAACATCGGCAGTCTGCACTAATTGGTCTTTCTACAATTGCCTAAAAATTGCATCAATTTGGTGGCCTTTTCCGATGTATCCGCAGTTGGTGCATCCATCTGCATCGATTGATCTTGCTGCTGGACTAGTTCTTCTTCAGAAATCTGGATCTGGCATGAATTGTATTTCGCCTCTTCCGGCTCGTCCTTCAACTTCTCGTACTCTACCATCTGCGGCTGTAAATATTGCATCTGGAACGATTGGATGATCTTCTCTTGAATTCCCTTCCACGCCACTAGATCTATCATGCATCTCCCATGGGAAACACAGACTTCAAGGGTCACTTCAGCACTGATTCACCACATAATGGCTTCCTCAGTCTGCTGCTTGTATATTGCGTTCCCCTGTTTCAGCATCTCTGTAGAACTCTGCAATTGAAGAACAGAGTCCTACAGCTGCTTCTGGCTAGCTTCTGCGTCCTTCAACTCATCTTCCAACTCCTATTATTGCTTTGGACAGCCGCACGAACATGTCTTTCCTCTTGTGATGAGACTTGAAGAGTCTGGAGTTGTTGTTTGAGCAATGCATTCTCATTCTCAAATTGGTTAGACTGGTCCTACATTGCCTCCAGTGCCTCTAGAGTGGCATCAAATCTACCTTGGGCTTCCTCTAGGGCTGTGTCTTTCCTTGTCAACTCGATTTGAGCTTCTTCAAGCTCCTTGTTCTTCTGCATCAATTCTGACTTGGTTGACTTCAGCTCTTCGTCCTTCTGAATAAGGTCTGCTCGTATACTATTGTACTTGCTCTCTAGCTTCCTTGAAACCTTCTCCAGATTGACAAAATGTTGGATGGATGCCTAGGTGTCTGCTAGCAGCGTCCCAAAGGTCTTCAAATACAACTCTTCATCAAGGACGGTTGGTTCAACATCATCGTCCGCTTTTTACTGGATATCAAGAATTTCCTGATCTTCATGTGTCACCTTTGGCTGGATATCAACCTACATTGGTTCTTGCTCAGGAGCAACTTCGGTATCTTCTTCTGCCTCTTCCTCTGGTTCTTGAACTTTTTCATCGCTGGAGAGTGGCTTGTACTGCGATGAAGGAGAGGACATCCTCACTGAACTCGCATTCTGTTGTGTTGAAGATGATGATGCAAGCTCAGTAAAGGTCGCCTTTGATGTCCGCATCTGAGAGTCGCCCTCAATGGATGAAGCTAACTCTGGTAGCACTGGTGCAATCTTGATGTCCTCCTGTACAAATAAGATTCCAGCATGCATGCATAATATACCAAACTGCAAACCTAGCCTGGAAAATTGTTTATCCTTGACTAATTTACAGAATTGCTTGAAAGCAATCTATCCGAAAGCAACGTGCTCTCCACTTAGAGCTCTGAGCAGGTATCCCATGTTTTTATTGGAAATTGTATACTCTTGCTCCGGTAAAAAAATTGAAGCAAGAGCAAAACAGACAAAACTTTTGAGATTGGGGTCTCTGATATAAGAGAGTTTATATCCCCTCTTCTCAAGATACGCTTCCTTTTGAAAAACTTCGCTTTGCGTGAAGTATTCAAGCTTGGTAACTGGGATAGTGTCGCCTATAGGCAAGCCTAAAGCACGACAATAAAATCCCTCTGTGATGATGATTTCCTGATTACGGACAATAGTGCAAATGTGTCCATCATCTGTTTCGTTTAAATTTTGAATGAGCTCGTGACATAACTCTGATAAAATCACTGATGGATCAAATTGAAGAAGTTCTTTGATTCTAGCTCATATAGCCAGAGGTTGCAAAACCGGTAGAACTAGTTTTGGATGGGTTTTGAAAACGATGGCCATGATGACGATGATAGCATACTATCCACAAATCTAGAAATATTGCTACGAACAAAGGTTATGATCTTCTGAAAGATTGCGAGGTCGATCTCAACATCACCTACACCAAGTCGAAATTGCACTTTGGAGCGAGGCATCAAGATGGAACTCGGAGTTCTAAGCAAAAGGGATAAGTTTTTGCAGGTTATTGAAGACCTAATTCAGGTCAAAGGAATAGCATTTCTATCCTTACTTTGCAATGTGGTAACTGCAAACAAATGTGCTGCATCACCATGAGAGGTCACAGTAGTGCACTCAAGGCTTGCAAGAAGTTCTGGCTCATGATTACAAAAAGATGAGGATTTAACCATCTCATGATATAATTTTAAGAAAAATCCCAGCCGATGCCAAAATAAACTGATCTCTTCTAAACTTCCCAGACGCCTCATGCTGGATCAGAAAAGAGACATTCAAGCCTTGTGCTGCTCTGACATTTACTGGAAAGAAATGTAAATAGACTCGCTAGGCAGTTGCTCATTTGACCACCTTGACTATGATGCACCTATGCAGCACTAGAAGTGAAAACATTGCATATTTAATATTTTAGCTAGTACTAATCTAGATGTCCTGTAACTGGTGAATTGTAGCTTTACTCTCTAGAATCAATTTTCTTTGTCAACAAGCAGTAAAAGACAATAGAAACAAGCATAATAAACCAAGACATGCACAGTGGCCTGGAATGGAATTGGATCAAGACTGAAATTAGATTATAGTATCTATACGTGCACGTACAATGACATAAAAATTCTAGAAACATGCTGTAAAAAACTTCTAAGATGTAATGTCTGTGAAACCATTTGACAGTCCAATACTGCAGATGAATATCCTGTAAAAAAGAAGAATATTCAACTCCCAGCAAAACTGGATCAGTAAGGTGCAGATGAAACAGCTGCACTGGACCGCCTCCCTAAATCTCTCTTTGAATCCAACATTTGAATCTGAGACTTTACCCATTGCGGGGCACTATCAACCCACAATGCTGCCCCGGACGATTTATGCTTGAAATCGGGATACTTAAGATTCATCTGCAATAAAGACATGAATCTTTATTCAGGCTCATATAGTAAATCCGAGAATCTTCTTGTTTCTACTATTGATACTTCACGTCTTCTCCATTTCATATCAAATAAGCATACTAGCAGCAGTTACCAAATTTCATGTACCTGTGAACTAAAATGAGAAAAGATACCGTGCTTATTTACATAGATGCAATTGGGTGATGCAGTTCAGTGAAGTTTTATCACTGCTTAAGAGTCGGATAAACTCAGCAGTTGTTTCTAAGTAGCTGGCAAGTCCTCTCCACATTTCTTGCTAGTTATCCTTCAGTGACCTCTTAAAAGTGAGAAACTGTACATCAGCTTCCATCTGGAACTGACAAGATACAGGGGTAGCATCAAGTATAACATGATGACTATCGACTCTCTTAAAGGTGACGCTCTGCAATACAAGAGACCCTATGCTCTTTTGTAGACGACTCATATAGTTGTCATTCAGTGAGAATGATCACTTTGAAAGATGTAGTCTTAAATTTATTTGTCAAGGGCGGCTCCTGGCTGAAGGATACTTTTTTGAATTCTTCTTGACATGCCAAACTCCTCATGTGACTTAACTCTTTTACCAACTTAAACTTTTCTGTTTATCTTTTATGTCCACGTGCGCCAGAGTGTAATTGAACTCCTGATCTCGAGGTGAGGGGGAGCCGTGAACCTATAAGACAATTCAGAATTTCTTGGGAGATCTTCCTTTATCCTTCTCATGGACCATCTTCAACAGCAAGAACTATGAATTTATTACATGGCAGTATATTGTCTCATCTCTGACGAGCCTAAAAAAGCTCAAAATATACAATAAGTCTCAATTTAGTTGCCGAAGAGGAGCAGATGACATAACAGAAAACATCACCTGGGAAAAGAAAGAACAGTGACTGGAAAACTCAACAGAGACTCCCACTCACCTTATTAACTCGGTTATCCCACCACTCAGAAGGGTTTTCAAAAAACTCTTGCCAGAGCTTCTCCTTCGCCAACTTCTTGTCTGTCAAAAAAGCATACCAAGCTAAGTACAGAATGTATTTGATTGATCCAAAACAGAGGCTCATAGTTTAATAAAAATGGATGTCTGAAAGTTTCAAGACTACGACATCTGTTCTTTAAGCTATGTCTGGTTCGCTAAGCTGCAACAAGCTGCTATTACCATATCAAGAGAAGCACCTTATTCTAGCTTGCTTTCCAGACAAATTCAAGACATTCCCAAAATAAAACTATTGAAAATTATCAAAGGCTTTACTTGTGTGACATGTAAAGTTCGGATTGTGATATATAAGTAGCCTGCTTCAATGTTCAATGCAAAACAGTCAATGTGCTTCTCTCTGACTTCTTCAGGCCCAAGCCCAGAAGTAATAAGACTCACAACGAAACTGTAGATGGTGATGGAAGTGGATATTGAGATGAAAAACACACTGGATTGATTGAACTGGAGACAAACTGTATGAATGGGATTGACGTTGAGTTGATCTATAGAGACGAGGAAAGTTGAAGAAATACTTAATTGCTTCACAGTTATTCAGAGAAAGTAGATTAAAGAGTGCAAAATCAATGAAAAGATGTGAGCTAGTGCAATTCTCAGAAGAGCATCATAAAAATCTATGGTTTCCCAGACGTGAACAGGCTCCTCCTCCAATCTTTTTGCACTTATCCTAACACCGTATTTGGTTCGAATAGATTCACTAGTTATGCTTTTGGTTCATGTGAAGTTGGAGTTGGGTTGTTTTGCAATCAGGTTCAAAGTCGAAAAAACCAGGATAACAATTTTCAACTTTGGGGCAGGTGATGACAGATTGTATAGGGTTGATTTCATGTAATGGGCTGGTAAAATTCATGGCATGATTGCTTTGTAATGTTGTGCAGTTACATTGCAGCTGCATCTTTTACCAGTGATCAAGCACCGAGGTTTGAGAGCATATTTTAGTTTGGAGAGAGAGAAGAAAGAAGAAGAAGAGAGAGAGAGAGAGAGAGAGAGAGAGAGAGAGAGAGAGAGAGAGACCCTGTGATGACATGTTCTTATCTGAGTAAGACTCGGTCTGTAGAGCTATGTAGTTCACATCCCGCACCACCACCTGTATACAAATTTTTTTGGACGATCATAATCAACTTGCTACAAACCAGAACCTTTTATTCCAGCTAGCAATAGTAACCATTAGTGATGGAGAAATGAGATGGACAATTATTATAACTTTTAACTAGACTAATTAGTATAACGTTCAATAATTCAGTTTGAAACACTTTTTCACCTGAAATGCTTTATCACGTTTTCCACAAAAAATATGAAAACCGTTGGCTAATAGAATTTCTGAAAGTCTCCCAAAAATTTTATTTGCATTTGTTTCAAAGGTTTTCACCATTGACTTGAAAAGTGGCTAAGCAGCACTAGCTCATACACAGATACTTTTATGTGTGATGTGCAAGGGATAATAAATAAATAAGGTTAACAAAGCACACGACACTTACAATAATCTCAATAAAGAGAGTGGCAATGTTTTGTACATAGTGAGTCTCAAACAACATTCCACTCACTACATGGTATCTTTTTTTCTGAGCTAAGGTTTTCAGGCAGTTGAGAATCAAAAGAAGAATTGACAGTTCAGGTGCCCCGGGCATGCCTAAAAGAATAAAAAAAAACAGGCTTGTTTATAAGAAATGTCAATTTTTTTGCATACAAATTATAATGATAAAAAACTAGCAAATAGTGAAAAATTCTCGCCTTCCACACAACTTACTTCTCAGTAATAATTGCATAATAGACAGTCACTAAAATGGCAAGTGCTAACTCCTAAGTGGTCAAACTGAATTGACTACAAGTTAGGAGGGTCAACAAGGGGACCATCAGACGCAATCCTGATTGTGCCCAAGAAGACTTGACAATGAAGTGCACAACATTTGTAAAAGAGAGTGAACAAGTTTTGGGCTTTGCTATTGCAAAAATAAGGAAACATGGTTATCTATAGAGGCCTAAACACAGTATTAATGTAACCATGTTGTCAACGGTAGGCATATAAAGTGTTTTAGCAAAAAGTTACTTGGAGGTGATCATTCTACAAAGGACGATCATTGTGAGTATTGTTGTGCATAATTTCCTTTTGTCTAAGGACTTCTAGTGATTAGCTTGACTTCTAGTGATTAGCTTGCATTACTGTGTTTGCCCGATCTGAATCCAACTGATTTGAACCACCAAACTAGGAACCCGATCAGTGAATTGGACTTAGGTTTTGTAATTTTGCAAAAGAAATTTGTCTTTCTAGTATCCAACCATAAATTTCAGGATTTAGGTTGTAGATTAGGCATTGCTTGAGTACTGTAGTCTGTTTCCTAATTCAAGTGACCAGATTCCAAAACCAAAATTCATCATTTGCTCCAACTTCACCCCTTACTCTTCCTAGACCTCTAAGCTCACTCCTAACACTTTATCTTCCCTACACATCCCATACCTACTTCGGTCCCTAAACTGTCTCTCATAATCTCTCTCCCATTGCCACAGGTACTATTGTCTACATATGTCATAATTTATAAATGATAAAACATAATACAATGGTTCCAACTTCCAACCTCCAGAATCCATTATCCAAATTCCATAAACATCAATAGCAAATCAAAAAGAGTTACAACTTACAACTTACAATATCTACTAGTCTGCACTGTGTAAACTGTAAACAAGCTAAAATTAAAATCGTAACTCCTAAATAGTAAAGCCTGAGCAGTGAGGAAGTAGAGTTGAATCCTGATAGCTAAAGGCTAACTAGTAATGTCTAGCGTAGCCTCGTCTTTGGCTCTGGACCCTCATCATCACCACTCGGACTCTCACTCTCAAAACACAATGTATCTCAAAACTAGAAACCACAATGATTAAATTTCATCAATGCCACTCTCTCTCTCTCTCTCTCTCTCTCTCTCTCTCTCTCTCTCTCTCTCTCTCTCTCTCTCCTGTCATGCAAAAGACCCCGAGTCTGCAAAGAAAACCCGATTCTGGAAATCCCAGTTCGTAATTGGAAATCCGATTCAAACAGTCCGATTCGAAACGGCATTTCATTCAACGAAATGTGATTTGATGAAACATTGATTTATAGAATAGAATGAGATTATGGGAAAAATTGTTAAATATTCAAGTTAATAACCAAGAGAGTAGAAGCCTTTCATAGAAACGTGAAAGATGTGTGCATTGTGTAAGTACAACACAAACACACACAACTATGAACACTTAACATACAATCGATGTTCCTCAAATCATGGTTCAAACCAGAAGTGGTTTAAATCAGCTTAGTTCAACTTGGAAAACAGATTTAGGCCGTATTCCTTACTTTTTCTTTTGAATTTTTGGTTCTAAACGTTTTTGTTTTGAAAATCTGATTGATTTCAAATATAATCGTCATTGAATGACATGATCTGTTTCAAATTCGGTGGAGGAGGAGCTCCATTTTGAGTGGTACCATTCGACAGTCGATAGTGTCGAGTCGGTGTTGACTTTGTCGAGTCGTGTCGATGATGAGTCACTCGAACTCGAATACTCGTTGTCTAGTCGACATTTGCTCTGCTCCAAATATTCGTGTATTTCTGCAGACTGTTTGAATGTGCGTGTAAAACTGCAGATTGTCTCGAATAACAGTTCATTTTTGTAAATTGTTGTAGAGAGTGAGTATTGGAGTGTACATGAGTACTCAGAAGATGGAATTAGGTGAGTAGGAGTAAGATTAAACTCCAACCCTTAAGCTTACTGCTAGAAATCTGAATAAAAATTTAACACACTAACTAAGGTAGCATGTTTAGACAATGATGTTGTTAGAATATCAGCCAACATACTATCGGTATGATAGTAACTTAATTCGACATCCTTATCCTGAACCTTCTCTCTTAAAAAATGAAATTGAACTTGTTGAATTGTAATGCCAATTTTATCCCTTTGGCTAAGCACTAATTAAGTTGTAAGTTGTACATAACTCATGGGGCATGTCATTAATTAAATACATGAGGCCCCCCTTTTGTAAGTTGAGTAAATTAGTGCAAGTGGCCCACGTGACCAGTAGCTCACTCCTATGGTTGACACCTAGACTTTCCATGCATGTAATTGAGGTGCTTGCCTCACAAGGGATTTGGAGGACCCACGCCCTCCTCTCTCTCTCTAGCAAATCATTTCCTCTTCTTACTTTTGTTGTGAGGTGCTTATGCAATTCTCCTTGTATGTGATGTTTTCCGTAGCTAAGTTTCTCAAGCCAATTTATCATGGTATCAGAGCAGGTTGTCTAGCCTGCGAGTGAGAGAAACTTCAGTGCTCAGAGTCTTGAGAAGATTCTCATCTTCTACAAGCACCTCAATCTTGAAAGAGGGAGCTTTTGATCTACAGGAGTCAGATTAGGTTGAGTCTTGCACTGATGGAGAGCTATTGGCAAGGAGAGTGGGATGATCCAAAAACTTTCTAAATTTGGCTAAGTTTTGGGGAGTCTTCCTAGAGGAGCTTACACAAAAATTAGGGCGCACTTTCTGTAGGGGCTTTTGGTTACTGAACCAGTGGGGCCTAGTGCTTGTGCTAGTGAGGCCATACCAAGTGGGAAAGTCAAAAGCAGGAGCTGAAGGGTTGCCTTGAAGTGGCTACATACCCTAGTTTGGGGCAGGAGCTGAAGGGTTGCCTTGAAGTGGCTACATACCCTAGTTTGGGGTCAAACCCTAGTTGCTGGAAGTTGTTTCTTTTCTAACCTTTTTCAGGTTGAGCTTCTGTTTGAGCACAGATTATAGCATGGCTAGTCTTGGGGAGAGTTTGCTGGGTGAATCTAGCAAACTTGATGGCACAAACTACAGAGTGTGAAAATTCAAGATGGCTAACATCTTGATGGACAGGAATTGTTGGGAGTTAATGGTAGGCGACACTCCCAATCTTTGGGGAGTTATGTGGTCTTCTTTTACAGGAGGAGATGAAGAAGCAAAGTGATCAGAAGAAGGGAAAGAACCAACAGGGTCACTTTGTTGACAAAGTTGCAAGAGGAGCATTCCAGTGGCCTTGATCTGTTCACTGCAGCCCTATCATCTAAATCCACGTTTGGTGGATGGATGGTACATTGATTCTGGAGACTCAAAGCACATGACACCTCATAGACTTTGGTTCAACACCTATGAGGAGACAGGAGATGGTCAGCATGTATGCCTTGGAGATAACTCTACACATGAGGTGAGGGGCAAAGGCATATTGTCATCATGTGAGGTGAAGGTAATCAAGAGTGTGTTGCATGTACCAGGGTTGGCTAAGAACTTGCTATCTGTTGGTGCCATTACCAAACAAAACATGTTGATGGAGTTTGAAGAATCTACCTGTTTGGTAAAAGACAAAGATCAAAGCTTCAAGGTGGTAGCCAAGAGAATGCAAGAAGGGGGTCTTTACAAGCTTTACACAGCCATTCCTAGCCGGGCCCAGTACACTGCCTGCTCAACATCGAGATCACAAGAGACAGAACAAGCAGAAGGATCGCTATAAGGCAGCAAAGGTATCTAACCGATGTGCTTCATAGGTATGGCGTGGAAGACTGCAAGTCGATAGACTTGCCTATGGATCCAGGATTTAAACTATTGAAGATTGATCAAGAAAAGGAGGAGATGTGCAAATACCCCTACCAATTGACCATTGGGTCAATCATGTACGACCTGATCTTGCATACACAGTCAACACATTGATACGTGTCTACAATCAAGGAAAATATCTGGCTTAGAAGATTGCTGTAGGATCTGAAATTTTAGCACCAACAATACTCCATTTCGACAATCAAAGCTGCATATCTTTTTTTCTGAACCCACGAACTCACTCTAGAACTAAGCATATTGAAGTTCACCAAGCCCTTGGCGCTTGTTTGAGCCCATACAAGGCTTTTCTAAGCCTGCAAACCAGATTTTCCTTGCCTGTTATCTCAAACCCCTGCGGTTGTTCCATGGAAACCTCCTCCTGTACGTGCCCACTAAGAAAGGCACGCTTGACATCCATTTGATGGACATCCCAATCAAAATATGAGGCTAAGGCCAAAACGGTCTTGATAGATGTCATCTTAGCAACAGGTGCGAATGTCTCATCATAGTCTAGCCCCTCCTGTTGGGCGTAGCCTTTCGCCACCAACCTTGCCTTGTAGTGTCCACTGTTCCATTGGCATGAAACTTGGTCTTATAGACCCACTTGCAACTTATTGGTTGCTTCCCTTCTGGCAATGTAGTGAGCTCCCATGTGTCATTCTCGACAATGGAGTCATACTCCCCCTGCAGGGCATGTTGCCATACCTTTTCCTTCATGGCTTCGTCAAAGAACTGTGGCTCATCTGCATCCAGAATAGTGGAAATAAGAGCAAAATTAGTCTCTTGTCTCTCATGAGACCTAAGAGATCTTCTGGCACCCTGTTCACTGCTCTCTCCTTCTTCCATCACTTGACCCTCTTTGATTGTTTCCCAATACCACTTAGGTATCTTCTTCCTAGTGGTAGGCGATGTGGATGGTGACCACGTATCCCATGGTATAGTCTTAGTCTTCCGTTTGTCCCCAATTTCAGCTTCTGGTACTTGGCCAAATTGAGGTCTCGAACTAGCATGTTCAGGCACCTGTTGTTGCACTTGCTCTTGAGGCTCACAGGGCTCTAGACTAGGATCCTCATCCGTGGAATCAATCAAGGGTAGGAACTCAGAAGTTCCATCTTTCTCCTGCTCATGTATCTTGGGTGAATGCTCTTCGTCAAAGATGACGTCTCGACTCAGGCACATAGGCTTTCTCACCTTCACTATACCCAAGGAAGATACACTTCATGGAATTTGCATCAAGTTTCTTCCGCAAGTCCTTTACTATATGTGCACATGTCGTACACCCAAATACTAGTAAGCTGCCCACTTTGGGCTTGTTGCCACTATATGCTTCTTCAGGCGTGATTCCTTCAACCGCTTTGGTTGGGCTTCTATTCAATAGACCTGTTTTTCCGCTCAGCCACACCGTTCTGCTGCGGTGTATGTGGAGCGGCAAACTGTCTCTTTATCCCACATGCATTGCAAAGATCTTTGAACTCAGAAATATACTCACCACCCTTATCTGACCTGAAAGTCTTTAGCCTCTTCCTTGTGTGGTTTTCCACCAAAGCTTTCCACTGTTTGAAGTATTTGAACGCTTCAGATTTCAGCTTCAGAAAATAGACCCATACCTTCCATGAGAAATCATCTACGAAGGTCATGAGATAGTACGCCCCCCCTGATGATCTGGTCTGCATGGGACCACACAAATCCGAATACACAAGCTCAAGAATACCCTTGGCCCTGGTAGCTTTTCCCTTTGGAAGCCTTTGCCTCTGTTGCTTTCCTAGTGCACAAGCCTCACATGTATTTGAAGAAGACTTAATGCTAGGAAGATCTACTACCATATTGTGCTTGTTCAAAACTTGTAAACTTTGATAGCTCAAATGACCATACCTCTTGTGCCAAAGCTTGTCCTGACTAGAATCCTTTGATCATTTTGAATTCCTTCAAAAGTAGAGCTTTCGTCTCATGCAATAGCTTATCCGAATTGTTGACGATTAATGAATCATCGACATATAGTGCTATTATAGCATAGCTAGAGCCTATTTATTGGAGATACATGTTCGAATCTGCAAAACTGGAAGTGAATTGATGCAACAACAAGAATCAATTTATTCTATCAAGCCAAGCTCAAAGAGCTTATTTAACCCGTAGAGGGCTTTCTGCAATTTATAGACCTTGTGCTCTTGGCCTTGAAGGACATAACCTTTTGATTGATAGATAAAAATGTCTTGTTGGATGTATCCATTTAGGAATGATGTTTGGACGTCCATCTGACTTCGTCCAGATCTTCTATAGTTGCGATCGCCAGTAATGTTCAAATAGATTGATTCTTTACCATACTAGATTGAAGGTCTCAATGTAATCAATCCCATAGATTTGTCCATAGCCTTTCACCACAAATCGAGCTTTCCATCTAGAAATAGATCCAACTAGGTTAAGCTTCAACCTAAAGATCAACTTGGTGTCGATGATCTTCACATTCGGAGGAGGGTCGACAAGACTCCAAGTCTTGTTCTTGATCAAAGAATTGTAATACGTGTTCATGGCTATATGCCAATTATCTACATTTGACTTCGACAAGGCTTCTGCAGCTGAGGTAGATTCATCATGACTAATGAATGTCTGAGGGATGCATCGATCAAGCTCTTGTCGAATTCGAGTAGAGTAGATGGCTCTCCTTATTGCACGACTTGGATATCTTCGGTTGGTGTAGGAACATTCAAGTCGAGGCCTGTCGATGGTAAATGGAGTTGTTGCGACAAGATAACTCTCATATTCAAGTGTCCAAGTCGTTGATGCCACAATTGGGCATTAGAATTGCTCACATTCGTTGTAAGTGCATGTTCGTGACTCAAGATATACAAATTTTCTTCTTGTTTGCATAGAGGATTTCATTCGAATGTTCATCTCAGATGGTACATCCTTTAGAATTAAACAAAGCTCTATAGCCTTGATCTATTATCTTGCTAATAGACAATAGATTCTTTGTTAATTTGGGTGCATAAAGTATACCAGAGATTAATCCTGAAATACCATCTAGAAACTGAAGGCGAATAGACCCTTGGCCTTCGATCTTGTGTGAGCTTGAGTCTCCAAAGAATATCTACTTTGAATCAGAAACAGTGAGGTCTTCGAATAGGCTCTTGTATGGAGTCATGTGTTGAGAAGCTCCTAAATTGAGATACCATTAGTGGGTATATCTACTTTGCAGATCTTGTACCATTAGCAGTGTCGAGTCTTCATTGGAATTTCGAGTAGAATCTGAACCTCCATCTTGCTACTACATTTCTTTGTGCCTGAAAATTCGACAATTTTCTATGTCGTGATTGGTTCTCTCGCAATATTTGCAAAAGAGTTTGGTCTTGGATTGTTGTTGTTGTCGATCATGCTGTTGTTGCTAGTTCGAATCGGATTGCACAATATTTGTCTTCTTGTCCTTCAATTTTTTCTTCTTCTTGGACTGTTGCTTATTCGAATACAAGGTGACTGTCTTGTTGTTCGAGGAGGATAAGCTCGTTCTTCTTACTTCTTCCTGCAGTAAACTTGTTGTCAGCTTCTGGAGAGATAGCCCAAGAGTATTGCTCAAGAGCAATACAAAGTCGTAAGAAGGAGGAAGATTTGATAGAAGTGACATGTTTGCATCTTCGTCTGATATTGGCGAACCTATTGTAGCTAGCTGATTAAGAAGTTGTTTGAAATCGTTCAGATTATCGCTGACTGAAGTTCCTTCACTTTATCTTGAGCAATAGGAATTTCTTTCTCAAAAAGAGAGGAGTCGAGATATTTGTCGTTTTGTATAAACCAATCAATTGAACTTGTTGATCAATTTGATCTCAGAGGTTTAATCTTCCATGATTAAAGAATGATCGAATAATAATAGCAATAATCGTGAGTCAGATAGACAATTCGAACCTGCTCTGGTACCACTCTTGTTGGAGATCTGATGTGACGTAGTTCGACAGGGCAGCGGAAGTGAGCCCGAACTTGTCTCCCCACTCAAAAGGAAAACAATGAAATAATATAAGGATCAAATCAAACTATTGAGATTCAGACAATTGCTTAGAACATTCGTAGAATATCTGGGTAGGTGTCGTAGACAACCATGAAGAATGCAAATAATAAGGTGTCTGGGATAGCCGTGCCAACTTCGACAGATATTCTACATTAATCAACGGAATGATGATTATTAGATATAGAGAGAGAAAAGAGAGCATTTGACAATGACCCTACAGAATCTGTAAATTAAGTTGTTGCAATACAAAGATCAGATCACGAATAGTAATCATGTGCTCGATAAATTGTTCACAGTAGTTGTGCGCTAAGTGTTGTGATCCTACTTAGCTTAGACAGTTGGTCGAAACAACCGACAGATAGAACAATCTCCCTCTTGTCTTGAAGTACTCTTAATCTGTCAAAATATCTGACTCTAAGGACTCAGATAGTCTGATACAAAGGTGAAAGATAGACTAGCACTAAAGAGCAAAGCCAATTGAATTAAGTACTTCCTCATAGAAGTCTAAGCAAAAATTTCATGACTTGATCTTGCTCAATATCTAACCAAAAAGCATAGCTAGTGGGCAAAATGCACCACTGGAGATAGAAAGAATCGGCACAAACCACTGGGCGACAACTTGGACAAAGGTCTTGATTGAGAACTGCATGTCCACTGATATAGCAGAAAAGTATATGATCTGGGACATGACCGAACATAACCATGGAGGCATTCAATCTTCGACCTTATGGAGTCCACCCACAAAGTCTCAGATCATCAATTCCATCATGATCTACACAAACCAACTACTATGACATTCCTATGCACTTTGTCGGTGTCCAAGGGAGGTTACGTCATGTTAAAGACTTAATGTTGATACCTCTATTAGGGACAAGTAAATGATGTAACCTTAAGTATCTCCCACGTGCCTTTACTTTTACAAAAGCTTGCAAGTGGACATGCAATGTCACGTCAATCTATAACAGTGGTCATAAGACATTGTGCGTCACCTCTCACATGGTATGCAGTATATACGACAGGAATGATTGGCAATAAATTCTAAACAAGGCCACCCTTGTTGTATACATCTTGATGTTAAATCAAGGATAGTACCAACATAACAAAAGAGGCATGCAACTTTCAAAGATTCTAAGTCCAACGTTTGCTCTATCTTTAGATGGGAAAAATATATTGAGAATTAGGTATGTTTGACTTAAGTATTCTCTTGACCTTTCATGTTCATTGATTCACTTATCAGGTTCACATTAAAATTTTCAGAAAAAGAATAGTTCCATATCCATCTACATGACTTATGTTGCAACCACCAAAAAACAACACACATTTGTGCAACCTAAAACAATTTAAATACATGTATTAAGTCTGACCTTGACAATAGTTACATTTTCTTGATCTTTTTCAAACTTATCCACCACAACGACTCCTGCTACATGGATTTTGTCTCCTTTCTTCAAATGGTGAGCAGCAATTTCAGCTAATTCATCCCAAAATTCCAACGCAAACCTAAGAAACCCAACAACTGGTCAAAAGGCTTGCACATTTTTCACATGATATGAAAGGTCCTCTATAAAACCTCTACTATATTCATGAACATGACAGCTTCAGTGATTCAATCAAGCACTCATCAGAGAAAATTCCAAAAGCTCCAAACAAATTCAGTCAATGCTTTTGGCATGAAGTGAAGTGAAATTATTATGCTTTGCAAGCTTACATGTCCAAATCTATCAACTATTCGGAAAATTCCACTTTGAATTCAGATCATGTTGAACTTTTTCTATTTAAATTTCAATATTTGCAAGTCGACTCAATGGTTAACTGCTAAACCTACATAAAAAAGGGAATAAACTTGATAATTTCATTGCTAATCTGAATCTATTTCCCCAAGATTATACTCAAAATGACCAAACTCCAGTATTAAATATTTAAAATGTTTTTGAAATATTGAGTTGTTCTTTCAAGTCCTTCGACAAAAAATTACACAAAAATAAATCATCAAAAACTACAAAGAATCTAATTGGAAACTAGCTTTTAAATTGTTGGAAACAGCCTTATAGAAACTTAATCTTGATCTACAACCCTACCAAAAATTGTCCTATGGATTTTGGAATGACTCATCAGCTGGGTGAAAGCTCTAAACAAGAAGAACAAAGCTAAACAGAAATCAGTTAAATTATCCTTATATCACACCACCACATAAAAGGAAAGAATCGGAAACTTTAAAGAAACCAGCAACATATAGCAAGCATTAAAAAACTTTAAAAAATAACGTGAAAAGTGTCTACTTGCAGTCTCTGTTCAAGTCAAAAACATGAGACATTGCAAAACAAGAATAGTCCTACGTCCTTCCTTATATGTTCATTACTTAATCATCTCATTATTATATCCTCAAATGCTCTAAAAATATTTTCTTTAACATCATTCAATTTTGAACCAATGACATCACCATACCCTTGTGACTATCCTCAATCCTGACATATTTTTTGCTATATCCCTGGTCCAAAGAAATTTCTCAAAAAATGGCAGCACTAATAATGTGTCACATAAAGGACATTTGCTTGTCTAAAATCTTGTCCAAGTTTGGCTAACTACTTATGTACAGAACAAAACAGACTTCCATTATAAAGAATGACATGTAATCCTCAAAATTAACAAAAGAAAAATTCATAAAATGGAAAATAAACCATATAATGATAACTCTCCACCCATCCATAGACACATGCAAGCCACAAATGACCTTTTTGAACACATTCAGGAACAACATAGGCTCAATGCATACACATGCATAGCTGCATGCATCACCCCACATATCATTATGAGGAATAGGGTGGAGATATACACATGCAAGAAAAATCTTGACAGTAAGTCAAGCTATATAAGTTGCACTTAACATTCCGGATTTTCAAAAATTCTTTTAACACCACAGGGCCCTATTTTTGTCAAATACTATTAACTGTATCGGCCCAAATTTAGCTGGATATTCTGCAAATTTTTTTGGTGGATATCCTGCAAATTTTTTTAGAACTTAAATTTTTTTGCTTTTTGCAACCAAAAAACAGTACATAGAAATTTATATAGGACACACACACACACACATATATATAGATAATTGCAGCCATGATTTGCGAATCGCGAATCGAATCACAACCTAATTCGTGATTCGTGCCTAGAAAACCAGCGATTCGTTGGAGTGCCATGAAAAAGGGCAATGCCAAAAAGGAAGATTGTCATGCGGCATGCCACTAGCAAACTATGAGAATACGGATTTGAAGAGGTAAGGAAACAGTCTTAGCATGATCTCCAAATAGATACCACCATTTACGCATGGTATCCACAAATCCTGTAATCACAACACTGGAAAAACCATATCAACTAGAATAGATCCCAAATCCAAATACATGAGAATAAGAGAGAGAAAAACAAGCTAGCAACACTTACTACTAGCACCACCTGGTGCCTAATCTCCACTAGGGAGATCGAGAAGAATCATAAACTGATCCCTTTCCTACTCGTGTTGCCTCCTCCAAGCCTACTCATGGATGATAGATGTACGTCTTCCTCCTCCACACCCTCCTAGATAATTACAGAGGAGAGTGGGACAAGTAAGCAAACAAACCGTTGCTACCTAACACCGATAACATGCTATAGCTGAACATAAAATCTGCACACATGTAATTGATAATGCCAAAAAATTAACCGCACAAAAGACATAAAAAATATTTGATCGTGTTAAGCGACAAAAAAGATTTGATTTTTACAATCTCCTTTCTCAAGCATCATTGTCCTCATGGATGGAAAAATGGAAGAGATTAGAGGTTAAACAGCTCTAATAACTAATAGGTCACTCCAAGGAATCAAACACTCAAAAAGTCAATCAATAAAAACTTCTATATTTATTCAACAACAAACAAAATGGATAATGGGCTGATATCTATCCCACTACGTGTGTGCAATCCATACTATGCATTGTTTTAGTCAACATTAGGTAGTTACAATCATTATTGATCAATATCGCAGTCTTTAGTTTCTTTGGAAGTTGCAGGATAATACTCACCACAATCTCTTATTTCATAACAAAGTCTTGAAAAAATCGCAAGAAAAAAAATTCAACAAACAACTAGTGCATTTACTAGAAATTGATGTATGTTTTTAATTTTAACACTCCACACAATTTCACTAGATATGTAGCACCCTTCTTTATTATTTTCTTGTAATTTAACACTTTACAATGTCCAATAATCCTTACCTTCCTAACTCGAGAACACCGTTCATGCATCTCTGGAGCTAACCTGTACCTTTATGGATGCAGATTAAGATCGATACCTAAATCCTCCTGATATTTTATATAGGTATCAAAATCTAGAGTTCATACCAATTTAGAGGCTTTAGATCCATTACTTGTTACTCATGCTTTGCCACATATATTCATTATTACTTGGATAGAGCAGTAGCAAAAATCTACCACATACACTTGGTCTCACTTTCATTGAGCATCTAACACAAGATTGCTAACTTCTTTTATAAAATTTCAAAAAGAAATTCACATAGGGATCAAGCCACATCACGTAATTGAGATAACTCAATCCATTTCTCCAAGAAGTTAAAAGCACTTTTTAAGTGGGAAAAAGTTGAAAGGCACACCAATAGACAAATCGTGTTTCTATATCTTCCCAACATGAACAAAGGCTACCAAAAGTAAGTCATAGATTCAATTGTGAGATCTATTTTTCTAAAGAAGGTCTCCGAAACAACATGATCTACTTACAAAAAAATTATTCTTGATAGTCATCTTATATGCATCAACGTATGCATTATAGCTCAAGTTATAGGTTAAAGTTTTGAAAAAAGAAAAAAACATCATTTGCATAGGAGTTTTTAAAAAAAAGTTTGATCTTTCTTCAAAAATCTAATTGCGATAATCTATCATACTCAAATAGTCAAGTAAAAAACACGTGATAACTCCTTACACATTAGTAGGGACAAGTGACATCTTTTCACGTGGAAAAGATTGACAAAACTATAGCTTAAAAGTTTATAATTTCTTGTGGGAAAAACATGCTAAAAATTTGTTTTCAAAGCATGAGTAAGGTTACCAAATTTTGAGTTCAAGAATGAATACATACCATACGATTGCAATATGTGGCTGACTATGCACAATTTCCCATAAACAATGACCATACTTATAGTACCATATCATACATCTATAGAGGTAATCATCGTGATAGTTTTTGACGTTGAACACATTGTACTCAAATCCTTTGATTGGTTATTAGCCACGAAGGCTTTCTAATGAAGAAAATGAGCTAATCGTAGCACAGCAGCTTCATCAAGAAAATAGAAAACAAGTTAGTTTATGTAGCTAGAAAGAAATAATAACGGAGTAAACAATTCTACTATTAACATAATTAAAGATTGAAGCATATATCAAAGCTTAGACTTTTAGGTCCATTGGTCTTGAAATTGTTTAAAAAATTGATGCATATATACTTGTGAGACTTTGACAAAAAGTCATTTCATATATGTAGAGATTTATGTCAATAAATGTCAAATCATCATGCTATGCATGACTCTTGGAATAATAGTAAAGGATCATTAATCAGGACAAAATGTTCCCCCATTCTGCCGCACCTCCCCAAATGTTTCCTTCTTGGGGATCCACATGCTCCATTGTTCCCAATTCTTGACAACTACGGTATACTCACCTTCTACTGATGATGCTACAACAAAAAATTTATTCCCCTTATATAAGACTTCCTCAGAGTCTAGTGAGCTCAGTCATTCAAGGTCATTAGTTCAATAAGAAATGCACCACTTGACTGAACTCCTATCTTGCATGCATCACTTGATAGCTAGCTTCTATGCACATATGCAGAATGCCCAACAAGAACATACCACACTTCCCTTAACCTCACATCATTGCAACAAAACAGGCAACTTTAGCTTCATGGAATTACAAATAAAACTGGCTCATACTTGTACCACATGCATAGCTAAGATTGTGTGCTACAAGGGGTCATATCAAATATGTAGCACAAAGCACTTGTACATGTTATGCATATGAGCACATTGTACACAAGATGCACATCGTTCCAGAATGGTTCCAAAACCATGGAGCGTTCCAAAACGGAATGTTGTGCCTTTTTTTTTTGAATTTTTTGTTGGTTCTTTTTTCTTTCGTGTATGTGTTGTGGAAAAAAAAACAACACAGAGTCTGTAAAAAAATTTCAAAACACTATGAGCTGCCATTCAAACTACCTAGTGTCAATGCTAAATGATCACAATTATTGCGGAATCCAATCTAAAGTACGATTGAGAATGACCAAAGGGGTGGGGCTGTCATGGGGTAGGATGTGGGGTTTGTTGATAATCCTAAACTAAACCCTTGATTGAGAAGGCCCTGGAAGAGAAGGTCCATCTAAATCTCATCATGCATGGCCTATGTCATGCATCCGATCGATGCAACATGCTGCAAACAGCGTCCACACAATGATAGGATAGTCTCTTTCTAAAAGCTCACCCATGTCCACACATTTGTTGGTGTTGTCTATGACCACCTGCACTACATGTTGGGCACCCATTTCAATGATTGTTCCACGTACATGCTCATAAATAAACTCTCCTGACTCAACAGTGCCAGCCTGGGAAGCATCCACACCTCTAAGCAATGTTTCATGGACCTTTTTGAAAAGGGTGTGAAACGGGAAAAAATTGGCGAATCGGTTTTAGGCTTTTTTTTCTTTGCTTTTCTTTATTGGGGGGAGGGGTGTTTATTTCTAGCCTTCTATTATGGCAAAAACAAGGGATTTCTTAGTGTTTAAATTGCAATGTACATTAAAATTAATCAACAGTCAATCTTGAATATACACTCATAATTTAGATCTCCCGAGTCCCACCCATTGTCATGATTCATATGTAACTCCTGAGTCCCACCTATTGTTCATGATCCATACAACACAGTACATACATTGATGGTCAAGATTCAAGAGTCATGTAACATCCCTCGGCATATTCTCGACTCTCTCTAAACCCTAAATCTAACACCAATCTCTAAATTCCAACACCAATCTCACACTAATTAGTAATCATGTGACATGCACTAATCTAGATTTCTATTATCTAACACTATTATCTAACGTTGATCATTAATAGGAAATGATCAATCGTAAGTTCTAAAAGTGCTCTAGATTCTGATCTACGATCATCCCATTCCCTACCCTCACACAAAAAAAAAACATTACTGAACTCTCTCTCTCTCTCTCTCTCTCTCTCTCTCTCTCTCTCTCTCTCTCTCTCTCACACACACACACACACAACGAGTTGGACCCTACACAAAACATAAACCTTAATCCAGTTCAAAATACATGTATATGCCTCTTGCATGACTATAGAAACCCTGAAACATTAAAAGAAAGTGGATACGTGAAAAAAAATAAAAGCCAACATACCTTTAGAACCACACACTAACTCTTAATGCCAATAAATGCACCCTAAACCCCAAACCTAGAAACAATTATTCGATTCGTTGCAGCGAATCGCAATTCACAGATTTGCGATTTGCTACAGCTATGCTAGAAAGCTCCAGTGTTGGTCTAACAAACACTACAACTTACTCAAGCAAGGTAGCTTAAGGCAAGTTGCATTTTTGCAGTTTCACACATGGAAGCCTAGTCATATGCACACCCATACACTAGTCCATATGCAAGACAGTCTACAATTTTACAAGAAACAAAAACTATACTCAATGCACAACATTGTTCACACCGTAGGCATAAGAAATTCGTGGTATATAAGATTCAAGTCAACTACTCATGCTGCAGGCAAAAAACGTCTGTGCCATGTGGTATAGAGATCTTGAGATTTAGTCCCTCCACCTACAAAAGAGGATGACCCATTTAAGATATACAACATTCCAAGGTGCATTCTTGAAGAAAATTGATTTTGTGAATTGTGGGCTGACACTAGTTGGCAATGGCCAGTATATGTTGCATGTTGTTACCCTTTTACTTGATGTGTTGCATCTTTTACACATTGTATGTGGATTTCACAACCCTATATAGTGTGGCATACATGTGTGCCAAACTTTGGCATACTTCAAATACTCATACGTGTATACAGAGCCTATGAAAGTATGATGACAAAATTGGGAAATTGCACCATTGAAGTATTTTCGGAGCTCACTAGACCCTCTACAATAGATACCATCGTCGAGCAATAGAGAAAATAAGTGCTTCGAAACACGTTTCTTGTGTTTTAGCAGTTAAGTGAAAGAAAAGATAACCTTTCGAGAGTCTAGACTTCGTAGTCCCTTGAGGACACTATGTTGAGAGCTTCCCACACTACTTTTAACAATATAACTAAATGGCCCTTTCATAGCTGGCCCAACCCCTCCTCCTGCCCAACAACAGCTGAGGCACTTAAAGGGATGAGGTTGCATAACCCTAAGCATATAATTAACGGACAAAGTGCCCTTATTGAGACAGATTGATGAGCGCATGAATCTTCTATCACTCGGTGGAAAGTCGCTATTCTTTCTGAAGTATTCTCAAAAGAAGTAAATACGAGGAATACTTGTGTCAAAAAAACCTAAGCATATGATTAAAGGACACAGTGCACATAGTAAAACAGATATGTTCCAAGTAAAGCCTGGATAATATATCTCACCAGCTTGGAGCATCCTCCAATCTGGCCGTCTTCCGCACAGCCATGCTTGACCTCGCGCAGACCTTGCCGCTATCAAAATATTTGATATCAGGCTTCTTTCCTACATGCCCTATCAGATGTATATAGTTGGCCAAATCCTTCTGGAAGGGTATCACGGGTGGCCGTGGAAAGTCGCTTCCTGCCTCAAGCCTTCGACCGGAGCTTTGCTGCTCGTATGCAGAAAAACACCTCAATGCACAAGGCCTCGTTGTGAATCTTCCCAACACAGGTGAGATAGGCTCAAATTTTTTCCTGGAATGAGATAATACATTATTGAAGCTATTCATGTGCTCCAAGCTTGCTGCGTGCATCCTAGCCACGGCAGAAGACCTTTGCTGATGCTTTTGAGAAGCAAAAGATCCACATTTAAGATAAATGGTTGTAGACGCTTGATGAACGGTTTTCCGGAACATGGATGACGATGAGCTGAGCATCACGCCGCTCATTTTCTGACTTGCGCTTGTCTCATGCATCAAACCGAAATGTGTACAGAATCAGCAGCAGAATAACACAGAATTGATGCATGCGGACGATGGCTTGCTCGATATGATCGCTGCATTCATTTGTTCGCAACGATGATCGACGAGGCTGATTGAGTGAAAGAGAAGGCTGGGGGGCGGGGGGGCGTACATCCGGATGCAGTTTACAAACACATGTGGCAAACAGATGACCAGCTCCGGCTGTGGCTGTGGATGTGCAAAAATAATGGAAGCAAGCAATGTTGGAAGGCCTTTTTTTTTTTTTAAAGCAACGTAGGTTTTGAATATAGACTTAAAAGTTACAATAGATTGATAAGATTTGCTGAGACTATAATTTTGTTGTATTAGACAACATAATTCATGATTGATTATATTAGATGTGATTGTATATATTTTGTTCAATATCGTTGTAGTCAATTTTGTTTGAGTTTTGTTTTTGTAATGGATTTATGTTTTGGTTTTGATGGATTATAGGATGTGATGATTGAGTTTGCGATCAACTTTGTGACATGAGAAGTTTAATATATTATGACACGATGTAATGAAAGAAATTGGAGAGGGATGTTAGGAATTGTTGGATTATTCTCCCATAATCCTATATTTAATCTACATCCATTCATTTATCCAGCTCTGCAGTTTTATTCATGTTTCTACACAATTTGCAAAAATTACACAAGAATCACTCAACGGGTGGCTTCGACAACGATGAACTATCGATGATGTCGAAGGTTGTTTCCATCTGTTATGAATCTAACGACTTACCCGAGTTGGTTAGCAAGTAAATTTTTATGAAGTCCTAACTGGATGGATGACAGTGCATTAGGGCTAAGCTCCAATTGCAACCTATGACCTACAACCTAATTAGTTGCCCTAATTGGATAAGCCTAAGCGGCATTCCTCATTAGTATAAATAGCTGATCATTAGAAGATATTCACAAGACAGAGTTTCTACTTTGAATATTGCTTATCAACGGAAGTATATCAGACAGAGTTATCAGTTACTCAGAGATAGTTTAGAATACGCGGCTCCATCCGCTATTGTTTTGTACTCTCATCATCTGATTTGTACATGCTACTTACTAAATCTCATACTTTTTTATTGCGTTCAATATTATGTCGAAATGTATGCAAGTTTCTTTGAAGTTATTTGTATATGTTAAATCTCTTATCGATAAGTTCTAAATTGTCAAATCGCTAACGAGTTGTGGGATGTTGTCACAAGTATCGAAGTGAAGCTTGAAGACGACACAACCGACTCAAAATGGAGATCAAAGGATGGTAAAACTTTTGTGCTTATTATTCTCAATATATTAGACACTCAAATTGGCCACATATCTAAAGCTCAAACTTCGAAAGAAGTATGGGACATCCTGAGCTCACTATATGATGTGAGGGACATGACTTCCAAGTTGCATCTCTTAAGAGAATTTTTCACACTCAAGATGTCGAATGATGATTCACTTCAAAATCATGTTAACCAGTTTAAGAATCTCTTGCAACAAATGGCAACTGTCCGGATCGATCAAGACGCAATCATGACATTGCTTTCAAGCTTGCCTTCTACATATGAAAACTGGGTGATGATCATATCGACACACTCATATTTAACTCTCACTAGAGTTATTACTATGTTGCAGCAAGAAGACAATCGAAGAAGTCAAGACACCTCTTCGACTTCATCATCTCACGCTCTATATGTCAACAAAGGCTCAAAATGGTAGAAGAAAAAAAGCTCTAAACAACCCGCATTGAATCAGAAGCCAACACAAAGTCAGAAACAATTATCGAATTCACATTCAAAGAAGAAGATGTTTTGTAAGTATTGAAAATGTACTAACCGTGAAATCCAAGATTCTAGGATATTGAAAGCAAATAATGCCAACAACCAAATCAACAAGCGAATGCAATCACAATATCATCTCAATCTCTCATACTCAACATGGAAGAAAGAGCATTTATGGTTAGAGACCAAAAGGTCCAAGTCGATAATTTTTGGTTTCTGGCTTATGGAGCTACTCAATATATGACCAATCATCGTGAGCATTTTTACTCCTATACACCTTACAATACAAAGAAATTCGTTCATATTGGCAATGATAGTACACATACTATCGAGGGTGAAGGCACTATAAGATTGATGTTTCAGCATGATCAATTCAAACTACTATCGAATGTTTTATATGTACCTAAACTTTCTACAAATCTGTTGTCAATAAATCGAATTATTGATTTAGGGCATAGGATAGAGCTTGAGTCTGATCAATATCAAATTATCGATAGGACAAATAAGATCCTTGCACTCGACAAGAGACATGGATACTTATATAGACTAGTTCATTGTTATTTTTATAAAAGTCAAGCATTGTTCTATTCTAGTCAATAAGACATTACTTTGGCACAATTGATTAGGACATTTGAATCATAAATCTATGTCGAACATGTCGAAATAGTCCTTAGCATTTGATCTCGACTATCCAATCAATAAAGTTGACCTCCCTGTTTGTCATAGCTGCATTTTCGGGAAACAGACTAGGATTCCATTTAGATTGTGTCAAATAGAAGCAACCAATCAATCTCTAGAAGCTTCACCCCCAAGCCAAGGAATAGGAAGCATGAGAGTAGAGAGAGATCATGGCAATGAATCAACCAAATGATGGTATAGTAGGGCAAGTTTGGCCTCCTTATATAAGCTCTAGAACCCCCTGTGCAGGTGGTAATGCACAAGGTCCTAACTCCCCTATACATAGATTCATCTAGAATAGAGTCTCCATGCATGGATCCTCTATTCATAGAATTGCTATTGATACTCTACACATGCATATACGGTTTCAAACCTTGTACTAACTCCAATTAGTGTGTCTGGGCCTCACAAGGTTATTAATTACTTGCAGGTCACGTCCAGTATGATGTGGCACAACTAATAAGCTTGATTCACTGGAGTATCGGGTATCCAAGTCTAGGACTAAACTGAATCCTATATACATACATGACATTCTTCCCCCTTTAATCTACTTTTGTCCTCAAAATAAGAAAGAATTACATGAATAGTTCCTTTAACTTTCTTTAATAACTCTGAAAATCATTATCCTTAGTCCAACTTTATTATCAAACAAGTACTTAGAGTTAAAACTGGTTTTCAACCGTTAACCTCTGTCATCATCTGCATGTAAAACACTTACATGAAATACTGGATTAAGAGATTAAAGTAAAAAAAAATCAACAATTACAATCTGAAATCATCCACAACTTTGGCAGACAATTCATAAAGCTTCCAAGTACAAATATCTTCAAAATCCGCAATTTTAAGACATAAAAATTCATTCAATTAGAATATCTAGGAGAATCATTAAGATATAAAATGATTAAAACTCAACTCTGAGTATCCTAGACTCTCATTTGAGTTAAATGCTCTTATTCCTAGCATCAAATGCAAGAAAATAGCACCCATTCATCTTAATTGATATGTCTATCCCCGTAAAATAACTGGAGATCTAATCAAAAGAACTGTACTCAAGCATCTGCAAACCATAATCTGTAGCATAATAGCATCCACTAGATTTTTTAAACTCTACACAAGTTAAATAACTTATCTTGTGAGAATGTCTGTGAGATCCATAGGTTCTCAATAAAACACTGGAGTAAAGAAATTCAAAACACTGATATGAATTCTTACTCAAATAATAGATCAAGAATAAATTGTCACACTTAAGAATCATCACAATGCCTTACAACAATTAAGTATCTATTTATGATTCGTCAATCATAAATATTTAGATTCATATGATATCAATCATAATTTTCTCAATCCAAACCCATACTTAATCATTACAAGATACTGGAGTATATGTCCTACATAACTCTAAAAGAGTAAGAATCATTCCACAAATTTTTCCAACAAGAAAATACTGGATTTTAGGAACATTCTCCAAACTATATTCTTTAACTGAAGTGCGAGATATTCAAGTTCTATATGCCACTCGTAATTAAAGACAAAAAGCATACCAAAATGATAATGACAATCATCTTCAACCACAAAAAGATTATCATCTAGAATCAAATCTAGATACACAGTCATGCTGAATATCAATTCAGCTTTTTATTCTCGGATTCATTATGATTTGTTATCCAATTGAGCACTCTTGGGATACAATCACTAATGAGCCGAGTCTATTCCTTAACTAAGGAATACTCTATACCAAGAATATTGTATATCCAATGCACATAATTTTAACTGATGAATCCTGATGATTCACTAATCATGCAGCAATATAATTCAAAACCATCAGCTTCTGGTGAATCCTCGTCACATTGATTGTTTTACCGATTAACTTCATCCCGGAGTAATCAACTACTCAAGTTAATTGCCAATGATTCAAAAATATCAATATATAGGTGAAGAATTCAATTATACTAGTATGACGCCACATTTAGATCCTCATCCAAATCATTTATAAGTTAATCCATAAATCTTCCACATAAAGATCCGTTAACTTGTCAAGTATCTATCTCAACAATTCTTGATCATATATTTATGTTCACCGACTAGGTTAAGTGCACAACCCTAGTAACTAGGAATACACAGTAGATTCATACAAGATTAATCGTGCATGAATGTGAATAATCTCACTATGACCCAGTACATAAACACATTCTTACCAGGAAGATTCCTCCAGAATTCACATATTTCATCGAGAATCTTGTAACTCACCTACTAAAGAATTTATATTTCTCATGAGTAAATAGCATATCTGGGAAATCTTTGAGACAAATAATATTCACTCTCAACAGTTTTCCAATCCAATTTACCACTAATAACATAATTTATTTCCCTCAATCAACCCTTCCCTGACCCTAGTACTCAACTAAGATTAGGTTGATCTAATACATATTAGCCAGACCTAAACTCCGATCAAACTTACTCCTATTCCAATCAGAATGAAATTAGTAACTTTTGAACTTTCACTGTCCTGTTTATAGATAATGATTCAAATTTCAAATTCTAGTTCCAGATTGTTCCACACAATCCTTAGAGAATTTCTCTTATTCGAAGAGTTCCAATTTGGTATCTCACTTTGAATCTATTCGAAATTACTTTCAGAAAAATCTCATTTCTATACCATAGTTGGTTCTCTTCCGAAAATTATGCAACCAACAGATCCTCAAATAGAATTTTATCCCGAAAAGACTGTATATCGCTATAACCCTCAAAACACTCCTCTATGTATAGAGAAGCCTTATCTTACCTCCTGACTCATTTTCCCTACACACATACTTTAGCGGACCAGTCTCTTTTCCTTGTCCAGACCATGCATACCCCTGCATCCCTTGCTTTCCCATCCCCATGGCCCAAGCACATACAACATTGTCGACCACATAACCCCTGGTATGACCACGAATGTAACCAACTTCACCTAAACTTGGTTTATGCGCGCTGCCACTTTCCCCATCTGGTAAAGGACTTATCTCGTGTATATCGTAGAACTGCCCAAAAAAAAAAATTACATACGAAATCTGCCAGGGAAAGAAAATGATGGACCTTATCTTTAGCTCTTCGTCAAGATCATTTTAGCAAAAATTCCTTTCACGAGTACCTCCACCCCGGATCATAGATCTTAGCAAATGGGTAACCTATGCCACATCATTGTACACTGTACTTGACACACCTCCTCTTCCCACACACCCATGCACATGTACTTATGATATATTCTCTCCAGACATAGTAGAAGAGGCCATCGATCAATTAAACCTACATAAGGCCAAAGACATTGATGAACTAGAGGCCGAACTTTTGAAGCAGGTCACTGACATCCTCTCACCTTTCCTCTCTTTCCTTTTCAATAGCGTTATCACATCTGGTTTTCCCTTCCCTTGGTCCACAAACCTTATCCATCCTATCCATAAAGGCGGTGATCCCATGAAAGTTGACAACTATCGTACCATCATGATTAGCCACCTCTTTACCAGAGTTTATGATTCTATTCTTCAGTCAGAGATCAGTACAGAGATGGATATTAGAGCACTGCATGCCATTGGCTAGGCTGGTTTCAGACCAAGATATACTACATCGGATCATGTTTTCACTCTGAGATCCATCATTGAGGAGGCTAAGGCCAGAAGAGGGCGTGTATACTGTTGCTTTGTGGATTTACGCAAAGCCTTTGACTCTGTGCCTAGACATTTACTAATACAAAGGCTTCAGGATCATGGCTTCCAGAAGAATATCATACAGGTAGTTGTGGCATTGTATAGACGAGTTATTGGCCAGATTCGGGTATCAAGAGTTGTATCACTAGAGATAGAGAGTACTATTGGGGTTAAGTAGGGATGTACCTACACTCTTTGGTTTATATATAGATGAGCTTGAGTAGGTTATATAGAGAGACGGAGGAGAGGGATGTGCATTGGGTGACCTCGTTATCGCTATCCTATTATATGTTGATGATGTGGTATTGCTTTCGAGGATGAGAGAAGGCCTGCAGCGGCATCTGGATGCGCTTCCCTCCTGTCAATGAATGTGGCCAAGACCAAAGTTATGGTGTACCTCCAGATCCTTCATGATGAGACATGAGCTTCTATGGGATGTACATCCACTTGAGGTAGGTAGTTGACTCCTACACATACTTGTGCATGGTATTTTCTAGTCCCACTTTTAGCAGGCGGTAGGCGACAGGCGGTAGTTTCTCGATTTCAAAAGGGCTATGCATCATTGGTAGATTTGGAGAGACTATGTTTCAGCCCACACATTAGAAATGCAACTAGTAAGTGCCAATTCTTTGACACTATGGTAGTCCCCTCAAACCTGTACACATCAGAGACACTAAGTACTGGCCTGACGGCTACCAAGTGGGCACGAATCTCATGACTTCATATTCATATGCTATCTCGGATGATACGGGCTAAGCCCTCTATACCACATCATATTATACTGGCGGAGTTTGTCGTCCCTCCTATTCAACTAGAGGCATTGTTCCATATTGTTACATACCTATGTAACTAGCAGTACTTCAGACCCCTATTGGTCCATTTAGTGTTGGGGGCTAAATGGCAAGTTACCCTTGGATAAGGGTTACCCTTAGGATTAAAGATATGCGCCTCTGGATAAGGGCAGACAAGTGACTATACCTTGGTCGGAGGTACGGAGTCACGTGACCCTTGGATAAGGGGTACCCTTAGATTTAAGGGTAGCTGCCTTAGATTAAGGTACAAGTGTCCTTGGTTAAGGGCAGATAGGTGTCTATGCCTTGGACGGAGGTATGGAACCTAGAGAGGTGTTAGAAATGTCGGAAAGTGGTGTGCAAAAGATAGGTCTAGCTCGAAAAGAAACGAATGAAAATAATTCGTGTGTCTAGAAAGAAAACTTTTCGTGCATGGCAGGATAAACTATCTTCATCTTTTCAATGCATGATTACGCCTATCAATTTCAAACAAGACAATAGTGATAGAAATCACGTTTGAATTTATAACTAACTTTGAAATCACCATTCCGAGACGAAATCTGAACTCAATGAAGGATAGTATTGATTCGCTATGAAAACGTAACAAGAGTAAATGAGTACAATAAGTTGCGGATCGAAGACGCGTACTCTATGCTATCTCTGAGCGGCTAAAATAAAAGTCTGAATTAAGCGCAATGTTGATAAGCAGTAGCATAACAGCAATCTCTAAAACAACTCTAAGAAGTGAGCTAGAATGCTCATGAGTGTTCAAGCTCGCAGGCTTGAGAGAGAGAGAGCTAACTAATCAAATGCTTCTGATAATTTTGATTTTCAATGAATTTCAGATGATTTGACTATATGAATATGAACAACTATTTATACTAAGAAATTAGGTCATCAAATGTGATCGCCAGTTGGCTGGTAATCAGCTGGCATGCATCCGATCCTTATCATTGATTGTTGATAAGCGATGAAATTGGTCGTAAACGTTTTGTCTGCATAAATGAACCAAAACTGTAGCTCTACATTTATGAACTAAAACAGCCACAGGCAACATTGTCGGGTTTTTCACGAAAAAAATGAAAAAAGCGAAGGTGCCCTCGAATCTCATTTAAGGCTGCCCCACACTTTTCCAGAGTCATTTCCTTGAGGTTCTTTTGAAAAAGCGAAAAATGCAACACTGTGATTTTACACGAGATTTCTGTCAGGCGAAAAATGCGACACTGTCGTAAACTCCATGTAATTCTGTAGAGTGTGTAAACACACAAGAAAATCCGCAAAACTTGATTAAACAATGGATGAAGATTAAAATCGATTAGTCGATTGGTAGAAGGAGAATAATCCAACACTCCCCCTTTATCTGAATCCTTGAATGCCTTGACCTTCAAACTTAGTTCTGCACAGAATCTTATGTGTGACTCCAAACTTAATACTTTAGTTTTTAGGTGAAAAGAAATCTCATGATCGGTTCAACTTTTGGAGTTAGAACCGACCAATGTTGAGTGATATTTGAGGAAACACTCTCGCAGACATGATCGGCAGTGGCAGTGTCAAGTTGGGGATAGTTGCATTGACACACATATTTGTGACTTTCGAAAACTATTTTTTGGGTCATTTTGTGCACATACTATTCTAGAATTGTTCACCGAGTTTTCAAAGGCAAGATCCACCTTAGATATACCCATACTGAGTTGGGCAAACGTTCTTTTTACTAGTTGGTACCTGTTTTTACCTTAGGCAAATGATCAGTATCATGCCATTTTGGAAACTTTTGCCGAGCATCTTCCAATATTGATGAACCTTCGTCGACATGCCAAATGGATTCAAAATGCCAAATTTAGGTTGGTCGTAGGTTTAGATCCTAAAAATTTGCATTTATTACAGTACCTAGGCGAATGATGACCTTAGATGAATGTTGAACCTTCACCAAAGCTTCAGAACGTTTGCCAGATTGCTATTTTTGTCCAAAACCTTCGTTGATAATTTTGAAAGCTATTTTCACAGTACTTAACAAGACTGCAAATTTTTGTCTACAACTAATCAGCCAAACTAGTATTTTGTGTAATGGACCCTCCAAATTCACCTAGAAGTAGGCTGAATTTGATTCATTTGTCACTTGTGCTAGCGGAGCTCTTGAAAAAAATTTCGCAACCAAAACTTTCTGCCAACTTTTTTCTGCCTTCTAATATACATTCGCACTGGCTTTCTAGTCATCATGTCTTCTACCGACACCTCTTAGTCTCCGAAATACTCCATCCATCGTGGCGTCCCAACTGCAACGGACATCATGATGCTCCCTAGTGCAGGCATGGTCTCTCAGTGGATGGCCCTTGTTGGGCCTTTGTTCATGGCAATGGGAATCTATGAGCGTGCCTTCTCTGGAAAAATCAACATGCATTTTATTACCATGGCCGTTAGCACGTGGACCGAGGCCAAGTCTAAATTTTATGTCACATTCCAAAATACCACACACAAGGTGCGTGTTACTAAAGCCGTCCTTGCAGCCATAGGAGTAACATTTGGTAAGGAGCCATCTCCAAACCATAAGCACGCCAAGAATGTGAACAAGCTGTTCATAGACACGTTCGTCGAGTTCTACTGGACTCGTGACAAGCATCTCCTAGACTCCATCCCGGGATCTTGTCATCCAAGCCGCAGCCTAGCTTCTAAACAACTTTCTGATGGTTGGCAACCTCATAAAGGAACATATTTCCTCACCGATCCTGCAACGTATTGTTGACTCCAACTACACGATAGGATCTGCCCCCCTTGAGCCTTATAACTGTTATAAGATAGTTTTTGGAGAGTTGAAGAGGGCAACAAGCATCAATTTGTGGCTGGCCCTCTCCTCTCTCTATTATCTGCCTCTTACCTGGAGGACAGGCTTCGTGGGTTTGTTGCATATTCCGTGTTGTCTATCTATGAAGAAGCACCAGCAGAATCATCTCACCAGGCATCTACCTCACATAGTCGTCAACATGTATGCAGCGAGATCGCTATTCCTGACTCACCTCCCGCGTCACGTCGAAGGACTAGGCAGACACCTTCAGTTGCGCTTTCACCTCTCGCTGCCATCTGCACTGAACTACTAATTCCCCCCGCCTCTGATGCTTCCCTCGCCTCTGCTTCCTCTCAAGGACAGTCTGTGACTATTGGGGCTACCATTCCAATCACAGCTGTCCAGGTTGCCTCACCCCCACAAACGAGAGCTGTTTCACCATTAACCCAATATTTCATGGACATGTTCGATGATTCCGACCCCCTTGGGGCTCAGAAGTTTTTGTCATGCCCCAAAGCCCAGCACCCTTTGAACTCCAATCCCTCGAAAGAGGATTCGATACTGTCCATTGTTGGAAAGAGGGGTGAAAGAAAGATAACTCAAAAAAGAAACAAACACAAAAAGAAGCGAACTCGAAACTCAAAAAAGAAACGAACTCGAACGAAAATCGTCCGTGCGCAGCAGAATAAGCTATCTCACTCTTTTCTCAAGCATGACTACGCCTATCAATCTCGAACAGAACATTAGTGATAGAAATCACGTTCGATCTAATTACGTAGCCAAATATTAAGCATCAAAACATCAGAAAGATAATTTCTCACAAATAGCTAAACAAATCATTAGTCGCGAACAACTAGACTAATCATTAGTTGCGACAACTAGACTAATAATAATTTGAGAAGAACAGACAGCCAGATTAAGTAGCTAGAAAACCAGACAGAACGTAGAAAAGCATTGCAATATTGACACAAATATGAACGCAAAACAAACAGAGCTGTAATCTAATTAAGTATAACGAAATATACAGGTCAATAATGCAGGTGAGCACAAAACAATAGTGGACGTAACCGCATGCTTCACAAAGCTAATCACACAATCTGTAAAGGTGATGAATCTATTACTGACAATATATTTGGAAGAAAAGAATGAATGTGTGAAAGCATCTACAATGTCTATCTCTGCTTATCAGTGATGTTTCGTTCTATCTTCTGTTCTATTCTGATGTCGTCGTATTAGTTGTATAAATACACAGATGGTATTCAATATGTACATGATTTTTTACAAGTGTGCAGATGAAGAAGGTACAAAAGTGGATGTGCTGTCTATGGGAGATCATGGGTGGCTGTTGTCGTTGTCAAATCTGATTGCACAATGCATGGGATCAGCGTGAGGAGGCCGCGACGTCAGCCTTCGCTAAAATTAATGTTGATGAAAATGCGAGAAACGTGACACTTTGACAAATACCTAAAAAATTGATTTATAGGGTACCTTCGCTTTTCTATAAGGGCAGCTTTGGCATTTGTAGGACACCTTTGGCATTTGTAGGGCACTGTCATCTTTTTCACACGTCATAAATCACGTGTAAAAATACAGTGTCATCTTTTTTGTCTGCTTCGCTTGTGAAAATTTACTTGTATTTATGCAGACAGTCGCGTTTTTTGCCTGTCTTATTTTACATGTAAATATGCAGCATGTGTCACAACACAAGTAAATTACAGCAGCATGAATGGAGGCAGATTAACATAGGATTTAGGAGAGTAAAGGAGATAAATCAACACCCCCCCTTAATCTAGATCCGTGAATGCCTTGATCTTCAGGCTAATCAATGCACAAAACTTGTTGTGTGCGTTAACACTCAATGCCTTTGTGAATATATCTGCAACCATGTCCTGCATTTTACAGTACGTTAAGCTTACCTCCTTGAGAACCTTGCCCCTGATATAGTAATATCGGATTTCAATGTGCTTACTCCTAGAGTGAAATCTAGGATTGGCCGATAAGGCAATAACACTCTCATTATCACATAATATAACTGTTGGGCTACTGTATAGATACAAACTAATGTCTGACAACCAAAATGCTTCTTTAATAGATTGAGAAGTAGCAATGTATTCTGCTTCTGTAGATGAAAAGCGATAGAGGTTTGCTTACGACTGTTCCATGAGATAGGACCACCATTAAAGAAGAATGTAAATCCAAATGTGGACTTATGATTGTCTACATCTCCTCCCCAACTTGCATCAGAATATCCACTGAGCTGATGAAGATCGTCGCTGATGACTTCTCCATAGCAGATGCACTGGTCCATGGTAGCTCGAATATACCTCATGACTCTTATGAGAGCCTTCCAATGGGTAATGCCAGGATTAGCCATATATTGACTGAGTGAGCTTATGGCAAAAGAGATGTCAGGTCTTGTACAGACCATTGCGTACATGAGAGATCCAAGTATCGATCGATAAGGATACTCTCTCATCTGCTCCTCTTTTTGCTTGGTCTGGGGACATTGGTCCTTTGACAAACGCAGGCCTGGATCCATTGGTAAGTGAGCTAACTTACAGTTCATTAGATTGTATCTGTCAAGAACATTGTGAAGATACCTTTGTTGAGTGATATAGATCAGTCATCTCGCTTTGTCTCTGTGGATTTGAATGTCCAGACAGAAGTGAGCTTCGCCCATATCAGTCATGTCAAACTCAAAAAACAGCATCTGTTTATAATCCTTGACCAAATTGGTATTGTTGCTGAAAAGCAACGTATCATCCACATATAAGGTGATGATAATGAAGGATCGCTGCACCGATTTGGAATAGACGTTGCAATTAACAGTGCTTGGTTGGAAACCTTGTTGGATGAGGAATGTGTTGATCCTCTGAAACCAAGCTCTGGCAAATTGTTTCAAGCCGTAAAGTGCCTTATGGAGTTTATAGAAATGATTTTTCATATCGTCCAGAATGTATCCTTTGAGGTGGATCATGTAGATGTCTTCTTGTATAACTCCATTCAGATAAGCTGTTTGCACATCAAGTTGATGCACCTCGAGATTGGCAGCTACTATATATGATAGGAGGGCTCAGATTGATGAATGCTTGACTACAGAATTGAAAGTCTCATTGTAGTCTATGTTGAAAGTCTACGTTGGGGATCTGAGTGAATCCTCGTGCTACCAGTCTTGCCTTCCTTCGATCAATCGCTCCATTGGCATTGTACTTGACCTTGAAGATCCATTTGCAATCAATGACATTGCAGCCAATAGGAGCTTCGACTGATGACCACGTCTGGAATACTCTCTGTCCATGGCTTCTCTCCAGAGATCAGAGTCTAGTTGGCTGAGTGCCTCTTCGAAAGGTACAAAAGAAGATGTACTGTCTGTGGGAGATCGTGGGTGGCTGCTGTTGTTGTCAAATTTGATTGTACATTGCATGGGATGAGCATGAGGAGGCTGTGACGTCAGCTTTCGCTAAAATTAACGTTGAGAAAAATGCGACACTGATTTACAGGGTACCTTCGCTTTTCTATAAGTGCATCTTTGGCATTTGTAAGACACCTTTGGGATTTGTAGGGCACTGTTGTCTTTTTCGCTTGTCACAAATCACGTGTAAAAACACAATGTCATCTTTTTCGCTTGTGGAAATTTACTTGTATTTATGCAAACAGTTGCGTTTTTTGCCTGCCTTTATTTACATGTAAACATGCAGACTGTGCGACAACAAAAGTAAAATACAGCCGGATGAATGGAGGTAGATTAACATAGGATTTAAGAGAGTAAAGGAGATAAATCCAATACCCCCCTTTAATCTGGATCCGTAAATGCCTTGATCTTCAGACTAAGCAATGCACAAAACTTGTTGTGTGCATTAACACTTAATGTCTTTGTGAATATATCTGCAACTATGTCCTGCATTCTACAATACGTTAAGCTTATCTCCTTGTTGAGAACCTTGCCCCTGATGTGATATGAGATTTCAATGTGCTTACTCCTAGAGTGAAATCTAGGGTTGGCCGATAAGGCAATAGCACTTTGATTATCACAAAATATAATTGTTGGGATGTACTGATACAAACTAATGTCTGACAGTAAATTTATCAACCAAAACGTTTCTTTAATAGATTGAGAAGCAGCAACGTATTCTGTCTCTGTAGAAGAAAGAGCGATGGAGGTTTGCTTACGACTATTCCATGAGATAAGACTGTCATTGAAGAAGAATGTAAATTTAGATGTGGACCTACGATTGTCTACTTCTCCTCCTCAGCTTGCATCCGAATATCCACTAAGCTGATGAAAATTGTCGTTGCTAACTTCTCCATAGCAGATGCATTGGTCCATGGTAGCTTGAATATACCTCATGACTCTTATGAGAGCCTTCCAATGGGTAATGCCAGGATTAGCCATATATTGGCTGAGTGAGCTTACTGCAAAAGAGATGTCAGGTCTTGTATAGACCATTGCGTTCATGAGAGATCCAAGTATCGATCGATAAAGATACTCTCTCATCTGCGCCTCTTCCTGTTTGGTCTGGGGACTGTCATGCCCATGACTGGTCTCAGGTAGTGGACAACGTGTTCACGCTAGGGACAGGTAGACCAACAGCCCGTAAGTTAATTGTGACTATAAGGGAATTGGGGCCCTTATGTGTATATGGTCATAATTAATGGTTGTAGGCCTAAACACATGGTGGTGGAGTTGGTATGGGTCTATCAGTGAGTCATTAGAGAACTGGATGACGTGGCCCAGATAGGCTGCAGAGGTGTCCAGTGAGGTGTCACAGTGCACTACTAGTGGTGCATGGGCCTTGGAGGGTATAAGTATACTTGCTGGGCTCTCACTAGTGTATGCTTGATTTGTGATGAGTAGCTACATGCTGCTGGTGTGACTCCTCTTTCCATGACTCTGATTGATCCATAGCTTGGGGGCCAGATCCGTACGATCTTGGTTTGGTTGGGTTGGTTTAACCTCCACCGGTTCCCTTGTATTGTTGCTTTGTATGGTATGCTTAGACTAGAATCCTGTTGTGAGGACTTTATATTGGTATCAGAGCCAGTCTAAGTAGGATTTACCATCGAAAGTGTGAGTGGAAATCTCGACGTTTCCTCGAGAATCCGACAGAGTAAGCAACAAACGGTGGAATTGTGAGATTATCTTCCAGTTGGAAATAATTTTCGAATTGCAATTGATTGTGTGGTAAGTGCACTACCACATTCACAATTGGTTGGTTTTTGTGCTTTTTGAATTGGTTTCTTGGAAGGAATTCTGTGTCAATTTTGTTGTTGTTGATTACTCTATGGTTAGCATTTTTGTGAAAGCAACAGCTACTTTACTGGTTGGTTGGTTTTTTCCCTCTAGTTTCTTGTTCTTCTCAGAAATGGTTACTGTATTTCGAATGTTGTCTATTGCCTGTTTGGAAGCCAGTTTGGTTTTAAAACGGTGGGAATAGGCTGGAATAGAAGCAAAAATACTCTAATCTGTTGGCTGTTGAGTGTTGGTGATGTTTGACAGGTTTGCATGGCTGCTTACTGTGAAATCACAGGCTTATGCTTCATTTTCCAGCAAACTAACGGTTTGTTTGCAGAGTTAGGAGCCTGTAAATCCATCCTGTTGGATGGTGGATTCAGAACAAGTGACTATTGGATAAAATAGTTGTAGTAACCTGCAAAACTTAAGTTTTGAGAAAATTTTGGCAGCATAACCTCTGTTTCTCAGGCATAATGGGCAAACCCTGCAAATCTTGTTTTGAATCCTTGATTATGCTAAACATTAGTAAATAAAAGCATTGGCAATATGGAAAACGCTGTGAAGGCAAAGTAGTCTGCAAGAAGTAGCAGATGCTTTAAGCTTTTAGTTTCCTGCAAGTAAAAGTTGAAGAATTGATCATAAGACTCAAAATGCATGCTATCAAACTGGCTAAAATCCGCCTATTTCCTTCCTCCTGGGCACCTTGTTGCCTACACCAAGAGTGATCTGTGAATGGTGGTAGACGGCGCCTCTTCATTCCACCTATTTGTGCCTTCAGAAGCGCTCTCTCTCTCTCTCTCTCTCTCTCTCTCTCTCTCTCTCTCTCTCTCTCTCTCTCTCTCTCTCTCTCTCTCTCTCTCTCTCTCTCTCTCTCTCTCTCTCTCTCTCTCTCTCTCTCTCTCTCTCTCTCTCTCTCTCTCCCTCTCCCTCTCCCTCTCCCTCTCCCTCTCCCTCTCTCTCTCTCTCTCTCTCTGGGGTCAATTCTCTCTGGTATCGCGTCTACAGAGGGCCCGAGATTGGCGCGATGAAAGGCCAGGAGGTTTCCCGAGGAGAGGAGATGGAAAAGGGGGGGGGGGGGGGGTTAGGTGGCACTCCAACTTAAGTTCTTGATGTAAAACTTAAGTTGGGCCATGCAAGTGGAGTGGGTGAGGAGGGGGGTGGGGGGCTTGTTTAATAACATTTTTGAGTTTTTGATAACTCGTGGATTTCTTATTTGTCATGGTTTTTCAGTTTTTAAGAGTTGATGGTTAAATTTCGCAGTTATTAATTGAGATTATAGTGGTTAAAAGATTTTCGGTGCATTGACGTTTTAATTCCGATTTTTATTGCATACAAGATCCATTTGGAAATTCATTGGTATAATTGGTAAATGAAAGCAGGTATGGTCTAAAAAATTAGATTTTTCGAAGATATTGCTTAATTTAGCAACTATTATACTCGTAATAAATGCATTAACTGAACAATTTTTTTTTAAAAAAATTTCAGTTGGCAAGCAAATGGATGCTGATGAAATTTTGGAGAGGGGTGCTACCAAGATTCACCCGGCATCACCAAGAAGTGATGGGGGAAATACGGAGATTCAACCGACTTCACCCGGCAGTGATGACACGCTAGACTCCGAAAAACTGTTGCAAACCTTAGACAAGGCAGTTTTAGAACTTCATCAGAGCAATAAACAATGGGATAAACAAATGCAAAATCTATTTAATCAACTGCAAGCAATTAACTTTAACAACTTGAGCTACCAACTAGAAATATTTTTCGGCGATAAAAAGTTTAAACATCCGGAAGTTGTTGAAGATTGGATAAACCGAGCTATTTTAGCTTGCACAACGTCCCAGAGGATAGAATATCATCGGTTCTATTGTTTCTGGAAGGTAAAGCCTCTTCGTGGTGGAGAGAACTTTCCACGAAACCGGTGACTTGGGCTGGATTCTTGACGGAATTCCGGAAAGCTTTTGTCATGATAGATGACTTCAAGCTGTATATTCGGTTTATCAACTGCAAAATGGGCAGCCGAGAACTGGACGGTTATGTCCAAGAGTTCTTGGACTCTTTGGCCAAGGTGCCGCTTTTTTATCGTAAGTTAGCACAATGGCAATTTATTGTCGGACTGTCAGCTGACTATCAAAATGAATGCAAACGAAATATCCTCAACTCACTAGAGGATGCTATCCGTGTGGCGAAAGCCTATGATAGTACAGTTGTTGCATCACGGAAAAGCGTGCACGGCCAAACAGCCCCGAAACCCAAGCAAGAAAAATCTAACAAGCATAAGAAGCAATTTTTTGACGAGGTTGGTGGCTTAAATAGAATCTGTGTTTTCTTTGCAATAAACCCGGGCACCGTGCTAAACAGTGCCCCGAATGGAAAACTAAGTCGTCAAGTTTCATGACTGTGGATTTACCGGCAGGTAAATTGGAAGTCAATTTGTTGAATAATTGTGATTGTACTTGTAACTTTAGTGCACTCTCTTTCAAGCCTAATGAATTGTTTCGTGTGAGAGGCGATATTTTAGGGAAAGACGTGAATGTGCTATTTGATTCAGGTAGTACTCACAATTTTTTGAATGCTCAACTTGTGCAGAAGCTCCGAGTGGCCACCATGGCCAGTGATCACCATACGTGGTTAGTCTTGCCTCAGGGTCGGACACTGAGATTTGGGATGTCAAAGTCTCAAACTTAGAGCTTCGGATGCAGGACTATGTTGAGCCGTTGGATTTCCATGTCATGAATCTGGACCAGACTGATGTGATTTTGGGCTATAAATAGTTTTTTGACAAATCAGACTTTTTAGACATAGATTTTAAAAATCATTCTATGGTATTTAAAGATAAGTTTGATTAGATTGTCTCTATTTCTGGAGAGACCGATTTACTTCCATCGCCGATGATTTCCTCGGCTGAATTAATTGAGAAACTTCATGATTCTGAGTATGAACTCTTTCACTTGCTTTTGAAATCTCGTATGCATTGTGATGTGGGGGATGTGAATGTGTTTTCATGCTTTAACACCGCAAATTTGCATAAGGAACAACAGCTTTTGCAAGATTTAAATCAAGAGTTTAGTGAAGTTTTTTCGAAGCAGCTACCTTATGGACTACCACCCGCTTGGTCGGTGGATCATAAGATAGATCTTTTGCCCGGTAGCCATCCTATCTTCAGACAACTATCATCAATTTAGTCAGAAGGAAGAGGAGGAAGTGGCTAGGCAGATCGAGGAGTATCTCAGGATGGGACACATAAGACCAAGTAAATCTCCAAGGGGAGCACCTGTCCTTCTTAAGAGTAAGAAAGATGAGAGTTTCTGGCTGTGTAGATTACAAGGGTCTAAACAAACTAACAGTTAAAAATAAATACCCATTGCCCAGGATGGACGATCTCATAGATCGATTGAATGGAGCTAAATACTTCATGAAAATTGATCTACGTACGGGATACCATCAGATTAGGATACATCCACAAGACGTATCTAAGGCCGGTTTTAGGACCAGGTTTGGCCACTACGAGTTTCTTGTATTGCCCTTTAGTTTGACAAATGCTCCGGCTACTTTCCAACAAATGATGAACGATTTGTTTCGTCCATATTTGGGAAAGTTCGTAGTGTGTTTCTGGACGATATTCTGATCTATAGCAGAACACTCAAAGAGCATGCTAAGCATCTCCGTACTGTCTTACGTATCTTAAGACAAGAGAAGCTTTATGCAAAAGAATCAAAATGCGAATTATTTAAAAAGGAACTTCTTTACCTTGGTCATGAGATTACTTCCTTTGGGATCAAGATTGACGAAGAAAAGGTGAAGACGGTAGTGGAATGGCCAATTCCTATAACGGTGTGTGAACTTAAGTCATTCTTAGGTTTCACTATGTTTTTCCATAGATTTGCAGAGGAGTACTTGAAGATGCTGCACCTCTCAACAATATGTTGAAAGGAGTGAAAAGTTGCAAAGGTAGGCCAAGTCCTCCTATCAGATGGAATGAGAAATTAGATGAGAGTTTTCGCAAACTCAAGATTCTAATAGCCTCAGCTCCAGTTTTGAGAATAGCGGATCCAGATTTGCCGTTCATCATCAACACTGACTCGATTGATATGACTATTAGAGTTGTTCTCTTACAGGAGGGTCAGCCTGTTGCCTTTGAGAGTAAGAAACTAACCGATGCATAGGTCAGGTACACCACTCAGGAAAAAGAGCTTTTTGCTGTGATCCATGCTTTGAAATCATGGAGGCATTACCTGTATGGTAATAAATTTGTGGTTAATACGGATCATCAACCTTTAGAGTATTTCTGTAATCAGAATGATTTGCGAGGTCATAAGGCCAAATGGGCAGAACTCATGCAAGAATTCGACTTTGAAGTGCGGTATATCAGAGGTCAGGTGGCTGAAGCACTTAGTCGAATTGGTGAAGTGAACGAACTTTCCTTCACTGAGATCAGTACAGACTTTTTTCTCTCCCTGAGAGGTCTTTATGAGAAAGACCCACATTTTGGACCAATCTGAAATAGGGTTCTACCAGTTTTATCAAGCAGGACTGATGATCATGGTGATCAGTCTGGAGGGAAGGATATAAAGGGTACTGATGACTTCTCTATCCGTAGTGGACTTTTGTTCAGAAAAGGGAAGGTTTGTGTGCCTGATATGGATGTTGTTTAGAATAAATTTCTTTATGAATGTCATGACTCACCATGCGCAGGACATCTCGGCATACATCGTACATTGGATTTGGTACGAAGGGATTTTTATTGGCCAAAGCTCAAGCCCTTTGTAGAATCTTATGTGGTCAAGTGTGACCAATGCCAATTGAATAAAGCTGAATGCCATAAGGTTGGCGGTTTGTTGCATCCACTGAATATCCCTGATAAGAGATGGGATAGTATTTCCATGGATTTCATGGTTGGGTTACCGCGGACAAATAAACAGCATGATGCAATTTGGGTTGTGGTCGATCGTCTTACCAAATCGGCTATGTTTATTCCGGTAAAAACCACTGCGAAGGCTTCTGATTTAGCTCAGATATTTGTAGAGCGTCTATTTAGGCTTTATTGATTACCAAGTGATATTGTGAGCGATCGCAATCCAAAGTTCACCGGTCACTTTTGGTCGGTCGTATTCGCTAAACTAGAGATGACACTGAGCTTGGGTTCTTCTGATCATCCTAAGATGGATGGACAAATGGAAAGAACAAATCAGACGATGGAACAAATGCTTCGGGCATATGTTTCCAGACGACAATCTGATTGGGAAAGGTACCTTCCATTAATCGAGTTTGCCTATAATAGTAGTAAGCATTCGACTACCGGTTATAGCCCGTTTATGCTTATGTACAATTTTGAGCCTAGGTCACCCATCGCGGTTGAGACTCGGACGATCAAGTTTCAGAAAGTAGTGGATTTCCTACATGATATGCAGGAAATGCTACGGATTGCACGTGAAAATGTCCAGAGTGCCCAGGATAGGGACAGACATTATGCAAATCTGAAAAGATTACCGAGAGACTTCCAAGTGGGAGATTGGGTATATTTGAGAATTCCAAAGGATTCAAGTGTAATGCGTACCGGCAAGCATTATAAGTTGTCCCCTAGATATAGAGGACCGTTTAAGATCTTGAAAAAGATCGGATCCTTAGCTTACCAATTGGAAATCCCGGAAGGATCGCAAATGCATCCGGTATTTCACGTTAGTCATCTCAAAAAGAGTCTACGTGAAGGAGAGCATCTTGGATCTGGAGATTAGTTGGACCTGTTGGATGAATCATCGGGTGTATCTCGTCTTGAACCCAAAAAGATCTTGGATACAAGAACTAAACAATTGAGAAATCGTATAGTTACCGAGCATCTGGTTCGATGGAGGGGATGTACAGACGATGACGATTCCTGGGAATAGGAAAGAAGCTTAAGGAGGAACTTTCTCAGTTTTAAGTTCTGAGGACATAACTTGAATAAGGGGAGAAGAATGTCATGCCCATGATTGGTCTCGGGTAGTGTGTCCATGCTAGGGACCAATAGATCCATAGCTTGGGGGCTAGATTCGTACGATCTAGGTTTGGTTGGGTAAGTTAAACCTCCACCGGTTCCCTTGTGTTGTTGCTTTGTATGGTATGCTTAGAGTAGAATCCTGTTGTGAGGACTTTATAGGGACATTGGTCCTTTGACAAACGCAGGCCTGGATCCATCGGTGAGTGAGCTAACTTACAATTCATTTGATTGTATCTGTCAAGAATATTGTGAAGATACCTTTGTTGAGTAGTATAGATCAGTCGTCACGCTCTGTCTTTGTGGATCTGAATGTCCAAATAGAAGTGAGCTTCACCCAGGTCAGTCATGTCGAACTCAGAAAACAACATCTGTTTAGAATCCTTGACCAAATTGGTATTGTTGCTGAAAAGCAACGTATCATCCACGTATAACGTGATGATAATGAAGGATTGTTGCATTGACTTGGAATAGACGTTGCAATCAGTAGTGCTGGGTTGGAAATGTGTTGATCCTCTGAAACCAAGCTCTGGCAGACTGTTTCAAGCCGTAAAGTGCCTTATGGAGTTTATAGACATGATTCTTCATACCTTCCAAAAACATATCCTTCGGGTTGGATCATGTAAATGTCTTCTTGTATAACTCCATTCAAATAAGCTGTTTGCAAATCAAATTGATGCACCTCGAGGTCGGCGGCTACAACATATGATAGGAGGGCTTGGATCAATGAATGCTTGACTACAGGACTGAAAATCTCACTGGAGTCTACGTTGGAGATCTGAGTGAATCCTCGTGCTATTAGTCTTGCCTTCCTTCGATCAATCGCTCCATTGGCATTGTACTTGATCTTGAAGATCCATTTGCAATAAATGATATTGCAACCAATAGGAGCTTCGACTAATGACCATGTCTAGTTCTTTATCAGAGAGGAATACTCTCTATCCATGGCTTCTCTCCAGAGATCAAAGTCTGGTTGGCTAAGTGCCTCTTTGACTGTTGTTGGTTCTTGTATCAAGAGACATGTAGACTCAGGATTATACCTTGTGGGCTGTGTGCGCACTCGACTTGATCTTCTGGGAGGAATCGACTGATGAATCACTCCTGGGACTTGTTGATGGGTAGCAGCAACGTCTTCGTTTGATTCACTGTCAAATAGTGGATCGAAAATGGACACGCTTGAGCCTGAAGCTCGAATAGTCGTGTCAATGGCAGGTGATGAAGGTTCTTCTGGAACAATATCTTTGCCTTTGATGTCGACGAACTGATCTTCAATAAATACTATATCCCGACTGTACAAGATTTGCTGGGTATCGGGATCATACAGCTTGTATGTGTTATTAGATGAAGTATATCCAATCAGGATGGTCTTGAGACCTTGGAAGTCAAATTTTTTCCTCGTGTCTTTTGGGATCTGCGCATAGGCAACGCATCCGAACACTCGTAGGTTCTTCACAGAAGGCTTAGAGCCTGTCCACACCTCATGGGGTGTCTTGCCTAAGAAGCCCTTGGTCGAACATCTGTTCTGGATGTAAGCTGCAGTGGAGACAGCTTCGGCCCAGAAGCTCTTGGGCAGCGATGCATGCGCCGACATACATTTAGCTGATTCAACTAGAGTACGGTTCTTCCTCTCGACAAAGCCATTAGACTGAGGACTATAAGGAGTGATGAATTGCTGCTCAATGCCTTGGCTCTAGTAGTACTCCTTAGATTTAGTAGAGATGTACTCTCCACCATTGTCAGACCTCAGGGCATTGATCGTCCTTCCAGTCTCTTTTTTTGCATGCTCCTTGAAGATTCTGAAGCAATTGAAAGCTTCCGATTTCTTCTTGATAAAGTACACCATAGTCCTTCTGGAAAATTCATCAATAAAAGTTATAAAATACTTGGCATCCTTTAGAGAAGGATTCTTCATCAGGCCACAAATGTCTGAATGCACAATGTCTAACAATCCTCTAGCAGTATGCTTATGGCTTGATCTAAATGGTTTCCTAATCTGTTTACCAACTAAACAGTCTTGACAGACAAGTATCTCGACTTTATTACTAGGATAGTCTAGATCAAGAACAATAGAATGCTTAGACATTTGTTGTACAACAACATGATTCAAGTGACCAAGTCTATAATGCCAAAGTAAACTTTTATTTGCTTGAATAAAAGTACTGAGCGCCTGACTAGAGACAGAAAAACAATGACTTAATCTATACAAGTATCCATGCCTCTTTTCGAGTGCTAGGATCTTGCCTGTCCTATCAACTACTTTGCACTGATCACATTCGAATTCTTCTTTATGTCCTAGATCTATGATTTAGCTTACAGAGAGCAGATTCGTAGATAAATATATAGGACTTTAGAAATTAGCTTAGATTGATCATTTGCAAAGTTCAATTCTTCATTTTTAATAGCTTGGGTGCTATTATCGCCAAGGTGAACATATTTGCTGGTACTGTAGGGTGTATAGGACTCAAAACAGTCGATGAGACTGGTCATATGCTGAGTGGCACTGGAATCTAGGAACCAAGAACTGTCGTTGGATGCTCCTTGATGGCTGGTCATGAAGACATCATGATCCGCTTCTTGAATGGGTTGTGGAGCTTTTGTAGCTGCATTGGCCACTTGATTCGACTGTCCCTTGCTGTTGTTCTTAGCTTGTAGTATCCGACAGTCTTGAATCTCGTGGTTGTTTCTCTTGCAGTATCTGTGGAACAACTTCCTTTTTGTCTGTGGATTCGACTGTTCTTTGTGATGTGCTAGTTTTTGGTCTTGCTTTGATTGCTTCGGGCCTTTCTTCTTCTTCTGTTTAGTCGTGCTCTTGTTAGTGTACAAAGCATGAGAATCAGCTGAGGAACTGGAGGTTTCATTCCTCCGCATGTCTTCCTGCAACAACATTGCAATGACTCTTGAGAGAGTCAGCTCTGGATGTGTCGTGATGATCATCACCCAGCTGTCATATGAGCTTGGCAAGCTTGTAAGCAGTTGCATCATTGCATCTTGATCGTCTATGACAGATCTAACAGCGGCCATTTTCTTCAGCAAGTTCTTGAATCAGTTGATGTAATTCTGCATGAAATCACCATTCGCCATCTTGAGGGAGTAAAATTTCTTCCTGAGATGTAGCTTGGAAGCTATATCTCGCACTTCATATAATGTGCTCAAGATGTCCCAAACCTCTTTGGATGTCTGGGCTTCGGATACATGGCCGATCTGAGTATCCAAAATGTTGAGGATGATCAGAGCAAATGCTTTGCCATCCTTCAGCTTCCATCTGACGATTGCCGTGTCGTCAGCTTCGGGTTTCTCCTCTACACCTGTAACAACGTCATACAATTCTTTAGCCATTAGCACAGTTCTCATCTTAAATTTCCACAGATGGTAATTGGCTCCATCAAGTTTGTCCATGATAGGACTGGCTTTCCCTTGGAAATCCATGTGAAAGATTAGTTTAGGTGATAGGAAAAACTATCAGTGACCTAAGTATGAAAATATGGTGCTAAATTACAGAACAAGAAGACGATTACTCTATCGGCTAGTAGAGTTTTGTTTATGGACACCTTTGGGATTTGTAGGGCAGTGTCATCTTTTTCGCCTGTCACAAATCACGTGTAAAAACACAGTGTTGTCTTTTTCGCCTGTGGAAATTAACTTGTATTTATGCAGACAGTTGCATTTTTTGCCTGTCTTATTTTACATGTAAACATGCAAACCATCCGACAACACAAGTAAAATACAACAGCATGAATGGAGGCAGATTAACATAGGATTTAGGAGAGTAAAGGAGATAAATCCAACAACAATGGCATCGGGAAATAATTCCGGTTTGATGGATTTTGTTGTTCCTGATGTAGAATTGCACATGCAGGATTATTCTGAAAAACATAGAATTCCATGCTGTTGCATTAGCTAATGTAGATTTTGTTCTCAGACAACAATGGCATTTTGATAATGAGAATGAGATATCCTTGGAGGCTTGCAGATCCTTACTTGCAGGTGTGGAGTCATCCTAGCTTGGAGTTGGGGAGCATCTTGGAGCTTGCAGGTTGCTTGGAGGACATTTGGAGGCTCTACCTTAGATTTGGAGTACTTCCTCACCTCTACTTGTAAAACAAGGCTTCAAGGATTTTCTATCTCTACTCGAAAGCTAGATATTGAATTCACTCCTTTATAATGAAAATTACTTAGTTTTGCATGAAACTTGCTGTATTGGATGATTATTATTTTTTATGTACAAGAGCTCTTGCCTAGATCCAAATCTTGTTTGGTAGCTCATGAAAATATGAGTTGATCAAGATAGAATTAATAGTGTGCAATCTTTCATGCATGTAGGTCATGGTAGATCTTTGCAAGGTCCTAAAATGTCAATTTTTAAGATGGTATCATAGCTATATTTATGCATGCTTAAATTTGATCATCATGATGCAAGATTTTGTGTGAAAAATCTAGGTTTAAGAGTGCTCTTAGATCTCGATTGTCTCCTAGCTTCAAATTGTCCAATGATAGCTAGATTTGATTGATTTCTTGGATCAATTGTGACCATTTGACTGTATAAAGTGCATGCCACGTGTGATTTGCATCCACGAATTTTGTAGCAATCTCTAGTTTTTATCCATCGAGTCCAAATAGACATTTGATGGAAAGAGCTTGAAGTGTAGATTGAGAAGACTAAGGCACCAAGAGTTGTTGATGCATCTTGTTGATGTTTAGATCAGATCTTTGAGGGTAGTTAGGTGTTCCCACTTGGTATTTTTTAGATCTTAGTGATTCAATGCCCTTGATCTCAAGAGTTTTGGTGTTTCTCTCAAGCTAGTCGAGTGGTAAGGAAATCTCGGAGACTGTTTGCAATCAAATCTTTTCAAATCTATTCCAACTTTCAAGAGATAGATTTATTGGTATTTTTTGAGTCTAATATGAGTAATTCAGTCTGAATTTGGTGTAATTTGGTTCAAATTTGTTGTGCTTTCATCTTTGTGATCAAAGCAAGGTCTCATTTTTGATTGACTAGATTTAGTGTGGTAGTTGATTCTCAATCTTGTGATCTTGATCTTGGTAGGCCTTTCTAGATTTCTTCTATGTTCAAATCTAGAGTGGAAATATTCACAATTTACTGATAGAATCAATTCACCTATTGTGTACATCTTCATTTGCTTCAATAGGAGGTTACCTATTGGAGGCTAGTGAAAGATTGGCTTCATCCAACTATTCTATTTGGAAAGTTAAAGTGGAATTACTTTTGGTGCTGAAGGGCCATTTTGCTTCTTATTGTTTCAAGAATAAAAAGTTCTTCAAGCAAGCTAATCTTAATAAAGAGTATAAGGCAAGCTCCCTAAGAACTGCTTACAAGACAAAACACAATGGAAAACACATTATGGAGCAACCAACCAACCAAGTAGAAGCAACCAATCAACTCTAGAAGCTTCACCCCCAAGCCAAGGAACAAGAAGCATGAAGGCAGAGTGAAACCCTGGCAATGAATCAATGATGACAATCAGGAGTAGGACGAGTTTGGCCTCAATATATAGAGCCAAGACTTGTCTTTCTCCTATGATAACTAGAGATCCAATTCAAATGAAGAACTATACTCAAGCATCTGCAGACCATAAACTATAGTAGAATAACATCCACTTGATAAATTAAATTCTCCACATAAAATACTTATCTTGTGAGAATGTCTGTGAGATCCATAAGTTGGAGTAGAGAGATTCAAAACACTGATCTGAATTCTTACTCAAATAATAGATCAAGAATTAATCATCACACTTAAGAATCATCACCATTTTTTATAATCCTCTGACAATAATATAGTATCTATTTATGATCCGTCAACCATGAATATTTATATTCATATGATTTGTCAATCATAATTTCCTAGAATCCAAAATCATAATCATTTACATAATACTAGAGTATATGTGCAACATAATTCAGGAAAAGTAAGAGTCATTCCAAAATCTTTCCATTAAGAAAATACTAGATTCAGGAATACTTTCAAAACATGATTCTTTATCTGAAGTGCAAGATTCAAGTTCTATAAACAACTGGTAATTAAAGACTGAACGCATACCAAAATGACAATCATCTTCAACTACAAAATTTTAGATTACAATCTAGAATCAAATCTAGATACCCAAAGTCCTGCTGAATATCAATTCAGATATAATTCTTGGATTCATTATGATTTGTTATCCAATTGAGCGCTCTGGGATACAATCACTAATGAGCTGAGTCTATTTCTTAACTAAGGAATACTCTATCCCAAGAATACTGTATATCCAATACACATAATTTTAACTGATGAACCCAAATGATTCACTAATCATGCGTCTTACAAGCAATATAAATCAAAACTATCAGTTTTTGGTGATCCACATCACAGTGATCATTTTTACCAATTAACTTCACTCTAGAGTAATCAACTACTCAAGTTAATTGCCAAGGATTTAGAAATCTCAAATGTCTAGGTGAAGAATTCAATTATACTTATATGACACCACATTTAGATCCTTATCCAAATCATTCATAAGTTAATCCATAAATCTTCCACCAAAGATTTGTTAACTCTGCAAGTATTTGTCAAACAATACTTGATCATATGTCTTTGTTCACCGACTAGGTTAAGTGCACCAAATAACTCTAGTAACCAGGAATACACAATAGATTCATACAAGATTAATCATGCACATATGTGAATAATCTCACTATGACCCAGTACATAAACACATACTTATCTGGCATATTCCTCCAGAACCCACATATGTTACTCACATGTCTCACTGAGATCTTGTAACTCAGCTACAAAATATTTTCTATTTCTCAAGAGTAAATAACATATCCGGAAAAAATCTTTAAAACAAATAAAATTCACTCTCAATAGTTTTCCAATCCAATTTATTTTAATAGCATAATTTTTTCCACTCAAACAACCCCTCTTTGATCCTATACTAAAACTAAGATTAGGTTGTTTCAATACAAAACTCTCAAACTTAAATTCTGATCAAACTTACTTCTATTTCAATCAAAATGGAATTAGTAACCTTTGACCTTTTACTGTACTACTTATAGATAATGATTCAAATTCCAAACTTGTTCTAGATTGTCCACACAATCCCTAGAAAATTTCTCTTATTCGAAAAATTCCAATTAGGCATCTTACTCTGAATCTATCCAAAATTACTTCCAAAAAAACTCATTTCTATACTATAGTTGTTCTTTTCCGAAAACTATGCAACCCACAGATTTCCAAATAGAAATTTATCCCACCACTTCACCCCTCCTTTTAAAGAAATTATCAATTTCAATAAAAATTAACTAGAAAGATGATATGTGAAAATATCCAAATCCAAAAAAAGTTAGTAATAAGTGCTTCCACCAAAGGATTCACTTCATTACAAACATGACTTCTCCTTCAAATATTTTCAATTTGAGTGATAAAAGCTACTATTCCATCGAAATCCATTTATGCAACAGAGATATTCTAGGTTTAAGAAATTGAAACACTTTAACCTTAGAATTTATTTGAATTCCAAGTCCATTCCCAAAAGTAGTAATTTATATGACATAACAGTCTTTCAGAAGAATAACTTCATGCTGGAAAGAATCATATAAACAATCTGATGTCTTATATTTAAGAATAAAAAGTAAAGGATTAAACAAGAAAGCAAGAATTAGATTTGAGGGCCTCTGATTTTGTTAATAATGAGATACGACATTGGGATCTAGATTAAACCTCAAAATTTTTTAAAATACCCCACATTTGATCTAACGGTTTTATTTTTCCCATATCGCGACTTGGTACTAAAACACACCATTGATCATCAGATCTTTACAGTCCTAGAATTTTCTTTCCAAAATTACTGATGTCCCAAACCATCAACTTTTCTTTCTAGAAAATCCTTAACCGTCTTATCTGATATTCTAGAGATCCTTTGATCATCTAGCTATCCTATAATCCATATAGAATGTTATCTCTTGTTCCCAAAACACTGGCCTAAAATGAAAGTACAATTGCTGAAAAATTCAGATCTACCAAAGAATTGATCTACACAAGAAAAAGCTCCAAAAAAGCATCACAAATTGACGTTCAAGGACAATTCTCCATAGAACCACAAAGAATCCCAAGAGTAATGAATCTTAGCAACATGCAAATTGAAACCGGGATAGTACACCCACACACCCTTGATATCCACCTTGGAAGAGAATTCCAATGATCTAATCCAAAAATTTGACGAAAGGTAGCCCTTCTCCATGTTCTCCAATCTTCGCAAGCCTTGGAAGCTCTTTAAGATCCTACTTACAAGACAAAACACAATGGAAAACACACTATGGAGCAACCACCCAACCAAGTAGAAGCAACCGATCAACTTTAGAAGCTTCACCCCCAAGCCAAGGAATAAGAAGCATGAAGGTAGAGTGAAATCCTGGCAATGAATCAATGACCACAATTAGGAGTAGGGTGAGTTTGGCCTCAATATATAGAGCCAAAAGCAACCTGGTCACATAGCCATGCATAGCCCTAAGTTCTCTATACATAGATTCACCTAGAATAGAGTCCTAAGCATGGACCAACTATTCATAGAATTGCTATTGATAACTCTACACATGCATACACTGTCTCATACCTTGTCTAAACTCCATTTAGTGTGTTACGGGCTCACAAGGATATTAGTTACTTTCGAGTCACATCTAGTATGACATGGCATAACTAACAACTTGATTTATTGGAGTACCGTGTATCCAAGACTAGGAGTATACTGAATCCTACTTACTGACCATGGACATAACAAAGAGGGTGAAGGTGATGTAGAGGAGAGTGATAAGGAAGAATCTCTCATGATGTCAATGTACTCTTCTTCTAGCTTTGAAGGTGAAAATCCATGGTGGATAGACAATGGAGCTAGTTCTCATATGACTAGTTCAAGGAGATTTTTACTCATCTTGCATCTTAGAAAGATTCTAGAAAGTTCCTTTCCATTCATAATGATAGTAAATGCAAGATAGAGGGAATTGGTAGTGTACCAATTGGTGTTGGAACCACTATGATGCTTAAGCTAGATTATGTGCTTTTTGTGCCTAATCTCACCATGAATCTCATTAGTGTTGGTGATGATGGATTTCAAGTGAAGTGGATGCTTGCTTGATTAAGAGGGATGGTGAATTGGTAGCAAAGCTTTTTAAGTTGGATTATAGTGAATAAGCTAACCTTCGTGGAAGAATGGTCAAGAAGAGCTTCGATCATCTCTATAAAATTGATAATGTTTCATCAAGTAGAAGCAAAGATGGTGCTTTTATACGTATCTCCTTCTTTGATGACTTCCATTCGATGTATCTCTTATCAATGGTGTTTGATAGGAAGATGTCAAAAGTTGATAATTTGGGGATCTTGAGATCCATATGCTTTGTCTACATTCCTTTGCATGTAAGGAGTAAGGACAACCTTATCTCAATCAAGGGGATGATGGTAGGATCTTTTGTCTACCAACAATCCAAGAGTATGATGGAGACTGGTCAAGGCGTGAGGAGACTTCTCAACTCATGGTTTCAAGAAGATTTTCAAGAGGCAAGGCCAAGCCTATGTGGCTCACACTTCATGGGAAAGAGAAGCAAATTTCAAGTGGTATCTACTCCAACACATTCATTTTTGCTTCCCTTCTATCATTTGATGAACCATTGGAGATTTTTACATCTCAAAGTTGGAGTGAGGCAATGCTAGCTTTGTATGATGTCTCTTATAAGGACATATCTTATGTTCTTAATGGCTTAGAATTGGTTCTAAATCAATTGGATAGCAAATGGTTCTATTATCAAATGTCTGCTCTTGGATATTGTAAGAGTAAGAATGAGTCTCTCATTCATGGCTAGTTTGGTGGTACAAAAAAAGACCCCATTTTTTTTTGTACCTTTTGGTAGTACAATGAAAAATGGGGTCTTTTTTTTTTGGAGGGAGCTTGATAGATGCTACCCACTAGTTAATGCAATGAAGGGCCTAGTAATGATGGGCCCTACCCTGTTGGAGTATTGGGGGGTAAGTGGTGGGCCTACTCTCTCTCCTCCAATAAAAAAAAAGGCAGTGTCTTGACATTCCATGTTGTACCACCAAACCATGCTTTGAGCCTCGTAGTGTGAAAATTTGTGTTTTTTTCATTTTGTGAGGAAATTTGTACACTTCTTATGAGAATAAGTGAATCATCCACAAAGGAAACTTATATCCACAAGAAAGTAAGTGGCCTCAATAAGTTCAAGAGTGTTATTGATTACAAGATTAGAACTATTATGCAAATGCTCATGGTTTGTCGACTAGTCAAGCTAGTATGCAAAAATTTTGTATTCAACACATGTATCCACTTTGTGATCTTGATCTTCATGATCATTATGGGGAATGGAGGCCTCAGATTTCCTTCATACTGGTGTAGCTATTTTTAAGGAGGAGGAGCTTTCAAGTCAAAGATGATCTTCAAGCATGGAAGGAACCAAAAGAAAAGGTGCTAAGATGGTGGAATGCTTATCAAGGAAATTGGCAATGGATTTCCATCACATAAATCCTTTCATAGCTATTGTAAATTTGTTGCTATCACAAGTCCATTGGCTGGTTTTCTCAACAAATCCAAGCCAAAGGATTCACTTGAGAAGTTATAATCAGCCTCTAATTTTTGGGACTAATCTAGTAACTCATCAAGCTAATTTTTGAGGTGTGTGAAAAATATGCAAAATTTAGCTTGATCATTTTTCACTTTCATGTACATGTCTATCACCACCTTGTACATATTTTCTATGTTTAGAAAATTCAAAAGGCTTCCAACTCAAGTTCTAGTGAGATGGTGATACTTGTCACAAAATGAAGGATTGGAAATTTGCTAGTCTGCGTCCATATCCACATCTCAATGGCTCATATGTTCCAATCATGTTAAGAGGTGTAGATCACGAGGCCAATCACATTAAGAAGTGCAAATCATGTGGCCCAATCATGTTAAGAGGTGCATATCATGAGGCCCAATCATTTTGTGAGATGAAAATCATGAGGACCAATCATCTTGAGAGGGGCAAACCTAGAGAGGTGCAATCTATGGGGTCCAATCATTGTTAGAGGTTTTTACATGTGTTTTTGAAGCAAGAAATCAAGCCACTACTATATGGAAGTGAGCTCTCATTGTGCACTTACTCTTTATGAGATATAATCAAGTTTTGGCTTGCAATTACCTAGTTTTCTCAAGGATATGCATGAAACTTGCTTGATTTTGGTTGATGATTCCTTTTTGTGTACAAGTGCTCTTGCCTAGATCCAAATATTTTTTGGTAGCTCATGAAAATCCAAGTTGATCAAGAGAGATTTCGTAGTGTGCAATCTCTCGTGCATGTAGGTCCTCAAATGTCAATTTTTAACAAAAGAGCATGAGGAGCAAAAAGCGCAATAAGTACAAAACTTTTTAGATTGCACAATTTTCATTCCCTACTCAAGTAATCATGAACCATAGCTTTGTGTTGTCAATAAAGTAGAGTTGATGCGTTGTTGCCAACAATAGGAGACAAATGTAAGTCATACAATAGTAAGCACCTTATGGTCTTTGCGATAAAAGGGCATAAGACACGTGAACGAAAAATTAACACAAGGCTAAAAGCATGGTTTGGTGGTACAACATGGACTTTCAGGGACACTACCTTTTTTGGTAGAAATGCATTTATGTTTTTTATTGGAGGAGAGAGAGTAGGCCCACCACTCACCCCCCAATACTCCAAGAGGGTAGGCTATCTATCAAGCTCCCTCCCAAATCTCCAAAAAGTGAAATGTACTACCAAAAGGTACAATGAAAAATGGTTTCTTTTTTTGTACCACCAAACCATGCTTTTAACCACAAAGGCATCTCAAGACAAAAGCTAATAGATTAGCATAAAAAGGGATTAAAATACTTGATGTGTCTTCCAAAACAGCCATCTTCTCAACTAGTATGCTATCCCAAAATTTGGCATACTAGCTTCTTTGAGCTATTCCAAATGTTTACTCAAATTGATTGATCTCATTGTAAAACTGAATACTCAGACACAAGATCTATATGATGACATTGAAAACACCATAAAAGAAATCTTAATGGCTTCATAAAGAATGAGGTAGCAATGTGCTCCTTACACTGCTTTAATGTATATTGCTACAATAAATACTCAAAATATTTGGAAAATCTAAAATCTACTACTCTATGAAAACATAATTTTGATGGAATATTTACAAGACACATGATGCATATGAGACCATAAATGTGAATTATTGAATCAATAAAGAACCTATCAATACCCTTGGAAAATGAAATTTCCAATGGCACAGATATCCTCAAATCAATTAACATATTTTCTCATAACATTGCTCAAATATAGTGTGTGTAAAAAATTGATGGTCCATGCACTTGGTGTATACCCATTTACAGTAATACTATGATGGAAACAAAACACGGGAGGGTTAAGTCAACTTGCAATCATTTCCTATTCTTTCATCCTTGTTCTATGATCAATAAACGAATATTGAACTTGCTACAAAACAAAAGAACAAGTGCCACAAATGCCAAAGTGCATGACCACCTATCAATTCCTTTATCCTAAAATACTACATTTGCTCATAAATTTTGTATGCCTCATATTTTTTTTTGAGGTACAAGCATATTTCAATGATTTTGTAATTTATGACGTCAACAAATGTGCAAAGTATGGGCAACATATGAACAATACTCATGTTTCATTGTATAAATAATTAGACTAACTTTGAAATTTACTTAATGAGGAAAAAACTTTTAATTTGTATGGCACGATGTCTCCTAGCAATTTCATGATCAAATTTCTAGTGCCAGCATATATCAAGAGGTACTTCATATGGACTTGAAGGTCTCCATTCTTTACTTAAACTTGGTCTTGGACTCTTAACTTTACCATGTATTTAAAGCAATTCTAATCCTTAGCAACCTTCATTTTTTTCCATGTCAAACACTTTTGTTTCAAAATTCAATTATATCTCTATTACTCAAACGGATTTCCACATTGATACCTAAAGAAGTTAAAAGTCTTACTAAGGCATGTATGAAAGTCTAATTTGAAGTGCCATCCAATATGGATTGATGTGCATTCATGTTTGGCTTCTCGAGCTCCTACTTGACTCAACCTAGACCTACATGCAATGCATTTATCGTACATACAACAATGATACTACAACATAACTACAAATTCAAGTAGAAAATAACAATCAATGTCTCCAAGCACATAATCATCAGTAAGAACAAAGTTTACAAAGGTCTAAATAAACTTTATTGCCACACAAAAAACTAAATACTTGTAAGGGCACCATACTACCTGAATGTCCCTATAAGCATCTAATTAGAGTAGATGTTTTTGTTAGATGTCGTCCTATGCAACTAACTGTGGAGCACAAAATGTTATTGGCACCATAACTACAAGACTCGTCGAGTGCAAAAAGTAGTTTATATAGTTTGCTAGTTTTGGGTCTAGTGCCGAGTTAGGTTGCCACCCAAAAAAAAAAATTTGTTCACTTCATAGAAGAGTATACCCAAAAGGACATATGAAGCTCCTACATAGAAAACACAAAAGGTTGTAGCCCTTTTAAGGGCCATGCATGCATATGCCATATGGGTAGAGAGCAAGGAAGCCCAGCCAAAAATAGAGGGAGTTGCATTACCTCCGCCTCGCTTTCTTGGCTGGCGGAGCCTTGGCAGGAGTTTTCCTCTCACTTTTTGATTTAGCTGAACCTCCAGATTTAGCTGCCCTTGGACTCTCTACTATATCTTTGACAGATTTCTTCCTCTCCTTTGCTCCAGCAGAAGCTCTCTTTTTGTTTGATGCTGCAGCAGCTGCTGCGGAGCTCTTCTTGTGCTTGGATGATGGAGGAGGAGATGGGTTTTTGCTGGCAGCAGTTCCTGTTTTTGCTGTCGCTGTGTCAGCTGATGATCCTTTCCTCCTTGGGGTGTATCCAGTAGGAGCAATGGGGATCACAACCTTGGATGGTGTGCGCTTTCTCACTCTTGTGAGAACTGGGGTTTTGGTTGATTCCTTTGAAGCAGCAGGCAGTTTGTGCATCTGATCAGAACCCTTTTGTTGATCTTTCAAAGTCTTGGCTGTCGCCTTCTTCAGCTCATCTGATAGCTTGAACGAGCTTTTGATCCTCGTAAGCCTGCCTTCGTTGGACAGGTTTCTGAGCTGAATGGAAAGGATTCTTTTGAAATTGGCTGGAAGATCAGAAGTATAATTTTGCTCAATGTATTTCGCAATAGCATACTGGCTCGAGCCGTTTCTTTCTTTCAAAGCTACAATTGCCTCCACAATCATCTGCAATGGCAGAATTATCGAAGAAGCCATTTCGTATACATAATATTCTCTTCAAGGAGACATGCGAAATTTGAAAACATATTAAATATCCTGATCATGAGAAAATGCGGAAGCTTACCTGCAGATATGGAGGATGAGGAGGAGGAGCTTTTGGTTCCTTGGGCTTCTTTTTACCTGGACCTGCCGAAGACGCTTTTACCTTCCTCCGGGGAGCCTTCGGTTGCTTGTCTGCAGCAGCTGGTGTAGATGACGCTTTTACATTCTCCCAGGAAGTACTCTGTTTCTTGCGTGCAGCGGCTGGTGTCGAGGACGCTTTCACATTCTTCCGGGGAGTGTTCTGTTGCTTGCGCGCAGCAGCAGGTGTCGAGGACGCTTTCACATTCTTCCGAGGCGCAGTTTTCTGTTGCTCGGGTGTAGCAGCTGATGCTGAGGGAACTTTAATTTTCTTCAGGGAAGAGGAAGTCGTCTGTTCCGTATCTGGAGCAGGCTGTTGTTGCTCACCTTCGGCAGGCTTGCCTTCAACAAGCTTCAGTTCCTTGTCTTCTGCAGACTCTCCTTCCTCAACGCCGACGTATTTTACTCCAGCACTATCCAGTAAAGCAGCTGCTACAGTCACTGAAACTATCTTAGCAGCCATAGCTAAAAACCTCCAAGGCAGAATATTTTTACAGTTACTGAAGGAGGTAAAAAGTGAACCGAGGAGCTTAATCCTTGGATTTGCAATTTTTATTTAAGACTATCAAGGCTTTCCAATCAGCAACTCAATCTCAATTCTTGCTGCAAATTAACTCGAGATATAACCAAAGCCTAGCTCAGAACATGAAGCCAAAAGGAGGATCGAAATCAGATAAAACGCAGCTTAAAGCATGAAATTAGCTAAATACCAAAAGCCTTATGAAGATGTATTAGAAGAGAAGCATCATCTTGTCAATCTAGGAAGAAAAAGAGAGCGACGAGAGTAGACAGATAGACAGAGCTAGATCTAGAAGGCGTGCTAAGCCCTCCAGGCATTGGTCTTCATGCAAACTCAGCTCATTTTTAAGGAAAGTTCGGAAACTTACTTTTTTGGTGCTAACTTAATATCTTATCTTCGTGTGTCTAGTGATACGGTTTTATTAAGGGAGTGGTACTTTGATGACCCATGAGATTGGTAAGAATAAGTTATGGCTCTAACTTAGACTTAATTTTGAGAATGACCCTTAGGCTCTCTCTCGGGCTACATTGGATAAAGGAGTTACTTGTGGTGTTAGAGAGGTAGCTCAAGTCTTGGTCTCCTTGTAATACTAACATCTACGGGTCGTTTCAGACTAGCAACAAGTCCCTTTGCATGACCCTTTGACTTGTCGCCCATGTTTTGAAATTTGGCAAATCAATGGATCGCCCTCCTTTCAAACTTGTTTGGCGACTTGGTTGACAGCTCCTTTTAAACTTGGTTGGCTTTGCTTGTGAAAGAGTTGAGCAAAGAGCATCCTTCATACTACAACTTTTTGCAAGTACAACAAGATTTGTAGCAAATAAAGCAATGCTCCCTTTTTTAATTTTCCATCAACAATGCAATTTTTCTTGCGAAGGACTTGAGCGAAGAGCACCCTTCCTCTTATTTTTTCTTCATGAGTATTTTCAAACTTGCGGATCTCTTAAACAAGATTGTCGACGATTCCATGCTTTCAAACTCACCTAGTCTAAATGAACTAAAAAAAAGACTATAAGTCACATGGATATTACCCATGTAAAGATTAGATGATTTGAATGATTCAATCATTCGGTTAAAGGTCCATAAACTTGAAAAAATGTTTTGCACCAAAAGTTCATCAAAATTGTGCCCTAATTTTATCTCGCATATTTGGCAAGACGAGGTGGCAATAAAATACATGCAAAAAACAAGGGATTGATTTCACGAAATGGCAAGTATCTCCATTTTCCTGCCTACAAGGGTGCATGTTTTAAAAATGGAACTTCTCTTCTGTCATGTGTTGCACTTAAGTTTCCCTTATGTACCACATGGCATAGCACTCTCTTTGCCTTGAAAGCAAGGACAACTCTAGTGCATATGTTGGGCCTACTTCATTATCCGAAATTATTTCTAATTGTCAGCTTAAGACTGATGGGCATGATTAGTACTTACCATTCCACATTGACAAGAAGGAAGGTCCATGCACATGATATTGGAGAATCTAAAGAAGAAGAAAAGGGTCATTTTACATTTAAAATAATTTACCATATTTGTATAATTGTCTACAAATAATAAACAAAAGCTTATGGGCCATAAAGGTTGTGTACTAGACACTAAATCATCACGTCAATTTAGACAATATCTTATCCCATAAAATGTTTTTTTTTTTTCAATATATCTTCGATAATATTTCATGTCATTACAAAGAAATGTCACTAGCAAAATATGTATGACTATTTACAACCATGTTTGTAGGATGCTCCAAGGACTACAAAAACTTGTTAGATTTCATTCTTGAATCCTTTTCAATCAGAGTTTTTCTATAGCCATCGTTATCACACTCAGCAAGCTGAAGTTATTACTTCAAGCCATTGTACTCACTGTTGATATTAATCAGAGTGCAATTTTTGTCTCACTAGTGTGTCGTTCATCTGCGCAATCTGTATAAATTCTTCTACTTGAATATTTATGCTGCTAACTGTCGCGTTTTCGTTCCTACACGCCCACACTCTAAGCATCGAGCTTCCGCTGTCGCTCACTCCCGCGATTTTACGACATGGTATCAGAGCAGGCATTTTAGTAATCTGCATTTCTACTGCAAATTATCAGTCTTGTTTCTATCAAGACATCTTTCTAGCAAACGAGCAGCCAACAATATTCCGACAGTCATTGTTTCTACCAACAATCTCGTTCTAGAACACAAGGCATACAAGCTCTACAATTTGGATACCGAGAAGGCATTCACCAGTAGAGATGCCATTTTCATGGAAGACCAGTTCATCGACCACAAGGGGAAAGTTGCTGATAAATTTGACCCAAGGTTCGAGCAACCAGACAATTCTGATCCAGAGATTCAACCGTTAAATAATGACACTGACTCAGACAATGAGTCAGAACCTCAATGAGTCAACCCACATCAGAGGACTGAAGTTCAACCCAGAAGGTCGAACAGGTCCAGACAGCCTCCATCCAGATTTATGGATGATCCGGCCTGCTACTTTGTGCAGGAACCAAACACCGTTTCTAAGGCGTTGTCTACTCCGGATGCTGACCAATGGAAAGCAACGATGGATACCGAATTCGATTCTCTTATGGAGAATCAAACACGGACACTAACTGAGCTGCCAAAGGACCGAAAACCAATTCTATGCAAATGGATATTCAAGGCGAAGTACGACGCTGAAGGAAGGCTAAATCGTTACAAGGCCAGGCTAGTCACCAAATGCTTTTCCCAAAGTTCCAGATCTGGATTATTCAAAAACCTTAAGCCCAGTTGTTAAACATGCTTCGATTCGCCTACTCCTCTCCTCTGCAGCCGCAACAGATGTTGAAGTCCACCAGATGGATGTCCAGACCGCTTTTCTCAATGGAACCATCGAAGAGGAAATCTACATGATGCAGCCAGAGGGATACGAACTCAACGGCAAGCAACATCACCTTGTATGCAAAATCCACAAAGTGCTCTATGGGCTGAAACATTCACCTAGATCCTAGTTCCAGAAGATCAACGCAATTCTGATAGAGAATGGTTTTATTCCAAACTCAGCAGACTCGAATGTCTACTTCAAGTCTGTATTAGATTACTTCATCATCATCACCCTCTATGTAGATGATACACTGTTATTAAGTAACAATCTGAATCTGATGAAGGATATAGGAATACAAGATGACTGTCAGCCCACTATTGTCTTGGAATTCAAATTCAATGAGATCGACCTAGCAGATTGATCTTTATCAGTCAGCAACGATATCTCAACAATGTGCTGAAAAAGTATGGAATGGCCAACTACAAACAAAGTCACTTTCGACTCGACCCTAGACTAAAGTTATCAAAGGAACAGTCTCCTCAAACTGAGGCAGAAAAAGAGGAGATGAAGCGCTACCCGTTTCAATCCGTCATCGGATCACTGATGTACGCAATGATCTGCACGCGACCAAACCTTGCATATTCGATCAGTACACTCAGCCAATTCCTGTCAAATCCAGGCTTAGCTCATTGGAAGGCGCTAACAAAGGTCACGAAGTACATCCAAGCAATGAAAACTTTCAGCATCTGCTATGGAGGCAACCACACTGCCAACATCCTTCAAGCCTACACAAATGCGGATTGGGCAGAAGATGTTGATACCAAAAAATCAACTTCTGGATTTGTATTCGTATACAACCAAGGCCCAATCTCATGGAACAGCTGGAAGCAGACCTCAGTTGCATTATCATCAACGGAATCCAAATACATAGATGCCATCAATGCAACCAAAGAGCTCAGACTTGCACAATTTCTTCCTACAACAATCTATTGTGACAATCAAAGCACAATAGAGCTATCTCTCAATCCAAGATTTCACTCTTGAAGCAAACATATAGAAATAAGGTATCATTACCTTAGAGAGAAAGTGCACAACAAGGAAGTAGAACTAGTTTTCTGCTGAACAAACTACATGGCAGCAGACTTCACAAAGGCTCTATCAAAAGAGCAACATCTCAGATTTAACAATATGTTAAATCTGAGGATCAAAGTTTTTCATGATCCACATTAAGGGGGAGTGTTAGATTTCTTATGCTCAAACTTAAACAAATCGTTCAAGTAATGAGCATCCTGAAAAAAGGAGGCCGACTACATGTTTTCGGACCTTCACATTTTTTCGGTTTAAGATTTTTTTGTCTTAACCATTTTTAGGCACCTTAGCCTTTTTCGCACCTTAGCGAGAAAAGCGACACAGTGGCCAAGTGGCCAGAATGCCTTAGAAATTATTCTTAAGGCTTCACCTTTTTTGCCTTTTTCACCCCTTTGTGAAAAATGCGACAAAGCTTGCCAGAATGCCTTAGAAAATATTTTAAAGGCACCTTCGGCTATCTCGGTTATTTGATGCCTTTTATTTAAGGCATCTTCGACATTTTCGCTGCCTTTTAGTCTAAGGCACATTCTGCTTTTTGCTGCCTTTAGTCTAAAGGCACCTTCGCCTTCTTCGCTACCTTTAGTCCAAGGCACTTTTCGGCTTTTTCGGCTTTTTCGCCTTCTTCGTTGCCTTAAATCTGAGGGCGCTTTAAGGATTTACACACCTTAAGTCTAAGGGCACCTCCAGGATTTGCATACTCTCACTCTAAGGGAATCTTCAGGTTTTTCGAGAATTTTTGCTACATTGGCAGACCGACGTCACCAACTTATCATCAACCCTAAAACAGCTAGAGAAACAAATATCTTAAGGGCGGTTACCAACTTTGTACAGATGCAAAACTGGAGTAAATGGCAGTTAAGGCATGAGATATTTTTCTCTCGACACTTGTAAATCTGTATATTAGCTGAATCAAGCTACGTAAGTGTTAATAGAGTTAATTGTATTTCTCTTTCAATCAGAGTTTTTCTGTAGCCAGCGTTATCACGCTCTTACTTCAAGCCATTGTACTCAATGTTGATATTAATCAGAGTGCAATTTTTGTCTCACTAGCGCGTCGTTCATTTGCGCAATCTGTATGGATTCTTTTACTTGAATATTTCTGCTGCTAACTGTTGCGTTTCTGTTCCTACACGCCCACGCTCTAAGCATTGAGCTTCTGCTGTCGCTCACGCCCACGATTTTACGACACTTTGTCTATGCTATTATAGGAAGAAATTTGGAGAAATGGATCTTCATTCTCTCGGCACTAGAATCGGAAGCTCTTCATTCGAAAAAATTCGATAGGAAGAAGATGTCAAAGAACATACGAAAATTATGAAAGTTAAATATTGATTCACTTTCAGAACAAGACACAAACTCGAATTCAGCTTTATCAAAATCAAAAAAATTAATAGATATTACAATCGAACTGGACGTTTGTTGAGGATTGTCAAATTCTCAAATCCAAAAAGCAGCAGCGGCCACCTCGACAGTAGTATGCTAATGCAGAAGAAGGCTTGAAATACTTTGACAAAGAAGCCGATGAAGCATAATTATGGCAAGTGAAGACCGACAAGATGTCAATTCTTGGTATTTAGATTCAGGTGCTCATGACAAGCCAACGAAATTGGTTTCATAAGCACAGTCAAGCTACAACTCAGAAGTACGTCTCATTGGGTGATAGTAGTACTCATAGTATTGATGGTAACAACACAATCAAATTGCATTTTCAGGATGGTACTACTTTCATTCCCAATGTTCTTCATGTTCCAAAACTTACCAAAAATCTACTTTCTATTAGTAGAATCATTGATTTGGTCCATAAAGTTGATTTGATTCTAATACTTATTTGGTATTAGACAAAAGCAGAAAGGTACTTGCACTCGAAAAGAGACAAGGCAATACTTATAAGCTTAGTCATTGTAATGCTTCGACTATTCAAGCTCTATCTACTTCTACTTTGGAAGATAAAGATTTACTATGGCATTACAAAATGGGTCATGTCAATTTTACTTGTCTTCAAAATATGTTAGCGACAAGATTGTTGGCGATCTCAAATGCAACAATATTTCAGACCATATAGTTTGGCAAAGCTATATTCTAGCCAAGCATGCTAGAACTCCTTTAAAGTTTGATGTGCAATACACATCCAAAGGTGTGTTAGATATTGTGCATAGGGGAAGAAAAATACTTTCTAACCTTCATCAACGATTATTCAAGAAAGACAATAATCTATTTTTTTCTGAAGAAGACTGTCAAAGTGATATTCTGTTGGTCATTCTCCCATGTTGTTTTGTTCCTTACATTGTGTTGCTAGGCTCATCATATACACAATACAATTGCTCTTCAATGGCTACCTTACCCTCCTTTTTTACCGAGTCTATTAAAATCTCCTTGGCATTATACTCTGAAACTTTGCAGATGTTATGTCCATTCGACTTTGAAAGCAGACATAACAATAACTGAATTTAGGGCTCATCTCTGTGGTGTAATTGAGTATTTTTAATTGACTCTTCCAAAAATCTTGATGGTCCCACATTACTGTGATGTGTCACTAGAGTTTTCTCTAGGTCTTTTAACTCTTTGATCCATTCCTTTAACTTTTGGTATTTGTTTTGCTCTGCCCATCTATCAAGAAAATTTCGAACTGGTTTGATCATTCTGGTATAGACTGAATTAGTATAGGTAGAGCTTCCTTCATTTTTTCCTTGCCCTTTTGTGCCCTTGTTACTTGTTAACACATGTGCATTGAAAAACTATGGATAGGCTCCTAGTCCACCACATGATCTTGCAATTGGCCTTGTTGGCCCTAATTGATATGTAATTTAATAGTGCACTAGAAGTCGACCGTAATGGCCAAACAAAGTAGTTATGACCACATCCAAATTCTCAACAAAAAGGTATATATTGGCCTTCACTGGGACATTCTACCACTTTAATGATTTTTAACAGAACCAAAACATTGTAATGAAGACTTTACCCATTGTCTTTATTGTTGATGAGCAGCATAAGTTGTATAGTACTTATTAATGGCTGGAAATGAATATGTTGGAATGAACCATTGTAATACTTCATGCTATAAACTTATATAATATGCTTCCCCATTCGGTTGAGCTCTTTGATCTCTTAAAGGTGCT